>OY747098.1:0-2400000 GCA_963556455.1 Epiblema foenella
CCCTAGCGAGCTCTATACAGCTCGCTTTTCATCGGATTTTTCCGTCCACGGGCTGAGGAGCTATCACCGAAAAACCAGAAACCACGTGGCCACGAGGTCACCGATCCAGCTAAGTGCGGCTCTTTTCGACGACGGCATCTGCAAGGGGACCACCTCACAAACCAGCAGCAACTTCCGGAAGGCAAATAAGTTAAGTTTCGCCACTTATATAGCATTTTGAATTTTTTGTGAAACTTTGAACATTTATATCTTGGAAACAAGATCGAGAACGTGTACATTTTATTTTCGTGTATTAAAGAACTAGACATAAGCTAAAGTCCCTGCAAAAACTAGCTGCGCGACACGCATAGTTTAGGAGAAATAAATTTTTGAAATTTTCTGAAGACCACGTGCTACGGGAAATAACACCGCTAGATATTAAGATTTACCATAGTATTTAAGATTGTAAATTTCTGATCCCATTGTTTTTTGTCCCATAGTTCTAGCCTCTAAATTGACCAAACTGTGACCATTTCTTTGTTTTCTTTCATTATTATTATTACCGTGTGGATAAAAATTCAAACCGGGTCCGCACACCCGGCGTCTAACCCCGTACAACACCTGGAAATTTCTCCCAGGTCATTAGCATTAAAAATAGCAGAGTTCCATCGATCCTGGTCACCTCGGAAACCAGCTAAACTCCTCAATACCTGTTCCGACCGACGGAACTCGGCCTAGGAAAGTCGTAGAGACGTGGGGTTTTCTCAGCGGAGGTCGGCAGGTCCGTCCCAGTATCCCGCCGGGCCTTTGACACCCGCGAAACTCGCACGCTCGGAAGCACCAGAATTGGATTCCTAGGGTTCGCTTTTTGACCCTAGAAGAAAATCCGGACTCGCTACGACCAGCGGTTGTCCCGCAATCCTAGATTTAAGTTTGGCGCGGACGCCATATTGGATTTTTGAGATCCCCGTATCTCAGCCCCCACTGGGCCAATTGGGGCCGTCTTTGGGCTCTTTCAGGGGGAGTTTGGGGTGCCGGAACGACTGGACAAGTCAAATCACTGAAAATTGAAAAATTTTTGGAAAATTTTCCGGAAAAATAAAATCTAAAACAAGCTGCACTGTCCCGTCCAGAAGGAAACCCTGACCACCCAGGAAAAAGTCCGGTCATTCTGAGACTCCTGGTTTACGAGAAATCTGCGTTTGAAGTTTGACTTTGACAGTTCACAACTGTCAAAGTGAAACTTCGGGAGGCCATAGCTCGGGAACCAGAAGCCGCAGGAGAAAGTGCGACACGTCATTGGACTCGGCGTGACTTGTGTAACCAGACTAAACTACTTGGAGGGCTTTCAGAGCCCCAAAAATTTTCGACCGAGATCTTGCGCAGGTCACGTAAAGGAGTTCAGCCCCAGTGCAACAAATCTACTCTCGCTCTCCTACGACAACGGGGGCCTGAGTTACGAGGGTTCTAAAATAAACGGCAGCCATTTTGGATATTTGACAGCTGTCAAAGTCATCTTTGAACCCTCATAGCTCCTAAACGGAGAAACTGACAGAGGCGTGCGACACGTCGTTAGAACGGGCGTCACCTCCTCTTTACAGAGGTGACACAATAGACTGAATTTATCGACTCTACCTCAGAGTTTTAAATTTTACTTTATAAACGCTGTATTCAGCGTCTTAGTGATAAGCGTAAAACATGTTTGGGATTCGAACACCAGTAAAGATGTCCGGGAGCGACAGAACCCAAGCACGTGATGAGACAGGGGAAAATCGAGAGTCAAACGCAGTCAGACGGAGTATAGGGAAATGGGAGGCAGGCATGCAAGAACAGATTCCCAGCGAGATAACTCCCCCACTGACTGCAGGGGACCCAGAAGCGCCTCTCAAAGAAAACGTCACGCAAGAGACGTCAGCCACCGAGCTGCCAAAGATACCGACAACGCAGGCAGGCCCTGCGCATACTAAAACAAAAGTGACACTGACCCCGTCGCAAGATGGAACATCCAAAGCAGCACTTGGGGGATCGTCGGACAGCCGGAGCCCCAAGAAGAAACAATACAGAGACCGGCTTACGGAAGCCAGGGCCTGCTTGGAGTCTGGGAAACTAAATATCTCCGCGTCCCGAAACACAAAGGGCGAAATAAAAAATGCAGTAATGTCAGCACTGGAAAGACTTTACCAGCTAGTGAAGGAGTCGGAGATGGCTCAAAGATCCAAACCCGAGACCGGCGACAAAACCAAAGCCACGAAGTCAAAAAATACAGACACTGACATGGACTCAACCTTCACGGTCAATAACGGCACGGCCAATGACCAGACGCTGACAAACATAGAAGCAAACACACAAAGAATAATAGAAGAGCATGGAATGCTGCTTAGACAGAACAAAGACGAACTGTCAAGACTAAAAGAAGCAGTAGAGAGGCAGCAGGAAAAAATGGAAAACTACAAGGGAACCTACGCGAGTGTCACGGCCGGCCCATCCAGGGGCATGCCACTGAAGGCAACGGCCATGCACTCCGTAGTAGTATCATCAACGGACGAAACACAAACAGGGGAGCAAGTGCTGGACCAGATAAGGAAAGCGGTGAAGGCGAAGGAAGAAGGAGTACAAATAGACAAGATCAGGAAGGCAAGAGATAGAAAGGTTATAGTGGGATGTAGGACACAGGAGGAAGTCGGAAAGGTCAAAGAAAGGATCATAAAAGCAGGGGGACAACTACAGGTGGAACCAGTGCAGAATAAAGACCCACTCATAATCCTTCGTGGGGTCCTCCAATGTCACACAGATGAGGACATAATAGGGGCCATAAGAGCCCAAAATCAACACCTTTTAAGGGATGTGAGTGGAGATCAAGATCGAATGGAGATCAGGTACCGGAAAAGAGCAAGGAACCCACTCACCGCACATGTGGTAATGAAAGTCTCGCCGTCCATCTGGGGCCGTCTGACCGAAGCAGGGGCTGTATACGTGGACATACAAAAGGTTCGTGTGGAGGATCAGTCACCCTTAGTACAGTGCTCGCGCTGTCTGGGGTACGGGCATGGAAAGCGACAGTGCCAGGACCAGGTCGACGTATGCAGCCACTGCGGAGGTCCACACATGAAAACCGAGTGTGCGGACTGGCTTGCGGAAGTGCCATCCACTTGTTGCAACTGCAAAAAGGCAAAACTAGAGCAGGTAAACCACAATGCATTTGACCCGGAGTGCCCAGTAAGGCAAAGGTGGGACGCTATAGCGAGGTCCGCAGTGGCCTATTGCTAAGGTAGTCTCAGGCGACATCAGTGAAACAGTCAGCAACCCTTCCAACGGTAAGTACAGGGTGGTCCAGGCAAACCTCCAAAGGAGTGAACTCTCTACAGCGGAGCTCATAATCGAAGCGGAGAGGAGGAAAATATCTTTCGCAATGGTCCAAGAACCATACATCGGGAGCACGGGACGCATGAAAAACTATACAGGCACGAGAATAGTTCAGTGCAGTCCAACTACAACATCAGTGAACAAAGCTGCCATTGTTGTCCTGGACGATAAGATCGACGTCACCCAATGCCCAACACTGACGACCCACAACATCGCGGTCGCAAAATTAAGAACCGGAGCTTGGGAGATAGGCGTGATATCGGTCTATCTGGAGGGGGACAAAGAGATGGAGCCGTACATCGAATGGATGGGGAAGGTTATGAGGGAACTGGGAACGAGGAGAGTTCTGCTGGGCGGGGATGTGAACGCATGGAGCACGTGGTGGGGAAGCGAGAGAGTGGATCACAGGGGGGAAATCTTTGCGGGCTTCATCGAGGAACAGGAAATGCAGATTCTAAACCGGGGGTCTGAGCCCACCTTCGACACAATCAGGGGAGGAAGGCGGTTAACCAGCTGTGTCGACGTAACAACCTGCTCCATGGACATGCTAGGACAAGTGGACAACTGGAGAGTAGACGGAGAGATGACCGGCTCGGACCACAAGGCAATCCTGTTTGAAGTAAACCTCGAGAAAGCTGAGGGTATTGACATTAAACGAAGTACGCGAATTTACAATAGTAAAAAAGCAAATTGGGGTCAGTTTCTTGAGAAACTGACACAATTTTGCAACGAACAAAATATTAATAAAACAGAAATAGATAAAATAATAGACGCAGAAACTTTAGACAGCAAAACAGTTGAAATTACAGAACAAATCCAAAAAGCGTGCCAAGAGTCAATACCCAAAGTGAAAAACGGTACAAAAGCAGAATTCCCTTGGTGGACCGAGGAACTCGCCAAAATGAAGGGAGAAGTTGCCACAAAACGGCGCAGAATCCGATGCGCAGCGCCAATACGTCGAGCATGGGTAGTGGAGCAGTACCTTCGGGCTAAGGAGTTGTATGAACTGGAGGTAAAGCGGGCGCAGACCACCAGTTGGAAGAGCTTCTGTGAAAAGCAGGATCGCGAGAGTATGTGGGACGGAATATACAGGGTGATAGGACGCACAACAAGAAGAGAAGAAGACTTGCCACTCGTCCAAGACGGGAAAGCCCTTGGGAACGAGGACTCGGCTCGGCTGCTGACGGACACATTCTTCCCACAAGATAACTCACTGCAGGATAACGACTACCATATGCAGGTCAGAACAGCAGCAAAAACGGTAAACGAGTGGACGCATTCTGAAGAATGCGACCCCCCCTTTACAGCGGAGGAACTGCGGTGGGCGGCGTCGAGCTTCAATCCCAAGAAGGCACCCGGACCAGACGGCCTCACAGCCGATATATGCAAGGCGGCTATTACCCTGTACCCGGACACATTCTTGGCACTTATGAATAAGTGCTTGAGTCTCTACCACTTTCCCACTGCTTGGAAGGAGGCAGCAGTGGTGGTTCTTCGCAAACAGGGAAAGGAAGACTACACTCATCCCAAATCTTATAGGCCAATTGGCCTCCTGCCTGTTCTGGGAAAAATCCTCGAAAAGATGATGGTACGGAGGATAAGATGGCACATCCTCCCGGACGCGAGCCGACTTCAGTTTGGCTTCACGCCGCAGCGCAGTACCGAAGACTCCCTCTATGCCATGTTGGAACAAATAAAAACTGAGCTAAAAGCCAAAAAGATAGTTACCATTGTATCGCTTGACATAGAGGGGGCCTTCGACAGCGCCTGGTGGCCAGCCATTCAATGTCGACTGGCAGAGACCCGATGCCCCGCAAACCTGAGACGTCTAGTGGACGACTACCTGTCCAACAGAAAGGTAAAGGTGAGGTACGCGGGAGCTGAGTGTGCCAGACAAACGACGAAGGGCTGTGTGCAGGGGTCAATTGGGGGACCAACTTTCTGGAACCTGTTGCTAGATCCGCTGCTGAAAGAACTGGAAGACAGGGGTGATTACTGTCAGGCGTTTGCGGACGATGTGGTCCTGATTTTCTCGGGAGCCACGGCCCTGGAGATCCAGAGGCGGGCAAACGCGACTCTAGCGCATGTCCAGGAGTGGGGAGTCAGAAACAAGCTTAAATTCGCGCCGCACAAGACCAAGGCAATGGTCATAACAAATAAACTGAAGTATGACTCTCCACTTCTGAACATGGGAGGGGTGGACATTGAACTGTCTCGGGAGATTAAGATTCTGGGGCTCACAGTGGATGAAAAGCTTACATTTAATACACACGTAGCAAATGTGTGTCGCAAGGCCTTAGGCCTCTATAAACAGCTAGCGAGAACAGCGAAAATCCACTGGGGGCTAAATCCCGAGGTGATCAGGACCATATACACTGCGGTGGTGGAGCCTGTGATAATGTACGCATCGAGCGCATGGGCATCGGCGTCTAATAAACTGGGCATACGCAAGCAGCTTAACGCGGTTCAGAGAGGCTTTGTACAAAAGATAGTTAAGGCATATAGAACGGTCTCCCTTAACTCGGCCCTACTACTCGCGGGACTGCTTCCGCTGGACATCAGAGTCCGCGAAGCAGCCTCACTTTACTATGTAAAGAAAGGCTGTACCCGGGAGGCAGTGGTGGACCGGGATATGGAAAGGCCGGTTCTATTTACAGACATGCCACATCCGGCAAAGCAATTGGGACTTAAATTCATATGCCTGGAGGATCGTGCACAGATGGCCGAGTATGACAACCCGGGTCTCAAAATCTTCACCGATGGCAGTAAGATCCAAGGGAAAGTCGGAGCAGCAGTTTCTATATGGAAAAACGACACGGAGACCAAGACCAAGAAGCTGAAGCTCGACCATTCCTGCACGGTCTACCAGGCCGAGTTGATGGCCCTGTTGGAGGCCACGAAACAGGCCCTACAAACTGGCGAGAACGTCTGTCACATCTATTGTGACTCGAGATCCGCTCTTGAAGTCACGGTAAATGGCGCATCCCTCCATCCCCTGGCAGTGCAAATAAGAGAAAACATTCGAAAGAGTCAAGAATGCAACAAAATAATTAAATTATTTTGGATAAAAGCACATGCGGGGCTGGAGGGAAACGAGAGAGCGGACGTTCTCGCCAAAGATGCCGCGTTAAAACTGAAAACTCGACCTAATTACGACCGATGCCCGCTTTCATTCGTCAAGCGACAGATCCGTCTGGAATCGATTGACGAATGGAACCGGCGCTACAAAGATGGCGACACAGCCTCTACTACAAAGGCCTTCTTCCCGGACGCCCCACAAGCGTACAACGTCATTAGAAAATTAAAACTGGACCACGTCATAGTACAGGTGTTGACGGGACACGGCGGGTTCTCCGAGTACTTGCATCGTTTCAAGTGCAAGGAGAGCCCGGCGTGCGTGTGCGACCCAAGTGTGGAGGAGAGTGCCCTACATATTGTTACTGCATGTCCAGTATACGGCAAAGATAGATACAACATAGAAATGGAGATAGATATAAATATATGCAAGGAGAACCTATGGGACATTTTAAGAAACAAAAACATAAGAGATAAATTTATAAAGTACTGTAAAAATGTAGCAATTAAAGTAGCGAATAGAAATAAGTAGATAATAAGAACACTAGTACATATAGATACTATATGTCGTCAGTGTAAAAATCACGAAAAAGGAAAAATTGTAATAGCAATAAGTATAAAGGACTAAAAACCCATAGACTTAAGAAACGTTTGTAAATAAAATAATTAGGTATAAGCAAAATTGTACAATAAAGAACGAAACTGAGTTCCACAAAATAAAGAAATCCCAGCCCCCATTATCCTATGAAACGTGTACTGTGTAATTGTACTGTAAATTAGTAATAGGTGGTAATAGGTGGTAATCCCAACCACGAGCAAGAACAAAAGATGATGAATGAAAGAAAGAACCGTATGAAGAATGAAAGTGCGAGAGGCATAAAAGACAGAACTGGAATGAAAGTGAACAGCAAACAAAGACCCTGTCTCATTCAGGGGAACAAGTAAAAAAAAAAAAAAAAAAAAAAAAAAAAAAAAAAAAAAAAAAAAAAAAAAAAAAAAAAAAAAACCTAACCTAACCTAACCTAACCTAACCTAACCTAACCTAACCTAACCTAACCTAACCTAACCTAACCTAACCTAACCTAACCTAACCTAACCTAACCTAACCTAACCTAACCTAACCTAACCTAACCTAACCTAACCTAACCTAACCTAACCTAACCTAACCTAACCTAACCTAACCTAACCTAACCTAACCTAACCTAACCTAACCTAACCTAACCTAACCTAACCTAACCTAACCTAACCTAACCTAACCTAACCTAACCTAACCTAACCTAACCTAACCTAACCTAACCTAACCTAACCTAACCTAACCTAACCTAACCTAACCTAACCTAACCTAACCTAACCTAACCTAACCTAACCTAACCTAACCTAACCTAACCTAACCTAACCTAACCTAACCTAACCTAACCTAACCTAACCTAACCTAACCTAACCTAACCTAACCTAACCTAACCTAACCTAACCTAACCTAACCTAACCTAACCTAACCTAACCTAACCTAACCTAACCTAACCTAACCTAACCTAACCTAACCTAACCTAACCTAACCTAACCTAACCTAACCTAACCTAACCTAACCTAACCTAACCTAACCTAACCTAACCTAACCTAACCTAACCTAACCTAACCTAACCTAACCTAACCTAACCTAACCTAACCTAACCTAACCTAACCTAACCTAACCTAACCTAACCTAACCTAACCTAACCTAACCTAACCTAACCTAACCTAACCTAACCTAACCTAACCTAACCTAACCTAACCTAACCTAACCTAACCTAACCTAACCTAACCTAACCTAACCTAACCTAACCTAACCTAACCTAACCTAACCTAACCTAACCTAACCTAACCTAACCTAACCTAACCTAACCTAACCTAACCTAACCTAACCTAACCTAACCTAACCTAACCTAACCTAACCTAACCTAACCTAACCTAACCTAACCAGCTAGAACATTCTATCCGGAGGATAAAGAGGAGGAGGACAGCATGGAACATCGCCGCATCAGAGGCCGTGCAGATATAGTAAATGATCGTAGCCATAATGAACAATATGATCCGCCATTTACTCTATGCGAGCTAAATGCGGCTGTGCTGTCTTTCAACCCAAAGAAAGCCCCAGGAGCAGATGGATTTACCGCAGATATCTGCACTCAGGCTATCGGGTGCGATCAGACCTATTTCTTATCGCTCATTAATAAATGCCTGGAGCACCACCACTTCCCGAAACCTTGGAAAGAGGCAACAGTGATTGTACTCAGGAAACCGGGAAAAAACTCGTATGCCCTGCCCAAGTCATACAGACCAATAGGACTCTTACCAGTCTTGGGCAAGGTATACGAGAAGATGCTAGTCGCGCGACTGAAACACCATTTGTTGCCGAAGCTTAGTACCCAGCAGTACGGATTCATGCCACAAAAAAGCACCGAAGACTCCCTCTATAACCTTATGAACTACATCAGAGGAAAAATACGAGCGAAAAAACTCATTACTATCATATCTCTGGATATAGAGGGAGCCTTCGATAGCGCATGGTGGCCTGCAATAAGGGTGAGGCTAGCGGAAATGGATTGCCCGGTAAACCTGAGGCGGGTGGTGGACAGCTATCTGAGAAATAGGGTGGTTGGAGTTAGATACGCGGGAGAAGAACACAAAATCTCAACAAAAAAGGGATGCGTACAAGGATCCATTGGGGGACCCATCCTCTGGAATATCCTTCTCGATCCCCTTCTGAGGAAATTAGAAGGGATGCAGGTCCATTGTCAGGCGTTTGCCGATGACGTGGTAATGGCATTCGATGGAGACACAGCACTAGAGATCGAAAGGCAAGCAAACGCTGCTCTCGAAAGTGTGCGGGCGTGGGGAATCGATAACAAGCTAAAGTTCGCACCACATAAAACATGTGCCATGACGATAACAAAAAAGCTAAAATACGATACACCACGCCTAAATATGGGAGGAGTCGACATCGAAATGTCAAAAGATATCAAACTATTAGGTCTGACCATCGACGATAAACTCACGTTTAATAAGCACGTCGCAAACGTCTGCAAAAAAGCCCTAAGCTTCTACAAAAAATTAGCAAGAACAGCATGTGTCGGCTGGGGACTGCAACCTGAGATAATCCGCACAATCTATACTGCGGCAGTTGAACCAACCGTACTGTACGCCGCAAGCGCCTGGGCGCCAGCCGCCAAGAAACTTGGGGTAAGAAAGAAATTGGAAGGGATTCAGAGAGGCTTTGCCCAGAAATTATGCAAGGCCTACCGCACTGTCTCCTTAAACGCGGCACTCGTGCTGGCCGGAATGCTGCCACTTGATCTTAGAGTTCAGGAGGCCGCTTCACTTTACGAGGCCAAAAAAGGAGTACCACAACCGGCACTGGGTGGCAGCGAGGTCGAGCGAATGGCCCTAGCGATGGAAGCACCTCATCCCGCGTATCGTACTGGAGTGGATTTTGTCGGACTGGTGGATCAAGGGCAAGTGGACCAACATAGCGACTTCGAAGTTCGTATTTTCACCGACGGGAGCAAAATAGATGGAAAGGTCGGGGCCGCCCTGTCTGTATGGACTGGTGAAACCGAAACCAAAACCCACAAGCTTGCCCTGTCGAGGTACTGTACGGTCTACCAGGCCGAACTCCTTGCGATATGCAAGGCGACAAATGTGGCCTTGGAACATACAGCGTCTTCTTTTGGAATTTATAGTGACTCCATGGCGGCACTACAGACGGTCACAAACTACAATTGCCTCCATCCCCTAGCAGTAGAAACCAGAGATAACATAAGAAAAATATCTCTCCAAGACAAAGTTATTGCTCTGTATTGGATAAAGGCACATGCGGGGCTGGAAGGAAACGAGAGGGCTGACCGTCTGGCAAAGGAGGCCGCCACAAGAACCAAAAGAAGACCTGAATACGATCTGTGTCCGATTTCATTCGTCAAGCGAGGTATACGTATGGCAACGCTTGACGAATGGAATCACAGATACAAAACAAGCGACACTGCTGCGATCACGAAACTGTTCTTCCCGGACGCGGTAGCGGCGTACCGGACCGTACGTAAATTAAAAATAAATAGCGTGTCAACACAGGTCATGACGGGGCACGGTGGATTCTCCGAATACTTGTATCGCTTCAAGTGTAAGGAGAGTCCATCGTGTATATGCGACTCAGAGGCAGTAGAGTCTGTCCCGCACATATTATTTGATTGTCCTATATATTCCCTGCAGAGACTTGAATTAGAAACACAATTGAACGAAAAGATAATAGCAGAAAACGTAAAAGAACTGATAATTAGTAAAGATAGAGAAATTTTTCTGAAGTATTGTGCAAAGCTAGCAAATAAAGTAATAGAAAGAAATAAAACTAGATAAGTAAATATGCTTTCATAATATAGTGTATTATATTAGATATAAGATAATTGTATTATAGATAAGCATAAAAACAAATGTTAGAAAATAACAGAAATAGAAACGCACAACTGTAACGTAAAAGTGTATAAAGTAAAAGTGGAGAGTACGAAAATTCTATGTAATAAATAGTATGTAAAATATTTCATATACAAATAATGTAAATACACATGTAAACTACCCTTTCTTGAAATAAATAGCCTGGTGTTAAAAATTATTGTACCCGAAATAAAACAAGTAGAATAGAGCTGGAGTACTGCGTAGATGGTCTGTCCCGACCTCAAGTAAAAAAGATGATGGATGAAAGAAAGACAGCATGAAGAATAAAAGTACGAGAGGCATGATTGCGAGAACTAGAATGAAAGAGTCAAAAATAAAACTGTAGCCACAGTTTCCGATCAAGTCGGAAGAGAGAGAGGAAAAAAAAAAAAAAAAAAAAAAAAAAAAAAAAAAAAAAAAAAAAAAAAAAAAAAAAAAAAAAAACCTAACCTAACCTAACCTAACCTAACCTAACCTAACCTAACCTAACCTAACCTAACCTAACCTAACCTAACCTAACCTAACCTAACCTAACCTAACCTAACCTAACCTAACCTAACCTAACCTAACCTAACCTAACCTAACCTAACCTAACCTAACCTAACCTAACCTAACCTAACCTAACCTAACCTAACCTAACCTAACCTAACCTAACCTAACCTAACCTAACCTAACCCTCACCAGCTCGGACCACAATACAATCACATTTGATCTGAACGAAGCTAAATCAAGGGGCATAAAAGTCGAACGCACAACACGCAAGTATAACACAAAAAAAGCAAATTGGAGTCAGTTTCTGGAGAAACTGTCTCAGATTCTGCAAGACACCCGACTCACCACACAGCAACTAGAAAACATACACAGCACACAACAATTAGACGACACAGTAGATGCCTACACACAAGCAATAACACACACATGCAAACAGACTATGCCCCTTAAAAAGCAAAATGGTACAGTCTCCTTTCCATGGTGGTCCGAGAGGCTCACAGAAATGAAAAAAGATGTGGCAACCAAAAAACATAGAATACGTTGCGCAGCGCCAGTTAGACGAGAAATGGTGGTCAACCTCTATCTGGAAGCAAAGGAGGAATATACGGCCGCAGTGCAAACCGCCCAAACTGAAAGTTGGAAGGAGTTCTGTTGCAAGCAAGATAGGGAGGGGGTATGGGAGGGGATTTATAGAGTAATGAGCAGAGCTTCCAAAAGAGAAGAAGACCAGCTTCTACAAAGCGAAGGGCAAACCTTGGATGAAAAGGGATCAGCACAGCTGCTGGCTACCACCTTTTATCCGAAGGATAAAAAGGAGGAGGATAACGCGGAACACCGCCGCATCAGGGACGTAGCAGAAAAAGTAAATGAGCGAAATCATGATGAAAACCATGACAAGCCATTTACTCTACATGAGCTAAATGTGGCGGTGATGTCCTTTAATCCCAAGAAAGCCCCGGGAAAGGACGGGTTTACCGCGGATATCTGTGCTCGAGCAATTAGATGTGACCCACACTACTTCCTGGCACTCGTGAACAAATGTCTGGAGCTCAACCACTTCCCAAGATCATGGAAGGAGGCAACAGTAGTCGTGCTACGGAAACCAGGTAAAGACTCGTATACCCTGCCCAAGTCATACAGGCCAATAGGACTTCTGCCAGTCCTGGGCAAGATATACGAGAAAATGGTAATAGCGCGACTCAAACATCACCTCTTGCCGAAACTAAGTCCTCGACAGTACGGGTTCATGCCGCAAAAAAGCACCGAAGACTCCCTCTTTACCCTTATGAGCCACATTAATAAAAAGTTACAGGCAAAGAAATTAATAACGATAATATCACTGGATATAGAGGGAGCCTTCGACAGTGCATGGTGGCCTGCAATACGAGTGAGACTTGCGGAGGTAGGTTGCCCAGTCAACCTGCGACGGGTGGTGGATAGCTACCTGAGCGACAGAGCAGTGAACGTCAGGTATGCCGGGGAAGAGCACCGAATAGCAACAGAAAAGGGGTGTGTCCAGGGATCCATTGGGGGGCCTATCCTCTGGAACCTGCTCATCGATCCCCTCTTAAGACTGCTGGAAGAAAATCAGGTGTACTGCCAGGCGTTTGCTGACGATGTTGTGCTTGCGTTCGATGGAGACACGGCCCTGGACATTGAAAGACGTGCCAATGGCGCTCTCGCGCGTGTGCAGGAGTGGGGTATCGCCAACAAACTAAAGTTTGCGCCACAAAAAACCTGCGCAATGCTTGTGACAAGGAAACTTAAATACGATACACCACGCTTGCAGATGGGCGGGATAGCCATTGCAATGTCCAAAGACATCAAAATACTGGGTCTTACCATTGACGAAAAACTCACTTTTAACAAACACGTCGGCAACGTCTGTAAAAAAGCACTTAACTTTTATAAAAAGTTAAGGAGAACGGCATGTGTCAGCTGGGGACTACACCCCGAAATAATTCGTACAATTTACACTGCAGCCGTGGAACCGACAGTGTTGTATGCCGCGAGCGCCTGGGCACCGGCCGCGGAAAAGCTTGGTGTCATTAAAAAGTTGAACGGAATCCAAAGAGGATTCGCTCAGAAACTGTGCAAAGCCTACCGCACGGTCTCCTTAAACGCTGCACTGCTGCTGTCTGGGATGCTGCCACTTGACCTTCGAGTCCGGGAGGCCGCATCACTGTATAGGGCAAAGAAAGGCGCACCAGTACTGGGAGACCGCGAGGTAGAGCGTATGGCACCAGCGCTTGAGACGCCCCACCCGGCAGAACACGAGGAAATAAAAGTTATTCGCCTAACAACACAGGAAGATGTGGAAGCCAATAGTGAATATGAGGCCCGAATATATACCGATGGTAGTAAGATTGGTGGCAAAGTCGGAGCGTCGCTCTCAATTTGGAGTGGCGAGGCAGAAACGAAGACCCGCAAGCTTACATTACCTTCATACTGCACTGTATACCAGGCAGAACTATTGGCTCTGCGTGAGGCAACAAAAGAGGCAAAACGACACAGGGCAAGAACGTTCGGGATCTACAGCGATTCTATGGCGGCCCTGCAAACAATCCAGAACTACAGTTGCCTCCACCCCCTCGCAGTCGAAGCCAGAAATAACATGAGAGAAATGTCTCTCCGGAATAAAGTAGTTTCTCTATTCTGGATCAAGGCTCACGCGGGTCTGGAGGGCAACGAAAGAGCAGACCAGTTAGCAAAAGAGGCCGCCATGAACTCCAAGAAAAGACCGGAGTATGACCTATGCCCGATTTCATTCATCAAGCGGGACATTCGAATGTCAACGCTTGATGAATGGAATCAAAGATACAAGGCAGGGACCACAGCGTCAGTCACTAAGCTGTTTTTCCCGGACGCAGTGTCAGCCTATCGAACAGTCCGCAAGTTGAAAACAAACAGCATCACCACACAAATTATGACTGGGCACGGTGGGTTCTCCGCATACTTACATAGATTTAAGTGTAAGGAGGACCCATCTTGCACCTGCGACCCGACCATTGAGGAGACCGCTACGCATGTCCTATTCGAATGCCCGAAATACGCCCTTAAAAGATTGGAGTTGGAAATTACTATTAACGAAAAAGTAACCGCTGAAAATGTTAAAAATATTATAGAAAGTGACAAGAAAGAACAGCTCTTAAAATATTGTGTATATGTAGCAAATGATGTAATAAAAAGTAATAAGACAAGATAAGAAAATATGCTGTTTTAATATAATGTAGTATATTGAAGATTAGCATAAAATAATGTAGATAGATAAATAAGAAAATGAAAACCGCACAATAATGTTAAAAGTAGACAAGTAGAAATAAGCAAAATAACATCTAGATGTAACATGTAAAAGTAAAGTAATAATGTAAAATGTAAATCTAGATCATAAGAACAATTTGATAGACTTGTAACCTGTCAGAATAAAGAAAATCAAGCGTCTCGTGTTAAAACCCTATAACTAAATAAAAGCACAAAGTGAATAGGTATATAGATGGGAGTCCCACCCATAACAGTAAGAAAGACGATGAATGATAGAAAGAACCGTATGAAGCATGAAAGTACGAGAGGTATAAAAGAGAGAACTGGCATGAAAGAGAAAATCGATACACAAAGACTCCACCCACCCTTATGGAGGTAGACAGAAAAAAAAAAAAAAAAAAAAAAAAAAAAAAAAAAAAAAAAACCTAACCTAACCTAACCTAACCTAACCTAACCTAACCTAACCTAACCTAACCTAACCTAACCTAACCTAACCTAACCTAACCTAACCTAACCTAACCTAACCTAACCTAACCTAACCTAACCTAACCTAACCTAACCTAACCTAACCTAAAACCTAACCTAACCTAAAACCTAACCTAACCTAAAACCTAACCTAACCTAACCTAACCTAACCTAACCTAACCTAACCTAACCTAACCTAACCTAAAACCTAACCTAACCTAACCTAACCTTTTTTTTTTTTTTTTTTTTTGTCGCAGGGAAAATGCATTTATGCATCCCCCCGGGGCCTGGGGAGGGCCAATTGGGGGGTATGTGGGACTCGCCCCTCAGAGTGAGGGGAATACCCACTAAAAACCCTGCGGCGTTTCCATCCTTGCCGTTAGGGGGGGTGCAATGGGATCATACATTTCACCACTACACCCCCCGGCAGTCCCGGCTGGCGCCGGTTTGCCGTCACCAATGGGGGGAGAGTCAGTAAACGCATACCTGACTCTCCCCCAGACGTGTAGGGCCGTGCAATGCGGGTCCCCAACCCGCGGCCCTACGGTGGGAGGGCACGGTTTACAGCCGCAAACCGTCTGCGCCTCCTCCCAACTCGTCTCCGTCGGATCGGGAGCGCGTCCGGGTGTTCCTCGCGCTCCCGCTCCTCGGTCTCCTTCAGCGAGACGACTGTGTCGCAGAAGGAGACCATTGCCTCCCAGGATCTCTCGCTGCCCAGCATGGCCGCCACGACGCTGTGCAGCGAGAGATCATCCGTCCCAAGTGCTGTTTTGAGGGCAGCGCGCTCCACGGCCCAGCGATTGCACACCTCCAGGGTGTGCTGGGCCGTGTCGTCCGTCTCGCCGCACTGGTGGCAGGCTGGGGTAGGCTCTCGGCCTATCATGTGCAGGTAATGCCCGAAGCACCCATGTCCGGACAATACCTGCACCAGCCTATACCCCACCCGCCCGTGCGGCCGGTCCAGCCAGCTGTCGAATGACGGGAGGAGTGCCCCTATGGTGCGAACACCATAGAGGGAGCCCTCCAGGTCAGCCTTCCACCTGTCCCGCATCCTCCTTTGCATCATCCTGCGCGCCGCCCTTACCTCTTCAGGAGCAGGGAATTCACCGGTCTCCCTACTCCTGATTCTGCCCCTGTGCGCTTCGGCGAGCACCTCCGCATCCAGCTCCCAGGGCGTGGCACTCGCCAGAGCGCACGCCGCTGCCCACGCCACCGTCACGTAGGCCCTGATTACACGTATGGCCACTACTCGTTGTGGCCTACGTAGCAGGGCCCTTGTGGCCGTGGACAGCTTGTCACTCCATATCGGGGCCCCATATAGGGCCATGGAGCGGGCCACACCGGCGTATAGCCTCCTGCACGCGTGGGAGGGACCTCCCACATTCGGCAGGAGGCGGCCCAGCTCCGATGCCGCCGCCACTATTCGGGGAGCAAGTTGGCGGAAATGCTCCCCGAAATTCCACCTTCTGTCCAGTGTGAGGCCCAGATACTTAATATGGGGCCTCACCTGGACCACCTCCCCACTGATTCGTAGGGAGGCATTCTCCGCCACCCTCCATCCCCTCCCCCCGAAGACTATCGCGTCAGTCTTCGGTAGGGAGACCTCCAGCCCCAGGCGGCGGATCCTCGATATTGTGAGTTCCGCCGCCACCTCCGCCCTCCTCTTTACCTCTCTGAGCTCCTTGCCTCGAACGGCAACCATCGTGTCGTCTGCGTAACACATTAGAGCCGTCCGAGGGAGGAGCTCTGCGCGGATGGCCCAGTCGAATCCAACGTTCCAGAGTAGGGGTCCTAGAACAGACCCCTGGGGAACGCCGCAGGCCATCCGCCTCTCCACCCGCCCTGTAGGCGTGTCACAGAACACCACCCTCTCCGTGAGGTAGTGCTCTATGACACGCCTCAGGTATAGGGGCACCTCGTGGTATCTTAGGGCCTCCCGCACCACCGAGTACGGGAGAGAGCCAAACGCGTTCGCAATGTCCAGGGACACCGCTATGACTCCCTCCCCCCTCCCCTGCGCATCCTCGCAAAAACCCCGAAGCGCCCCCAAGGCGTCCATTGTGGACCGACCATTTCTGAAACCATATTGTCGGTCAGAAATGTTCGGTCCTTCCCCCCCGAGATGCTGGATGACCCGGGAAGCCAGAATGCGTTCAAGCATTTTCCCGGCCTCATCCAGCAACACGATGGGTCTCCACCCCGATGGAGAATCCGCCGGCCTATTCTCCTTCCGGAGTAGGCACACCCTGCCCGTCTTCCAGCACCTTGGAAAGCGTCCATCTTTGAGGCACTGATCAAAGATGGACCGGAGGCGGTCTCCAAGGTGCTCCATCACTATGGGCAGGATCCTTCCATGGACGCCGTCCGGGCCCGGGGCCTTTTTACAGGCCCTCAGTCTGAAGGCCCCGCAGGCCATTTCTGCCTCTGTAACAGGGGGCACTTCCTCCGGCTCCGCCGGCTCCTCCCGCGGGGCAACCATTATTGGCGGGTCGAATTGAGGAGCCGGCGGAAACAGCCCCTCCAGAATGTTCTGGAGGAGCCCTCTCTCCATGTTGTCCATCGGGGCGGCCTGGCGGAGCTTTCTCCTAACCATTTTGTATGGCCGCCCCCATGGATCCCCGTCCAAGGAGGCCAGGAAGTCCGTATGCGCCGCGTCTTTCGCCTTGGCAATAGCCAGACTTAGGGACATCCTGGCCTCCGTCAGCCTCCCTCTCAGCTCCTCCTCCTCCGCCGCGGTGTGCCGCCTTCTCCTGCAGCGGGTGTATTCCCTGCGGGCTCCATTGCTCACCCGCCGCAGGTCGGCCACCTCCGGGGACCACCAGTAGGCGGCCCTCTTGAGCCTGGGCGGCCCTGCCCTCCTCATGGAGGCGTCGCACGTCCTCGTGAGGGCCGCCCGAAAGTGGAGGGCCGCTTCGTCCACCCCTGTCCCTTCAAGTGGTGGCGGCGGCGGTCCCCCCCATCTGGCCTCAACCATGGCCGCCTCCACGGCGGCATCCCTGTCCAGGGAGGCCAAACTCCACCGCGGCGGATTTCCATGCCCTGCCGGCCTGGGCTGTTGTGCTGGCCGGGCTCTGGAGACCCTCATCCTAATATACATATGGTCGGAGAGGGTCTCCGTTTCGTCCAGGACACGCCAGTCCTCTGTGCGCGCCGCCACCACCGGGGAGGCGAAGGTTACATCTACAATGGAGCCCCCCTGGCGGCGCACACATGTGTTGGTCGTGCCCCGGTTACAGACCTCCAACCCGAGCCCGGCCACCCAGTCCAGTAGGGCCTCCCCCCGAGCATCAGTCCTGGGACAACCCCACGCAACGCATTTTGCATTGAGGTCGCCCAGGACCATTATGGGGGAGGGAGCCGCTCCAACCACCACCCGCCCCAGCCTCTCCAGGAAGGCCTCAAACTCCCGCAACGGTCTATTGGGGGAGAAGTATACCCCCACCATAACTGTGTCCCCCATTTTGGCCACCGCGTATCCGGAGTCCGATGCCACCCTGGAGAGGGGCAGCCCCCCCAGGGCCGGGACCACAACAGCCACCGAGCCGTCTCTATCTCCCACCCAATTGGATTGCGGGGGGACGAAGTACGGCTCGGTCACCACCACCGCCGCTATTCCCCACTCCGCCATGTGCTGGATCAATAGATCCTGCGCACGGGCGGAGTGGTTGACGTTCGCCTGGAGCAGCTCAAGGGACATTTACTGCTCCATTTGGCTTTCCGTCCTTGTGTTATCTCTCTGGGGGGTGGCCCGGTGGGGGGCGGTATTCCCTCTTACAATGGGGGGGTTGCAGGCTTGCCCCCCCATTGTGTGTCCCGCACGTAATCCTGCGTGGTGACAGACGGCGCACCACGGGGTCGGCGATGTGCAGTTTTGGCTAGTATGGCCCGGTTGACTGCACCTGTAACAGCAACTTTCCCTGTCCACCGGGGAGGGGCAAAGTGGCTTTGTGTGCCCCCTCCCCATGCAGCGGTAGCACCGCAGAGGCAGCGGCTCCAGTGCCACCACGTGCGCCGCCGACCACCCGATCATCACCCTTCCCGCCGTCGCCACCGTCTTAGCCGCAGTTACTGGGCACCTCAGGATGACCGAGCAGGCCCCACTGCCCGACACCCTTATGGCGCCCACCGATACCGCCTCCTCCGCGCATCCTCCCTTCGCTGCCACCACCCTCTTGAGGATCTCTGGGGTGACAGACTCGTCAAACCCGGAGATCCTCAGCTCAGCCTTTCTTACTGGTCGGTATATGTCCGCCTCGTCCCCAATTATATCCCGCAGTCTGGACACCAGGTTATCGGCCGCCTGAGCACTCTGGGCACCAGGGACCTCGATAATACGGGCTCCCGTGGCCGATCTGCGGACCCCCAAATGGTCTACACCCAGTTCCTCCAACTTAAGTGTGGTGGCCTTTTCCATTATCGACTTGTAGTCGGTTTTAGAGCCGGCCTTTAAGGCCACCACTACCGCCGCCGTTTTTGGGACCATTAAAATTTGGGCCGCCGTTTTAGTCCGCTTTTTGGGTTGAGGCTGTGAGGGGGCGGCAGCCGCAGCAGCAGGGCTCTTCCCCTTTTTCCCCCTCTTAACCACCTCCGTCCATTCCTCCTTCCTTGCCTGCGGAGGCTGCGGCTCGGGGGCGCGGGGGGTCTCTCTGCCTTTGGGGGCAGGCCCCGGCTTGGTCACTGTCACCGGCGTGTGCGACCTGGGCGCTGGCGTCGGCGGCTGGGATTGCACGACCCTTGGGGCTTTCGCCGGCGGCCGGTCCGTTGCCTCTTCCATTTCTTCCTCTTCTTGGGGGGCCGGCTGAGGGGGACCCCCCTTCCTCTTTTTCTTCCCTTTTTCTTTATCCGCCACAGGGCTCAGGGGCACCCTTTTATCAGAGGCCAACGGTGGCCTCAATATCGGCTGTGGTGGGAGCCGCCCTTCAATATCCCCCAGGCGGACATTCACCATATTGCCAATGCTCACGAATATGGCTCTTTCAAAATCCCCCAGCCGGGAGTCGAGGAGAGCGCCCATCTCCTCGAGGAGGCCAGACGTGCCTTCTTGCCTCCTCGTGTGGTCTGTAACCGGGGGGGAGCTGCGCTCCGAGAAGGCGGTGCGCAGCGCCTTTGTCTCCTGCCGGAGGTGGGCCAGCTCTTCTCGCATCCTTTTGTTGTCCGCCTTCAATGTGCGGACAACCTCCGACTCCCCCATTGAGTCGGCAAGGCTCAACAGCTCCCTGCATGCCGCGTTCATGCGGCCCCAAACTTCCCCCTTGAGGTTGCCACTCTTGGCCGCCTCCCGGAGCACCTCCTTCGCGCACCGCTTTATTACGTCTTTGGGGGCCTTCTCCCCCTCCTCCTCGTCGTTGTGGGACGTTGTGTCCAAAAGGATCGGGCTTCGCGACCGCGAGCCCGAGTTCCTCCTTGCCCTTGTGGGGCTGTAGAGGGGTTCTGCGAGAGCATCCGCGTCGGCCTCCTTCTGAAAATCGTCCAGCTCGTTCGAGAGCAGGAACGACTCCCTGAGCTTCGCTTTTGCCGCACTGATCCCGAAGTACCTTCCCTTTACCTTTCGGCCAGAGGGGGCCTGCGCCGCCGCCATCTCCACCTCTTCTTCCACCTTTTCTTCCTCGTCCCCCGAGGAGGTCTCCGAATTATCAAATTCGTCACCCTTGTCTGAATCGGCGGGAGCCGATTGGGCTCTACTCTTGCAGCCCCCTTTATCGCCGTCCCCTTTTTTATTCTTTCTCCCTCGGGTGAATTGGCCCTTCGCGTTTCGCGAGGGCGAGCCTCCACCTCTTAGGCGCAATGGCCTATCCTTTTCCATTTTCCTGCCAAAGTCTTTGGTGTTGGAGTACGACATCAGGCCGTAGTCCTTCACCTCCCGTTCAACATCCATAACCGCGTTAGTAACAAAGTCCATGTTCAATTTGCCAGAGTCGTGTTTACGGAGACCGGCGCCTTGCCGGTCTACGAGGCGATTGTTGCCCACCCCTGAATACGGAGGGCAGCCACTCACCGCAGTGAGTGGGCGGGATTCCTCCTTTTGGAGACCCGCCAGGGGACTATTTTCACAATCGACCTGCATGATTTTTATACTCTCCGATGACTCCACATCGTCGGCTCGCTTGGGACTGGACTCCTTCCAGCCACTCATCCCATCGGCGCGACTCGCTCACCTTGGGATTAGGGATTTATTATAGTGGTTTACTCCACGTAGCACTGCTCTCAGTGAGCAGTGCCCCCGGTCCGCTCAATGCGGGTTACGGGTTGCCCGGCGGGAGGCCGAAACCCACCCAGCAGCCGAGGCTGCCAGACCCGCCGCGCTACGACCCTTGAGGGCCCGCCATCACGTTCCGCCCGAAGGCGGTGCTCAACATGCTCATCTCCACCGCCGTCTGCTGATCAGACGGCCGGGAGAGAGCTTGCCGCTCTTATTGTGGCCCCTCCCCCCTTGCCTTCCCGGTATGGGTAGCCCTGTCCGGTATAGCCTCGGGGATCATAGGAGCACGAGAGCCCCCCACCTCGGCCACTATGGGCCATTCCCCATCCCCCCCTGGTGTCGGGTTATTGGTAGCACCGGTAAGCGATCCCCGGACAGGATCACTTACCGTTGCCTCCAGGGCGCACCAGCCAAGACCCTTCCCTTTTCTGCGGATCCGCGAGGATCCAGAGAGATTGGAAGAGCCCGGACAAACGTGGAGGTTACCCGACCTAGCGCCCCAACCTAACCTAACCTAACCTAACCTAACCTAACCTAACCTAACCTAACCTAACCTAACCTAACCTAACCTAACCTAACCTAACCTAACCTAACCTAACCTTTTTTTTTTTTTTTTTTTTTTTTTAACGGTGTGAAAATGCATTACGCATACCCCCAGCCCGGGGAGGGACTTACGGGGGTTATGTGGGACTCTCTCCACCCGCAACCCCCTCTGCTAGCCAGAGGGAGGGGGGGAGCATACCCACTAAAAACACACCGGCGTTACCCGCTCTGCCGTTAAGGGGGCGCCATGGGATCGCGAACATTTCCATCCACGACACCCCCCGGCGGTCCCAGCTCGCTCATGCCGAGACACCCTCACCGAAGGACGGAGGAAGTTCAGGGACGCTTGACCCTCCTCCAGCTGTGTAAGGCCGTGTAATGTGGTTCCCCAAACCACCGGCCCTACTGGGGGATGACACGGCCAGCCACTGCCAACCGTGCGCGACCTCTACCCCTTCGCCTGCGCCGGAGCGGGAGCGCGTCCGCACTGTCCTCACGCTCCCTCTCCGCGGCCTCCTTCTGCGAAATGACTATTTCGCAAAAGGAGGCCATCGCCTCCCAGGATCTCTCGCTGCGTACCATGGGTGCGACAACGTTCGACAACGAGAGATCAACTGTCTGCAGAGTTATTGCCAATGTGCGGCGCTCCTCGGCCCAGCGAACACAGTGCTCCAATGTGTGCTGGGCCGTGTCATCCTCCGCGCCGCACTCGTGGCAGGCGGGGCTTCCCTCTCTTTTAATTTTGTGCAGGTAATGACCGAAGCAACCATGTCCGGTCATTACCTGCGCCAGCCTGTACCCCACGTTGCCATGGGCCCTATCCAGCCATAAGTTGAACGACCCGAGGAGTGCCCCTATGGTGTGGACTCCATAGGGGGAGTCCTCAAGGTCGCTCTTCCACCGCTCTCTGAGTCTTCGCTCATTTTGCCTCCTTGCCGCCATTATCTCTTCAGGAGCGGGAAACTCTCCCGAAGCCCTCCATCGGACCCGCTCCTTGTGTGCCTCCGCGAGCAGCTCCGCATCCAATTCCCACGGGGGAGTGCCCGCCAGCGCGCACGCTGCCGCCCACGCTACCGTCACATAGGCTCTACACATGCGGATGGCCACCACCCTTTGTGGCCTCCTGAGTAGGGCCTTATTCGCCGCGCTTAGCCGGTCCGCCCATATTGGGGCCCCGTAAAGGGCCATGCTTCGGGCAACCCCGGCATATAGGCGACGGCACGCCATGGAAGGCCCCCCCACGTTAGGCAGCAGCCTTCCCAGGGCCGAAGCAGCCGCCACTACTCGGGGAGCAAGTTGGCGGAAATGCTCCCCGAAGTTCCACCTCCGGTCCAGGATAAGCCCCAAGTATTTTATATGGGGCTTCACCTGGACCGCCTCCCCGCTCACCCTTAGCGAGGCTCCCGCAGGTGGTCGCCATCCCCTCCCTCCGAAGATTACTGCCTCCGTTTTCGTGAGGGACACCTTTAAGCCCAACATTTGTATACGGGTGAGCATGAGGTCCGCTGCCACTTCCGCCCTCCGTAGAGCCTCGTTCAGCTCCGTGCCCCGGACGGCCACCATGGTATCGTCTGCATAGCACATGACGGCCATCCGCGGCAGGAGAACACCCCTAATAGCCCAGTCGTACCCCAGGTTCCATAAAAGGGGGCCAAGTACTGACCCCTGGGGTACTCCACAGACCATGGGCCTTGTCCTCTTGTGCCCTTCTCTATCTTCGTAGAGCACTAACCGCTGGGTGAGGTAGTGCTCCACGATGCGCCTCAGGTATGGGGGCACGCGGTGATACTTGAGGGCCTCCCCAATCACTGAATATGGGAGGGAGCCGAAAGCGTTCGCAATGTCTAATGACACCGCGACCACCCCCTCCCCCCTCCCTGCTGCCACCTCCGAAAATTCTTTCAGGGCACCCAACGCGTCCACACAGGACCGCCCCATTCGGAAGCCGAACTGGCGGTCGCTCACATTGGGGCCCGTGTCGTCCAGATGCTGGACTATCCGAGTGGATATGATGCGTTCCAGCATCTTCCCAGTCTCATCCAGGAGAACGATCGGTCTCCACCCTGCAGGGGAGTCCGCTGGGCGATTCTCCTTACGGACGAGGCAGAGTCTTCCCTCTTTCCAGCAGCTTGGGAACCGCCCCGTCTCCAGACAGTCGTTGAAGAGATCTTTTAGGCGGCTCCCAAGGTACTCCAGTGCTATTGGCAAAAGTTTGCCGGGTACGCCATCTGGACCCGGTGCCTTATTACAGGCCCTCAGACGGTGCACCGCCCACGTTACCTCCTCCTCAGTGATCGGGGATACCTCCACCGGCTCTGAGTTCTCTACTTGAGGCTCCACCATTGCCGGTGGGGTGAACTCTAAGGCAGACGGGAACAGACCTTCCACCACTCGTGCAAGAAGCTCCGGCTCTAGAGAGTCCATAGAGGGGCCATTGCGTAATTTATTACGTACCACCTTGTATGGCCGCCCCCATGGATCCCTGTCAAGTGTTGCCAAGAAAGCCTCGTGCGCCGTATCTTTGGCTTTGGCTATAGCTAGGCAGAGAGCCTCCTTCGCCGTCTTTAGAGCTCTATGAAGGTGTTCCTCCTCCTCCGGGGTGTGTCTGCGCCGCCGGCATCGAGTGTATGCACGGCGCGCCTCATTGCATGATAGTCGGAGGGCCGCAACTTCCTCCGACCACCAGTACACTCGTTTTTTAGCTGGTGGCTTCCCCGCTCTCCGCATGCTCGAGTCGCAAATGTTTCTGAGCGACTTGCGGAACTGGAGCGCCCTCTCTTCTACACCCTGCTGCTGGTCTGGGCCTCGGCTCCATCTGGCTTCGATCATGGCTACTTCCTTAGCGTAATCCCGATCCAGGCTACCTAAGTTCCATCTGGGGAAGCCTGTCCTTCCTTCTGGCCTATCAGGGCCCCCCGAATGGGTCAGCCTGGATTCAGAGACCCTCAGCCTAATATAAAGATGATCGGAGAGGGTCTCAACATCCCCCAGGACACGCCAATCTGTAACGCATGCAGCCACAGCGGCGCTGGCGAAAGTCACGTCCACGATGGACCCCCCCTGCCGGCGCACGCAGGTGTTAGTCGTTCCCTGGTTTAGGATCTCCAGCCCCATGCCCGCTGCCCAGTCCCAAAGCACCTCCCCCCTTGGGTCTGTTCTGGGGCAACCCCACGCTTCACACTTGGCGTTGAGATCCCCCAACAGTAGAATCGGGGCCGGCGCAGCCCCAATTACCACCCTCCCAAGCTCCTCCAGAAACTGCTCAAAAGCGAACAACGGTCGGTTGGGGGAGAAATAGACGCCAATTAGCACCACGCCCCTCCAATCCACCGCCGCATATCCCGGCCCGCTTCTTATTTTTGTGATCGGCGGGTGGTTCCCCGCCGGGGGCACAATCACCGCTACCAGACCTTTGGTGTCTCCCACCCAGTTCGGTTGTGGGGCGATAAAATAGGGTTCCGCCACCACTGCAATGCTAATGCCCCACTCCGCCATGTGTTGGGTTACCAGATCCTGGGCACGAGCGGAGTGGTTGGCATTGCACTGCAGGACTTCAAAGTGCTGCGTCTGGCGTACTGGCATTAGTGTCCATTTGTTCTCCCTCGCTCTCATTGACTCCGCTAGTTTGGAAGTTTCCTGTAGTCCTAGCAGCAGGTTCCCTTCCTTTGACATGAGGTGGTGCGCAGGACGGGCCCCCCATGATATGACCCGCCGCTCGTTTAGCCTGGTGACAAACCGCGCACCACGGAGTGGGAGCAATGCACTCTTTCGCAGTGTGCCCCGTTTTACTGCACCTGTAGCAGGAGCCACTCCTGTCCGCTGGGGATGGGCACATTGCCCTAGTGTGGCCAGTCCCCATGCATCGGTAGCATCGCATAGGTAGTGGTTGCATGGCTTCCACCCGCGCTGCTGACCAGCCCAGCATAAGGCGGCCCGCTGCCACCACAGTTTTGGCCGCTGCCACTGGGCATCGCACAATTACGGCACCGGACCCACTACGCCCCCACCTAATCCTCCCTACCTCTATTTGGTCCCCGAGAATCTTCCCCTTGGCAGCCACCTCGACTTTGATGTGGTCCGAGGTCACCGACTCATCAAAACCGTGAATTCGAATTTCCGCTTTCTTCATAGGTCTCGTGACCTCGGCCACATCTCCTATGAGGCTGCGAAGCCTATCCGCTAAGCTATCGGCAAGTGGGCCGCTTTGTGCTCCGGGGACTTCGATAATTCGGCCTCCAGTCGCCGATTTCCGTACCCTCACATTACTAATCCCCAACTCTTCTAACTTAATAGTCGTCGCTTTCCCCATGACTGTGATGTAGTCCGTTTCTGCCTCCGGCTTCAACGAAATGACTACCGCCGCCGACGAAGGTGCTACCAATTTAGGCGCCACCGTCCTCTTTTTTGGTATTGGTGTCGGGCCGCCAACCACTTGCGCTTCCTTAGTTTTCTTGGGTTTTCCCGGGTTTTTGAGCCTTATCGGCTTTCCCCCTTTCCCTACTTCCACCCAAGTTTGAGGATCAGCAGGTGGATGTGGATCCGGAGCAGCTGGAGCAGCAGGCGGGGCCCGCTTCTTACGCGGAGCAGGGATAGGCTTGGCAGGCTTTTGTGGTTTCGCTGCCTGTCCCTTCTGTGACAGGGACCCCAGTGCAGGCTGGCTTATTGAGGTCTCGTCTGGCATATCCGCAACCCGCTTGTCGGCCGCCAATGGAGGCCGGAGGATAGGCTCTGGGGGGAGCCTCCGCTCAACATTTTCGAGACGGGCATTTATCATGCCGCCTATAGAGACGAAAATGTCTCTTTTAAAGTCTCCAAGGCGGGCGTCGATCATGGTGCCCAGCTCTTGGAGTAGGTCTCCAGCAACAGCTTTTTGCGCTTGCTCTGGCGGCGCTACTGCCCCTCGCTCTGAGAATGCTGTGCGTAGAGCCTTTACTTCCTGTTGGGCTTGTGCCAGCTGCTCACGCATTCTTTTAACATCTGCCCTTAAAGAGCGGACAAGATCCGACTCGTTCATGGAGTCCGCAAGACCCAACAGCTCCCTGCAATTTTTATTCATGCGTCCTCGCACGTCTCCCTTAATGTTACTGCTTCTTGCAATTTCCGTCAGAATTGCCTTGGCGCATCTGTTTACCTCCTCGATAGGGTTCTTGGTTTCTGCCTCCTCCTCATCATTAGACAGCACTATAGGTGGCTCCGCCCTACGTTGTCTCGTTGGAAGCGTGACAAGGCGGGCGTCTTCGGATACCTCATTCTCAAACTCCGCCGATCGTGATTTCCGGAGGCGAGCATTGGCAGCACTCAAGCCAGTGTATGCCCCCATAGGGTGTTTTTTGGACGACAGGTTCTTTTTCCGTTCAGGAGCTATTTCCTCGTCGCTACCCCTCTCTGGTCTAACCCTTTTATTGGATACCACATCCAGCACCATTGGTTCTGACATATTTTTACCGACTTCTTCCTTTCCGTCGTCGGATGAGGATTCAGCCGAGTCTAGGGACTTTGCTCCTCGTCCCATATAGCCCCTTGAACCGTCTTCTTCAGCCTCCGAGTCCTCCTCGATCGCTGCCCTAGCGTTCACCTCCTCTCCCTCCTCCTGAGAAGGGCCGTCAGCGTTTCCGCCCTGAGAATCGCTTAGCAACGGCAGCGGCGTTTCCGGCGGCCCTCCGCCCCTCAACCTTAAAACTTTCCTTTCAGTTGCAGAATCGGTGTCCAGTAGACATAAGCCATGGTCGTCGTTATGACATAGGCCAGCAGCTCGCTGACCTACGAAGCAGTTTTTGCCCCCTCCGTATACGATGGGGCAGCCACCCGCCGCGGCGGATGGACGGGATTGGATACCCGCCCGGAGAATATCAAAACTGCTTGCTGACATTATAGTTACCTCGATGACTCCACATCGTCGTCTCTTTTTTCAGGGGTGAGCTCCCCTGCACACTTGGCACTGGACTCCCTCCAGCCACTCATCCCATCGGCACGCTCCGCTCACCTTGGGATTGGGGTAATTTATTATAGTGGTTTTCTTCCACGCAGCACTACTCTCAATGAGCAGCACCCCCGGCCCGCTCAGTGCGGGTTACGGGTTGCCCGACGGGGAGCCGAAACTCACCCAGCAGTATAACTGCCAGACCCGCCGCGCCATGAGCCTTGAAGGCCCATCATCCCACGTCGCCTGAAGGCGGCCACTGGCCCTAGCTACTAGGGCCCCGGTCCTCACGGTCAGCACTCGTAACCGTCGCTCATCTCCTATGCCCTCAGCTAGTCAGAGGGACATGGAGAGAGCTCCTCCAACCTTTGCGCAACAGGGCGCACACCTCTTGTGCCGCTCTTTGTCTGGCCCCTCCTCCCTCGCCTTCCCGGTATGGGTAGCCCTGTCCGGTATAGCCTCGGGGATCATAGGAGCACGCAAGCCCCCCCACCACGGCAAGGTGGCAGCACCTCGGGGGGGAACCTAACCTAACCTAACCTAACCTAACCTAACCTAACCTAACCTAACCTAACCTAACCTAACCTAACCTAACCTAACCTAACCTAACCTAACCTAACCTAACCTAACCTAACCTAACCTAACCTAACCTAACCTAACCTAACCTAACCTAACCTAACCTAACCTAACCTAACCTAACCTAACCTAACCTAACCTAACCTAACCTAACCTAACCTAACCTAACCTAACCTAACCTAACCTAACCTAACCTAACCTTTTTTTTTTTTTTTTTTTTTTTTTTTTTTTTGACGGTGTGAAAATGCATTACGCATACCCCCGGCCCGGGGAGGGACTTATGGGGGTTATGTGGGACTCTCTCCTCCCGTAACCCCCTCTGCTAGCCAGAGGGAGGGGAGGAGCATACCCACTAAAAACACACCGGCGTCACCCGCTCTGCCGTTAAGGGGGGGCGCCACGGGGTCGCAAGCATTTCTACCGCGACGCCCCCCGGCAGTCCTGGCTCAATTGTGCCAGGACACCCGCGCCAAGGAGGGGAAGGTCAGCGACGCGTGACCCTCCCCCCAGACGTGTAGGGCCGTGCCGTGTGGATCCCCAATCCACCGGCCCTACTGGGGGAGGACGCGACCAGCGGCTGCAAACCGCGCGCGTCCTCTACCCCTCCGTCTGCGCCGGAGTGGGAGCGCATCTTCCCTTTCTTCGCGCTCCCTCTCCGCGGCCTCCTTCTGCGAGATGATTGTTTCGCAGAAGGAGGCCACTGCCTCCCAGCATCTCTCGCTGCGCAGCATGGCCGCCACGATGCTGGACAGCGAGAGATCAACCGACCCTATGTTTATCGCTAGTGTGCGACGCTCCACGGCCCAGCGAACACAGCTCTCCAGCGTGTGCTGGGCCGTATCATCCTCTGCCCCACACTCGTGGCATGTGGGGCTCCCCTCTCTCCCGATCTTGTGCAGGTAATGACCGAAGCATCCATGCCCGGTCATTACCTGCGTTACCCTAAATGTCACCTTTCCGTGACGCCTGTCCAGCCACCCGTCGAGCGACCCGAGGAGTGCCCCTATGGTGCGGACTCCATAGGGGGAGTCCTCGAGGTCGCTCTTCCACCTCTCTCGCAGCCTTCGCTCCTTCTGCCTTCTGGCAGCTCTAATTTCCTCGGGAGCGGGAAACTCCCCCGAAGCCCTCCATCGTACCCGCTCCCGATGCGCATCTGCCAGCATCTCCGCATCCATCTCCCACGGAGGAGTGCTCGCCAGCGCACATAACCTAACCTAACCTAACCTAACCTAACCTAACCTAACCTAACCTAACCTAACCTAACCTAACCTAACCTAACCTAACCTAACCTAACCTAACCTAACCTAACCTAACCTAACCTAACCTAACCTAACCTAACCTAACCTAACCTAACCTAACCTAACCTAACCTAACCTAACCTAACCTTTTTTTTTTTTTTTTTGTTGACCCAGGGGAAATCCGTTATGGATCCCGCTCGACCCGGGAGAAGCCGAGCGGGTATGTCCGACTCGCACGGACTAAAACCCCTGGGGTGTTCCACATTTCGCCTTTCGACAGAGGCACGGGAACGCTACCGTACTCTTCCGCAGCTCTGTCAGCGCTACCCAAACGGGCCCTCCAAAGCTGGAAATTTACCTACTCCGCTGAAGGCACCCCAGAACACCATGGGGGCCTTCTAGCACCTGACGTCTTCTAAGCAGGTAATGGAACTCCCGGCCCATCACCTGCACGTCACCACTATGGCGGGCGCAACCGGTCCGCAAAGGCCCTTCGCCGCCTGCCTGGACGCCTACGGCGCTGAGGAACCGAATTCACATCATCCTCACGCGCTCGTTCCGCCGCCTCCTTATGCAGGAGGACCGATCTACTAAAAGTGGCCACCGCCACCCAAGCTTCCTCCCTACTAACCATCTGCCTGATCAAAGCAGGCAGAGACAGGTCAACACCCACCACCGCAGACAAAGCTGCACGAGGTTCCGCCCACGCAGGGCACTCCTGAAGCGTGTGCATCGCCGTATCCATGGCTCCTCCCACACAATGATGACACGCCGTCGACGGTTCCCTGCCGACCACCTCACACAGATACCTGCCAAAGCAGCCGTGCCCCGTCAAGAGCTGTGTGAGGTGATAAGAAGGGGCACCATGCTCCCGCTCAACCCACTCCTTGAGAACCGGGCGCACAGCAGACACTAACCCCTGACTGACCACCGCGCCTTCCAGACGCCCTGACCACTTCTGGAGGAGAACAACACGCGCCTCCTCTCGCCACTGACGAACCTCCCGCGGAGCAGGCCAAGTCCCATCTCTCCTCGCCACAACTAACCGCCAATAAACCCCTGACAGCAACTCAGCCTCAAGGTCCCAAGGCGGACTCCCAGCCAACAAGCACGCAGCCGTGCACGACACCGTGCGGTACGCCCTAGCCACCCTGAGTGCTATAACCCGCTGCGGACGATGCAAAAGGGTTACACACCGAACACTCAAAGTATCCGCCCAAATGGGCGCCCCATAAAGCGCCATTGAGCGCACAACGGCAGCATACAAGCGCTAACCCTAACCTAACCTAACCTAACCTAACCTAACCTAACCTAACCTAACCTAACCTAACCTTTTTTTTTTTTTTTTTTTTTTTTTTTTTTTTTTTTTTTTTTTTTTTTTTGACGGTGTGAAAATGCATTACGCATACCCCCGGCCCGGGGAGGGACTTACGGGGGTTATGTGGGACTCTCTCCTCCCGCAACTCCCTCTGCTAGTCAGAGGGAGGGGAGGAGCATACCCACTAAAAACACACCGGCGTCACCCGCACTGCCGTTAGCGGGGCACGTCATGGGATCGGATATTCTACCACGACGTCCCCCCGGCTGCCCCGGTTTTACACCGGGGGCACCCTCGCGCCAAGGGAGGGAGGGATCGGTGACGCTCCGATTCCTCCTTCAGACGTGTAGGGCCTTATTTGGTGGGTCCCCGTCCCACCGGCCCTACTGGGGGAGCTGGCGGTTGATAAATTGTAACCGCCTTCTCCCCACCCGCCTGCGCCGGAGCGGGGGCGCGTCTGCACTTTCCTCGCGCTCCCGCTCCGCTGCCTCTTTTTGGGACATGACCGCCTCGCAGAAGGCGGTCACTGCGCCCCACGATCTCTCGCTGCGCAGCATGTGGCATATAATGCTGCGCAGCGAGAGGTCGTCCGTCCCAATTTCCCTCATTAGGACCTGTCGCTCCACCGCCCAGGCTGCACACTCCGCTACCGTGTGCTGGGCGGTGTCGTCCTCGTCTCCACAGTGGTGACAGGCGGGGGTGGCTTCCCTACCTATCTTGTGCAGGTAGTGACCGAAGCAACCGTGCCCGGTCACCACCTGCGCAAGCCTGTACGTTATATTTCCCCCTCGCCTGTCCAACCATCCCTTAAAGTTGGGGAGGAGTGCCCCTATGGTTCTAGTGCCATAGGGGCAATCCTCCAGGTGCTCCTTCCACCTGTCCCGCTCCCTCTCAACGGCCCTCCTCCTTCTTGCCTCCACCTCTTGCGGGGCCAGGCGCTCCTCCTCACCCGCCCTGGCCGCCCCCCTCTCCCGATGCCTCTCTGCTAGCAGCCCGGCGTCCAGCTCCCACGGCAGGCTGCCAGCGAGAGCGCAGGCCGCTGAGAACCCTACCGTGCGGTAGCACCTCCCCATTCTTTGAGCTATGACCCTTTGGGGTCTGCGGAGGAGGGCCCTCGTCTTTTGCGTTAGCCTGCTCGCCCATATCGGCGCCCCGTACAACGCCATGCTGCGGACGACGTTGGCGTAGAGGCGCCGACATGGGGCCTTAGGTCCTCCCACGTTCGGGAGGAGGCGGCCCAGCGCGGATGCTGCGCCGACGATCCGGGGAGCGAGTTGTCGGAAGTGCTCCCCGAAGTCCCACCTGCGGTCCAGGATCAGGCCCAGATACTTGATGTGGGCCTTAACCTGGACCGCTTCCCCTCCCACCGCTTCCCCTCCCACAACCTAACCTTTTTTTTTTTTTTTTTTTTTTTTTTTTTTTTTTTTTTTTTTTTTTTTTTTGACGGTGTGAAAATGCATTACGCATACCCCCGGCCCGGGGAGGGACTTACGGGGGTTATGTGGGACTCTCTCCTCCCGCAACTCCCTCTGCTAGTCAGAGGGAGGGGAGGAGCATACCCACTAAAAACACACCGGCGTCACCCGCACTGCCGTTAGCGGGGCACGTCATGGGATCGGATATTCTACCACGACGTCCCCCCGGCTGCCCCGGTTTTACACCGGGGGCACCCTCGCGCCAAGGGAGGGAGGGATCGGTGACGCTCCGATTCCTCCTTCAGACGTGTAGGGCCTTATTTGGTGGGTCCCCGTCCCACCGGCCCTACTGGGGGAGCTGGCGGTTGATAAATTGCAACCGCCTTCTCCCCACCCGCCTGCGCCGGAGCGGGGGCGCGTCTGCACTTTCCTCGCGCTCCCGCTCCGCTGCCTCTTTTTGGGACATGACCGCCTCGCAGAAGGCGGTCACTGCGTCCCACGATCTCTCGCTGCGCAGCATGTGGCATATAATGCTGCGCAGCGAGAGGTCGTCCGTCCCAATTTCCCTCATTAGGACCTGTCGCTCCACCGCCCAGGCTGCACACTCCGCTACCGTGTGCTGGGCGGTGTCGTCCTCGTCTCCACAGTGGTGACAGGCGGGGGTGGCTTCCCTACCTATCTTGTGCAGGTAGTGACCGAAGCAACCGTGCCCGGTCACCACCTGCGCAAGCCTGTACGTTATATTTCCCCCTCGCCTGTCCAACCATCCCTCAAAGTTGGGGAGGAGTGCCCCTATGGTTCTAGTGCCATAGGGGCAATCCTCCAGGTGCTCCTTCCACCTGTCCCGCTCCCTCTCAACAGCCCTCCTCCTTCTTGCCTCCACCTCTTGCGGGGCCAGGCGCTCCTCCTCACCCGCCCTGGCCGCCCCCCTCTCCCGATGCCTCTCTGCTAGCAGCCCGGCGTCCAGCTCCCACGGCAGGCTGCCAGCGAGAGCGCAGGCCGCTGAGAACCCTACCGTGCGGTAGCACCTCCCCATTCTTTGAGCTATGACCCTTTGGGGTCTGCGGAGGAGGGCCCTCGTCCTTTGCGTTAGCCTGCTCGCCCATATCGGCGCCCCGTACAACGCCATGCTGCGGACGACGTTGGCGTAGAGGCGCCGACATGGGGCCTTAGGTCCTCCCACGTTCGGGAGGAGGCGGCCCAGCGCGGATGCCGCGCCGACGATCCGGGGAGCGAGTTGTCGGAAGTGCTCCCCGAAGTCCCACCTGCGGTCCAGGATCAGGCCCAGATACTTGATGTGGGCCTTAACCTGGACCGCTTCCCCTCCCACCGGGATCGACTGGTCGGCACGCAATCGCCACCGCCTTCCCCCGAACACCACCGCATCGGATTTGGCCACGGCAACTCTGAGGCCCAGGAGGCTGATTCGCCCCACCGTGAGTTCCGTGGCCACTGCCGCCCTTCTGAGGGTCTCTCTCAGATCGCTTCCCCGCACGGCCACCATCGTGTCGTCCGCATAACAGATGGTGATCATGCGGGGAAGCTGCGCGCCCCTGATCGCCCAGTCAAAGCCGATGTTCCATAGCAGGGGTCCCAACACCGACCCCTGCGGAACACCGGCCTCCATCCTTCTCACCAGGCGACCGTTACTTCCGTCGTGGAGCACTACCCTGTCCGTCAGATAGTGCCCCACGATTGCCCTCAAATAGGGAGGCACCCCATGATATCGGAGTGCCTCCCTGGTTACCTCATAAGGGAGGGAGCCAAAAGCGTTAGCGATGTCCAGTGACACCGCTATGGTTCCCTCCCCCCTCTCCGCAGCTAGGTCGCTGAACTCTTTTAGTGTGCCTACTGCGTCAATAGTGGACCGCCCCTCGCGGAACCCGAACTGATTGTTGCTGAGGTTCGGGCCCGTGTCCTCCAGGTGTCGGGTGATGCGACGGGCAATTATCCTCTCCAACATTTTGCCCGTCTCATCAAGGAGGACTATGGGGCGGTATCCCGAAGGAGAGTCAGCTGGGCGACCCTCCTTCCGCAGCAGGCACAGTCTACCCTCCTTCCAGACCTTGGGGAAGTTACCCTCCCTAAGGCAATCGTCAAAAATGGCCCTCAACCTGAGCCCCAGGTGTTTGAGGGCCACGGGGATGACTCTTCCCGGCACCCCATCCGGGCCTGGAGCCTTCTTGCATCCCCGTAGTCTGACGATTGCCCCATGGAACTCCCCATCCGTCACCAACGGCACGTCCCCACCGCCCTCCTGGGCCTCCACAGGCGGCGACATTCGAGGAGGCACGAACGGCTGGCTCGCCGGGAAGAGGCCCTCCACGATCCTCGCGAGGAGTTCCGGCTCCATGGAATCCGTGGGGGGAGCGCGCTTCATCTTATTTCGTACGATTTTGTATGGTCGCCCCCACGGATCCCTGTCCAGCGTGCAGATGAACTCCTCATGAGCCTCATCCTTCCTCCTTGTGATGGCCACGGCGAGGGCCTCCTTTGCTGCTCTGAGGGCGGCCAGCAGAGCCTCCTCCTCTTCGGCGGTGTGCCTTCGGCGCCTGCACCTGGTGTACTGCCGCCTTGCTGCGTTTGCGGTGGTACGGAGGGCCGCGATCTCCTCCGACCACCAGTACACCTGTTCCTTACCGGGCAGTCGCTTCGTCCTCCTCATTGCCGCGTCACACACCCTTGTGAGCGACTCGCGGAAGCGAACTGCCTGATCCTCCAGCGGAACAGCTGGGGCAGCACACCAGGCCTCCACTATCGCCGCCTCCTCCGCCATGTCCCTGTCAAGGCTGGCCAGGGACCACCTCGGGAACTTTCCCCCCGCCCGACGGCCAGGTGGGGCGGCCACCAGGGACTGGGAGACCCTCATCCGTATATACAAGTGATCGGAGAGGGTCTCTACCTCCTCCAGGACGCGCCATTCACCAATTTTGGCGGCAACTGCCGGGGTTGCCAACGTGACGTCGATGACGGACCCCCCCCGCTGCCGCACACATGTGAAGGCGCTTCCCCGGTTCACAATGACCAGCCCCATTGTGACCGCCCATTCCTCCAGGGTTCTTCCCCTCGCGTCCGTTATGGGGGAACCCCATGCAGCGCTCTTGGCATTGAGGTCCCCCATTAGCAGCACCGGCTTTGGTGCGACCCTCCCTATTAGTCTCCCTATTTCCCCTAGGTAGGCCTCGAAGTCCGCGAGGGGCCGGTTTGGGGAGAAATATGTACCAACCACTACCATATTCTCCCACCCGGCCGCCGCAAAACCAAGCCCCCTGTCCACCGGCACCAGGGGAGGGAAGTCTCCTGCCGCCGGGGCGACCAGGGCCACGCTTCCGTCTCGCGCTCCCACCCAGTTGGGCTGAGGGGGAACACACCACGGTTCTGCGACCGCCACCACGCTGACGCCCCACTCCGCCATTACCTGCATGAGCAAGTCTTGAGCGCGGGCGGAGTGGTTCGCATTTGTTTGTAGGACTTCGTGCTGGCGTGGTGGCATTAATGGTCCCTTTGTTCCCTCTCAGCCTGTTCGGCGACTTGTCGGGCAAGCCCCTGGGCCCTTACGGGGTCTTGCCTCCCTCTTGTACTCGGGGGGTTGCACGATAACCCCCCCATGACATGTCCGGCAGGGCGTTTACTGTGATGGCAAACCGCACAGAAAGGTGCCTCAGCGCAGGACGACGCTCTGTGTCCCGGCTTACTGCATCTGAAGCACAGCTGTCCCCTATCCACCTCAGACGGGCATGTGGCCCTGGTGTGCCCCGCCCCCATGCATTTATAGCAGCGGAGCGGTGCTAGATCCAGGGCCTGGACAGCTGCGCTCGACCAGCCCACTATCAGTTTGCCGTCCTCGCAGACCTTCCTGGCGGCCGCCACGGGACACCTTACAAGGGTTGACCCCGACCCGTTGAATGCGGCACGGACAGCGCCCACTTTTACATCAGCCTCTTTGCAGCCCCCTTTGGCGGCCACCGCTGCTGCCACAGCCTCAGGAGTGACGGACTCTATAAGGCCTGATATCCTCATACCGGCCAGTTTTACTGGTCGGTACACCCGCGCTTCTTCGCCGATGAGCCCCTCCAATTTCTCCTGTAGGCAGTCTGCCGCCCTGCCGTTGTCCGTGTTTGGGACCTCGAAAATACGGGCCCCGTCAGCCGTCCTTCTGACCCGAACGTGGTCCAGACCAATCTCCGCCAGACTGAACGATGTGGTCACCTTGGTCAGGATAGAGGCGTATGTGGCCTCGGATTCTGGCCTAAGGGCCACCACCACTGCGGCCGTTGACGGGACCGTCAGTCCCCGGCTCTTCCCTCGAGGCTTTGTTGGCCTCACCTGTGCCGTCTTTTTTGCCCTATTTTTGGCCTTCCGTCCGACCACCTGACTCCAGTTCCCACCGTCCTCGGAGTCCTCCCTAGGCTGGGATAGGGGCTGCGACGATGGGGGTGGCGGGGGGGCCTCATTTGGGCGCTGTGGCAGCGCTCTCCGCGGATCCGAAGGGGCCGGAGGGGCCGGAGGGGCCGGAGGGGCCGGACTGGGGCCAGGCCTTTGAGGCGCCGGGTTCCCCTGGGTGCTCTTCTTCTTCTTCTTTGGCTGCTTCTTTTTCGAAGCAGCCGCCTGCGTAGGACCCGTCGGTGCCGTTGATGCTTTTCCCTTCGCCATGGTTCGGGGCTCACTCGGCGTTGCAGGCGCAGGCGCAGGCGACTCAGTGTCCCGGGCTGATTCTCCTGGGGTAAAGACACTCCCAGAAGGGCCTGCCTTGGTGCCTCGCTCGCGGGTGGCCAGCGGAGGCCGCTCTCTCTCCTCCAGGGGGAGTCTATCTTTGATTTCCGCCATGCGGGCGTCCAGATATGGCCCGACCTGGGCCATGACCGCACGGCAGATCTCTTCAGTTGAAGAGTCTCGTTTGGGTGGCGAGGGTGCCGGATTGCCCTGCCTCCGCAGCCCCTCCAGTTGGGCCCTAACTTCGGCCATCTCCTTACGCAGACCGACCATTTCCCCTCTTAACCGGTTGTTGTCGGCTTGGAGCCGCGCCGTTTCCTCAGAAACGGTGCGTTTGCTCAATACGTCAAACGCATCCGATATGGCGGCCGCGGCGTCCTTCAGGCGGCGGATGTATACGCCCTGCAGGTTCTTTGATGTGGTCGCTACCCTGAGGATAAGGGCCACGCTGTCCTCCACCTGCTGCCCAAGTTCCTTTGTGGCAGCGGCCTCTTCGGGGTTCGGCGCAAGCTGCGTAGTGCACCTGGAGAACCCTTGTCGGGTTCTAATGTGCATCTCATGCACGTCCCTCTCCGCCTCGAGGCGATCCTCTTCGTGCTGGGCGCGTTTATAGGCCTCCCTCGCCTTAGTCAGGCCCACATACTTCCCCGTGGTAGGGGGGCGACCTCGTCCCCGGCCTTTCGAGGCCTGCGATGGCGAGCCCTCGCCAGCGGCGGACAGGCCGGACTCCTCCCCGCTGGATCCCGACTGAGACTCGTACACGTAGCGCGGCCTCTTTTTGCCTTGGGTCTGCCACATCCGGCCGCTTGTGGGCGGGATGTCCTTATGGGGAGGAACCAGCTCCCCTCCCGCACTGGTCGGTTGCGACTCCAAGGCACCCGCACCTCGCTGTTCCAGCGGAGCGTTATGTTGGAGTCTGGTTTTGAAAGGCGTTTGCCTCCTTGGGGGCGCCTTACCTTTCCCCGTCGAGCCCGACTCCATAGCTGGCGGGAACGGCTTCTGACGACTTGGGGAGGTCGCCCGCGACGAGCCGGAGGACCGCACGGTGTACATGCTGTCCCCGGACTCCGCCAGGATCTCCTCGTCCAATCTGTTGAGAAGGACGCGGGCGACCTTCTTAAATTTGGCCTCGCGTCCATCCTCTCGCACCGCCACCGGTGCGTGCAACTCCGCATTTAGGACGGGGTCTTCTAGAACGTCCGCGTCCTTCTTTTCTTCATCCTCACAGGCTTCTGCTCTATGTTGCACGAAGCGGCCCCGGGAGTCGCGTGGTGGGACGCTGCCCGCCTCCTTTACCGGGATCTGTATTGCGTCAGAGCTTAGGTCAATACGTGGACTTGGGTAGTCAACGCATTGATCCACGCTGTCCCCTCGCACCGGTGAGCGCATCAGAGATAGGCGAGGACGGAAGATCGCGTTCTCGTCGTCGCCATCTATCTTCGGCTCGTCCGCTCCACCGCGCACCCTCAAAATCGGCCCGTCTGCTTGGGTACACCCTATCGGGGTGCTCACTTCTGCCGCCATATCATCAGTGTCCAGTTTATCGCTAAGGTCATTTGAAATATCCTCCGTTTTGTTTGTATTTTTATTTTCCATAGACATGTTATTCCCACGAGTGGGGGAGAAAAGTGATACCATCGGGACAGAGATCCCCCATTATCCCGATGGCTGTGCCGCAGCAGTGACTCTAGGAGGCTGGTAGACACTCCAGCCGCTCTGAAAAGAGCATCCCTACGCGGAGTATCCTCACGTAGGGAATTGTGGATTTTTTATTGGGGTTTACTCCCCTTGGCCCGGCCAGTTAAGGCAGGGCCCCCGGTCCGCGCGCCGACTGGCTGGCATCTCTCGTATCCCCATAGCGCCCACAATGGGGGTCGTTGAGAGAATGCTGCGGATAACGGTATGAGGGGGACCTGGCGTAAGCCCCCCTGGTGGTTCGGTTAGGAACCACCCTCCTCCTCCAGGCAGACACCTGGCCCATAGAGCACAAGGTGCGTCCGCACCTGTGCACCGCCCCTGCCGGGCTGAGGCGGCCGCATCCCTTGCCACCTCAGATGAGCTGAGGCATGCCGGGAGCGGCCAACCACCAAAAACTCGGCACTAAAGCCCGCGCAGGAGTTAACTCCACTGCAATTCCGTCCCGGGGGACCTGGCGTCTCACGCTGTGCCCTCTGCTAGGTTCAGAGGGACACGCGGAGCAGCCCGCCGTGTGCTGTGCTTAGTCTGGCCCCTCCCCTCAGGCCTGTCCGGTTTGGGTGGCCCTATCCGGCATAGCCCTGAGGATCCTGGGGGCACGCAAGCCCCTTCACCGCGGCAAGGTGACAGCACTCGAAGGGGCCCACAACCTAACCTAACCTAACCTAACCTAACCTAACCTAACCTAACCTAACCTAACCTAACCTAACCTAACCTAACCTAACCTAACCTTTTTTTTTTTTTTTTTTTTTTTTTTTTTTACGTGGGGAAATGCGTTTACGCATCCCGCCCTGTCGGGGTAGTCAGGGCGGGTATGACGGACTCCCGGGAACCGCCCGGACTACCGTCTAAAACCCCACGGTGTTCCAACTCGTCACCATGTTGCCGGGTTACGGGAACGGTCTTGCACTCTTCCGCGACCCGGCGGTGACTGGCCAATTGGAAGGCCCCGACCTCTGTGGCAGGTGGATGAGTTGTTAAGTCCTGCGACATCGTTTCGAGTGGCGTGTGGAACAAAACGCCACGCCTTCTCGGGCCAGTTAGTTGTGCGGCCGGTAAACTTCCCCAAGTCTACCGGCCCTGGCCACAGTTAAGGGGGAAGGTGGCGATCATACGCTCGCCGCCTTCGCCCGATTCGTCGTCGGCGGCCGGGATCATCGGAAGTTGCCTCCCTCTGTCTCTCGGCCGCCTCTTTTTGCTCGATTACGGTCTCGCAGAAGGCGAGAACCGCTTGCCATGCCCTATCGTTGCCCACCATATTGTGGACTACGGTGGGCAACGAGAGGTCATGTCCTACTGTCGCACATAGTGTTCGGCGTTCCTCCTCCCAGGCTGAACACTCCTCCAGTGTGTGCTGGGCCGTCTCCTCCAGGCAGTTGTCGCAGTGGTGACACTCGGCGGTCGGCTCTCGGCCTATGCGGTGAAGGTACCTCCCGAAACAACCGTGCTCCGAGAGGACTTGTGTTAGCCGGAATGTCATCGCGCCATGGCGCCGGTCCAGCCACTGCTTCAAGACAGGACGGACTGCTTGGACAGTCCTAAGGCCCGCACTAGGTTGTGCCAGCCTCTCCTTCCACACATCCACCATTTCAAGGTGTGCAGATTCCCTGCGTGCCTCCACCTCCCTCGGTGCTGGAGAGTCACCTCGCCCATGCGCCTCCTTACGCCAGCGATAAACCGACGCAAGGGCCCTCGCGTCCAGGTCCCAAGGAAGCGACCCAGCCAGCACGCATGCTGCCTCGTTGGAGATAGTGCGGTATCCCCGTATGAGCCTGGTGGCCATCACGCGCTGTGGTCTGCGCAGCAAGGCGCCTTCCTCGTTCCGCAGGGAATCCGCCCACACGGGAGCTCCGTAGAGGGCCATCGATCTAACGACCCCAACGTATAATTGCCTGCACGATGCTTTAGGCCCCCCCGTGTTCGGGAGTATACGCCCTAGCGCGCCGGCAGCTTTCATTAGCTTCGGCATGAGGCTCGTAAAGTGGGGCCGGAAGCTCCACCTGCTGTTGAGTGTGAGACCCAGGTACCTCATGTTGGCTTCAATTTTAATCCTGGTCCCTCCCACCACAATGTGCGCATCTGGAGGTGGCGCATTTCGGGGCCCATGAAAGCATATGGCTTCCGATTTTTGGAGTGCTACTTTCAGCCCCAGCAGCCGGATGCGACCAACAACGTGCGCAACGCCTGCCGTAGCCAGTATACCGGCATGGCGGTGCGTTTTTCCGCGGGCTGTCACTAACGTGTCGTCGGCGTAGCACGTCAGATTCACACCAGGGAGATTTGCTCCGCGCAGGACCCAGTCGTATCCAATGTTCCACAGGAGTGGCCCCAAGACCGACCCCTGCGGAACTCCGCAACACATTCTGTGTCTGCCCCATTCGTCCCGGCCCGGAAAAATCACATACCTCTCTGAGAGGTATGCCCCGACCATTCGCCTCAAGTAGTCGGGCACACGGTGGTACCGCAGCGCCTCCATCACGCATTTCCAGGGCAGGGTGTTAAAGGCATTGGCGATGTCTAGGGACACCGCCAACACCATTTCCTTTTCTGACACCGCCGTATCCGCTAGGTCCTTGACACGGAGGATGGCGTCAACAGTGGAGCGGCCGCTGCGGAAGCCGTACTGGCACTCCGACACGTCCGGACCGACACGAGTAAGGTGCTTGATGAGGCGGTTCGCGATTATACGCTCGAAGAGCTTACCCACCTCATCAAGCAAAACAATAGGGCGATACGCGGCAGGTGAGTCCACCGGGCGCCCTTCCTTCTTAAGGAGCACAAGTTTTCCAGTTTTCCACGGCTTGGGGAAAACGGCTTCCTCAAAGCAGGCCGTGTAAAGCCTGAGCAGCCTTGGCCCCAGCACGTTAGCGGCTAGGACCCAGGCACGACCGGGGATTCCATCAGGTCCGGGGGCTGTGTTCTTAGCCTTTAGCCTGAGGATCGCCGCTCCGAGTTCACCTTCTGAAACACCAGGAACGTTCTCCTCCCCGTCCGCGAGTGCCGTTGCAGGCGCCATTGCTGGCGGAGAAAAGTCCTCGCTGTCCGGGAACAACGTCTTGACTACGTCCCGCAGCAGGTTTGGTTCGAGGCTTCGCGTCAATGGTGGCGCCCAGGGGCGGAGCTTTTTGCTGACCATTTTGTATGGTCGGCCCCATGGGTCCCTGTTAAGCGATTCCAGCATCTCTTGCTGGGAACCCTCCTTAGCCTGGCTAATAGCCAACTGGAGATCCTTCGTGCGCTGGATGTACGTCGCATATAGTTCTGCCTCCTGTGTTGGATCCCTGCGTCTGCGCCTGCGGTGGTGGCTATACATGCGTCTTGCCGCAACGCATGACTGGCGGAGTTGATCGAGCTCGGCTGACCACCAGTAGACCTGGCGTTTTGGAGGAAAAGGTTTTACTCGGGGCATTGCTGCGTCGCAAATATTTGTCATGGCTCCGCTGAGTGCTTGCGCCTCTTCCTCCACGTCCACTGGGCCCTCAGGGACCGGATTCCAGGCCTCTACGTTAGCGGCAAGATCGAGTACTTCCCGATCGAGGCGTTTGAGTGCCCATCGTGGTCCATCCCCTCTCAGAGACCGGCTTATGGAGCCGTTTGTGTTATCTGATAGAGCGGAGACGCTGTACCGGATGTACCGGTGATCAGACAGCGTCTCCACGCCCTCGAGCACTTCCCAGCCCCTAACGCGGCGCGCCAGGGCGGGACTAGCGAATGTCACATCCACGATGGAGCCGCCCTGTTGCCGCACGCATGTGTTGACCGACCCTTGATTCAGAACGACCAGGCCTGCGGTAATGGCCCACTCCTCCAATTCCCGTCCACGCACGTCCGTTGATGGCGATCCCCAGGCCACGGACTTTGCATTTAGATCTCCAGCAACTAGCACAGGGTTTGGTTGGCTTCGGTTTAAAAGCGCCCCCAGGTCCGTCAAGAAGGACTCAAATTCGGCCAGTGTCCTGTTTGGCGAGAAATATACACCGACCACCAGGGTGCCGCCAAGGACCCCGGCTACGAAACCTCTTCCTTTCTCAATTCTTGCAAAAGGTGGTGAACCAGCCGCCGTTTGCGTGACTATCGCTACCAAACCGTCAAGGTCCCCAGCCCAGTTGTCCCTTTGGGGGATGAAGTAAGGCTCGGAAACGACAGTCACGTGAGTCAACCACTCCGCCATGCTTTGGAACAGAAGGTCCTGGGCCCTAGCGGAGTGGTTTATATTCGCCTGCAAGAATGAAAGTGCCATTATTGTATTTCCATTTCTGACACCTCCTCGGTCACTGCCGGCACATTGGCTGGCGGATGGATGTTTGACAGGCCAGCTCGCTGACTGTTGCTAAACTTCCCCTTCTTCTTGGGAGCAGAGCATGCTTTACTCCCTACAGTATGTGCTGCCGGGTTTTTGGCCGCTGCACATACTGCACAGTGCGGTGTGGCAGTGCACGTGGCTGCCTTGTGGCCGGGCTGGCTACATCGGTAGCATAGGTCACTACGGTCCTCCTGTGCTTTACACTGCGTGCGGACGTGCCCCTCCTCAAGGCACCGGAAGCAGCGCATTGGCTTGGAATCCAGCAGCTGCACCCGTGCTGATACCCATCCTACCAGTAGTCGCCCGTTGTCGGACAGCTTTTTCGCTGCCGTCACGGGACAACGGACCCATGCAGTTCCGAGGCCCGAGAAGTTCCGACGTATTTCGCCACACTTCACCGCATCAGCAGGGCAGGCACTACTCTGTACAATAGCGGCCTTGACATCTTCGGGGCTGACTGAGTCATCCAGACCCGAGATACGAATCTCTGCACATTTTGTGGGTCTTGAGACGTCGACGACACCGCTGTTTAGCGTCTCTCTCAGCTTATTCGCCAGGGCATCCGCTTTCTCGCCACTTGTTGCCCCGGGTACCTCGATAATGGTCGCCCCAGTGACCGCCCGCTTAAACCGGACACCCTCTATCTGCAGATCCTTGAGGTTAATCTTCGACCGTGCCTCCTTTATTATTTCGCCGTAGGTTGGCTGACCTTCTCCTGGCTTCAGCGTTAGGACGACAGCTGCTGAGCGTGGTGCCCGCAGCTTTCGGACTTGTTTGGGCTTGGCCTGACCTGGCCTGGCCTGAGGAGCTTTGCCCTGTGCGGCAGCCTTCCGCTTTCCCCTACTGACGACCTCTGTCCATGTGTCTTTCATCGACGTCGGCGCGGGCGGCAGCGGGCGAGGCTCCGGCTGCAGCTCGCTGGGTTGGAACGTTGCAGCGTTCTTTTTGCTTTTTTTGGCAGCTTTTTTCTTTTTCCCCTTCTTCCCGGCTTCAGGAGCCTGGCGCGGAACATTAGACTCCGCCTTATTCTGCTCTGTAGGACCAGCGAGATTTTGGTCCGCTGACGTTGACGCGGGTGGTACATTTTGCCCACTAATGTCTGGCCGTTTGGTGGCCAGTGCTACATTTTTATCTGCAGCGAGCGGTGGCCGCAAGATCCTTTGTGGAAGAAGCCTGCCCTCTAACGCTTCCAGTCGGGCATTTACCATGGTCCCCACCTTGACCATGATGTCTCGTTCAGCTTCGTTTTGTGCTGGCGGAGGCGGAACGGACGGAACGGACTTAGTCTGCCGGAGTTCGTTCCTCATCTCCCCAAGTTCCCTTCGGAGCTCCGTTATTTGAGCTTCTAGGCGCTCGTTTGCCGCCTGAAGCTTTTTTACCTCCTCGGAGGAAGTCCGTTCCATCAGCACCCGGGCAGCGTCCATGTACGCCGCCGCCGCCTCCTTCAGCTTTCGCTGGTGGGTGCCCTTTAAGTTTCCTGACTTGGCTACGACTGTGTTTATAACAGCAGTGCTGTCCTCCATTTGTATGAGTAGGTCGGAAGCCAGCTTGTCCTCCACTAGAGGCGTTCGCGATGACCTACTTTCACTAATTGGTCTCTTGCGAATGACCATATTCGCCACTTCTGCCTCCGCCTCCTCTGCTGCTCGGCGACGGAATTCCTCTTTCGCCGCCTTCAAGTCAGCTTGCGCTTTGCCTATTCCCACATATTTTCCCGTTGTGGGCGGGCGGCCTCTCGGTCTTGGCTCGTCTACTTTGGCGATATCTGAGTCATCTCCGCTGGACGACTCAGAAAGCTTTAATCGCCTTCTCTTCTGGCCCTCTTGGGCCCAGAGACGGCCTTCCGGCATTGAGGATGTGGACCCGGATCTGGATCTCGTTGCCACCGTTATCAGACTCGCGCTTGAGTCGGATTGCTGCTCGTCCATCGGATCTCTCGTATCCATGGCGTCGATTCGCTCGAGCGACACCCTCAGCTCCCTCATTTTCGGCTGTGCTAGCTGCGCTGCCCCTTCCTTGTTTAGGCCAGTTGTCACGGCCTCGTTGTTCGCCATAGCGGCGTCTCCAACTGTCTCCTCATTTTTGGCATCCACGCCCTCCATCATTTTGTTTAAGTTTTTGTTGTTTAAAGAATCCATATACTAATCCCACGAGTCAGGCCGATTAACGCTACACCCCCGGGTTACGCCCATTCCTTGGGTGTGACTATGTACTCTGGAGGTCGTCCGGTATCCAGAGGTTTTTACGACTTCACTGTCGGGTTTTAAATAGGGTTTTCCTTCCCGCGGGCCGGCCGATTAAGGCAAGCCCACCGTTCCGCGCGCAGACTTGCTGGCACCTCCCATACCCCATACCGCCACTGATGGGGGTCGTTGGGAAATGCTGCGGGTTACGGTATCAGAGAAGCCGGCGTGAGCCGCCCTGGTAGTTCGGTTAGAAACTACCCTCCTCATGCGCTGGTTTTTTAAAGAGGTGTCCTTCCTCGCAGACCCCGTCCGCAGACAGCGACCCTCGTACCGGCCCCACGGACCGGGTTACGAGTCGGCCGACGGCTGACCTGAGTCAATCGTCGCCCTCTACTCCGCCTCTACGACCTCGCGGTCGACGCTCATCTCCTCCGTGGAGAGAGCAACCCACTTCGGCCACTGTAGGCCATTCCCCTTCCCCCCCGGGTGTCGGGTTATTGGTAGCTCCGGTAAGCAATCCCCGGACAGGATCACTTACCGTAGCCTCCAGGGCGCACCAGCCAAGACCCTTCCCTTCTCTGCGGATCCGCGAGGATCCAGAGAGATTGGAAGAGCCCGGACATACATGGAGGTTACCCGACCTAGCGCCCCAACCTAACCTAACCTAACCTAACCTAACCTAACCTAACCTAACCTAACCTAACCTAACCTAACCTAACCTTTTTTTTTTTTTTTTTTTTTTTTGTCGCAGGGAAAATGCATTTATGCATCCCCCCGGGGCCTGGGGAGGGCCAATTGGGGGGTATGTGGGACTCGCCCCTCAGAGTGAGGGGAATACCCACTAAAAACCCTGCGGCGTTTCCATCCTTGCCGTTAGGGGGGTGCAATGGGATCATACATTTCACCACTACACCCCCCGGCAGTCCCGGCTGGCGCCGGTTTGCCGTCACCAATGGGGGGAGAGTCAGTAAACGCATACCTGACTCTCCCCCAGACGTGTAGGGCCGTGCAATGCGGGTCCCCAACCCGCGGCCCTACGGTGGGAGGGCACGGTTTACAGCCGCAAACCGTCTGCGCCTCCTCCCAACTCGTCTCCGTCGGATCGGGAGCGCGTCCGGGTGTTCCTCGCGCTCCCGCTCCTCGGTCTCCTTCAGCGAGACGACTGTGTCGCAGAAGGAGACCATTGCCTCCCAGGATCTCTCGCTGCCCAGCATGGCCGCCACGACGCTGTGCAGCGAGAGATCATCCGTCCCAAGTGCTGTTTTGAGGGCAGCGCGCTCCACGGCCCAGCGATTGCACACCTCCAGGGTGTGCTGGGCCGTGTCGTCCGTCTCGCCGCACTGGTGGCAGGCTGGGGTAGGCTCTCGGCCTATCATGTGCAGGTAATGCCCGAAGCACCCATGTCCGGACAATACCTGCACCAGCCTATACCCCACCCGCCCGTGCGGCCGGTCCAGCCAGCTGTCGAATGACGGGAGGAGTGCCCCTATGGTGCGAACACCATAGAGGGAGCCCTCCAGGTCAGCCTTCCACCTGTCCCGCATCCTCCTTTGCATCATCCTGCGCGCCGCCCTTACCTCTTCAGGAGCAGGGAATTCACCGGTCTCCCTACTCCTGATTCTGCCCCTGTGCGCTTCGGCGAGCACCTCCGCATCCAGCTCCCAGGGCGTGGCACTCGCCAGAGCGCACGCCGCTGCCCACGCCACCGTCACGTAGGCCCTGATTACACGTATGGCCACTACTCGTTGTGGCCTACGTAGCAGGGCCCTTGTGGCCGTGGACAGCTTGTCACTCCATATCGGGGCCCCATATAGGGCCATGGAGCGGGCCACACCGGCGTATAGCCTCCTGCACGCGTGGGAGGGACCTCCCACATTCGGCAGGAGGCGGCCCAGCTCCGATGCCGCCGCCACTATTCGGGGAGCAAGTTGGCGGAAATGCTCCCCGAAATTCCACCTTCTGTCCAGTGTGAGGCCCAGATACTTAATATGGGGCCTCACCTGGACCACCTCCCCACTGATTCGTAGGGAGGCATTCTCCGCCACCCTCCATCCCCTCCCCCCGAAGACTATCGCGTCAGTCTTCGGTAGGGAGACCTCCAGCCCCAGGCGGCGGATCCTCGACATTGTGAGTTCCGCCGCCACCTCCGCCCTCCTCTTTACCTCTCTGAGCTCCTTGCCTCGAACGGCAACCATCGTGTCGTCTGCGTAACACATTAGAGCCGTCCGAGGGAGGAGCTCTGCGCGGATGGCCCAGTCGAATCCAACGTTCCAGAGTAGGGGTCCTAGAACAGACCCCTGGGGAACGCCGCAGGCCATCCGCCTCTCCACCCGCCCTGTAGGCGTGTCACAGAACACCACCCTCTCCGTGAGGTAGTGCTCTATGACACGCCTCAGGTATAGGGGCACCTCGTGGTATCTTAGGGCCTCCCGCACCACCGAGTACGGGAGAGAGCCAAACGCGTTCGCAATGTCCAGGGACACCGCTATGACTCCCTCCCCCCTCCCCTGCGCATCCTCGCAAAAACCCCGAAGCGCCCCCAAGGCGTCCATTGTGGACCGACCATTTCTGAAACCATATTGTCGGTCAGAAATGTTCGGTCCTTCCCCCCCGAGATGCTGGATGACCCGGGAAGCCAGAATGCGTTCAAGCATTTTCCCGGCCTCATCCAGCAACACGATGGGTCTCCACCCCGATGGAGAATCCGCCGGCCTATTCTCCTTCCGGAGTAGGCACACCCTGCCCGTCTTCCAGCACCTTGGAAAGCGTCCATCCTTGAGGCACTGATCAAAGATGGACCGGAGGCGGTCTCCAAGGTGCTCCATCACTATGGGCAGGATCCTTCCATGGACGCCGTCCGGGCCCGGGGCCTTTTTACAGGCCCTCAGTCTGAAGGCCCCGCAGGCCATTTCTGCCTCTGTAACAGGGGGCACTTCCTCCGGCTCCGCCGGCTCCTCCCGCGGGGCAACCATTATTGGCGGGTCGAATTGAGGAGCCGGCGGAAACAGCCCCTCCAGAATGTTCTGGAGGAGCCCTCTCTCCATGTTGTCCATCGGGGCGGCCTGGCGGAGCTTTCTCCTAACCATTTTGTATGGCCGCCCCCATGGATCCCCGTCCAAGGAGGCCAGGAAGTCCGTATGCGCCGCGTCTTTCGCCTTGGCAATAGCCAGACTTAGGGACATCCTGGCCTCCGTCAGCCTCCCTCTCAGCTCCTCCTCCTCCGCCGCGGTGTGCCGCCTTCTCCTGCAGCGGGTGTATTCCCTGCGGGCTCCATTGCTCACCCGCCGCAGGTCGGCCACCTCCGGGGACCACCAGTAGGCGGCCCTCTTGAGCCTGGGCGGCCCTGCCCTCCTCATGGAGGCGTCGCACGTCCTCGTGAGGGCCGCCCGAAAGTGGAGGGCCGCTTCGTCCACCCCTGTCCCTTCAAGTGGTGGCGGCGGCGGTCCCCCCCATCTGGCCTCAACCATGGCCGCCTCCACGGCGGCATCCCTGTCCAGGGAGGCCAAACTCCACCGCGGCGGATTTCCATGCCCTGCCGGCCTGGGCTGTTGTGCTGGCCGGGCTCTGGAGACCCTCATCCTAATATACCTATGGTCGGAGAGGGTCTCCGTTTCGTCCAGGACACGCCAGTCCTCTGTGCGCGCCGCCACCACCGGGGAGGCGAAGGTTACATCTACAATGGAGCCCCCCTGGCGGCGCACACATGTGTTGGTCGTGCCCCGGTTACAGACCTCCAACCCGAGCCCGGCCACCCAGTCCAGTAGGGCCTCCCCCCGAGCATCAGTCCTGGGACAACCCCACGCAACGCATTTTGCATTGAGGTCGCCCAGGACCATTATGGGGGAGGGAGCCGCTCCAACCACCACCCGCCCCAGCCTCTCCAGGAAGGCCTCAAACTCCCGCAACGGTCTATTGGGGGAGAAGTATACCCCCACCATAACTGTGTCCCCCATTTTGGCCACCGCGTATCCGGAGTCCGATGCCACCCTGGAGAGGGGCAGCCCCCCCAGGGCCGGGACCACAACAGCCACCGAGCCGTCTCTATCTCCCACCCAATTGGATTGCGGGGGGACGAAGTACGGCTCGGTCACCACCACCGCCGCTATTCCCCACTCCGCCATGTGCTGGATCAATAGATCCTGCGCACGGGCGGAGTGGTTGACGTTCGCCTGGAGCAGCTCAAGGGACATTTACTGCTCCATTTGGCTTTCCGTCCTTGTGTTATCTCTCTGGGGGGTGGCCCGGTGGGGGGCGGTATTCCCTCTTACAATGGGGGGGTTGCAGGCTTGCCCCCCCATTGTGTGTCCCGCACGTAATCCTGCGTGGTGACAGACGGCGCACCACGGGGTCGGCGATGTGCAGTTTTGGCTAGTATGGCCCGGTTGACTGCACCTGTAACAGCAACTTTCCCTGTCCACCGGGGAGGGGCAAAGTGGCTTTGTGTGCCCCCTCCCCATGCAGCGGTAGCACCGCAGAGGCAGCGGCTCCAGTGCCACCACGTGCGCCGCCGACCACCCGATCATCACCCTTCCCGCCGTCGCCACCGTCTTAGCCGCAGTTACTGGGCACCTCAGGATGACCGAGCAGGCCCCACTGCCCGACACCCTTATGGCGCCCACCGATACCGCCTCCTCCGCGCATCCTCCCTTCGCTGCCACCACCCTCTTGAGGATCTCTGGGGTGACAGACTCGTCAAACCCGGAGATCCTCAGCTCAGCCTTTCTTACTGGTCGGTATATGTCCGCCTCGTCCCCAATTATATCCCGCAGTCTGGACACCAGGTTATCGGCCGCCTGAGCACTCTGGGCACCAGGGACCTCGATAATACGGGCTCCCGTGGCCGATCTGCGGACCCCCAAATGGTCTACACCCAGTTCCTCCAACTTAAGTGTGGTGGCCTTTTCCATTATCGACTTGTAGTCGGTTTGAGAGCCGGCCTTTAAGGCCACCACTACCGCCGCCGTTTTTGGGACCATTAAAATTTGGGCCGCCGTTTTAGTCCGCTTTTTGGGTTGAGGCTGTGAGGGGGCGGCAGCCGCAGCAGCAGGGCTCTTCCCCTTTTTCCCCCTCTTAACCACCTCCGTCCATTCCTCCTTCCTTGCCTGCGGAGGCTGCGGCTCGGGGGCGCGGGGGGTCTCTCTGCCTTTGGGGGCAGGCCCCGGCTTGGTCACTGTCACCGGCGTGTGCGACCTGGGCGCTGGCGTCGGCGGCTGGGATTGCACGACCCTTGGGGCTTTCGCCGGCGGCCGGTCCGTTGCCTCTTCCATTTCTTCCTCTTCTTGGGGGGCCGGCTGAGGGGGACCCCCCTTCCTCTTTTTCTTCCCTTTTTCTTTATCCGCCACAGGGCTCAGGGGCACCCTTTTATCAGAGGCCAACGGTGGCCTCAATATCGGCTGTGGTGGGAGCCGCCCTTCAATATCCCCCAGGCGGACATTCACCATATTGCCAATGCTCACGAATATGGCTCTTTCAAAATCCCCCAGCCGGGAGTCGAGGAGAGCGCCCATCTCCTCGAGGAGGCCAGACGTGCCTTCTTGTCTCCTCGTGTGGTCTGTAACCGGGGGGGAGCTGCGCTCCGAGAAGGCGGTGCGCAGCGCCTTTGTCTCCTGCCGGAGGTGGGCCAGCTCTTCTCGCATCCTTTTGTTGTCCGCCTTCAATGTGCGGACAACCTCCGACTCCCCCATTGAGTCGGCAAGGCTCAACAGCTCCCTGCATGCCGCGTTCATGCGGCCCCAAACTTCCCCCTTGAGGTTGCCACTCTTGGCCGCCTCCCGGAGCACCTCCTTCGCGCACCGCTTTATTACGTCTTTGGGGGCCTTCTCCCCCTCCTCCTCGTCGTTGTGGGACGTTGTGTCCAAAAGGATCGGGCTTCGCGACCGCGAGCCCGAGTTCCTCCTTGCCCTTGTGGGGCTGTAGAGGGGTTCTGCGAGAGCATCCGCGTCGGCCTCCTTCTGAAAATCGTCCAGCTCGTTCGAGAGCAGGAACGACTCCCTGAGCTTCGCTTTTGCCGCACTGATCCCGAAGTACCTTCCCTTTACCTTTCGGCCAGAGGGGGCCTGCGCCGCCGCCGTCTCCACCTCTTCTTCCACCTTTTCTTCCTCGTCCCCCGAGGAGGTCTCCGAATTATCAAATTCGTCCCCCTTGTCTGAATCGGCGGGAGCCGATTGGGCTCTACTATTGCAGCCCCCTTTATCGCCGTCCCCTTTTTTATTCTTTCTCCCTCGGGTGAATTGGCCCTTCGCATTTCGCGAGGGCGAGCCTCCACCTCTTAGGCGCAATGGCCTATCCATTTCCATTTCCCTGCCAAAGTCTTTGGTGTTGGAGTACGACATCAGGCCGTAGTCCTTCACCTCCCGTTCAACATCCATAACCGCGTTAGTAACAAAGTCCATGTTCAATTTGCCAGAGTCGTGTTTACGGAGACCGGCGCCTTGCCGGTCTACGAGGCGATTGTTGCCCACCCCTGAATACGGAGGGCAGCCACTCACCGCAGTGAGTGGGCGGGATTCCTCCTTTTGGAGACCCGCCAGGGGACTATTTTCACAATCGACCTGCATGATTTTTATACTCTCCGATGACTCCACATCGTCGGCTCGCTTGGGACTGGACTCCTTCCAGCCACTCATCCCATCGGCGCGACTCGCTCACCTTGGGATTAGGGATTTATTATAGTGGTTTACTCCACGTAGCACTGCTCTCAGTGAGCAGTGCCCCCGGTCCGCTCAATGCGGGTTACGGGTTGCCCGGCGGGAGGCCGAAACCCACCCAGCAGCCGAGGCTGCCAGACCCGCCGCGCTACGACCCTTGAGGGCCCGCCATCACGTTCCGCCCGAAGGCGGTGCTCAACATGCTCATCTCCACCGCCGTCTGCTGATCAGACGGCCGGGAGAGAGCTTGCCGCTCTTATTGTGGCCCCTCCCCCCTTGCCTTCCCGGTATGGGTAGCCCTGTCCGGTATAGCCTCGGGGATCATAGGAGCACGAGAGCCCCCCACCTCGGCCACTATGGGCCATTCCCCATCCCCCCCTGGTGTCGGGTTATTGGTAGCACCGGTAAGCGATCCCCGGACAGGATCACTTACCGTTGCCTCCAGGGCGCACCAGCCAAGACCCTTCCCTTCCCTGCAGATCCGCGAGGATCTAGAGGGATTGGACGAGCCCGGACATACTTGGAGGTTACCCGACCTAGCGCCCCAACCTAACCTAACCTTTTTTTTTTTTTTTTTTTTTTTTTACGTGGGGAAATGCCTTTACGCATCCCGCCCTGCCGGGGAAGCCAGGGCGGGTATGACGGACTCCCGGGAACCACCCGGACTACCGTCTAAAACCCCACGGTGTGCCTCGCTCTGCATATCGGCGGGGCCACGGGAACTACTATACGTCCGCAACCCCGCCAGCAGCTGCCCGTCTGGGCCCGTCACAGGCGGATCCTACTGATCCCCCAGGCACCATTACTAGCGTGTCAGGACACTTGACACGCCCCCAACTCGAGGACCTCTCTCCTACAGGTGGCAGACGCCCCCGTGACTGCCACCCGGAGGTCTTTGTTATGGCGGCAAGCGCCGATTGTGCGCGGCACGCCTTCGCCCTATTCTGCGGCGGCGCATTGGGTCAGCCTGAGCACAGGCCTCCCGCTCGCGCTCCGCTGCCTCCTTCTCGGCCATGATGTGTTCGCAAAAGTCCAGCATCGTTTTCCAGCTGGATTCGCTCGACAGCATGGCCCGCACTACGATTGGCAGCGACAGGTCCGGCCCTAATCGGGCAACCACCTCCTGCCGTTCCACGCTCCAGGCCGGGCACTCTGCTAACGTGTGCTGAGCAGAGTCTATGCCGGCTCCGCACTCGTGGCATTCCGGAGTTGGCTCTCGCTGCGCGATTTTGTGCAGGTAGCTGCCGAAGCAACCATGCCCCGACAGCACCTGCGTCAGCCTGAAGGACAAAACCCCGAAGCGCCTTTCCACCCAGTCTTGGAGGACTGGTTGAATCGCCTCTATGGTGCGGAATCCGGCACTTGGCCGCTCCAACTTCTGCCCCCATCTTTCTACCGCCTCCTGCAGCAGCTCCGTCCGCCGCTTTTTGATCTCCTGCGGTGCCAGCAGGTCCCCCCGGTTTCGCGCCTCCCCACGCCACTGATATAGGGCCGCGAGGGCCCTCGCGTCCAGGTCCCATGGTGTGGAACCAGCCAGCACACACGCGGCTTCCGCGCTTACCGTATGGTACGCTCTAATCGCCCTCAGAGCCATCGCTCTCTGCGGCCGGCGCAGCTGGGCAATGTTGTAGTTGTGGAGGGCGTCTGCCCAGACTGGGGCACCATATAGTGCCATTGAGCGCACCACACCCGTATAAAGGCGGCGACATGAGCTCTTGGGCCCTCCCAGGTTCGGCAGTATACGCCCAAAGGCCGACGCCGCACGCAGCAACTTGGGCGCCAGGCGCTCAAAATGCGCTTTAAAATTCCATTTGCTGTCAAGCACGACGCCAAGATATAGCAGCGTCGGCTTGACAGCAATCGGGACTCCTCCCACCACGATATGTGCGTCGGCTGGGGGCGCTCGCCGTGGACCATAGAAGCATATGGCCTCGGACTTTGTTAGAGCCACCTCCAGGCCCAGCCGTCGAATCCTAGCGACGCAATGGGCAACTGCCGCTGTCGCCAGCACGGCTACATCTCGGTAACTGGGTCCCTGGGCCGTCACGAGCGTGTCATCGGCGTAGCAGATGACATTGACTCCGCGCAAGTTTTCCCCCCGTAGGACCCAATTGTAGCCTATGTTCCACAGGAGTGGTCCTAGAACCGACCCCTGTGGAACCCCGCAACACATTTCCTTCCTCCCCCATTCCTGCTGCCCAGACCAGGTAACAAACCTCTCGCTAAGATAGGCCTCTATGATGCGGAACAGGTGGTAGGGTACCTGGTGGAACCGCAACGCCTCTTTTATCGTGTTCCAGGGCAGGGTGTTAAAGGCGTTGGCAATGTCTAACGACACCGCCAAGACGACCCTCCCCTGGGACACGGCTTCGTTCGCCATTGTTTTGACCCGCTGGATTGCGTCAACCGTCGAACGGCCCCTGCGGAAGCCAAACTGGAACCTAACCTAACCTAACCTAACCTAACCTAACCTAACCTAACCTAACCTAACCTAACCTAACCTAACTGGGAGTCGCGCTTCACCCGCCATCGAAAGCGCCACGAAAATACAACGCTCCGCGCTCGAAAAATCACAAAAATAGGATTTTTAAGTCCGATTTCAGTGTGCGATACATCAAAAGACGCGTATCAGTGCCCTCTATACGATAGTGACGTTTAAAAGTGTCGGAAGTGCAAGTGCAAACAAAAAACCACGGAAAAAGTGAAAAAGTGAGGTTAATACAACCTTTGAAGTGAAACGCAGCGAGATTTACCGCTGTAACCCCATACGTGCTATACGTCGTTGGATGCGCCCTAGCGAGCTCTATACAGCTCGCTTTTCATCGGATTTTTCCGTCCACGGGCTGAGGAGCTATCACCGAAAAACCAGAAACCACGTGGCCACGAGGTCACCGATCCAGCTAAGTGCGGCTCTTTTCGACGACGGCATCTGCAAGGGGACCACCTCACAAACCAGCAGCAACTTCCGGAAGGCAAATAAGTTAAGTTTCGCCACTTATATAGCATTTTGAATTTTTTGTGAAACTTTGAACATTTATATCTTGGAAACAAGATCGAGAACGTGTACATTTTATTTTCGTGTATTAAAGAACTAGACATAAGCTAAAGTCCCTGCAAAAACTAGCTGCGCGACACGCATAGTTTAGGAGAAATAAATTTTTGAAATTTTCTGAAGACCACGTGCTACGGGAAATAACACCGCTAGATATTAAGATTTACCATAGTATTTAAGATTGTAAATTTCTGATCCCATTGTTTTTTGTCCCATAGTTCTAGCCTCTAAATTGACCAAACTGTGACCATTTCTTTGTTTTCTTTCATTATTATTATTACCGTGTGGATAAAAATTCAAACCGGGTCCGCACACCCGGCGTCTAACCCCGTACAACACCTGGAAATTTCTCCCAGGTCATTAGCATTAAAAATAGCAGAGTTCCATCGATCCTGGTCACCTCGGAAACCAGCTAAACTCCTCAATACCTGTTCCGACCGACGGAACTCGGCCTAGGAAAGTCGTAGAGACGTGGGGTTTTCTCAGCGGAGGTCGGCAGGTCCGTCCCAGTATCCCGCCGGGCCTTTGACACCCGCGAAACTCGCACGCTCGGAAGCACCAGAATTGGATTCCTAGGGTTCGCTTTTTGACCCTAGAAGAAAATCCGGACTCGCTACGACCAGCGGTTGTCCCGCAATCCTAGATTTAAGTTTGGCGCGGACGCCATATTGGATTTTTGAGATCCCCGTATCTCAGCCCCCACTGGGCCAATTGGGGCCGTCTTTGGGCTCTTTCAGGGGGAGTTTGGGGTGCCGGAACGACTGGACAAGTCAAATCACTGAAAATTGAAAAATTTTTGGAAAATTTTCCGGAAAAATAAAATCTAAAACAAGCTGCACTGTCCCGTCCAGAAGGAAACCCTGACCACCCAGGAAAAAGTCCGGTCATTCTGAGACTCCTGGTTTACGAGAAATCTGCGTTTGAAGTTTGACTTTGACAGTTCACAACTGTCAAAGTGAAACTTCGGGAGGCCATAGCTCGGGAACCAGAAGCCGCAGGAGAAAGTGCGACACGTCATTGGACTCGGCGTGACTTGTGTAACCAGACTAAACTACTTGGAGGGCTTTCAGAGCCCCAAAAATTTTCGACCGAGATCTTGCGCAGGTCACGTAAAGGAGTTCAGCCCCAGTGCAACAAATCTACTCTCGCTCTCCTACGACAACGGGGGCCTGAGTTACGAGGGTTCTAAAATAAACGGCAGCCATTTTGGATATTTGACAGCTGTCAAAGTCATCTTTGAACCCTCATAGCTCCTAAACGGAGAAACTGACAGAGGCGTGCGACACGTCGTTAGAACGGGCGTCACCTCCTCTTTACAGAGGTGACACAATAGACTGAATTTATCGACTCTACCTCAGAGTTTTAAATTTTACTTTATAAACGCTGTATTCAGCGTCTTAGTGATAAGCGTAAAACATGTTTGGGATTCGAACACCAGTAAAGATGTCCGGGAGCGACAGAACCCAAGCACGTGATGAGACAGGGGAAAATCGAGAGTCAAACGCAGTCAGACGGAGTATAGGGAAATGGGAGGCAGGCATGCAAGAACAGATTCCCAGCGAGATAACTCCCCCACTGACTGCAGGGGACCCAGAAGCGCCTCTCAAAGAAAACGTCACGCAAGAGACGTCAGCCACCGAGCTGCCAAAGATACCGACAACGCAGGCAGGCCCTGCGCATACTAAAACAAAAGTGACACTGACCCCGTCGCAAGATGGAACATCCAAAGCAGCACTTGGGGGATCGTCGGACAGCCGGAGCCCCAAGAAGAAACAATACAGAGACCGGCTTACGGAAGCCAGGGCCTGCTTGGAGTCTGGGAAACTAAATATCTCCGCGTCCCGAAACACAAAGGGCGAAATAAAAAATGCAGTAATGTCAGCACTGGAAAGACTTTACCAGCTAGTGAAGGAGTCGGAGATGGCTCAAAGATCCAAACCCGAGACCGGCGACAAAACCAAAGCCACGAAGTCAAAAAATACAGACACTGACATGGACTCAACCTTCACGGTCAATAACGGCACGGCCAATGACCAGACGCTGACAAACATAGAAGCAAACACACAAAGAATAATAGAAGAGCATGGAATGCTGCTTAGACAGAACAAAGACGAACTGTCAAGACTAAAAGAAGCAGTAGAGAGGCAGCAGGAAAAAATGGAAAACTACAAGGGAACCTACGCGAGTGTCACGGCCGGCCCATCCAGGGGCATGCCACTGAAGGCAACGGCCATGCACTCCGTAGTAGTATCATCAACGGACGAAACACAAACAGGGGAGCAAGTGCTGGACCAGATAAGGAAAGCGGTGAAGGCGAAGGAAGAAGGAGTACAAATAGACAAGATCAGGAAGGCAAGAGATAGAAAGGTTATAGTGGGATGTAGGACACAGGAGGAAGTCGGAAAGGTCAAAGAAAGGATCATAAAAGCAGGGGGACAACTACAGGTGGAACCAGTGCAGAATAAAGACCCACTCATAATCCTTCGTGGGGTCCTCCAATGTCACACAGATGAGGACATAATAGGGGCCATAAGAGCCCAAAATCAACACCTTTTAAGGGATGTGAGTGGAGATCAAGATCGAATGGAGATCAGGTACCGGAAAAGAGCAAGGAACCCACTCACCGCACATGTGGTAATGAAAGTCTCGCCGTCCATCTGGGGCCGTCTGACCGAAGCAGGGGCTGTATACGTGGACATACAAAAGGTTCGCGTGGAGGATCAGTCACCCTTAGTACAGTGCTCGCGCTGTCTGGGGTACGGGCATGGAAAGCGACAGTGCCAGGACCAGGTCGACGTATGCAGCCACTGCGGAGGTCCACACATGAAAACCGAGTGTGCGGACTGGCTTGCGGAAGTGCCATCCACTTGTTGCAACTGCAAAAAGGCAAAACTAGAGCAGGTAAACCACAATGCATTTGACCCGGAGTGCCCAGTAAGGCAAAGGTGGGACGCTATAGCGAGGTCCGCAGTGGCCTATTGCTAAGGTAGTCTCAGGCGACATCAGTGAAACAGTCAGCAACCCTTCCAACGGTAAGTACAGGGTGGTCCAGGCAAACCTCCAAAGGAGTGAACTCTCTACAGCGGAGCTCATAATCGAAGCGGAGAGGAGGAAAATATCTTTCGCAATGGTCCAAGAACCATACATCGGGAGCACGGGACGCATGAAAAACTATACAGGCACGAGAATAGTTCAGTGCAGTCCAACTACAACATCAGTGAACAAAGCTGCCATTGTTGTCCTGGACGATAAGATCGACGTCACCCAATGCCCAACACTGACGACCCACAACATCGCGGTCGCAAAATTAAGAACCGGAGCTTGGGAGATAGGCGTGATATCGGTCTATCTGGAGGGGGACAAAGAGATGGAGCCGTACATCGAATGGATGGGGAAGGTTATGAGGGAACTGGGAACGAGGAGAGTTCTGCTGGGCGGGGATGTGAACGCATGGAGCACGTGGTGGGGAAGCGAGAGAGTGGATCACAGGGGGGAAATCTTTGCGGGCTTCATCGAGGAACAGGAAATGCAGATTCTAAACCGGGGGTCTGAGCCCACCTTCGACACAATCAGGGGAGGAAGGCGGTTAACCAGCTGTGTCGACGTAACAACCTGCTCCATGGACATGCTAGGACAAGTGGACAACTGGAGAGTAGACGGAGAGATGACCGGCTCGGACCACAAGGCAATCCTGTTTGAAGTAAACCTCGAGAAAGCTGAGGGTATTGACATTAAACGAAGTACGCGAATTTACAATAGTAAAAAAGCAAATTGGGGTCAGTTTCTTGAGAAACTGACACAATTTTGCAACGAACAAAATATTAATAAAACAGAAATAGATAAAATAATAGACGCAGAAACTTTAGACAGCAAAACAGTTGAAATTACAGAACAAATCCAAAAAGCGTGCCAAGAGTCAATACCCAAAGTGAAAAACGGTACAAAAGCAGAATTCCCTTGGTGGACCGAGGAACTCGCCAAAATGAAGGGAGAAGTTGCCACAAAACGGCGCAGAATCCGATGCGCAGCGCCAATACGTCGAGCATGGGTAGTGGAGCAGTACCTTCGGGCTAAGGAGTTGTATGAACTGGAGGTAAAGCGGGCGCAGACCACCAGTTGGAAGAGCTTCTGTGAAAAGCAGGATCGCGAGAGTATGTGGGACGGAATATACAGGGTGATAGGACGCACAACAAGAAGAGAAGAAGACTTGCCACTCGTCCAAGACGGGAAAGCCCTTGGGAACGAGGACTCGGCTCGGCTGCTGACGGACACATTCTTCCCACAAGATAACTCACTGCAGGATAACGACTACCATATGCAGGTCAGAACAGCAGCAAAAACGGTAAACGAGTGGACGCATTCTGAAGAATGCGACCCCCCCTTTACAGCGGAGGAACTGCGGTGGGCGGCGTCGAGCTTCAATCCCAAGAAGGCACCCGGACCAGACGGCCTCACAGCCGATATATGCAAGGCGGCTATTACCCTGTACCCGGACACATTCTTGGCACTTATGAATAAGTGCTTGAGTCTCTACCACTTTCCCACTGCTTGGAAGGAGGCAGCAGTGGTGGTTCTTCGCAAACAGGGAAAGGAAGACTACACTCATCCCAAATCTTATAGGCCAATTGGCCTCCTGCCTGTTCTGGGAAAAATCCTCGAAAAGATGATGGTACGGAGGATAAGATGGCACATCCTCCCGGACGCGAGCCGACTTCAGTTTGGCTTCACGCCGCAGCGCAGTACCGAAGACTCCCTCTATGCCATGTTGGAACAAATAAAAACTGAGCTAAAAGCCAAAAAGATAGTTACCATTGTATCGCTTGACATAGAGGGGGCCTTCGACAGCGCCTGGTGGCCAGCCATTCAATGTCGACTGGCAGAGACCCGATGCCCCGCAAACCTGAGACGTCTAGTGGACGACTACCTGTCCAACAGAAAGGTAAAGGTGAGGTACGCGGGAGCTGAGTGTGCCAGACAAACGACGAAGGGCTGTGTGCAGGGGTCAATTGGGGGACCAACTTTCTGGAACCTGTTGCTAGATCCGCTGCTGAAAGAACTGGAAGACAGGGGTGATTACTGTCAGGCGTTTGCGGACGATGTGGTCCTGATTTTCTCGGGAGCCACGGCCCTGGAGATCCAGAGGCGGGCAAACGCGACTCTAGCGCATGTCCAGGAGTGGGGAGTCAGAAACAAGCTTAAATTCGCGCCGCACAAGACCAAGGCAATGGTCATAACAAATAAACTGAAGTATGACTCTCCACTTCTGAACATGGGAGGGGTGGACATTGAACTGTCTCGGGAGATTAAGATTCTGGGGCTCACAGTGGATGAAAAGCTTACATTTAATACACACGTAGCAAATGTGTGTCGCAAGGCCTTAGGCCTCTATAAACAGCTAGCGAGAACAGCGAAAATCCACTGGGGGCTAAATCCCGAGGTGATCAGGACCATATACACTGCGGTGGTGGAGCCTGTGATAATGTACGCATCGAGCGCATGGGCATCGGCGTCTAATAAACTGGGCATACGCAAGCAGCTTAACGCGGTTCAGAGAGGCTTTGTACAAAAGATAGTTAAGGCATATAGAACGGTCTCCCTTAACTCGGCCCTACTACTCGCGGGACTGCTTCCGCTGGACATCAGAGTCCGCGAAGCAGCCTCACTTTACTATGTAAAGAAAGGCTGTACCCGGGAGGCAGTGGTGGACCGGGATATGGAAAGGCCGGTTCTATTTACAGACATGCCACATCCGGCAAAGCAATTGGGACTTAAATTCATATGCCTGGAGGATCGTGCACAGATGGCCGAGTATGACAACCCGGGTCTCAAAATCTTCACCGATGGCAGTAAGATCCAAGGGAAAGTCGGAGCAGCAGTTTCTATATGGAAAAACGACACGGAGACCAAGACCAAGAAGCTGAAGCTCGACCATTCCTGCACGGTCTACCAGGCCGAGTTGATGGCCCTGTTGGAGGCCACGAAACAGGCCCTACAAACTGGCGAGAACGTCTGTCACATCTATTGTGACTCGAGATCCGCTCTTGAAGTCACGGTAAATGGCGCATCCCTCCATCCCCTGGCAGTGCAAATAAGAGAAAACATTCGAAAGAGTCAAGAATGCAACAAAATAATTAAATTATTTTGGATAAAAGCACATGCGGGGCTGGAGGGAAACGAGAGAGCGGACGTTCTCGCCAAAGATGCCGCGTTAAAACTGAAAACTCGACCTAATTACGACCGATGCCCGCTTTCATTCGTCAAGCGACAGATCCGTCTGGAATCGATTGACGAATGGAACCGGCGCTACAAAGATGGCGACACAGCCTCTACTACAAAGGCCTTCTTCCCGGACGCCCCACAAGCGTACAACGTCATTAGAAAATTAAAACTGGACCACGTCATAGTACAGGTGTTGACGGGACACGGCGGGTTCTCCGAGTACTTGCATCGTTTCAAGTGCAAGGAGAGCCCGGCGTGCGTGTGCGACCCAAGTGTGGAGGAGAGTGCCCTACATATTGTTACTGCATGTCCAGTATACGGCAAAGATAGATACAACATAGAAATGGAGATAGATATAAATATATGCAAGGAGAACCTATGGGACATTTTAAGAAACAAAAACATAAGAGATAAATTTATAAAGTACTGTAAAAATGTAGCAATTAAAGTAGCGAATAGAAATAAGTAGATAATAAGAACACTAGTACATATAGATACTATATGTCGTCAGTGTAAAAATCACGAAAAAGGAAAAATTGTAATAGCAATAAGTATAAAGGACTAAAAACCCATAGACTTAAGAAACGTTTGTAAATAAAATAATTAGGTATAAGCAAAATTGTACAATAAAGAACGAAACTGAGTTCCACAAAATAAAGAAATCCCAGCCCCCATTATCCTATGAAACGTGTACTGTGTAATTGTACTGTAAATTAGTAATAGGTGGTAATAGGTGGTAATCCCAACCACGAGTAAGAACAAAAGATGATGAATGAAAGAAAGAACCGTATGAAGAATGAAAGTGCGAGAGGCATAAAAGACAGAACTGGAATGAAAGTGAACAGCAAACAAAGACCCTGTCTCATTCAGGGGAACAAGTAAAAAGTTTTTTTTTTTTTTACGTGGGGAAATGCCTTTACGCATCCCGCCCTGCCGGGGAAGCCAGGGCGGGTATGACGGACTCCCGGGAACCGCCCGGACTACCGTCTAAAACCCCACGGTGTTCCAACTCGTCACCATGTTGCCGGGTTACGGGAACGGTCTTGCACTCTTCCGCGACCCGGCGGTGACTGGCCAATTGGAAGGCCCCGACCTCTGTGGCAGGTGAATGAGTTGTTAAGTCCTGCAACATCGTTTCGAGTGGCGTGTGGAACAAAACGCCACGCCTTCTCGGGCCAGTTAGTTGTGCGGCCGGCAAACTTCCCCAAGTCTACCGGCCCTGGCCACAGTTAAGGGGGAAGGTGGCGATCATACGCTCGCCGCCTTCGCCCGATTCGTCGTCGGCGGCCGGGATCATCGGAAGTTGCCTCCCTCTGTCTCTCGGCCGCCTCTTTTTGCTCAATTACGGTCTCGCAGAAGGCGAGAACCGCTTGCCATGCCCTATCGTTGCCCACCATATTGTGGACTACGGTGGGCAACGAGAGGTCATGTCCTACTGTCGCGCATAGTGTTCGGCGTTCCTCCTCCCAGGCTGAACACTCCTCCAGTGTGTGCTGGGCCGTCTCCTCCAGGCAGTTGTCGCAGTGGTGACACTCGGCGGTCGGCTCTCGGCCTATGCGGTGAAGGTACCTCCCGAAACAACCGTGCTCCGAGAGGACTTGTGTTAGCCGGAATGTCATCGCGCCATGGCGCCGGTCCAGCCACTGCTTCAAGACAGGACGAACTGCTTGGACAGTCCTAAGGCCCGCACTAGGCTGTGCCAGCCTCTCCTTCCACACATCCACCATTTCAAGGTGTGCAGATTCCCTGCGTGCCTCCACCTCCCTCGGTGCTGGAGAGTCACCTCGCCCATGCGCCTCCTTACGCCAGCGATAAACCGACGCAAGGGCCCTCGCGTCCAGGTCCCAAGGAAGCGACCCAGCCAGCACGCATGCTGCCTCGTTGGAGATAGTGCGGTATCCCCGTATGAGCCTGGTGGCCATCACGCGCTGTGGTCTGCGCAGCAAGGCGCCTTCCTCGCTCCGCAGGGAATCCGCCCACACGGGAGCTCCGTAGAGGGCCATCGATCTAACGACCCCAACGTATAATTGCCTACACGATGCTTTAGGCCCCCCCGTGTTCGGGAGTATACGCCCTAGCGCGCCGGCAGCCTTCATTAGCTTCGGCATGAGGCTCGTAAAGTGGGGCCGGAAGCTCCACCTGCTGTTGAGTGTGAGGCCCAGGTACCTCATGTTGGCTTCAATTTTAATGCTGGTCCCTCCCACCACAATGTGCGCATCTGGAGGTGGCGCATTTCGGGGCCCATGAAAGCATATGGCTTCCGATTTTTGGAGTGCTACTTTCAGCCCCAGCAGCCGGATGCGACCAACAACGTGCGCAACGCCTGCCGTAGCCAGTATACCGGCATGGCGGTGTGTTTTTCCGCGGGCTGTCACTAACGTGTCGTCGGCGTAGCACGTCAGATTCACACCAGGGAGATTTGCTCCGCGCAGGACCCAGTCGTATCCAATGTTCCACAGGAGTGGCCCCAAGACCGACCCCTGCGGAACTCCGCAACACATTCTGTGTCTGCCCCATTCGTCCCGGCCCGGAAAAATCACATACCTCTCTGAGAGGTATGCCCCGACCATTCGCCTCAAGTAGTCAGGCACACGGTGGTACCGCAGCGCCTCCATCACGCATTTCCAGGGCAGGGTGTTAAAGGCATTGGCGATGTCTAGGGACACCGCCAACACCACTTCCTTTTCTGACACCGCCGTATCCGCTAGGTCCTTGACACGGAGGATGGCGTCAACAGTGGAGCGGCCGCTGCGGAAGCCGTACTGGCACTCCGACACGTCCGGACCGACACGAGTAAGGTGCTTGATGAGGCGGTTGGCGATTACACGCTCGAAGAGCTTACCCACCTCATCAAGCAAAACAATAGGGCGATACGCGGCAGGTGAGTCTACCGGGCGCCCTTCCTTCTTAAGGAGCACAAGTTTTCCAGTTTTCCACGGCTTGGGGAAAACGGCTTCCTCAAAGCAGGCCGTGTAAAGCCTGAGCAGCCTTGACCCCAGCACGTTAGCGGCCAGGACCCAGGCACGACCGGGGATTCCATCAGGTCCGGGGGCTGTGTTCTTAGCCTTTAGCCTGAGGATCGCCGCTCCGAGTTCACCTTCTGAAACACCAGGAACGTTATCCTCCCCGTCCGCGAGTGCCGTTGCAGGCGCCATTGCTGGCGGAGAAAAGTCCTCACTGTCCGGGAACAACGTCTTGACTACGTCCCGCAGCAGGTTTGGTTCGAGGCTTCGCGTCAATGGTGGCGCCCAGGGGCGGAGCTTATTGCGGACCATTTTGTATGGTCGGCCCCATGGGTCCCTGTTAAGTGATTCCAGCATCTCCTGCTGGGAACCCTCCTTAGCCTGGCTAATAGCCAACTGGAGATCCTTCGTGCGCTGGATGTACGTCGCGTATAGTTCTGCCTCCTGTGTTGGGTCCCTACGTCTGCGCCTACGGTGGTGGCTATACATGCGTCTTGCCGCAACGCATGACTGGCGGAGTTGATCGAGCTCGGCTGACCACCAGTAGACCTGGCGTTTTGGAGGAAAAGGTTTTACCCGGGGCATTGCTGCGTCGCAAATATTTGTCATGACTCCGCCGAGTGCTTGCGCCTCTTCCTCCACGTCCACTGGGCCCTCAGGGACCGGATTCCAGGCCTCTACGTTAGCGGCAAGATCGAGTACTTCCCGATCGAGGCGTTTGAGTGCCCATCGTGGTCCATCCCCTCTCAGAGACCGGCTTATGGAGCCGTTTGTGTTATCTGATAGAGCGGAGATGCTGTAACGGATGTACCGGTGATCAGACAGCGTCTCCACGCCCTCGAGCACTTCCCAGCCCCTAACGCGGCGCGCCAGGGCGGGACTAGCGAACGTCACATCCACGATGGAGCCGCCCTGTTGCCGCACGCATGTGTTGACCGACCCTTGATTCAGAACGACCAGGCCTGCGGTAATGGCCCACTCCTCCAATTCCCGTCCACGCACGTCCGTTGACGGAGATCCCCAGGCCACGGACTTTGCATTTAGATCTCCAGCAACTAGCACAGGGTTTGGTTGGCTTCGGTTTAAAAGCGCCCCCAGGTCCGTCAAGAAGGACTCAAATTCGGCCAGTGTCCTGTTTGGCGAGAAATATACACCGACCACCAGGGTGCCGCCGAGGACCCCGGCTACGAAACCTCTTCCTTTCTCAATTCTTGCAAAAGGTGGTGAACCAGCCGCCGTTTGCGTGACTATCGCTACCAAACCGTCAAGGTCCCCAGCCCAATTGTCCCTTTGGGGGATGAAGTAAGGTTCGGAAACGACAATCACGTGAGTCAACCACTCCGCCATGCTTTGGAACAGAAGGTCCTGGGCCCTAGCGCAATGGTTTAGATTCGCCTGCAAGAATGAAAGTGCCATTATTGTGTTTCCATTTCTGACACCTCCTCGGTCACTGCCGGCACATTGGCTGGCGGATGGATGTTTGACAGGCCAGCTCGCTGACTGTTGCTAAACTTCCCCTTCTTCTTGGGAGCAGAGCATGCTTTACTCCCTACAGTATGTGCTGCCGGGTTTTTGGCCGCTGCACATACTGCACAGTGCGGTGTGGCAGTGCACGTGGCTGCCTTGTGGCCGGGCTGGCCACATCGGTAGCATAGGTCACTTCGGTCCTCCTGTGCTTTACACTGCGTGCGGACGTGCCCCTCCTCAAGGCACCGGAAGCAGCGCATTGGCTTGGAATCCAGCAGCTGCACCCGTGCTGATACCCATCCTACCAGTAGTCGCCCGTTGTCGGACAGCTTTTTCGCTGCCGTCACGGGACAACGGACCCATGCAGTTCCGAGGCCCGAGAAGTTTCGACGTATTTCGCCACACTTCACCGCATCAGCAGGGCAGCCACTACTCTGTACAATAGCGGCCTTGACATCTTCGGGGCTGACTGAGTCATCCAGACCCGAGATACGAATCTCTGCGCATTTTGTGGGTCTTGAGACGTCGACGACACCGCTGTTTAGCGTCTCTCTCAGCTTATTCGCCAGGGCATCCGCTTTCTCGCCACTTGTTGCCCCGGGTACCTCGATAATGGTCGCCCCAGTGACCGCCCGCTTAAACCGGACACCCTCTATCTGCAGATCCTTGAGGTCAATCTTCGACCGTGCCTCCTTTATTATTTCGCCGTAGGTTGGCTGACCTTCTCCTGGCTTCAGCGTTAGGACGACAGCTGCTGAGCGTGGTACCCGCAGCTTTCGGACTTGTTTGGGCTTGGCCTGACCTGGCCTGGCCTGAGGAGCCTTGCCCTGTGCGGCAGCCTTCCGCTTTCCCCTACTGACGACCTCTGTCCATGTGTCTTTCATCGACGTCGGCGCGGGCGGCAGCGGGCGAGGCTCCGGCTGCAGCTCGCTGGGTTGGAACGTTGCAGCGTTCTTTTTGCTTTTTTTGGCAGCTTTTTTCTTTTTCCCCTTCTTCCCGGCTTCAGGAGCCTGGCGCGGAACATTAGGCTCCGCCTTATCCTGCCCTGTAGGAGCAGCGAGATTTTGGTCCGCTGACGTTGACGCAGGTGGTACATTTTGCCCACTAATGTCTGGCCGTTTGGTGGCCAGTGCTACATTTTTATCTGCAGCGAGCGGTGGCCGCAAGATCCTTTGTGGAAGAAGCCTGCCCTCTAACGCTTCCAGTCGGGCATTTACCATGGTCCCCACCTTGACCATGATGTCTCGTTCAGCTTCGTCTTGTGCTGGCGGAGGCGGAACGGACCTAGTCTGCCGGAGTTCGTTCCTCATCTCCCCAAGTTCCCTTCGGAGCTCCGTTATTTGAGCTTCTAGGCGCTCGTTTGCCGCCTGAAGCTTTTTTACCTCCTCGGAGGAAGTCCGTTCCATCAGCACCCGGGCAGCGTCCATGTACGCCGCCGCCGCCTCCTTCAGCTTTCGCTGGTGGGTGCCCTTTAAGTTCCCTGACTTGGCTACAACTGTATTTATAACAGCAGTGCTGTCCTCCATTTGTATGAGTAGGTCGGAAGCCAGCTTGTCCTCCACTAGAGGCGTTCGCGGTGACCTACTTTCACTAATTGGTCGCTTGCGAATGACCATGTTCGCCACTTCTGCCTCCGCCTCCTCAGCTGCTCGGCGACGGAATTCCTCTTTCGCCGCCTTCAAGTCAGTTTGCGCTTTGCCTATTCCCACATATTTTCCCGTTGTGGGCGGGCGACCTCTCGGTCTTGGCTCGTCTACTTTGGCGATATCTGAGTCATCTCCGCTGGACGACTCAGAGAGCTTTAATCGCCTTCTCTTCTGGCCCTCTTGGGCCCAGAGACGGCCTTCCGGCATTGAGGATGTGGACCCGGATCTGGATCTCGTTGCCACCGTTATCAGACTCGCGCTTGAGTCGGATTGCTGCTCGTCCATCGGATCTCTCGTATCCATGGCGTCGATTCGCTCGAGCGACACCCTCAGCTCCCTCATTTTCGGCTGTGCTAGCTGCGCTGCCCCTTCCTTGTTTAGCCCAGTTGTCACGGCCTCGTTGTTCGCCATAGCGGCGTCTCCAACTGTCTCCTCATTTTTGGCATCCACGCCCTCCATCATTTTGTTTAAGTTTTTGTTGTTTAAAGAATCCATATATTAATCCCACGAGTCGGGCCGATTAACGCTACACCCCCGGGTTACGCCCATTCCTTGGGTGTGACTATGTACTCTGGAGGTCGTCCGGTATCCAGAGGTTTTTACGACTTCACTGTCGGGTTTTTAACAGGGTTTTCCTTCCCGCGGGCCGGCCAATTAAGGCAAGCCCACCGTTCCGCGCGCAGACTTGCTGGCACCTCCCATACCCCATACCGCCACTGATGGGGGTCGTTGGGAAATGCTGCGGGTTACGGTATCAGAGAAGCCGGCGTAGGCCTCCCTGGTAGTTCGGTTAGAAACTACCCTCCTCATGCGGTGGTTTTTTAAAGAGGTGTCCTTCCTCGCAGACCCCGTCCGCAGACAGCGACCCTCGTACCGGCCCCACGGACCGGGTTACGAGTCGGCCGACGGCTGACCTGAGTCAATCGTTGCCCTCTACTCCGCCTCTACGACCTCGCGGTCGACGCTCATCTCTTCCGTGGAGAGAGCAACCCACTTCGGCCACTGTAGGCCATTCCCCTTCCCCCCCGGGTGTCGGGTTATTGGTAGCACCGGTAAGCGATCCCCGGACAGGATCACTTACCGTTGCCTCCAGGGCGCACCAGCCAAGACCCTTCCCTTCTCTGCGGATCCGCGAGGATCCAGAGAGATTGGAAGAGCCCGGACATACTTGGAGGTTACCCGACCTCGCGCCCCAACCTAACCTAACCTAACCTAACCTAACCTAACCTAACCTAACCTAACCTAACCTTTTTTTTTTTTTTTTTTTTTTTTTTTTTCGTGGGGAAATGCTTTTACGCATCCCGCCCTGCCGGGGAAGCAAGGGCGGGTATGTCGGACTCCCGGGAACCGCCCGGACTACCGACTAAAACCCCACGGTTGACATCTCACTGCTCTAGGCGAAGCCACGGGAACGGAACTCATCCGAGCTTTCGCCAGCAGTTGTCCAACGGACCCGTCTCTGGGGGAGTTTTTTTTTTTTTTTTTTTTTTTTGTGGCTCCCCCTATCTTCTTCAGGGGCGTGCTCTTTTAACTAAACACGCCCTCAAACTCGAGGACTCCATTCCTGTGGGTGGCAGACGCCCCCGTGACTGCCACCCGGAGGTCCTCCTTATGGCGGGAGGCGGCGATCTTCCGCCAGACGCCTGCGCCTTGGTCTTCTGCGTCGCATCGGGTCAGCTTCGGCGCTTTCCTCACGGGCGCGCTCGGCCACCTCTTTGAGCGTCATGACCTCCTCGCAAAAGGAGGCCACCGCTTTCCAAGACCTCTCTCTGCTGACCATGGCTTCTGCCACGGTGGGCAGGGAGAGGTCATTGCCCACCACGGCCGCCAGGGACGCCCGCTGTTCATCCCATGCTGGGCACACCTCCAGCGTATGCTGCGCTGTGTCCTCCAGACTGTTGCAGTGGTGGCACGCCGGCGTCGGTTCCCTACCGCACACCTTGCACAGGTACTTCCCAAAACACCCGTGGCCCGACATAACCTGTGCAAGGTGAAAAGAGACGACACCATGGCGCCTCTCGATCCATTCTCGGAGCACGGGCCTAATTGCCCCGATTGTTGCTCGACCAGCTCCCGGATCCTCCATTCTCTCGTTCCACTTGCGTAGAAGAGCTTCGTGTCCGTCCGTTCTCCAGCGCTTCACCTCTTCCAACATGGGCTCTTGTCCCCTAGCTCGCGAGTCCGTAATCCTGGCATAGACGCTAGCCAGGACCTCTGCGTCCAGGTCCCACGGTGGGGTTCCGGCCATGACGCAGGCCGCCTCGTACGCGATGGTGCGGTATCCTCTTACAATCCTTATCGCCACGGCCCTTTGCGGTCTTCGCAATTGTGCCTTGTTATGGGCGTTAAGGGCGTCCACCCAGATTGGAGACCCGTAAAGGGCCATCGAGCGCACCACCATCGCGTAGAGGCGACGACAGCCGACGTTCGGCCCGCCCACATTTGGTAGGAGCCGACCAAGGGCTCCGGCTGCTCGGAGAAGCTTTGGAGCCAGCTGGTTGAAGTGCTCCTTGAAACTCCATCGGCTGTCAAGGACAAGTCCCAGGTACTTCATTGTCGACTTGACACCGATGGTAATTCCTCCCACAACCAACTGTGTGCCCGGTGGAGGCGCTTTTCGGGGACCGTGGAAGCAGATGGCCTCTGACTTATGGAGGGCCACCTCAAGGCCCAGCTTTTTTATTCTCGCAACGACGTGAGACACTCCTGCCGTTGCCAGAAGCGATGCCTCTCTAAACGTGCCGGCCTCCGCCGTGACGAGGGTGTCGTCCGCGTAGCATGTCAGTGCCACTCCCCGAAGGTTTCTGCCCCGCAACACCCAGTCATAACCGACGTTCCACAAGAGCGGCCCGAGGACTGATCCCTGCGGAACGCCGCACGACATCTGTTTTTCTTTCCATTCCTCGTGTGCCGGGTACTTGATTGCTCTTTGGGATAAATAAGCTCCGATGATGTTGCACAAGTAACTCGGCACTGCGTGGTATTTCAGCGCCTCCTTTATGCAGCCCCAGGGCAGGGTGTTAAACGCATTCGAGATGTCCAGCGAAACTGCTAGAACGACCTCGCCCCGGGATACCGCTTCCTTTGCCAGACCCTTGACCTGGGCAATGGCGTCAACTGTCGACCTACAGCGGCGGAAGCCGAACTGGTTTTGGCTCAAATTTGGCCCTACGTTTTCTAGATGCCTGACGAGGCGAGCCGAGATTACCCGCTCAAAGAGCTTGCTCACCTCGTCAAGCAGCACAATCGGTCGATAGGCGGAAGGTGAATCTGCTGGGCGCCCGTCTTTTTGGATCAGGACCAGTTTTCCCGTCTTCCACGCCCGCGGAAACTGGCCCTGCTCCATGCACGCTGTAAATAGTGCTCTCACCCTGGGCTCCAGAGGGCCCAGCGCGACAACCCATGCCCTACCAGGTATTCCGTCAGGGCCTGGTGCTTTATTCTTCTGACGTAGACGTAGTATGGCCGCCCCCAGTTCGCCGGCAGTGACTTCAGGGCTCCCCGCCCCTTCAGCCTCCCCCCTTCCTTCCTCCTCCGGTGGAGCCATAGGCGGTGGAATGAAACCGGGCCTCTCCGGAAAGAGTGTGTCCACTACCCGATCAAGAAGTTGGGGCGGGAGAGTCTGTGTCAGCGGGGGGGCCCATGGTCGAAGCTTGCACCTCACCATTTTGTAGGGCCTTCCCCAGGGGTCTCGGTTGAGGCTCCCCAGCATCTCCTCTTCCGCTATGTCTTTAGCCCTGCCAATGGCAGCATGCAAAGCCAGGACTTGCTCTCTATAGGCAGAGTAAAGTTGCGTTTCCTCCTGGACATCACGCTGCTGCCGTCTACGACTCCTGGTATATTGGCGTCTCGCAGCGACGCATGCTTCTCGCAGCTGCGCTATCTCTGCGGACCACCAATACACCCTGTGCTGAGGCGAAAAGTGGCGAACTCTTGGCATGGCCGCGTCGCAGTTGTCGGTCATGGCATCCCCAAGCCATTGGGCTTCGCGTTCCGTGTCTAGTAGGCCTTCAGGAACCGGCAGCCATGCCTTTACTAGGGCTGCTTCCTCGAGTACTTCCCGGTTTAGGCGTTTCACTGCCCAGCGTGGACTGTTTCCCCTAAGGGACCGACTTGGCGCTGTCACTGTTGCTGTGGCTGCGAGCGCAGAGATACTGTACCTAATGTATTGGTGGTCCGAGAGCGTCTCAACATTCTCCAGGACCCTCCAGTCATGAACTCGGTGCGCCAAAACAGGGTCGGCGAACGTAATGTCGATTACCGAGCCACCCTGCTGCCGCACGCACGTGTTTACCGACCCTGTGTTGAGCACTTCCAGACCGTAAGCCACAGCCCACTCTTCCAGGCATTGCCCGCGTACATCCGACACCGAGGAGCCCCAGGTTCGAGATTTCGCGTTAAAATCCCCAGCCACAATAACTGGGGTGGGATGTAGCTGTCTGACAGTGGCACCCATTTCCTCTAGAAATTGTTCAAATTCGGCTAAAGACTTGTTGGGAGAGAAGTAGCAACCCACCAAAGCCATGTTCCCGCACGTTGCTGCGACAAAACCGTGGCCCTTCCTAACGTCTTGAAAAGTTGTGGCGCTGGCCGCGTTCCGCGATACTAAGGCCACAGTTTCGTCCAAATCCCCCAACCAGCCCGCTCGAGCTGGGATGGAATATGGCTCCGATATCACCGCCATTTGTATGGACCACTCTGCCATACTCTGAAACAACAGGTCCTGAGCTCTGGCACAGTGGTTGAGGTTCGCCTGTAGCACGTGGAGAGCCATACTAATCAGTAGTCATACTCATATCCTCCACTGCCTCGTCCACGATAGAAGTGGGCGGGCGGACAGGCTGCGAGGAGGCCCGGGGGCCATCGTCAGTCTCTGGTCTCCGTTTCTTGCCACGGGGGGGCTTGCAGCTCTTGCTGCCTGTCCTGTGGCCCGCAGGCTTACCCGCAGCTGCACAGAAGATACAGTGTGGGTTAGCCGAGCATTCTCTTGCCTTGTGACCCGGTTGGCCACATCGGTAGCAAACGTCCGACCGATCAACTTCAGAAGGACACTTGGCACTCACATGTCCAGTCTCCAGACAGCGGTAGCAACGTTGGGGGCGGGCCTCAAGCAGTTTCACCTGTGCCGAAACCCATCCCACCAATAGTCGTCCACTATCCGCTATCTTTTTCGCCGCTGCTACGGGCAGGCGGAGCCACACCGAGCCTAGGCTTCTGGTGTCTGACTTTATGTCCCCGACTTTAACGTCTTGGACCGAACAACCTCCCTCAGTCGCTATTGCAGCCAAGATGTCTTCTTTGGTAACAGAGTCATCTAAGCCGGATATTCGTAGTTCTGCGCACTTAGTAGGACGCATGACTCTGACCTCCTCTGGGTTGAATAGCTCCCGTAGTTTTCCAGCGAGCTTATCTGCCTTTGAGGCGCTGGTCGCTCCTGGTATTTCCAGCAATCGTGCGCCAGTGGCCGCCACTTTGAACCTGAGTGATTGGATTTCCAATTCACTCAGGTTTATTTTGGATTTTGCCTCAGCAATTATGTCCTTATAGGTCACGCCCTTCTCGGCTGTCTCGGGTTGGATGGACAGCATTACGACCGTGGAGCGCGGGGGTCGTAGCTTGCGTACTTTTTGCCTCTTGGGCAGCTGCTGCGTTATTGCTGGTTGTTGTGCCCGAGTTTTACTCTTCGCAACCTTTTTACGCCCACCTACCACATTCCAGGGCTGGTCCATCGATGCGGGCGCTGGGGGTAGTGGCAAAGGAGCCGGCGTCACGGGAGGAGCAGTTTCCGCTCCAGCGCTGGTCACCGGCTTCTTTCTCTTCCCCTTCCCTTTTCTTTTCCTTTTCTCCTCCCCTTTCCCTTTGGCTGGCTCCTCTGTCATGTTCGGGGGGCCCCGTCTCACAGCTGTGGCTGGGGCCGGCCCGGGAGTGGAAACGGCGGCAGCGGGAGAGGCCTTTCTCCTTCGGTCTGCGGCCAGCGGGGGGCGCATTGGCTGGGCCGGCAGCAGTCTGCCCTCCTGTTCCAGAGCCCCCAGCCTCGCTTCCAGCATCAGCCCCACCTGCGCCGTGATGGACTGGACTACGGCCTGGTCCATGTTGACAGCGCCAGAAGCTCCCTCGCAGGAGCCTCCAGTGGACCGCGGCATCACCCGAGGTGGGGACGTGACCGGCGACTGCCTTGTCTGGTTTCGGACTTCCGCCCTCAGCTGAGCCATTTCGGATCGAAGATCCTCCAGCTCGGCACGCAGGCGGTCGTTTTGCGCCTGCAATCTCTTTGTTTCTTCTGAGGAACTGCGCCCAATTAATTCCTCGAAGATATCCTTCATTTCCATTGCGGCGTCCTTAAGCTCCCTCACAAAGGTGCCCTTGAGGTTACCCGATTTAGTGGCTACCTTCGCTATGGCACCTAGACTGGTCTCCGCCCGCTGGACGAGAGACGGCAGCGAGAGGTCGTCTTTTACACTGGCATCCCTTGTGAGTCTCAGCTGGCTTGTCAGGTTGCGGGTCGAGATCGACCTCTGCATGCCAGCTACCTCCTTCTCTTCACTGGAGTGATGTTCTTCCCTCTCTTTGGCCTTCTCCGCTTCGAGGCGGTCCTCATTATGTAGAGCGCGGTTGTAGGCCTCCCTGGCCTTGGCCAAGCCCACATATTTCCCCCTAGTGGGGGGCCGGCCTCGTCCTCGCCTGGCCTGCGACGAGCTCTCACTTCCGGTGGACTGGCAGGACTCGTCCCCGCTGGATCCCAACTGGGAATTTGAGAGGCGTAACCTCTTGCTCGGGTTTTGCCATAATCGGCCGCTTCTTGACGGGCCGTCCTTATGGGGAGGAACTAGCTCCTCTCCCGCACCAGGTGGTTGCGTCTCCGGGGCTTCCTCCCCCCCCGCACCTGGCTGGTGCATCGTGGGGTTGGGTAATTTGAGTCCCCCTGCTGCGTCTCCGGACTTGAGCTTGTAAGGCGTTTGCATCCTTGGAAGCACCATTTCCTTTCGACTGGAGCCTGGTTTTCCCTCCGGCGGGTCCGTCCTCTGGCGAGGGGAGGTCGCTGGCTTGGCGGCCTGCGGATCCCTGGCTTTACTGCCGGGGGATGGCCCCCGCTCCTCCAAGCCGGCACCAACTCCGGCGTCGGCGGCAGCGGCACCGGCAGACGAGTCGGACTGGACGGTGTACATTGTCTCGTCCGACTCCCCGGGAGTCCCACTGCCCGCTCCCTCCTTGAGACGGGTCAGAACCACGACGGGGACCCTCTCGAACCGGGCCTCCCGCCCTCCCTCGAGCGGCGGTGCCAACGGGCGCTCGCCGCTCTCAGGCAGCCCCACGGGAATGCGACCAGAGCGAGCCGGACCTGGCCTGACATGGCCCCTCGGCCTGATCTGGAACTCAGCCGCATTGATGTCAATGTGTGGGCTGCCCTCTCTACGCACTGGTGACCGCGCCAGGGATAGGCGGGGGTGGAAGATCGCCTGCTCGTCACCACTATCCATTCGTAATGCAACTCGGTTGTCCGTTATGAAATTGCCATGGTCGTCGTTTTGGTTTTTTGTTGAATCTATTTTTGTTCCCACGAGTATGGGGGAAGAAACAGTCCACCCAGGCAGTGCCCCCTGTGCCTGGGTAACCCTACTTACACCGTGAGGTCGGGCGGTATCACGGGATACTTAAAACTAGCTTAACCTATAGTTTTTTATTGAGGTTGTTTCCTCTTGACCCGGCCGGCTAAGGCAAGATCCTCGGTCCTATCAGAGGCCGCGAGACGTGTCCACGACACCTCATCATTTAGGGAAACGAGTTTGAGGACGGTGACCGTAGTCTGCCCACCCGACGACGACACCGACGCCAGGCGAGCCCGTCACTCCCCCTGCTGGCGCACAACAGCGCCCCGAGCTCATCTCCTTTGCCCTCTGCTGATCAGAGGGACATGGAGAGAGCTTCTCCCCCTTTGACCACAAGATGGCTGCATCCACTGCCACCTCAGATGAGCTGAGGCATGCTAGGAGCAGCCATGTGATCCCCCCTCCCCGGGTGTCGGGTTATTGGTAGCTCCGGTAAGCAATCCCCGGACAGGATCACTTACCGTAGCCTCCAGGGCGCACCAGCCAAGACCCTTCCCTTCTCTGCGGATCCGCGAGGATCCAGAGAGATTGGAAGAGCCCGGGCATACTTGGAGGTTACCCGACCTAGCGCCCCAACCTAACCTAACCTAACCTAACCTTTTTTTTTTTTTTTTTTTTTTTTTTTTTTTGTTGACCCAGGGGAAATCCGTTATGGATCCCACCCGGCCCGGGAGAAGCCGAGTGGGTATGTCCGACTCGCACGGACTAAAACCCCTGGGGTGTTCCACAACTCGCAATTGGACAGAGCCCCGGGAACGCTATTGCACACATCCGGAACTCTGTCAGCGTTGCCCTTGCGGGCCCACATAGTATGGTAGGTGGACCTTACCTACTCCGCTGTTGGCACCCCAGAACACAGTGGGGGCCTTCCAGTTCGGGACCTCTTCTAAGCGAGTGATGGAACCCCCGACCCATCACCCGCAGATCCTCATCATGGTGGCTGCATGTGGGCTGCGTAGGCCCTAAGCCGCCTGCCTGGCCTCCTGCGGCGCTGCGGGACCGAGTTGGTGTCTTCCTCGCGCATTCTCTCCGCCGCCTCCTTCTGCGTCAGAACTGACGCACTGAAGGTGGCCACTGCCGCCCATGCCTCCTTACTGTGCACCATTCGGCCGATTAAGGCCGGTAGTGAGAGGTCACCTCCAATAGCCGTGGTCAGGTCCGCGCGGAGCTCCGCCCAGGCAGGGCACTCCTCGCGCGTGTGCTTGGCCGTGTCCACGGCTCTTCCTCCACAATGGTGGCACGCCGTTGTCTGCTCCCTGCCAACCACCTCACACAGGTACTTGCCGAAGCAACCGTGCCCCGTAAGGAGCTGCGTGAGGTGGAATGTGGGTGGACCGTGTTTGCGTTCCACCCATTCTCTCAGAACAGGCCGAACAGCGTCCACCAGGTCCCTGCTAGCTCCTGGGCCTTCGAGACTCTCCGACCACCTCCGGAACATTATATTTCTCGCTTCGGTACGCCACTGCTGCACCTCGTGTGGAGCAGGCCAGTTGCCTTCCTCCCTTGCCTCTTTCACCCGCCAGAAGACACCTGACTGGACCTTTGCTTCCAGGTCCCAGGGTGTGCTACCAGAAATTAGGCAGGCTCCGGTGTACGATACAGTACGGTACGCTCGAGCTGCCCTGAGTGCTATGGCCCGCTGCGGACGACGCAGCAGGGCCAAATTCCGAGTACTCATGGTGTCCGCCCATATTGGTGCCCCATAGAGTGCCATTGAGCGTACCACATTTATATAAAGGCGTCTGCACGCCCCTCCTGGACCTCCTAGATTTGGGAGAATTCGCCCGAGCGCGCCGGCAGCTGAGATGAGCTTAGGAGCCAAACGCCGGAAATGTTCGTCAAACTTCCATCTACCATCGAGGACGAGTCCCAGGTACTTCATCGTCGACCCGACGGCGATGGAAGCTCCTCCCACTGTAATTGTTGCGCCAGGTGGTGGCGCATTTCTCGGTCCATGGAACGCTAGGGCTTCAGATTTATTAAGGGCCACCTGCAATCCCAGTGCCCGGATCCTGTGTACGGTGTGTGCCACTCCAGCTGTGGCCAGGTAAGCAGCCTCCCCATGATTTCTAGCGCAGGCCAGCACAAGAGTATCGTCAGCGTAACAGGTCAAGCTGACTCCCCGCAAAGTGGCCCCGCGCAGCACCCAGTCGTACCCGATGTTCCACAGGAGAGGTCCAAGAACTGAACCCTGTGGAACACCGCACGTCATATTTCGCCTTCTCCATCCGTCCTTTACTGGGAAGATCACCTTCCTCTCAGTGAAGTAAGTAGCCACCACCCGTTGCAGGTAATCAGGCACGAGGTGGAACTGGAGTGCCGCCAAAATTGTTTCCCAGGGCAGGGTATTAAAGGCATTAGAGATGTCGAGTGACACAGCCATGACTACCCCGCCCTCGGTTACGGTTTGCTCCGTGATGCGCCTCACACGCGCAATCGCATCCAGCGTTGAGCGGAGTGGACGGAAGCCATATTGGCAATCGCTCAGGCCCGGCTGCATGCTCCTGACCAGGCGAGCAGCAACCACGCGCTCAAAAAGCTTACTCGTCTCGTCAAGCAGCACGATGGGGCGGTACGCCGACGGCTGATCAGGTGGGCGCCCGTCTTTTCGGAGGAGCACCAGTTTTCCTATTTTCCACCTGTCAGGAAACCGCCCTTCTGTCAGACACAGCGTGAAAAGTGCCCTGATTCTGTCCTCCATCTCGCTAATCGCGATCGACAATAGGCGGCCCGGAATGCCGTCTGGTCCGGGGGCTGCCTTCTTCGAGCGGAGTTTAAGGACAGCCGCACCGAATTCGGCCTCTGTCACCGGGGGCACCTCCATCTCAGGATCCCGTGGTTGGGAGCTGGATGCCATAGCTGGTGGCACAAACTCGCCTCTTTCGGGAAACAAGGCCCTTACTACGCGCTCAACGAGCTCCGGCTGGAGACTACTAGTCAACGGGGGAGCCCAAGGTCGGAGCTTCTGTCTTACGACACGGTACGGCCTGCCCCATGGGTCTCTGTTTAGTGTCTCCAGCCACTCCTCCCAAGCCGATTCCTTCGCCTGTGCTATGGCGGTTTGAAGGGTTTTGCAGGTGTCCCTGTAGGTGTCGTACAGGACTGTTTCCTCAGCGTGGTCCCGCATCCGACGTCTTCTGCATCGCGTGTACCGGCGACGTGCGGCGACGCAAGCCTTCCGCAGCTGGCGGAGTTCAGGACGCCACCAGTACACTCGACGCTTCGGTGCGAGAGGCTTTGCCCTGGGCATCGCCGCGTCACAGATGCGGATAAGAGCGGCCCCAAGACGCTCGGCCTCGTGGTCCACCTGCCCCTCTTCCACTAGGCCGGAGCCGGTCCCCCAGGATTCGACGATAGCCGCCTCTCTAGCGAGCTCCCTATCGAGTTTCCCTAGCACCCACCGTGGACTGTCCCCAGCAGCGGGACGATGTTCCATCGCCACGTTAGTGTCGGTGGAGATATCGAACCTTATATACCGGTGGTCCGATAGAGTTTCCACATCAGTCTTCACCTTCCAGTTTAAAACACGGTGAGCCAATGTATTTGACGAGAACGTTACGTCCACGATTGACTCACCCTGTGGTCGCACACATGTGCTTTCTGCTCCAACGTTGAGGACAGTTAATCCGAGGGAGATCGCCCACTCCACTAGCACGTCTCCCCGGGCATCTGTTGCAGGAGATCCCCATGCTGTCGACTTAGCATTGAAATCCCCAGCGACTAGCACAGGGGTGGGAGATACCTGCCCAACCAGAGCCCCGACTTCCGTAAGCATCTGCTCAAAGTCGGCGAGGCTTCGATTGGGCGAAAAGTATACCCCAACGATGGCTATTCTCTCATACATAGCGAGCACGAACCCACGACCCCTGACGATGTTCTCAAGGGAGGGGGAGCCGGCTCCAGCTGGTGCGATAACGACCACCGTATTGTCGCAGTCCGAGACCCAATCATCTCGGTTAGGGACAAAGTAGGGTTCCGAGACAATGGCCACCTTTGTTTGCCATTCCACCATGGTCTGGATCAAAAGGTCCTGCGCCCTAGCGGAGTGGTTTATGTTCGCCTGAAGGCAATTGAGCGCCATTTTAGTTAGCGGTGTCCATTTGTTCCTCCACAGAGCGCAGCTCCTCAGAAGGCGCAGGTGCTACTGGGCGATCCTTTGTCTTCCTTATCCCTCTTGGTTTATTATTTCGAGTCGAACTCTGACATTCCTTATCGCCAATGCGATGGCCAGCCGGTTTATTGGCCGCCACGCAGATAGGACACTGTGTTTCGCCAGTACATTCCCTGGCTTTGTGACCGGGCTTCCCGCATCGATGGCAGAAGTTACTGCGGTCCACTCCTCTATCGCATTTCGCCCCAACGTGGCCCGCCTCTAGGCACCTGTAGCACCGCAAGGGCTTTGCTTCAAGCAGTACGACTCGGGCTGAGACCCACCCAACCTTGAGACGACCTACCTCTACCACCTTCTTGGCTGCCGCTACTGGGCAGCTTACCCATATCGAACCCACACCATTGGAGCCACGAGAAATAATGCCCGCTTTGATGGATTCCGTACCGCAACTTCCTTCTTTGGCTACGGCCTCTACGACTTCATTTGGGGTTGATGAGTCGTCCAATCCTGTCACGCGTATTTCAGCGCGTTTCACCGGGCGGTGGATATAAGCTTCGGCGTCCAAGACCTCGCGAAGTTTTACCGCTAAGGCATCTGCCGCTTTCTCCGCGTTTTCGGTACCGGGTGGGATTTCGAGCATTCGCGCTCCGGTGACCGTCGTTCGGAAGCGAACTTGGGAGATGCCAATCTGATCCAACTTTATGTGGTTCCTGGCTTTGGCTAGGATGGTTTCATACTTTGCCCCGTTTTCAATGGCTTCCGGCTTCAGTGTGAGAGTGACCGCAGCAGTTCGTGGAGGTTTGAGTTTCCTCCTTCGCGGGGTCACCTGTTTAGGCACGCTCGCAGCGTTTGATACAGCCTTGTTAGCCTTCTTCTTGGGTTTCCGGCCCAAAGCGTCCTTCCACGTCCCATTTGGGGGATTAGGTGCAGCAGATGCCGGTGGTGCAGGGGGCACTTGCTTGGCAGCTGCTGCTTCTTTGGCAGCCAGGCTAGTTCTGTTCTTCCTGCCTTTATTTTTTCCCTTCTTCTCGTCTTGTCTCTCCACCGTTGGGTCAGGAACAGTATTCGAGTCTGTGATGACTGCTATCCCCGGCTGGGTAGTATTGAAGCTCGTGCCATTTGGCCCAGCAAATTCCGCCTGTTGTTGGCATGGTGTTTCGCTGTTGGCCCTCCTTTCCATCCGAGGGTCAGCGGCCAACGAAGGCCGCACACGTGGCTCCGGGAGGAGGCGACACTCGATGCCCTCTAGCCGGGCGTTCAACATGTTGCTGAACTGTTCGCGGTTGGACCGCGACACCTCTTCAATGAGCTTTCTCAATTCCTGTTGAGTCGCCGCTGGAGGCTGGGCACGCATTTGGGCAACCTCCTTGCGCAGTTCTGCCAGTTGCCACGACATCTGTGCGTTTGCCGCTTCAAGACGGACTACTTCCTCCGTAGCAGTGAGATTTTTCATGGCTGAGAAATTTTTGCTTAGCCTAGTGACCACGCTATGCAGGGCCTTAACAAAGGTACCCTTGAGGTTTGCAGACTTATCAGCCACTTTCTCGATGATCTCCAAATCTTCACCGACTTCGGCTAGTATGGTCGCAGATGTGCGTGCCATTTCGTTAGCCTCACCTAGCGTTTGTTTGTTTATAGCGCGGTCTCCTCGGTCTTTTACCACCGTTTCCACCGACTGAATATAGGCGGCTACTTCTTCCTCCGCCTGGAGCTGTTTTTCACGCGCCCTTTCCGCGGAGGTCTCCTTCTCAAATATTCCGTAGCCCCTGTACTGGCCTCTTGTCGGCGGCTGGCCCCTGCCTCGTTTGGACGAGGGTTTCAGGAAGCTTCTACTACTTTCCAGAGTAGCGTCTCCACTTCGCACCCCGGTGTCGCTCTCCGAGCTAGAGAGAACAAGCTCATTGGCAGCCCGCTTCTCGCCCTTCCGCCAGAATTTGCCATTAATGCTGGACTCTCGAGACGCAACCGTCCGCATACTCGTTACTGACGACTCTGAACCCGAGAGCCACGAGATATCGGGCGGCTCCCGCGCGCCCACTGGGTCTCTAGGCTTGAACGGGGTCAAGCTTGGGTGCGCCCGACCCCTGGCTTTGGCTCTTGTTCTCCTCTGCGGAGCATCAGCAGCAACAACAGCAGCAACAGCAGCAGCAGCCTCGTCAGCGGATGGCGGCTGCCCCTCCAATTCATCTCCGACAGGCGGGACGGGTAGCTCTGTGCACCCAGTTTCGTCCGCATCCTGCGCTGGGTCCCCAAGAGTCACACTCCCCTCGTCCACGCGGGTCAAAATCACCCGGGGAATTTTCTTAGCGCGGGCTTCGTGCCCACTCTCCAGTTTCAGCGCCAGCGCGCACCTCTCCTCGGGGGATTTCCGCTCCGCACTCGCGGCCGCCGGTTGGACTGACCGCGAGGCTTCCTCCTTGGAGCGCTCCATGCTCCGCACTCGCGGCAAGAAGCGGCCAGAGGCGTCGCGCGTTGGGCCGTCCGTGTGCATTCTCGGGGCGATCTGAATTGCGGCCGCGTTCAGATCGATCCGCGGGCTACCGACTTCCCCTTGCACTGGCGAACGTGGGAGGGTGACGCGGGGTCGGAAAGCTTCGTTCTTCTCCGTAGGGCTGCAGGTTCGCACCGTAGGGGCGCCCTTCTCCGCCGTTTTCTCAGCACAGCCCTTCGTTTGGGCTGGATTGGGTCCGTCTTCGTCAGCCCCGGCACCTCTCAGCCTCAAAATTTTTTTTGGCTCAAAGTCCGGTGAGTCGTTTGTGTCCATAGCATCCATGCGCTTTAGCAAAACTCTCAGCTCTCTCAGTTTCGGCTGCGCTAGATGCCCACTGTCTCTCTCCTCATGTTGGCCAGTTGGTAAGGCCTCGGAGTTCGCCATGACGGCGCCTCCCTCCATCTCCTCTTGTTCGGCATCCACGCCCATCGTCATTTGGTTTATAGTAGAATTCATAAAGTTCCCACGAGTTGGGGAGAACTAAATACCATCGGGACAGAGATCCCCGTTATCCCGATGGTTTTGCCGCGGCGTGTGACTCTAGGTGGCTGGTAAACACTCCAGCCGCTCTGAAAAGAGCATCCCTACGCGGAGTCACCTCGCGTCGGGAGTTGTGGATTTTTTATTGGGGTTTACTCCCCTTGGCCCGGCCAATTAAGGCAAGGCCCCCGGTCCGCGCGCCGTCTGGCTGGCACCTCTCATATCCCTATAACGCCAACGATAGGGGTCGTTGAGAGAGTGCTGCGGATAACGGTGTGAGGGGGACCTGGCGTAGGTTCCCCTGGTGGTTCGGTTAGGAACCACCCTCCTCGTCCTCAGTGGTTTTACGGCCACTGGTGCGTCTGCACCGCAACCTAACCTAACCTAACCTAACCTAACCTAACCTAACCTAACCTAACCTAACCTAACCTAACCTAAAACCTAACCTAACCTAACCTAAAACCTAACCTAACCTAACCTAAAACCTAACCTAACCTAACCTAAAACCTAACCTAACCTAACCTAAAACCTAACCTAACCTAACCTAAAACCTAACCTAACCTAACCTAAAACCTAACCTAACCTAACCTAAAACCTAACCTAACCTAACCTAAAACCTAACCTAACCTAACCTAAAACCTAACCTAACCTAACCTAAAACCTAACCTAACCTAAAAGCTAACCTAACCTAACCCAGTTTTTTAAATTTGGGGAAAAAAAAAAAGAAAAAAAGAAAAAAAAAAAAAAAATCTAACCTATCCGCATTACAGTCGGTTTTGCAGATATTTTTGACTCCTACTTTGTTCACATAAGCAGGAGTCAAAAATATCTACACAATTTTTTTCCAACCTCATATAGACAGCAAATAGAAACAAATATCTAAACAAACTTTTTTCTTAAATACCTAGGCAAATTACATACACAATTATATCTGCCTAAGAAGAGTGCAAAAATATGTAAACATGCAATGCTCATAAATATCCGCACTGTAAACAAACCAATATTCTAATTACAAAATTTGACGCTCATCGAGAAGAGATCGGAAATGTCATGCGATACATTCGTCCCTTTCATTTTGGGCCTTTATTTGTTTATGGAAATCGCCTTTGATTTAATACATTTATTATATTCACATTTTGCCTCTTACCAACTATAGAGTAAGTTACAGATAGTTCAATGTAGCTACCAAGGTTTTTTTTTCGTTCAATAAATTAATAGGTGATGCGGGATATCGGTATCGCTTACCGTAGTTCATTTTGAAAGTAACCACGGACCCGTGCCTTTACACGTATGCAGGTAAATGTTAAGTAGTTAAAAGAAACGCAACTCCATTTTGTATTTAAGTATATATTTATCTATATACTCGTATAAGTGTCAGAGGAGAGAGAGAATAAAAGCTTGCTTAGTTTGTTCGGGACTAGGTGGGGTCGATTTGTATTTGATCATACCCACATTATTTATTACATATTATATATTTATTTATTATAAACTAAGCTGGGTGTTTCACTATATGTTACAAACAATATAATGGATCTTAAATTTTTTAGAATTACCTTCGTGAATGAATATGCAATGAAAATTAGGGTTAGTCTCAGAAAATTACGTTTTATTAATTTGACTACTCTGTATTAAGCTGTGATTCGAGGACTGTAGAACATTTTTGACAATTAGGTGTTGTTTAGATATGTGGTCAGTATTTACTACTTGCACCTCTTAATACCTAAATAGGTTTAATGCGGAAGATAGGTTTATAAATTATAAGGGGAATATTTATATATGTACATCAAAAAATAGGCAGTGGCCGGCGATCGACTTGCTCTGTCCGCGCCACGCCCCTCCCGCGCCCGCGCTAGTCCACACGTGTTCGGCGCCGAATGAATTTCAAACACTATTATGAGTGAAAACGTTTGCTTAACCGAATACTAAGATCCAATGGCGAGTTAGTGGTAGACGTTTCAATTTTCATTTCAACTCGCGCAGAATTTAAACTTTAATTGAAAGTTTTAAACTAAAGTATAATTGCGGACATTATTTGGGTTCTTAAGATAAATTATAAATAACAAGGTAAACAAACTGCGAAATATATTTCATTTGTAAGTAATTATGTAAGTGCAAATAAATAGTGAAGTGCGCCAGAACGGAACGTACCTAGTAGGTACTAGTAATGAAACATCGCACCTAACGCCATCTTTTCACTTTTTACTGTATCATTTGGAATGTCGTAACGTTCGATGGCTGTGAATTCACTTTTGCGCATTCATGGAAATTATAAAATTTACGACTTTTGAATGAATCGGTACTCCTAGCGGCATCTAGCTACGTAGAGAGATACTAACTTTCGGAGCACGGTGCGTAGTATGAAGATTGTCAGTCCTATTGTATATGGTCCTTGCCTAGAGCAACCAAAAAAATGTCATTATACGTAGAATGATAATATTTTTTGGGCAGCAGAAATCCAGCTCCCTAGGTGATACTACTAATACTTTTTTCAAAAAATTTGTACGGTTTTTCCCCCTAGCTGCGGGAAATATTTTTTGACATTTTGTATGGCTTTGGGACAAGAACAAGATGCTTATACTATGAAAATAGAAGACTAACACCAGCCATTTGGCTGTAAAATCTGTGTGACAGGCGACAGACGGATACGTGAGAGACAGCAATAGGGCCGCATTTTGGACCCTTCGGGTACGGAACCCTAGAAAGTAACCAGATACTTACATCGCGTGCTTTGCGATGTTATAATGTTTTGGATACTACCGATGTTAACTGGGTTACTAAAGGCTCGTGAAAAGATCTCTGGGGACTCGTATGAAGTATTTTCCGTACTTGTATTAAATGTCCGAAAAATTTTGCGCTCGCTGCGCTCGCGTTTTCATCTACATATGATATGGCTTTATAACCAGAGACCGAAAACTATGAAGTATTTTCCACACTGCATCATGTTTGAAAAATTTCGCGCTCGCTGCGCTCGCGTTTTCATCTATACGTACATGTGGTATGGCTTTATAACCAGAGACCGAAAAGTATGCAGTATTTTCCGCACTGCATTGTGGAAAATACTGCATACTTTTCGGTTTTCTGCATACTTACCTTTTTTTTTTTTTTTTTTTTTTTTTTTTTTTTTTTTTTTTTTTTTTTTACAGTGGGGAAATGCCTTTACGCATACCCGGCCATGTAGAGGGGGGCCGGGTTATGTGGGACTCGCTGGATGTAAAAAGTCCAGAATACCCACTAAAACCCCACTTCAGCCTCTTCGCCGCTACAACGACAGGGTCCCGGGGACGCTCGCGCACTCTTCCGCGACCCCGCCAGCGGCTGCCCACAAAAGTAGGCCTATGACTAGATGCAAGGGGGGAGATCACAATTCCCCCCTTCCGGCTTTTGTGAGGCGCACTTCGCTTGGCTTCGGTGCGCCTCTCGGCTCGAGGGCTCTGGCGTAGTGCAGCGGACGCCCTCTTGTCCGCCGCCCGCTAGCCCTCTCAGGGTGGCAATCGGCGCTCGTGCGCAGCGCGTCTTCGCCCCGGTCTTCGGCGGCGAGCGGGATCCGCTTCTGCTGCAGTTTCCCGGTCGCGCTCAGCCTGCTCCTTCTGCGCCATCACATCCTCGCAGAAGGACAGAACTGTATTCCACGCCTCTCGCCTCTGGACCATCGCCGCCACCACCACCGGCAACGAGAGGTCTGGTCCTACCTCAGCCACGAGCCCTAGGCGTTGCTCGCTCCACGCTCGGCACTCGGCCAAGGTGTGTTGAGCGGTGTCTTCGGGCGCACCACAATGCGCGCACACGGGAGTCGGCTCCCTCCCCACGACCTTCCACAAGAACCTGCCAAAGCAGCCATGCCCCGACAGAATTTGGGTCAGCCTGAAGGTTAGAGCCCCGTGTTCCCTCTCCAACCATTCCCTCAGGACCGGACGTACTGCCTCTACCGTGCGGAGGCCGGCTGTCGGCTGCTCGAGCCGGTGTTCCCAGACCCCCATCGCTCTCCGGGTGAGCTCGTCACGGCGAGCCTCAATTTCCAACGGGGCCGGCCAGTTCCCGTTTTCCCGTTCCTCTCTTCGCCATCGGTACAGGTCGGCTAGCACTCTGGCATCTAAATCCCAAGGTAGGGTCCCCGCTAATGCGCACGCAGCTTCCGCCGACACGGTGCGATACCCCCGTATCGCCCTCTGCGCCATCGCTCTCTGCGGTCTCCGCAGTAAGGCGACGTTCCGGCCATTGAGAGCGTCAGCCCAAACGGGGGCACCGTATAGGGCCATCGACCGCACCACGCCCGTGTAGAGGCGGCGGCACGACGCTTTGGGCCCTCCCAGGTTGGGCAGTATACGCCCCAGCGCTCCCGCCGCTCTCATCAACTTCGGAGCCAGGCGCTTGAAGTGATCCCCGAAATTCCATTTGCTATCAAGCATGACGCCGAGATATCGCAGCGCCGGCTTGACAGCAATCGGAACGCCTCCCACTATAATATGGGTGTTTGCTGGAGGTGCTCTCCGAGGCCCATAGAAGCAGATGGCCTCCGATTTTTGGAGAGCGACCTCCAAGCCCAATAGCCTGATGCGGCCGACCACGTGCGCCACTCCGGCCGTCGCCAAGACGGCAGCATCACGATAGCTGGGTCCCTTGGCCGTCACCAACGTGTCATCGGCGTAGCAGAATACGCTGACTCCACGAAGGTTTACCCCCCTCAGGACCCAGTCATACCCCACGTTCCACAGGAGTGGCCCCAGAACCGACCCCTGCGGAACGCCGCGCTCCATTTTCTGCATACTTACCTAACCTAACCTAACCTAACCTAACCTAACCTAACCTAACCTAACCTTTTTTTTTTTTTTTTTTTTTTTTTTTAACCCAGGGAAAATCTTCATAGATTCCATCGCGCTTTGGGGAAGGCGCGATGGATATGCCGGATTCGTACCGGCTAAAAACCCTGGGGGGTTTCTTCCCACTGCCTTCGGCGGAGTCGCGGGAACGCTCTCGCCCACATCCGTGACTCCACCAGCAGTTGTCCGGTTTTCACTGGACCCAACTGTGGGGGAATTGGTCGAGTGTTCCCCCACCACCATCCTTCGAGCGTACGCTTTTGTATCGCGCGCTCCTACCCTGTGACCTCAATCCGGTAACCTAACCTAACCTAACCTAACCTAAAACCTAACCTAACCTAACCTAAAACCTAACCTAACCTAACCTAAAACCTAACCTAACCTAACCTAAAACCTAACCTAACCTAACCTAAAACCTAACCTAACCTAACCTAAAACCTAACCTAACCTAACCTAAAACCTAACCTAACCTAACCTAAAACCTAACCTAACCTAACCTAAAACCTAACCTAACCTAACCTAAAACCTAACCTAACCTAAAAGCTAACCTAACCTAACCCAGTTTTTTAAATTTGGGGAAAAAAAAAAGAAAAAAAGAAAAAAAAAAAAAAAATCTAACCTATCCGCATTACAGTCGGTTTTGCAGATATTTTTGACTCCTACTTTGTTCACATAAGCAGGAGTCAAAAATATCTACACAATTTTTTTCCAACCTCATATAGACAGCAAATAGAAACAAATATCTAAACAAACTTTTTTCTTAAATACCTAGGCAAATTACATACACAATTATATCTGCCTAAGAAGAGTGCAAAAATATGTAAACATGCAATGCTCATAAATATCCGCACTGTAAACAAACCAATATTCTAATTACAAAATTTGACGCTCATCGAGAAGAGATCGGAAATGTCATGCGATACATTCGTCCCTTTCATTTTGGGCCTTTATTTGTTTATGGAAATCGCCTTTGATTTAATACATTTATTATATTCACATTTTGCCTCTTACCAACTATAGAGTAAGTTACAGATAGTTCAATGTAGCTACCAAGGTTTTTTTTTCGTTCAATAAATTAATAGGTGATGCGGGATATCGGTATCGCTTACCGTAGTTCATTTTGAAAGTAACCACGGACCCGTGCCTTTACACGTATGCAGGTAAATGTTAAGTAGTTAAAAGAAACGCAACTCCATTTTGTATTTAAGTATATATTTATCTATATACTCGTATAAGTGTCAGAGGAGAGAGAGAATAAAAGCTTGCTTAGTTTGTTCGGGACTAGGTGGGGTCGATTTGTATTTGATCATACCCACATTATTTATTACATATTATATATTTATTTATTATAAACTAAGCTGGGTGTTTCACTATATGTTACAAACAATATAATGGATCTTAAATTTTTTAGAATTACCTTCGTGAATGAATATGCAATGAAAATTAGGGTTAGTCTCAGAAAATTACGTTTTATTAATTTGACTACTCTGTATTAAGCTGTGATTCGAGGACTGTAGAACATTTTTGACAATTAGGTGTTGTTTAGATATGTGGTCAGTATTTACTACTTGCACCTCTTAATACCTAAATAGGTTTAATGCGGAAGATAGGTTTATAAATTATAAGGGGAATATTTATATATGTACATCAAAAAATAGGCAGTGGCCGGCGATCGACTTGCTCTGTCCGCGCCACGCCCCTCCCGCGCCCGCGCTAGTCCACACGTGTTCGGCGCCGAATGAATTTCAAACACTATTATGAGTGAAAACGTTTGCTTAACCGAATACTAAGATCCAATGGCGAGTTAGTGGTAGACGTTTCAATTTTCATTTCAACTCGCGCAGAATTTAAACTTTAATTGAAAGTTTTAAACTAAAGTATAATTGCGGACATTATTTGGGTTCTTAAGATAAATTATAAATAACAAGGTAAACAAACTGCGAAATATATTTCATTTGTAAGTAATTATGTAAGTGCAAATAAATAGTGAAGTGCGCCAGAACGGAACGTACCTAGTAGGTACTAGTAATGAAACATCGCACCTAACGCCATCTTTTCACTTTTTACTGTATCATTTGGAATGTCGTAACGTTCGATGGCTGTGAATTCACTTTTGCGCATTCATGGAAATTATAAAATTTACGACTTTTGAATGAATCGGTACTCCTAGCGGCATCTAGCTACGTAGAGAGATACTAACTTTCGGAGCACGGTGCGTAGTATGAAGATTGTCAGTCCTATTGTATATGGTCCTTGCCTAGAGCAACCAAAAAAATGTCATTATACGTAGAATGATAATATTTTTTGGGCAGCAAAAATCCAGCTCCCTAGGTGATACTACTAATACTTTTTTCAAAAAATTTGTACGGTTTTTCCCCCTAGCTGCGGGAAATATTTTTTGACATTTTGTATGGCTTTGGGACAAGAACAAGATGCTTATACTATGAAAATAGAAGACTAACACCAGCCATTTGGCTGTAAAATCTGTGTGACAGGCGACAGACGGATACGTGAGAGACAGCAATAGGGCCGCATTTTGGACCCTTCGGGTACGGAACCCTAGAAAGTAACCAGATACTTACATCGCGTGCTTTGCGATGTTATAATGTTTTGGATACTACCGATGTTAACTGGGTTACTAAAGGCTCGTGAAAAGATCTCTGGGGACTCGTATGAAGTATTTTCCGTACTTGTATTAAATGTCCGAAAAATTTTGCGCTCGCTGCGCTCGCGTTTTCATCTACATATGATATGGCTTTATAACCAGAGACCGAAAACTATGAAGTATTTTCCACACTGCATCATGTTTGAAAAATTTCGCGCTCGCTGCGCTCGCGTTTTCATCTATACGTACATGTGGTATGGCTTTATAACCAGAGACCGAAAAGTATGCAGTATTTTCCGCACTGCATTGTTTGAAAAATTTCGCGCTCGCTGCGCTCGCGATTTCATCTACATGTGATATGGCTTTATAAACAGAGACCGAAAAGTATGAAGTATTTTCCGCATTGCATCATGTTTGAAAAATTTCGCGCTCGCTGCGCTCGCGTTTTCATCTACGTTTTCATCTTTATGACCGGACGAGTCATGACATAACATGGCAATGGCAGCCCCCGACGGATTTTTCTGGGCTAATAAATATACCTCGCACCCAGTTAACCGTTTAGAAAAAAATATTTTTATCTCTATATAATTATTTCCTATAGAGTCGAGGGATACTCAAATGCATTATTTAATTATTTTTCAATTGAGCATATCCGTCGGGGGTATTTTCGAAATTTTTAATTTTGCTTTGTTAAAAGTGTCCTTAAAGACTTACACAAAGAAATTAAAGAAACACCACCTAACTAGTATGAAATAACTGAAACGTGCCAAATTTTTACACAAGTGTATTACCACTATAATAAGTGTCAGTGAAATAAATAAATACAACGAATTTCCCTATTTAGGTTTCAGATTGCTGAACTATGATAAAAGCTCTACTCATTATGTGAAGACTATTTATCGATTGATCAATCAATTACGCAACAACGTCAAATAACTTTACTAATTTTCATATGAAATAAAAAAAACTGCTCAGTCAAATATGTACTACATTAAATCATCGTTGAATTAGAGAAGTAAATAATTAAAGTAAAACTAAAGTAAAAATGTCCGGACACGCTCCACTCAACGGGTTTGACTTGCCCCAATATTTACAGGATTACTAATTTTTACCACTTCTACAAATCTATTACGTTACTTTATTACTGACATAAATATATTCTACGTATATTGTTTTCATTTTCAAATGACAGACTTGATATGCTGCGCATTGAAATATTTTATCCTACAGTAGATGTCGCTACTGATGCGTAGCTAAAATTCGTAAACGTGATACAACGGCAGAGACTTAAAAATCTATAAATCTTTTAAGAACGCTCATTCATTTTCGACCACGTCTGTGCCTACTTCATAACTAATAACAAACATAATTCCTATTTATCATTGTTATACTCAAATGACATCAGATCTGTATAACTATAGTTATTTAAAAGCGTATATAAAATGCTGAAGTATAATTTCCTAAGTAATAAGTAAACTCCATCTCTCTCATGCTATACGTTTACACAACAACAATTGTGTTGTTTTAACTGATTGCTGATGCAAATCAACTGTAACAACTTGTTTGATCCAAAACATGTAACTATCCAACTAAAATAACATTAAGTGAAAACTATGATTAAGCTAATCGATTGCGAATATAAGTTACAAATAAACTGTATATGTACGTGTACAAATGTAAGGTGTACTATAATAAGAAACAAATGTAATTTAATAAATCTGCTGTCTCGGAAACGATTTCATAAATTCTGTTCATGGCCGCTAATTGCGTAGATCCTAGTCACGGCACCAATTGTACAGATCCCCCCCCTATTACTTAATAAATTAGTTATTTAATTATTTAATTAAATAATTCTAAACCTTAATTACCCAATATATAGCCTACCAAGTCCTAAGGTTGATGACCTATATTCTTTATTAGAATTCTATTACTAAATCTTTTATAATAAAATACCGTACCTTCAACAGATTTAAGTGTCACGTTAAAAGTTACTTGGTAAGCAAGGCGTATTATTCCGTCAAAGATTTTTTAAATGACCAAGAAGCTTTTAAGCTAGATGTCTAATTTACTACAAATAGTAATGGTTTATAATGTAGATATGTACCCATAACTACAATTTTAGTCTGGACTTTTATTGTTGTAAAATCCTTTCATGTACATTTGAACACATCATGAGGTTTCTCATTGTATTCGATATTTTATTATTAACTACTACTTTAATTATAAATGTCCTGCAGCTTGAATATGTCATGCTCGCCTAAAGGTCTTTGCTTACGGTGGCGTCGTTGATCGGGTCGCAGCCTTCCCTAACATATGGTCGAGGGAGGCGATGGCTGAGATACGCGTCATACTCGTGAACGGGTGCTGTTTGTGGGGTCCGGTCTGTTCTTGTTTGCAAGGACTAGTAACTTCGTTCAGTGGAATTGACATGATGAGAGACATCGCTCTGTTATCATTTGATTTTATTTTTAGACTGACGCTCAGAGACCTTCTACATCTCTGAGGATATATATTTATTAGATTTTATTATTTTCATGTTGATGCTTAGAAATATATCTCACAATATTTTATTATGATTAGTGTATCTACCTTATTACCTTTTATCTTGACGCTTAGAGACATTATAGGTACATCTCTAACAAATCTCAATTGTTATTCGTTTCTTAGTTTTATTTTTGACATGTAACACTACATTTAATTAATGATACTTTGATTATTGTATTATTTTTATTTGATATAGATAGATTTTGACTTGTAAAAGTGCCCATGAGGCCTATTTGCAGAATAAATGTTTTGATTTTGATTTTAAATATTCTAATCGACCCCTACTACTCAGACTCTATTAAATATGCATTATACTTAGTTAATAATAAAATACACCCTTTAAAATGAATAGTCTTTCGTTAAAATCGCAAGATGACCCGACTACACACTTTAAAGGTCCAAGTCGACTGTAGTTGGTGATCAGGATAGGTTCTCTAGACGTCTAACCCCAATAAATATGCAACGAAACTTGAACAAAGTCTAATAAAATAACGTTAAATTTGAAAGGTTATTCCAACTAAAACTCAAAGTAGAACAATTACATAAACTAGATGGCAAAATATTTATATGAAAATAAACACACAACAAGAAACTTCACTGTCGAATAAATTTAACTCTGCACTAATGATTTAAATTGAATTCTCTAAATAACTAGTAAATTTAGGAAATTATACACAAATTGTCAGTATTATAACCCCACTAAAGTTACAATACATCACATCCGAACAAAGATTAATCCAGTACAATAGTATACTAGCACAATCCAGGTCCAGACATAACGTAGGTAACCTAAGTTAGAACCTACTACCCAGCTAGAGAAGCCGTCTGACCAGTCTCGCGACCCAAGAAAGAATGTCTCTCCCGAATCATGGTCCCTGAGTTCATGGAGTCTACATCCACCCCGCCCTACCCCTCGTAACTCTAATGTCTGAAACTGTAAAATCATATAAATTTACTATTTTATACCCTATTCCCTTTATAATTAAGGCCAATACAGATACTAAACTATTTTGCCAAATATGGTCTCATCACATTTTTAGGGTTCCGTAGCCAAAATGGCAAAAACGGAACCCTTATAGATTCGTCATGTCTGTCCGTCCGTATGTCACAGCCGATTTACTCGAAGTCTATAAGCACTACAATTATGAAATTTGGTAGGAAGGTGTATTCTATGAACCGCTACATAAAAGTGATGTGAAATTATCCAAAAAAATATTAAACTAGGGGGGGGCACTCCATACATGTAACCGGTGGATGAAAAAAAAAATTCAACGTACATAGTCGTGTGGGCTATCGATGGATAGGCCTTTAATAATGATATGGAGGTTTCTAAAAAAAATGTCCATTTAAGTGAACCGTTGGTGAGATATTAGCTGTCAAAGTCATAGAATGAGGAAAGTGTATCCGCATACTCACCAACACACAGATACCTAATAGTTGTCGACCATATTTCGCTAAATTAAATATTCTCACGTATACATTCACTATATACATTATGGAAGCGGCAATCTTTGTTAGGAACAATTCGCATTTTTTCACCAAAAAAATTGTTAATTCGCAACGAAGGAAAAATAATAAAAATCAATTATAACTACCCGCTTCAAAATTAGAAATGTTCAAAAAGGGCCATACTACCGATGCATACTTGTCGCAAACAAACTACCCGAAAAAATAAAAATGAAATCGAAGACAAAGTGTTCAGAAGGGAACTAAAAAAATTTTCCTTAAAAAAAAGTTACTATTCCATAGACGAGTCCTTGAATGATAAATCTCTGCCCAAATAAAATGATACCTAATAGAATAATTCCCTAATACTTATACCCCAGGTTGCGTGTACCTAATTTATGTGGGTGTGCGTGCGTGCGTGCGTGCGTGCATGCGTGCGTGCGTGGGTGGGTGCGTGCATGCGTGCTTGCGTGCGTGCGTGCGTGTGTTTGTGATTGCATCACCTAGTTATAACTTTAATTTTAAGAAATATTTGCTGTGCCCTAACAGGGTTCATGTGTAAATCAAACCTAATGTAATAACACCTTCTTGTACCACATGATTATGATGCAATAAATGAATTACGAATTGTAGAAAGTGTCCCCCCCCTCTTTAATTTCCAAACTATAAAGTTTAAAATTCTGATAAACGATTTTTTGTTTGAACAATATAGGTTTTACGGTTTTTGAGTTTTCACTTAAAAACTGTCTTTCCCAAACAAAAGGAAGAATATGAAGATACGACTTTTTGGATTCAATGTATTGGATGTGATTTTAAATGTGGACTAGTAGGTGTTGGTACGGAACCCTTCATTGTGCGTGGTCCGACACGCACTTGGCCGGACAAAAATTGAATTCCTGTCTGTATGCAAGTATGTTATTGTAATATTTACATTGACTTTTATTTTTATGTATGTTTAGTACGAATTTAATATATGGGTGGATCAACTTTTTTTGTGTTGTTATCTTGATCCGTTGTCTAAGGGACACTAGTAGCGTAGTTTGTTAAAAAAAATGTTGTATTAAATTCTACTTACATGCTTATTAAATGGACCATTATGGAAATAGCTTATAAGTACCACAAATACTTATGTTTGATAAACTTAAATAGCATAAAACCACGATGGAATGCGAATTTTGCCCCCTGGACAACTAGACGTATCCACGGCAACGAGTGGCACTAAAAAGTTGATTCACCCATATATCCGGGACATATTAGTTGTAATTTAAGCGTATTCAACTTGTATTTTGCATTATGAATTGTACTGTCACATTGGAATTTAAATTTGTATGCCTACCAGCGAAACATAGTGCCACACTGTACCTATTATACCACCATTCTGTAACCTATGTTTACGAATAAAACTTATTTACTTACTTACTTACTTGCTGTTGCGTGGCGGCGGGCGCGGCGGGCGCAGACCACTCGCCGCAAATGTTGTTCATTGTGGCATCAGAGGGCTCGAGTGGGTAAGTGGTCGATTTCCTTTTAGCGTGGAAATCGAACCGTTTATAGGAAATGGCTGCGGGCGGGTGAAACAATAAGACGCATTAACCTCTCGGGCGGTAATGCACCTCTTTCCACCCGCCCCTCACCCTCCCTCCGCGGATCAAACGCGCTCTCGAAGGTGCCACTCCAGTAATTGTTCGCCGATGGGCGCGCGCGCGGCGGAGCGCGCGGTGCGGGAGCCGGTGCCATTATGTAACACGCTGTTGCACTTTTCTCTTCACTCATATTTAAGGCAGAGTATAAATCGTATACCTACCTGTCACTAACCGGGGGTCCAATATAAGCGGCACCAGCTATGTACGAAGATATACTGGTTTCGTTCCAATTCTAGCCGCAGAAATCCACAGCCCACACATACATATAATTAGTAATACAGTACGAATGCTGGAACTTTAACACTGACCATGACATTTGTTCATAATTCAACCTGTACGAGTAGTACCACTAAATAAGTAATAAGAAAAGAAAAACATTCACAAAATTTTCATTAAATATTTTATATTAAAAAAATATTTGGTTGTAACATAATGAATGAGGCCGACGCTTCCTGGGACTCGTAAGTGTGACAGTACCAAGTACTTGCTTTAGGAGAAGCCGCTTCCCCTATCTGGAGTTATATAGACCCACTAAACGGATAATAATTGATAAAAATATGGTGCTACATTTTTTGACTTTACTTGAATTTATAGTAAATAATCCTTTGCGTAAACATATAATGAATACACAATGTGTATGACGTACACAACAATATCTTAATATTTATGTAGGAAACAGTGGGCAGTGTGTTTCGGCCGTCGTCGCCCAGCCTCGGCGGCGCGAGTAGCGGGCGCAAGTCGCTAAGCGGATAGCGCGCGGCGAGTCGGTAATGGCGAGCCATTAGCGGAGCGCCGCTTTCCAGCCCGCGGCGCCGTGCCGCCCGCGCCGGCTGCGCCGCGACACGCTGCGACGCCGCGCGGCGCGCGTGCCACGAGCGAGCGCGCACTCCACCGGTGGGCGCGGGGACCGTCTCTTCTGGTGTCGAGAGCTACGGCTAAACAATAGCGGGGAAACTCAACAGTATTGAGAAATCCTTTTTTTTGCTCTCGGATCTCAATAGGTTTTATGTTTACTGTCGACGACCACCGCCGCTCCGGCGGGTCCGCAGCTGCGCGTTTTCCGGCGCACGTTATAATTGTTTCGAATCCAATTGTTTCAGACAGACGTGGCGCACTTCGCGAGTTCTTAGCTCAAAGCGCTTAATGGCCGCAAACAATTACCGCTGCGAGCGAGCTCCGCCGAGAGAGCTCTAATTTGGCGGCTTCCTTCCGGCGGGGAGAGTGGGGGCGGAAGCAAGCTGATCTGATCGCGACTTTCCTGCTTGCTGCGAGCTTTTATCTACATCTATACACGTACATGCCTACAGACATGCAACGTATTGAACATTGTCACAAATCTACCGTATACCGAAAACTGAGACTTCGAAAAAAATTCTTACCAATGACCCGGTGAAGAGATATATCAGTAGCTACTCTTTATTAGAAAAGCCGTGCCAAGATCTGGAGGTTGTTTGAACGCATTTTTGTCGGTCAGTTGACGTGACATTTGTTTGAAATATTTCAGTAGGTGCGAGTTCAGCCACAGGGCGAGAGAAGGCGCAGCGCGAGGTATGGTGGTCGCTCATTCAGTGCTCCTTGTGTGTCGGCGCTCAGCGTCGCTGCAGATAATGACCACTTTGATGTCGCGAGACGCGAGTGAGGCGGCGCGGGACTCGCGGGAGGGGCACAAACGTCACTTCATTTCCGACGATTAGCGACCGCCTCACCGGGAGGGGGATAATGGGCGCTATTATTTTATGTTCCGGCGGCGGCGGGGAGCTGCGGATACAATTGGCTTAATTCCCGCCGAAGAGCGACAATAGCGCGCCGTCATCGAGTTAATTGGCTGGAAGAAGCGACGCCATCCCGCGCCAGCCCCGAGTCGTGGCTAGTGACGAACACAACACACGGCAACATATTGTTTCTCGACAGTTATTTAGCGTCGCACTTCTTCGTACGCCGGTGAAGTCTCTCTCCCGTTCGTTTCCCAACGATAACTGTACTGTACGAGTACTGAAACAAATCATATCCAAGTAAGTTAATAATCGCTACAAAAACTTCAGATCGTTAGGAGTTATAAAGTTCGTTTCTTATGGATGCCATAGTTCCGACACTAGTCCGAAGGACTCGGAAATCTTTAGAGTATTATTGATTTCCTTGTTAATTTCACTAGTCCGTGAATTTCATGAGGAAGATTTATTTTCCCCTATATCTTTTTAGGATTCGGAAAAATGGAACCCTTATTTAGTTTCGTCATGTTCGTCTGCCTGTCTCTCCGTATTTCACAGGCATTTTCCTGAATAACTGTAGTGTGTATTGGAATAGAATTTGAAACGTACAAGGTTTATATTTTTTTCAGAAACCGTAATCTTTTTCAAGATTGTAATAATGGACCTCAAGAAAGCTTTCGACACCGACTCTCTTCCCATGCCTGTTCAGAAATGGGAACACAATCCCAAAAATATCTTGTAGCGTACCTCAAGGAAGCGTACTTGGCCCCACACTGTTCTTAATATACTTTATTTAGATAAATCCTGCAGGCTTTGAACTACTTCACTTTGGGTGACTCATTCAAAATGTACGAGTACTCACGTTTTCACCTGTCAAAGTTACAATTTTACAAAGTTTCTTATTTATGTAAATATTAGCAAGTGAAATAGGCCCTCTTGTCCATGAAGGAGGCCCGTGTCCGGCAGTGTAATATAAATAGGCGGAAAATGAAACAAAATGGGTATGATTTTACACACGCGCACACACACACACGTCGTGAACGGCGATAGTTTAACGGGATCGTCAATTGATTGTAATAGTACCTACCTAGTGTAAAGTTAGATCTAAGATGGTGGCTAACACCGTGTGACGTCACTACCAGTGACCGACCACGAGGGCGGGCTCGTTGGGCGGGAGTCGGACTACCGTTCTGACGATTGGATGAACAACACTCGCCTAACGATTTTGTCGGTTCGTCTGCCAATTTGACCTACTATAATTATCACAATTATTACAACGTAACTTAAAGTTAAAGAATCAAAATAAAATCGGTATCAGTGCATTACAAATTATCTCATTATTTGCTCGAGTACCTACGACATGGACAACGTACACCGTACAACGTACACCAAACCCTGAAGACGATCATGAGGTAGCTGATTCATTGTTCACGCCGAATATATTGATAAACTAAAAAGCAAAAAAACTATTTCCTGATAACCCTGATATGAATGGCAAGAGTTAGAAATTCCATGCACAGCCGTGTTCGAAATATTTTGGGTTTACAATTGTTCACACACACAATATTCACATTCCCAATGAAAATATGCTGTAATTTTATTTCAATACAGGAAAACCAGTTTTTACCCACGACGGAACTGAGAAGGTATATGCGTTTAGGGTGAGAGGTTGTTTGTTTGTTTGAGTGTCTACATCAGTATCTTCAAAACGCCTTGACAGATTTAGAAACGGTTTCCTGCCGTAAGTTTGTAGTCGGGAAGAATTTTAGCTAGGTGTTACAATGATAACTCACCAGGGGGCGCTGCAGTAAACATTTTTCACTTGCTAAAGTGCATTTGAGTGCATTTTGTCAGGAACTGCTAGGCCAGCGCTTACGATTTCCATAGGACTTGGTGTGGAGTACATGCACTTGTAACTCTTAGGATCTGATGATGGAGCAGAAAAGAATAGTAGGGTACTGTGCAGAGGTAGATAATCTTTTTGTTTGGTTTTGGTTCCTTTTGTTTATGGTGCATTGTTTAGACAGTTTGAATGGGAAGGTTATGGCCTAAGACTCAACGGCGAGTATTTAACAAACTTAAAATTCGCGGATGACATCATATTGTTTGCAAAATCTGCTTATGAGCTGCAAAAAATGCTAACAGATCTTGACACACAAAGCAAACGTGTGCTGGGCTTAAATATGAACGCGTCCAAAACCAAGGCAATGACCAACAGAGAGAAAGAAACAATCATTGTGAAAAATATTCCCATTGAGTATGTGGATGAATATACATACTTAGGCCAAATAATCAAGATAAACAATATGTCAAGTAAAGAGATTGAGACACGTATAGGGTATGCATGGAAGAAGTATTGGGTATATAGGGAGATAATGAAAGATAAGAAAATGAATATTTCGGTGAAGGAAAAGCTATTTAACACCTGCATTCTTCCAGTTTTAACATATGGATTCCAGACTTGGGCGCTCACTAAGTCACAACAAACCAAACTTCGCAGTTGTCAGCGAAGCATGGAGAGAAGTATGATGGGAAAAAGAAAAATAGATAGAATAAACCACAGCATAATTAGATCAGCTACTACCTAAGATGTAGTATATAAATTAAGAGGGCTTAAGTGTAAGTGGGCTGGACATGTAATCAGAGGAGAATATAAGTGGAGCAAATTAGTTATGCTGTGGTACCCAAGAGAGGGTAAGAGAAAACGAGGGAAACCATTCAGAAGACGGGAAGATGATATAGTTAAGGTAGCAGGCGAAACCTGGACTAGACTCGCACGCAAATGAGAAGATTGAAAAGTGTTGGGGAGGACTTTGCCAAAGAGCACACAGAATAATTAAATAAAAAAATAAATAAAGTAAATGTGTAACAGAAATAATATGCATTCTGAGAAAAGGCTATAAAATACAATAAAAATAAAACAGACCTAGTACATAACCTTCTGAGGGTCTGATGATGGAGTCGAACCATATCACAGGGAATTTTGCGATAGCATATAGTAACTTATTCGTGCTTGGGTTTTTAAGATAGTGTTTGCTGAGTAGCTTCTATACATGATCTGCTGAGGAGCTGATGATGGATAAGAACAGTATTTTAAGGCATGTTTTAAAGGTATTTATAGTTAGTGAAATGTCATTAGACTCTTTTCATCCGCCGCTGTACATGAACTTCAGAAGACCTGATGATGAAAGTCTTCAAAAGTAAGTAAAAATTGCTAGTTAACGAGTAATAACCGAATTTAAAAAATATTCTTATTTAGAAAACCATAATTTCCATTGATTATTTAAATATTGTTATTAGTTGTATCTAAGATATGGTAAATATAAGTTTGCGACCTTCAAGTCCTCATAATGTAACAGCTGGACAACTACGGAACCCTACATTGCGCGTGGTTCTGCAGAATAATTCAGTACTATATGATTTTCAATAATGTGACAAAAAAATATATATGTAGGTGTAAAAATATGTACTTTAGGAACATGAAACAAATAAACCGAGTTTATTTTCTTCCATCGCGATCATTTAATGAAGCTCAAGGTTGGGTCATTGTCACGTCAATAACTAATCGTTTCGTAAGAATTTGTTTTTATCATAAAGATCGCAGGGGTTTTGGTTCTGTGAGTGTTTGTTCAGTAATCACTTCTCGGAGTCGCTTAAGCCTTTTAACTCTCTCCCCGTGACAATGAGCAGAGCAGCCCGTAATGCAACGAACACAAGAGGCTTAGCCAGCGTCGTGTCCGGCGGATTACCCGCGCGCGGCGCGGCGCGGCGCGGCGGCCCGGCCGGGCCGCGCGAGCGGAGCACACGGACCTGCACTCGTCGGTGCATCGCCGATTGTGCATATTTGGTACGAATCTTGGGGCAAACATATACTAGGAGCGATTGTAGCACAGCAGGCGCCTCGGGCACGGGCTCGGGCGGCGACTGGTAGCAGGACGTGAAGGAAACATTGTTCATTAAGAAAACAAGTCCGATAATTAAGAGTAGATTGGTGGAAATGCCTGCTCTCGTGAAGACGTTTGGAATTCCTCTGGCCTCGAGCATTGTCGTCGAATTTCTCTTGGACTCAGGCTTCTATAGAATCTTAACATTCTGCGCTGTACACTTGAAGATAAAGTTTCCCTTTTTGGTTCCCAGCCGTCCCGGAGCATTATTCAACCGTCCTACACCAACTCTATTACACTACCTACCGTCGTCACGAAATAACATTTCCGTGTTGCATTTCCTTTGCAAGTTTCTTAGTTTTTCTATACAAACTACCGTAAGGCCTGTTTGACGGTATGGACACTCCGTAGCCTATGGATGCCCCCGACTCCAGAAGAATCACTATACAAATCCCCCCTCTCTCTCTCTCAAGTCAAAACATAGCGCGTCTTCAAAAAATTCCGTTTACTAGCAAACAACTTTTATACGACAATAGCCTCCGTCTGATTCGGCAATAGTTTTGTAGTTGTAGGTTTCTCGTGTACAAATATGTACGAAAAATTGGCACGACTTTGACTAAGTTCAAAAAGTTTGGTGTTAGTTCAAAATAAGTTGTAAGAGGTGACGTCAGTTAGCCGCAGGCCGCGTCAAGTGCGCGGGTCCGGCGCGCGGCGGCCGCGCGAGGTAGAGGCTCTCGCTCCGCTCGCGCTCCCGCCGCGCGCCAATCCGCGGCCGGGGGCGGCGCCCCGAGCGGGACGGCGGCCGGCGTGCGAGCGGGAGCGCGCGTGGGGCGGGCGCCGCGGGCCCCGCCGCCGCCGCCGCCGCCGCGGCGCCAGTGCGCGACAGACCGCGGGGCCGGCGCCTGCAGTGCTGACAGGGACGCGACGGGTTCGGTGCGCGGAGTTTACTGAATGAATGCAAGTGTGAAGTTGGTCGTGTCGTGAGTGTCGCCATGTCGTCGCCGCGACGCGCCGTCTACAGCATCGACCACATCCTAGGCCGGCGGCCGCGCGGTACGCACCGACTACGTGCGACGTGTCGCATGCGGCGTGTTGCATGCGACACGCCACATGACATCCCACTACGACTGGCAGGGCCAAATTTAATTTTCCAGAAAATACCGCGAAAAGTATCTGTGAGCTGTAGACCTCTACTGTTAATTTTTTCAGAAAATTTCCAAAAACTGAATTGACAAGATTCTATAAATTTATCAAACCTGCTCACAAAATTTCACGAGAATCGCTATAGAAATGTGACCTGTAGAGGAGAACAAACCGAAATCCGCCCGCAGAAACATATGAAATTGAATATATATATGTATAACTATCGGACTTGCTCACAAAATTTCATGAGAATCGGTTGAGAAATGCGACCTGGAGGAGAAAAGCCAGTAATCCGGACATACGAAAGCATTTTTGTCGAAGCTGAAGCAGAGACCTTCGTTTCATTCGGTCAATAATTATTCGGGGTGATCCCAGGCACAGGTCCCTTCCTACTCGAAAACAAAAGTTTGGCCACAACTCGTGTGCGACAAGTGTCTACTCATTAATCGAGTGAAACGAAGGTTTCCGCACCATCTTCTATTTCCCTATTTCCGGTTGTTCTCCTCTACAGGTCGCATTTCTCAACCGATTCTAGTGAAATTTTGTGAGCAGCAGGCGAATCACGTAACTTTATGTACTAACGGTAGATAGATTTTACTGACAATTTTGAAGTATAAATGTATGAGGTGACAATTAAAATTTGACATTAAAATCTACCTAACGGTAGTAAAAAAGTTACGTGATTACCCCTCAGGTTCGATAATTATATCTATAGAATATTTTTGTGAAGTCATTTTTTGGAAATTTGTAAAAAACAGTTTTCTTTCCAATGATTTCGTATGTACCTGCGGCGGGTTTCACTTGGTCAATTCATAATTAATTTATTGCAACCACGGTACAGTACCTACAGATGTTACATATTGTTTTAAGTGTCTCATGGAACCTGATAGGGCACCTATAGCAAAGTACTTAATATTATATGCAGCTACTTAATACTTTAAAATTAAAAATAATTCTACCTAACACATATACATATATTAAGTTATTGGATTATTCTAATACTACTAGAACTTAAAAGTAGATTGTATGACAAGGGTCTAAAATGAGCCATATTACCCCAAAAAATTAACAGTACCAGTCCATGGCGAACATATGTATAATTTGGCGCGATTTTGTTTTCTAAACTGCTTTGACACATATTACAACATAGACACCGCGATTCGGGCGCAACATTCATGTTCGAAAAGAAGCTACTGACGTTCCCCATTGAGCGCTTCAAAGCGTTGCTCAAACGATTTAATCATTTTTTTAATAATTGTGCAATAAGGAGTACTACAAACTTAATTTTTAGAGAAATTAATTCTTTCTTGATTGGCATATTTTAGTAAAACTGTGTTCTGGTTGGTGGATACCCAATACGAAATATTTTTAAAGAGTTAAATTAGTGTTCTGTGGTTGGTAGATTTAATAGGTGAAGTATTTTGATTGATACAATAAAATGTTTTGTAAATCATATATACATGATCTTATTTTCCCTATGGCTAAATGTACTACTTTAGCCCCGCTTGACAAGTCTAATATGACACACTTTTCGAGCGTGAGAAGTGAAAAATGTTTTTAATAATATTATTACATTACATTAAACACATTGGATCGCTCGTGGCCCAGTGGCGCCCGCGTACCCCGCGCGGTGTGCGAGGTTAAGCAACGTGGGCCGAGGTCAGTTCTTAGATGGGTGACCGCTTTGAGTGGTTATTAACTGAGCACTCCCGTACTTTGGAAGGCATGCTAAGTCGTTGATCCCGGCTGCTGACTATGATAGCAGTCGTTAAGCCAAGTTAGAGGCCTCCGGGCGGCTTGAGAACTTCTAACAGTCAAATGGCCCACCTTGACAAGCCTAATTCCGATAAGGTCTGGTTTCCCCTTGGGTTGGAAGGTCAGATGTCAGTCACTTCCGTAAACACTAGTGCCTACGACAAATCTTGGGATTAGGTAGCGGACCCCGGGCATCCTTCAGGATGCAACTGTACCGGGATAACGTTAGGAGGATGATGACATTATTAAACACATATATCATACCATGTCACAAATACACTAGGTTATCTGGTCTGTGCACAAATATTATAGCATATTGAACGGATTATCCTTTTTTTGGGGATTACGAGGTGGCTACAGCGTTAAAAAATGTCTAATATTGATTAGGAAATACCTTACGTCTTAAAATTCTTTTCTGACCTCTGATTTTATGTCATCTCTGAGATGATTATATATTTCCAGTCAAGACGGTTGGGCTCTCTTTAATGAAATTAAAATTATGAAGTGTTTGGAAAGCCTAAATTGTTTTTTAATTTAGTTTCAAAACGTCGGGGTTGGTCAGTTAATTTTGTAAATAATGCTCGATGCTTTCTCACAAATGTACACATCTCTGTTATCTATCATTCATGTTGTCCTCTAGGTACAGGTCGCATTTCACAAGCGATTCTTGTGAAATTATTTGAGCATGTTCGTTAATTACACAGAACTTTTTGCGAGTCAGTTTTTGGAAATTAAAAAAAAACTCGTGAGGTCTACAGCTCACAGAGCCACTATCATCTATTTTACGAGCTCTTATTTAACTTTCAGTGTTTGTATGTACCTATATATCTATTGTGTTCGGGGCAAATCTTGCAACTGATTTTTAAACCAGTTATCCTCAACATTGAGTAGAAATTTAGCATGCTTTTTTGGCATACTTGGTTGTAGCGTCATCGGAGCATTAGTTATAAAATAAAATTCCATCATGTGTATTATTTCGATTTAAAGGTTTGAGTGAAGATTTACTCAAGTCGGTTGATGAAGCCACGATGCCGCAGACACGCAGTAATTCATCAGATTAGCATTTCTGTTAAATTAAAAAGAATATGAACATTTTTACTTATAAAAATATAAATAATAGTTCCTGGAATTGAATAATCGTGGAAGGCAACTAGTCCAACTAGTAATCCTACAAGCTTATACCATATTTTGATGGAATGTGTAAGAGGGGAGTCTCTCCGCACAACCTACCACACTGGATCGTGCAGCGCTGTCTGATCCTGAGTCTGCTCAGGCGAAATTATTGTATAAGTCCTACAAACTGTGTGTCTCAGGTAGTCGTATTCCTAACTGTGGACGTATGGAGCGACATTCTCGTTCAACGACAAAGCTCCTTAAAATTAGATTAAAAAAAAAACCTACAAGCTCCGCGTCGGGACACACGGCACCCACCGTCCATCACCCACAACTTGACGGTGAACGGTGACCGATATCGCTAAACGTAAGCTTCTTAGTTCTTAGTCTTGTTTAACTGTTCTCAGAAGTGATAAGTGATGAGCCAAGACCCCTGAACTGAATGAAGAGCAATACAATTGAAAGCTGTTTTGTTTAATCTGGTTGTCTTATTCAGTGGGGCCTATTTAGGTAGGGTTACTGGTAGGTCCCTTGCCTTGTTCCGCGATCGCTGTTCGTCCGTCTGTCTGTGTGAGTGCCCAGTTTTGGTAGAGGGGTTAGAGTGTAGGTTGAGAAATAAAATATTGTCGAGCAAAAAACCACAATAAAATCTAAGTAAACAATACGCCTTTCTAACAATTTGAACTGAATATTTACAGACAACGAAGAGTCGCTCTTTTGATATTGGGGTACGGAGTCCGAATAAAAACGAAATAACTTTATAATATAAATGTTTCAATATTTTTTCCTGAGTCTTGGATGTTTTCTATGTATTATATTTATCTATCTATTATGTATGTACCGACGTTATCGTCGTCTGCATAGTACCCATAGTAACAATACAATTTTAGTTTGATGTTAACTAATACTGTGCTGTTAGTTAAATGAAACACATATGAATTAAATAATGTTTTGTAAATAGGAACGACTTAGAGATGGGTAAATCCTGACTTGAAGATTTAAATGATTCGAATCCGTAAGCGGATCCGAATCCCTTATCGACTCTTTATAAATCTTATCGAATCCAAGGAGTTATTAACTCCGATTCGACTCATCGGTACCGCGGGCCGCGCGAAACAGTAAATCGGTTCGGGCTCGCGGCTCGCTCGATTATCGAATCCGCGGAGTTACCCACTAGCGCCGATCCTCGTTTGGTTCGGTGGCGTCCGCCTATGTTCGGTTCCACTCGGTTCCGTGCGGCTGTGTAAAGTACGAAGGGAAATCAACCTTGTACATAAAAACCTAAATTTATATTTTTTTCTTCTCATACAATTATCATAATATATTATACGTAATATTTTTTTTTATAGGTGTAAAATGTCATAGCATTTAAAAAAATACTTAAACGAACCTGGGGATTCAAAGAGTCACTCCTTCTTATAATAAATCGGTACATCTGCAATGCCAACAAAGCCAAAAGAGCCAAGGATTTAAAAGAGTTGAAGAGTCATTAAGAAGATTCGGTACCGATAGCGGATTCGGATTTAGTGATTCGAATCACAGCAGTGAGCCGAGATTACCCATCTCTAGACGACTAAAATAGTTTGTTTAAATACTTTAATACGTATGTGTTTATGTTATCCTTAATTTTTTGGAATTCAGGGAAATACCGGGATCTTTATTAGTAAAATTAAATTGAGTCCGCCTCCACGCCACTCAACAACACCGCGGTGTGTAGTACTCGTACTTGGGCCGAAGTGTAGGTGTATAAGTATCCGAATCTCTGATGCCTGGTTCTCACTCGAAAATAACCCTTCCAAAACAATGTACAGTAAGTGTCTGATAACACTTCCTGAACATAAGTTCTTCTGCGGAACCCTTCCGTGCGCCACACAAACACTTGTCTGTTTTATACTGAGTGTTTGTGGAACGAGCTCTAAGATTCGAGAAAAGATACATTCAAATGATGTATCTTTTACTTCCGATTATTTGTGTTTGATACACATCATCATCAGCTATCTATACATATAAAAGAAGAAGTCCTCACTGACTGACTGACTGACTCATCAACGCACAGTCGAAACTGCTCACGCTAGAGAGTTGATTTTTGCCCATTTATAACGTAGGCTAGGGATAAGAAAGGATTTTTCGAAATTCCTAAGGGTTTAAAACCAGGGATGAAAGTATTTATTGAAGTTAGAGATTCGAAACTTTGTATATTGACTCTCTGTTTAATTATATTATTGGCGAATTTTTCTAAATTGCTTTCCGAAAGGGGTGAGAAGGGGGTTCAAAATTTGTACGGGGAGCAAATCTTTTTTGAAGTGAGATATTTGAAACTAGACTCTGTTTAAATACAACAAAACGTATTTCAGCGCTTTTCGAAACTGCTCCTAGAAAGGTGTGAAAAGGGGGTTCCAAATTTGTATGGAGAGCAAATCTTTAATGAAGTGAGAGATTTAAAACTTCGTACATAGACTCTCTGTTTGAATACAACAAAACATGTTACAGCGTTTTTCGAAATTGCTCCCCTTAAAGGGTGAAAAGAGGGTTTCAAGTTTGTACGGGTAGCAAATATTTACTTTTCTTAAAAATCGTTACGGGTGTCATCTTCGAGGTTCCTCGAGGTGCCGATTACGAAAATGATATGCATGGTGTGGGATGCTACCTGTGTAGACACACTGGCACCGTCCCACCTCCAACGAACTACAGTAAAAGCGGGTGCAGCGGCGGAAAATGCCGAGATATTAAAGCGCAATTAATATAGGGGCGTCGGCAGAGAGTACAATTTTGTACCTTTTGGTGTCGAAACTCTTGGTCCATGGGGTCCCAGCGCGCACAAGTTATTTACTGAAATCGCGAAGCGTTTGGTTGACGTAACTGGTGACCGAAGAGCTGGCCACTTCCTCGCACAACGTATCAGCATTGCGATACATCGAGGAAATGCCGCCAGCATCCTCGGTACAATGCCCCAAGGGCCTGTTTTAGATTTTAGTTAGTTGTAATGTTATTTATAGTGATTTAACTATTATTACCGCTTGTAAATAAAAAAAACTTCAAATTAGACTCTATCAGAATAGTAAGTGTCTTGGAGACATGACCGTTAGCCACCATAATGAATGTTTCCTCGAGTTTATCCGAACTGAAGGTAAGCATGTTGCATGCACACGGACCCTGTTCACGAAACCTCGTCCAATCAAGCGACGTAAGTACAAACTTGTACTTGTAGAGTCGCTCGGGGCTTTTTGAACTTGACCGGATACACTGCTGCGTCTTTGCACCGAACAGTTTTCCACGCAGCGAGGAAATTGCTTCAGTTTTAAAGGTCCTTTATGTAAAACTGCTTGCTACTATCAGGTACGAATGGGTCATTGTCAGATTTAGGTTCTTGTCTTTTCGGCGGACATATCAAAAGTTAAGGTCCACGAAGCTTAATGTTGGATTGGTCTAGTAACCCGCATAAACGGTGTTTCCGTAACTATAAATCCATGTAATAAAAACATAACTTATATGTACATAAGTTGTAAACTATTGACCACCGGGTGGACAACTTTTGTTTTTACAACTGACAATGACCCGAATATGTATAACAATGAACTTTAATACATTGATAAACGATCTTTTAGTTAGACAGTTAGTGAGGCTGTTAGGAAGGCTGTAAAATGCCACCGAAATTATATGTCATAAATTGAATTCTACAGCTGTAAATGCTGATTCTATGTTAGGTGCTGTGTTGCTTGTATGTTATTATATTTCGTTGGCCTGTATCGAGACGCGTGTGCCGTGTGTGGCTCCCAGCCGCGTCCGTGCGTGTGGCACGGTGTGCACTCGTGCAGTGTAGGTAGGCGCTCGCAGTACCCGCGCGCCCGCGGAGCGCTTCGAGCCCCGACGAGCCCTCGAGAGGGATTTGTCCAATCATAATGGATTCAGCGCAGACCAATCCGTTCAAATAATGATAACGACTAGTGATCTGTTTGAGCATTTTGCTGTTTGATTTGACTGTATGTGTTTTCGTAGGTACGAATACCCTTATCCTAATGTTGCACCAACTTGATTTATATTTTCTACCTACTTTCAATGTTTCCTGTTCGTTTTATCTTTGGTTGTAATTTAGTTGCCTACTTCAGATTAAAAGGGAGCAATCTGTAATTAAGCAGCGTAAATTAAAAAGAGATATCGAAAAGCCTTTGAGTAAAACCGTATCATCAATCTTTTTTTATAGATCTTAAAATGTCCAACACTAGAAAGTTAAACGCCGCCATACATTATAACTAATACTGTATACAAGCAAGTCCTTTAATGGTAGTTTCTATACAATCTAAGGAGAATAATTAGGGAAATAATGTCGAAAATTACAAATATGAAATGAACCAAGCACCCATCAACGTGCGCGTAGACTCAGCAGTCACAGTTGAGGGATATTTGCTAATAAGTAATGTAATTGGATCTAAACAGAGTTCAGAATTATCGCACTTCAATAGAAACTTTCTATTTTATATTTATTGCATCCATGGTATTATATACAGATCTTAATATACATAATATTTACAGTCTCACATGCGCCCTGTCATGGGCCATTTTACACATTTTTGGTATAAAACGTATCGTCAAGTCCCTTTCTGGATCTCCAATTGTCTTGCGTACCAATCGTTTCGGCGGACTTAACCTGAAGAGGCAACAGACATTTCCATTCTCATATCATCATATACCAACATATATTACAATATTGGTATGGATTACTTTTGATGTTAGATTCTGAAATGTTATTATAATTCTTAGCGTGTGTACACCAATAGTGAAATCCTATTCGCACCAGCGGCCCTCCGCCGGCGTGGTCCCTCGCCACGAGTCGCAGGTAACAACCTCCCGGTGACGACGCGGTCACGGTCACTGAGGAAGCACACATCGCGACCTGTAAATACCTATTAATCGGTGCGACTTTCAAGCGACATCAAACGAATGCCTGCGCGTCGCGAATCTCATTACGCATTGTGCCGCGCCGACTCGTCGCTCGTCGCTCGTCGCGGGCGACTGAACAAATTAGAATGCCTATTTATGATATTAACTACGTAACGGATGTATTCAATAATTCTAATTGAAAAGTTTTCACGACTTTTCGACACGTGGAAGTCTGCTCTCTGATTCTTCAAATATACCTGGTACTTTAGGAGCAGAAAATTGTTTTAGCTGAAGTTAATATTAATGGTGTAACTCTCTCTCTCCTTTGCATGGGTACTTCAGTTTTCCTTTTATCTGCAAAGCGACGTTGTTATTAGTTAAGCTTACTAATTCAGTAGTAACCTACTATAAATCTCTTGAGAGCTGAAACAAAAGACGTTCATGCAAACTTCTCACGTGACCATGTGTGCAAAATACCTTTACTTTTTAAAATAAATACGTAATACTACCAATCGCTCAAAGTCCTTTTGCGCCACATTTGGTGACGAATTTATTGAATTAATGAGATAGGGGTAACATTTATTTAATATCAATTGTACCTGCAACTTGTTTTAACTCCATCTATATACGAGTTCTTTCACCAGCAGCTCTCCAATTCTTCATGGTGGTTCCGTTGTCGAGTGTTTAGTTTAGTATGTATGTCTGGCGACAAACCCGTTGCGTCATCATAAAGAATTAGCTTCATGTAATGGTACAATAGTGTTCTGCTTTGTGCTTTAATCATGCAACAATTTCAAATCCGTTGTAAAAATATAATTACAATAAATAAATAGTGCTCATACAGACCGAGTGACGTGTAATGATTTGTAAAAACGCGCCCCTAGTGCCCTGCACCCGGGCCGGCCATGCGACTTGGGGCCGTATGGCGAGGGGCTGGAGACGGGAATGGCTCGCACGGAGTAGTAATTAGTCTGGTCGCAGAGTTCTCAGGGATGTAATGCGCTATTATTCGGCGCAGGCGCGGGGCCTGTTCTGTGTCGAGTTCAATTTCAATGAGGTAATAACCATTTGACGATGTTTGATCTCGAGGATAATGGTGTTTTTGTGTCAGTGCCGCGTCGTTCAAGTCGGCTGTTAAAATGTTATTTTGAGGCGTTTTCTCGTATAACGCACCTCCCATACATGGTCTTTACGATGTGCTGAATTTGAAACCACTGGTCTTATTACGCCTCGACCATTCATAAAGGAAGGAGAGGGTTAGTGTCATGTAGAGATGACCGTTTGAAGTGTTTCAACGGTCTGAGTCCAATTTGTCTCTCCTCTTCCTAGTAGTAGTGGACCCGTGGGCGTTAGATGGGCGCCTACAAAGGAACAGGATTCCAGGGGGTATTCGTCTATTTACCTTTCTCTGTGATGTTCAGTTTGTACCGGCAGGCCGGGCCGGGCCGGGCCGGGCCGGCGGCCGCGGCCGGGACACGACACACGGCGACGCGACACACATTGTTTGCGTATTAAGCTGGCTTACACGTTAAGCCGAACAGATAACTTACATTAATTTAATACCGTTACTATTAAATTGTATTTATTGTAATTTATTTACATGGATTGTTCCCCTCGCAAAAGTGGAGTGGCGCTTAACTCTCGTTGTGTGTGTGCTCTTTTAAGTTGGCGATCAATACGGCATTGTTCGCAGTTGTTGACGGGCCGCTTTTCATTTGACGCATTATTGCTGATCTTGTCAGTCACGATTACAATGGGCAGGAGCAGGGTCGAATGGGGGGTCGATCAGACACAATTTTTTCTCATACCAAGTTGATATCTGTAGGACTTGCGCGCTTGCTTCTACGCGCACCGAGCTAATATAACATGTCCGAATGCTCACGCGAAACACGTTGATATTTGGTTGGAATGCGTCCCGTGGCTTGGCAGTTGTGCAACATGTTGGAAGCCTAGGAATTTTAATTGACGGGAGCGCTCAGTTAATAACCACTCAAAGTGGTCACCCATCAAAGAACTGACCTCGGCCGACGTTGCTTAACCTCGCATACCGCACGCGGTACGTGGTCGCCGCTGGGCTACGAGTGCGCCTGGGCGTCATGATATGTATACTCAAGCAAAATTACAGCTTTCTAGTAGGTACTATCGGTTACTGAGTTAAGCCGCGGACAACACTGTCCAAAATGTCGGACTGTCACTGTGTTTTCAGTCCAATGGCATCCAATTTACCGGGATCAGAAATGTCTGGTCCTCGGTAAATTCTTACTAATAAGAATCGGCTACCGTTTGATTTATCTCGGATATATATATATGTACGTGTGTTACCTGTTACATCTCTATAGGTGCTAACCTAACTTATGAACTGAAATAGCAAATAAATCAAAACAGAGAAAAAATATCGAAATACAATGCATACTAAATAAAAAATGCCAGATACTGGTGAAATGTGTCCTGTATAGATAATTATGCTAAATCTAATACCACATTTTGTGCAAAATAAAGACACATGTATTTGTAAAAGGTCGCGATAAAAACTTTTGCTATTGCACAAAATATTTATTAATAAGAACAGTTACTCAACAAACAAATGGCAATAAAATTTGGGGCGGAACTAACCTATATTTCGAACACATTTTTTTTTTAAACGGGCAAAAGTCTAACGTACTAACAAAGATAAGAAAATTCTATGCCACGTTCTTCGTTCATCCTGACGAAACCAACCGCAAACATCTGTTAGGCTGCCTTTCCACCGGCTATGCTTTGCAGCTATATATGTTGCGAGGATTTGATAGCGTTCCGTTTCCATCAGACCTACCAGTGTCACGCTGTTGAACCAATGAATACTATTGGTAGATATCAACGCATCCATAGCAACGTAGTATAGCATAACTCTGACGAAAAGGCACCCTTATAGCAAACGAACTGGCTTTATCGGCCAAGCGAGTAGGCTCGTAGCGCGTCTCTTCTTGCGCGGTCGTCAAATAAATACTTAACTCAACACTTGTTACCCCAAGCTGCTTCAACTTCCTAGAATTGTGTGCCTTGCTTAAGAACTTTCCTTGTCAATATTACTTTCTCAAATACTAATATTTATGCCAACCGTATTATGTCCACCCTGCAGCCTGCTAGAACCTCCGGAATGTTAGAGCTGAATTGTTTTTATTGCAAAATAGTATGCTCATATTTTCACATTTGCGGCACGATGCACACAACAAGGAGGCACAGAAGCTTTTCTGAAGGTCGCGTAGCGATGTATTTCTTATTCCCGTTGGCGCTGCATGTTGTGCAGGTCACGTTTCCTATGTTAAAATTAATACACTTATCACAGTTGTAAGAAAATGATGGTAATAGTTGGGAACAACCCATGAATACTGTGCAGCCCATCAGGTACTCAGACTTAGAATAGGCTCAGAGCTACTAAAATTCTGGGATGGGGTATGACTGTAAATGGTATATTAATTTGAACGAAGGAGAAAGGTCTCAAGCATTTTAGGTAACTAATTAATGTACGCTCTGTCCACAGATCATGTCGAGTTAAAAAGCGAGAGTCGAGCGCACACGCCCTCCGACTCGGAGCTCGAGCTCGAGCACGAGCCCGAGCACGAGCACGAACACGAGCATGAACACGAGCACGAGCGAGAGCGAGAACACGAGCGAGAGCAGGACGCGGCGCGGGAACCGCTGGACCTGGATGCACTGGATACGGGAAGACCGAGAAAGGTAATTTGCTACCGACGCAGCTTGCTGCAGTCACCAGTCACAAACATAAATGTGGGTGTCTGAAAAGGACACGAATTTTAGAGGAAGTAAAATAGGTTTGATGAACTATTATGAATAAGGGGGTTACAGTGATATTATAGAATCATGAGGCCATACCTACCATATGGAGCTCGTCAGCCAGCGTCTGCACCTGTGTGCCACCATCGTGTAATACCACCCTCATCTGTATGAGGGTAGTATTCTACTTATCCGATATCTTTGTCCACTACCGATGTACAATCTTTTTTTTTTCCTATGAAAATTTGATGAAGAAACCCATATTCAGCTCATCCAATCTCTTTGATCAAAGCATATTGGAGAAAAATGTGGAATACCATCCTGATCTGATCTGTAAGGATCGACTATATCCACCTGAAAATGCAGTTCTAGTTCTACTTACTTCTTCTGACTGGGTACTATATAGTTAGCGTATTGTCAATAGTAAGGGTATATTTAGTGCGACGCTTCTTCGTGGATTGAATGATTTACTCAGTTGTGTATAGTTCTAAGCAACTAAATTTCGTGTGGACTGGTGTGTGGCGAGGACTGTGACCGCCTCGGGCACGTGCCCGGTCGGTCGCGGTCCTGGTCGAGTGGTCAGAGGGTAACGCGCGCGGTTGTTTGCTGAAGCAGGTGCGCCGCAGCCGGACCACGTTCACCACATACCAGCTGCACGAGCTCGAGCGCGCCTTCGACGCCACGCAGTACCCCGACGTGTTCACGCGGGAGGAGCTGGCGCTGCGCCTGGAGCTCAGCGAGGCGCGCGTGCAGGTACACACACACACACACACACACACACCCACACACACGCAGTACCCCGACGTGTTCACGCGGGAGGAGCTGGCGCTGCGCCTGGAGCTCAGCGAGGCGCGCGTGCAGGTACACACACACACACACACACACACACACACACCCACACACACGCAGTACCCCGACGTGTTCACGCGGGAGGAGCTGGCGCTGCGCCTGGAGCTCAGCGAGGCGCGCGTGCAGGTACACACACACACCCACACACACGCAGTACCCCGACGTGTTCACGCGGGAGGAGCTGGTGCTGCGATTAGCATTAGCTAGTATGTATGTATGTATGTATGTATGTATGTATGTATGTATGTATGTATGTATGTATGTATGTATGTATGTATGTATGTATGTATGTATGTATGTATGTATGTAAACACTTTATTGTACACGATCCTGTATCCGCCTTGTGTAATTTGCCTGGAATTGCCACACTCGGATACAGAATTAGGATACATTCTTTATGATGCTGGCCTGCCTAATACTGCGATTTAAGGAGACCAATACAAAATCAACATTTCACTAAATATGTTTTTTTTATCACGCCCTTATGGAGCTGAGACCACATCAGTCTGACACCCACACTGATGTGATATCCACACTGTGTCCGCAGTGAGGATGGATATCGCTATGCAAGCCTACAGCGGTGTCCTGCTGGCCTGTGGAAACCGTTTGGAAACCGCCTCAGTATGACAACTGCCTAAGATCAATTTACTTTTACGCGGAGACTATTATGTCAGCATTAATAATCGGCTGACACAAATTGGTCGAGCGTTATAATTATACAACCACTATTTGAACGGTGTCTCAAACAGCCCTATAAGAATATACTGACGTCAAATATTAAGTTTATTTTATAGTCTTTTTTTGGCCACAAATAACCACAGTTTTTCCAGAAAACATACTGAATTCTATATTTAAAGTGTTTCTAGTTTTCAGTTTTTCCAGAAAACATACTGGAACATACTAAAACATAAAGAAACACAAATAAAAGATCATGTTTCATTCAATGACCAACGTTTAATTTACTTAGAAAACAGCAACCAGCAGCCCAAACATTATCTTATCATGGCTTACATAAATTTGCCTTTGAAAACTTCATAGAATTTTTATCGAAAAATATCTTCAATCTTATCCTTCGTATATCCGGTTGTTCTCCTCTACAGGTCGCATTTCTCAACCGACGCTCGTTAAATTTTGTGAGCAGGTTCGGTAACTATATATAATTTTTGTCATCAGTTTTCAGTGATTTAAAAAAAAATAAAGGGTCTTGACTGACAGATAGACAGACGGACAATAAAGTGTTCCTGTAAGGCTTCCGTTCTTTTCCTTTTGAGGTACGGAATCTTAAAAATGAGAAATGAGGTCTACAGGTCACAGTAGCACTAGTTTATGAGATAGGTTATGTTTGAACAATGCATATTCAGCACACAGTTTTAGTAACGAGCGAGGCGTAGTCCAGGTGGGTTGTGGCGAGCGGTCAGGATGGTTGGCGCAGGCGGCGCCCGCGGTAATGCCGTCTCATTACTTGTGATTACGCACCGAGCGCTCATCAGCGCCATTCTGCCGGCGCGGCCGCGGATTAACATTAGCCGGCGCATTGTGATGGCGCCCATTAAAGCTGCGAGAGGCGGTTACATTTCATTTCACCTTGTTAACCACTTCAGGTTTCTTTTCTTTAGCCCTGGCTTCGCGTACACGACTCGGTTAACTGTGCAACGGATTGTAGTTCTTATTTGTAAGCTGTATTTAATATCTGCGGACTAGGACTAAGCCACTCTCGGGGCATACAGTCGGAGCGAGACTTTAATCTGTAAATGATTAACCTCTCGAGTGAAGAACGCGCGCGGTAATCCCGCCGAGTGGCACGTACCATCTGCCACGCGGCTCCCGCGCCCCCGCCCGGCCACCCCCTCGTTAGCACTCTTGTCTCAGCGGTAATCACGCTAATTATGCACCCATTATGTGATATGCAGTTAAAAGAACTAAATGTCTGCAAGTTCTCAAGGTTTTCCATTTTTTAATTCACATTTACAATGAGCGTCGTCTTATTTCAGTGCTCGTGGGGTCCTCGTGTAATCCATGCCTCTCAGGGCCCAGTTAAAGGTCCTCAATTAATTAAGGGAATTGAGCGTTCGATCATTGACAGCATCGCTTGCCGGCGGCGCGCTGCCCGCAAATTGCTCTAATCCACTCGATGGAGGACGCCCACAAACGAGGCGCCCGTCACCCCAAAAAGCACTTTGCGCATTTGTTATAAGGTACAGTTTAGATGATGGGAAGCAGAAGTGAAGATCTAGTATTTAGAGGACTGAGAATAGGTTTGGAGTGGCGTGGAGTGGCTGAAGTGGCCGCGCCGCGCCGCGTGTCGCCGCGAGCTGGTAATTGTGCGCGTTGCGGAGATTTAATTGATTCCGGTTGCGCATCAGTTCTCATTCACGAGGCCATCCGAGTGCACGACCACGCTACCGACGAGCCAGTACACCTCGAGGACACACACGAGTGCCCGATGTCTTGAGAATAGACAGGCTAGACATAATATCCTCAATACGTGACAACAATATCGAGAATGTTATTGCACCATGAAACATAGTTTAACATGATGTACCGTGTCACTGAATTACGTTATAGAATCTTGAGTTACGAACTTGTTAGATTGATCTTGCAAGGGGGAGTGTAATACCCACCTGCCTGTAAGCGCCCTTTATATCGAACCTAACCTAATCTCACCTAATATTTTCCTAATATAATATGGTACCTATACAATAATGTAGGTTTGTAAAATTGGGAAACAATGAAGTATTTAAACGTTACGAATTTATTAAGTAGGCACTTGTTCAATAACTTAGCTGAAATGTAATTGGGCAGCCGTCTAGCTAATTGAGTGTAATTAAACACTTAAATAATTATAAGCGAGTGGTGGCGCGCGCGCGCGTTAGGTGCAAATGAACGCAATCAAGCCGCGCGCAATTACGCCGAGTTATGAAATTACACCACTTTTTCCTCACAATGTCTTTTATTAGCGCAATGCCCGGGACTAGCTCAATTTGTTTCTATTCTCCTGTGTTTTAAGCGAAACTGCACCTTGCGCCGGGACTTTAAAGTCATATTTAGATCGGAGGAGTGCCGGCCTGGAAACCACGTATGCGTAATTGCTTTTCATTACGGGGCTATTGTCGTCTCTGGTGTGGTGGTGGGGAGGCAATCGCCGACAGTTGCACAGTAAAAGAATTAAAAAGTGAGCCACGGCATTGTCCGAGATGCAGATCGCGCGATTCAGGACGCGGACTTTAATCTTATGTTATGTATTATTGTTTTAACCTGCGGGTGCTCGTCCTGTGCCCGGGAGAGCGGATCCTGTTTAACCTGGGTCCGCCTAAAGCAAAGGGGGCAGAAAAAAAGAAATTTTTGACCAAAAGTGCAAAATATACAGGAAGCAGAGCTCCCGCCGTCGTCTTCTAACCTACCCGCCACCCAAGTCGGTTTTGCCACTATAAGTACGAATGAATAAAGGAAATTTTCTGTCTTTTTTTCTGCCCCCTTTGCTTTAGTCCGACCTTAACCTGACGTTTCTGACAATTGTATCAAGGCCTTCCTAGGTTACAATACGTAACGTCCGCAGTCCCAGACAAAAAGCCAAAATAAATCAATTTAAAATGTGTTCAGAGCTAGGCATCGCCCATCCACTTGCACTTAAAGGAAGGTGGTTACAACATTGTTGTGGTCATGTGTCGGGCTTGCCGTCTCTCTGATCGTGGCCGTGTGTGACGTGTGCAGTAAAGGCTGGTTTGTTGCAGGTGTGGTTCCAGAACCGGCGCGCGAAGTGGCGCAAGCGCGAGAAGGCGCTCGGCCGCGACCACGCGCCCTTCCTGCACCACGAGCACGGTGAGCCCTGCCTGCGCGCTGCGCCCGCGCCCGCGCCCGCGCCCGCGCCCGCGCCCGCGCCCGCGCCGCCTAGACTTACCTATCTGTTCATGCAGCTCATTCAGTGTAGTGCGATACGATTGCGAGACAGCTTATGGAGACGGGGTTGGCGGCCGCTTTGTCGCGGACGCCACATACTTGTATGCTCGGTTGGGTTTATTATTAAGTCAATTTTATATTACTAGCATCTACGGTTAAGCCTATAAGGTTCTTTTCACCCGAGGTTTTATAACTTAAGAAAAGAGTTAGTTAAGAACATTGTTCTGGCAGTTCAGGCATACCGTTCACCTTTCATGTAGTGGGTTGTGGGTTCGAATCTTGACTCGTATATAGTTTTTCAGAACTGATATATAGCAAAGTAACCACATTAATTTGGTTGAGGATGGGGACCCCTTGCTTGACTGACGACTTTTCGAAAATATAGGACATTGGTTTCTAGTAAACGTAGAAAAATTCAATGAACTGATTCTTATACAAAATGGATGTTAATGTAATTACGATCTGCAAGCAATTTTCCTACATTTATCCTTATTATTTGTCAAACTAATAACGATCGATATTAATACTTTTCACGTGGCTTGGGTCGGATTGGTAATTGCCCATATTTACAGTTAAGTAAACCTAATGGTTTTAAACACCTTAAAACAAGATTCATGTGTGTTGTCGCCCTCGTGCGTCATTAGTCTCCCTTTGCCTTCCGCGTTGTGATGGTTTAGTTATCGGTGTCACTATCACCGCTTAGATCTGTGGTAGCTTGCTGCTTTTAATAAGTAACGAACGCACCGTACAAACTACATGACACATGAAACCATTTAGAATCCTTTGGGCGACAATTTTCCGGAATATTAGTGTCAGTAACTCGTTAAGCGTCGATGGGACTGTAATCGGAAACGGTTTATTGACACGCTTATCGCTGGTTAGCGCCCACGGGCGGGGGCGGGGGCGGGGGCGGGAGCGGGGGCGCGGGCGTCCGACACGACACGACGCGCGACGCGATTAGCGGCACGTCAGCCGTCATTAGCTTGTTTACTTTACGTATTACATTTATTGTTTACTCATAGTGTATTGAAAGTACCTAATGTATTTCACATGAAGTTTAACGGACTTTCTGTCTTTTCCTTTTTAGGTGTCTAATTTTTTTTTTCGACGAATTAACTTGAGTCACAAGGAATTTTAAAAACAATTATCACATTTAACCTCGGCGTGTTAAATGCTCTTTACCGAAGAGTATATGCGGAATGGCAAATTCCTTTTCAATTATTTATTTTGATGCTCGTAGAAAATGCGTTTCAATTTCAATTTCGTCATATTTTATTTTTATCAACATCGGAACCGCCACCCCAAATTAGAGCGCAATCGCCTCGACCCCAACCACATTGTTATTGTGTCGATACGCAAATGACAATTCATTATATCAAATATGTGTAATTATGGGCTTGTTTATCGCTAGCGGCGCGGTACACTGGCCGCTAGAGCCGCGCGCCGCGCGCCGCCGCGCCGGGACCCGGCGACGGACCGCGTGCGCGCGCCGGGCCCCGCGCACACACGAGGCGCGGCGCTAATGCCTGTATAATGGCGCGGTAACGACACGCGACAATTTGCCGTGATTTATGTTATCGGTGCGGGCGCGGAGCCGCCGCACACATAAACGTCACAGAGTAATTTTATGAATCATTATCTTGACGCTTAGAGACCTTATACATCTCTAACAAATCTCGATTGTTATTAGTTTCCTAGTCTTATTTTTGACATGTAACACTACATTTAATTAATGATACTTTGATTATTGTATTATTTTTATTTGATGTACCTAGATAGATTTTGACTTGTAAAAGTGCCCTTGAGGCCTATTTGCAGAATAAATGTTTTGATTTTTTTTTTTTGATCAGACATGAAAATATATTTACATATCTCATAAAAACATTCCATGCAAAAATAGACCAAGTCTCGAAACTCTTTCACCGTAAAAAGTTGTGAGATATTACGTAGAGCCAAGTCGGACATTGTTATTAATCCTTATTTGCTAGGTAGCGGGCCCCTGGCATCCTTTAGGATGCAACTGTACCGGGATAACGCTAGGATGATGATGATGATGATGATGCTAACTAAATACATTTTTGAGACTTGAAAATGACACAACTTTACCTCATTCATTAATTTTGCTTACCTAAAACTATGTCACACATAATAACAATAAATAGTGTGATTGCCACGTCACAAAAAATATTTGGTAAGCAAATAAAGATTAATAACAATGTCCGACTTGGCTCTACACTGTCTGGAATAAAATTTATTTCATTTCATTTATTGAGAATATAATCAGTTTTTTTCTTATGACGTCATCACGTAAAATTATCGTCCGTAAACCGACTTTACAGGCGACCACTTTTTATATACGACTCCCGTTCATCGAATCACGCACTTTACCGTTTATATTGAAGCACAATAATTTCGATTGATTCGGGGTAGATAAGTGTTACATTTACCAGGCAGGGCGGAAAACATCCCCTTCCTTCACTGGTGTACGACAAATAATTAAGTGTAGTGTGAGCCGACAGGTGGCGCGATAGCGGCCACCTGCGGCCGGGAGCGGGCGGTGCCGGCGATAAGCGAGCGGGTGGACAGTGAATAAACTCACTATGGATCCATGTCCTTTCCTATCACTTTGGGAACACGCAGCTTTCATACCAGCTGCTTCTGATACAATGTTTTCATTGAAATTGTAGTTTCATATTTGCTATAATGCCGGGTGATATCTACTGAACCAATACACCTTTGACATTAGGTCAGCGGACGCCGAGCCGCAGTCGAGAGGCGAGATTCACTCTTTTCCCAATGGAGATGAATCATGGTTCAGGGATTTTTGTTACTTTAAAACGTCACTAGATAATTGTAGGTAAGCAAACTTGAATTGAGGAAAACGGAAGTGGGTACACTGCTCGCACAGGATGATTACCAGTTTTTTCCTACATTTTACGGTCCACTTCTGGGGTGCTACCGCGAACAGCAAACGAAGTTTTCCCTCTCTGTCGCACTTGCAAGTTTGCACATAAGTGAGACGGAGAGGGAAAACTTCGTTTGTGGTTCGCGGTAGCCCCTCTGAGAATGTAAAAGGTTGCGGTGATCTTGGGGGAAAACTGTCCTGATATGAAGAAATCAGTCCTGGGTGTGCTCTCAACCGTGGTACAATTCAGTAGGAACTCAACAATAGATGTGTTACTAGCTGACGTGTGGTTGTTGCAGTGGTGAGCGAGTGGAGCGGCGCGGGTGCGGGCGGCGAGTGGTGGGCGCTGGGGCTGGGCGCGCTCGGCGTGCCGGCGCCGCTGTGGCCCGCCGAGCCCACGGCCTTCCGGGCTCTGCTGCACAGGTACCAAGCCAGAATCACCAGCATCATAGCATGCTCAATAAATATTTGAATGTGAATTGCATTCCCATTCGACTAGCTCCGAGACTAAGCGTATAATTACTTAATCGTATGCCACATACAAAGCGTAGGATATTAGTTATACAATTATTATATCAAACGAACTATGATATCAGAAGTCATCGTCCAGCCTCCGGGTCGCCCTGATGGCAGCACCGTCTTGGGCAGCGCTGAGCGCTCTACGATGTGCTGTGCAGTTTGTCAAGGCTGCAGTCAAATAATGGGCTTTCCTTCAAAGAGAAGCCCCTCGGCTTTTGAATAGGATAGAAGCTGCGGTGGCCGGCAGTCGCCTTTCCAAGCGTATCTAGCAAGCGTAACTCACACCTTTTCATTTCAGTCAGTCAGCATGTACGTTCTATCGTGCTTTAAGAAAAAAATAAAATGCTAATACACTATTAACGTCAACGAAACATACACTTTATGAGTATTGCTGGTTACCGTAGGGTGGTTAGAAGTAGGCAGTTGTTGAAAGTGTCGTATCGCAGGTACGTGTTGTCGCTGCCGCCGGCGCTGGGCCCGCTGGCGCCGCCGCCGCGCTCGCCGTCGCCGGGCGCGGTGTCGGCGGGCGCCGCGCCCCCCCGCGCCGCGCCCGCGCCCGCGCCCGCGCCCGCGCTCGCGCCCGCGCCCGCGCCCGCCGACCTGCGCCTGCGCCTGGAGCTGCCGGAGCGCGCGCTGGCGCTGCACGCCGCCGGCAAGCTGCACACGTAGCACGCGCCGGACCTGCCGTGAACGCGGTTATTGTTAGAGGAGCGCTTAGTACGGACACCGTAACGAAATAAGCCGTTATATATACATATGTACATGTATATGTATGTGCGTGTGAGTATTTATATACGAGTATTCTAAGGGAAAAATAAATCGGAAACTTCGTCGGGTACAGATAAGTTTTAATAATTATATATCGTTACTAAAAAAGTGCCGTCGACCGTTCAGTTTGATCTCTCGATCTTCAATACCTACTTTATGATGTAAAGGTTATTGAAAATGCGAAAAGTATTTCCTGAAATAAAATAATATCATGACTGATACCTAAACATTTTGGAATGAAATATTTTTAATATAAAAAAGTAATATGTACTAGGAATCAAAGTTGATTGGACTACGCGTATGATGTTATTAGTAATAATTATGTTCGAATAACATAGTTTAAGTTATCTATGAGTTAGCTGCACAGGTTAGCTGTCATTTTAAGGTCTTGTTTGATCTCGTTGCACCGGGCGGTGCTCTAGTCGTGTGTGAAAGAGACATCAATAGCACTATTTCCGTGTTGCACTACACTGAGTGTATGATACAAGTGTACAGACACAGTCGAGGACGAAGTGGTAAAATTGTGTGATAGGAACTGTTGATAGTATAAGGGCAGTCAGATGTTTTGCCTCTTCGGGACGTGTATATAATATTGATGAGCTCGGCTGTGCTTTAGCTGTTAGATGTGTGTGACAAGCCGCGTGCCTTACCAGTGTGAAGTTACACGGTGACTTGAAATAAGACGAGCCTCCGTAAAATATACAATTTACTGAGTGTTAGGACAGATAGCACACAGCGGTCGAGGCGCTGGTCAACCAGCAAGCATACCAGCGGGGACCTATAACATATATTCGGTCGTTTATTGAAAAGAACATTGTACAAGTATAAGTACATATAAAAATATATTACTTACTATGTAACTATAACGAATAAATGATTTTGCTCATTCATTTAATTAATAACGATAGAAATTTTAAGGATTTTGTTATAATTCATAAAATCATTTTCAATGACATTAAACGTGTCCTTGTGGCTTATTTGCATTTATTGTTAAACATTGTTTTTTTGCATTGAGTTCAAGGGAATACTTATTTGTTACACAAGGGTGCAAATTTGTATTCTAACCGCGAGTGTGGAATTGAAACACGAGCTAGCGTAGATTCTAGGGTTGAACTATACGAGCTAGCGAATAGATTATATGGTTGAACCGCAAGCGAACGCGAGTGGTTCGAAAATATAATCCTGAGCACAGCGAGTGGTTCAAAAATAAAATCGTGAGCGTAGCGAGTGTTGCAACAACACAAATATTTTCACCTCACTAAAGCGAAAATATTACATAAGAAATATGTGAATTCTGCCTGTTTTAATTCAGTATATGTTTTTAATAGAATACAATTCAATATAAAATTCCAAATCTGATTTGATCATATTTATGGGCGAAAATTGTCCTGTCTGGACTGGCCTTTACATATTATTATGTTTATAAAAGTAACTAATAACACGTTCGGATTTTAAATATTCATTGCACTTTTGCGGATAAAATGCAGTTTTGTTATCTGTTTTTAAAGAATAATAAAGGGTTTTCCAAGCTAATTAGGTGAAAACTAATTAAATATTATTACGGCTTTAGATATACACGCCCCGTCTTGATCGCTGTGTGGCTGTTGCTTCAAATATATCTATTAATTATTTATTTGAAGCACAAATTATATGAGCACATAGTAAGTACCTAATTGTGAAGGCATTCCACATGGTTTTGAACATTCCATGCGATCTCATCCTAGATATAGATGTAATGTGAATAGTAGCGTAACGAGCGTATCGCGACTCCGCGCGTAGCCGTAGCACGCACGTACTGCAACCTAATTTCAAAACGGTGTACGACCGACGTCAGTCCTTCGATTGTCATTACTTCAATGACTCATTGCTCAGTTAGCTAGTGCTCAAACGTCACGCGGACCGACGGCGCGGCGGTGGAATGGTTTCGTGATTAGGTTGCAGGTTGCGGACACTCGACAAACGTTATTGATTTGTCTTAATTATTAGTTTGTGTTTATATTACGCACCGTCAGAGAGAGAAGTGTATTAGTTTTTTCTCAAAAATGGTGAACGATAACATACTGGAAGATAAAGTGTATAGTTTAAGGTCAAATAAAAAAATTGCAGGCCGTCTAAACTGTTATGTATAAATTCCTTTATTTTTCGAGTTTCAAACTTTAAAAAAAAGTAGAAACATGCTTATAAAAGACGGCACAGGTCGTATTCAACCAATTCAACTCGTATATTTTTTTGTTGGAAACACGATATTTTTGTATGTCTCAAATAATTTGCGTTTTTAGGTGTGCGTTGTTAGCCACATCGAGATATATACTTATTTGTCTTTGACCTTAGATAATAAGTCTACTTTGTATAATGAAGCATTTGTTTGTGATAAGCAGAGATAAGTGTATGTGTATATAGTAGTCGGTGTACATAGTGTAAAGGTATATAAATAAGGGTAGCACGGGTAGGTTGATACTCGTAGTGTAGCGAGTTGCAATATGTCGGTTTGTGTAGTGCTCGGTACAATATATCACGTGAGGACTGCTCCGAGCCTTTTATTTATGGAACTAACCCTGATGTTCTGTCCACGCGCCTGCGCCAGGCCACGTTGTTGCAGCTACTTACGCAACTTAAAGTAAGTACATGTGATTGTCATTACATGTCGGGGCTGTGGGCTGTGGGCTGCCGAGTGCCGGCTACCGTGGTAAGAAGAGATCGTATGATCAAATCTTGCATGTAAAGTTCTTGCGACATGTAAATGCCTCTAAATGGAAAAATAAGTTTTCGTTTTATAAGACTATTACAAAATGTGTAAATTAGCACGTGGAATGAATGTGGGAAATAGCTAATCTTATTAACCGACTTCAAAAAAGGATGAGCTTCTCAATTCGACTGTTTTATTTTTTATTTTTGTATGTTTATTAAGTGATTGCCCCGCCATTTATGAACAGATTTCAGAAAGCATATACTTCCAGATTGGTCTCGTTGTTATCAAAGTTCACTTGATAGGATCCATGAGCAATTGAAATCTCAAAAATTCAAGGATTTTAGTATTTTTGGTAACAAATCGAGTAAATGCTCGATTTGTTATTCAGAAAGTAGCATTTGGTGAACGGGAACTGATGAAGAGGTCCTGATGTAATGTTACCATCAACCTGATTTGATAATCGAAGCCGGAAGGTGGGCAACGGAACTCCGTATCTAATAAAACAGTATAGCCCACCCGTGTTTGAGCTTACTGTCATGAGAAATAAAAATATTTCTTTTTTAGACCGACCCCAAAAAAACACTAACAAGTAAAAAATAATCCAAAAGCCTAACTTCTAATAGGTCAATATCAGACTATACGCTTTTCCTTCAACAATGTAGGTATTGGAATTGTTGTACCTAGTCGATGCCATTTCGTTAACTTTAGGCAATTTTTTGAATAGCACTGACTTTAAAAAAAATTACAGTACACGCTACTGCTTGAGGACATCTTATCATCAAGTAATATCAACAATATTATTAAATTGATCATCGCAATTACACACGGTCCGGTCCTACATGGTGCAAAATCTTTTCTATCAAAATACTGATGAAATACTTACAATATTTCGATATGATATAAAGATAAAGACTTTGTCAGGTATTTGTGCTTATTGCCCAATAGTAAATTTAAGACTTACGAATGTCCGGAATGTCATACGTGTGATACCTATATATATAATAATTTTGATTTAGAATAACTATAAATAAATCTTACTTCGTCGAAAAAAATTAGGCTGTTGTAGTGTTAACTTAAAGGAACAGAGAGATTTCTTGTTTCTAGTGTGTCTGTTTGGGGTGTGTGTGGCTTGCAGCGGGTTGTGCGGCTCGCGAGTCGGGGTTCAAGAACAAAATCAATCGGCACCCCCCGCCCCGCCCCGCCCCGCCGACCGCCAACAAAGAACGCAAGTGTTTGAAGAAGGATTAATTTGGGAAAAATTCGGCGCCGCCCGCGCCCGCGCCCGCGCCCGCGCCGCACCCGCGCCGCACCCGCGCCGCGTAATTTAATAACGTCTGGCTGCCGAGTTGTTTGTGCAAGTATTTTGCAATTAAGTTCTGAACCAAGCCAAGTTTGCAACTTCTAATCCAAAGCAGTTAGGCAATATTATTTTATAGGATAACATGTAGGTACAAGCCTAGGATTCAGTTGGTGTTGGCTAGTTACGTACACCCTATTGCCTGAAATGTCTATTTTTTTACGCTAAAGTCCTCCAACTCAAGTACCATCTTGACATTAAAACATGTTTCACAGACAAACAGATTAGAACCATAAGTGTATGAGCCACTAACACAGAATTCTGTAAGCTGCTCACGTTGGCACCTCTTTGGCAGGTAGCTAAGCATTAGGTAGACACACCTACCTGCAGTTGGTAATGTTGGTCACGCCGCGAGCTTCTGCCTCCCGCCGCTCCTAAGCTCGTTGGCTAACTAATGCGGCTTAGGGCAGTAAGTCCGCCTCGCCCTGACAAAGCCGGTCAGCGTTCCGCTCGCGGAGATTCTGCGACCACTTCATAATGTGCGCCGGTCACTTATCTTAAGATCCCATGCAAACCTATTTAAATGGTTTTAGGCTTTACCAATTTTTTTAGAAGAACTGTCTGAACTGGAATTATCGAGTAGCTAAGTTCAGTTACCTGCAGACGATTATGTACAGTTTATAAACAATGGGTATTTGACACGTGTTAAAATTGCATAGTGTGGCTAAATGGATAGGTAATCTAATAAATGGACATGGCGTTGTTCAGGTGTAATACATTTGTATTGCTATGGGCTAGGGGAAAATGAATCTTATTTCAATGTCAGAAAGACTGTTGAAAAAACCTTTCTCACTTATCTTATCTTATACAAACCTAATTATCGCAGTAAATAGTTAATTAGTCAAATTAATCAAAATTATAAAAAATATGGGATAATAAATTTTGTTGTTTCTTTATAGTCAAAATTTAAATTTGACGTTGCCAGTAGCATTCTAATGTTTCAACAAAAAATAAATTGCATAGCAACTATGTCCATAAACGCAATATTTCACAGCCAAAACGCAGTGCCGGATTAAGACTACTTGATGTCCTAAACAATCCTCGCTTGTGGGCCCCCCGTTCAAGATTAGCTAAAAGTGAATATTTAACCAAGTGAAACGAAGATCTCCGTTTCAATCTCGACAAAAATGCTTTCGTATGTCCGGATGTTCACCTCTACAGGTCGCAATTTTGTGAGGGTTCGATAGTCATACATTACTTTTGTCGCGTCAGTTTTTGGAAATTTAAAAATTACTCATGTGGTTTACAGTGCAGCAGAGCCGCTAAGTAGTATAATTATCGATATAAATGACCGAGTGAAACGAAGGATCTCCTTCCGGATGTTCTCCCCTGCAGCCTCTAAGTACAGGTGGCATTTCTAAACCGATGCTTGTGAAATTTCATGAACAGGTCCAATAATTATATGGAATTTTTTATCGACTGACTCAGTTTTTGGATTTCTTTTCAGTATTTTTGTCATTCTCAAGGTGGCCATGATATTAAAATGAATATAATATTTCAGCTATTTCAACTGTCACAAAAACACTTTATGTTTTAACCTTTTCAGTTCGCATTGCTGAAGTAGGATGTTATCTTTAGGGTTCCGTACCCGAAGGGTCCAAACGTAGCCGTATCACGCGTCCGTCTGTCGTCTGTCACATAGGTTTTACAGCTAAACGGTTGGGGCTACAGTGTTCAATTTTTCACAGCATCTTGTTGACAAAAAACCATATATGCAAATTATCAAAAAATATTTTTAAACGTTTTAGGACTCAGATTACAGATAAAACGGGTCGCATTTTTTTTACTATATATTACTAATATTACTTATACTATATGCTATACCCCATCGAGTGTGTTATCGTTCTTTAGAGCTCGTCTTTGGGTACATAAAAATACAGTATTTGTTTTTCAAAAAATATTGGAAAACAATGGAATAAGTAGCCACCATTTTCCGTTTTTTTATAAAACATGGTTACGAAGAATTTATTAACTTCCCATTGACCTATGAACAGTAGTAGTAGTAGTGATAATGTTTATTATTAGGCATATTTTACCAACAAATTTAAATTATTTTTGTACAATAGTAGTATGAGGCTATAGATATGTGTCTTTTGTGTCGCTCTAACTGTAGTTGGTCCCACACAAACATTTGATCGTCCTTAATAACTGGCTCAAATGACCCCATAAAGCTAATCAAAAGCGAATTAGTCAATTAGCGAATGAATAAATAATATTTTAAACCATTCAACGAAGATTCAACGCTAAGCAGGGCACACACGCGTCGGAGAGCTACTTTCGGGCCTTTTCACACGGCCAGCATCTTGACTACGACTACTCGCACGAGCGAGCCTTAGCTTAGCCGTAAATGAGGCCAATGACAATAATTAGTAATTACTCTCCTCTACTGATCAGATCGAATACCTACACGCAACTAATTCAAAACTAAACATCACATAGGTACTGCCTGTCAACAGTTATAAGGATATTATGATGCATTATCATTATCATTTATTATACGCAAGTTTGAGTTGCGATGTAGGTAACTCATGGCGATAGGTGACTGAGTAAAGTTGTGTCTTATTTTTGACATGTAGCACTACATTTAATTATAGATAGATTTTGACTTGTAAAGGTGCCCTTGAGGCCTCTCTGCAGAATAAATGTTTTGTTTTGATTTTTTTGAATTTGTGTATTTTACAATACTTACAACGGTAAGTGCCGGGCTAGTGAACAGTGACCTCACACAAGACGCTCAAGTATCTATAGGACGTTTTAAGAGCTCGGCAGTTTTTTCATCTTTTGTGTTGCTCTGATTATAGTTGGTCCCATACAAACATTTTATCCTTTAACTGGTTCGAATGGCATCGTGAAAAAAAAATGAGTCATCAAGTCTGTTGAGGCAGTAGCTTCTGTGGCTGGGAGTACTTACTGAGAGCAAATTCAGAGTTGAAATGAATATTTATTTATACACATAAGAGCGACATGAAAAATACAAAACAGGGTACTTAGAAATGGGTTGATTTAAGTTTACCCTACACAAAAAATGCTGCCACAAAGTTTATTGACCCAATTCCGATATATACCTCGAAGACGAGACTTGATCGAGGCAGATTGTGCGTGAAGCATCGTTGGTCGCGGAGCGGGCGCGGGCGCGGGCAGGCAGCCGACCTGTCGGACCTTGCGGGCGCGGAGACACGAGGCGGGGCGCCACGCCCCCGCCGCTAATTGGTGGGGCCGGCGTGACGACGGCGACCACGGTGCGACGACGGCGACGGCACGGCGACGACACGGCCGCGCAGCGACGGCGCTCGCTTGTCAAGATACGTAATTAAAGTAATCCGAAAGCTCTTCGAACTGGGTGCTGTTCAGTCGCCATAAAAACAAAATGCATATTTTCAAGTACCATATCTCCGATTTTCATAACAAACAATTGTCATAATAACAAAATGCATATTTACATTGGATATAATATTTATATACCATAACACTCACTTATCACAACCACCTTTTCTATAACGTTTAATTGAACTAATGTATTTTTATATAATACACATTAATTATAATCATTAAAACTAATAACAACGTATGCATATTTTCTTTGGTTATAATACTTAAATACCATACTCACTTATCACAACCACATTTTCTATAACGTTAACACGGAGGGTCACTCTAAGGCAGGTCGGTGTAGGTGGGATCCCTTCGTTTTGCCAAAATCCATCAAAATCTTATTTAGCAAAAAAAGTCCAGAAAGACCTTTTGGGACAAAATCGACTCTAACACGGATAGGTTAGAGGATCTTCGAGGTAATTTTTTTTATAAAAGCCCAGAAAGACCTGTCAGGGCAAAATAGACTCTAACGCGGATAGGTTAGAAGATTAAGACGGGAGCTTCAGCTCCCGTCTTAATCTTCCAGGTTATTTTTTTTATAAAAGCCCAGAAAGACCTGTTAGGGCAAAATGGAATAAATAGTAAATATCAAAAATGGTAGCACACAAAAAACAGTTCTAAAATTTCGAGGTTTTGTAGCTGGCAAAAGTTGTCCCGAGATATCTCATGCTTACAAAAATAAAAATAAATAAAGTTCATTTATTTCATTTATTTTATTTACCATTTTTGATATTTACTCAGTTGCATCCATAATACACAATTTAAATAAATAAAATTTTCTACACCACCTTTTGCAACGTAGAAATATTCTAGGGACTGGCCTAATATCTAAGTGTAAGATATTTTATACGGGCCTCGGTCAGCACCTACAAAGCTTGTTGCGCGCGATCGGCAGCTGTCTGTAACCCGCGCCTGAGCCGAGTGGAGCGATTCATAATGCGCCACTCAAAAGAGGGTACAATTTTCTTTCCTTTGATTTCTTCTCATTTGGTATTTAGGTGCTCCTATTAAGCACCCGGCACCTGGAGCGGCCGCTGCATCCGCTCCACGGTAGGGCGGCCCTGCGTTACATCCACACAACATAAATACAATGATAACCGACAAATTCCGGTGCGTGGACGCCACTCAAGCAGTTTCTGGCCCCATCGACCGTCATTCCTGCGAGCAATGTGCCCTGCCCACTGCCACTTAAGTCTCGCAATTTTGAAGGCTATGTCGGTGACCCCAGTTCTGCTACGGATAGCTTCATTCCTAACCGCACCGGAAGACGAGCTGTCGGTAGGCCTCCGACAAGGTGGAGTGATGACCTGGTGAAGGTCGCGGGAATCCGGTGGAAACGAACGGCACAGGACCGGTCTAAATGGCGAGCCTTGGGGGAGGCCTATGTTCAGCAGTGGACGTCTTTCGGCTGAAATGATGATGATGATGATGATGATGAACCGACAAATTAGCGCAATAAAATAATAGCAGAAGAGATAGCTAGCTCCTTTTGATTTGTACTTGAGGAAAACTTTGTAATATTTGTCCATTGACTCTTTAAAATGACATTCTCTCTCCTATATGGCTTAAGAAACTTCGGGAATCGGCGATGACAAGCGAATGAGAAAGTATACTGTTCTGCTTTCTTTTCTTAAAACTCACATTAAAAAGTTATGTAAAGTGGCAAAAAAAACAAACAAATGACAATGTTTTGTTATGTGTCCGGAGATGTGTTTGTGAAACAAAATGTTTTTTTATTCTATTCTATATATCTTTAAAAAACCGACCATAACAAGAAAATAGTCAGCGTGGCACTCGCACCGCCGCCCGCTGCGCCGGACGAGTCGACAAGCGCATCTCCATTTCAATTAGATCGCACAATGGCTTGAGGATTGAATAGATAATATCATGGTTTAAACATTGTGCTGGGATCGAATCAGCGGCAGCAGGAGTCGCGGGCAGACCTCATTAGCACGCAATTACGCCGCGCCCGCGCCGCGCCGCGCCGCGCCTCGCCTCGCCTCGCCCGCTCGCAGAACAATGCGCCCGCACAATGCCTGTCGCCAGCACGACCGCGGGCTCTAGCCATTCATCGCGCCCCGCGGAGGATCCGCAGGGTAATTGCAAAACACGCTCACTGTCGTCGGTTTAGATGGTTTAATGGGGGATCCATCATTTTACCGAAAATCGTTACATCGATTATCATTTCCCATAACACTATTCGCAGAATTTTATTATCACTTAGGAATCATTCATCGAACTTCGTTAGATCGCTCAAACATTTGCTCGAATTACCTTTTACACAAGAATCATCGAATTACTCATCGAATTTTAATTCAGTATTTTATTTGTTCATCGACGTAGTCGTTCATCCAATGGCCTTTAGTATAATTTTGGTTTAACGAAGGTTTCAGTTCCCAAAATTCTTATTACCTAGAACATCATTTCACCACTGTTTACTATTCTTGATATAAGTAAGTCTAAAAATATTTTTTTTCTCAGATTCTTGGTGTACTCTGTAAAAGTACTCATAAACAAAAATACTCAAAAACAAAAATACCCGAAACCTAAAATGTACAAAAGACCTGTTAGGGCAAAACCGACTGTAATGCGAATAGGTTAGAAGATTAAGACGGGAGCTTTGCTCCCGTCTTAATCTTCGGGGTTATTTTTTTATATAAGCCCAGAAAGACCAGTTAGGGCAAAACCGACTGTAATGCGGATAGGTTAGAAGATTAAGACGGGAGCTTTGCTCCCGTCTTAATCTTCGAGGTTATTTTTTTTATATAAGACCAGAAAGATTATACGCCTTGAAAAATCATGCTTGCTTGGTTGTTCGATGAAACATTGTTCTTGGAAAGAATACTATATGAAACGTACTATCTGTGAATCAAGTTTCGGTAAATTAATACTATGAATAACGAATATTTCGATGAAAGGTAAATTCGATGTACCGTTACGCTACGATTAGAGACGGATTCGAAACGATTAACTATGAAAAGTGGTTCGATTATATAAAATGCAATGAATTGATGATTATGTGATTAGATAAAAAAACCTAATGAAATTCGTTGAACAGTTTTCGGTGAAATGAAAATCGTATATCGATGTAAGATATTTCGATAAAATAATAGACACCCGGTTTAATGTCAGACGGAGTTCCTTCGCCCAAAATGTGATTCGACGTACCTAATCTATCTAAAGTCTTGCCAAATGTTTTAATTGATAGGTATATGGTCAATTCTATGATGTCACCAGCGGGGCTAGGACAACTGCCGCTGCGACGCGACGCGAGTAGAAAAAAATCTACCCTCCTCTTTTAATTAGCACAGTTCGAGTGAGGCAGGAATCGCTCAGTCGCGCGAGATACGACTTGGCAGCAAGTTGTGCTAGCCTACCAGATTGAAAATTGATCAATGTAACGCTAATAATTGCGGTAGGTAGACGTACCTCGTTCCCGTTCAATGGTCTCTCAGGTGTATAGCCACGTTGTTTATACTAATAACTGGCTATGTGGCTATTCGTCGGTTAGTATTAATTGCTCCCCATGCCCGCCACCTGCCCGGCGGCCCGTGCAACACCCCACCCGCCCCCGCGCGCCCCGCGCCCTCCCGCCCCGCGGGGGCGCGATATTACGTTTATCCAGCGATTTGCGCCCTCAGCCCCGTCTGTTGACGCTTTAATCTGTGTCATTCCTTTATATTACAGCTAATAAAACTCGTAATAAAACATTTATTGAGTTCTGAAGCGCCGCTTCGCTCGCGAGGGTTATAAATGCGGGCGAGCAGTGGAGCGCTGTCATCGATGTGCTGACATACTCATACTCATACTCATACTCATACTTTATTGGTAATATAGATTACAAGTCAACGTATTACACAGGTATTTGAACACTTAACATTAAAATCAATTATACACATTCATGTAATGAGCGAGAAATTACATTATTTCAAATTTAATAATTCTTCTATAGTATAGAACGACTGCTCAACAAGCCAGGCTTTAAGTTTGTATTTGAAGTTGATGAGACTAGAGGCGTTTATTATGCTTATTGGCAATTTATTGTACACTAATGGCCCCATTACGCGTATAGTTTTAGCCATTTTTACAAGTCTTCGAGGCACTGGGGCTAGTTTGTGGCCGTAGCGCGTGACCCGATCGCTACCATCCCCTCGTCTAGGATACTTGTCAAGGTTCTCCCTGGTGTAGACGGCTATTTGTAGTATGAGGAGGCTAGGCAAGGTAAGAATGCCTAGGGCTGTGAAAGATGGTTTAGCCGACTCATGCCATGATACACGCGCCATCGCTCTGACCGCTCGCTTTTGCAGCCGGAATACACGTTGCCATTCAGCCGCTTGTCCCCACAGCTCAAGCCCGTATTGTAAGATGGACTGTATGCTAGCAAAATAACAGTCACGGACTGAATGAGGTGGAAGGGTTGTCGCTAGCCTGCCGAGGGCGAAACAAGCTCTTGCCATTTTACCGCATAGGGAGTCAATATGACTCTCCCACGTCAAACCCTGGTCGATGTGAAAGCCCAAGAAGGACGTGTTCTTAACCTGCTGAATGATGCCGCCATTGAGGCCAACGTTAAGTGGACGGCGTTTGCGCCCAGATAGATCGAACTGCATGAAGTGGGTTTTCGTTAGGTTTAAGATCAGGCCATTTTGTGCGAACCAATCCGACAGTTGTTTGCCGACTAAGTTAAGTTGCGACTCTAGGATGCTAATATTCAGGGCAGTTACAATTACCGCAACGTCGTCCGCATACACAAACACCTCGCCCCCACTGACGGCACCAGGCAAGTCGTTTAATAAGAGGGAGAAGGCTAAATTTGAGAGCGATGAACCCTGCGGAACACCAATTTTTGTTGGTAGTCCACTGGAGATCAGGCTTCCTTTCTGTCCTACCACGAACTGGGTCCTTCCGTGCAAAAAATCTGACAAGAGAGAATGAGGTGGTCCCCGAATGCCATAATGATACATTTTAGAGCTTAATAAGGAATGGTCGACGACGTCGAAAGCCTTTGAGAGGTCGCAGAAAAGGACGGCGGCCTCGAGTTTGCTTTCGCGCGCGTCTAAAATCCGGTGTACTACCTCTCGTGCCATCATTGTAGTTGAGCGACCAGGCCTATGCGCGTACTGACGTTCGGAGATTCTGTTCGTATTTAGCAGGTACTGCGATAAACGTGTTGTAAGTCCGTTCTCAAATACCTTTGCTATAGCTGGTATAATACATATTGGACGGTAACAACTTAGATCCTCTTGCTTCCCCTTTCCTTTATATAAAGGACTAACTTTTACTTTTTTTAGGGGTTTTGGATACTTCCCAGTTTCTAGGCATTTGTTGAAGAGGATGGCTAGTGGAGGCGCAAGTGAAGCGGCTGATAGTCGTATGATTTCTATCGATATTCCGTATAGGTCTTGGGTCGGTTTATTTGCATAGATAGTATACCTACGTACGTTAAAGCAAACCCCATCCCAATCTTGGTTATTATGTAGCATGTAGAAAAGACTAAGGAGAAAATATGTACCTATAGTCATAAACCGCTCTCAAGGTAGTTTTAGCACGTTTAGCTGTAGGTAACTGTGAATTTTTGTGAAACTAATGCATTGTCCGGAGCAAGATGACAAATGTTCGTAGTTGTAGTTTTGGTTGGCACACACGTGACGTGGAATCCGGCCAGCATGCTGGGAGACAAGCAATCTAATTCACCTCGGAGTGCAAATTCAATATACTCATGCGGTAAGGGACGCAAATTAAAAATATTCCCAGAAATTATAAATGCTAATAAAGTCTTTTCTCCGAGTGCATCCGGCGCCGGCGCGCGTTTCCACTCCATTATACACCGAGTCAGTTAATCGACTACTAATCAACTCGATTTTCGAGACAATGGCAGTAATGTAAAGGGTTAAGGGCTACATTCCGCCGGCATGCTCAGCAGCCCGCGGTTTCTCACAAGTGCAGTCAAGTAGGAACACAACACGAGTTAACGCCAATAGTGTTGATTGAGTTTCGTGTAAAGTCCTCAGTCCGGCGGTGTGGGAAAGCGCGCGTTATTCTGATTTGTGTCATTTGAGTGCACCTCGGAACTGCACCTGACTGAAGTTAAATAATTATACTTAGCATGTTTATTACGGGTAGGTACATTTTGCTCATCAATTAGAACGCTCAATGACGAACAAAAGAAGGGTCCGTCCTGTGAACGCAGGTATTGCTGTATAGTTAATGTATGTTCCATAAGATTTCCATTTTGTAGTGTACGAAGTATTGCTTTGTACTTAAACAACTGGTCTCTTCTTCATTTGATAATCTACACCTACCGCGTTTATTAAAACACTACACTTTTTTTATGCAAATACACAAAATAAAAATCTGTTTAGGGTAAAACGTAGGGTACCATACCTCAAAACCCTTATCGGAACACTCGTGTGTCTGGCTGTCTGTCCGTGCGTCCGTCCGTTTGTAACACCCAATTTGGTCAGGAACCATTGGACCGAGTGATTCGAAATTTGGTACATACATAATTTGTAAGTCGTCGAACCAAATACGGATGTGTAACGTAAATAAATTAATTTAAACATAAAATATATGAAAATTAAAAAAACTTATTCAAACTATATCGCGTGACATATCAAATGGAAGGGTTCGTTGTGAGAATCTGGTATACATATATAATAGAGCCTTTTCAAATATAGTAGTAAAGTATACGAAATAATAAACGTCATCACCAAATTTCAAGTTTATTGGTCAATGGGGAGTTAAAAAATTCGTCGGTAAACATGTTGTAAAAAAACTTTGGTGGCTTTTCATTCCTTGTGTTTCAATATTTTTTAAATCAAAAAATACAGTATTTATCTATACTCACTGAGCTCTAAATAACGATTTCCCACTCGATGGGGTCAAAAAATCTTTTTTTTTAACCCGAAAAAAATTATTCTTCTGTTTAGCCCGGATCTATACAACATTTGATGCCTCATTGGAGGGAGTATTGTCATCTCATCGTCTTAGCGCTAAGACCTACAGAACTTTCTGTTTGAATACAACACAATACAATCTCACATTATACGTATATATGGGTAAAATAGGGTCATCTACCGAGTTCTCAGTGTTGACTAATATAGTACCTATTATTACACTACAACGTTGTGCCTTCTGTAATATCCATTAAAATAAAAACGTGCAAAACGGCAACGATGAAGTTTCTTTTGTAAAATGCACCCTGCACCATAATGCACTGCAAGACTACGAGTATGGGACGTTACTACGGAATGCGATCGCAAGTAAACTCTTGTCGAACGCTAACATACTCGTACAGTGTGTTACCGGCGTGAGGGCTTTCCTCTGAATAGGGTATTTAAACGTAGTTCCTTACCCTAACCATGCGCTTAATTTTATTAGAAAACTAAAATATCGAGTTCACTTCTTTTCTAACAAAATTTAAATTGCCAGCAATGTAGAGCAAAGTAAATTGACAACGCAGTACAAATGACAGCTCTTAGGCTTTGGTCTCCTATAAACGCCATCGATCGCTTACAGCGTCCGTCGTACGCTGCGTCACAATGCATACTAAAGAGATGTACTGTTATGGCCTCTCAGGTCTGTCAGGGCCTAACAGTACAGCTCTATAGTAAGCATTGTGACGCAGCGTGCGGCGTAACTCTGTATTCTCTGTAAGCGGCCGATGGCGTTTGGCTTATGTTCTGTTTACTGCGGCGTTATCTTAAGCAGTGCACCTAGTACATTAAAGGTGCGGAGTTAGGAAATTTAATTTCGCAGTTATTTCACATAATTTTGATTTGGTAATACATACAAATAATTGCTAATGGAACATATTACTATCAGTTTCATTTAATGCCGCGTGCCGGTAACTCACTATTATATATATATTTTAATAACATTAAGATAGTTTTGAAGTGATTTAAGAAAATAGGCGATTATAGCAGAGTGCAGACCATTGTAGAGGCACTCCGTCGCGCGTGGCGTGCACGCCAAAATAGGTAGATATACTCTTGACTTAATTTTTATTTTATTTTCTTTATTGGGGAAAAAAACAGATACAGGCCGATGTAATAAATAGGACAAATCAGTATAGATGAAGTATGTACAGTCTGTATCCTAAGACAATTCCCACTAGGATTTCACACATATTAGTTAAGATGACATTGTAGAACAAGTAAGTAATCCTTAATTAAATCTTGACAATATAAGATATACACTATTAACACACAGTACAGGAAATTACGTCTTACAGGAGGAGCAACAAAAACCACTACCAAAGATAATTATAAATTATATGAGCTGATTAACTTTGCGCTTAAAAATTATAGTATTTTACTAGATAACCGTCTCTGTAAGATATTATTCATCCCAATATAATAAGAAATTGTGTAGGTACTGTTAAACAATTTTGGTACGAATCAGAAATGTTGATTAGTGAACGTATTTCGGGATGTGTCTAAACGTGAGTCGCTTTTTAATGAGTAGCAATCGCAGAAGTAGAAGATAACATTATTCATAATTTGTTTCTAATCATTAGGTAGATACAAAATTTAAACCTTTAAGGTACCTACCTATAAGCAAAAGCGTACCGGCGCGGCGCCTGCGCGCTGGGTATATAGGTACTCGCACGGCTTACATTGGGTAGTCGCGATAAGGTAAGTGCGCGCCCAATAAATTGATACACCGACATAATGGATAGGATAGTGATCGAGTTTGCAGCTGATTAGCCGCATAATGAGAGTGTTTTCGTGTACTGATAGCCGCGGTGTCAATATAATAATGGACACTATTTATCTGCGGTTTTTATCCAATCAATCAGACAAGTAATGAACCTCTAACACTGTTGAAGTGTTGACACATGTAACTTAATATTTTGCGTTGACTATGAGGAACAAAATAGTAATCTTATAAAAGGCTGAACCTCTGCTTTGTAGAATATTGGTGAGATATGAAGAACACATCATTGTTATTTTCTTTTAATAATTAAGGAATCACAGGCTATGTTTGCGTTTAAATATTCTCTAAGTTGTACGTAAGTTATTTGCTATTACAACCAAATATTCTTAATTTTTCTGTATATGATATGTCATCAGCAGGTATAGAGCAGTTGAAGGAGCGAGCAGAGTCGCAAATGGCGGTACATAACGTCAACCGCTACACGGCACTGTCTGTCGTCAAAATCGCAGCAGTAACAGCGGCTTTGCCGGCGCATGTGAGCGGCGCAGCAGTGGCCAGCACCGGGAGACAGAGACGGCGGAGCGACCTCAGGCAGAGGCGTGGGCGGTCAGCGCACGCGACCGTGGGAAACGGCAATATAGTGACAAGTGACAAACGAGGGCCCGCTCCCTCGACGTCATCGGGTGTCGTTAAGTTTATCAGGCATTATGCACTGTTTGTTTATAAAAATCATTAGCAATCTTAGAGCGTAATAATTAAATGTAATTATCGCCACATAACTCTGGCTGCAACATACATTTTAGTGTCATATATTTTCTATTATTAGGTATTAGTAGATCATAATTATATTATTCACCTAGCCTAGTTTGACTTCTTTGGGCGGGGTGGGATGTAACAGGCAAGCTTAAGTACATGATCTAATTGTTAAGTTAGTAGCACGAAGGACATGATGAAACGCACATAATTGTAACATTTAGGTATTATAATCGTTCGTGAAGTGAATGTGAAATGTCGTTACACACGTAGATTAGATGTATATTGTCATAGCCTAGCTCCGTCATCTAGATACCGTTGTTGACATGTTTTGCCTGTCACTTGAAAAATATACTGATACCTATGATCAAGTAACGCTCTTACATTTCTTAGCAGTTTCCATCAATAAAGAGGGGAGTTCAACTGGGGAGTGGGAAGTTGTCAGTTATCAAGTTAGCCAAAGTAGTTGTCTCGCTCAGAATTCCTACTTAGGCCACCTACACGCCTGTAAGGGAACTACCCTTACATAATATTTATCAGGATAGACCGCGTTTGAGATACCTTGTTTTAAAACGGCGACTTCGTATATTTTAATTGCAAAAATAGTGACTGTCGGGGCTGTTATTGATGAACAGCTCAGCTGAGGGGTTTTGTCTCTTCAAGAAAAACTCCTGCTTCTAATTACAAGTTTTAATACGATTATAAAATACATTTAATTGGAGTGGGTTTGGTTGCACGATGCGGTGGTCGAAAGCGGTGTGTCGGCCGCGCAGATATAACGCCGCGTGTGTGACGTCATCCTCCTCAGCCCTCACCCCTCTGCAACTGGTTTATTCGCGGCAGCCTTAACATCCTGCCCCCCTTGAAAGCTGCTGCTTTCAAGCTCCTCTTTGCAGGGTAAAGGGCACACTCGGTTGAGTGCTCTCCTCGTCACGCCCTTTTGTGTGGTAAAGTCCGCCACCCTGCAAACTCCATCGGCCCCAGGATATAGTTGTAGGACTCTCCCGAGCCTCCATTTTAGAGGTGCAATGTTCTCCTCCTTGAACACCACCAAGTCTCCAACCTTGAGCTCCTTCTGCCTCTGGCGCCACTTGGTACGTTGCTGTAACTCTGCTAGGTATTCGTTCTGCCACCTTTTCCAGAAATGCTGTCGAAGCTGCTCGATCCGCTGATACCTATCAGGGTTTTTTAGACAAATGGGGGGTGACGGCAGCGAAGTCATGGGCCGTCCCACCAGAAAGTGCCCTGGGGTCAGAGGATAAAGATCAGTTGGGTCTGACGAGAAAGGAGTAAGAGGCCGGGAATTAAGAATAGCCTCAATTTGTGTAAATAAAGTGCTCAACTCCTCAAACGTCAGACTAGCATTACCCATAATGCGCTTTAGGTGGAATTTGGCTGATTTAACAGCAGCTTCCCAGATTCCACCAAAAGTGGGTGAGTAGGGGGGAGAAAATGAAAAATTTATATGTTCCTCATTGCCAAACTCGTAAACTGAATTTTGAGCGGACTTCAACATTCTACCTAACTCGTTATTTGCCCCTACGAAATTAGTGCCATTGTCGCAATAAATCGTATGCGGCCTACTCCTCCGCCCCACAAAACGGCGAAGGCTTAAAATGAAAGCATTTGTGCTAAGTTCACTGACTGCTTCCAGGTGAACAGCCTTGGTTGCGAAGCAGACAAAAATATTCAAGTAGCATTTTGTGATGCGGTTGCCCTTTCCCCTTTTACTGGAAATCAAGAAGGGTCCCGCGAAATCAAGGCCGCACACCTGGAAGGGGTAAAATCCGGTGACTCTGTGTGCAGGTAGGTTGCCCATCAGTGGCTTCATAGCTTCCCCTCGGAGGCGTGTGCATATTACGCACTTACGCACTACACCACGAGCTAACGATCTGCCACCTACCGGCCAGAATTGATCTCGTAAAGAGCTAAGAAGCAACTGTGGGCCAGCATGTAGCAGACGCAGGTGTTCGCCTTCCATCAAGAGCCGCGTTAAATGATGTTTGCCGTCCAAGAGGATCGGGTGCTTTTTATTATAGTCACAGTCGGCATTTTGTAAGCGACCACCTACTCTGATCACACTGTCGCCGTCAACGAATGGAGATAACTGTAAAAGGTACGATTTAGTTTTAAGTTTTCTTCCTTGTAAAAATGTTGATAGTTCTGTAGCATAGGTTTGATTTTGTGATAATTTGACCAGATAGATTAGTGCATTCTTAATTTTATTTAGTTGTAAGGATCCTTTTGTTTTAGTTTTAGGGTTTTTAATGTTGTGAATAAAGCGTAAAACGTATGCTACTATTCTTTTTAATTTATTCACATTTGAGTAATTCTCAAATATAATCAAAGGTGGCTGTTCAACGTTAATCATCGCTACGGTTGAATAGTCACTTTGTTTAATTCTTTCAGGTAAGTTAATGTCATTGTAAGATAAGTTCTGCGGCCAGTTACCCTCGTCATGTAATAAAAAAGACGGCCCGTGCCACCATAAATTCAAGTCTGGCAGCTGACTAGTTTCAACCCCTCGAGAAGCCAGGTCTGCGGGGTTTAATGAAGTAGGTACATGTCGCCAGGCATCCCTAGCTGTTAGTTCGTGTATCTCATTCACACGATTTGACACAAAAGCCTTAAGCAGCTTAGGCTTGGTTCGAATCCAACCAAGGACTACGGACGAGTCGGTCCAGAATACTTTGCGGTCCAAGGAGCAACGTAGGGCACTGGTGACCTTGGCAGCTAGCCGTGCACCCAATAAAGCTCCCGATAGTTCTAACCTTGGTATTGTTAGTGTTTTAATAGGTGCCACGCGCGTTTTTGCACACAAAAGTTTAATGGAATTATTACCCGCACTGTCCGTGGAACGCAAGTAAATACAAGCCGCATAAGCTGCCTGGGACGCGTCAACAAAGCAATGCATATCTATTGATGCTGAACTGGTACATAAGGCATGACGAGGTACCTTTAGGTTTGCTAGTACATGCACGTTACCCACAAATTTATCCCATATTCTCTTTATTTCTAGAGGTACTGCATCGTCCCAATTCAAATGTAGGACCCAAAGTTTTTGCATTAATATTTTAAGTTTAATTGTGCATGCGCTAAGCAAACCCAGAGGGTCAAAAATTTTGCATGTATTGGATAAAATTACTCGTTTTGTTAAGTGACTGGTATTTTTATCCAATTTGACTGAAAACTGTAAATTGTCGTCATCAGGAAGCCACAACAATCCCAAGATGCTAGACTGTTTATTTAAGTTTAGAGACTGCGTCGAAGTACAGTCAGCTGCAAAAATCTGCGGGCAATTCGTGCGAAATTTGTGGATTGGAAAGCAAGCAGAGGCAAGCGTCATTTTAACTGATTCATAAATGTGCTTCAACTCTCCTTCGCTCTCCGCACCACTCAAGAAGTCATCGTAATAGAAATCATGCCGTATTACTTCCGATATTCTCTTATCTGTACATTCGTTTGCTAGCTGTACCAAGCACCTTGTACTCAAGAAGGGCGCACTGCTAGTACCATACGTCAATGTATTGAGCCTAAGTATATCCAGCGGTTTAGATTTATGATCCCTCCAGAGGATTAATTGTAGATGACGCTGCGATTCGTCCATCAGAATTTGCCGGTACATTTTAAGTATGTCACCGGACAAAACAAAGTTATGTTGCCTAAACCGAATCAGGATATCGAATAGTTCGTCCTGAACTACTGGCCCGATATGCTGAATGCAATTAAGTGATTTTTGTGAGGTAGATTTAGCACTACAATCAAAAACTACCCTCAGTTTTGTTGTTTCGCTGTCGCGTATGACAGAATGATGTGGCGCGTAGTAACCAAAGTCTGGTTTTTTAACCTTATTCAAGTGACCTAGTTGTGCATATTCAGTTATGAAATCGCAATATTGTTTTTTAAGATCCGGATTTTTATCTAATTTGTTTTCAAGATTCAAGAACCGTTTTTTCGCCATGTTAAATGAATCGCCAAGCGAGGTCTCTGGTATTTCCTTCAAGGGCATTTGTACTACAAATCTACCGTTATCTAATCTTCGTGTGGTGTCCATAAAGTGTTTTTCACAAATATTATCATCTTCGCGGTAAGTTACATTCGATAATGGAATTTCTTCAAGCTCCCAAAATCGAGTCAGGTCCTTTGAAATTTGTTTCGTCAAATTGCAGTGAACAATCGCATTCTCGTCATGATCGAAGTTACCTACGGGTCCCGCCACCAACCAGCCCAGCCTTGAACTCTGAAGAATTGGCCTGTTAGCGCCTAATTTTATTTTATCCGATGTTAAAATGTCAAAGAAAACATCGGCACCAAGCAGTAAATCGACTTCGGAAGGGCGATGGAATCCGGGATCCGCCAGTTGTATGCCGGTAGGTAAGTTCAATTCTAAAGCATTGATATAACCGTTAGGCAAGTTACCCGTAATCTGAGGCACAACTAAGCAACAAATATTAGTAGTGTATGAACTCGTTAATGACTTCAAGTTGAGTTCACAGCGATCCGAAATATTAAATGTTAAATTATTTATGCCCGAAACACTAATCGGTTTGTTATGAGTATTTTGAGAGAATCCTAATTTTCCTTTCATGTCTTCAGTCAGGAAACTCGATTGAGCACCTGCGTCCAGCAGAGCTCTCGCGATGTGAGTTCTATTATTTTGCAAGTTTGTTATTTTAATTAAGGCTGTGCATAACAAAACTTGTTTACTTATTGTCGCGGCGCACGCACTGACCGCGCTAACGACCGACGCGGCTGTATTATTATTCTCAAGCTGTGTATTTAATGGTGATTGATTATATTTATGTAATAATGTATTATGTCTTGCCTTACAGATCTGACAAGAACCTAGGCGACATTGCTCAACGTTATGTCCACGTCTCAAGCAGTTCAAACAAAGATGTAACTTTAAGACTTCACTTGACCTACTTTCGACGCTCATGGCCTTGAACTTGATACACTCTGATATCCTATGCGCACCCTGACACACCGGACAGGTCGGTGCGTTACTCATGGTACTAGTCGACTTGCGAGTTGCAGTTGCAGCAGCGACAAACGTCTTCGTTGTTTTAGGCTGTAGGTATTTATGCTGATCAGCTGATTTGTCGCTCCTACAAGCTAGCATCGTTTCAAGTACGTCAGCGCGATTGCGCAAAAACTTCAAGAATTCGGACAGCTCAGGTAAGTCTTTCAAATCAGTTTTATATTCTTCCCATTTTCTTGCTGTCATGGGATCTAACTTACTAGCAACTAAATAGATGATCACGTCATCCCATGAATCAGTCGGGCGGCCTAATGTTTTGAGGGCACTCATGTTCTTTGTGACATGATCAATTAGAAAGCGAATAGCCCGATATGATTCCCGAGTCAGCGTGTCTATGTTAAATAATGCCTTCATGTGATTATTTATGAGAATATTTTTGTTATCAAATCGTTCACATAACAACTCCCACGCCGTTTTGTAGTTCTTGGCGGTAAATTCGAGTGATTTTATTACGACACTGGCACCGCCCTCTAAAGAGGAGCGTAAATAATGATATTTATTTATGTCGGGAATAGACTCGTTCAAATGGATCATAGCTTCGAAGGTATCACGGAACTCTAACCATTTCAAGTAATTTCCATCGAAAGATGGGAGCGATATGGTTGGTAAACGTATGTTATTATGATTACACGTTCCAATATTCGACTGCGCTGTTCGTGCACCTTCGGAACTCTGGTCCTCACGATTGCAGTGACATTCAATGATCTCTTCAGTTGCCGAGATAAGAGAAATGAACTGCGTTTCCACAGAGTCCCTTTCTTGAATCTGATCATCCAAATTGGTACATGCCATTTCTATTTGTGTTTGAATCGAGTCAAATTCCGAAAATAAAGTTTGCAATCTAGTTAAACGAATATTTAATTCTTTTATTTGTAATGCATTTATGTTAGATTGGTCTAATCTTTGTATAGTTGAAAGATAATCCTTATATTTAGTAACACGACTTTTATAAGTCCCTCTTTGACGTACAAGTTCCTTCATGGCCTCCTCTGACATTTTAAATTAATTGTATGTACAACACTTAATTAAATGAAGGGCAAATAAGAATATTAAGTATGTTGGTAGCTAAGTAACTAATTCACTCAAACCCAATCCACAAAGCTTGGCAATTCGGTCCACCAGCAGCTGACTTGCAGTGAAGTAGGTCAGGACGTCAGACTAGGTATGACGCGCTTCCCGCGCCGTGCACGATACAGGTACCGCGCACGTCAAGATTGGTCACTGGATCACTGGAATGCACGGTTAAGAGGGCGTAAATATGAGGAATGTGTCTACCTACTCTCTATTACCCTTAAGGTACCAGCTGATGTGCGCGAATAGTTATGCAAGATAGTATTTAAAGAATTATAGGCAGCGTATTGTACTAAGTTATATAATGAGCCAAGACAAGTTCAGATTTAAAGCAGTAACCCGCTAATGATGCTTAATATTTTAAAATAAATTGAGGATGCTGGAAGCGAAGCATATACAGTTTATATAGCCAGAAAGTTACGTTTTTACTTTTTATAAGGTTTCTTGATTTTAAGGCAGTTGCTATGCAATGCTAGTTCAACACAAAATGGACGCTTGCTACTCTGAGTAGGTACACCTATTAATGCTTGCAGTTTACGTAATTAATGGCAAGTGGGTCTTTTCATGCACAGAGATAACACGTACCTGTTTAAATAACTATAACACCGCTGCATCAATTATGAATCACGAATTATTTGCACATTATGAACACATTAATCTAAAACACAACTGAGGGCTGAGCACTATTCACACAAATTAAAGACTAAATAGATCACGAAGGCTAGGGATAGAAAAAGGATTAGGCTACTTCCTTTCGTAATTGTGATGACGGTGCACTGGATGTAGTTATATCCTTTGTGGCCCTTGTGGAATTTTCCGCTCGCTTGCTGGAGTCCCGTTAGAAATGGTTGCGCAACAACTTCGGTGCTGTCCTGTCACGGTCGCCAATTGTCGGGGCTGTTATTGATGAACAGCTCAGCTGAGGGGTTTTGTCTCTTCAAGAAAAACTCCTGCTTCTAATTACAAGTTTTAATACGATTATAAAATACATTTAATTGGAGTGGGTTTGGTTGCACGATGCGGTGGTCGAAAGCGGTGTGTCGGCCGCGCAGATATAACGCCGCGTGTGTGACGTCATCCTCCTCAGCCCTCACCCCTCTGCAACTGGTTTATTCGCGGCAGCCTTAACAGTGACCTTTAGACGTTGACGTAGAAAGCAAAATTTTGGTATTTAAATCCTTTTTTTCATACTCGAACAGAATAAGACTTATGGAACAGGTTTGTAACTCATGCAAGGTACACAATTACACTTTACATTAACAATTTATACTTCATTCTAAAATCTTACATAATAATCCAGCTGTTTGTTCATTGTACCTGGAAATATTTGTTTTTCCTAGAAACTTGACCACACTAATTAGTGCCAATCCTTATTTCTGCACTTAATAAGCTTGACCACACTAATTAGTGCCAATCCTTATTTCTGCACTTAATAAACTTGACCACACTAATTAGTGCCAATCCTTATTTCTGCACTTAATAAGCTTGACCACACTAATTAGTGCCAATCCTTATTTCTGCACTTAATAAGCTTGACCACACTAATTAGTGTCAATCCTTATTTCTGCACTTAATAAACTTGACCACACTAATTAGTGCCAATCCTTATTTCTGCACTTAATAAGCTTGACCACACTAATTAGTGTCAATCCTTATTTCTGCACTTAATAAACTTGACCACACTAATTAGTGCCAATCCTTATTTCTGCACTTAATAAGCTTGACCACACTAATTAGTGCCAATCCTTATTTCTGCACTTAATAAGCTTGACCACACTAATTAGTGTCAATCCTTATTTCTGCACTTAATAAACTTGACCACACTAATTAGTGCCAATCCTTATTTCTGCACTTAATAAGCTTGACCACACTAATTAGTGCCAATCCTTATTTCTGCACTTAAGCGTAAGTATAAACGTAAGTGAAGGATTATTATTATCATTGAGCGAACAGAGTCGGCTTTAACCTGCCACGACCCTATAAGTCCTTGGTTTAGCTTATAAATCTGCCAATAGGCAGGTGATTGTCAGAAATTCAGTGTGACGTCACAGATAACCTTATCTCGGCCCGTGGGATTTCGCTCCATCGATCACCGCATTATTGTATTAGCCTTATATCTACTAACGAGCTAGCTATCAATTCATTAGGTTATATCGCAACATTTTCTGGAACCAGTGATGTTTTATTGAACGTGTTACAAACTGCAGTGTCATTACTCGTAGGTTTTAGTAAATACTGAAGTTGGTAACTACAGTATAACAAACTTCAAGGAACCAAATGACTTGTGACCACGTGTATTGTCCAGTCTCGATATTATAAAAAATAAACCAATCATTTGTTGTACGTTTTGTAGGAAGGGTAAATATTATGTAGTAATAATCGCATTCATTATGAAGCGATAATGGCAGTTATTATCGGTGAGCAAACTCGAGCACGTGCGTATTGTCTCAGGTGGGCGAGACCCGCGCGGCGCGGCGCGGGCGACACCTACACTACAGACCCAATTGTACTTATTTATTTAACCAATAAACGTTAATTGACAAAAAAATTCGTCGTGACTACATGAGTAGGTGTAGGTAGGAAAATATTTTGTTTTAATTCATAGTTCATGCGACACATCGACTAATAGGCGCATGAACGATTATATCATGGATAGGGATGTTTGGCAGTGATAGCGTCCCGCACAAGTAATCTAACACAGAAATATTTCGTCCTTAATATTAAAAAATATGTATGTGGGTTTATATTGTAGCATTTGAATTCTGTAGTATTATGATACTGTTATTTTATATACATTGTATATTGTTTTGAAAAAATGACACCTCGCCGAGTTTCTTACGCCGGTTCTTCTCGAGGCAGAGGTTTATTTAATGAACCGGTGGTAGTTTTTTGACATTCATAAGTGCATGTAACAATGTCTAAATTGAAGAATAAATGATTTCATTTCATTTCATGTAAATAATGGGCGCTAAACGGTTTATTTACTCTGGCTCAACGCTCGCTCGGATAGTAGTTAATTAGTGAAATATAATACCGTCTGACGTTCCCCTTCTTGCATCGGACATCCAGACGTACTGTTAGCTACCACACTTACGGTCGAAATTCCTCTTTTACGAACCAAGCGCTTTTCATCATCTTTTATAATGAACACTGCAAAATTTTGATGGAATTCTCTGAAGAGAACGAATGAAGAGATTCACCGTCGACCTATACTATATAAATACCTACATACATAATATGTACATGTCTAGATAAACAAATACTGAAATACATATTAGAATACCTACAACCATGACTCGGAAATAAATATGCGTGCTTATCATACAAATAAATGCATTTAGCGGCATGTAAATTCAAGAACTCCGGCTTCGTTGGCAGGGTGTCGTAGAATTATAACAACATACTTATGTGAAATGTAGAATATATAACAAATGAAAATTGTGAATGACTGCTCCGAACGAGGTATATTGCTTTAATATAAAAATAAATAAATGTATAAAAATATTGCTTTAATATAAAAATCTATACATATAAAAGTAGAAGCCCTCACTGGCTGACTGACTGACTAACCCATCAACGCTCACCTTGTTTAATCTTGAGACCTTATACATCTTTAACTGCTTCTTTCAGCTTCTTTTTGAATCGAATATCCTGTAAATCGAGAGCCAAATGAAACGATCACATCCAGTATAGGATGTGATGAGATAAAAGGTTTTAATAAAGACCAAGAATGGGTGTAGCATTGTCCGTTTTATACCCACTTGCTTAACTTAAGTCAGTATCTGTATCGTTGTACATCTCGTACTGGATAATAAGCCAATCAGCGCGTAATTGGCGCCATGAACTGCTGCCCTCGCCCTTCCCGCAGCCGCAGTTGCGGGTTGGCGGCGACGCGGCGGCGGCGCGGCGGCGGCCAGTGCCGCATGCTTTCATTCCACTAACGAGACAAATTGAATGAGTGCTCTCGATAAAAAAGGGATTACTTTAACGTGTTCTCTCAGCTTACTTGATTGGCAGCATAATAACCAATTAAAGGGGTCGTTATTTTTATTCGATAAGGATGACATTGGCGCGTAATTGGGCGCGCGCTGGCGACCGCTCGTAATAGTCGTAATCCTCGGCGCAGCGGAGCGACATGGCGCGAGTGCTGGCCGCGTGGAGCTTGCTTGCCGCGGCGGCGGCCTCCATGGACAGTAAGTATGGAGTGCGTATCATTATTTAGCCCACGCATTCAGATGTTCGGAGGAGCTCATTGAGAGATATTTTTTTTGATAAGTTCACTTTATCTATAGGCAAATATCCAACCAAATGTAGCTGACTACGTAGACAATTCACATTACTTTCTAGGACACATCTTTTCAGCCTTGTGTTCAATAATGTTCCTCTGTGTTCTGTATCTGCAGCGGAGACAAGTGACAGACTGTCGCGCATACGCAACGCGCCGATGCCGGGCACGCTCAGCAGCGTGGGCGACGTGGAGAGCTCGCCGCCCGTGTACCGGCCCGGCAGCCAGGCCTACGTGGTCTCGCAGTTCGTGAAGCCGAAGCCGCCGCACCAGTACTGGGAGGAGGAGACCTCGCTGACCATGGTGCCGGAGAACAGGAACTGCCTGCTGTGCGAGGCGGTGGACTCGGGCGCGTGCCGCTCCATGCCCTCGTGCGTGTACTGCGAGCCCACCGTCACCGCGCTGTGCGAGCGCTCCACGCCCTGCCTGCGCTGCACAGGTCAGTAGCTCACTAAGGTTCCTTTACTAGCTATTTGTCATTTAAGATGGTGGTGCTGTTTGTCTGCAAATCCTTGTAGGATGATTTATTGCATTATGAAATTGTTTTAAGCGGCAGAGGGCTTTCGGCCTAAAATAATCATAAGCGTCTGATTTCGTTATGGCCATATCCTATTGCGTTAAATTGAGGAAACACACCGGTACCTAATCTTTGAGCAGATAAGTCTCCGCATGAATGTGGTTAGGGGCTTCTAGCTGGGATGGAGGAAGACTGTCCCGTAGTATCGAGATACTGTGTGTTGGTTGCAGTGATTAAGAATCCGTTCTTCAAGTGCATCCCCGGCGAGAAGTATATGGACGAGTGCGACTCGTGCCGCTGCGTGGACGGCCACTCGGGCTGGTGCACCAACCAGTTCTGCGAGTTCCGCTCGCTGTACCTCTACGCCAGCCGCCTCTCCGACGGGGAGTACTACTAGACTATCTTTAGCGTCACTATTAACAATAAACTACCTACCTAACCAAATTGCAAGGTTTCTTTATTCATTTCAACTCTAAATCTACTGCGGCACTGCCAATATGTTCAGGCAATGTATTAATAAATGTAATAATCCGCTATTATACTATCGTTGGTAATTTCCGCGCGTCCCACTATCGGCGCCCCAGAAGCCCGCGACTTCATTATAAAAACATTACGGCATTGTGCCGGCTATCAGCCGACGATAATCTGCTACATCATAATAATACATCTATTTGCTAAACTAAAACCGGCCAAGTGCGAGTCGGACTCGGGCACGAAGGGTTCCGTACTACTGTCTATAAAAACGAAAAAAAAATTACAGTTAAATCAACCTATCTCAAAAACTATAAGAGATACTTTGATCAAACCAAAAATCGTTGAAAGAGTTAATTAGCATGCATCACCTCTATTTTTTTTAGAATTTTATACCCCGTAGTTATAAAAATAGAGGGGGGGGGACATACTTTTTACGACTTTGAGAGCTGATATCTCAAAAACCGTTCACTTTAAGAAAAATGTTTTTTAGAAAACTTTATATCATTTTAAAAGACCTTTCCATTGATACCCCACACGGGTATGTACATCGAAAAAAAAATTTTCATCCCTCAGTTACATGTATGGGGGGCCCCACCCCCAATTCTTTTTTTTACTATTTAGTGTCATAATTTTGTAGCGGTTCATACAACACATATTCCCATCAAATTTCATCACTGTAGTACTTATAGTTTCCGAGTAAATCGGCTGTGACAGACGGACAGACGGACAGACGGACAGACGGACAGACGGACATGACGAAACTATAAGGGTTCCGTTTTTGCCATTTTGGCTACGGAACCCTAATAAAAACCTAGTTTACAAAGAGGCCCCCTCATATTCGCACTTTATAAACAGACGATAGGGTTTAAATTTGTAGGGCGTGCTCGTGGAGTAAATACCTTTCAGCCGGGGCTCCCCGCGGAGCACAAAGCGCGCGCCCGAGTGAGAGGATTATTAATATTATATTTATTTGGACTAACAAAACCATACAAGTTTTTTTGTGGCTTCCTTTAATTATAGTTTAGCTCGTTTTCCCTCGGGTTCGTCTGCGTACTTTTTTCTGGCAACTGTTTAAATTTTGGCTGTCAGCATATCAATGACTGTAAGAACAGACAGTCCGATTGTGACAATAATCTATCAGAAACGGTAATTATTAAATGTGATGAAAGACAAGTCCGACATCACTGAAGTAACTGGTTTTAAGTGATAAGAGAAAGTTTTTCCGTGGGAAGCGCTGCAGTCCCCATGGCTTCCACCCCCAATACTTACTCGGCAGATGAATTAGTACAAAAACCAAAATGAAAGCGAGTCAATCAAATGGTAATTACATAACAGTCCCTGCATAGCGCTCTCGCCGGCCTGACGATGATTATAAAAAAATGAGAAGAGGATGTATAGTAACTATTGATTGTACTTCTGCGAGTACAGTTTTCACAGGCTGCCGGCTGAATCGCTGAATGGTGCCACTGATACAATGCATCGACATTGAGCCGAAGTTTGCGGAAGGAATAAGCTTGACTTCATATTAACTTCCCGTTGATAAGGGCTCATTCCCACGGAGCAACGCCGGCGGTGGCAGACAGGACATAGGCTCATACGACGTTGTCGCCGACCACGGGTAGTGGTCAGTTGCCGACAAAGCCACCGCCTGACACTGTTGGAGAAACCACTCACTCGTGTGTCCGGTGCTAACTAAAAGACAATCCAAAAAAATACGCTTTTAATCGGGTACATTTAAAGTTCTCTTTCGAGTAAGTCGAGTTGTATTTTTTGCATTATTTTGACAATTATTTTGCTAATTGAATGGAACAGTTTGCAATCCTTGTGGTTTAAATGTGGTTATTAGTTGTAAGGATTAGATCTCTCTGGGTGGCCACTGCCTGCTGCCACGACCGCTGGGTGTGGGTTAAGTCGCTACCGGGTACGAGATTGCAGATTATTGTATTGTTTGAAGGATTTCAGTAGTAATTACTTTTAAAGTCAGTTACGATGAGTAATGGCCAAAACTCTTAAAGCAAAAAAGTTGGCTTTAGATTTCATTATGTTTTAGGGTTAGGTGTTGAGCAATCTTCTATTGTTATGGACTTGTCACTTTTAAACAAGTTCTTCGAAAAGCATAAATTACTCTTTCCCCTTCTGACTACTTGGATATTAATAAATACTTATTTATGAAGCAATTAAAAAATAGTTTGAATTGGACCAAGAATATAGGCATCAAAAGGGTCCAAATATAATGCTTTTGAAAAAAATATAGAAAAAAATGTCCCAGTTCTATTGTTGTCGCGTAATTTGATGCCGATCTGTAAACTGTTTCCGTTTTGCAATAGAAACGTATTTGTTGACAAAAACATGTCGACGTGGTATCCATTACTCGCATAATAGCGGGGAATGGCGCGGTTTGCGCACATTGTGGCGTCGCGAGTGAATGGCGCGGGAGTGAGCGAGCGGAAGTGAGGAGTCGCGTCGGCGTCGGGTAACGTAGGTACTGCAAGTAATTAACATGCGTGGGTTTCATTTGGTACCAATACGGTTAATAGATCTACGATAATTTGACGCTGAGCAACGTGCGTATAATTTGAACTGAAAGCTGAATAACTTGTTGAATGGAAGGGCCTGCTTCGGTAGGTATATCTCTGTACCACCGATCCTCTAGCGCGGCCGTACTCAGGTGTGGGCGAAGCTTGCCGGTAAAGGCACTGTCACGGAGCTCAGAAATCAATGAGTTCCTTGCTTGCACCGAGGAGCTTCTTCTATGCCTGCATTTGTCTTAACGAAGTTCTGGTTGCGGCTTACATCAATCGATTAAGCAGCAATAAGTTTTTCTAATGAAATAATGGTTTCACAACTCGATTTCCGTTTACCACTTCATTTCCGTTCTTCATGTATGTTCAAGTAACAGAAACTAACCCGACTCCACTCCAGTTCTGAGCCACTGCATGGTGTATGGCGAGTTGTGCGCTTGTGTGCGTGTGTGCGCCGGCGACGAGCTGTCTGGACCGCCCGCCGCGGTATTGTGCGCACGCCTTTACAGCGCTACCATCGATTTGTATTTTACTATTTGTACTATACTGGACTCTGAACTTCATGCGAATGTTGTGCGAGACTTTGGTGAGACAAGCTGAATCAGGAAAGAGGATCAATAACCTAATATAGAGTACTATTAAATTGAGTTGTGTATATCTCCTTTCAAATAGTACTAATTGTAAGTACGTATCTTAAAGAGGTGACTTATTAGGCTTGAGTTATGTATTTATTTTAAATACCTACTCTTCTTCTTAGTGGCATCCTCACGACTGAGGGTCGTGTTGTGACTACATGAGGCCGTCACTTTGCTCACTATTGCTCTCCAGGCCGCGCGACTCCCGGCCATCCGGATTGACGTATGCAAGTTCCCTTTGCAGATTTCCCACAGCATTGGTTCAACGGGTTGGCGATCTCCCTCGACTTCTTTTTCCTTCCACGTGCCCCCCAATGATGAGTTGTTCCAGGCTATCAGGCTCTCGTCTAGCCACGTGTCCCAAGTACATGTAGTAGTGGCTGCATGCATATAGTGGATAGGCGAGACTTGATTCCTAATTCTGAGAGAATTGAAGAATTAGTGCGGCGCGCAGTCCAAGGAATTTACGCCAGCATCACATTTCGAATTCCTCTATTCTGCTCCGAATTCAAGCTTTCAGGGTCCATGTTTCCGAAGCATAGGATATATACGATATAAATACCTATCTACTATGCAAGTCGAAACTTGCAAGTTATTTTTTGTAGTTTGGTATAACAATGTAATTTTAAAGATACCTTAATTGACCCCAATTATACTAAACTTCGCAGAAATTATATGAAACCTCATTATCTAGTTCTTAGTGAGTTCTGGAGCCGTGGTAACGCATCGGCGCGTACGCAGTCGTTATGAAATATCAATATTGCGGCTTTGTGTCTACAAATATAATAACAGCTATTACCGCATAATGGCGGTCGTTAGCGCCCTTCTGTTTGCGGTGGCTAATAAGCCCCGCCATTGTACGCGCCCAAATCTTGCATTCGTGTTTGTTCAGACGTTTTTGAGTGTTTTAGAGTACTTTTAGGGCTTTATTCTTTAAAACATAAAAGATAAGCTCTTTATAACATCTGTTTTGAGAAAACATCATCGCATAGATAAATTGCATCGTCTCAGGATGCGCCGTGGTGAGACCATCACTGCAGTCCCTGAAGGAGAAACAGTCATGCCTCTAATAGGTATTTACTTCCAATCGGTACTTCCAACTCATTTGTAATTCATGTAGTTACTAACGTCCAGGAAGCAGATAACTGCCTACTAACCAATTTGGTATTTCGGCGACGCACTTAATGTAGGTTTAAGGTCATTTTAAGACTTGTTTATCCTTAAGAGAATGCACAAGAAACTACAAGTAAAGGTTGGATACGGAACCCGCCGCGTGAGCGCTGCTTTTCATCGCTGATTTGTAACAAATTGTCTACGAACACTCGTTTTGAAGGCACCGTGCTTATTAAATCCAACAATATCCTTTTATTACATTTTCTTTCAAGTATCACAATGCTTGTCTATTTAATGGAGCCATTCCGTCATACTTGGCAGTATATCGAGGATATTAAGACGCGGCATAAAGACACGGCCGAGCGCACAGAGCGCACACATGCCGGGCGGCGGAGTCGCATAAATGGCCCAAAAACCGCATTCACACGACAAAAAAATTAATTTGTCGCTGGCTGAGAATGGCTACGTTGCCCTACTGAGCAAGTAAAGTAGTGTTTTTGTACAGATACCGCTTTTTTGGTTTCTCAGGTGACACAAAACACGTGATTTCAATATTGAATGAGCTCCGCTCGATTGAGTTCTATCGCGTTTGATGGGCTGGTAAGTATTGGGATATATTTAACCGCACATGAAAAAACTTGTCACTCGGCAGTTTATTAAAAGATTTTTAAAACAAATTAATTATTTTAATGCGAAAAAACTAAATTCTTAGTACTAGGAATAATTTGAAAATATACCTACATCAATACTTGCATATCGATTATATGTCAGAATGGTCAGTTAAAAACTTAGAATTAGGTAGTGTTGCTACACAATAGGCAACGAGTACGAGCGAAGCGGAGGAGTGTTCGGAAGAACGGTCACCCTACAGCCATATTTTCCCTTAGTAATTGTGCACCTTACCTATGCAATTTCTTGAGGAATGCTGTATCTGTATGCTTCCCTCGTGTATGTAAATCGTTTTATGTAAGTAATATACTCGTTTATCAGCTTGAATGTTTTCGTTTTCAATTTGAAATTTGGTGGGAAATTAATATATGATATGACATTTTGGTTATGGTATTTTTTTAATTTTCTATTTATTCGAATCCAGATCGAAACTGAACTTTTTGTTTTCTTAAATATGTTCGAAAATAGATGAAATTTGTTAAATAACACAAAAAAGATGATAAATGTATGTATTTAAATTAGTAAATAATAATAATGCATAAACTGATACATACAATTTACGGAAAGTTGCGGTAAGATGGCAGCACTGATTTTAATTATAAAAGTTTCACTTGAAGGCACCAAAAAATGACTACTAAGTATAGTATTTGTAGTAGTCTGTGGCACCCAACTCTGCTTTAATTGTCCATTAAAGTAGGGTAAGCAAGGCAATAGACTAAATACAGTTTATATAATATTCCAGTTCATGATTGCGTAAGTCGCAGTAAAAAGTACAGGAAGAAAAAATACTTAAAATGGGTGCTGTAAGTATTATGTCATTGTAAAATTCAAGATTACTTATTGTCATTTATTTCGGAGATCAAGAAATATTAGGTAGAAGTGAAAAATACTTGTAGACGCCGGTGCCGGTGATGATGGAACTCGACGACCCAAATAAAACTTCGATATAAAGTTGAATGTATAATTTTAATAGGTGCTGATTTACAAAATAGCTTGGCCAAGAGAGGTATGTGCAGAAGTGGTTGTATGTGAGAACAAAGAATAGGTAATGACGAGCAAGATTTGATTTGAGTTAACGTATATTACAATGGTAGGGATACAGCGTATGTGAAGCGTTGCTATTGGTGGCTTTAAAAAAGCTGCTATTATACTAACCGTGACCGACGGGAGTTGCTTTCTCAACAATACTAAATCACAAATACATATAAGTATGCACTTTTCAGAATAAGAATAATTTGTTAGTGTACAATGATACTGTTACAAAAAGAAATGAAGATATCCGGTGAAGCCCAAACTAGGCAGAGCCCGATGTGTATCTTGGAACCCGTGGAGCCATCCGTGGTATCCATAGTCTTTACTCTTACACCTACCACGTGTTCGAAGTTGTGTCATATATCATAGGAAACATTATTGCTAAAAATTGTGTTGTGAAAAAATAAACATCAACAAAAATAAAATATATTAACTTCCTAATTAAGTATACCGATCATACCTATCTTAAGACATCTAAATGCTTATCAAAAAAAAATACTGACTGGGCATAATAAAAAAAACGCATTTTGCACAGTTTATTTTAGTTGTGTAAATCAGCAGTTTTAGGTTGTTAGGTTTTTTATGTGCCTTTAACTAGTCTAGACTTTCTGAATTGAATTATCTTACATAGTAGGTTGTTAGGCAGTTGAGAACTCCAGTGTGTGTGCGGTGTTTGCGTTAATATAGGTAAGTATATGTGATCTTGAGAGTAAGTAACATTAATTAAAAGTAAGTGACTTCTAAATAAACGATCGTAAATAGAAAGTCTTCAGTTTCGTTATTTGCCAGGGCAGTAGGTACCTACCTAAACTATTTCTTGGGGTGCATTTAACTTTTGTTGAGATGCCATCTTTTGAGATCACAGGCATCGTACTTAAAATTGTGGTAACATGCAGAATCGTTGAGCATTCGGTAGAAATATTAGGTATGTACTGATCTGTGTGTGTCATTTGTTTATTTCGCAACTGTCACTCGTCGCGTCCAATTGCCAAGTACTTCGGAAGTTGGCACCCGACACTGCAGCAACAAGTTTATCCAACATACAGTAGAACTTATGTCTTTGTAATAAGGTCGGTGTACGGCGCGGCCGATTATTTAGGCGTTGCTGACATTACAAAATTGAAACATATCTGTTGTCGACGTGCTTGTATTGTTTAAAAATGTATTTACCATGTATTATGAAAATTGATAATTACAATAAAATAAACTGATTGAAGGATAGGACATTTAAAGTTTTAAGTAAGTTAATTTTGAGTCCAATATAATACCTAAGAATGCAGTTGTCTTAACAAATTCTAAAGTTTCACCATTAAGTTTTATATTTGAATCTATATTGATATTTCATGATGGTGAGTTTGCTAGTGAGAATTTTTGAAAACACTGAAAACAATCCATAAACTAACTTACAATTGAATATCAGTTGCTTTCATTGCCTGCTGTCTAAAAAACGAGTTACAGAAATATAAATATCCATAGAAAATTCCCATCAGAATCTTTCCAATGAATACTTACTCTGATAAATTCTGGTGAAGTTTCCGGAAAAATCAGAGAATTTTTCTGAAATTTTGAGAATATTCTACAACTATAATTTAAATTGGATAAAACGTGGTTTATCGCCGATTGTAATTCAGTTAAATCCTACTCTACCTGTTTTACTTTTGTTAACAGTAAATCACTTAAAATAGTCACTGTCAAATCCCGGAGGTGGTCTTGAAGTACGTGAACCAGCTGTCTGTGTTGCATGCGGTGTGCGCCGACGCCGGCCGGCCGCGACTGCGCGCCCGCGCCCGCGCCCGCGCAGCGCGCTGGAACTGCTGAAAGCGGACGCAGGGCCGGTGCTGCGGCATGTTAACCGACGTTTACTTACTTATTTATGTTCGGCGACTTTGTTTACAAATAAATACAAATTTTATTTAAAACGAAAAAAGGCATATAACCTCTTATCTGTGACAGGAAAAAAAGAGGGCTGTCGATTAATAAACGACGTTTCGAGATCCGAATGTTTCGAGGGCCCATCCGGTCGTTTTAAAGCTAAAAGCTAGTGGTAATTGTTTCTACAGGCGAGCACTCTCAAAAGTATACTGCTGTTTTCCCATGTTAATTGGGGTTTTCGGTAGGATGAGGTTGCGCGACTCTTATTTAGCTATTCTCTATTCTGTACATTGTTTCACTTGGTAAATGATAAAATGAACTCGTGTGGACATAACTTATCAAGTAAGTCGTATAAAATTGCAACGACATACATAATTATTTATTTCTCATTTGGTTTGATGACATCGCATGAAACTGATGCATATTACACGGGATATAACTCGTGTACACTTGACACGCCGTAATAAGGTTGTAAATGACATCTGCCATATATGGTTTAACCCTTTTCCAGGCGTAGTACAATTTATCGACCACATACGTGTCAATGGAATTTCAATTTTAGCCCTGGGATTTAAGGTTAAAATTATATTGCATTTTCTTAAAAAGTGACTCGTCGAAAAGAATCACTAAAACGTAATTATTTATAATGTATATTTAGTTTTTTGTAAAACCTTCTAGATTGGTGCGGCCTGGAAAAACTTTATTTCGCTTTTTTATTCTTGTTTGTCCTTGTTTATAAAATTACATTTATTTTATATTTATTTGTATAATTGTGTCCTGAAGTAGTTAGCTAATCTTATTTTGGATACTACCCCAATTCTTAATAAAGTACTGGAGATGTCTTGTAATTTTACAAGTGTAAATATAACATTGATATAGATATTTAAAATAAAAAAAGTGCTTTTTCGGTTATTGCAGGCAGCCGCATAGTGTTAGGTGGTACCTAACAACAGCGTTACATTGTTATATGATTGAAGTGAAGAGTGAATTTTGACGTTCTGATACCATTTACATCTCTAAGGACGTTGAATCAAAAAAAATAGTAACTATTTACAAATTATACTCTTGTTTAATCAGACTGAGACCTCTCAGACATCTCTACTGATGTTGTAATATTTTCAAGTTTATTTTCACTGTATGACCTCAATTTTCCTATATTTGTAATTTCGAAATTATTATTCTTTCCTAAACTACGAATTAATATTTTGACATGTAAAAGTACCCTTGTGGCATATTTGCGGAATAAATGTTTGATTTTGATTTTGTACCTAAATGTGAATATAGCGAGTTTTTTTCTTTGAAGATTTTCATAAGATTACTATACAATACAATACCAATACTCTTTATTGCACACCTCAACTACTCTTACTCTTAAAAAGTAAAACTATGGTTAAATTAATGAAAGTTTAAATAAAAGTTTGGTGACGTCACCGGGCCCGCACCCACACACGTGCGCTCCGACATGCCCACGCGCAGCCGCATATTACCGAACACAGCGCGCTCGCACGACCACCGGCGTCTGACCCCCTGAACCATTCACCCTATCCCATCCCACGGGTCAGCTGTAATTGGTGGTTATGACCATCGACTGTGGCCTGTGCTTTCAAGCAAGGCATTAGCGTCGCGAGGCCAGGCTAAGGTGGACACGTTCAGCTGTAGTTAACATCTTGCGGCACCTTATTTAGAGTCCTGAGAATTTCAGCGGCGCGCGGTGCAGTGAGGGAGCAGAACATTACAAATTAAATAAAACTACCACTTTATAGTTTTATACAGAGGTGTTGGTTAGGAAGCATAACTTTTCCAGGTATAAGACGTAGACGTATATTATGACCAGCAATTACGATTGAATTGAAAAAGGTTCTGCCGGGAACTAATATAGCGCTTTTGTCAAAAAACTTTTATAAACATAATCTTTGAAATGTCAAAAATGTAATGCTTCCCCGCGGTTTTTTACCGAATTACAAGTGTATGTTTCACCCGATTTTCGCATTTGAATCGGCAGTATATCACTTTTGTCCTCTACATGTTTATTATGGCCACAATTACCTTTTTTAAAAGTTTGGAACTTGAAAATAATGAAAATTATATTGCAAAATTTAAGGAGCGAGCCTGCATTATAAATATATTTTATCTATACACGTTAACTTCCGATTAACTTATCAGTTGCCTCTTAAATAATAAAAAATAAAACAAAAGTAAGCAAAATAGTTGAGCTTGCAAAATAGTTGTTGATGGTACCAAATTCACGAAAAAAGCCACTTTAAAACTGTATTTAAATTATTATTTTACAATAATTTTATTTTAATATTAAGGCAATCCAGTCGAATGATTACCTATTTCTTTGTTAGTAGAATAATCTGATTGATCTCTTATATTGCAATATGGTTAAGGTAGAAACCCTAATGATAGATAGAAATAGAAATATATATTTGTCTTGTTACTTTGGAACTTGTTACACAACAACTTGTTATAAGTTTTTTGATCCTGAGCTAGGAATCCCTGTTTCAGGATCCAAAAAAAAACTAAATACAAGCTTCTAGTTTTAACATGCCTTCGTAAAGGGTAATTAAATAATGGTCAGTTTTTTTAAACTATAAATTACACCTATTTATTGTGTGGGTGTGATGTGGTGTGTATACAGTAATAAAGTTAAATGGATCTTAACTTTATACCTAGTCCAATTAAATGCTTAGCGAAGGAAGGTTAGGAGCATACGTATATATATCTGTATCTGATCTCAACCCATGCGTATGATTATTTATCTTTCGAATAGTACCTACTTGCTATTTTGCGTAGGTAAAGGTAACTAATTCACTTTTTTCTATTCTACTCTAATCTTTCAATATTTTGCGAGTAGGTCACGTCCATTTTGAAGACCGTTTTTAAGAAACTATTATTATTAAAACTTATTACCGAATTTAACACCGTTAGAACGAAATGATCCGGATATAAAGTGGATCCATGTGTTTGAGTTAACTGAAACCAATTACAATCAGTATTAATAACGGTATTGAACTCCGGACTAGTTATAAATGTACATCAAAAAACTACAGCCGTCAATTTATTTACATCAATTAAACGATTTTTAAATAAAATAAATTATTTTATTAATATAATTAACAAAAAACAAGCAATATTAGGAAGAACTATGAACCTATAGCACTCCGAGCGAGCGAAGCGAGCGTTTCGCGGTAATGGCCGCCGAAGCCCCAGAACCGAACTTTCTTTGCTTTATCCTATCATTTATAACTTAATCTTTTTTTTTGAATTTAGACAGTTTTTGTCTCAGGCTACTATTTAAAAAAATGAAGAGAAGAGAAGAATGAATTAGGTTTCAGTGCATTAGTAGGTAATCATTATATACCTATGCAATAATTATAATAAAACTTTAATTTTAAATAAATAGCGTTGCGTCAAGAACTTACTTTGCTGATAAATTTTTTATTTAACTATTTTTCTGTGCAATCAGTGAAATTAATAATAAGTAGGTATTTTATTTGCAGGTAAGTACTAGCCTTAAAATAAGTATAGTCTATACAAACTTCCGCCTCCCACTTCCCCCTTTTAGGGGACGATTTCCGAAATAAAAATTATCCTTCTCCGTGATTCTTCGGGTACCAAATTTCATAATCGATTTAGTGTTTTTTTAGTGAAATTGTAACAGACAGAGAGACACGCAAAGTTCGATTATTATTGTTTTCCTTTATTAATTTAGCACGCAACTCGTAGACCGTTTCTTCTAATAGACTCTCTTTAGCAATAATACCCTTCTTGGTACCCAAAATGCACACTATTAATTTTAAATGTACATTATTTAGCTTGAACAACCGCCCGACTCCCGCACTACACCGCGAGCCGCTTCAGACTCTCACCAAATAAGCCCTCTCGTGCGCATTTTGCAACATTCTATTAATATCGTCCCTCCTCTTCTGCCGGTCGACTCCAGACCGAATCTCGACCTGATACGTTTCATTTTATCTTGTCTCTTCGCCGTCAACTCAAATAGATACGTGCTATTAAGAAATGAACTTCATCATGAGGTAAATAAAATGGAAATTAGTTTGCGTGTGTAGTTTTAATTTTCTCTTTACCTACGGTGTTATAAATTGTAATAAGCGGTTCGCGGCTTCTGTATGTTTTCTAAAAACACAATTTTTAGTGATGTCCATAAATGTAGTCCATAAAATAATAACTATTAAGGTTTTTTCATTACATTAATACATTCATACAAATTCCGATTCTATAGACTTAGTGGAAGCTCTTGTTCACCTAAAGGATATGAAAAATAAATATAAATCATCTATTCCTGAAATTGGACATGACGACCTTTATTTGATGGTGTTACGTATATATGTACGAGTATTTATAGTACATAGATAGTGTTATGATATGATGTAGTTAGAACTGTTTGTAAATTGTAGATATGTTAGTATTCTATCAGTGTTAATTCCAACATCCTCAATTATAATCACTATCAGTCGCAAAAACAAAACAAATACATGTGTTGTATTTCTATTTTGTACATATGGATGCCAGCCCCATGTTACCCCTCCCTGGTCTACAGGGTAACCTTTGAACCGGTTAAACGTAAGTACGTAGTACATAACTTATACATGTGCGTACATACCAACACTATAATCTATTTATTTATTAATGAGGTGCACTTTACAGACATCTTAAATGGTACAGTTAATCACTACATAGTATAAAACAAAGTCGCTTTCTCTGTCCCTATGTCCCTATATCCCTATGTATACTTAAATCTTTAAAACTACGCAACGGATTTTGATGCGGTTTCTTTTAATAGATTAGAGTGACTCAAGGGGAAGGTTTATATGTATAATACATGCATCAGTATTGCACCCGTGCGAAGCCGGGGCGGGTCGCTAGTTTAGTATAAAATCAGTAGCTTATAGACCAGCATGACATCCAAGGCACATGCACACAACATGAGCAATAAGATCGCGATGTGCCTCGTAAGATGAAAACACGACTAAACCGTAGATCCCCGTCACGGATGAATCAGCCAAGTGGCAGTACTTGAAAAGAATAATTTGAATGAGTCACATCTCCATCCGAGCATAAGTCCCCCTGAATCCGCGGCGGATTGCAAAGGTCACGAGCCCTGCCATTCAGCGCCCGCTGCGGGAGTCCCCGCCCCGCTATTTAAATTGCACTTTAAACTTTCAGCGGTTGAAATGAAATTTGTTTCGCGCTTTCAGTAAACACAGAAACCAGCGCCAGAGCAATAGTGACCTACTGTCTGATATTCCAAAGTCTAAATCAGTATGAGCGGCGAGTTAAGTCATATAGGTTTATATTTGAAATCTCCTGAAATGGTATCGCGCTGCATGTCGGGCGTCCTTTTCACTCGCGCGGCGCTGGACGGCTGTCCCGCTCCGTCTAATTCGGTTGGCACGTGTGTGCGCGGTATTTTCGGGAGTTGTGTAATGTATGGTGCGTACGCGCACGTTACGTGTTGCCTGAGTCAATGACTCTCGAGTGCGCTTTATAAGGAAACAACTACAGCAAAGCGCGTACTTACGAGTACGTATATACCCCGTTGTACTGTACTGTTGTAGGTATGACACACTCACAAACGCACTGGGCACCGATAATTTCCGAAATGGCATCATCATTAATGAGTTCTCATTAGTGAGTGCTGCTGATGATGATGATGATAGATGAATAGATACTATACTGAACACATCCACAACTCACTTGATACTCGTCCTGACAGGACCGAACCCGGATCTCGAGCATTGCAGATACATTAATTGTCTTTAAAGTCAAATTTAAGTGTTACAAATTATCACATAATTATATTTAAAACTAGCGACAATGTGGTGTATAATGGTGCAATGCTGATGCATGTATTATACATATAAACCTTCCCCTTGAGTCACTCTATCTATTAAAAAAAACCGCATCAAAATCTGTTGTGTAGTTTTAAAGATTTAAGCATACATAGGGATATAGGGACAGAGAAAGCGACTTTGTTTAATACTATGTAGTGATGTATTACATGTATATATATGCAGGTAAGTTAACATCTCAACATTAAGTATATGATTTTATCATCATTACTCGTATAGTAATCAAGTAATTTAAGGAAGTTAAGTGAGAACTAACAAAATATGAATCATCATCATCATAATCCTAGCGTTATCCCGGTACAGTTGCATCCTAAAGGATGCCCGAGGTCCGGTACCTAATTCCAAGAGTTGGCGTAGGCACTAGTTTTTACGGAAGCGACTGCCACCTGACCTTCCAACCCGAGGGAAAACCAAACCTTATTGGAATTAGGCTTGTCAAGTAAGTGGGCAAATTGACTGTTAGAAGTTCTCGAGCCGCCCGAAGGCCTCTAACTTGGCTCATAGACAGCAGCCACGATCAACGGCTTAACGTGCCTTCCAAAGCACGGGAGCGATCAGTTAATAACCACTCAAAGCGGTTACCCATCCAATAACTGACCTGGGCCGACGTTGCTTAACCCCGCATACCGCAAGCGGTACGCGGGCACCGTTGGGCCACGAGCGCCCAACTAACAGAATATGAATATGTTTAACAATAACGAATTGCACCCGTGTGTTGTATTGCAGTGAATATTGGTTTGTAATTTTGTATCGGAATATGTATAATTTATTGAAATTTTTGCTGTGAGATAGTGTTGTTACGTTAAATTGATTATAATAATTATTATTAACGAATTTGGTCAGTAATAGTAAGTTGGTGATAATAATTCGACATCTAAATATTCATTAATCGAATAATATGCTATATTGATTAGAATTTTTTCAGTTGATTTCCATTTTTTCCCTTTGACTTTATTATATTTTATATATTTGTTATACGCTTCTATTGACATTTTGTAAGGGCCGGAAGCACTCTTCTGTTTCAATCGCGATGGTGGTGCCATTAGTTTGGATTTATTTCTTAACGCATATATTACAGGTTTATCTTCTAGTTTTTTTGACTCCTGCTTTGTTCACATGTTTATGAAAAACATGTGCATAGATATTTCTGTCGTCGCGTTTGTCTACATATACAGGATGTAACAAAAATAGTGAGGATCCGTTTAAGGGCATATTTTGTATCGTGTTTTGATTAGGAAAAAGTAGAAGAAATTTTTTTTGACGGTCGTCCAAGTCAGTCTACTGTCCATAAAAGGGACAAAAATTTATTGCATCAAAAAATATATATTTCTACTTTTTCCTAATACGATACCGAATATGCCCTTAATCGGCTAATGTTTACATATTTCTAATCAAAATTGTTGTATGGATTTTCGCTAACAGATAGTACAGATATTTTTGTCGGTTTGGGAATGTATATTTATGCCCTTGACTGTAATACCTATTCGAGTAATCTGGTACCCTTCTCACCTATTACAAACAAGCTTAAACTCAAACTCAAACTCAAAATCATTTATAGGCCTTCAGATAGCACTTTTGCAAGTCACAACGAATTCTATCTTTATGTAGTATTCGGATTAATTACATTTGGTGGTGGTACCAGGTGGTGGTCATGCAGAAGCTTCCAGGCATCTTTGTCTTCTATGTATTGGCTAATAGTATAATAAGCTTTCTTTAATAAAGCAGATTTTATATGACTCTTGAATTTACTTTCTGTGAGCCCAGTGATTTCTTTAGGGATTTTATTGTAAAACCGCACTGATTTGCTTAAGAAAGATCTTTTATTTGTTTTAGATAGCCTAAAATTAGGTACAGCTATTTTATGTTTATTTAGTATTAGGTCAACTTCTGTAAGATTGTCACCGCTTCATCCCCGCACATTGCCTCGTCAGTAACAACGTAAAGGTTCGGTGATTTCGTCATCAGGCTCTCTCGCTCTTGCCGCTCGGCCGCCGCCGCTCCCTCCCCTCGCTAATAAAATATTTTCATTAAGTCGGCTTTAATAATGTCCCGTCCCTGATCCCTTTCAATAACAATTACGCGTGGGAACTTACCGCCCGAGGGCGGCAAACAGGACGACTGACACGCGACATCTGCTAATTTTATTGTGTTTAATTGTACGTATTATGAAGCATGAAAGTCAGATACAAATGGCTCAAAAGTAATTCCCAAGTTACGAAGGCAATTATTTGAAGCTTAAGGACATCAAAGTACCATACGATGTGATGTTAAGTTTGATTTGTAAAATTAATTTTAATCTTGTTTGAAGATGCGATGATATATTTATATCCATTCTGATTACTTATACTTTGTGATATAATAGTCGTTTTTGAAGATACATGTATCATTTTGACTTCATGGATAACATCGCTGGCATGACTCAACTTATCATTAGCGCATTGCAAAATACATAGGTACGTGCGGTGCGATGCACTGGTAACTGGTAAGTATATGGGACTAGAATGAAATAAAAATTATATTGTTAGATACTAAACAACTGGAACAAAACTATGTATTTGGGAATGAAATTCAAAAATATTTATAGTACCCCAGTTCGGAGCGGCAAAGCAAAATTACAATCCTATACTGTGTGCTTTTGTTTAGGCAAAACCTTGTCAAAACCCTAACTATTATAGTACAGAATTCGACTGAAATCGCATAGACTTTGTTAACTACATTCTACTGGCATTGCAGCAACAAATGCTAGTCTATTTCGGTATATAACTTGAATAAAATTTCAGCCATTTTTCAGTTTTTTCAGCACTTCGTATGAAATAAATAAGATTTATTGAATACTAGCGACCCACCCCGGCTTCGCACGGGTGCACTATTTAATGGATGTTATTATACATATAAACCTTCCTCTTCAATCACTCTATCTATTAAAAAAAACCGCATCAAAATCCGTTACGTAGTTTTAAAGATTTAAGCATACATAGGGATATAGGGACAGAGAAAGCGACTTTGTTTTATACTATGTAGTGAAGTATAGGTAGTAACAAAAATCTCAGATGTGAGAGAGCCAAGTTAGGTGCGACGACGAGCGAAGCGAGGAAGAGCGTGTTAGATGAACCTGAATAAACAGCGCACGAAGCCGAGCGAGCGAAGCGAGCGTGCCGCGGTAGCGGCCAGGGTGTGCCAGAATCGATTCTTTTAAATTACACTAGTTAACTAAGTTTTTTTAACATCGCTGAAATTTTATTCAAGTTATAGACCGAAATAGTCTAGCATTTGTTGCTGCAATGCCAGTACGAATGTAGTTAACAAAGTCTACCCGATTTCAGTCGATTTTTGAAGTGAAGACAGATTAGGGTTTTGTCAAGATTTTGCATAAACAAAAGCTAATCGATTTCAGTTCTCACTTTGACAATGGTATAGGCGTTGTAAATTCGCCACCGGTAATGAGAATACAACACTATCTTGTAGAGCTGCCGTCGCTCCCTCCCCGCTCTGGGACGATTAATCGTGTAACGCTAATAATTACCAGAAACCTCCGCCACTCTCACAACTGCACACCGACATCACGACAAAAAGGTCTCAAGTAACTTTTCGCGTCATACCATTTCATGTAGTGTACGCACAGTGCTGGGTGTGAGACAGCGTGCGCTCCCTGGAGATGCGCCCTTGCGGCAGCGGGCGGTGTGCGCATTTGCCGCCTCGTTAGAGATAATTGGCGCGCGGCGCGTGCGCGGGCTTAGTGAGCTTCTAGTTAGTTAGTTAGCCAGTTATTGGGCTTTATTGGCACGGATTGATTTAGTGACAGGGATTGATGTGACTGGGAAAAGGCAAAGCGTTTATAGCTCATAGTAGGACTGGAAATATCTCCCTCAAGTTGCCGAAGGTTGAGGAAATACTGGCCTAGTTTTTGGCTTAGTACCTACATAATTTTAGTGACTAGTTATTTAGAGTGTGTATAAAATGGGCGCGTTTTGCGTTTTATAAATAATATCAGTGACAAGGGTTACTTATCTGTTTATTTCTTTGTAAATGATTTCTTAAAAACCGATCTAACGATTTTGATGAAATTTACTACGCTGGGGTTTACGGGATCGCAAATAGTCCAGCTAGACAATATTAGTATCTTCTGGGCCTGTACCCACGATGCTCCAAGTATGTTCTAATCTATCTCTATCAGTCCTTTACTAGTCTTAGTCTAAATATATAAAAAAAGAAGTCCTGATCTACCATCAACGCACAGCCGAAACTACTGGAACTAGAAACTTCAAATTTGGTCCAGAGCTTACTTTTATGACGTATGCAAGGGATAAGACGGGATTTTTGGAAATTCCACCCCTAAGGGGACCAAATAGGGGTGCAAAGTTTGTATGGGAGAAATTTTTTTTTGGGCTGAATACTTAAAAATTCGTAAAAAGATTACGAACTTAAATCCAAGAAAGTGTTTTCAGCGTTTTGCAAAATTCTAACCCTAAGAGGGTAAAATAGGGGTGCAAAGTTTGTATGGGTGAAACTTCTGTTTTAGAGTTAGACTTAAAACGTCGTATATGGACTCTCTGTTTAAATAAAACAAAACTTATTCCAGCGTTTTTCGAAGTTGTTCCCCTAAAGGGGTGAAAAGGGGGTTCCAAGTTTGTAAAGGAAAAAGTCTTTGATGAAGCGAGAGATTTACAACTTTGTATATAGACTCTTTGTTTGAATATAATAAAACGTATTTCAACGTTTTTCGAAATTGCTTCCCTAAAGGCGAAGGCGATCTTTACTTTTCTTAAAAATCGATATGGGTGTCGTTTTCGAGGTTCCTTGAGGCGAAAATGATACGCATTTTCAAATCCAAGATGGTGGACTTTTGTTTTTCTTAAAAATTGATATGGGTGTCATTTTTGTAGTTTCTCGGGGTGCCGATTACGAAAATGACATCCGTACATACCTACATACGCAGGTGCAACTGAGAATCTCCATTTTTGTAGACGGTTAAAAATTACGCTTACTACGCGGGCGAAGCACGGGGAAAAGCTAGTTTATAATAAGTATAAACTATTACACACCTTATAATTAGTAAACGGGACTCAATGCCACACAATTACGAAATTTATTTATGTACCTGAGTCTCACATTGCTATTTAGATACTATACATACGTATTACTATTCAGATATCTTCGCCCTATACTGTTCATTTCATCTTTTCAATTTAAAGTGACAACCACTAATACAAGACAAAAGTGGTAAATGAACAACACTGAAAATGTCCAAAGAGAATAAATCAAGTACAACAAGGAATTATCCCCGGAGGGATCACCCTGATGTGAGTCGCGCATTTCCGTAATATCCGCGGGCGCCCGCGGCGCGGGGCCAATAGCGGTGGTTACTTTACGCGGCCTGTTTTGTTACCGCTATTTAATAACCTTTTTATTGGACCAAGTACTGGTGGTGCTTAGCTAGTATATCTGTAACTAATAATAAAGCATCACCTACTTTTCTAAGATGGTGTACAGTCGCAGTCAGTTTGTGTCCTCGTGTCGTGCAACAGGCGACCGCTCACGACGAGAGGACTGGTGCTTATTTGAAATTAGAGGAATACCTACCTTAAAATGGCATAGTCGGCTCGAGAGGGTAAAATATTTATTAATAACAAAGGGGTTCTAATTCTAAGTAGAACATTTGACATCTTAATAGCATTTAAACAGGATTAGGTTGAAATACTCTGTCGTACTCTGCGTAAGTATAGCAAGTAGTATCATTATAAGCATATTTTGGGAGAAAATGCCTGACTGTAGAGTTTCTTTAGCGTTTCTTTTAGGCAGTGGTCTTTTGAGAGTAGTTTTTGACTTGTAAAAGTGCCACTGCGGCTTACTTGCAGAATAAAGTTCATTTATTTCATTTACTAGTTTATCCTGCCTTCTAACTAGTGAGAAGTGAAGGGGTCAAAGAGCTCTAGAGTAAATGATGACTCACTTAATTTGCCGTTTATGATAATTGATCGACACAACACATCAAAACTAGCAATAGAGTGCAGCGTATATTCTAATACTAATATTCCGTGGCTGTGCTACGCGATTCACTTAAGCACCGTCCGTTTTTATATGGAAAATTTTAAATAAATAAATAAATATTAGAGGACAATCTTACACAAATCGAACTAGTCCCACAGTAAGCTCAAGAAGGCTTGTGTTATGGATACTAGACGACGATATATTTAATAGATATAAATACTTAAATACATAGAAAACATCCAAGACTCAGAAACAAATATTCATGCTCATCACACAAATATTTGCCCTGACCGGGATTCGAACCCAGGACCGTCAGCTTCACAGGCAGGTGCACTACCCACTAGGCTAAAGCGGTCGTCAAAAGTTTCCATATAAAAACGAGTCCTCACCCGTTTTCATACCCCACCCTCACCCCTCGGTGAGTGACAGGTGAGGACGAGTCGGTTTCATTACAGACTGTTCAACATAGAAACTTATCAAACTTTCCAAACTCGGATTTTACCCATCATCCTCCTAAATCTATCCCAGCAGCGCTGCATCCCGAAGGAAGCCCAGGGTTCGCTATCTAATCCCAAGATTTGACTAGTTTTACGGAAGCGACTGCCATCTGACCTTCCAACCCGAGGGGAAACCAGACCATATTGGAATTAGGATTGTCAAGTGAGCGGGCAACTTGACTGAGAAGTTCTCAAGACTCCCGAAGGCCTCTAAGGGCTTATCGATTTCTATCATAGACATCAGCCGGAATCAACGGCTTAACGGGGCTTCCAAAGCACGGGAGCATTCAGTTAATAACCACTTCAAGTGGTCACCCATGAACTGACCTCGGCTTACTTTGCTCAACCTCGCATACCGCACGGGGTACGCGGGCGCTCCAAACTGACTTTAACGGACATCACTTTTTTTATTTTTTTATTTAACTCAAAAATATAACTTACAAGTAGGCATATGACTTTACCTCGCTATATACAGTTTGTTGGCGAGTGTTGCGCTCTCTCATTTACAGGTTTGGAACTTACACCTACTTCTTTCCTATAAACTAAATCATGCAATGCTTATGACAGACTAAGAAATCTAGCAATAACTAGGTACCTAAGGTACGTAGTGTGTGCACCAACGACGCTACGCCGTACCGGTCAGCCTCTTGTTCAATTAAAGTCCTTGTCTCGATGCAGTAAGGTTCACAAACGGCCGGTTAAACGTTTCGCCGGTGGCGCGCTCACCACGTAATTAATAACAATATTATTTTCAAGTTATAAACACCACTTGAGGTGCATCCCACCCTGAGTGAGTACGCAGTGAGTGTGTTGTTAGTTGAAGGCCGCTCCGTATCGGGCCATGTTAGCCGCGAGTGCCGCTAGTAAATATTCGCGTAGTTCTAATCGCGGCGCGGTGTTGTGAAAGCGTACACCGCGCCGGCTATATCGGGCGCGGCCCACGCGCGACACACTGACACACACCCCATTACCGCACTTTCCGTCTTAATGCTGCTGATCGCCACTGCATACCTTCTTTCCTCTTACGTACCGTACCCAAAGGGCAAGACGGACCCTATTACCAGGTCTCCGCTGCCCGTCCGTCTGTCACCGGGCTATATCTCATGAACCGTGATAGTCGGACAGTTGAAATTTTCCCAGATGATGTATTTCAGTTGCCGCTATAACAACAAATACAATACAATACAAATACTCTTTATTGCACACCAATTAAAGGATACAGTACAGTACAAAAACACAATGAGTAGAAGCAAACAACAGGCGATCTTATCGCTAAAGAGCGATTTCTTCCAGAGAACCTTACGGTAGCGGAAATGAAATCTAATCATAACGAAATACTAAAAAAACAAAATAAAATAAATATTTAAGGAGGCTCCCATACAACAAACGTCATGTTTTTGGCGTTTTTATAGATAATGGTACGGAACCCTTCGCGCGCGAGCCCGACTCGCACTTGGCCGGTTTTTATCAACAATTAAACCATAGTCTGGCTGGCAAATCTAGACGATAACTATGATAAGATAAATGTCCCAGTGCTCGACACGGATCCAATATTTTGCACTTTCTTCTGTCACTATAGTGCCAACTATTGGGCATTAAGTGTCGAGCATTGGAACGTTTAACTTTCATGACATTATTCTGCTGATATTGCAAGAATCGTTCCAATTCGATGCCAGTCAGTCTAATAAGCCGTTTATTGGTTGTATAAACCAATGTTAATCCTCATTAGGAGGCAAAACCCGTGCGTCCGATCAGCCGCAATAATGTGCGCCCGCGGCGCGGCGGCCGGCTCATAACTCTCGATGCTATTGTGGCTCGCGCGCCCCTACGTCCCAATATGTACTTTATTAGAAAAGTTAAAAGCTGAGATTGGATTGACGACGACCTCCAGGCTCTATTGTGATTTATCAATCAACGCAGCAGTGGAGATTGAACCGTATATAAAGCGACAAAGGTTTGAAGTACGTAATAGCAGTGTTGTGAGACTTGTGAGAAGCTAATGATATGTGAGGGCAAAATCGACCGTAATGTGATGGACAAAGAGCAACAATGGCTTGTGACCAGCGGCAGAATCAGTATGTAGTGCTGGTTCTGCGGATTATGCACAGATTTGGCGAAACAGACTCATCGATCGACATTTGGTTGTAAAGTCAAAGAGACAGTTTACATTCTCAACAAAGTGAACTTATTGGAATCAAACTTTCCTGGCTTGATTTAAAGTTTTGCATTCCAATGAGGTTTCCCCGGATTTTCCCCAGGCCACTCTCCAAGCTATCGCTTTATTGGGCTCGGCCTATAAAGCCACAGTCAGGTTAAAAAAAACATTCCAATGACTGACTTGGCTGACATCAATGAGTAAAGTTTGTATGAAGCGGTGAGGCTGCTAACGTAGTAGGCTTTTGTACGCCTTCCTAAGGTGTTTGTAAGAGGGGACGGTTGGAGGGGTTGGGGGCAGAGCGTGGTTGCTCCGGTAGTACAGAGGCTAAAGCGAGCGGCCGCATATGCCAGAAAGTCGCAGGTTCTAATCCTGTCGGAGACTTTATTTCTAAATTGGGTCATTGTCAGTTGTAAAAACAAGAGTTGTCCACTCGGTGGTCAATAGTTAACGGTTTATGTACATACTAGCGACCCGCCCCGGCTTCGCACGGGTGCACTATTTAATGGATGTTATTATACATATAAACCTTTTTCTTCAATCACTCTATCTATTAAAAAAACCGCACCAAAATCCGTTGCGTAGTTTTAAAGATTTAAGCATACATAGGGATATAGGGACATACGGACAGAGAATGCGACTTTGTTTTATACTATGTAGTGATAAGTTATGTTCTCATTACATGGATTTATAGTTACGGAAACACCGTTTATGCAGGTTACTAGACCAATCCAAAATTAAGCTTTGTTGCCCTTAACTTTTGATGTGTCCACCGAAAAGACGCGAACCTAAATCTGACAATGACGCAATTGTTCCTTTAATTTAAATATTAATGGTCTCAGGCGCGCCTCGTGCGCTGGGTAACGGATCTGAAAGAATAAACTACCTAATTGATAATATGTTGGAATGCAGGATGCTTGTCTATTATCTAATATGCATAATATTATTATACACTTATTACTTATAGTGACCATAAAAGCCATGTCTGTTATCGGCTGCGCGCGTCGCTGAGCAAACACAATGCTCTGAGTGTCCTTACAGTAGAGTCGTATTTTTGAGTAATTGTTTCATTGAGTAGATCTAGATAGATAGATTGAGTCTTTTGCTGACTTGCTTGCTGACTGCATATGTGCATATCCATTAGAGATACAATTTCCACAGTCTGTCTTATTTATTTATTACACAGGACACCAATAGAGTACATAAGGTAAGGTTACAGTTGTCTTTGGTATAAAAAAAAAACGTGGGGGCTTATGTACCCCAATTACAGGTGAAAATCATAAGGTTCTTAATACCTATAAACAACGTGAAATTCTCCATTAATCTAAGTATTGAATTGTAATAAATTAAATACAATAGTTTACAAATTACAAGACATAAAATACACAAGACGAATTTAGATTTGTACAATAGTAGAATTATTTACGTTATACTTATAATTAGATTTAGATTTAATTGGGTTAGCAACTGACGAGGCTAAGATGTTGGGTTATTTTCTTTTTATGCGTTTCAATAGTGTCCATTGTTTCTTGTTCCCATTTCAATGGTTAGAAGTCGGGAAGTGAAGATCAAACCGTAGAGCAATGGTGAGGTAGCCGCAGTGGTCTGTGCCGGGCGACCAGCAGCCAGCAGAGCTCCCGGCGCGTGGCGGCGACAACGCGCGCGACAATTAGCGCGGGCCATTTGTCGCGCGACACAGCGCGAGCCCTCGGCCGGGGACAGCTACTGACATCACATTGGATAAATAAATTGGGGACAATCTTACACATCGCGACCTACACCCAAGCTAGTAGAGTGACAGAAAAATCATTAATTTGAGAAATATAGATACTGAACAAAATCAAACAATTTATTCTGCAAAAAGGCGACAAGGACACTTTTACGTGTCTAAATATTAATTTGTAATGTTATCTTTTACAAATATTACAACATCAGTAAAGTTAGAGATGTATAAGGTGTCAAGTCTGATTAAATAAAGAGTATAATGAAAGTAATATAATATCCCAGAGATGTACGTGGTCTCTGAGCGTCAAAATTAACACTAATTTAATTTTGTTAGAGACGTACATGGTCTCTAAGTCACTGATAATAAAAACGAATCCACAACAGGCTGATGTCTCTCGTCAATCCCCTATAAAAAGACACTAGTATTAACGTAGTCACTATGTCCTAGCAAGCATGAACAGACCGGACTCCGCAAACAGCACCCGATCACGAGTATGACGCGTATCTCAGCCATCGCCTCCCTCGACCATCTGTTAGGGAAGGTAGTATACATTGTGAAGATCTTACATAAAAACAATCCGGGTCTCGCTTATATGCTCTGCCAAGACTAGCATACAACATGGTTCTTTTACACATCATGTTACTTTTACATTAAAAAATAATATTAGACATGCATTTTTTCAAACAATATAATAAATTAAAGCATCAATAATAAATAATAATCAAAACGTATTCTTCCGAGTACCCAAACACATGCTGAGAGACTCCGAAAGAAATATGAATGTATAAGATACTCATATACTTATGAAACTAAATTTTTGAGAAAAAAAAATCTCACAACCACAGGGTGATTGCGTATTGTTTGATGGTGGAAATGGCGGTTGATACGCCATTATACACGTTCAGGTGCCAGTGGGGATATTAAAACAAGAATAGTTTGGCGAAGTAACCGTAAAATGTATCCAAAAACCGTTAAAGGTCAATAAATAAATAAATAAATAAAATAAATAAATATTAGAGGACAATCTTACACAAATCGAACTAGCCCCACAGTAAGCTCAAGAAGGCTTGTGTTTTGGGTACTAGACGACGATATATTTAATAGATATAAATACTTAAATACATAGAATACATCCAAGACTCAGAAAAATCAATGTTTCAATCAATGTTTGTGGTCAGTCCACCTCGTGGCTTGACACGACGGAACATGGCTGCTACGAGCTACGGCGTAGCAAAGGCTCTTTGGCCTTAGACTCACTGTAAACCTTTTCGTAGTCGTCGTAGCACTGGGCGCGTAGGCGACGCCGTAGTGATTTTCCGAATTGTAGCGAACACTCGCTATGAACAGGCCCACCGTCCAGCGAGTTGTTTGCAGCGAAAGTGTCAAAACCTATCAAAGTTGGATAATAATAATACAGGAGTGGCGAAGTGCGGTACCGGCGCTGCAGCGGATTTCCGATTATTTTTTTATTAAAAATGGGATCGCTCTTGGCCAGCATCTAGCCAGGGGGCACAGATGAGGCCGACGATGAAGCGAGCTGTCCCAGAAGGTGCCTATTCACTCGTGCCTTAAAAAGGTCTAGGTTATACGAGCTCGGAAACACAAACGCCGGCAGAGAATTCCAAACCTTAGAAGTGCGCATTATAAAAGATGATGCAAAGCGCTTGGTTCGAATAAGAGGAATTTCGATTATTAATGTATTAATATTGCAAAGACCCATGAATATATTTGCTTCATATTCACCTGTAAACATATTTGTACTGATTAGATTAATGTGTATATATTTGTATAATTATTTGTGCATATGATGTTGAAGCTTGTCCAAACATTATGTATTTAACAATCCACTGCAGCGCCGGACACGAATAGTTCAGCTGTTAAAGTGTGTAGTCGGAAACTTCCATAGGTTACGGTGTCTGCTCATCAACCGGCAGGACTTTAGCTTTTTTTCCACCGTTGTGGTATAAAAATAAAATGGTTATTTGCGTGCCCGACACGCGAGCTCAGGGTTCTGGACTCTAAAACATAGTCAATTGCATCACTACTTTACTCTGTCCCTTTATCCCTATGTATGCTTAAATCTTTAAAACTACGCAACGGATTTTGATGCGGTTTTTTTTAATAGATAGAGTGATTGAAGAGGAAGGTTTATATGTATAATAACATCTATTAAATAGTGCACCCGTGCGAAGCCGGGGCGGGCCGCTAGTATATTATATTATGATCCGTGTAAGTGTAATGTACTGATAATCGGATTGTATTCGTATTTAGTTAGGGATTCGGACAGCCAGCTAGACTAGCTTCTCTACCGCTAACTATGGATAAGAAAAGCAAACTCGTAGGAGGACAAGCAGGGTAATTGAAGGTTCCTCCGGAGCGATGTAACAAATGGAGGGTTCCGTGGCCCGCCCCCGCCCCGCCCGCACGCGGGCCACGCCGGGCGCGGCAACACTCCTATATAACTTCAGAACTGTTTTACAAAGTAACCACATACAATCGACGCACATTTTTTCCTTTATCCTGATTTAAACTTAGTACAGTCAACTGAATGAATAATTTATCTGAAACACAAGAACAACAACTTGCCTAAATCTTGGGAAAATGACTATATATAAAATGTCTATATATAAAATGACTACATATAAAATGACTATATATAAAATGACTAAGTCTATATAAAATGACTACCTATATATAAAATGACTAAGTATATATAAAATGACTATATATAAAATTTTCAATCCTTCTTAAGGCGTAATTAGAAAAGAGTAATGATTGAAGGATTCGACACCACAAGCGATACCCACGGTAGCTTAGTTGGTTAAGAGCAATGGATGGATTCCAGAGGTCATCGGTTCAAATGCCACCTGTGCCGATAATCTTTCTGTTTTTCACTTTGATTGAAAATAAATTATGAAAAAAAAGAAAAAAGATCTATTTCGTTAGTGGACTCTTCCGCTTGACAATATTTAAAGACTATAAAATATTGTGTTTTTTTATGTTATAAGGGGCAAACGAGCAGACGGATCGCCTGATGGCAAGCAATTACCGTCGCCCATAGACACCTGCAACATCAGAGGAGTCGCAAGTGCGCTGCCAGCCTTTCAGAACGGAAGGGAATACGCTCGCTAGTGTTGTCAAAAAAAGTCCACTCAGCATATGCCGTAGCATATTAAAGTGTTAATGGATTGTTAAAATTCAAAATAGATGGTCAAATATTATTCACACAGTTTCAACGAGAATGCTAAATAAGTACGGTCAATTCGAATGGTGTACGAATGTAAAGTTTATGATACGGTTAGCCGAGTGCCGAGTCGAGTTTGTGCGGATTTGGCAAAGAGAGATTCTCCTGCTTCGTAGAAAAGGACACAACGAAATGTTTGTAGTTCACGGTGTACCATACGTATGGAATTATTAGAGTAGGCTTATAATATTAGAATTACGATTTGAAACGGGATATTTACTATGTATATTTGTATTTTTGAGTTCCCGATATTTCGGCACTGTTGCAAGCGCCATTATCAAGGATTAACTGACGTGCTGCGAGTTTTAGTTGTGGTCTACCCACACACCATAGCGATCTACCCTCTTCCTGGTTCGCTTTTTTCGCACAGTGTCACCGTCCCAAACACAGTGTGTCCCGTTTCAAATCGTAATTCTAATGTAAATGACCATGTAAGCTTGAAATCTTATATTAGGCTTATAATGTTAAAATATACGTAAATTGTGTTCAATTGAATCCATTTTTTGTCACACGCGTAGCGCGTGATGGAGTATGTAAAGTAACAATTTGATTGTGCAACAAGTTAATGAAAGATCGGTACCGCTGTGTTACACGCTCCTCCTGTGCGCGCGCTCGCGGCGTGGCCCGACCTGCCCGTCCTCCCCGGCTTGTCCGCGCCCGCTCCACCCTCGGCGCTACTTAACGGATCACAACAACGCTCCGCAGGTTGTTCGCTGGACCCCGAACAGTTTGTTAACTGGGTCATTGTCAGTTGTAAAAACAAAAGTTGTCCACCCGGTGGTCAATAGTTAACGGCTTATGTACATGTAAGTTATGTTTTTATTACATGGATTTATAGTTACGGAAACACCGTTTATGCGAGTTACTAGACTAATCCAAAAGCAAGTTTTGTGGCCCTTAACTTTTGATATGTCCACCGAAAAGACGCTAACCTAAATCTGACAATGACCCAACTCAATAGTGTGCTCACTTACAGTTCCATAGTCATAGTGTGTGTAGTTAGGTAGTGTTCATAGTTAGTGTTATTGTTGTAATTATTAGTAGGCTTCATATGTATAACTCTGCACCACCTGCTATGAATCGTTCTGATTAGATTTCCGCTACCCTAAGGTTGTCTGGAAAAAATCGCTCTTTAGCGATAAGACCGCCTGTTGTTTGCCTCTTCTCATTGTGTTTTTGTACTATACTGTATCCTTTGATTGAGGTGTGCAATAAAGAGTATTTGTACTGTGCTGTATTGTATTGCATACATACACATAACATAAACTCACGCCTGTATGCCAAAAGGCGTAGGCAGAGCACATGTTTAATTCCAGTGCCACGTTTAGTAATTGATGCGAGTTTAAAGATGGAGAAAATGTTATATGCAGTGATAGGTTGCTAGTCCATTGCCCACAACACACTACAACCAGGTTCCCATAGTCCTAAGAAACCTACGGAAAGGAAGGGGGAAGTGCTATTCTAACCCGGCACCACACGGGGCCATGGACAGTTTTTTTTTATAAATGACTGAACAGCGATTGGCCTTAGTCTCGCCTGATGGAAACCGATGACAAGACCTAAGACGTAGCTCGCTGGTGCAGTAATAGCCTATTCACACATGCCTTGAAGATGCTTGGATTATAATAGCCGGAAATACAGAAGCAAAGGATTTTCGGTCGGCATGCCTATTCGTAGACAACCGAACTGAACTCATATCGGTCTTTTTAGAATATACTTAGTCAAAGCTCGAAATGTTGGAGACTCCATCAGTCTAGGTACGAATGTTCATCGGACGTCCTGTCTTCGTATACTATTGTGTGTAAAATTCTACAATAAAATTCCAAGACACATTACTGAACTTACGGATTCTAAATTTAAGTCTGTCGTGAAACAGACACTTCTTTTAAAAGCATATTATAAGATAAACGATTATATCATGGATAGGGATGTTTGGCAGTGATAGCGTCCCGCACAAGTAATCTAACACAGAAATATTTTGTCCTTAATATTAAAAAATATGTATATATGTTTATGTTGTAGCATTTGAATTCTGTAGTATTATGATACTGTTATTTTATATACATTGTATATTGTTTTGAAAAAATGACACCTCGCCGAGTTTCTTACGCCGATTCTTCTCGAGGCAGAGGTTTATTTTATGAACCGGTGGTAGTTTTTTGACATTCATAAGTGCATGTAACATGCCTAAATTGAAGAATAAATGATTTCATTTAATTTCATTTTACTAAGTTCTCGGGACCTTGAAGAATGGCCGCTACCTAGAAAAATGTACTCTTATATGTATGTACGTATTGCTTATTGTACATAAAACACGACAGGAAAAATAGATGAAGTACGAAGTAGCTACTCTTCGTTCTCTATAAAACATATGTTAACTTCCTTGGCCTCAGTGACTTATTCCTGTGCTCGACACTGACCCAATACATGGCTCTTATCTAATTATGACGGTGATTAAAGGTGTCATCTATTGGCCACTAAGGTGTTGGGTACTGGCACATTTACCTACTTATAATAGTAAATTCGCAGTCGCTTCTTTAGTATTTGACGCAAAAATGGATACAATCATATCAAGTAAACGCGTCAATGTTGAACACCTGGATTTCTATAAGTAATTGACATAGCTTATGCCTCGCCTGTGCCTACTATAGGTAAGTGCAATGTAGCACTGCCATATAATTATTTATGTACATATTCTATTTTTCGAATATGCCCAAAACATTTAATTGTGTGTTTGTTACACCTGTAAAATAGTAAGTCAGTTCCGCTTGTCTAATACTTCCCGCCCTCGACTACGCGCGTTATTTGTGCAGCGCGCGCGCACCTGCCGCGAATAGCCGGCCAATGCACCCGCTGCACCGCCCCCGCACCGCGCCGCGCCGCTCCAACCGCCACCCCGCGGTGGATCATCCACACTACGCGTTCAAACCGTCAACCACCGTTCGATACACAATATTGAACGAACAAAGCCAGCCATGTAAACGGCAGCAACGGGACAAGTATTATGTTTAGAATCGATCGGTAGTGCAGTTGTAAGGGTATTGGTATCTGATTGAGGGTGATCAATGAATGGTGGCTAAATATATCTGTCGCACTGAACTTCGTCGTTGAACTGATTGTATTAATACTCTGTAAACAATAGGTAATAGATCAATAGGACGCATCGGCCCTTGCCAATAGGAGCGTGGGCTAGATCGCCCGCTTCCGATCTGTATGCGCCTTGCAGTTCCTGCGTAGATATAGTTGACCGGAGCAACGATTCGAGAGGACTTTTAGAAGAAAATTACTTGATTCCAAAGCTTGGAGTAGATGAGAAACTAAAGATGTCCAGCTGATACATTCTCCTTACAGGCCTAGGTACAATGAGTAACTTGTAAGCTTCATAAAATGACTGGTTTAAAGTTATTCGAATTAATATAGAAAATGTCGGACATTTACATGTAGGTACTCGTATTATATAAACTTGATCGACGCCCTAATAGATGAAATATAGTTTCTTCTTATTGTTTTTGTTCTAAACCCATAATTTTTCGTTGCTGGGATTCCCTTGAGTGAAAAAGAACTACAATTTTCTAATTTAGTACTAATCACCTACAGAAAAACCTAAAACGGGCTCGCCGCTAGTTGCAGTACTTTCGTACCGCGCGCGAAATCGCCCGATAAGGCGGCGCTGTAGAGGGACCTCGGGACCTCAAATCGATTCAGGATCGATCCTAAAGGGCGATCGATGGGGCGGGTGGGCACCCCGGGCCGCCAGGGTCAGGGGTCGGCTCGGGCGCGCGCCGCCGCGGGCGGAGGAGCGCGCGCCTTGTATGGGCGCGGGCGCAGCGCGCGACTGCGCATATATAAGCCTCCCGCGCCGTCCTCGCCGCACTCGCAGTCTCGCTGCCGTAGAGTCAACATCCCGCGTCCCGACACCCAACACAACCGCCAACATGTGTGACGACGATGTTGCCGCGCTCGTAGTAGACAATGGCTCCGGCATGTGCAAGGCCGGTTTCGCCGGCGACGACGCGCCGCGCGCCGTGTTCCCGTCCATCGTGGGCCGCCCCCGTCATCAGGGCGTCATGGTGGGCATGGGTCAGAAGGACTCCTACGTAGGAGATGAGGCCCAGAGCAAGAGAGGTATCCTCACCCTGAAGTACCCCATCGAGCACGGTATCATCACCAACTGGGACGATATGGAGAAGATCTGGCACCACACCTTCTACAACGAGCTGCGCGTCGCGCCTGAGGAGCACCCCGTCCTGCTGACCGAGGCTCCCCTCAACCCCAAGGCTAACAGGGAAAAGATGACCCAGATCATGTTTGAGACCTTCAACTCCCCGGCCATGTACGTCGCCATCCAGGCCGTGCTCTCCCTGTACGCGTCCGGTCGTACCACCGGTATCGTGCTGGACTCCGGTGACGGTGTCTCCCACACCGTGCCCATCTACGAAGGTTATGCCCTTCCCCACGCCATCCTCCGTCTGGACTTGGCCGGTCGCGACTTGACCGACTACCTCATGAAGATCCTCACCGAGCGTGGTTACTCTTTCACCACCACCGCTGAGAGGGAAATCGTGCGTGACATCAAGGAGAAGCTGTGCTATGTCGCCCTCGACTTCGAGCAGGAGATGGCCACCGCCGCCGCCTCTACCTCCCTGGAGAAGTCGTACGAGCTTCCCGACGGTCAGGTCATCACCATCGGTAACGAGAGGTTCCGTTGCCCCGAAGCCCTGTTCCAGCCTTCCTTCCTGGGTATGGAATCCTGCGGTATCCACGAGACCGTGTACAACTCCATCATGAAGTGCGACGTCGACATCCGTAAGGACCTGTACGCCAACACCGTCATGTCCGGTGGTACCACCATGTACCCCGGTATCGCCGACAGAATGCAGAAGGAAATCACCGCCCTGGCTCCCTCCACCATCAAGATCAAGATCATCGCTCCCCCCGAGAGGAAGTACTCCGTATGGATCGGTGGATCCATCCTGGCTTCCCTGTCCACCTTCCAGCAGATGTGGATCTCCAAGGAGGAGTACGACGAGTCCGGCCCCGGCATCGTCCACCGCAAGTGCTTCTAAGCGTCCCGCTCCAGCTGGCGGCGGGCGGCGAGGCGGCGCGCGCGCCGCGCCCGCGCCCCGCCCCGCCCCCGCGGTGTGGTGTTTGTGCTATCGGTCCCCAGTGGGGACATCAGCATTTTGTACGTTGTACGTAGTGATACCTGACAGAACTGAACATCTAAATATAACGCCATCTTATATTAATGTAATTTATTGTAAAATTTATATAAATTTAATTTCTTTTTTATTTTTATTATACTCGGGATCGTTATGGATCTCACGCCAAAATGTAATTAATAAATAAACGGTTAATTTATTTATTTTAATTACAATCATTTCTTTTTATACACCGATCTAATTGGTTTTCATGACTAGGGATTCCCTCACCCCTCTTCCCTTCATGCAACCTTCTTACAATCAACAACGCTGACGGCCTCTGGTGGTGACCGTCGCAGGTGTACGGTTACCGACCCTGCTCCATCACACGGCCCGGCGACCGGGCAGGTGCTGGCAGGTGCATCCATTGTCGGCCACCACGCCGCTCGCGCCTGGCAGGCGACAGTGGACACCCCACGCCGCGCCTCCCGCGGCGCGCTCGTCCGAATTAGCTCACCCGGCACTACCATAAATAGTAAAGACGAGCATTCTCTAATTTTATCGGAATACCGCGGCGGAGGGAACCTGAAGCCGTTCCGTAAATAAACGCGGGTGCGGAGAAAAAACCAACTCCACTCGTCTATTAATAGAGCACTGGAGCCGCGGGAGGCGCGCCGGGCGGGGACGCGGGCCCGTTATAGCTGACCAGTAAAAACTGAAAATGTGACGTAACATAATCGACATTCAAAACTAAGTAGTATTTACACCGCTAGCTACAGCCCGTCCTGGAGCATCCAGCGCATGTAACTACCTAACAACGGAGTGGTCTATGTTTAGCGCGTGTTCTAAAATGGTGGTGCGTGCCACTGGTGCGCAGGTTCCCTGTCGTTCGCGACCCGACCGGGGCCCGGCGAGTCTCTCTGACCGCGTTTGGCGCGAGGCGCCATTAGTAACATCTGTAGCCATCAAATTCCGTCAGAGAAGTAGATGCTTGTCGGGCATGAACATACACGTGTTCAGGTCTGAGCTGTTTTGACAACAATCCGGCGTGTCTTGTTTGATGCCTCATCTATTCTAATTATACACGAGTCATAAAATAAACGTGGCAAAGACACGAGACCTCAGTCATGAATGACAAAAAAATATTTGTCGAATGTCTAAAAATATTCTTCTAGTTAAACCCATGCTAGGCTTCAAGTACGATTTACCTTTGATTAGATGCGTAACAGGGGATTTCCTGTAAACTTACTAGTAACTCTACCTTGAGGAATTGGTCGGTACACAGGTGAAGAAACAATTCATATTTGACCTATTTAATAGAACGCACGTTATACATTATGATTCATCATAAAATGTGTATGCTTTTTATTCAGACACTGACAAGTGACAACCCTATCAAGATGGAAAGAGTGGATGCTATGGAACAGAGAGAGACGGCATGATTGGGTTATTTCGAATTAAGACTATCGTGCGGGGCGAGGACGGGCATTTCAGAATATTATTTTTGTTTCACCCGTCGGGATCTTGCGCCCGCATCGTGCGATAGAGAGTCATCACCGTAGACCGTAGGCTGTTGGGCGCCTAATTTCTAGCAGAATTAGTGCTTCGGGCGGTAATGTTTTGCACCCCTTAAATCTTTATCAATTGAGACAGTGTCAACTTTGATCGATTTGTTACATCCTTAACTAAGTGTACGAGTTTTGCTTGTTAGTAATTTTTTCTCGTTTATGAAATAATAGCAAAATACCAGGAGGAAGTTTCCGAGTCAAAAAACGAAACTCCAAGGGTCCACATTTTAACTTGCAAGCAATTATTCCAAAAAATCTAAACGTATAAACCTAGTATTTAATAATATATACAATATTTCCAAAAATCATGCAAATTGGTTCAGGATTTGGGGGTGGAAAACGTTGCCGCTTTTTGTATGGAAAATTTCTGTTAGGTGTACCTAACATCTATCCTGTGGGATTTTTCTGTACAATATGGGTAATGTACTTCCTGTTGTCATGTATAACAATATCCTCATATTTGCCAACGATGTAGAATTTGCATACGAGAACAAGGAATAAAAATTAATTGTAACCTTTCGATCTTCCATAATCTCAAATCCTTTAAATGTATACTGCTTGTTTTTTTGTTAATGTTATGGGGGCAAACGAGCAGACGGATCGCCTGATGGTAAGCAATTATCTTCGCCAATAAACACCTGCAACACCAGAGGAGTCGCAAGTGCGTTGCCGGCCTTTCAGAATTGAATACGCTCTTTTCTTGAAGGCTTGAAGGTCATATCGGTCCGGAAATACCGCAGGCGACAGTTCGTTCCATAGTTTGGTTGTGCGAGGCAGGAAATTTCTTGAGAAACGCACAGTTTTGGACTGCCAACCATCTAAGTGGTGAGGATGGAAATGTCTGTGTAACATTTGACAGACTTATTGTGATAACTGAACAGGGCCCTGTAGGTTGTCTATCAAAGTATAATTGAATGACTGTGTTGGTGGGAGCGACGTGTCGTGCAGCATCGGCGCCGTGGCTTACTTACGAGTGTAAAAACCGTGGAAATAGACTTACGCCAGCTGCCAACTACAGCTCGATCACCGGGGGTTTATTTTGCCGACGTTGTTAAATAGGTCAAATATGATTTGTTTTGAACTGTGTTCCAAATATCAGTCAGGTGCAAGATACGTGACCCCTCTTATCCTAGATGTAGTAACTTGTACGTCTAGAGGGCCACGACCGTATACATACATATATATATATATATATATAAGCTCGCCTTTGAGAGGTGTTCATCGCTATTGACACAGCCTTGATTGACGATGACAAGAATATCATGGTAAGACAACATTATACACAGAGTACGAGATATGGCTTATATTCGAGGTAAGTAGATATCTCTAGCTCACAGATGATCACATACAAATAACACCAGGTACTCTAAGTACATCTTTATAGACTATTCTTTTTTCAAATTTTTAATTGTTTTCATTTGTTTATGGCGCTTGAACGCTTACAGCAAAATTATTTGTTCAAAATTGAACAGCGTGCAGTGATATTCCTCACTAAAGAAGGCGTTTCGGTAGACGGAAACTACATGGAAAAGTTAAATTAAACTAGTGTGTATATGTCTTTTTTCAGTGTGAGGTACATTACTTTTCAGCCACCGCAACTTATATTTAAAACGTTCTTCCTAATTCATCTGACCCCATCTTTTCCTTCTATGATGTCGGAAGTTGAACGCTGACAACATCGAGGGCTTCTTACTACGTACAAGCAACACTTTACCCAGATTAATATATGTGATCTACCCGAAGCTAAATATAGAAAAGCTGTTTTAGATCGTATAAAAACCTTAATTTAATTTAGCTGTATTATCCCTAACACATAATATTTCTTACATTCAGAAGATTTTTACAATTTATTCTATTATCTTTGTTAGATTGTTTACTTACAAATAGACTTTAACTACTCCTAATAATGAATGCAGGTATATGCCCCGTATGCACTTCGTCTCTATATAAAAAGCATTGGTTATTGACCGAATAAAACGAAGGTATCTGCTTCAGCTTCGACAAAAATGCTTTCGTATGTCCGGATTTCCGGATTTCCGTTTGTTCTCGTCTACAGGTCGCAATTCTCAAACGATTCTAGTGAAATTTCGTGAGCAGGTCCGGTAATGACATAGCATTTTTTTTTGTCGAGTCAGTTTTTGGAAATTTTCAAAAACTATTTTTATTTCAAAGATTTTGTAAGTTACTCCGTTCGAATTTCGATTTGTTGTCCTCTACAGGTCGCATTTCTCAACCGCTTCTCGTGAAATTTTGTTAGCAGGTTCGATATTCATAATTGATCTTTTTTATAATGTCAGATTTTGGAAATGATAAATAAACTCATTCACGAGGTCTACAGCTCACAGAGCCACTAGTTTAAAAGTACTCAACCTACTTGACTTTGTATGTACTTACCTAATTTAATATAGTAAAATACTTAAATATAGTAAAACTGTCCTATTTGCCAACCATAATATATGTGGCGTTCCATAGAAAAAGGGTCCTTATGGCAAAGGACTCTTTTGCTATGGAACGCCACATATTATGACAGTAATTTTTGGATCATGCCGTTGGTTATACAAAAAATGTAATTATGAGACATCGTATTACATATTTATTTGTACGGTTGTTTCTTAAAAATAAATTAATAAACATCTCTGCCGTTGTTTAGTGGTCGCTGCACGTTGCCAGCGCGCAGCGCAGCGCTGAGCTGGCACCCGCCGTGTGCTGAGTGGTGTTGGCATGCGCGGCACTTTCGGCACGTGCGGGACTTATGTTGGTGTACGATGTATTTGTACAAGCTGTATTCACCTGAAACTATAAACGGGCACTGCGGGAACGGCACTGTTCTAATATAAAGTACAAAGAGTCTTTTGGACAACAATAATATCCACTGCATATCATCACATATCATTGGCATATTCAATAACTACACTACATTACTACATTGCGAGGCAGTTTCTTAACTGCCACTTAATGAATGGACATACTTTGTAATGTATTATTTCTTGACATTGTTTAAATTATTATTATGATTTGTAATTTCTTTTAATTATTATTAGTTTTGACATTGTTTAAATTATTATTATTATTTTGAAGTTTCTTATAATTATTATTAGTTTTGACATTGCTTAAATTATTATTATGATTTTGAAATTTCTTTTAATTATTATTAGTTTTGACCTTGCTTAAATTATTATTATTGTATTATATTTCTTTGAATGTTTATTATTATTATTGACATTGAATTAAGTGCCTGTACCTATTTTAATTCTATGATGAAATAATTATCCTAGCGTGTAAGTGATTTGGTGCAACAGTGCTGTAAGCTTACATTGTGTGTTAACATAAATAAATAAATACATGCTGTACACTGTTTGTATTATGTGTCCCAATGTAATGAGCAGTGACAGATGACAGCTAAAAAAGTGCGTTCCACAACACGCTACGAGGCGCGTATCATGAAAATGACTTACGGATGCGTACGATTGTCATTACATTGCTGAGTAGGGCTTACGAGTGAGTAAGAAGCTCAAGTGAGGTACGTATTGAATATACGCCTGTAAATGACGACCGGTTTAGCCTAGTGGGTAGTGCACCTGCCTGTGAAGCTGACGGTCCTGGGTTCGAATCCCGGTCAGGGCAAATATTTGTGTGATGAGCATGAATATTTGTTTCTGAGTCTTGGATGTTTTCTATGTATTTAAGTATTTATATCTATTAAATATATCGTCGTCTAGTACCCATAACACAAGCCTTCTGGAGCTTACTGTGGGGCTAGTTCGATTTGTGTAAGATTGTCCTCTAATATTTATTTATTTATTTAAATGAGACCAGCACTGCCAAACGCTCATCGAGTGACGACCCAGCGTAATAAAGAAATTGTAATATGAATGTTAATAGGCATGTCTATCTGTGTTATCTATTAGTCCTATTGTCGGCGCTGGCGCGGGCGACTGCGGCTGTCGGGTCATCAGTTGACGACGACGGACAGCGATCATAACCAGCGCCCGCGCCAACGGACCGGCTACAGTGGACTGACGCCCGCCGGGAAAGGTTGATTGGGGTCTGCATGGGTTTTAAGTATTGATTTACAAGTACTTACACATTTTTCGCCATATATTCATAGATTATGGAAGATAAAATTAAACCTATAAGAGCTGCAGACGACTCACCTAAATTTATGTAATGGTAGATAGATTTTACTTCCAATATCACTACATAGTATAAAACAAAGTGGCTTTCTCTGTCCCTATGTCCCTATATCCCTATGTCCCTATATATGCTTAGATCTTTAAAACTACGCAACGGATTTTGATGCGGTTTGGTTTGAAGGGGTAGGTTTATATGTATAATACATGCATCAGCATTGCACCCGTGCGAAGCCGGAGCGGGTCGCTAGTGAAGTATAAAATTTGACACTAAAATCTACCTAACGGTAGTACAAAAGTAGCGATATTACCCCGCTGGTTAAGTTCTACCCATTGCTGTTTGAATTAAAACAAGATACCTTACCCGACGAGCATCAGTCCTGAAAAATACATGAGAACCATCCGAGTTTTAATTATGGCCACCAGTTGTCTAAACACATAAAACATTGAGGTACAAGGTGTCTTCGGGTAACTTCGAATGCCGGCTAATTCCGAAAATAACAAATTCCAGTCTAACTAAGCGATTTTATTGCATCTCATCATCATCACTATCAAAAAGAAATGTTAAATATTTTTTCACCTCACTAGCTCGGAAAGCCCTTTTTTATTCTTTAAAAACAGATAGCAAAACTGCATTTTATCCACAAGAGTGCAAAGAATATTTAAAATTCGATCGCGCTATTTGTAACTTTTTTAAACATAATAACATGTAAAGGTCAGTCCAGACAGTCCAACAACAATCATTTTATATTGTGCTGTTGTGTTAAAAAACTAGTACCTAAGCCAAATCTCGGGATTAAGTAGTGGACAACTATATTTAGGACGCAACTGTTAACGTTAGGACGAGGAGGAGGAAAAAATATCCTCGCTCTAGTGAGGTGAAAATATTTTTGTTAATGTTTGGTAGTGCAACAAAATCACTTAGTTAGACAGGAATCTGTTATTTTCGGTATTACCCGACATTCGGAATTACCCGAAGACACCATACTTAATAGAACTCGAATATAGAAAGTCGAATACATTTGCATAAAAATATGAGTAAACGCGAAATTGGAAGGTTGTGAAATGATTTACATTCCTTCAGAATCTGTGTGAACCGGAACGCGCCGCGCCGCCCCGTCCACAATCAAATATACAGAATCAGTGGATCCTCGAAAAGTAATTAAGTGTCGAACAACTCCCGCCGCTTCTATTTCTGAGTCAACACCAGCTGCCGCTTCCCTGATACCCGGGAATAAGGATTAAAATCCAATAGCATCTGCCAAGGAATGGTATAATAGGCACTCAATTCACCATGATAATTTTACCGTTACAAAGTATAGTCAAATCCTTGTTGCAATGGAGAAGAGTTGTTATTCGCGCTGTTCCATGTTTAGCGACGGCACGCTCGCGGAGGCGTATAAAAACACGCAGTAATGAAAGCTTGGGCGAGGCGAGATGTTCGGTTTCCCGTTTTATTAGATCGCTCCACATGATATCGCTAAATGACGTTTGTCAAAGCGATAAACCCTGTCTGAGTCTCAATTTGAATGCTTTGCGTTTGTGTTACCGGCACCGTGTAATCTTTATATCGATTATCTGTGGCAACATTCATTATCGGTAACGTTCAGTAGGAAGTTATACTCGCCTGTTGTATAATGACGTATTGTTTTATTATGATTACACGAAAATAGTTGGTAGGTATGAAAAATTGGATAGGTACTTGAATATTGTCATCACAGACTAGTAATATGAAGCTATGGTATGTAATATTCTTGTAATAAGAATATTGCGGTCTCGTTCGGTCTCGTTGAGTAGTCTAAGATAAAATAATGTATAGGTATTTTATGCACCTATAAAAAACACAAAAAAACTCAAAAAACTATAAGCTGAGGGGCTAAATCGATTTGTGAAAGATAGCCCGCATACTTACCTCACTTACACGGTGAAGTTTTATATGAAGTTCAAATTTTGCTATACAACTGTGACGTCACGTTTGGCTGTCAGCTTAGTTCTTTTTGACTCATTCTCATTTTTGTCTTTTGTGTTGCTTTGATTGTAGTTGGTTCAATACAAAGGCTCGATTTTCTCTAAATAAAATAGTTAAAAAATCGAAGAAGCCGCTATTGCACCACGCCGTAACGCAGGGTTATGTTGTGCTGTGCCCAGACCACCCAAACTGGTGAATTCAGTTAATAATTAGTTTACGAGTAAGTCGCTCTGACTTGTAGGAGTGGATTTGTGCGGTCCCATTAGTTGGCCCAACTATTTGGTCCAGTACACTCAGCCGGGGTCGGCTATTCCTTCAATGTTTCAGGTACATGTAACTTAAATAAAATAAATAAATGAATATTAGAGGACAATCTTACACAAATCGAACTAGCCCCACAGTAAGCTCAAGAAGGCTCAAGAACTTATGGTTAATGTACAACTGTCAGTGTGTGCTATACAAGGGGTACATTCAGGTAGTGTAGGGTAAGATCGGAACACCAAGGCCTTGGATATGTAGTTTTTGTTAGGGCACTGTATGCTGGTACAAACGACAGTACCCCCGTCCTAAACACACCCGGGATTGTCATGTCGACAACTGTTGCTCGCGCTGCCCCGCGCGCTGCCGGTGACGCGCCGCCACCGATTGCTGCCGCTGCGATATATGTATATTATGTACTGAAACCCCCCCGCAGAATTGATACAGAAACTTACAGACTTGCCAAGTCGGAGCGATCCGCGTACTATGTAGGCCCCTCTATTTACAACCGCCTGCCAGACGCTGTAAGAGATGCAGCTTCCACCGCAGCTTTCAAGGTTAGGCTGAAGAAGTGGTTGACGCAGGAGTCATTTTATTCATACGACGAGTTCTTTAACCTACCGATAATTTTATAAGGTATAATTATTATTTGTGACATAAAAATATTCCAATATAATTAGACAATAAGTGACATGTAATATGAGTACCTAATTGTAATTAATAATAGTTAAACACTATTGTAAGCTCAGTATTGTACCTACCTCGACTTGTAACAATTGTTATCTATACATATAATAAAGCTGTAGAGGTTCGAAAATCTGTACATTGAAGATATTAGCAAAAAAATCGATGGAGGGGTCTTAGAATCGATAACAGAACACGTTTCAACAGTTTTTAAAATTTGTGTCTGTTTGTCTGTCTGTTTATTTGTCTCACCATCACGCGAAAACTAGCCAATAGATTTCAATACAACCTTCAGTAATAAGTTTAATTGATCTTCGGCCAGGTTATAGGCTATAAAAATTATACAGATTGGGGATGGAAGGGGGTGAAAAGAGGGGTTGAACTTTGTATGACAAGTCCTTCAATGAATGACTTAAAGGTTTGAAAATTGGTAAGCATACAATTGGAAGCAAAATAAAAAGAATCCCATTCAAAAATTGTACAATAAATAAATAATATGTGAAAAAATGGAGAGTCCCTCAACCCATAGTAACTGTTTGAAATGAGAGATTTAATTATGTTAGTCAGTGGCTGTCAACATTGCCTATCTGCCTCCAGAGTCCATGGATATTTACAATGCACGCTGACTTACGAAAATTCGTCTCAGTTGATCCAGTGTAAGTCTAAGCTCGAAATAAGCACATAGTTGTTACGAATCGTGTGGACAAGATACAATAAGGAAGTATCGTGAGGCGAATCAAGACAATTGTAAATATCACGATATTTGACGTTTGGCGTTTCGGAGTCGTGCCATTATACAGATGACATTCGGTTAAGTCGAATCAAAGTTAATGAAAATTATTTAGTACTTGCACAATTTAATAATTTGTGTCTTATAGTAGCGACGATAAAGTAGGTATTTGCATGGAAAGTTTTTATTTTTACCATCGTAGTTATAAACTGAGTAATGTGCTCATGATGATTGATTATGATGAGCTATTATTATGAAAGATTTAGTTCGGATATTTGTGACTCTTAAAGCTTAATTATCTCAAAACCAAAGCGACTCATGTGAATGTAAATATTTACCGCATTTCAGTATATAAAGTTCTATTACTTACATGCATAATCGTAAGAAAAATAGAATAGATTTGTGTTATTTAGGTACTGACTTACAGCCTCTAAGGCGCTTGCGTTTTAAGCCAAAATTTGCTGACCCATCGAGCCTTAATAACTTTACTCTTTATAAAATTGGAGATTAAATAGATTGTACGTAGACGGTTGTTGTCAGCATTGACTGACCAGCGCTTTGATATATGCCTACCTAAAATTTATCGAATATCACTCCTATCGCTTTATTGGGCACGGTCTATGAAGCCACAGTCAGGTTCAAAAAAATAATATTTTATATGTTATATTTGTCTACAAAATGACAGAAAATCAACGTGTTTGAAATCCACTCCGAAATCTTTGTAGTAAAAACGGAAGCTTGAGAAATATGAAATAAGTTTTTTTTTTGAAGTTGACTGTGGCTTTATAGGCCGGGCCCAATAAAGCAATAAGAGTGCGCGGTTGGAGAGTAGCTTGGGGACAATCCAGGGGAAACCTCCGACACGACCACGCGGGCGATTTAAACACTGGAATACTCTAAGCGTGTGCGCTCCAGTGAGATTGGTTGAGCGGCTTCAACCGAATCTGAGATGTGGGTGGAATCGGACTACTGGGAGTTTTGTCGATGGGTCACTAAAGCTAGCCTAGCTGAGAAGAGTCCAGCAAGGAACTCGGCTAGGCCCGACCTGGGTCGGACTGACTCTACCCCGTATGCAGCGGTACCGGGACGAATAGGGACTATATATGTCTGTGTTGTCGCGATCGTGCGGTGGACGTCCCCGCAGGCGGGGTAATTTTGTGTCTGTCCTAAAGACCCATAGAGACTGTTACAAATCTTTTTGGTTACTATAGGTCAGTTTATCAAAAATATTAATTTAATTATTCATATTTTAAGGTTTTTAGAAACGAAAGTAAACGAAAAAAGTACTTAAGCATTTTGCCTCTCAGTCTTCGGACTTAGATTTCTTTTTAAATATAATTGTAAAACGATAATATGCGTGTAGATACTTAAAAATATTAATATGTTTTAAGCAGTAACATCTGCAAAAGAAAATTATAGATTGAAGTTAGGGAAGCACGAGTCTTTTTGGTAGATATATGTCACTCTGCATACGCCTCCCCAGGCTTTGTAAGAGAGAACTGGTTGAAGGATTTGGTAACCGAGTGTGATTGCTTATTGTTATTATAGACGTTATATTATAGACAGCTCCGTTAAAGCGATTAGCTGCGTACGAGTATTTCAGGATGTCACAGGTTCGATTGTACGTTTTGGAGGTAGAACTTTCACTAGAAAAATACGCGATAAAGGGAGAATTCTGTACAGATATTTTGAGAGCATGCTTAAAATTTTTGTAAATATATTTGTCTTAGTAAACTACAAGTACATATAAAAAGCATTTTCTTAGTGAACTAGAAGTGTTCAATTAATTTTCATACAGAAGGATAATGCGTAGAGGTTTTCACTGCAAGTAGAGCATATCATATTGTTGTAGAACATTAAAAAGTCTTGGGTTATGATGTTGGACTCCTAACACTTTGCATTTCGAGAAACATCAAAGTTTTTGTTCGATTCAAGCAAGTCTTCCCGTGTAGTCGCTACATCGAGCATGTCAGTACTAAGGCTCGGAAAGTAAGGAATTGGGTAACGTCGTCGAACAAGAACGATGTGTAGACGTACGCGACATCGAACCATGGCACCACTATGCTACATGGATGTGATAAGGTAGTTCCTTAGCAGATATTAGTGTTTTGTGTTTTGTTACATAGTATAAGAGATCATCAAAAATAATTCATACTCATAAATGCTATATGGGATCGAGTCGACGTTGTTCTCCGGGCTGGAATGAAATGTGTAGTATTTAACGTTTGACTTACTTATCCAGTACCTATTACGAATATACATACATACGTACCTATATATAGATATTGATAAATCTTACCCATTTTGTTTCATTATCCGCCTATTACATCCGACTTTAGGACACATGCCTTTCATGGACAAGAGGGCCCATTTCACTTGCTAATTATTATATATATATAAATTAGAAACTTTGTAAGGTTGTAACTTTGAGATGTAAAAAAGTTGGAGTAAATTTTGAGTGAGTCACTCAAAGTTAAGTACTTTATAAACTAACCGGCATTTATCTACCAAGGGCAAGGAATAGTCAGTAGAAGTTCACGCGAACGAAGTCGCGGGCAAAAGCTAGTTAATAATATATTTCATTTCATTTCATTTCATTACAGTTCAGGTGCGAGAATGCGACATTTGTTAATTAAAAGTCGTTAATACATACACTATCACACGACGACCGGAACAAGACATGTTTCTGAACAAGAACAGCGTTTCTGGTCTTTATCATAGCCTGTAGAAGTTTCAAACAACAAAGCCTCTGAACTCTGATGAACTGTAGGCAAATAGTGAACGTACTTGACTGAGGTAATGTGATTTATTAATAATATTAATTGATTGGAGGGAGCGGGGCGTTGGGCGGCGCGGGCGCGGGTCGCGGCTATTAGCGAGGAGAATGTGGTGTCGCGAGACGGGCGGCATATGGACACGAGTTTGGCCTTTGGAGTATTCAACAATATAATATAATATTATAATATAATAAACAAATTCGCAATATCCTTAAGAGAGAAATGTTAAAAAAAACTGCATATACCTAAACCTAAATGTGCCTACTTAATTTAATATGTTGTGTCACTATTTATTAAGCGGCTCCTTAACTCAAATAATCTTTAATGTTAAGATTAGTAGTTAAGAACATGAATTCCAATGTAATATATATGTAATAAACAGTTCAATTCTTTTTTTTTTTATATCCGGCAACTATTTGAAGTTCTGCCCTTGTTACGCACAGTGGATTTGTGGAATGTTTAATATTTCACCATTTTCAATTCGCAGAAACTTTTGGCTCAGTGACTTTTTTATTTATTAATAAAAATGGGATTGCTTTTGGCCAGCATCTAACCAAGGGGCAAAGATGCTAAGCTAGCTCACCCAGAAGGTGCCTATTCACTAGTCCCTTAACTTACTAGTAGTAGGTAGTTTTTCAGGAAAATATGTTTGCTACGAAATGAAAGCACCGACTGAAATTAAGACCACTTACAATCTGTCATTTTTTGGCAGATTGTAAGTGGGGAGCAGAAAACTTTGTCTCCTAATAGCCCCACCAAACTCATATCTTCCAAATTGGGATGGCTGTTAGCAGGTCCAGTCGCTAGCACAGCTATGCATGCAAATCAATCAACCAATCGCATCCACCTCTCTCTGTCTGATCTGTCTAACCAGATGACACGGTTTTGGGAGACAGAGGAATGTGTTCGAGCCACATCCCATAGAAAAAATATTTGTTGACCATACTTATCGCCAAGATGTTGGTAGATTTGTAGTTAGGTTACCTTTCAAAGATGCACCAGATTGTTTAGGTCATTCTTTGTACATGTCAAAAAGGCGCTTATTTAACTTAGAAAGGCGATTTAGCAAACAACCTGAACTTACATCAATGTATATAAACTTTTTGAACGAATATAGAGATCTAGGTCCTCTAACCGACTCTGAGTTTCCTTACAGAGCGAACTATCTTTATCACCAACCAGTGATGAACTAATTTTAAACAGCAGACCACTGTCCACTCTCTCCCTCCCCCCTTGATTATACCCCTCTTACTCCCGGGCACTTTCTGGTCGGCAGGCCGCTGGCGTCACCGCCGGCGCCGGTCCCACCGCTGCAAGACCACAACCAGCACCGCCTGGACCGGTAGTTCTAGATGCGTTCATAAATTTATATTGACACACTTACCTATAAAAAGAAGTTAGATCTAATACAAAAATTCGATGTAAAAATAGGCCAAGTGTCGCTCTTTCACCTTAAAAAGTTGTGCAAAGTCGTCACTGAATTTTACCTCATTCATTAATTTTTGCATACCTACAATTCTGTACTATTGTGATTTCCAAGTTACAATTTATTTAGTAAGTAAATAAAGATTAATAACAATGCCTGACTTGGCTCTTATAAATGACTTGGAAATGATACGTCTGAATCTATAGGGCGATTCTCCGAGCGTTTGAAACGCTCGTTTGTAAAGTCATTGTCGACTCACAATTATCTACTTAAAGTTAAAATAAATCGGCGAAAACATTGGTCAAATAAGACTCAGACTCGATATTGGTTTACGCTTTTTACAAAAGTTTACTCTGATCATCGTCTCCTTTAACAATACTTATGAAACGACAATGACGAAAAAAACCGCCGTTGAAACGCCGAATATCCGCCCTATAACTAACACGTAGTTCATACGGCGGACGTCGCTGCCGCCACCCCGAGGGTAATGATTATTAATATAGTTGCGCGGTCGCTAACTTGTCTAATATCGTCGCTCAAACGCGGAATTCGTTGCGATCCGCGCCCGCTCCCCGCCGCCGCCGCCCGTCACCCGCCGCCGCCCGCGCGGTAATGACATACTTGTATTACAGCGAAATATTTACCATTCAGCACATTATCCCTATTTAGCTGTGTACAGTCACCAATATCAGTATTCAATACAACTTTGTGGGTGTTCGTTGTTTCACCAAAAGGGACGCTTTCCCCGTTCATAATTTTGACTATCGATAATCAACCTATAATTATTAATAGACAGATTAATAATTTTTTTTTTTTTTTTTTTTTTTTTTTTTAGCCTATATAGTGTCCCACTGCTGGGCAAAGGCCTCCCCTCTTTTTCGCCACTCGTCTCGGTCGTATGCCAGTTCCCGCCAATCCGTACAAAATGTATCAAGGTCGTCCCGCCATCTCCTTTTCGGTCTGCCTCTGCTTCGGGAGCCATCTTGTGGGATCCATTCAGTGGCTACTTTGGCCCATCGCTCCGAGTGCATTCGACAGACATGCCCAGCCCAGTCCCACTTCAGCTTTGCGGTCTTAACACCCACATCTACGATACCAGTTTTGGAACGCAGCTCCGTGTTCCTGATTCGGTCAATTCTACGGACTCCAACTATGCTGCGTTCCATTGCTCGCTGGCAAACCTTGAGTCGAGACTTTTGGGCTGCGGTTAATGACCAAGTTTGGGCGCCGTAGGTTAGGATAGGCAGAATGCACATGTCGACGAGCTTGCGCTTCAGTGTCAAAGGAAGGTTGCCCTTCATTAGTGCCTTCATGGACCAGAAGCTCTTCCAGGCGTTTTCGATGCGTCGATCGATTTCTTTAGACTGCCTGTTATCGAAGGATGCTATCTGGCCCAAGTAGATATACTCATCGACATATTGAATATCCTGCCCATCTACCTTTACCCTATGCTTCACGCCGTTGGTCATTAACTGGGTCTTTACCCTGTTCATTTTGAGTCCGACTTCAAGACTGGCCGTGCTCAGGTCTTGGAGCATTTGTTGTAGATGGGGTGCAGTGTGGGAGAACAAAACAATGTCATCGGCGAAACGCAGGTTGGTGAGCCTGGTGTCGCCGATGTGGATGCCCATTGTTCTCCATTTGGCCGCAAGTTTTGCGAAAATTTCCTGCAGACAATTGGTGAACAACTTCGGAGATAGCGGGTCTCCCTGTTTAACCCCTTTTTCGATTCGGAATTTAGGGCCGGAAGCATTAAATTTTACGCTAGCTGTACTTTGTCGGTAAATAGTCTCAACGAGTTCCACGTAGGTGTTGTCAACCTCCTGCTGGCGCATAGCTGCAAATACAGCTGAGTGTTTGACGCTGTCAAAGGCCTTACTGTAGTCGACAAATGCAAGGCAGAGTGGTTTATTGAACTCGTTGGACTTCTCTAGTATTTGGTTCAGAGAGTGGAGATGGTCTATGGTGGAAAAACTGGGGCGAAAACCAGCTTGTTCCGGAGGCTGGTGTTTGTCAAGCAGTGGGGCAATCCGGTTTTCAATAATTTTAATAAATAGTTTATAAATATGGGAAATTAAACTAATTGGTCTGTAATTACCAATATCGCATTTATCACCCTTTTTGTGCAAAAGGATGATATTTGAGTGGCAGAAGTCTTGAGGGAATTGACCGGCATGTAAAACGGAGTTAAACAAGTTTGTCAGATGGGGCAATAAAGTGGCTTTGCCTGTTTTTAAAACTTCGGTGGTTACGCCATCTTCCCCAGGGCTTTTCTGGTATTTCATGCTCTTTATTGCAGAGTAGACTTCGTATCCTGTTATTGGAGAGATGTTGAAACCGTTGTTAGTAACTGTAGAAGACGAAACAGATGGGTCCGAATACAGCAATGAATAAAATTTTGTGCAAATTTCGGTGACTTTATCTCTGTTGCTGTATTTTATTCCGTCGTCGTCCCGTAAGCTCGTAATCCACGCCCTCTCTTTTTCAACTCCGTTTTTAGCCGCTCTGAGAGATGTGTGGGTTTTAATGGCTGTTTCGACTAATTTTGTATTAAAATTCCGTATATCTCGTCGTATGCTACGTTTGACTTGTCTATCCAAGGATGAGTATTGGGTTCTGTTGTCTTTGTTTTGTTGTCTGTATTCAATCAATGTAACTGTGGGTTGTGTCAGCTTATTACTGTTTCTTTTGGGTTGTTGGATTTTACTGCTTGCTATTTTAATGCTTTTTATGATATTGTTATATTGTGTCTGTACGTCAGTGTCCATGTCAAGAGAGCTAAATTGATTTCTTAATTCTATGTTGAATTTATCCTGGTTAGCAATAAGAATAGCTTTATCGAGACGTTTCAATTGTTTCTTGAAAAGTTGTTGTCTATGAATTTTTATATCGAATCTAAGTTTAGCCCTTAGTGGCCTGTGGTCAGAACTGAATTTTATTTGATTAAGAACTGAAACATCTTTAGTTATGTGTTGGTTGGAGGACAGGATGTAATCTATTTCGTTTTTAGTATTTCCGGCAGGTGAAACCCACGTCCAACGACGATGCGGCTTTTTTTGAAAGAAAGTGTTACAGATCTTTAAGCTTTGCCCAAAAGCAAACTGAATAAGTCGAGCGCCACGTTCGTTCCGGCTTCCATACCCGTATGGCCCGGTTACATCGTTGTTATCCAGTTCGTCTTTTGAGCCGACCTTTGCGTTGAAGTCACCGAGGACCATGTTCCATGTTCCCCTATTCTCTGCGCAAGCTATGTTAAGAAGGTCGTAGAAGCTTTCTACCTCGTCGCCACAATGAGAGGATGTTGGTGCGTAAGCTTGAATTAAAGTGATGTTGTGGTTTTTATTAATACGAAATTTCAGCACAGCAATTCTCTCAGAGTAGCCCCTGAACTCGATAATGTTGTTTTTCCACTTCTTGTTTACGAGGAATCCAACTCCATTCAACCCGCCTGCTGTTCCGAAGTGGTAAAACACACTATCGGTTCTCTCCACAGTCTTTTCTCCATCTCTGCGCACTTCTGACAGACCCACAACGTCCCACTTAATGTCTTTCAAGGCGTGTTCTAACTCGACAAGACGTTCTTCTTTCATTAAAGTGCGGACGTTGTACGTAAGTACATGAAGTAAATCGGTGTCCCGTTTCGTAGCCTGAGTCGTTTTATTAGTCTGACGAGGAATCGTATACGCCCGGGGATTCTTAGCACCCCCTTCTCCAGGGCCGGTCCGGCTTTCGTCAGGGCCGGTGGCACTGGAGCGGCCGGGCACTGGGGGCCGAGACGGGGAATTGTACATTTCATTGAGGGGGGTTTGGACCATAAGCCCACCACGCTGGTCCAGTGCGGGTTGGTGGGTTGCCAGAGCCTCGTTTGTTGTTCGGCAGGGTATACCACGTGCAGGTGAGGATGACTTGGAGCCCGAATGGTGATGGTTGGGCTCCCTTGTACCCTTATTTAAAATAAAATAAATAAATGAATAAATTATTAATCGACAAATAACCAATTGAAATACCATATTTGTTACTTCACATATAAAACAAAAGAATATTGAAGACTTCCATCCATATTCCTCTTTTACGAACCAAGCGCTTTTCATCATCCCAACCCTAATAAATATTATAAACGTACTAGTTTGTACGGATGGATGTTACACTGATTTCTATGAAACTTTCCAGTATTGTAGCTTAGACATCATAATGAGACACAGGTTATCAGTTATCTCAAAATTCATACCTTTAGGCAGTTAAAATGGGAGGACATTTTGCATGGCGAACAGAATAATCTTTAAAAGAGAAACCTGAAATTACATTAGACGTTAAATGAAAACTGTTCTCAGCGTTTTTGAAAATTCACCCTCTGAAAAGGTGAAAAAGGGGTTGAAAGTTTGTGTGGGCAACCTGATTTTTTTAAGTGAGTGACAGCACGAGCCAAGAATGAAGTCACTCACTATAAAAATAACATGTTGCCCATTTTATTACTTATTCTGTTAAAATATATGAAAAGTAATTTCAGAGCGTTTGAATAACTTTATTACACTTTACCTATTGAGTTTAACAGGGGTTGACTACTCTACATTTCAACCTCAGTAGGTTGTATTCACTAGACGACAATGAACCGTAGAAATTGCCGTCGTTTTCGAATTATTGGAAGCTCGTTTGTAATTGACATTGAAGTACATATTAAAATCGTGTGATCTGATCTTCCGGGCGGGATGGCAGCGCGCGCTCGCGCGGAAGGCATTGTCGCGGCTGATCATTCTGTAACGGCATCAATTATGAAGTCACCTCCCCCCCGCACCCCGCCCGCACCGCTTCGCTATTCAAAGTATTCAATTTGCCATTTGAGGGCGAAGTTAATAAAATGTTGCGTAGCAAAGGTGAGGGATTGAAAGCCATTTAGGTGAACTCGCTAGATTAGAGGATTACGGACATTAAATTTGTAAATGTTTGACTAAAAGATTGGTCGTCTGCTTTTTCGTTGCCAACGAAGCTCTCGTGCCCTGGTATCCATACTAGTTGCACCTTATTGTGCCTTCCAAGCTTGTACCTACCACTATCGGCGCAGTCAGCGCTTTGAGGCCCGCTTGACTGTCTCTGAGTATATGCTCGGATCTATATAGATAGTCTCCCCTCTTTGTGGAGTCCGGTCTGTTCATGCTTGCTAGGACATAGTGACTACGTTAATACTAGTGTCTTTTTATAGGGGATTGACGAGAGACATCATCCTGTTGTGGATTCGTTTTTATTATCAGTGACTTAGAGAACATACACATCTATAACAATATTAAATTAATCTTAATTTTGACGCTCAGAGACCATGTATATCTCTGGGATATTATATTAATTTCATTATACTCCTTGTTTATCTTGAGACCTTATACATCTCTAACTTTACTGATGTTGTAATATTTGTAATAGATAACTTTGCAAGTTTACCTTCCCTGTATGACATTAATTTTGTTATAATTGTAAACTTGATATTATTATTCTTTCTTGAACTGTAAATTAATATTTTGACATGAAAAATGTGTTACTTATTATAGTCAGACTTTCTTAAATTGTGAATTTATATTTTGACATGTAAAAGTGCCCTTGTGGCCTATTTGCAGAATAAATGTTTGATTTTTTTTCTTGTTTGTCTGTGTATATTCTCCTGTGTACAGGCAATATGGATGTTGACTCAAAATTCGACTACTTCATAAGACAGCACCAAAAGAAACAAGGCAAAAAATATGCCAAATGGTGAAAATCCTATTCAAATATCTCAAAAAATAACGAAGCTACAACCGATGTTAACGTTGCTGGTTAGAGAGAGAAAGCACGACAGATCAGTGACGTCACTGACCACGAGCGCCATAGTAAATGACGATCGTTCCAATACAAAGGTGTGTTTCACGGAAAAGGGGCAGACTATGCCCCCTCTTAAATCTTTGAAGACTAGTTTTATAGTCTATTATGTTATGATTTATTATTTTGAGTATTTTCACCCCTTGATTAAGAATTTGATCCTTTTTCGAGAAAATCCGAATTTATTGATTTTCTTCTTTGTTGTCAATATTCCTATTGTGGCATAAGCCTCCGCCTGGAACACAGTCGCGAATCACCTCACGGTTACGCTACTGCTGATAGTCATTTGCATACATGCCTACTCCCGAACCGGATCCCATTTTTGATCCGTCTGTGTCAGATCTTGTCTTCACTACCGATCCTGTTTGACGACCGCGTTAGCCTAGTTGGTAGTAACACTGTCTACGAAGCTGGAGGTTCCGGGTTCGAATCCCGGTGAGGGCATATATTTGTGTGAGTGTCATGAATATTTGTTCCTGAGTCTTGGATGTTTTCTACGTATTTAAGTATCTATTTATCTATATAAGTATGTATATCGTCGCCTAGTACCCATAATACAAGCTTTGCTTAGTTTGGGACTAGGTCGATTTGTGTAAGATTGGTCACAAATATTTATTTATTTACCACCAGAGCTCGGGGTGCCAGACCTTCAGCCCATTCGGCCCTTGAAGGAACTTTTGTTGTGAAGTTCTTACGGAGCACATATACAAATACAAAATACAAAAAAAATCATACACATATACAACCCAACCAATGTAACCCAAGTATGTATCGCTTCCCATGTTTGTTATTCTGTCTAAAAAACTCTCCGTTTCTGTATCTGTGTGTTTAGTCTTTGGCTTGCTGACGCTCCACAGGCCAAGAACCCTCAGTCTGTAGAGTGATTTGCGCGCTTCCGACTTGATCACCAGGTAAAGCGGCGGTAAATTCAATTCAAAATCAAACATTTATTCTGCAAATAAACAAGGGCACTTTTACATGTCAAAATATTAATTTGCAATTTAAGAAAGTCTGACTATAATAAGTAATACATTTTTCATGTGAAAATATTAATTTACAGTTCAAGAAATAATAATAATTCCGAGTTCACAATTATAACAAAATTAATGTCATACAGTGAAGATAAACTTGCAAAGTTATCTATTACAAATATTACATCAGTAAAGTTAGAGATGTATAAGGTCTCAAGATTAAACAAGGAGTATAATGCAATTAATATAATATCCCAGAGATGTACATGGTCTCTGAGCGGCAAAATTAAGATTAATTTAATATTGTTAGAGATGTATATGGTCTCTAAGTCACTGATAATAAAAACGAATCCACAACAGGATGATGTCTCTCGTCAATCCCCTATAAAAAGACACTAGTATTAAAGCAGTCACTATGTCCTAGCAAGCATGAACAGACCGGACTCCACAAACAGTAGGTATAGGTCCAGTAGTACTTCTAGCGCCTCCGTTGGTGGCGTTAGCGTGGTTCGGATGGGACTCTATGGTTGTATTCTTTCAGGAGTGGTCTTTTTTTGCAGGTCAGATCATCTTTTTAGTTTCTGTTTTGTTTTTTCGGATATTATTGTTCTTGCTTCTCGAGTATTACCAATCGTAGTTATGCTGAAATAACTGGACACTGATGCAATACACTTTCAATCTTACATGATGTTATGAGGTGAACTATTGGGTATTAAGGCTAATAAGGTGTCAAATATTGGGACTCGTTTAACTTTTTTTTTATGTTATGGGGGGCAAACGAGCAGACGGATCGCCTGATGGTAAGCAACACCAGAGGGACTGCAAGTGCGTTGCCGGTCTTTCAGAAGGGAATACGCTCTTTTCTTGAAGGAACTTATTCTAATTGTGTAGCAAGTTAGGGTTCAACAGTTGGTCCATGTCCATCACCTTTTTGACACGTAATGCCGAACGTATATACCTCAGTTGGTTTTGCAACTAGGCTGCTGTCCGGATACCTAGCCTATGAGAGCCCGCCATCGGCCTGACGAAGCATTTCGACGCCGCCTGAAACGCCTCTTATTGGAAAACCCATTATACTCGGTTAAAGAGTATATGGATCTTAGCTTACTGACATGTAAATAATTATAACTCAATTTGAATTCAACTGATTTGTATTTTTGTGTTTTGAAATTTGTAATTTGTAATGGACATTATTAGACTGGCTCAGGACCGGGACGAGTGGCGTACTCGAAGAGAGGCCTATGCTCAGCAGTGGGCGATTACAGGCTGAAAATGATGATGATGATGAATGGACATTATTATTATTTATCTGACTGACGATTCCGAATTGAAGATGCATTTATTTTTCTGTTTACTTTTTACTCTAGTTGACATTATGTTATTTTTATTTTTCCTGTTATGACGATCATGATAACAATTCTTGTAATTTTGACAGTGTGCAAATTTATAACGTAATTCCTTATCATGAAATAAATTATCTCTCTATCTCTCTCTCTCATACCCAAATGAAGTTCCAATAAATTCGGACGGCTAACCCTTGCCTTTGTGTGTGTTATGAATGCGCCACCGGCCGACGCGCCGCGGGGGCATTCCCAACTAATACCCGATATCAGCCGCTAGTCATAAGCGCAAACTGTCGGCGCAAACACCCCGTAATTGATTCTGCGCAGGTACAGTATAGGGGCTGGCCGAAGGATCACTCGCCTCGTCGAGCATCGCCCAACAATGTGTGCGGTAAAGGAAACTGACACATGTACATATTATTGCCATTATAAATTGATTTGAAATTGCATGATTTTCACATATTTTTGTGAGTCATTTGTTGGTCACACATTTTAGTTGTCTGTTTGACAAGAATAAAAGGGGTACTTGTGTCATTCCACTTCTTCCTTCTTGACAATATGGAAATGTGTTGTTCCAGTGTCTTCCGCATCATACTATCGGGAATATCACAGAAGTGGTGTGCAACACGATGATGACACTTACGGAGCTCGACAGTAGATTAGATTTGTAACAGATTAGGTCTGCCTTTCACATGTCAACTTGAACATCATACGTATTGGCGCTGCGAATTACTCCAAAGTCGCAAGCTGAAGTGTAAAATCCACTATAATTTTCAAAATAAAGGAAAACTCAAACTCAGTAGTAAAAACGGATTAGTATTTCTTTTATACCACGACGGTGGCAAACAAGCGTACGGCCCGTCTGATGGTAAGCGGTCACCGTAGCCTAAGGACGCTTGTAACTCCTGGGGTATCACATGCGCGTTGCCGACCCTTAGTACGTTAGTATGATTACACGCCAAGTGAGAAGTGAGCTGACTAACCGCCTTGCGAGACTTGCCGCCGGCCCCCGCACTAGCGGCGAGATTTAATATAGCTCGGGTTAAGGCGAGTGCAAACAGCGCCAGCGCCGCGAGGGACGCGATATTGTCGCGGCGACTCGATTGACGAGTGTTGCTGATTTGGGAATTATGTCCCATTCCCCGGGTTATTGTGTCCTCGGAAGCCATGGCCTCTATTTAAATCGATAATCGATGTTGTCCAAACGTGGAACAAGCGCCATCTAGGTCACGGCAATTGAACCCGGGACCTCGATGGCTTGGTTATTATCGATATGTTTAGATCATAAGGCTATCTAACTTACTGTATAGTTCACAGCTCCACCGATAGTGGGCGCTGTTATTAATGTAGAATTTAAGTATATAAACGAATGTAGCTCCAAACACTGCCCTTTTCCAAATAGACACGATACAATCAACACGCTTATTATTACCAAAAACCCATCTCGACACCCCAGTCTGGCCCACGAAGGAACAGATGTGGTTTTGTGAATCCATTTAATACTGATCTGAACGAGTTGGTTGTTTTATCCAGTTATCACTGGACCATTCTATCAAACCAGTTAACTTTTACACCGACACTATTTGAGAAATGGTCGCGTACGGTACGGTTTCAGAGGAATTTCCTCCCACGGACGCTCCGGTTGTGGAATGAGCTCCCTGCCGAGGTTTTTCCGAGGGACTACAGTATTCTTCTAGAAAGGAGTGTATAGATTTTTAAAGGGTTGGCAACTGCATGAGTTGCAAGCGTCCATAGGCTAAGGTGGCCGTTTACCATCAGGCGGGCCGTACGCTTGTTTGCCACCGACCTGCTATTAAAAAAAACTAATAGGAAACATTAGACAAAACTGCCCTGTTCGTTAAGTACGTCATACGGGTCTAGTCCAGATATTGGATTGGTTAAGCCGGCGCGCGCGCTTCGTCGGCGAGTCTTCGCCTTAACCTGGGCATATTTTTACAAGCGTTATTAGTGTCAGGGGGCGGCCGGCGCGGGAGGGGGGATCTCCATGAAATACTTGGGTCATTCTACTTTTTCATGACCAGTTTTCTATTACAAAAAAAAACTATGATATGTATTGAATTAATGTATAAAAATAGTATTTTGAAATAGTACCTGAACGTAATAAAATGAATTTATAGGTAAAAATACTTAAATATTAACATATTGCTGTAAAAGGTGGGTAACACAGTGGTAAAAACCATTTTTTCATTCAAATGGTGAGACATCCAAAACCACTGAGTTATTCGTTTTATGGATATTAGCTGTGGTTCGTTAATTACCGAAACTATCGGGAGTGATACTCTAATTAAACCTCTTTCTAAATAACAATACAAATATATGAAGTGACAGCCAACTATTCCAAAACCTGCATTAAAAAAAAAGTATCTGAAAATTATGTACATAAAAAAGTAGAATGGGCCACTTGCTTAAGGCTGGGCAAAAATATGCCGATCATATTTATGTTAGCAGGCCCCTATTTCACCAAGTTGACTTATGTATGTATTTGACATATGTAGGCTAACAAATCATCAATTTTCATGTGAAAACTGTTTCACCAACTACAACTGTAATGTTTTTTGACAATTGTAGCGCTTGTCAGTTTTGGTGAAATAGGGGCCAAGTTGACCTATGTATGTATTTGACATATGTAGGCTGACAAATCGACAATTTTCATGTGAAAACTGTTTCACCAACTACAACTGTAAGGTTTTTTGACAATTGTCGCGCCTGTCAGCTTTGGTGAAATAGGGGCCAAGTTGACCTATGTATGTATTTGACATATGTAGGCTGACAAATCGACAATTTTCATGTGAAAACTGTTTCACCAGCTACAACTGTAATGTTTTTTGACAATTGTCGCGCCTGTCAGCTTTGGTGAAATAGGGGCCAGACCCCGCTTGGTAACATGGCTTCATAGCTTATGGACACTTGCGACGCGTTTACCCTGATGGCGTACTTGGACCGCCCGACTTAAATATCTATAATTAAGTGACTGATACATTTCGCTTCGTATAAAATCAAAAAATCAAAATCAAACATTTATTCTGCAAATAGGCCACAAGGGCACTTTTACATGTCAAAATATTAATTTACAATTTAAGAAAGTCTAACTATAATAAGTAAAACATTTTTCATGTCAAAATATTAATTTACAGTTCAAGAAGGAATAATAATTACGAGTTTACAATTATAAAAAAAGTTAGTGTCATAAAGTGAAGATAAACTTGCAAAGTTATCTATTACAAATATTACAACATCAGTAAAGTTAGAGATGTATAAGGTCTCAAGATTAAACAAGGAGTATAATGAAATTAATATAATATCCCAGAGATGTACATGGTCTCTGAGCGTCAAAATTAAAATTAATTTAATATTGTTAGAGATGTATATGGTCTCTAAGTCACTGATAAAATAAAAACGAATCCACAACAGGATGATGTCTCTCGTTAATCCCCTATAAAAGACACTAGTATTAACGTAGTCACTATGTCCTAGCAAGCATGAACAGATCGGACTCCACAAACAGTTTGCCACCAGTGGCGTGACCCATATGCAACGTGTGAACACCTTACACAAATTTTGGGAACCGCGTAGGACTGAAAGTGTGTTGTAAGACGTGTTATACCACGATCGGCTTCACGGACCCCGGATCCCACTCACTTGCACCCTCGAGCCGCCTCGCCTCTCGAACGACTCGAGCACCTTTCTAACATTAAGTCGGCTTAGCGGCGAACGCGGATCCATGGACAATTTTATTAATTTTATTTTATTTTTAACGATATTAAATACCTCCACGCACTCGGTCTCGGCGCTACGAGCAGCGAAGCAGAGCTGCCGCGTATGAATTCGCCACTAGAGGCGCTAGTGTGATGTCAGTCCTTGGAAATGTCAAATTTCGTTGTAGGTAGTTAGTAGATAGAATAGTGTTGTTTTGCGGTGACTACTTTGCATCTGAGATTGATAACGTTAAATATGAGTTAAAGGTCAACGAATTCCAGTCCTTTGAGACAATTTTATCGTTGCAATTTGTTCCTGTTGTGGTAGACTGCTGTGGTTTGGAAGCCAAGGAATGTTGGATTTGGGTCGACGACTGAGAGATAGATGGTATCGTATATATATAGTGCAGCAGATTTTGCTGGATCGTGGTGCTTGCAGGTGTCATGGAGACAATTGAGCTAGGCGCGATCCAAGATGAGCCATTTAACTAGGTAGGCATAATTAGTGTTTAAGGTTGACGAAGCCGACTACTGCTACGGAAGCGAAAGCCGCTAATGGCCATGCCATACATTTTTTGATTGATTGATTGAAGCGTCTTATTGATTTGCATTAATGCCCACCTGAATCGAAGAATTGCAGGTTATGATTGGCGGTTTACTATTGCTGCGTTTTTGTGAAATAAACGTTATTTATATATTCATTTTATATTAACAATGCCACGTTGTAACGATCGCTCGTCAGCGCACGAATTCTGAAAATACGCGGGAATATTTACTTACATTTTTTTAAAAAGCAAATCAATTTTCGTAATGTTTTTAGCGCTCTTTTTCAGACCTACCGGAGTTATCTATCTATATAGGAATATTACCGGATCCGGTGACTATCGAGATACTGGAGCCAGCTGGATTACCGTACCTACCTATCCGACAGACCAAATTGCAATTCCTAAATGTAACACAGGATAGTTCGTGTAGTGTGGTATAAAATAAAATAATTTTAGTACTTAACAAGACATAAAATAACTAAAATAAAATGTATTCTGCTGGCGAATTCGGGTGAAGTTATCCAAAGGCAGCAGAAATTAGACCAACGCGATCCAAAAGCACAATATTGTAAAACTTTCGGCGCGGCCAAAAGGTTCGGCAGTTTTTTGGCCGAAACCGAACCTTCGGCCGAAACATGATTTTTAGGCCGAAACTAGCCGAAACCGAAACCGAAACTTCAGTTGGACACTACTATATTCAGCGCATCTCTAATAAACATGTTACTCATTTGGTCAATTAAACTTTAGATCAATTAGACAAGATGAATGATGACCCCACGGATGATGATACCCCATGGGAAACGATAACATAATATGAGCAAGTCATGTGCGTATGTTATACAAGCGCCCGATCAGGACGCGAAGGAAACCCGCCAGTCTAACACTGTTTACACTTCGCAGAAATACCAAATTATGTACCGGAGGCGAACGCAAAGTTTTTCTAACCCTGATTTATTTGCTGAGGCGTAATTAAAGATTTGGATACGTCGTGCCGCAGCGGGGGTCGGGTGCGGGGGGAGGGTTAACAAACAGATAAACCAACAGAAAGCCTCTTGCCCCCGCACATGCGGCCAAAAAGATTTCCACGACGCGACCGAGCACCTCTAGAGCTGTGGAAACGAACCTCAATAGTTTTACCTCAAAACATAAAAGTAACATTCACACAGCCTGTCTGTGTGTGTGTGTCCTGTTAAGTGGTTTGTTTTGGGTCTCAAGAGCTGCGTCAAGAAAGCCCTGCGTGGTAATCTATATATATAAAAGAAGAAGTCCAGACTGACTGACTCATCAACACACAGCCAAAACTGCTAACGCTAGAGAATTTATTTTTGCACAATCGGTTATATTTATAACGTAGGTAAAGGCTAAGGGGGTAAGACAAGGAATGAAAGTTTGAATCAAAACACGTATTTATTGAAGTGAGAGATTTGATACTTTGTATATAGACTCTCTGTTTAAATAAATTAATAGTATCGAAGTTAGGTATTAGGTAGGTAATAGGTAAATTTGACTTAAAGAAAAAAAAACAATGTAAATACTCAGCTACGAAATTCCTTATTCAGAAGTTTAATAAGTTTTATGGTGCTCTCAGACTGCATCAATTTTCCCATTGTTACCTACCTGCCGAGTCACAAACAAATTTTCAATTAAGTAATGTCTTAGTAAAGTACTACTTCTTAACATTACCTGTTATTAACACGTAAGTTTGTTACGGATGACGACATGTTTTCAATGAAATATGTCCTGCATACACTACCGAAAATGTACTAATTAGCCAGTAAGTAGTAATAAATCATTTAGATAAAAACAACTACCATTTAGGCGCGTTCGAAGTTGCGGGAATAAGCTAGTACAAAATTAACACAGTACTTTAATGTACACACAAAGAACATTAAGTAAAGTATTTTATTCCTACTGAAATAAGACGTCTTTCTATATCACTTCTATATGCAATAAGCATTATAAAATAAGCACAGCAACTGATATCGTTCAACCGTGTGGCAACTACAACTGTTGACCCAGCTCAATTGTATACCCCAGCACTGAGTAAGTTCAAAGAACTTGCTGATAAAGAAAGAAAACATGAACCCTTCTCTCCTAGCAAAAAAAAAATAGTATTGTTTTGTTTATTAAGAAGCGATTTTATAATTCGGCTTATTAAGAAGCGATTTTATAATACTAGCTACATATTTCAATTGGTGTTAGGTTTTTTTATGTTCCTTGAAAAAATCATGCTTGTTTTCATGCATGCATGCTTGCTTGCCTGCTTACATGCGTGTGTACTTGTTTGCTTGCTTGTCCTGGCCTTAATGCTTTGTGATGTTGGATTAATTGAATAATATTCGTTTTAATTATTATGTGTTATAAATATTATATGCTTTAATTTTTATATCAATTGGTATTATATCTAAATAACGTTATACTTTACCAAAGTAGATATTTAGAAATTACATCTTTCGTCATTATATGCAGTGGACGTTATACTCAACAAGTTTATACAAAATGAACGTATATAGGTATGATATTACTAACCCTCAAAAACACCTCAGCACAACCTCAACTTTTCTGCATAAGTACATTCATGTAGTAGTTTGACGATATGTCGTCACGCACTGAATGTGTTAATTAAAAAAAATATTTTTTTTCAAATTTCAATCTTACACAAATCAACCTAGTCCCAAACTAAGCAAAGCTTGTACTATGGGTACCAAGTGACGATATATATACTTATATAAATAAATAGATACTTTAAATACATAGAAAACATCCAAGACTCAGGAACAAATATTCGTGTTCATCACACAAATAAATGCCCTGACCGGGATTCGAACCCGGGACCTCCAGCTTCGAAGGCAGGGTCACTACCAACTAGGCTAAACCGGTCGTCAAAAATCTACTTTGTGTTTAAATTTGTATATGTACATGTGCTTATATGAGTAACCTCATAAACATTCAGTTGTACATTCTTAGTCATGTCATAAACATGAGGTAAGCGAGGCGGCCCGCCCCCGCCCTAGGCCCCAAAGCAGTGAATTTAATAAGTTGGCCCGCGCTGCGATGGTTTTATAATTGCGGCGCGACTGTACCTACATCAATGTTTACAGATGTGGGCGACTGTCCATGCCGTCCGGCAGATCTCGGTGTGCCGTTTGGTGTTGTGAAATAAACCATTGGCAATTCTATGAATTATCTATATTGATTTAAGTAGTATGATGTAATTCACAAAAAACCTTGGAAATTAAGGTGGACCGTAATAGATAGGTACATTGTAGGTATCCAGTGGTATGTGTGTGTTTACAAAAAATCCACGGTTTACACCTTTTAGTACGATTAGTGACCATATCGTGTACCTATAATATAAAACATACAGTCGAATTGAGAACCTCCTCGTTTTTTTGAAGCCGGTTAAAAAGATTAAAGGAGATACAAATCGACATTGTCAATTATGTATATCAAAATAATGTAATAAACACAATTTTGTAGAATGAAATCTAGATCTTGTTCATTCATGTACCTACGAACGCCAACAAAGTTAAATGACCATTTTAGACCTTATTGGAATGGTCATAATACTCATAATGTGCACAGACAGATGGACAGTTGTGTTGGCGATGGTACAGTAGAAAAATAAGCGAGAAATAAGAGAATAAATGTTGTGGATTATCCAAGTCCAATAAGAGTGCGGCACTTTCATATCAACAATAAGTTAAGTATAAGAATTTAATCACTTTCAGACCTGAAAATAGTTTATAATAATAATAAAATATGCATTATTCAGATAACTCAGATCCATTGGTTAGTAATTACATGTGAATAAAACTAGTGTTAGTGATAGTGATTAAATTAACTTAAAACTACTATAAAATACCTCTTGTCGATAATTCTATTACCAGCAATCAGTTTCGATTGCTAATCATAAAATTATTGACATGAATGTATATGGGGGCGTCAGGTTTGCTGGAAAACATTTCCAAAATTTTATTGGAGCTATAAATATGTACATAAATGTGTATTTAATTGTTTATACACAAAACAAGATGGCATAGCGCGTGTCATCCATGAAGGCGCGCCCCTCCACAGCCCAATCCGTACAAATACGCATAAATTAGTATTAGTTTTGTAAACCTGCATTGTTACCGCCATCTATCGTCGCCCTACGTAACCAACTAGTCGGCCCGCTGGGTCCTTAACTATTCCCTCGGGAAACGCTGCACTACTACAGTGTTAGCTGTCTGAAAGCACTCGCACTAGTGCTGCTACTCGACGCTAGATGGCAGTACATGCCTTATTAAAGGGTATTTTCTTCACCGTTTTACAAGGAGAAATGTCTGCATTAGCGTAATTCAGATGCAACATGATATTTATAGGATCACTTTACTGTAGGTATCTTCCCATACATGTTTAAGGAGCGTTACAATTATTTTAATTTCCAATTCACATGACGCAAAGTTTAAACATGTAATTACATGTGATTGTCTGAACTGAAAGACATGTTATGTTGAGATAAAAATGAGGACCAAATTCTTGCCACAGAGTTAAGGAATAATTGATTGCGTTGTGACACGAAAGTTACCCATATTATTATATGGGTAGCTTAGACAAATACTATTAAGTAAGATTTCAAGCTTACATGGTCATTTACATTAGAATTACGATTTGAAACGGGATATTTACCATGTATATTTGTATTTGAAATATCGGGAACTCATAAAACAAATATACATGGTAAATATTCCGTTTCAAATCGTAATTCTAACTATTAAGTAAGTTTTAATTGAATTGAATAGGTAATATTTACTCACAAAAACAAACAACCCTGACAGAATTCCGAATCAATTCGATCCCCGGCAAAACGAATGTAACTAAAGCAATAAACGTAGAACAAACCCGATTCCGCTCTCACCGGTTACCGACAGTCTTAACCGGCTAAATAAAAGTCGGCGGCAATAAAGCGGCCAATAAGGCGGGGGGGCGTGCCCGGGGCGCGGGGGGGCTCATATCTCCAGCAATTACCCCTAAACAAATGAGAGCTAACGAAATTCAGGAGATCGGCGGCGGCGCAGGAGACCCGTGGAGACGACTCGCGCGGGGTAAAGGCATTTCTTTTTTTTTTTAGTTTATTTAGAAAACAAACAGCCATGTACAAAAGAATTCATACAAAAATGGACGCAGATTAGGCCTAAAGTTTCATATATTACTAAGTAACGATTATTGATTAAATAAGTTACAGGTGCCGTTATAATTTCGCAATGTTTACTGGAGTAAAAGTAGAAAATTGCTATTGATTTCATGGTAGATTATGGCATGATTTTTTTATTATTTCTACCGGAGTTCTAGTTGACAAAGCGTTAGGAATTGAATTTGACGTACTTATATTTTTTGGTGTAATATTTATTTGAGCTGGACGGAAAGAAAGACGAATGAAGAGGTTTTGAGTATGGTAGGAGAGAAAAGAAGTTTACTGGAAACAATTAGAAATAGAAGAGGCAGGATGATGGGACACCTGATACGGCACGACAGCTTCTTCTTAAACATCTTAGAGGGCAAAATTTAAGGCAGGAGAGGAAGAGGAAGACCTAGACTGACTTACTTTAACCAAGTGAGGGAGGAAGTTGCCGAGTCGTATGGGGAAGTCAAGAAACTGGCAATGAATAGAGAAGAGTGGCGGTTACTCCACCGACAAGAGCGAAGCATTTAAGTTTTGATGATGATTTATTTGACAAATGTGACCGCCATACATTTTCACCACGACGCCAAGCGTGTTCTTCTGACCTGTCCTGTAGGTACCACTGCCTATAATAGCTACCACTATAGTGTCCGCAGGCAAACTGACGACTGAGTTGATAGCGCTATCTCTTACATACTTGCACGGTGTTACGAAGTGTGTGTCGGATTTTTTACGGCACCGGTCGTCAGTTTGTTTTGCGGGCACTATGAATATGTGGGTAGGTACTGGTAGTGTGAAAGTGTCTTTTTGGCCTATTTGCAGAATATGTTTGATTTAGATTTTTGAGACATTGGTTCTTTTAGAACCCAGTGTAACACTTTTTACTGATTCATCTATTCTCTTTTACTTTTTTATCCAGCCCCGTAAGTGGGCAAATTACTGTTTATTCATACTCCGTCCTGCTGCAGAAGAGGCTCTTTAAATCTTTATTCATCACATTACGTTGAAACGAAGCAAACCTACGTATAAAGAAGAAACACGATCAGTTATCATCGTATTCATTCATTCATCGGCCGATGCATCTTGACAGATGATTTAAACAGCGTCTGTGTGTGAGAAACAACGCTTCTCGTGACTATATAGTCCAATCCGGGATCGACATTTACGTCCACATTTATGACAAGTGTACTGAGGATCCGTATCCTCTTGGCGGTTACGCCTTTTAGCACGCTTGTGGGCTGATCTACATCACCGTATACACGCAGCAATATCCCATTGTTCACAATGTACATGAACATGTCCCACGCTCCCGTAGAACCACGCTCTATTACCAAATAATGACAATAATGACATACAAAGCTCCGCTACTCCTAACTCCGCTCCACGCCTCGCGCCTCGCGCCTCGTGCTGTTTTAGGTTTTTTCAGCGGCTTTGACTTGCAAATGTGCGCCGCCCGCCGTGTAATTAAAAGTCCGCCTACGGCGTCGCCCCCCGTGCCGAGTAGCGGAACTAACTGCGTGAGTGTAGCATTGATTTACTGATTACTCCAAGTATAGTCAGATGGGGCAAATAGCTTCACTACCACAATCAAAAATAGCTTGACCACACCACTGACGCTATCGAAATGATACATAAGTACAATTAAGTTCATAAAGTCATAAAGCCTTGCTTATCACTACATAGTATAAAACAAAGTCGCTTTCTCTGTCCCTATGTCCCTATATCCCTATGTATGCTTAAATCTGTAAAACTACGCAACGGATTTTGATGCGGTTTTTTTTAATAGATAGAGTGACTCAAGGGGAAGGTTTATATGTATAATACATGCATCAGCATTGCACCCGTGCGAAGTCGGGGCGGGTCGCTAGTTTTTGTATAAAATCCTCACATATGTTATAAAATTGTCGGTCAAATCTTGGCCTCCTAACTACAAACAGCATATTTCACTAATTACAATGCCCGCTAATGATAATTGCTGCGGCGGGTGATTCGCCGCCTGCGCCTAAAAGGGCATAAATATACATACTCGGTCAAGTGCGAGTCAAACTCGCGCACGGAGGGGCTTTTACAGTGACAAACAATACATCCCGCCTGCTCGTAAGCAGACGCCGTAGCTTATGGACGCTTGCGTTGCCGACGCTTTGTTGATTTGAGGATTCTGGTTCTTACTTTACCCTCACTCATCACACACATCCTAGGGGCTCTGACGACCTTAAACACCACCAGCAACACAACACCACTTACCTTCAGTACCTCTAGTATATGTTTTTTCCGAAACGAAACACAAACAAACGCGTGTGCGTTTAGTCTCATTTTGAACAACATCAAATAGTTACCACCAAAGGCCACCAGAGGCGCTGCTCGCGTTGAGACTAAAAGCGAACGCGTTCGTTTTTTGTTTCGAAAAAACTTACACTACAGAGCAGTTGTGGTTTGCTATTTCTGCGTTTTTTCTCTCGCTTTGCGTTTTTCCAATCCGCTCGGCTTCCTTTCGGGAAGGAATCCTATAAATTAGTAATCTCATTTGAGTTATACGTACTCGGGAGGCGGCTCCGGCGTAATGAGTGCATGAGATTACAATTAATAAAGTGGCGTGTGGGGGGCAATTTGTTTCGCTTAGTGTTTGTGTCCACCGCGCGCCGGACGCGAGTTCCTTGCTCGACAAGTACACAAATAAACACGTTTCATTCAATGAGGGCTTGTTTTTGTGCTCACCAGTTGGCGCCACTGTCTAGTAAGCTCCAGCTGTCAAAAATTGTTATTGGTTATTATGGGCATGAGAACGAAGTTTACATTTAAATCATATTTAATTCCTTAAAACCATCAAAAACGGAGAGAGAGAGAGAACATAAGTTTCCGAAAGACAAAACTGTTTTAAAGCACTGACAGTCATTGACCCGTAACTCATATTTGCCATAATCAAGCTCAGGCATTGCAAAATAGTCACCATATTGTCCCAATTAGATGGGTCATTGTCAGTTGCAAAAACAAAAGCTGTCCCTTCGGTGGTCAATAGTTAACGGTTTATGTTCATGTGAGCTACGTTTTTGGTGCATGGATTTATAGTAACGGATACACTGTTTATGCGGGTTACTGGTCCAATCCAAAATTAAGCTTTGTAGCCCTTAACTTTTGATATGTCCACCGAAAAGACGCGAACCTAAATCTGACAATGACCCAGATATTAACCCGCGTAGCGCAACCACAAACAGTGACATTTGAGATTTCGGAGACCTCACGCTACACTAGCGCCTGTAAAGGCGAATTCATACGCGATAGTCCTTATTGCGTTTATTCTTGACGACGGGTTTAGGATAGTGGTTTACTGACCCTGCCTACAAAGCTAACGGTCCTCGCGGTAGATGTCGCTACGAGCTGCACTAAGGCGTAATTAGAAGAATAGAATAGAATAGAATTGTTTTATTTGCTAGAATACTTAAGATTATGTGGTACACGATGTTAGTGTACAGCGGTACAGTATTCAGTCGTTGATCGACGTGCAAAATTTATTAAGAGAGAGATTTACATTATCATAAATTGTAGTTATGCCATTATGTTAATTATGATTATTGAATATGCATAAGTCGAGTGATTGAAAAAAAAATTAACCATGCAATTTAACATCTATTAAGAATTCCTTAACACTATAGAAACATTTGTCAGACGATCATATAGTGATATATTTCACAAGCATATTGCCCTCCAATTGTCTAATTTCTTCGGGGAGACTGTTATAAACAACGATACATATATTGTACGCATTCTTGCGGTATATAGCAGTACGGCAAGGAGGTAAGTCGCTTATATTGAGCTCTCTGTTTCCTTACAAACACGTCAAACCTGTTCAGAAACAGATCAGGATGGTTCTTGACACACAAGCAAGCTTTTTTTAGGTACATATAATGCAGTGGCAATATGCACAACTTTTTGAATATAGGTATGCAACTTTCGGTATTCGACAAGCTATTGCTTTTATACACTTTTTTTGTCGAGTAAACACCCTGATTATGTCAACCGAGTGAAGTGATTGAAAGATGCGTCACCACAAGGGATACCCACGGTAGCTCAGCTGGTTAAGAGCAATGGATGTGGGGTCCGGTCTGTTCATGTTTGCAAGGACTAGTAACTTCGTACTAGTGTTCAGTGGAATTGACATGATGAGAGACTTCACTGTTCTCATTTGATTTTATTTTTTAGACTGACGCTCAGAGACCTTATACATCTCTGAAGATATTTATTTATTAGATTTTATTATTTTCATGTTGACGTGTTATAGATATAGCTCAAAATATTTTATTATGATTAGTGCACCTACTTTATTACCTTTTATCTTGACGCTTAGAGACCTTATACATCTCTAACAAATCTCGATTGTTATTAGTTTCTTAGTCTTATTTTTGACATGTAACACTACATTTAATTAATGATACTTTGATTATTGTATTATTTTTATTTGATGTACCTAGATAGATTTTGACATGTAAAAGTGCCCTTGAGGCCTATTTGCAGAATAATTGTTTTGATCATGATTTTGATTTTGGATGGATTACAGAGATCGTAGGTTCAAATCCTACCTGTGCGGCGCGCGTTATTGAAGGCTGTTCCACCACGCATCGACGCCTGTCATGAGAAGCTCTGGTGGTCGCCGTCCGGTCGTGTGCCGCGTCGATTAGCGCGCGGGCTGTAACGCGCGCCTCACGTGCCGCGCTAATGCGACGATTAATCCGCCGCGCTCATTAACGACACTGTCATTAGTGCTATTAGCAACTACAAACTTAAGTGTAGTACTTTGAAAAAGTTGTGTAGAGTTATAAATAAGGTGCAGCGGGGCGATCCTAATAATACGAAATACTTATATACTTATACATAATACTGGTTATGACGTCAAAATAAAAACTGTACATTTGTGGGTCATACTTAGTTGAAAAAACAAAAGTCGTCCCTCCTGTGGTCAATAGTTAACGGCTTATGTGCATGTTAGCTATGTTTTTATTACAGGGATTTATAGTGGCTATGTTTATGCGGATTACTAGTCCAATCCAAAATTAAGCTTTGTAGCCCTTAACTTTTGTTATGTCCACGTTAAAGACGCGAACCTAAATCCGTGTATGACCCATGTGTGCAGCGAGGTAATCCAACCTGTGCCTTTATCATAAGTTTGCATGACCGTACTCGCTAGCGACTGCTTAAACGATTTAGTATGCCCATTCTTAGTTCTATTGCGTAACCGCCAGAGGCACTGTACTTTTGCCCATACAAATTTTTACGCAGTCGCTAGCGAGTACGGTCATGTAAACTCATGGTAAACGCACTGCAGGAAATTAAAACTACTTGAAATATTTTCCGTGTTTTACATCATTTACTAGAGCGCCATCTTGGTGAAATTGTGAAAGCGCTTCTCTGCTATCCGCGCATAGATGGCGCTCTAGTAAATGATGTGTAACACGGAAGATATTTTCGATTACTTTTAATTACCCATAGTCTAGATTGCCTGCAACTGCACTGTATCCAAATTATCTGGGTAATGTTTTCCATGTACAGTTTTTATTTAGATGTAATAAACAGTCGTATGTATAGGTATTGCGTCGGTAGGCATAAATTAATTTTTTTTTTATGTTATAAAACGAGCAGACGCATCGCCTGATGGTAAGCAATTACCGTCGCCCATAGACACCTACAATACCAGAGGAGTCGCAAGTGCGTTGCCGGCCTTTCAGAAGGGAATACGCTCTTTTCTTGAAGGACGACATTTTACGACTTTCTAAACGTATTAGAGTTGTAGCGTTTTCCAAAAAAAACTGTACATTGTCAGATTCATATTTTTACGTTTTTCTTATTCAGAATTGTTGATACTATGTATGATATTATAATATACAGGAAAAATAATGTCCCAGATTTTACTATATATTATTTTCTTCCAGTGCGTCACGTCTATACTATCCTTATTTGATTCGTTATTATCGCAGTGACAAGCAAAAAAGGTCCGTGTTTTCAACGTTGTTGACTGTACAATAAAACATTTTGTCGTTATATATAGAAATTTAGATTCATACGGCCGCTAGCATTTAGCGGTAACCAACTCTATTACAGTGGAGTTCGAATAGAATCAGATTGACATTACATTCAGGCCCGGTTTTATAAAGATCCATTAAACCTTATGTCGGTTTGTTAAAAATGTACTGAGTTACTGTTTGATCTGACATTTGGTCTAAGGGATCTTTATAAAACCCGGCCTCAGTGTGTTATTTGGATCTGCGCGAGTGTATCGCACCAACCATCCCATATGTTCCTCCTTTTTTAACACGTTAGCAGGTCCTGCGCAGCGTAGCTTGCGTGCTACGGCGTAGGCGTGCTACGACATCGCTACGACACTTTATATGGCCCGCGGATAAAGCATAAAAAGATAGCCTACCTATCTAATTTATGGTACATACCATGTTATAAAATGTTTTGAACACAAATTATGGCAACAGAGCTCTTCCATCAACTGGCGAGAGACTGGTCGACGTCACCGGAGACAAGAGAGCTGGCAGTTTCCTCGCACAACGCCTTGGCATCGCCATACAGGGAGGAAATCCTGCCAGCATCCTTGGTACTATGCCGCAGGGACCTTTTTTTTCTTATTTTTTTTTAATTTATTGGCCAAAAACATTATTTTACAAAAAATGGTAAATATTGCTTCACCAACGGAAACCTCGAGGGTTTATATGCTGGTGAATAGTTCGCTATGGTATACATTAACTTTTTTTTTAGGGTTCCGTAGCCAAAATGGCAAAAACGGAAGCCTTATCGATTCGTCATGTCTGTCCGTCCGTCCGTCCGTCCGTCCGTATTGCACAGCCGATTTACTTGGAGACTATAAGCACTACAATTATGAAATTTGGTAGGAAGGTGTATTCTATGAACAGCTACATAAAAGTGATGTGAAATTACAAAAAAATATTAAATTAGGGGGGGGGGGGGGCACTCCATGCATGTAACCGGTGGATGAAAAAAAAAATTCAACGCACATAGTCGTGTGGGGTATCGATGCATAGGCCTTTAAAAATGATATGGAGGTTTCTAAAAAACTTGTCCATTTAAGTCAACCGTTGGTGAGATATTAGCTGTCAAAGTCATAGAAAGTGTCCCCCCCCCCCCCTCTAATTTCCAAACTATAAAGTTTAAAATTCTGAAAAAAATTGAGGTGATGTGCATTAGTAAATACTTTCAACGATTTTTAGTTCGAACAATATAGGTTTTATGGTTTTTGAGTTTTCGCTTAATAACTGTCTTGCCCAAACAAAAGGTTGTAAGTGCCGTGAGTTCCCTATGAAGATACGACTTTTTTAGATTCAATGTATTGGATAGTGATTTTAAATGTGTACTAGTAGGACTTTCCTGAAAAGGATAGTGACAGGTATACTTAACTGCCCTGATCTGCTCCAAAAAATCAATTTCCATATTCCATCTAGACATCCCAGACCGTGCAATATCAAGTTATTCAATGTACCTATCTGTCGCACTAACCTTAGGCGGCATTGTCCTTTAACGCGCGTGTTTAATACTTACCAACAATACCAACATGATTTGGACATTAACTGTACTTCATTCTCAAACATAAAAAGGATGCTCTTAATTAAATGATATTTAATAATAAAATTAAAAGTTTATACACAGAAACTGTCTTCCCAACATTGCGAGTCACTGCAGTAGGTACTCGCGGCCTAACTAAGTTGAATTTAGTTAAGTTTATATAGTTATGTATATTTCTTTATCTGTGCATGTGGTGATCTTCTTTAAGTGATAAGGCGCTTAACTGTTAAGTGGAAATGTAATTACCTAACATGTATCAGTGTACTTATTGTTGAAGGTCCAAATAAATAAGTCATAAATAATAAATAATAAAAATAATAAAGTAGGTGTGGTCCGACACGCACTTGGCCGGTTTTTTTTTTATTTTTATTAGATTTATTTCTACTTTTAATAATTTCAGTTAGTTATTGTTACGGTTTTTATTTTATATTAGGTATTAATTAGCATTACGTTATTCATGAAATAAATTCTACATTCTACTTTTTTATGTCATAGGTGGCAAACGAGCAGACGGATCGCCTGATGGTAAGTAATTACCATCGCCCATAAACATCTGCAACACCAGAGGACTCGCAAGTGCGTTGCCGGCCTTTCAGAAGGGCTACGCTTTTTTCTTCAAGGTTGAAGGTCATATCGGTCCGGAAATACCGCAGGCGACAGTTCATTCCATAGTTTGGTTGTGCGAGGCAGGAAATTTCTTGAGAAACGCACAGTTTTGGACCGCCAACCATCGAAGTGGTGAGGATGGAAATGCTGACGCGTAGGACGATGGCGAAAAGATGCGGCAGGGATCATTCCGAACAATTCCTCCGAGCACTCCCCGTGATACAAGCGATAGAAAATGCAGAGTGAGGCTACATCTCTACGCAATGCCAAGGAGTCGAGCCGATCCGAAATACGCTGGTAGCCGACGATTCGAGCCGCTCTCCGTTGAATGCGATCCAGAGGGAGAAGCTGGTACTGGGGTGCCCCTGCCCACAGATGAGAGCAGTATTCCATATGTGGGCGAACCTGCGCCTTGTACAGCTGTTGGCGGTGAGCTGGAGTGAAATACTGCCTCGATCTGTTGAGCACGCCGAGCTTCTTCGAGGCTAATTTAGCCTTACCCTCTAAATGGCCACGGAACTGGACTTCACTCGAGATGTCAAATTTAAGCGGAAAAAGCAGTTTATAGCTTGAAAATTGTCGATTTGGAGATGTATGAAACGATATTTCTTTTTTATTGACATCAAGTCGAAATAGTTCTGCATGTTAGACACTCACGAAGAGAAAATGTCAATGTACTTGTTCATTCATACCAAACGCGTTCTGAACCGATACGAGGACCCTGTATTAATGCGCTCGCTACCATCAGGTCAGGTCGCTCACAGAGCCCCGCTCCGTACATGAGAGCACACGCGTCGACACGATGAAACAGGCTTCAGTGGAATAAAAGCCCCTAGGCACACACTTACGGATCCGGACGACGTAATCACAGCGTCTATCGAAAGATGGAACGCTGCGCTTACGGTGTCCAACTCTGACCGACGCGTACACTTAGGCATTCCCGCCGGCGGGGACGTCCACCGCGCGATCGCGACAACAGTGACACATATAGTCCCTATTCGTCCCGGTATCGCCGCACACCGGGTAGAGTCAGTCCGATCCAGGTCGGGCCTAGCTGACTTTCTTGCTGGACTCTTCTCAGCTAGGCTAGGTTTAGTGAACCAGCGACAAAACTCCCAGTAGCTCGATTCCACTCACACCTCAGATTCGGTTGAAACCGCTCAACCAATCTCACTGGAGCGCAAACTCTTAGAGTATTCCAGTGATCCAAACCACACGCGTGGTCATGCCGGAGGTTTTCCCCTGGATTTTCCCCAGGCTACTCTCCAACCGCGCACTCCTATCGCTTTATTGGGCCCGGCCTATAAAGTCACAGTCAGGTTAAAAAAAAAGGAATAAAAGCCGTTATTGTAAGAACACATTTATTATTAATCTCTCGTACTATATTTGATATTTTTCTTATGCTATATTATTGTATTTATAACTACATACACCGATATATACACTCATAAATAATAATCTAACATTAAAATACCTTAGCCTCGATATGTACAGGCGGCGACAAATAGAGGTTACGCGAAGTGAGCAAATAGTTCTTAGTAGTCGTGTGAAATATACAGGATGGCAAACAAATGGAGATCAGGGGGAAAACCTAACTAATCAAGATACACAACTCACTGTAGTAACAATAATACTCTTTTACAAAATACTATCCATTGTTTATTCCTCTTAATAGTTAAATGAGAATCGCACTAATTGAAAGTGCAAAGAACCTCAAACATTATCCGCTATGAAATTGAATATAATCAATTAGAGATGGTGAAAATGTATAAATATTAATATTACAATGATCATGAACACAACTAAATCTCTAGCTCATTACACTCCTCTTAACCATAAATATCGATTCATATCTATAGACATTGAGACAGACACCTGTCGTGACAAACAAAATGATATTCTTCTCTACAGTGTCTATTAACGTATTTATATCTATCGTCCGTCGGTGTCTGCGCGGCCGTGTAAAGATATAGACGCTGTATAAAATAACATTATTTTGTTTGACACGGCACGTGTCTGGCTAAATGTGTGTAGATATGAATCGACCTTAATTATATATGCATTTAAATAGGTGCCTACTCTTACAGTAAATGTACAATTTAATACAATATTTATTTACAATATCTTCTATGCACTGGCCAGCTTGCAACATGGCGGGCACACCCCACCCCGCACACCGGGTTCCGAATACTTTAGGAGATTTAACAATAAGTAATACAACTTTATTATGAGATTTCAAGCTTACATGGTCATTTACATTAGAATTACGATTCGAAAAAGCGAACCAGGAAGAGGGTAGATCGCTATGGTGTGTGGGTAGACCACAACTAAAACTCGCAGCACGTCAGTCAATCCTTGATAATGGCGCTTGCAACAGTGCCGAAATATCGGGAACTCAAAAATACAAATATACATGGTAAATATCCCGTTTCAAATCGTAATTCTAACTTTATTATGGATAATTTGTCACATATTAACCAGTTAATGTGTACAATCAACATGGCAGCCACGTCACGGGTTATACCTCCGTAGAGACCCGCCGTGATCGAACCTACGACCTGTCACACATTGTGCAAGTTATAAATTATAATAATTACGAGACTGCAGGAAGCAATGATGGAATTACTTATTAACCCTTTGAACGCCATTTATTTATTTATTTATTTAAACTTTATTGCACAAAAAGAATATAAGTACAAAGGGCGGACTTAATGCCATGAGGCATTCTCTACCAGTCGACCATAGGACCAAACAGAAACTAGCAAATGTGGGTGCAATGAGAAAATAATTCATAAAAGTTAAACGATTTCAAAAGAATAAACATACATATAATCGTAACTCATGTCATTCCTCATGTACGCCTACATGCCAACTCATTTTCCATGGGTGTCTCAAGCTATGTCGGTTCGACAACTTTTATAGGTCATATCGAATTATTTTAAGTAGCGATGTATAGTGGCTTTAGAAGGTCCAAGTGAGACCGATAATCGACGGGTGCTGGTACTGGGTTGGTTTTCAACGGCTTCCTTTGTATTTTGTTTGTGTTTTGGCGGTCGATCTTCAATGACATGCATAAATAGTAGTGTAGGAAATTTTTAGTTACAAAACCCGACATTACTTATGAGGTACCTTCAGTATTAAAAACTGTAGTGCAAGACACGAAGGTGACTTTGACAACGTACGTCATAACATCATAGTCGTTTTTAGAATGAACGAAAAATTGAAAAATTTAGGCACTGAGCAGAAATTTAGGCACTCGCGGCCAGTCGCTCTAGCCAACTGAGCTAATTTGGGTGTTTGATTTGGGTATGGGATGGCGCATCGTAAATGACGATTTTCAATATGATTTGAGACGTTAGTGCCGTTAATGAAACATGAGTCTTCTGGTAGATGTCGCTGTACGCCTCCCTTAAGGCGTTTGTATAAAATATCATAGTCGTTATTGGCACTGCCTACACGCGACATTGAGGTATTCCTGGCGTTTAAAGGGTTGAAAAATTTCATACAAACGCCGATATAATCTGTGATTAGAAAGTCATCGAGCATCCATCATGTTACTTCACAATTATATTAGTTGCTTATTTGATCAATGTGACAGACTGTCAATGTAGGGTAAGTCTCCTCGAGTTACTTATGTATATCAATATATACAGTGTGTTTGGTGGGTAGATGCAAAGGTTTAAGGAGGTGATAGGCGAGGTATTTTTAAACATTTCTAGCCATATATGTCTTAGACGAAACTTGTCAATTTTTTTTTTAATTGAAATTTCAAGAATTTTAGAAAAATACCCAGAATTTGGTAGATACGAGTTAATAGTGCCCGAATACCCGTTAGTTTGTATACACTATATTTTGTTTCTGATAGTTTAATGTGTGTCGGACCAAATAAAGCTAGTTTTAAGTGTATTTATGGCCTCTAAAACCAAATGGAGGCATACGAAACTTTAAAAAAAATCGTAGGTTGATACGAGCATAATTTTGATGCGCTATAAAAAAAAATAAAAAAATACTTTACACCTCCTTAAACCTTTGCACCTAGCCACTAAACAGCCTGTATATAGCGGTATATACACCTTAATTTTCATTAAAAAGTTATTCACTTTTAAAGAATTATAAGTGGTGAAATTAAGGTGTATGCAAAATAAGAGATAGAAACATTGCTACATTTGTTTTAGTAAAATAGCGTCTTGTACGATACGATTACGCATTATGGGTGCAGTGCAATTGGCCTTATGTAAACATGAAACATAGTAACTAACACATCGGGTGACGGCCCCTTTAATATTTACAGGTCGGGCCTTAAATAATATAATATAGTATTGCTTTCATCACGCAAGTCTTACGAATAAGGAATACTGTTGTGGAGATCTGAACACGTTAAATGGAACAACTGATTATTCATTTAGGAGACAATCGAAAGTATGAGGACTACAGAAATACAAAGCTCATTTAAGTTGTTGGTAGGTTGTAGTGTATAATAACAATCTACTCTTTAGGACATTGTTAAATAATTTTGCGTAGCTTTAACACAGAGTGACATGTTAAACGTATTAAAGAACAGTTTACCTGTTTAATACACGACGACCGGTTTAGCCTAGTAGGTAGTGCACCTGCCTGTGAAGCTGACGGTCCTGGGTTCGAATCCCGGTCAGGGCAAATATTTGTGTGATGAGCATGAGTATTTGTTTCTGAGTCTTGGATGTTTTCTATGTATTTAAGTATTTATATCTATTAAATATATCGTCGTCTAGTACCCATAACACAAGCCTTTTTGAGCTTACTGTGGGGCTAGTTCGATTTGAAAGAAAGAAAGAAAGAAAGAAACATTTATTCACAGACACAGTAGACACACATAAATGACAAGAAAAAATACACAGAAACCACACAACATGTGTGTCCCCGCGGCAGTGAAACGGACACTGGCTCAGCATTATGCTGAGGTGTCATTGACACCTACAGCGCTGATTTTCAGCCAGTACCATCGGTGACTCACGGAACGCCATACAGTTGCAGAAAAATAAATTAGTAAAATAAAAATAACTAACAAAAGTGAAAACAATTCGTAACTAGTCGTACATGAATAAATAAATAAAATAATAATAATAATAAGCAAAAATAAAAACACTTACTACTTACATACAGCATCGGGAGTACAAAAACAAAAAAGCTACGAAATCTATAAATGAATACGGTTGGTATATTTTTTTGCTGTTAATAGTGCTGGATTAGGATTGGGATTTTTGGAGCGTCAACAAATAGCCTTTAAGCTTACGCTTAAAGGTATACTTGCTAGGCGCCGCCTGGATAGGAGGTGGGAGGTCATTCCAGCACTTAGACGCCGCAAACCTGAAGCTGCCTCGGAAAGCCGCGGTCCTGTGCATAGGCACGATAGCCAATGCCTTAAACCTACGCGCACTCTTTGACCATTGTATTTTTTTAAAAAGGTACGGCGGGGACTCGTGGTTTACCACCCCAAACAGAAGAGTCGCGAGGTGCAGGCGTCGACGCGCGGACATACTAAGAAGGTTGGCGGCGTTCAAGTACGGAGTGATGTGGGACCGGGGAGGGACTCGGAAGCAGAAACGAGCGCATGCGTTTTGCACTCGTTGTAAGAGCCTTTTAGAACGACCAATAATACATCCACCATAAATGACATCACAATAGTTTAGTTTAGATAATATAAGCGATTCACAAAGCTCGACACGCAAATCGATGCTAAGGTAATCACGTATATTATATAGAATTTTAAGGCGATAGAAGCAGTTGCTCACAATACTAAGTATGTGGCTCTCAAAGCGCAGATTCCCGTCCATGAGTAGGCCGAGGTTATTAGCTTCTACCACCCGCTCTATTGGTTCATTCATGACGAATACATTATCGGAAGTAAGGCCGTGAAGCGTATTACGGACTTGATGCTTGGAACCAAAAACTACATATTTCGACTTGGCGGGATTAAGGACCAAGCAGTTCTTCTCCGACCAAGTGGAAATACGACTTAAGTCCGCGTTAATGTTGTGTATGGCAGCAGATATGTCCGACGGTGCGCTTGAAAAGTAGAGCTGCAAGTCGTCCGCATAAAGATGGTATCCACAGCTCCGTATACTGTTAGTGATATCAGCACTATACAATATAAAGAGCAGTGGACCCAGTATTGAGCCCTGTGGCACTCCTCTTGTCACCGGACAAAAAGAGGACCACAAAGTACCTCCATCCATCCTACGCAACGCAACTGTCTGCGCACGGCCGGACAAATAACTGCTGAACCATTTTATCGCTGTAACATCAAATCCGTAATATGACATCTTAGATAAGAGTAGGGGCACGTTGATGCAGTCAAAGGCCCTGGAGAAGTCTAAAAGAACTAAAATAGTGCTTTTACCAACATCCCGAGCCTGTAAGATGTTATCGACTACATCGAGCAACGCAGTAACTGTCGACCGACCCTTGCGAAAACCCGACTGCAGTTCAGGTAGGATGCTGTGTTTCTCCAGGTAATCGGACAGCTGTTGACAGACCACCCGTTCTATTATCTTCGACATACAGGGAAGTATACTTATGGGTCGGAGTTGGGACAGGTCAGTAGGATTTGTTTTTTTTGGTAATGGGGTCACTTGGGCGATTTTCCAGTCAGATGGGAAAGTCATAGTCGCAATACTCTTGTTGATTATGTGAGTCAGTATGTCTGCAGTTCTCGGTAGTGTTAGAAGTAACATGTCAATATCAATTGAGTCGAGTCCTTTCGCGGTCGTTTTTATTGATGTCATAATCTTTGTGACTGTGGTAGTTGTCGTAGGTAACAGTAGAAAAGTTTTGTCGTCGTGTCTAGCAAATTCGTAAAAAGTCAAGTCGGATATGGTCACGTCAGATTTTCCAGGTAAACTGAGAAAGTGACGATTGATTAAGTCCGGGTCGTCAAAGTGTGCGGGGAGCTCAGTCTGAGTCTGTGAGTCCGGAAGAACTGTGCGTTTTAAGTTTTTCCAGAGGGTCTTGGAGTCAGTCTCGTCGTTAATATTATGTTCGAAGAAGGCACGCTTCTCGCTATAGATGGCTTCAATAACGAGATGCTTCAGGTCAAGGTAGTACTGCTTATGAGCTTCACTTCTAGTACGTTTATAGCGAGCGTGGGCTTCATTCCTGAGGCGCATCATAAGCCGTACATTACTTGTGAGCCATGGTTTAAGTGCCTCCTTCACCACTATCGTCTTTTCAGGCGCGTGTCTGTCAAAAAGTCCAAGTACAAGAGAATTGAATAATCTTACCATGTCGTTTACGTCGTCAAGTAGTAAAATTTGGTCCCAGTCTATGGAGTCGAGGTCGTTGTTAAAAACAGTCAAGTTGATGTCTTTAAGAGGTCGGTAAGTAATACGTCTCGGCGTCGGTTTTCGTTTCTTTATGTCAAGCTCGGCTGTGATGAATGCATGTCTCCCCAGGTCCGGGATATGCTTCACGTCCACAGACACAACACGAGCATCAGTACAAATCAAGTCTATCGTCGTCTCGCTGTGGTCTGTGAAGTGCGTCGGCTCGCTTACATGTTGCGTCAAGTTTACAGTTGTCAAGAATTGGGTCAATGATTTAAATTTTCTGTCATTTTTGTCCGAGTAATTAATGTTAAAGTCACCAAGTAATATCAAACGGTCATATCTAACAAAGGAAGTAATTGAGTCAGTGACAGCGTCAAAAAAGGTGTCCACGTCAAGCCACGGAGGTCGGTATGCAGTCCCAATAATAAGGTGTTTACAGTTTATGTTTACCTTAAGCCACATCTGTTCTACCAGTGGTGCGGGCGGGTGAGGCAGCGTGCGAGCGTTAAGGCCCCGGCGCAGGAAAAAACCAACACCCCCGCCTCGCCCCGCACGTATGTTGTCCGGCCGGGGAATGTGACGCAGTCTGTAATTAGGCACGGTGGGAGCGCGTCCTTCCTGCCCCGCGCGGATTGCTCTATCCTCACTGGGTATTTGGGTGTTGAAGAGTTTTTACAGACGGTGTGATTGGTTATAATAATTAATTGTCAAAGAATCTCAGAAACGTGAACTTGGTGTTAAAAATATGTCACCCTGTATAACACATTGATTACTCAAATAGTATGAAGCCTGCTGTTAACTACTTTATATGACAGGAACTCTTGACCCTATTACCATTTTAACATGGCAACCATAATCATCCAGCAGAAGTCCTTGAAAATCATAAAAACCTCAAAAACCAGCATTAATGTAATCCAACAATATATGTCAAGCAAATTTGATCCTTATTTCTAGTAAGATTAGACCATCTGCAGGCCTTTGCTGAGGCTCTCGACGTGCTCCTTGGCCTTCATGCGGAGCGCGGCGATGGAGGAGGAGCGGGGGTCGGGGGGCGGCGCGGGCGCGGGCGCCGGCGGCGTCAGGTAGCTGGGGTAGCCCGAAGGGGGGTGGCTCAGGAAACCTGCAATACAAGAGGACATCAGCGATGCCATTCATAAAGTCGTAGATAATAGGCTTCTTGGGCCTTCGAGACCAGGATCCATGGGTTAATGGAAGCAATTTCCGATTTTTTGTGCTAAATGTTAGCTTCAGAAATCCATGAAATCATCGGTTCAAATTTACGCGTGAAGTTATGTAAGACAGTTAATAGGATATTCAAGTCCAGCTAGCATGCAGCCAGGTATAACCTAGACCTTTTTAAGGCACGAGTGAATAGGCACCTTCTGGCTGAGCTCGCTTCATCGTCGGCCTCATCTTTGCCCCCTGGCTAGATGCTGGCCAAGAGCGATCCCATTTTTAATAAAAAAAAGGTCATGCCACCACCACAGCCGTACTCAGAAAGTTCAGCAGATAACATCCTAACCTGCCAATGCCTTGAGTAGGGGTGACGCGAACCAGGGGTCCAGTGGCAGGCCGAGTCCCCCCAGCCGGGGCACGCCACGCCATTACCACAGACGTAGTTAAATAGTCCACCAATAACAACATCCTTACCTGGCAGCGAGGCGGGTGTCCACTGGTAGGCCAAGTCCTCCCAGCGGGGACACGCCCTCGCCACAGCCGTACGTGGACAGTCCACCAGCAATAACATCCTTACCTGGCAGTGCCGTGAGCAGGGACGCTGCGAGGCGAAGGTCAACCGGTAGGCCAAGTTCTCCCAGCGGGGACACGCCCCCTTCACAGCCGTACGTGGACAGTCCACCAGCAACTTTGCGTAGTTTCCGTCCTTACCTGGCAGCGCCATGAGCAGGGGCGCTGCGAGGCGTAGGTCAACTGGCAGGCCGAGTACGCCGTCGGGGCACACCACGCCATCGCCACAGACGTACTTAAATAGTCCACCAACAACAACATCCTTACCTGGAAGCGAGGCGGAGGTCAACTGGTAGGCCAAGTCCTCCCAGCGGGGACACGCCCTCTCCACAGCCGTACGTGGAGAGTCCACCAGCAACAACATCCTTACCTGGCAGCGCCGTGAGCTGGGCCGCTGCGAGGCGTAGGTCAACTGGCAAGCCGAGTACCCCGTCGGGGCACACCACGCCACCACCACAGACGTAGTTAAATAATCCACCAACAACAACATCCTTACCTGGAAGCGAGGCGGAGGTCAACTGGTAGGCCAAGTCCTCCCAGCGGGGACACGCCCTCGCCACAGCCGTACGTGCAGAGACCACCAGCAATAACATCCTTACCTGGCAGCGCCGTGAGCAGGGGCGGTGCGAGCCAGGGGTCCACTGGTAGGCCAAGTCCTCCCAGCGGGGACATGCCCCCTCCACAGCCGTACTTGCAGAGTCCACCAGCAACAACAGCCTTACCCGGCAGTGCCGTGAGCAGGGGCGGTGCGAGCCAGGGGTCCACTGGCAGGCCGAGTCCCCCCAGCCTGGGCACGCCGCCTCCGCAGCCGTACTCCGACAGCCCCAGCCGCGCCGCCTCCATCTTCTCCTGCCGCCTCCATTTTGCGCGCCGGTTCTGGAACCACACCTGGAAACAACGGAGAAACAATTACTTGCTGGACTATTAGGCAAGATACCTACTGTATGAGAACCGAAACACCAGGTAATGCATGTTGCTGGTGTGTGTGCGCAGGTACGCGGGTAAGACGAGGGGGGAGGTGGAGGTTGACTGGTGGAGTGGACTTAATGGCTGAGTTCCTAATTAAAATTCGCAAAATTTCTCACGACGCTAAGTAAAAAATATGCAGTGATAATTGGGACAAGAAGAAATGCATCAAGATACTTGCCAGTTTTACTTTTATGCGTTTACATTTAAGTAGTCACATTTATAGAATCTACTGTCTTGTCCGAATGGTTCAATATAAATAACTATATTTTATAAAGTTTTCAGCTCACGTTATAATTGTTCGGTTCTTCCTCAGGAAGAGTTCGAAACATGTCGCACAGTGACAATTAACACGTGAGTTTAAACCGTTATAAAACAGTTATAATATGACTCACGAAATTTAAATTCAATAGAAATAGTTATAAACAAGCCAACAGATATCATAAGTTTGTTATCATAAACCTTGCAATTTCACATTTACATCAAGTACTACATTCATCATAATAGTTATCAAGTTTCCACATTTGCGTATTGGCCCAACGTCGCCAACTTGGTCGCTGCCGCTGCAGACCTGACTCGGCCAATACATAAACATTAGTTGTGGCAGCAGGAAAGGTCCTAACCAAATTGAGCCAACGTCGGGAACATTAGCCAACATTGGCCGCGCCGCAGGGCCGGCGTGGCACGGGCCGACACCATCGCTCACACAGGGCTGCCACGCGGATTTATGACTACTGTTAACTTTTTAACCCAATTAGGGGTTAATTGGGAGCCGGCGTCGTTTGGTTCCGTGCCGAACGGCAACACTTGCGATTAACGCGAGAGGCATGGAGCGGTGATTAGTGGCGGGCCGAGAATTTCAGTCCGCTAGTTGAATCATAGACTACGCCGTAAACTTTTTTCACCACAAGCAAATGAGAAGCTATTATTACCGTGAGAGTATGATTTTTTATCAAAATCAAAACATTTATTCTGCAAATAGGCCTCAAGGGCACTTTTACAAGTCAAAATCTATCTAGGTACATCAAATAAAAATAATACAATAATCAAAGTATCATTAATTAAATGTAGTGTTACATGTCAAAAATAAGACTAAGAAACTAATAACAATCGAGATTTGGTAGAGATGTATAAGGTCTCTAAGCGTCAAGATAAAAGGTAATAAAGTAGGTACACTAATCATAATAAAATATTTTGAGCTACGATCTGTAACACGTCAACATGAAAATAATAAAATCTAATAAATTTTAAAAGAAATCTTAAATGCCAACTTTTGATTATATAATTTAAATCTAATAAATTTAAATTATATAATCGAAAGTTGGCATTTAAGGATCACAAAACGTGACCTTTTCACGCTCCCTCGATCTTCATCTCCAGAACTAAATGCATTACGAGTACTTACCCCTGTTTTTACATTCCGTAATCTATTACATACTTAGAAAATAAACAGTTTGGGGAGCGCTCGTGGTTTTTTTTAAGTTATAAGGGGCAAACGAGCAGACGGATCGCCTGATGGTATCCCTCTGCTCGTTTGCCGCCTGATCGCCAGAAGGGAATACGCTCTTTTCTTGAAGGTTTGAAGGTCATATCCGGAAATACCGCAGGCGACAGTTCATTCCATAGTTTGGTTGTGCGAGGCAGGAAATTTAAAACCGTAGGCCGAGATCAGTTTTTGGATGGGTGACCGCTTTGGGTGGTTACTAACTGAGCACTTCCGTGATTGGAAAGCACGACAAACCGTTGATCCCGGCTGCTGTCTATGATAGCAGTCTGTAAGTCAAGTTAGAGGCCCTCGGGCGGCTTGAGTACTTCTAACAGTCAAGTTGCCCACTCACTTGACAAGGCCAATTTATGTTTTAATTTTTTTAGTCTGGTTTCCCTCGGGTTGGAAGGTCAGATGTCAATCGCCTCCGTAAAAACTAGTGCCTACGCCAAATCTTGCGATTAGGTAACGGACCCCAGGTATTCTTCAGGATGCAACTGTACTGAGATACCGCTAGGAGGATGATGATGACTTATAAAATAAACACACCAAAAACACTAATCATATTTCATCATATTTCATCTTATTTCTCTTCAAAAAACCTCCGTATCAAATAACACATTTTGACATAGGCGTATGTATGAGTCAACAACTGTCTCGCTCGTTTAAAATTACTATGAAATATCATCCTAGAACAAACAGTAGGAACACACGCTTTCTACAGACGCCGTAAATATACGACCGCGACGCGACTCGACAGCGCGACACGACAGCGCGACGCGCACGACACTCGCTAACCGTTTTATTGCTTTACAGTTTTCACTTAATCGCCTCTAAGTGGTTAAGCTGCATTTGTTACTGCGAACTTGTACAGATGACAATTTGAGTGGTTAATTTAAAAGTCGTATTTAAAATTTTGTTAAAATTTCTTAAAGATCATCTAGAAATTATTAGTAGCAAGCACATAAGTACATCTCATTTACCTTACTTTTGAACTACTTTTGTCATTCAAATGTACTTAACTGCCCATCTGGGCATTTTGTTAGTTGAGAGCCATTATTATTTTTTTATTTTTATTTTTTGGACAATCTTACACAAATCAATCTAGTCCCAAACTAAGCAAAGCTTGTACTATGGGTACCAAGTGACGATATACATACTTATGACGATATGATACTTAAATACATACAAAACATCCAAGACTCACCTCAACCACGACTAACCTCTTTATTGCTGTTGCTCTGAATTGGATGAATAAAATCTTACTTTATTTTCCACGACTGCACATATGTACCTATACGTGTGATGGGAGTCTCGCGGCACAGAAGTCATTGGCTCGATGGCGAACTCCTTGGAACTTGTTAACGTGTTCCAAACGACGTTGTTCCAACTTTCCGAATCGTCAGCTGCTTACACCGTATATTACGGCAGGCAAATTTAATACATTTGACAGCAGCCGTGCATGTCTGCCGGGAATCGAACCCGTCACGCGATCCGACCCCTGAATATATCATTTCACACTACAATTTGACACCACAATCGCACAAAATATCTAGCGAGGGTAGCTTCCAAAATGTCCTCTAATGTGCGCGGTATACGACGCGGTGTCGCCTGGAGGCAGCGGCCCCGCAAGGTCCATGCTGCAGCGCCAGAACGGTCGTGATTGAGCTCATGCTAGTTGCGAGTTAGTTTTGTTTGGTGTAGTGTCGTCGCCGAGTTATGGCTCGTAAACCCGCCGTTTAATGGATGATGGCGCATCAATTACCGAGGTTAGCATTTGATCGTAAACGCTCTCGACTGTTCTCAGCGATCGATTCGGTGCACGGTATTGTATCGGATAGCACTTTTTATCGACTGTCTGCCGTTGTCACGCAACGATTTTTATTGGATAAATTGGCGTATGAGTAACTCATGAAATTGTTGTTTTCTTAAGTTTGAGCGATGATCCACATTAATCCATCCATCCAAGTAAAGCGCACAGTTTTTTTTTCACAATTAATTAGTTCGAAAATAATTATGTGTTGAACTTTTTAGTTTCTCAGTGAAAGGCTCGCAATATGGACCGTTGCAGGTGTGGAGTAAAAGCAATGAACAGGTGTGTGAAAAAATAATCTAGCAATAGAGTACAAAAATTAAAACTTAGTTGAATGAAAATACCTTTACATTTTAAAGTGGGAAAAAGTTACGTTTACGCCGACCGTGTTTAAAAATGGGCCTTAATTAACAAATCCGCATTGAAGCTAACCGTTATACCATTAACTCTAAACATTAATTCCCGCGACTGCTCGCCTATGAACAAAATTAACAAGAATTAACGTGGACATTTGTCGCGACCAGTTATGGCTATTAATAAGTCCCCCTCACGCAACTTCGACTTCCAATCTTCACAAGATCGTAACACAACCGCGCGCTAAACCAAACAATATGGACTTTATTTGCTTATTTATAGGTCTGATTTTGAGTTACGCAAATGAATAAGATGCGAGGTTTCGATGTTTATACCAAGTCCACCAATTTCTTGAGATCATAATGTGACATGAGAGCTTGGTAGCTCGTATTAAGGGCTATATCGGCGTGGCAGCTCGAACCGCGAGCGGCGTTCTAAGCATCGTTCTGCGTGATATTAACACTTAGTGCTGGAACTTTCAGAATGGATGGCGCTGTAATTTTAATTTTCTCGTTGCGAGTTTAAAAGTTACACAAATGGCGTTTATAAATTAGTGTTTTATTGTTGTGACTCACTGTTTTTAGTTGCCCTTCAATTTGGGCGGCGTTTGTATGGGCACGTGAGAGTTGGCCTCGTTAACGAAACATGCGACACGAGCATCGGGTATATGCGAATATAGGATATTTTAATACATTTTCATTACAACATTAGATTATAGTCGATCTTTTAGATCATTGGCTGTTGTTTACAGAAAATTCTCTGAATGGAAAACGCGACAAATTTCTTGAATGCTATCCAAAAATGTATTCCGTATATAACTTTCATAAAATTCATTTGCGCTACATATTAACGCACAAATACATATTTGAAAGTCGTTGGTCTAGATCTGAGTAACTCGACTACCTTAAATGTAGCTCATATAAAAAATAGTGTCTCCATTAAACTTGAAGAGGGCCAGTAATCTGACGCTAAATAACTAAAACAGCACTCCAATGCGTTTGTTACACGTTATTTGTCACACTGATTGAATAAAACGGCAATAATTGAAATAAAACAAGACGCCCGCCCGCGCCAACTGTCGCGCGCAAAAAAGGAACGCCGAAAATGTCGGATGACATGACAGCTGTCAGATTTGCGCGCCGAAACGCCGCACGCTGATTGGTGGAATTTGAATGTGATTGCGTCTGCAATTGGATTAGTCGTGCTTGTGTTGTGTTTTAGCGGTAATCGCCGGGAAAATTGACTCCGCGAAGGGACATATGGGCTCACGAGGGCGAGCACAATGAGCGGCGCAATTGATTTGATTTCATTATTTTTTATACACTTGACGATTGACTTCGTGTTTAATGAGTGTTCATGCTTCTGATGCAGTTCTGATGAATACATTAAGAGGTATGGAAACGAAATATCGAGTACTATAGATATATAAATTCTATACAATTTGTAAAGCACCTCTTTCCATAGATTGGTATTGAGTTCATCTTTGTACTTATAAATTTAAATCACAGTATTGTATTTTTATTGTGATATCTATGATGTTATTCAGTATCTTTTACGTTCATTCAGTTATGTAGGTACTACTTTGAAGTTTTCAGGTATCTGAAAAACAATAATTTTCTATACAATCCTCAATTGAACATCGAATATTCTTACATCGGCCTCATTAACAGTGGTACGTATGCCATGATCACCAAAAAGGTTCGGTTTTCAAAACAATGTCTTTGTAATTTAGGGCAGATGCCACAAAACGCAAGTAGATACTAGCGGTAGTACCTGAGCCGGCCCCGACGACTCGCCGGTTGCGGTAAAAGTCCTCGAGGGACCAATAACAAATACAAGCCTCCCCGTTAACGCCGCCGCACCGCGCCGCGAGGCCGCGCGACACCACACGGTACGACCACGACACGACACCGAGCGACACAATCAAATCGAGTCGAACAATAGCGAGATTTTAAGAGCCTTCTTAGGACCGCGTATACGATATGATCACGACACGATTAGAATAGGATATAACTATTACACGGAGCTGTTGATGTGTATGTACGAATACGAACGTAGTAAAATACCACCAGCATACCGAACGGTGGAAACTTTTATTGGGTCTACTCTTCACATTTTTATCAACTTGTATGTGGTAGTCAAATGTTGTGTACCCATATCTCCGTTGACATCTTGCTGAGACGACAGTTCTGACGCGAACATGACCGGTGCAACCCGTGTCGAAACGTCGGTAACGAAGGTAAATAAATAAATCTATAAGTATGACTTACGAAGCGCGAGAGTAAAATATTATTGACGGGGTGAAACGGAGGTCCGGACGGCGGATTTCCGTTTGTTATCTTCTATAGGTTGCATTTTTCAACTGATTCTCGTGAAATTTTGTGAGCATTTTCGGTAATTATATAGTTTTTTTTTGTAGTCACTTTATTGAAATTTTAAGAAACAAATGTTTTTAATGATTCCGTATGTTTCTGCGGCCGTATGTTGTGGCGGTGTTTTTGTTCGACTCTGCAGGTTTTTCAACAAATTTTGTGAGATGATTTGATAATTACTTTTTTTGTCAAGTCAAAAAACGCTCGCGTAATTCACAGCTTACAGAACCACTAGTATCATCGAGGTGATTCGTCAATACTGCTTGGGGCGACTAATTTCTTGCAAAGCAATACAAATTTCTCAATAGATTACGGTAAGGTGACCCAGTGCTCGAAACAGACCCAATGCCTGTCGAACCCGAACTTAGCTTATTTTTTTGCGGCCCACGTCGTCGCCGTGTCGTCGCGGTGTCGTGTCGTGCAACAGGCCTGCCGAACGTGGCTAATTAATTTTTTATAGCCGCCCACGCCGCCGCCGCCTCAATTACCGGATGCTTACGGCCAAGTCGACTATTAAAACGGATTTCACTAATTGATCCATTATTTGCTTTTACATCTTGATTCTTTAGGGCTCTTGTGATGCACGGTCACCGTAAACACAAGCGTAGGTAAAATTATTACAAATCTACTGCATATTAATTTAATTAAGCTATTACGTCCCTATATCAGCCGAAAGACGTCCACTGCTGGACATAGGCCTCCCCCAAGGGGGGGTAAATGCCATAATCGCCACGCTTGGCAATATTTCCCATCGCACTCCAGTCTGGTCTTCCTTGGTCGCAGTTTTAGGACTTACCCAGGTCCATATTACGTCCTACTAAATAAAGTTTTATAAATACCTAAATAATTTGTAATTTAGTCCGCGTGATCATACTCTTCTCGAATATACTTAGTACTACTCTAGTAGTCCTTTTTAGTGGTTTGAATGATGTATGCACCGACCCAGGTTGGGCCTAGCCGAGTCCCTTGCCGGACTCTTCTCAGCCAGGCTAAGTTTAGTAAGCCAGTAGCCCGGTTCCACTCACACCTCAGATTCGGCTCTTTCTCACTCTTTCAAACTTCTTCCTCTAGATTTTGCCCGGGCTACTCTCCAACCGCGCACTAATGTCGCTTTTTTGGACCCAGCTTATTAAGGTCAGGTATAAAAAAATGTAAACACAGATGGGATGTGTGTGAATGTAATTTTATGAAGACTTTATTTACATCCCTAGTGGCATTCGATAATGAATGTACTAACTGTTCACCCTAAATTAACTTTCTAACCACGCGCAGGCAGCTTTCTCGCGCAAAGAATTGCCATCGCAATCCAGCGCGGGAATGCTGCCTGCGTAATGGGCACCATTCCGAGAGGACCTAATATTGATATTAATTTTTAATGTTTAGTTTTTAGTTAGATACAGTTGTTTTTATATAATTTTTTTAATTCATTTAATAAGGAGCGACTAACAAACCACCCCAACACATTAGCACGACAACTGACCGTCCAGAATCACATAAGACGACTGAAAAGGCATAACAACTTGGAGCTACAAAATAGAGAATAGCAGCAGACTCCAAATATGAGGGGATGCTCTCGCTGGAGAGCACACTCGACATGCCATACTGACAATCAACACATCGACTTATAGTCTTTGTACTGATCGCCGATTAAACAAAGAAACGGGGATTTAATATTTATTTATTTATTTATTAGGACCTTCAACAACAAGAATACTAATACATAATTAGAGTCTTAGATTCACAAATATATGCTAAGTATCTTATTAATTAAAGAAGGACACAACATGCATAAATGAACAGTGAAACATTATTAAAAAAAAAAGATGTGTTAATTACAATTAGTTTGCTCCTATTTTATTATTAAGATTAGGCAAGACATAAATCGTGGCCGATCAGGTCACAATTTATGTCTTGTCGGCAAAAGTGGCTTTAATTGACGGGATAGTTGACGAGTTGAGATCATAATAATTGTTATAATTAAAGTATTTTTATGTCAAACGTCAGAATTAAATTGTGGAGTAACAGATAAGTGTGTCTGCCACAAAGCGGTGTTATATTGCATCGCATGAGGCGCGGGTGTTGGCTCCTCGTCGTGTTTGAGTTGTCGCGCGACTGCCGACTGTTTTAATAAAACCGCGCGACCTCGCGTCGGCGCCGGCGACGGCACGTGTGTGCTCTCGAGGCACAGTTTAACCTGACACCTAAATCAGAATATTAAAGTGCTTTACCGCCGCCGCACAGCCGTGGAATACGCGCGAGCGGACACGGCGGTCACAAAGATTTCGTCTATCTGTTATCTTTGTCAAAGCTTGTTCATAATAGCCTTTACATTTCAATCGCTTTTGTAAAATTCGGAAGTATCGAGTGATTCAATGAGTGATAAAATCACTCTACGAGTATATCCAAGAAGAAATTCATGAAACAACCACAACTATCAATCATCATGAAAAATCGTGATAAATGTGTAGAGGTTCTTTGTCGAGAATTGAAATAACTACAATGTTTCAATATTTCTAGCAGCTCGTCTGTTTTATATTATAAGACATAAAAATGAAGTAGGCAAGTAAGAGCGCTCACAAATGTATTTGAGACTCCGCTCCGTTACTGAGGTACTCAATGCATGCAGTCTACATACGAGGTAGGTGTGTACTCGTATATTTATTTAGTGTTGGTTACGTTTCACTCCGGCTACGGCTGTCAATTGCAGACTCCTAGCGTTTCATTTTAGGAACCTCTCTTCAGAAGGCTCTGGAAAGATCTCGGTGTCATGGAGTTATCGGGATAGATTTCTTGAAGTATAATTTAGCAATTAAAAGATTCGATCATAGATAATTACATATTGCTTAGGACAGGATTCAAGCACACATGAATTGGTACCTATTTAATTTTATTGATTGAAATATACTCTATTTCGTTTGCTGATGTATGTATTGCCATTCATTCTAATACTTTACTCTCGCTGGATGAAGGAAATTTTAATGTGAGCGAATATGGAAGAGGTAGGGCACAGCAAAATGTCATCTTGTTCAAATTAGGAGCAGCCCAACTGGGGAAGTACCTCCGCCTTGCAGAAGACCACAGCCATAATAACATTATCTACTATACAAGTATGTAGTGTTGTGTTCCTGGAGGTGAGCAAGGTTGCCAGAGCTCCCGAGGATGCACTGTGTTGAGAGCGAGGGACCTAAATTTGTCCCTTCTGCTATCAACACAGTGTATCCTCAAATTTTATAAAGGGTCGGCAACGCGTACGTTACTCCTTTGGAGTTGCGGGTGTCTATAGGCTGCGGTGGCCGCTTACCATCAAGTGGACCGTAAGCTTGTTTGCCACCGGCGTTGTATAAAAAAATATGGTGTTATTTATTTTATTTTATTAATCACAAGTTACATAATTATACGTAAAACATCGCCCCACAAAACTGTAATAACAGATTGACTGTGGGATCGGCAGTCTCATGTTAAGGCATTAATTATATTAAAATAGTTATTGTCTCAATGTGTAGACGCCGGTGCCGGTGATGATGGAACTCGACGACTCAAATAAAACTTCGATGTAAAGTTGACCGTATAATTTCAATAGGTGCTGATTTACAAAATAGCTTGGCCAAAAGAGGTGCAGTAGTGGTTGTATGTGAGAACAAAGAATAGGTAATGACGAGCAAGATTTGATAATTTAAGTTAACGTATGTTACAATGGTAGGGATAAAGTGTATGTGAAGCGTTGCTATTGGTGGCTTTAAAAAGGCCGCTCTTATACTAACCGTGCCCGACGGGCGCGTTTTGCTACTGCATACTAAGTTATTATATATGTGTAAAATTAAATAAGAGTTGCGTTCGCAACACAATGTTAAATCATATATTTACAGTATGGCCACGTAGTACTTTACAGTAGATATAAACTTGTCTCTCACATTTAACAGCCTCCTGACAACAATGTCGGATGATACAAAAAGTGAACTTGTATTCGGCCGCGCTGCTTTTGTCTTGTTGCTGTCTGTCGGTGACAGTTGACGATCAGCTCTCGATATTTTTAAACCGGACTCCGACAACATAGGGTGGACACGATTTTCCTATGGCTATCTGAGAAATAAATATAAAATGTGAGGTGAATGAGGTGCCATTAGCCGACTCAAACTCAAACTCAAACTCGTTTATTGGTAATAATGGTATTACAAGTCATGCCTACACACTATATTTACCGACTTTTACGACCGACGACACTATTTATGTTATTAGTAACATTACAAAGAGAATTAGAAGTTGATTAAAATGAATGAAATACATTAAATTGAATACATGATTGATTAATACATTACAAATGGATAAATAATTAACAAATTCAGATTAAATTGATAATAAGACATTACATTTCTCACTTATAAATTTATTTGGCAAACATTATTCATAAATTCGGTAAGTAACGGTACGAACATTCGTGTAAGTAATACTTATTTTTCATACTATGTAACAAGAAAACGAGAGGCGTTATATCACATACGGCTTATTAATCGGCGGCATAAATTACTCTTTTTTTCTTATTTCCTGTGGACCAAGTATTTCAAATTTCAATTTTATCCTAACCCCACGCTTTTACACACTTGGTCAAGCTCTTACGCAAGAGAGTGCATGCACCATGCATGCGTGCCGAATGAGGGCTATCGTTTGTGTGCTCACCAGTTGGCGCCACTGTCGAGTAAGGTCCAGCTGTCAAAAATTATTATTGGTTATTATGGACATGAGAACGAAGTTTACATTTAAATAATATTTGATACCTTAAAACCGTACCGTAAAAATATCGAACATCCCGCATTGTAGCGCAGCCCCGTTTTGTTCAGAAAAAAAGAGGACATAAGTTCTCGAAAGACAAGTGTTTCAAAGCACTGACAGTCATTGACTCGTAACTCATATTTACCATAATCAAGCTCAGGTATTGCAAATTAGTCACCATATTGTTCCAATTAGATATTAACCCGCGTAGCGCAACCACAAGGGTTACATTTGACATTTCGGAGACCTAACGCTACACTAGCGCCTCTAGCGGCAAATTCATGCGCGATAGCCCTCATTGTACTTTAGGTTTGACAGGCATGTGTCCACATATATGCTGTGAGTCGGTGCTCGCTGACCGCGGTGCGTCGTATTTATTTTTTCCCGTCGGCCGCCGTGTGCCGCGCTGATGTCGGTCAGCCGACTGATTGCTGTCTACAGACCCCGTAATTAAAGGCTGTGCACTTCTTTCTGACGTGGCAATACGTATGTGTAACGTGACTATCAATATTGCATTGGCAACACTGTGCCTGTTGACAGTATAGCGACTGAATGACTAAGTCACTTCCAGTCGGTCACTGTTGACAGTTGTCACTTCAGAACGAGGCGTCTTCGAGTAAGGTTGGTGACACTTTAATTATTTATGGAATGTCTGAATATTTTGTCCAATAAACATATTTGTTGCGTAACTCGTTGTTTCTAATTATCATTTACCCTTCGAGATACCGTTACATATGCAAACCTTTTTTATTACCATGGTGGCTAACAAGGGCTTGACTCGAATGAACAAAGAAGCAAGTTATGATAACTTATTTGTCCTATATCAAACATACATATTCCACGCAAAAGTAATAGGTCTCTTGTCATTAAGAAAGCGTATCCTCAGATGCTGCGGCGTCTATTCTCAATTCTAGAGAGGAACTACGAATACATACAAAGTGTTGCGAACGCAACTCTTATTTAATTGTATACATATGTAATAACTTAGTATGCAGTAGTAAAACGCGCCCGTCGGGCACGGTTTGCATAAGAGCGGCTTTTTTAAAGCCACCAATAGCAACGCTTCACATACGCTGTATCCCTACCATTGTAACACGTTAACTCAAATTACCAAATCTTGCTCGTCATTACCTAGTCTTTGTTCTCACATACAACCATTTCTGCACCTCTTTTGGCCAAGCTATTTTGTAAATCAGCACCTATTAAATTATACAGTTAACTTTACATTGAAGTTTTATTTGAGTCGTCGAGTTCCATCATCGCCGGCATCGGCGTCTACACAAAGCATCATGATTAGGGGCCAATATTATGTAGCCCACTGGATGTACTTCTTTAGGCAATCTTCAAATTTTAGTTAAATGACATTCCTACTAACTACCCTAAACAGCTGTCCCAGTAGTGCTGTAATAGTTATTTACGATACAAGTTCAGAAAGTAAGCAATTCCTAACAAGTGGCGGATTCCTAACAAGTTGGGAATTGCGTTTTCGAACACGTATCGTATAACGTTTTACGCACTGTGTGAGGAAATGAAAAATTTAATCGTAAAGTTCATTTAAAATTTATAGGTTATAATTTACATTGCTCGATACGTCAACGTCAAACAGAAGGCACAGGCTGAATCTGCATTCAGTCAAGCATGTTAGTGAATATTTACAATTTATATGTGCAATATATTTATATGTAATTAACGTTTAATTGACTTTTAAAATATTTGTACACCAGATTATGGTAAAATAAGGTATGGACATGCTAAAAATTTTTAACACCTAATTGTACCCTTATTTATGCAAATAAATATATGATTGATTATTTATAGGCAAATTTAATTAAGTATTCATATTTATATTCCTTTTATAAGAATTTAAATCTATAATATACTAATTTCTAAAACTTCTCAAATAACAAATTCTGTTATGTTGGGCTGACGATGAAGTTAAAAATTTAAAAAAATTGAAAAGTAAAAAGCACTAGTGCTTAAAAGTGGTACTTTCTGCACAGCTTGGCTGCTTAGAAAACGCACTTTTCGAGCACATGCTGTAATGTTCTTGAATAAAAGATGTATGTAAGGGATACACGCATTTAATTTATAACCTTGTTACATCAATTCTTCGTCTTCCACTTTTGTCTCGTAGTATGAAAAAGAGGGCGAGAGGCCATCTTAGATTTCCTTATATAGGTCGCAGGGGCAGCGTTCGGAGACGCGCATTAATAGTTGTGACGTTTGGATACACGTGTTAATATACTACACATGCATTATAAAACAACATGGGTCGCCGGTCTCCGCCGCGCCGCGCGCCACGCACGAAACTTATAATCGAGTCGCGACTCCTTTGATTTAAGAACTAACAATGGCTTGTCACTGACAATATAATAAGCAGCCCGCCTTATCATTAAAGCCGCTTCTCCCTCTGACAAAACATTATTAACTTCACCTCGGCCACCTTCAAACAAAAAGGAACCTTAACTCTTTACGACAACACCTAATTCCGTTGAGCAAACATCCCACTTGGGCCCCCCGCAGTTCCCCAAGGGCAGTTATTGGGTAAGTTCGGTCCGCAGGCTGCATCTGAAGTGCCGCTCTCGCTCGCACCCGTTTTTCTTGTATAAGTGTTGTCTTTCTTTTGTTGCGTTTGGGAGGGGTATCGGCGATCGATGGAGGAGGCCTGACTCCTTCGAGATTAGGTAATTGTTTCTTACGTATATAGGGCTGGGAAGGTGATGTGATGAAGTGAACTCTTTATTAGTTCATTGTGGGGAAAGTTGCGGAGAAAATAGAATGTACACTTGTTATATAGTTGCAGTATGTATACTAAAACAAATGTCTATAATCCGCAACCCGAGAAACATTGCGTAAATGCCATGCTAGTAATATGGGGTAACAAAATTAACTTTTCACCTCAGTGGCTCGAACACGGCGGTTTTGCTGCTTGAAACCAGTGAGCAAAATGCAATTTTGCTGCGAGCGTGAAGAAAACTAACTTTTTAATTTTTCATATCCTAGGTTAGTCACAGGTCATCTTTTCATACTGCGGGGTGTAATACAAACTTGGAACATTTAAACTTCATTTTCTCTGTCACTTTTACTCCGTTACAAAAAAGAGAGAGAGATAAACTATGTCGATTCGTCATTCGACTTCGAAACTTCGTAGTAGGCCCCTAAAAAGCGGGAACGAAAAACTCGTTCTGAAACAAAATAAAATTCGAACTCGTGTTGAAGTCGTATAAAAATTTTAAGACTATATTTTATCTAATTATTATAATCGTATTAATATTTCATTATTCTTAAAATACAATGAAGAAATGCGATATTGATCGCGAACATTAATTATTATAAGTCTTTAGTTTTTTTCATACGGTGAACGAATATAAATTCATATACAGTTTCAGAACGCATTTTATATTCTTTAAAAAGTTTGCGCGATTGAACTTTTTAAATGTTATTCGTAAGTATTACGTTTTCTTGGATATAAAACATAACTTAAACTAAAAACTACTAAATATGAGTGAATAAATTGACGAAGCCGATGTTTTAACTCCTCAAGAGTTGAGAGATGCCGTCAAAGAGTCTGAACTGTGTTTTATGCCCGAAAAGTCTCGACGGAAGTATTTAAAGGGACACGAAATATTCAATAAATGACGATCGGATAAAGGAGCAACCATTATCTCGGAAAAAGTATAAGTATAAGTAAGTAAGGTTATCCCATAACAAACAACCGAAAACCATGTGGAGCAAATATTCGATGCTCAAGCGACGATGAAGACGAAACACAATATACATATTGAAACGTACCCAAAACTAGTTGCATTTCTAAAACGGTTGTCAGTGGGCTTTTTATTAACGTCATGTAAAGTGAATGTTATGGAAAAGAGTAATTGTAGTTAATGTTTGTTATTTCACATGTATTTGTTGTTTGATTTTTTTACATAAAAATGATTTGATTTATTCTATGTGGCGTTTTATTCCATTGAGTTATATGTTCTCGCCGCTGAGGTGAAAAGTTGTATGTATCACACGAGAGCAAAGATATTTGCATCTCGTGTCTTTGAGTCCCTCGCTACGCTCAAGATTCTAATTTTGAATCACTCGCTACGCTCGTGATTCAATTATGGAATCTTTCGCTTGCTCGGGACTCAATATCAACACTTGCAGCAAACATCTACTTTGCTCTCTTGTTGAACAAATAACTATAGCATGGTAGTAAACAGATAATAACATTATAAATTTTTGCTTTTTAGGTTAAAAAATAACTAAATAATGTGTGATGTGCAGGGGTAGAGGGGGGGGGGAGAGAAACAATAGACACACCATATCGGCCTGCCTGTGAATCTGACGGTCCTGGGTTCGAATCCCGGTCAGGGCAAATATTTGTGTGATGAGCATGAATATTTGTTTCTGAGTCTTGGATGTTTTCTATATATTTAAGTATTTATATATCGTCGTCTAGTACCCATAACACAAGCCTTCTTGAGCTTACTGTGGGGCTAGTTCGATTTGTGTAAGATTGTCCTCTAATATTTATATATTTATTTGTTTATTTATTTATTTTATCGGAGTCAAGTTTTACTCAAGCACAGAGATCGTATTGAGCGAATGTGAATTTATGTTACGATCTCGATAAAACGCCTAACCGATATAGATATTTGTTGTGCAAATATTCTGACATTATACTTGCTTATTTATAAAATAAACATTAGCAAACAAAACTGCTCAAATTAGCTAATAGATTTAGTTGTTGGGCACCAAACCCGTTTAAGCCTCCCTCCACTATCGCGAGCCCAAAAACATCAATCACTCAAACCGAGTTCATCCACAACTAAATTAACTCTCAACAAACAGAGCGCCCCCTTAACTGAGCCGACTCACGCAATAATTGACTTTGTTACCACTCAGCAGAGTTTAATTTCGAATAAACTATCAGCCGGTGGCAGTAATCCGAAATCAACTTAGCCACGACACAGTAAGGTTCAATTCCCGCTGCAGCGCGCCCGTTCATCTCTTGATTTCATTCTATCTTCCCATCATTTAACGGGGCTGGAATCCAAAACGGCTTTACTGCAATTTGGGGTATAAGAAAATTTAAACCTTGTGGCGATAGCGTAGAGTTGGATCTCGTGTGTGTCGTGTAGCAGGGAGCTTGTGGGCAGAGGTCGGGGGCCTTTATTCCATTCATTAGAGCGATATTTAAGCGCTATTAGGCGTAAGTAAGGGCTTTTTATGAGCTTTGCCTGGAGCTGAAGGTGTTTAACGCGTGTCTAGCGTCGACCTCTTACACACTTCATTTCAATCATGGATCCTATCCATAAATATCAAGAATGGCTTGTAGCTCTCACTGGCGCCACTATTATTTTCTAGGCCACCTATAACTGGAGATAATTCGTAGGATACGCTTTGTGTATCACTAAGCAAGTTAATTTCAAAGCAGCAAGCAGCCTCAGCATTTTTTTTATACCTTCCCGTATACCAAAATGAAATTTTGTAATGAGGTAGGACACAGCAAAATGTCATCTTGCTCGAATTTGGAGCAGCCCAACTGGGGAAGTACCGCCTTGCAGAAGACCACAGCCATAATAACATTATCTACTATACAATGTAGTGTTGTGTTCCTGGCGGTGAGCAAGGTTGCCAGAGCTCCCGAGGATGCACTGTGTTGAGAGCGAGGGACCTAAATTTGTCCCTTCTGCTATCAATAGAGTGTATCCTCAAATTTTATAAAGGATCGGCGACGCGTACGTGACTCCTTTGGAGTTGCGGGTGTCTATAGGCTGCGGTGGCCGCTTACCATCAGGTGGACCGTAAGCTTGTTTGCCACCGGCGTTGTATAAAAAAAAATGCCGCCATATAACGAAATTCCTCCAATTTATACGCAAGAACGCCGGCCTTGGCAGTTGAGGCTAAAAGAATCTGTCTAATAATATTCAAGCTTTCTCCAAGCTTTCAAGGTCAAAGTTCCGTTAAATTTAATCAAGTTGAAGTGAAAAAAAAAATCATTTCAATTATTAGGAGGGTAGGCGGCGAGTGGCTGAACAAACCCAATAGCCATCAAACGTCGCAATATCGCGCAAATTCAATAAAAACTCAAGCAAACATCTCGCCGTTATTGCACAAGGCGCAGGGAGGGGGGAAAGGGGAGGGGCTCTCGCTGGCGCCCATGCTTACCGCGCTGCCGACCCGTTTGAGTACCTACAAAAGTTGTTACCCAGGTCAAACTAATTTGGTATATCGCTTACTAGTATTATCTGGAATTAATGTATTTAATTCGCTTGTCCTGACATATTACGTCCTATTTATGAGTTGCTTTGACACTAAGCTAATTATGGGTTCCTTACACAAATGGGTAAAACAGCAACCTATTACTGACTCCGCTGTCCGTCGGTCTATCTGTATGTCCGTCTGTCACCAGACTGTATCTCATGAACCGCGATACACAGACGCTTATTTCTATTGCCGCTGTAGCAACAAATAATAATAATAATAATAATAAATAAATAAATATTAGAGAACAATCTTACACAAATCGAACTAGCCCCACAGTAAGCTCAAGAAGGCTTGTGTTATGTGTACTAGACGACGATATATTTAATAGATATAAATACTTAAATACATAGAAAACATCCAAGACTCAGAAACAAATATTCATGCTCATCCCACAAATATTTGCCCTGACCGGGATTCGAACCCAGGACCGTCAGCTTCACAGGCAGGTGCACTACCCACTAGGCTAAACCGGTCGTCTAAATAATACTAAAAACCAAAATAAATTAAATATCTAAGGGAGCTCCCATACAATACACGTGATTTTTTTGCAGTTTTTATTGATAATGGTAAGGAAAACCTGCGCGAGTCTGACTCGCACTTAGCCGGTTTTCTATATAGTAGTTTTTTTTAAATATTCGAATCTGAATCTGAACCTGACTGTACGTAATTAATCAGTTATCACAATACTTACTAAATCTAGAACACTCTTAACCAAATCAATAAGTTAATTAAATCAATCCATCAGCGCTAGTCATTTCCAATTACAATATGGATTTGAATAACCCCAAATAAATTGCGTATAATAACAATTACATCGTGACTGGGCAATTCCCGAACAATTACAATGTAGCGGACAGTCGGAGCTTCCAAACGCAAGCTTTCGAATCAATTTAAAAGCTCCCTAATAGAGTCGTTACGTCGGACACAAAGGTTTAAAAAAGCTATCGAAAACAAATTACTTAGCGGTCGCATTGTTGCGACAATGTCATACCAAGTACAGTCACTTGCATTACCTGGCACGAAAAGTGGTGCATAAATATCTGACATGTCCTAACCTTTGGACATGGTGTCAAATATCTAAGAGCGCCTTTAGTTTTATTACTGCAGAGGCCGCGAAATAGGGGATTACCTGTTCGCACCGAGGCTTGTAGTGCTTTTCTCAAAATATGGATGAAATTTAAAATTATAACAAAACTCGAAATGAAATTCTAACGATTCATTAACAAAAACACGCGCTGCAGCAGCCGGCGGCCGGCGTCGTCTTTTGTTTCCGTGGTCAACAAAAGATGAGCATTTTGCCGACCTAGGCCGGCAATGTATGAATTCCATTATGGGCCGCTCGTTGCGCCGCCCCCGAAACGTGACTTCGCAGCCTGATATAACGAACATATTGTCAATATTTCATGCATGTTTGAGAAAAATATCTTTATCTGTTTCATCATCATATATTTAAGAGCCTAGCTCCTGTCGGTGGAGTAATCGCCATTCTGTTCGGTTCTCCGCCAAGGCTTTGAGCTCCTGATACGACATTGCATTGACCTTCTCTTTTGCTTGATCTATAAACGCACGTCTCGGTCTTCCTCTGCCTCTCTTCCTTAGATTAATGGTGTTTATGTAATTGTCATGTCGTATCAGGTGCCCCAGCATGTTTCCTCTTCTGTTCTCAGTAGTCCTCAAAAGTAGTCTCTTCTCTCCTATCAAATCCAGAACCTCTTTGTTTGTTTTTTTTTTCTGCCCAGCTCATAGCTTCTTTATAGCTCTATCTATTTATGTGTGTTATTTTTAGAGACTAGATTTTTTATAAATATTTTAGCGAGCTAGTTGTGACAATACTAGGCTCGTTATTTGCTCTGGTGTTTTGTTGCTTGTGAGTACCTATGGTCGCCAGAGCTCCCGAGGATACTGTGAGAGTAAGGGCGGCACGACTCCTGCTGTCAGAATTATGGTAATGACTCCTGTTGAGTATTTGGCGTCCATCACCTACGGCATCCGCGTATATACATATTACATACCAGTCCTTTGTATAAGGCATTGAACCACATAATTAATACTCTCCTTTATGACCCTACCTTGGACATATTCTCGCAGTCGGAGCCGAAATTCCTGGCCACAGCCACTCGGTATCTGGAGTCAATTAACACTCCTACCTCAATACAGTACTGAATATTTATAAATCATAGAAGGTGATAATGTTAATTTTAATTTTGTAAAGTTAATTGTGTTACTCATACTATTATAACCTATAACTTTCATGTTTGGCAATATGATGTAAATGTAAGTTGGTTGAAAATAAATAAATATATTTTTTTTGGCTCACCAAATTGACATTAGAGAGCGTGTATTGAGTTCCAAATCTGCACTAAGCGAGCGTGGGAACCTGACATGACAAGCTTGTAGCTGGCTTGTATAAAGAGATATTAGTATTGTATCAGTATTGTAACCTCAACGATGAGGGCTCATAAATTAGCAAGGAATGTCCGCGCGGAACCGCACCGCTGCGACACGCGTTTAGCTTACTGTTACACCTAATTAGGGCGGTTTACAGCCTGCGCTCCGGGACTTGGGGAGGGCTCGTCAATGTCTCCCTGTCTAACTATGTGCGTACAACATTTTGAATTTTGTGTACAATTTATTAGACAAAGACATTAGAGATGGGACTGGACGATGGATTTGCCGACTAGCCGACTAATCGATGCTGAGGTGGTCCACTAGTCACCGACTATAAATGAGGCCGAATATTCAGCTTTCCCGACTAATCGGTTACACCTTTAGTCAATTTTTTTAAATAAGTTTATGATCAAAACAAAAAGTTCCTATTCCCAAGATGATTATATGTTGTATTTTAGAAAGATATTTAAAAACATGAAACTTGAAGTGAATTGGTATTTTTTATTATTTAGTAGTAAATCATTAAGTTCCGTATAGTCGGTCTCTGTTGCTGACTAGTGCCGACTATAACGGCGGGCGGGCGGCGGGGTATTGCGGGCGTCTATAGGCTGCGGCGGCCGCTTACCAGCAGGTGGACCGTACGCTTGTTTGCCACCGGCGTTGTATAAAAAAAAAATATTATTGTGACCGGGAAGTCGGCTACTAGTCCGTATATTCCTAATAGACATAGAAATATTTTATTTTATTTCACTGTTACTCACGCAACAAGTTGTGCACCTAACTAAGTGCCGCCAGCATCCTCGGTACAATGCCACCAGGGCCTGTTTTAGATTTAAGTTAGTTGTAATATTATTTATGTTATTGTAGCGGCCAGTTAGCAGCTACACTTGACTTGTAGTTACGCGTAGTTGATGGAGTGCGGTGAAAGATCGTTGAAGTTTGTAGAAGTATATTAAAATAACGTAAAGATACAGTAAAGTTAATAGTTGGTTGCTCTTTCTCTAGTTGCGTATAGTTCACCGTTTTGTAATGCACTGTCTGTCTTTTATAACTTAACATATTACTAATATTCGCTGCCACGCGACTCAAAAGTAGGTCGCAAGTAAGCATCAAAAAATGTACGGTGATGAAACCGTACAGTTATTGTTATTTAACTATTATCACCGCCTGTAAATTAGTTATTAAAATACTACAAGTTCCTATGTCAAAAGATCCACTGCATGCAATGAACGTTCATAACGTGTTCCTCGATAACAATCGCGAGTAACAACTCGTTATTAACCTTAAAACCGTTTATATATTAAACACATTCCTGTCTGGCCTGAACCTGACGCTGAAAACTCAAATAACTTTCTGAGTTTTGATTGGTAATTAACGGTCGTTTTAAATTACATTCATAAGACGAAATACAAATTGAATTTTAATATGACAAGTTCGGAAACATTGCACAAAGCAAAAAAGTCATTAACTCTATATTAAGTTTACACAAAGAAATTCATTTGTAAGTAAAGGGCGTATAAACAACGTTCAGGATCAATCGCAGCTGAGCCCAACATCCAACAGTCAAAAACAAACAGCTTATTACTGCCACCAACGTCAGTTGCACTCTGCGACCTGCACCAGCCGACCAGATGATGGCAGTTTTCATCACCAAAACAATAGGCACAGACTTAACTTTTATACTAAAATATGGATAATTTTCTCAGCTTTTCAATTAACTAAAATTCACAGACGTAGCGTGATTTTTCTTAAGAAAATGTAATTTTAAAGTTTAGATTGCATCGGTAGGGACCCTGGCGGCCGGTCAGGTTAGTGTGGTGGGCGGCACGTGCCGGCACGTGGCGCTGATGGCGTGGCGGCGCGCGCGCGGGCTCCGGTTACTAATGAGGGGGCTTATTAACTTCCCAATGTTGCCCAATGTTACAGTTCGTAGTTCCGTCCAGGTTATGCTGTTTTGAGTCTTATGGATAAGGCATGAGTTCCAAAACAGTGACACAGGTAGAGGATGGCTGAGATACGCGTCATACTCGTGATCGGGTGCTGTTTGTGGAGTCCGGTCTGTTCATGCTTGCTAGGACATAGTGACTACGTTAATACTAGTATCTTTTTATAGGGGATTGACGAGACACATCATCCTGTTGTGGATTCGTTTATATTATCAGTGACTTAGAGACCATATACATCTCTAATAATATTAAATTAATCTTAATTTTGACGCTCATAGACCATGTAAGTACATCTCTGGGATATTATATTAATTTAATTATACTCCTTGTTTAATCTTGAGACCTTATACATCTCTAACTTTACCGATGTTGTAATATTTGTAATAGATATGACGTTAATTTTGTTATAATTGTAAACTCGAAATTATTATCTTTCTTGAACTGTAAATTAATATTTTGACATGAAAAATGTATTACTTATTATAGTCAGACTTTCTTAATTTGTAAATTAATATTTTGACATGTAAAAGTGCACTTGTGGCCTATTTGCAGAATAAATGTTTGATTCTGACTTTGAGTTTAGAAAGCATGGTTGTGATATCGCTTTGAGATCAGGACGTATTTTCACATTTAATGGCAGCTTGTGATATCGACAATTTTGTAGCATAAAAGTGACATTCGGAGCATATTTTTCTGTCCTCAAACCATGCCCGTGAGAGGTGACAGTGCTACAAATTTGTGATGATGTATAATTTATGTGACATCACCAATGTATCGTTCACAAACTCAGCCATCCAACCAGTGTGACTGCAATGTAAGCAAATGCTTAATGAAATATCTATTTAGAAAATAACACTAATCATAATATATATATTTTATGTTCATCTCTACTGATCGGAAAGTTCGATTTCATGAGTAGATAAATGGTTCAAAGTCGCTTTTCCGGGTGGAAAATATTTTTTTTTAAAGTTCTATAGGCCGGGGATTTTTATTACTGAATCCTTAGAATATAAGAAAGAAAGAAAAAAACAATTATTCGTGGCACAGGAGTGATACACATACCAAGGATTAAAGTTGAAAAATGAGTAAAAACAGTAAAAAAGGTGTAAAACAAAAAGAAAACAATCAATAATGCCACGAAATGGTCCCGACTCAGCATGGTGCCAACCTAACTGGTCGACGCTGGTCTTCTTAATATAATTTAGTATTACTTTTATTTCTCATTTATTTTCCTCATAGTTCCAATGAAAAGTAAAGTGTTTAACTCGGGTGAAAGCGCCCATTTCACCTTTGAACTATTGGCGTTCTCACGGTGAAATGGATCACTTTCTACCCTTGGTTAACAATCTACTATTGTCAACTTTCAATCAGCTTTCTGCACCAGCTCGGTCGAATATCTCCTGTAAATCCCAATTATTCAACAAACAATTATCCTCTAAACCGTTATATTCCGTAAAGGAATATAGCGAGGAACTATTTAATTATTGAATATTTTCAAATTATTTCTCCGTTTACATTTTAAATTATTATTATTGTTTTAATATTATTTTCACATTCATAATTGTAATTATATTTATTGCTGACATTGTATCTATTGACATTATGACATTAATTAATCTTATTATTATTTTTGAATTTGATATTTGACATCACTTAGGATATCCTAGTCATGTATACATTTCATTAACATGTAACATTTCTTAATTTATTATTATTGTTCTGAAGTTTTGAAATTATTATAGACGATCCTTTAATGAATCCATTTTATTTTATTTTGATGTAAAATAATAATGTTATTTTCTAAAGGAAATAAATGAATCTATCTATCTATCTATCTATCAATACGAGTAACATTCAAATGTAAACATATCTGTGCCATCATATTCCCGCTCAAACGTCTGTTGTAACGTTACGAATACATCTCTCTACAAATCTCCAGAAGGAACCTACAGAGTGTATGCTTACAAATCTCCAGTGAAGACCCATACTATACTTCGCTAAGATCTCACCATCTTAGGATTATAGGGGTGTTCAATAAAATTACCGGAGCTATATACTGCTCGTTACTATGATCGTTATATAGCTATAGACGGCGGCATGTACACAGGTACCTATAGCTACGTAGGCGCAGACAGGCGCGCTCTAATTAACTCAGCGCAGATGTAAGGAGAGGGCTTCTAGCCACCGGTTTACGTAGTTTTGACTTTTCAATTTTTTTTTCTGAGACGAGTTTAGTTTTTTCAATTTTTGCTTTAATTTACAATTTCAATTAATTCTTTCAAAAATCCTACAAAATGTTCATCTGGTTGACCAGTTTTTTTTTATTTATTTTTTTATTTGGGTAAACAAATAGTCACTACAAAGGGTGCTATACTAACTTATTGTAATAATGGTTACAATATGTGTGACCCACACCATTTACCACATATTATATTATATGAGTTTATCATTTGGAGATATTCAGTGCACCGTCAGTCTTAAGGACTTTCGGTGTCGACAATAACAACATAAAGAACTTTAAAAAGGTCTATCCTTCTAGTGCACATATAGACTATGTGCGATAGAAGTGCGAAACGGATCATTGTCAGATTTAGGTTCGCGTCTTTTCGGTGGACATATCAAAAGTTAAGAGCCACAAAGCTTAATTTTGGATTAGTCTAGTAACCCACATAAACGGTGTTTCCGAAACTATAAATCCATGTAATAGAAACGTAACTTATATGTACATAAGCCGTTAAATATTGACCACCGGGTGGACAACTTTTGTTTTTACAACTGACAATGACCCAAACAGGAATTTACAGGAATGACTTGTAAAAGTGCCCTTGAGGCCTATTTGCAGATTGAATGTTTTGATTTTGATTAATTCGGCTAGTTTTCAGTTACTTTAGAGATACCTTAACCTATTAGCATTTGCCTACTTTCCATAAACTGGATCAGGGTGAGTTTGGTTGACCAAACCTACATTTTGGGACATTAAAATAGACACGTTATAATTTACGATATACGTTTACGATTTTTTTTATGTTTTTACTATTAAGTACCTTATTTCATGTGTTAAAATGGGAAACAGTACGTTAGTTGTACTTCAAGAACGCTTGAGCACTGCATGCAGATTTTCAATCATGTTTCCAAACTATCGAGCCCATCTTAGAATTAAGAACAGCAAGCACTCCGACTTAGAATCAACTACTATGTGATGAATCTAAATACATATTTAAGAATATGAATTTACAAAGCGCTTAAACAGTTACATTAGTTAGGGTCGGTTGCACCAACGTACGATCACAGGCCGGTCATCGTCAAATATGGCGCCGGCAGCTGTCATCCCATAGAAACTTGTCAAACTTTCCATACAATCAGATTTTAACGAACACCGCTTTCGATTACAGACGGTTTGGTGCAACCCACCCTTAATCTTTGTGTCTGATACAATGCCAGCCAATGAATACTGGCTTAGATGATTGTTAATCAAACTCACACTCGAGTTCTTAATGTTCATGTAACGTGTTGATAAAAGCAAAGTACCTAAAGCAATGCTTGTAAAAGTCTGCCTCCGCTGCTAATTCGATTCGACGCCGCCGCCATACTTGTCGAGCTAAGAGGTTAATTAGTATTTGTCAGCTCGGGGACAATCATTCCAAAACGGCACAACTGACCCGGGGGTTTGTCCTAAAACCGACTCTAATTCCGCTATTTCTAGTCGCGTTTCGAACAACCCTTCAAGGAGATATGACTTGAGTTTGCACTTCTGCAGAATCTTTCATTTACTTGAGTATGATTAAGTCTTTAATAAAGCGCGAGAGGGCGCTCGAGTCTAATTAGGAAATTATGTAATTAAGCGATTTGCTTTGCTGTTAATTCGTTATTACCGCAGCGCAAAGGCATTTCTTTTCATTTTGATCAAAATGGCTGGTTCTTAATTTATTTATTGTTAAAATCTTCTGCGCATTAATATTTCATTCTTATACTATTTTAGTAGCTACAATTTCATCGAATAAGCTATTATTTTCAGGATTTAACGACGACGATTTGCAATAAACAAGGATAATCCTAAAGTTATGAAAATAGTGTGCGTAGAACTACTTACGCAACGCACTTTTCTATCGAATGCGTTGTAAGGTTTATGAAAACGATAGTTAGTCACGCAAACGCAACATATGATACAGCTTTCATATAAGTTCTTTCTTGCATGTTTAATTAACTGGTTATGAAACACAATGTGTTTTTTATTTCGTTACAGTTTCAAAAAAAATTTGTAGGGTCGGTAGGTGGGTTTACGGCCTGTTAATTTGATGCGCCAGTTTGCGGCCACTTGGATGAGTTGATGAACCGAAAGGATATTTTCTTGCTTTTTTAATATATTCCCATTCAATAGCTACCATTTATAGCGCATACAACTCGCTATGTCTTTAGGGCATGCAAAAATGTAAATATCTTTATTGAAAAAAACTTCGTTCTTCAGAAGGCCGCAAACTGACGCAGGCCGCGTAACTGGCCTAGCGACCCTATTTTTGACATTATTTGTATTGGGATCATTGTGCAGGCGACCTTTACCAAACAACTTCAATGTTACCTAAAGAAAGAAGATTTGGGTAAAGAATTGATAAATTGTGAACCAGAATCAAATATATAATGCAGTTGGGCATGTTAATTGAACAGATTAGTTGTCCGTTGTCCGTGTGTTCAGCGGACTATCGTATAACAGACATTTAGCGCCGCGACGCCATTTTGCGCCAACAATGGCGCAAGCGCGCAAGCCGCTTATCCGACCAATTTGAGCACAATCCATTCAAGACCTTTACAAATCGGCCTCACTATCGACTCACAGCCAGCGCAGCCTGAGCTAGACGCAAGTGAAAGTGAACCCTGTAACCTAAGTGATAAGTATCGAAATTTCTTTGAAAGAGGTCTGGTTACTCTGGTGTTATTCGAGATGGTCATGAGGATGCCTTTCAAAGGGCCGAAAGTTCTGGGAAGTTTGTGATACGGCCGAGATTTGCCGAACAAAGAAGGGAGATTAGCCGACTGCCGAGTTGAGTTTGTGCGGATTTGGCAAAAAGCGATGGTTCTCCTGCTTCGTAGAAAAGGACACAACGAAATGTTTATAGTTCACGGTGTACCATACTTATTTTATTATTAGAGTAGGCTTATATATTAAGAAATGTGTTGATTTCTCTATATGTAAGATTTATTATTATTAATCGTTTATTTCATAAAGACACATCAATTTACACAAAATTAACTATACTGCCAAACTGCGTAACAGTTTGTTGGCATGTTAGAATGCTCTTGATACACTTGTCTTGTGTCATTATATCTAAGTATGTAGTTATAGTATTCATGCAGTAGCTGTAATAAGGTAAATGTCACAGTGCTCAGCACTGACTGATTTTTATTGTTAACCCATTTTTTTTAGTCTGTCATAATTTACTTTATGTGGCCTCGCTCCGCGCGCGGAAAATCCCACTTCCTAGCCAGAGGGTGACATAAAATTTTATACTTACCTCGGGCGGTAATTAAGAAAGCCTCAGATCGCATAATTATCGCCCTTGCCTTCGGCTCGGGCGTCAAATACCTGCGATCTGAGACATTCTTTGTTTTACCGCCCTTGGTAAGTAATGTACTATTACTTAGTCTCTTATAAATACATCGGGTTAATGTTGATTAACTTTTCTGCCATGTTGGTGGATGCAAATCACTACTTTGTGAAAAATGATCTATCGAAATATTTTTTTTCGTACGTACACCTAATGCATAAATACGGTCACCAAGACGTATAATTAATTAATTCTTTCACTAAAATTGTATCATATTCTTGTTATTATTAATATTATTTGTTTTCATTAATTACATTTGACATTTTAAAATAAATTTTGATTTATTCCATTTTTATATTATTTTATATTTTATTATGAATTTCTAGTTTTGTTAATTTTAACTCGACATTAATTAATGACATCAATTGTTACCATTCATTTATTAATTAGCACATGACATGTTTTAATTCCAATTTAATTTTAATTTATTTCATTGTTTTATTTTTAATTCGATAATATTTTAAATTATAATAAATCTTTTAATGTAATATATTCAAATAATTGCCTAATTTTAAAATGTATAATTTGTGTATTAACTCATCCGGTCCTGTCTATATTATGTTTTGTGATGCAACTAACATTAGTTTTGTAAGTTTTCTGAATTTGTAATTACTAACACTTTATGGGCAATGCCTGAAATAAATGAATATTATTATTATAAAGGTCGGTTGAATAAAACGAACTGCCCTCTCGATCATGTCCATCGCTAATCTACCCCAAGACTTTACCGGTGTGGATTTCGCGATCCGCGGCTCACAAAGACTTCAACGGAAATATCAAGTTCACGGCTCCAACGCTACGGAACCCGCCATTACACCATTCAGACATAATAATCATTATTATAACCCATTGTGAACAACTAACCTAACTTGACCCGTCCCGGCCCACCAACGCGACCGACTGTTAGGCTCCCCAGAGCTCTGCATACACTGGTTTCTGGGAGTAAGGGTAATTGAATTACCCTTACATATAGTTTCCTGTTTTTTTAGACAGGAAGGAGCCGTCAAATTTTAATCAAATTACAGGACAATGCGAAGCTTATGATTAGGTTCGTTTGAAATCAGAGCATTGATTAGCTAACAAAAGCGGGACGAAAAAATCGATGGGTAACGTTTTTTTCTTTTATTTTAAAAATTACTTATAAAAAAAAATCTCTAATTTTTTTTACTTATTCTTAAGAATACGAGTAGAATAGTTCCGAAACAGTTGATAAATTGGGTTTTCACACCTGCTATTCAGAAAAGAGTTATTGTTGCCTTCGAATGAGGGATCAAAGTTGTACATTTCTTCCCTCATTTGAGGGCAACAATGACTCTTTTCCTCATAGAAGGTGTGAAAAGCAGTATGTGACACTGTAGTAAAATCATTTGTAAGATATTTCATGTTTTTAGCAGCGGGCCTCATAGACGGTGTGAAAAGCAGTATGTGTCACACGGTAGCAAAATTATTTCCGTTTTGGGCGTAAACACTTGAATCCCTCGCTACGCTCAAGATTCTATTGTAGAATCTTTCGCTTCACTCAGAATTCAATATACCGCCCTCGCCGTAAATATATCATTTTGCTCCCTTGAGACACAATCTACTATTTATTTGTCAAGCTCCTATGAAATTTCTGTGGGATGCTTTGTAAACGCAATATATAGTACCTACTCTGTGGTAACGTAGTAAATATAATAGTTTGTGGTTCAGTCTATACCAAACCGTTTGGGAGTATTCCTGGAGTGCGATATCCTTTTGTGCGAAGTGTCATTTGTGCGACATATGATTAGGCGATGTATGGATGGGCGATGTGTTACTTGTATGGAGTAACGATTATGCGACATGCTTTTTTATTTTTTTTAAATTTAAGTTTTATTTTATAACATGTTATTTTTTCTTTATGGATCAATTATTATTTCTACTTTTTTATGTAAAATATATCTACCGTTGACGTCTGTGTCGCCACTTATAAGTTAAGTTAAGTTAAGTTAAGTTAGTTTTTTTAAGTTAGGTCCCCACTGAAAATCAGTGCCTCAGCTTGCTGTGTCTCGCCGTGGCTTAATGCTGAGTGGGGATCCTTTTTAACGTCTTCTATTTTTAAATTTATATGTTTCTTTATTTAATCGGCTGAATTGTGATGTTAAATAAACGTATTTTCTTTCTTCTTTCTTTCTTTCTATTTGTGCGAACCATCGTTCATGCTAAGTACGACTAGGCGATTCACAACAATGCTGTATTGTTTGGGTCATTGCCTGACAAACTAATGGATCGGATACACAACATTCATACTTTGTGACTTAGAATAATTTATCTAATCAAGGGCATTGGTCGAGTGCTCTACATTATATCAGCAGTTAATAATACCTACATCTAGATAGATACACTTACACTTAGTCCCGGTTTTATAAAGATCTGTTAGACCAAATATCAGATCAAATTTAACGCAGTACATTTTTTGACATAACAAACCGACATAAGGTCTAATAGATCTTGATAAAACCGAGCCTTATCCGGTTATAATTTTATAAGAGTATGCATAGAGTGCTTATTTTATTTCTATATGAAACTCTTGTCGTTAACATGGTTATTAGATTTTTATACTATTTATAATTGTTAATATAACTTATTTAAAATTTTACTTATACTGGCCTTATGATGTTTGAATATTATAATATAACCACACGCGTGGTCGTGTCGGAGATTTTTCCCTAGACTTTCCCCAGGCTACTCTCCAACCGCGCACTCCTATCGCTTTATTGGCCCGGCCTACAAGCCACAGTCAGGTTCAAAAAAAAACTTGAATATTTTTCAATGAGTGATCAGTAGTCATCGAGTGTAAAAATAGTTTATAAGTATTTCTACGCACGCGTGCTCAAAATGGCCGTACAATTAAGATTTGCTGAAATAATCAAATCGCAGTGAGGTAAAGATCTTGAATGCTTCGACGGATATTTATAGTCTTTAAGTAAACATAGACAAGAGGTCTACTACTGGAGTTGTTTGAAAAAAAACTCGTATAAGTGCCCTATTGGGTCATTCTACTTTTTCATGACCAGTTTTCTATTACAAAAAAAAATCTATGATATGTATTGAATTAGTGTACAAAAATAGGATTTCGAAATAGTGAACCTAATAAAAAGAAGTTATAGGTAAAAATACTTAAATATTGTGTATATAATATATTGCTGTAAAAGGTGGGTAACACAGTGGTAAAAACCATTTTTTCATACAAATGGTGAGACATCCAAGGACCACTGAGTTATTCGATTCATGGATATTAGCCGTGGTTCGTTAATTACCAAAACTATCGGAAGTGATACTGCAATTAAACCTCTTTCTAAATAGCAGTACAAAAATATGAAGTGAGGGCGAAGTATTCCAAAATCTGCATTTAAAAAAAAGTGTCTGAACATTATGTACACGAAAAAGTAGAATGGCCCTATTGCACTTAAAACGAAATTACAAGATGAAACTGATGATGAACATTTAATAGAGAATCAAAATTCTAGAGGCCATAATCCTACAAGTGATCCAGAAAATCTGATTTGAATTAAACTAAATCATCCTTCGACCCAGTGGCCTCTTTATTCAGAGCAAGGAAGCCATGAGGAAGATTATAGATAGAGCTAGAGTCAAGAACCAACCCAGAATTCCTCAGTCCTTAGATGACGTGGTAATTGCTGAAGATAAGTGCAAAGTTAACAACAGGCCATTTTTGATGGCTGATTTTTGTGAGGTGAGGAGCTAAAATAATGCCTACTTTTGAAATATTTTACCTATCCGCTCTTATTCCGATTCAATCTTACCAAATGACCTTTTTTAAACCATTTCCAGTTTGTGTATTATTGATGACTGCAGTTATGGGGATGATAACGAGGAAATAATGTAACAAAATAAAGATAATTGCGACCAACATACCCAGACAGAATCACACAATTTAACCCCGCACAAGTGTACCTACAGTCAAACACCAGTATAGTCGTACAGTAACTTGTTAAACAATTTAAATTCGCACATACGTAAGTACCTACACGCAATGGATCATTGTCAGATTTAGGTTCGCGTCTTTTCGGTGGACATATCAAAAGCTAAGGGCCACAAAGCTTAATTTTGGATTGGTCTAGTAACCCGCATAAACGGTGTCTCGGTTACTATAAATCCACGTACTAAAAACATAGCTTACATGCACATAAACCGTCAACTATTGACCACCGAAGGAACAATTATTTTATTTGTTTTTGCAACTGACGATGACCCCAATACGAACAGTAAAATGTCGAACAAATAAACTTCGCACATAAATACTAAGTATACTAGTATTGTCGTACAATTTAACTTCGTACATAGATACTCGTAATGTCGTAACTACATTTAACTACATTATTATTGTGTTTTTTGTTTGTTTGTTTTAAGTTCGAGGCAATAAACAATTTTTTTTATTTTTTTATTTCTTTTGTCGAATAGTCTTCTTCGCATAATTGCACTGTCATTTAATACGAATGTCGCACAATCGTACATCGCACATTCGGTGTCGCAATCCAGGAATACTCCCAAACCATTTCGTAGAGCACTTGTACAATATACACTAATATGTAATATCTGAACCTATTTCCTTTTGTGCCCCAAACCCATCAGGTTATGGGCCCAGCGCGCTTCCACTATCAGTTTCAGTGCCGGTTGTTTCAAATTAAGTTACGGTGAAGGCGTTAGGGTGGCTTGCACCAAACCGTAATATTGTACCTAATCGTATGCGGTGTTCGTTGAAATCTGTTTCCTGTATGGAAAGTTTGACAAGTTTCTATGGAGTGATCGGTCTGTAATAGTTTGGTGTAACATGTCAAAACCGCTCTTAACGCGTAGTATATAAGCTAACATCTACATATAGATGCGTACGCGTGGCTTGACTGGACGTGGCACAATAGTGTTGTAAACTCCAGTTCTTCTTCAGTAAAACAACTCAGTACTATTACACTCCAATACTTTATTTTACTTCAGGGCCACATACATTACTTATTTAATACAATTAATTACTGTGTACTTTACACTGCCTTTAATACCTAGTTTTACCAGCCAAAGCCAAGCAAAGAATGCCCGCCAGCCCAGTGTTCAGTCTTTTTAAGAGCTAGCTCGCCGTGGAGGTGGGGAAACCACTTCCACCGGCACTCTTATTTCAAATTACCTACATTTAAAATTATTTGGTGCATTTTATTAAATTATGGTTGCGATTAATATTAAAATTACATACAAAACCCAACAATAGCTCACACATTATCTCAAAAACAACCTGTATTATTTTCACAACCGCGTCGGTGGCCGCTTCGCTCTGTTAAGCACACCGAGCTTTTGGATGGCAGCCTGGCTTTACCTTCCAAGGGACCTCGAAACTAGACATCCCAATATTCTCTATATATTACAATATATTGGTTGTAATGTTCTTCGCGTTAACTTACACTGGAGTAGTAGAAAATTGAGCCTTAATGTGTCACTAATTGCACGCCGTTTATTGTATTGTTTCGGTACCCGAATTGGGATTATCTATTTAATATTACCTCACAATGTAATTACCATGTTGGTGTCTTTGTTCAATGTGTCATACATAGCTTTTAGCTCATTTTCATATAAGCTCACTACCTTATTGTCCGCAAATGTTGTGTCGATACAAACCCGATAGGGTTTAACGACACTTATCTGTCAAACCTAATATAAGATTTTTCTTTTTAATGTAAATAATAAATAAAGAGATACATAGAGAGATTGCTCTGAGATGAAAAAGGGCTGTGTCTTGGAACCGTGGGGCCGCAGGGAACTGCGTTTTTTGATGCAATTTGACACGGATAATATCATCCCGAACAACGAGTAACATCTGCGGGCCGGGTCGGAATCGCTCGCCAATTTCCCGGTCGTGAAATCGTAAGGCGTCGCAGCCGGGGGCTCCCACGCACATCTACTGTCTCGTGTCTTTCTTTGTATGGATATTTTGTCAAATATATTTTTTGACGACTTACACAATTTCGACAGTTCCCAGAGGCGATTACAGTGACCTGTGTTTACTTTGCTTGATTAATGCTCTCAAATTATTGTACGGGTAATATTAAATTTTGTGTAAATCGGTGTCTTGTTATTTGTACACAGATTAACCCTTTTCCAGGCCGCACCAATCTGGAATGCTATAAAAAAAACAAAGTATACATTCGGAAATAGTTAGGTTTTGGTGATTAATTTCTAGTCAGTTTATAAGAAAATGTATTCTAATTTTAATTTTTATCCCCAGCACAAGGTTGAAGTACTATTGACACGTGTGTGGTCGATGAATCGTATTACAGTTAAGTTTTTTTTCTCTCTGTTTCATAATTATTTTTTTTCTTTAAGTTTGTCTCACTCAATTGTATCTGTTTTTCTTAATGGCAAATAAAAACATTCTTATTCTTATTCTATTTGCCTGGAAAAGGTTTAAGTTACATATTTTATCAATGAATTGCTTCAGTTACCGTGTTGTTATCGATCATCAGTAATGTGAAAGACGCCTACTGCGAGATGCATTTGTAGAAGTACCATTGAATTATAATGAAATAAATTAATATTAGTTATTTACAGAAATCGCAAAGGGTCTGGTTGACGTAACTGGCGACCGAAGAGCTGGCGACTTCCTCGCACAACGTATCAGCATTGCGAATATTGCGATACAGCGAGGAAATGCCGCCAGAATCCTCGGTACAATGCCCCAAGGGCCTGTTTTAAATTTAGGGTGGGTTGCACCAAACCGTCTGTAATCGTAAGCGATGTTCGTTAGAATCAAATTGTATGGAAAGTTTGACAAGTTTCTATGGGATGACAGCTGCCGGCGCCATATTTGACGAAGACCGGCCTGTGATCGTATGTTGGTGCACCCGACCCTTAAGTTAGTTGTAATATTATTGTTATTTAAATATTATTACCGCTTGTAAATCAATATTACATTTGTTCTAAGAAGAAATGAAACAATAATTATATCTTCTTACTCTACTAGAAGACTAATATTGACTAAGTAGCTCGCTTTATCCTCCTGACGACCGGCATCCTATACATAGTACATAGGCCCCAATGAAGTTTTGACTTTATGTCAATTTGACAGAGTAACTTTTATTCTGCCAAATTTTGATACCTAGTCATCAGGAGGTTATTGGGCCCGGCCTATAAAGCCACAGTCAGGTTCAAAAAAAAAGACTAAGTTGTTAAACGCATGGAATTCGCCATTGTTGACGCGACAACATTTACAAACGTGTTTTTGATGAGGAGGTAATAAGTACACCTATATTCAACTACTTCCACGAAACAGACAGTAATCTGACATTCATTTAAACCACTGACATACTAACAGAGCGATTAAATTCTCCGCATACTCGCAAACCAGCCGAGAACGGAGACTTGAGTCAATCTCGGCCACTTCTCCGCTTGGTTACCTCGACTGACCCACCATGCACACAACACACACACACACACGCAAGTGTGACTGTGTAGCAAGTTAAGCCGACACCGCCAGTGGGCGGCTAACCGAGTTAGCGCCGCCCCGAAAACTGTAAATCACTGGATGAGACAACCGAGATGATTGTTTATCATCCAGCTAAAATAAAACAAAACATAACACACAGTGAGACCATCAATCGGGACTGGGATAATTGAGAGACAATATAGCAACCAAATGACCGGTCCAGGTCCCTTGGCAACAAAAGAGCTCTATCCCTTGGCAACAAAAGAGCTCTGGTCTGTTCATGCTTGCTAGGACATAGTGACTATGTTAATACTAGTGTCTCTTTATAGGGGATTGACGAGAGACATCATCCTGTTCTGGATTCGTTTTTATTATCAGTGACTTAGAGATCATATACATCTCTAACAATATTAAATTAATTTTAATTTTGACGCTCAGAGACCATATACATCTCTGGGATATTATATTAATTTCATTATACTCCTTGTTTAATCTTGAGACCTTATACATCTCTAACTTTACTGATGTTGTAATATTTGTAATAGATAACTTTGCAAGTTTATCTTCACTGTATCACATTAATTTTGTTATAATCGTAAACTCGAAATTATTATTCCTTCTTGAACTGTAAATTAATATTTTGACATGAAAAATGTATTACTTATTATAGTCAGACTTTCTTAAATTGTAAATTAATATTTTGACATGTAAAAGTGCCCTTGTGGCCTATTTGCAGAATAAATGTTTGATATGATTGATTGATTGATTGATTACTGAAATTTTGGGACCTCTTTAATTGACTCATTAAAAATTTTGATGAAAAGCGATGGCTTCAAAACTCGACATATGACAACTAAAGTTCACATGACGACCTGACCTGTCGATTCTGAATGAGTCATTATCATTACGTATACATCCACGACTACCCAACAGGGTTATTCCAATTTTTTTCGTATTCAATCTGTCCGGTCGACATGTAAACTTTAGTCGTCGTATGTCGAGTTTTGAAACCATCGCTTTTCATCAAAAATTTTGTTGGCAACAAGAGCTATCGTACTGCCGCCGCACCGATATTTCAGGAAGTTGCCTAAGATAGCATGGGGCCCAGTGTTGCCAACCTGTTTTAACAAATTCACCAAAAACAATTCTAAAAACCACTAGATTATCTTAATTTGTACGAAAAAAAAATTCGTTTCCCACTAGACAGCTCTCAGAAAACCACTAAATTCACTCATTTTATATGAAAAAGAGTACAATTTTACCTACCAAATGAGAAGGCAAAACCACCAGATCTAGTGGAAAATCCACTGAGTTGGCAACACTGATGGGGCCGCTTCCAGCGCAGGATGGCCGTGTAGTTATCTAGTTACAGTTGGTGATTGCGCGGTAAGTGCCGACGCTGCACTGATGCAGTTAGTGCCTCCGTGTCATCTAGACTTGCAGGGCTTTGTATATGTGTGAGAACTTGTGTGAGGCGAATAAGTATCAAGTTATTGTGGCCAATAGTTCCTATTCGTCCCGGTACCGCCGCACTCCGGGTAGTCAGTCCGACCCAGGTCGGGCCCAGCTGCTGGACTCTCAGCTAGGCTAGGTTTAGTGAACTAGCGACAAAACTCCCAGTAGCTCGATTCCGCTCACACCTCAGATTTGGTTGAAGTCGCTCAACCAACCTCGCTGGAGCGCAAACTCTTAGAGTATTCTAGTGTTCCGCGTGTGTTTTACACGCGTGGTCGTGTCTGAGGTTTTCCCCTAGATTTTCTCCAGGATACTCTCCAACCACGCCTTAAAGCCACAGCCAGATTCAACAAAAAAACTTATCGTGGCCGCGTTACGCCGTGATTATGAGTCAAAAGAGTGTAAAATATGAATTTTAAACCCTATTTGGCTATACCTATAGATACTATTTCAGTAGATAAATAAAAGTAAATCCTCCTCTTTCCCTCTTTTATCTTTTCTAAATTTACCGGATTATTGGCATAATGATGAGAACGATGATTTAACGAAGGGATAAAATTGTCTACATATTACGTTTATGCCTACGACAATGAACGCCTCTGAACAATATGTAACAGAGCCATTACACGCACAATAAGATTATAATTTGCTATAATATCGCAATTTACGCGGATCAGTACCGCCTCGGCGGAACAACGTCGCATGTTCGCGGCAGCCGCAGGCGCGTCCTCCGTGTGTCCGCTGCGGCCCGCGCTGTCATTACGGCGCGTAACGCCGCGACGAATCGCGAATCGGCGCGTGGGACAGCACAGCTGTGGCACACGCCTTAGGTACAGTCGCCATCAGATATATCGGAGCGAACAAGGTGCTCACAAATATCTGAACACGACTCTATTGTCAAGGCGTTAAAGTGCATGTCCAGATATTTTTGAGCACCCTGAAGAGTACAGATATATTTGATAGCGACTGTACATTTAATACTCCCAGTAGCTCGAACTTACACCTAGGCGAATAAGTATCAAGTTATTGTGGCCAATAGTCCCTATTCGTCACGGTATCAACGCACTCCGGGTAGGGTCAGTCCGACGCAGGTCGGGCCCAGCTGAGTTTCTTGCTGGACTCTTCTCAGCTAGACTAGGTTTAGTGAACCAGCGACAAAACTCCCAGTAGCTCGATTCCACTCACACCTCAGATTAGGTTGAAACCGCTCAACCAATCTCACTGGAGCGCAAACTTAGAGTATTCCAGTGTTCCAAATCACAAGCGTGGTCGTGTCGGAGGTTTTCCCCTGGATTTTCCCCAGGCTACTCTCCAACCGCGCACTCCTATCGGTTTATTGGGCCCGGCCTATAAAGCCAGTCAGTTAAAAAAAAATAGTGTAGATTTTAGTGAATCCTGAATTTCTGTTACTAACAGTGTTACAATATTGCACTTTACTATAATTATTACTTTGATATATTGTCGGGTTTTATAAAAATTCGTTAGACCAAATGTCAGATCAAATTTCAGTAACTCCGAACATTTTTTGACATAACAAACCGACATAAGGTCTAACGGATCTTTATAAAACCGAGCCTTAAAATCAAAATCTACTTACTCTATTGAACAGTCAAAGTCATAAAATTGAATGCAAAGTGACAAAAATATTAGCACGTTTTTAGGGGCTTATAATTAAAGTCATGTTGGCATATTTTGACCCTTCAATTCAATTCAATTATTTATTGCGTTTCATGTTTGTACAATAAGATCTTAAAGCTAGGTACAGTTGTACACACAACATGAGCTCTGTTGAGCATAGCAATTTGAAAAACAAAATTTAAAATGTCAGATAATTAATAATTGTTACAATATTTCAAGTCACTTGGTTACTTAGTTACCCTCAGTGCATACAGACTTGTTCGATGTTGACTGAACAATTGAACATTCTCAAACCCTCCTAATTTAGAAGGGTAATATGTTCGTAGGTCAGCTGTGCGAACAGACAGCTTGCGCTGGACGCTCGCCGACTCACCGAGACGTTTGCAGTTGGGTCATTCCACATTTTCATGACCAGTTTTCTATTACAAAAAAAAACTGTGATATGTATTGTATTAGTGTACAAAAATAGGATTTCGAAATAGTACCTCAACCTAATAAAAGGAATTTATAGGTAAAAATACTTCAATATTATTATATTGCTGGAAAAGGTGGGTGGCTTCAATATTATTATATTGCTGAAAAACCATTTTTTCATACAAATGGTGAGACATCCAAGGACCACTGAGTTACTCGATTCATGGACATTAGCTGTGGTTTATTAATTACCAAAACTATCGGAAGTGATACTGCAATTAAACCTCTTTCTAAATAACAATACAAAAATATGAAGTGAGGGCCAAGTATTCCAAAATCTGCATTTAAAAAAAAGTGTCTGAAAATTATGTACATGAAAAAGTAGAATGGCCCAGTTAACTGCGGCCACAGACGAAATTAACAGCCGGCTAATTAGTGTCGCCGTGACAAAGCTATTTAACGCTCGACTGGAGGGATAGTGTTGGTAGAAGCTCAACATACAGTAGCCAGACTCATACTCGAGTTCTAGAGATTTTATTGAGAGTATTGCGACTCGTTAAATACCCCGTATTCATAAATAAATAAATAAATAAATAAATATTAAAGGACAATCTTACACAAATCGAACTAGCCCCAAAGTAAGCTCAAGAAGGCTTGTGTTATGGGTACTAGACGACGATATATTTAATAGATATAAATACTTAAATACATAGAAAACATCCAAGACTCAGAAACAAATATTCATGCTCATCACACAAATATTTGCCCTGACCGGGATTCGAACCCAGGACCGGCAGCTTCACAGGCAGGTGCACTACCCACTAGGCTAAACCGGTCGTCATAAAACTTAACAAACCTCTGCTAACTAAATAAAATGGCTTTATAGACCGGCAGGCGAATCACGTAACTTTATGTACTAACGGTAGATAGATTTTACTGTCAATTTTGAAGTATAAATGTATGAGCTGACAGTTAAAATTTGACATTAAAATCTATCTAACGGTAGTACAAAAGTTACGTGATTACCCCGCGGGCCCAATAAAGCGATAGGAGTGCGGGTAAAATATCTGTTGTCACTGTCTCACAAGCACGTGTGTCAAAGTGACAGATAAGGACTAACAAACTTTAGTGGCTATTTAACTAATATAGGTTTGATAGAGGATTATGAATAAGGAGGTAACAAGTTATCAAATCCGAGGTTGACTATATATATTGTACTCCACCACACAAGAAAACTGTCGACATACTTAGTTACTCAATTGGCAACAGGTAATATTTAAGAAATATCACTACATAGTATAAAACAAAGTCGCTTTTTCTGTCCCTATGTCCCTATATCCCTATGTATGCTTAAATCTTTAAAACTACGCAACGGCTTTTGATGCGGTTTTTTTTACTAGATAGAGTGACTCAAGGGGAAGGTTTATATGTATAATACATGCATCAGCATTGCACCCGTGCGAAGCCGGGGCGGGTCGCTAGTTAGCAATAAAATAAAAAACAAACCCCACCACCCCCTACTGTCGTAATAAAAGATACCGGTATTTTTACACGAGGCTCGAACCTCCGAATTCACGCACGCCTTGAAACAGAAGTCCACTGAATCCTGCACTTCGCGAGTCAAAATGATCAAATCTAAGACCCCGACCCAGGTCGGGCCTATCTGAGTTTCTTGCTGGACTCTTCTCAGCTAGGCTAGGTTTAGTGAACCAGCGACAAAACTCCCAGTAGCTCGATTCCACTCACACCTCAGAATCGGTTGAAACCGCTCAACCAATCTCACTGGAGCGCAAACTCTTAGAGTATTCCAGTGTTCCAAACCACACGCGTGATCGTGCCGGAGGTTTTCCCCTGGATTTTCCCCAGGCTACTCTCCAACCGCGCACTCCTATCGCTTTATTGGGCCCGTCCTATATAGCCACAGTCAGGTTCAAAAAAAAAAAAAACTATATTAAGGTATTTGATTGTATGGACGTCTGAATTGTCTTGGTAATAAGCCCAGCGGCAGTTACATGTTGCTATTAATGTCTTGCCAATGTATTATCATCCAATGAATGAAAACATTAATGTCATCCCGGGACCATGTAATCCCTATTAACATTGCACAACGTAATGTATATTGAAAAACTAAAGTGTTACGTTGTATTTAGCTAATGGGAACTGAGATACACTTAACCTTATTTTAATTGAACTGTCACAAAAGCAGATGCTCGCTGCAGTGTGCGAACATTGTTACCTCCGACGACAAAAAACGTTATCCTTTTTACAGCACAACACATCATTGTAACTTAAAAGCATTTTGAACACTTACAATTCACTCCTCGAGAGCTCTTCAGTTGTGAACAATTAGCAAGCTAGACTGAATCTTAGATGTAATGGACATTGGGTTGATTTTAGGTTGTAGGGGGTGACGTTAGGGTTGTCGCAGGGGTAGAAACGTTTATTATACCCGAATCCATTTAACATTTCAATAGCGGTCATTGACCACCCTTCACCACTAAAATGTAATTATCAATAACGACAGTTGCATATGTTCCCCAAAGTAAGCATTTCTTGCTATCGGTGAAATACAGTGGTACCGGCATCCTTGCGACGCAAGGACAAGCAGCTGTCGCAAACCTTTATTTGCACCATAATTAATATAGTTGGGATTTTATTAGTACTCTTACATAGACTAGCAAAGTAAAAGAAGGAATCAGAAAGTAAAGTATCGAAAGACTGTTTATATATATATTAGTTGTTCATTGTTTAACTTTTAAAAGCGTGGAACATACAAAAGTAAAACGGTAACTAAATGTCAAAGTATAGCCGTCGAAAACAATCAAAACTGAAGCATTAAAAAAATACAGTAATGCTTTGTAAGTACATATATCTTGTCCCCTCCGATCGACTTTGGCCACTTCCTAATTTGTATCTTTCCAAACTTGTCCACTTTTGAATTCGTCCACCCCAACACGGTCCTTTTCCTAAGTTGTCACTTCACAGATTCCTGACTACTTCCAAAACAGTCAATTCCCTATTCGTATTTTCGTAACATGTCCATTTCCAGAATCGCCGACTCCCTAAATTGTCCACTCCTATAATGTCTTTTTCCTTGATAGTCGCCGATTAGCCTACGGGGACAACTTCCTATCTTACTTACGCACAATATATACTACTTTTTTGAGTTCCGTATCTCTAAAAGGAAAAACAGAACCCGTATCAAATAGAAAAGAAAGAAAGAAAGCATTTATTCAGTGCACGAAAAGACACATCGTTACAAACAGAATAGACTCAGTACATTAAATAAATAAATAAATATTAGAGGACAATCTTACACAAATCGAACTAGCCCCACAGTAAGCTCAAGAAGGCTTGTGTTATGGGTACTAGACGACGATATATTTAATAGATATAAATACTTAAATACATAGAAAACATCCAAGACTCAGAAACAAATATTCATGCTCATCACACAAATATTTGCCCTGACCGGGATTCGAACCCAGAACCGTCAGCTTCACAGGCAGGTGCACTACCCACTAGGCTAAACCGGTCGTCAACATTGACATATTATTAATCATTCCGTTTTCTGTCCGTCCGTCTGTCACAGCCGATTTTCTCCAAAACCACTGGACCGACTGTGTCTTTCTATGTAGTTGGTGACAAGTGAGATCCATGGGATAGGGGTGCTAAATTCAAGCACGCGGTCTATTTTGGATTTCAAGATGTTGGACATGGACTCGATTAGAACCCCGAAATCCCATGAAACCCATGTGTTATATGACTTTTTCAAAAAAATTGTATCCGCCAGGTTTGATGGGCGAATTAGGAAGTGATCAAGTTGGGAAGTATACGATTTTGGAAGTGGACAAGTTAGGAAGTTGCCAAATTACGAAAGATAAATTATCAAGCGAACAAGTTAAGAAATAGACTAGTTCGGAAGTGGTCAAGTTAGGAAATAGCCAAGTTTGGAAGTGGACATGATAAGAAAGAGACAAGTTAGGAAGTGGACAAGTTTGGAAAGATACAAATTAGGAAGTGCCAAAGTCGACCGGAGGGATCTTGTCTATAATACAGCAGTGATGACAAAGATTTTTATAGTTAATATTTAATTTTGGCTTTCATACAAAACTGATTTATAATTAATTGTACGTTTTAGGTTTTTATATTAGCCGATGTTATCGTTTATATTTTACACAACAAATAAGGCAAACAAAACAAATAACAACAACAGATAACAAACTAAACAAAAAACCGCAGTAATATTCCGAAACTCGACTGAACGCAAGCGAACCCGAACATGGAATGACCGTTCGTCAAAATGGCGGACCGAGCGTGCCGCTCCCCTGACTCGACGCCTCCGAATCGGGTCATAAAACATAAGGCCGTGGTATTGACGGCCACGGGTAGCTGAACGGCTAGCGGTGACTACCGGTGGCATAACTGTTCAGTTGACGTTTTTGTTATTTGAAATGACTTCGTCTCCATGTGCACATAAACAAACAAACTTAAATGCATAAGATTTTATTTTTGGCTGTAAAATTGTCATTTTATCAGTAATTGACTAATGTTATGCGTACCTAGTGACTCCGTGGCTCCATCCTACCCTGTACTATGATACACAAGCGATGACATTTTTGCGACAGTTTTGTATAGATAATTGATTTGTCGCAAAAAAATTGCGATATCGGGATGAAAGTCAAGTTGATGACCGCTATTGAAATGTTAAATGAATACGAGTATAGCGCGTTTGGGCGCAAGTCGAGCGTGCCGGGATAACCATCAACCCTATATTGAGTGTATTTTGTTTTCGCTCGAGTTTCTGTTGCGAATAAAATGGTGTCGTTGTTTTGTTGTTTGGTACTTTGTACTTTGTCAAATAACGGCGATATAAAATGTGCTTCGCTGTCGATTCATTACTTAAACTTTCTAGAATAGAACCCGAGATAATGAATTAATTGAGTCAATCAACTTTTTCTTGTTTTTATTCTGTCCCGTCAGCGAGGGGACAACAGTAATCGAGTTTCTTAGAAAAATGTTTATAATATGGACTTCAAGCATGCTCAAGCGATGAACCATATCCGAATGGATGTATGCTCATCGCTAAAACTCATTTTTGGTAAATTTAAACCCTATAAAATCACGGTTTTAAAGACTCAGGAGACGTAACCATGGTAACGAGCAACAAAAAATAGTTGATCCACCCAATTGTTATTTCGTTTGAGCACATTTCAATAACTTCGAATGACTATGCAGCTGTTTGCAGGATCAGACCATGATCCAATATTTTTGTTTTATTTTTTTTTATGAACTAAGACAAAAACGAAGGAACGTGATAATATCGAGGTCTTCATGTAGGTCGGTGTCGGTCGACCGAAGACCTCTAACTAGGCTTAACGACTGCTATCATATACAACAGCCGGGATCAACGGCTTAACATGCTCTCCAGCGCTCAGTTAATAGCCACTCAAAGCGGTCACTCATCCAAGAACTGACATCGGCCCACGTTGCTTAACCTCGCATAACTCACGCGGGCGCCGCTGCGCCACGAGCGCTAATATACGGTTTTAATTTTGAACTCTATACTTGTACGTGTTGCCGAGATAAAAAGTCTTGACAGACGGACAACAAAGTAAATAAAAATAAATAAATATTTGTGGACAATCTACACAAATCAACCTAGTCCCAAACTAAGCAAAGCTTGTACTATGGGTACCAAGTGACGATATAAATACTTATATAGATAAATAGATACTTAAATACATAGAAAACATCCAAGACTCAGGAACAAATATTCGTGTTCATCACACAAATACATGCCTTGACGGGATTCGAACCCGGGACCTCCAGCTTCGAAGGCAGGGTCACTACCAATTAGGCTAAAGCGGTCGTCCAAGAAGTGATACGGAACCCTAAAAACGTTTAATAGTTCCTAGGAATGAAATGACTCCGAGTAAATTGGCGAGGGTCTCATAAAGGGCCGGTGTTGTTCACGATGCTTCACGACCGACTGGCTGCGAGGAGTAGGCAGATCAGATCGGAGATGAGTCGATAACATCGCCCCGCGCCGGCGACTTCCGTGCGGGCTGGACCGTTGCCAAATGGGGGCTATCGTTTTTGTGCTCACCAGTTGGCGCCACTGTCGAGTAAGGTCCAGTAGTCAAAAATTGTTATTGATTATTATGGACATGAGAACGAAGTTTACATTTAAGTCATATTCAATACCTTAAAACCAGTATTGCCAGGGCCCTAGGGACGGAGTTACATTTTTCCAATCTCATAATTATTAATCAAAACTGCCGATTTTAAGAAATTAGTAGCCACATGCAGCTAGAATTCGGCGAGCTCGGCGACAGAATTACGCCGGGCTGATGGGGGATATCTCAAATGTCATACATAGTTATCTACTCGTACAACAGACGAACAGACAGAGTCGTATCATGTGGTTTCTTTCGTTACCTTTCCTGTATGGAACCTTATAAATTGTCCCGCTTGGTCCCGGTTAGATACAAAAGACCTTTCTTTTAAATAGAGTTTCATTGTTCTTAAAAGTTACGAAAATTTCCCTTACAACAAAAGTTACTTAGATGTTACTGGAGCTGGTCAAAAGTTACGAAAAATGTATGAAATGTAACCATCTGGCAACACTGCTTAAAACCCTAGCGTACAAATATCGAACATACCGCATTGTAGCACGGTCCCATTGTTCGGTAAAAAGGAGGAAATAAGTTTCCGAAGGACAAAACTGTCTCAAAGCACTGACAGTCATTGACCCTTAACTCATATTTGCTATAATCAAGCTCAGGTACTGCAAAATAGTCACCATATTGTTCCAATTAGATATTAACCCGCGTAGCGCAACCACAAAGAGTGACATTTGACATTTCGGAGACTCACGCTACACTAGCGTCTCTAGCGGCGAATTCATACGCGATAGCCCCCATTGTGAAACAGTTCCAATCACGACGTAACTGTCTAACTACGAAAAAGTCTGAAGTTCGAAAGTTTCGCGGGACTTGAGAAGATTAGCGGAAATGCTATTTCCCCGGATTTTTGCTTCGGAGCGGACCCCAGGATCAGAAGCAAATAGTTGAGGATGCGAGCGGGATCAACTCAAAATGAGAAACAATTTTTCACACACTCTTAATAGAAGGAAGCATGCGTGTGACATTAGTTTCAGAGCTATAGGGCAGATGACCCATTTTTGGGCACTGGGCCGGTTTTGGCCATTTTTAATTTTAATTTTGATTGAGGTTAGGTACTTTTTTTGTTTTTATACAACGCCGGTGGCAAACGGTGTGATAAAGGTGGTGGTTAGCGGCTACCGCAGCCTATAGACGCCCGAAACTCCAAAGGATTAACGTACACGTTGTCGACCCTTTATAAAATTTTAGGATGCACTGTGTTGACAATAGAAGGGACAAAAGGTCCCTCGCTCTCAACACAACCTTGGGAGCTCTGCTCTGGAGGACGTCAATAGACAATCAGTCTTAAAGTGGCCAGAACTGGGGTATCTACCCAACCACAGTTTTGGAATTTTAGTGAGTATTCCAATTAAATAAAACCGTTGTTAAGGTGTGCTGTGGTTTTTTTTTGTCATCCTAGGAATTAGACGTTACGAGGAAATTAATTACTAGTTTTCCTTATGCAACAGGGGCCTATTTCTAGAAGCTACAAGTTACAATTTACAAGTGGATGTCTCTTTCTATTGAAATATATTAAAAGTATTGAAAATGTACTGAATTTATTATTTTTACTTATTTACTTTTTTAATAATGTCATCTTAACTAATATGTGTGAAATCTTAGTGGGAATTGTCTTAGGATACATACTGTATATACTTCATTTATACCGTAAACCGGGGTTACTTTCAAATTGAGGGGCTACTTTAAAAATACAGTTTTTATGCCGTGTTTCACTTTTTTGTTTAGTTAACCCTGAATCAAGTTATACCTTCGTTAATTTCCTAACTATCAAACTAGAAATACTTAGTGATGAATATGTAAGTGTTTTATATGTATCAAAGTAGCCCGTTTTTTCTTAAAGTCACCCCAGTTTACGGTACTGATTTGTCCTATATATTACAACGGCCTGTATCTGTTTTTTTCCCAATAAAGAAAAAAAAGAGACTTCCATTTGTGACTTGTAACTTTTAGCTTCGAATAGGTCCCAGATCTTAGGCAAGTGTGCTCGTTACTGCGCCGGATCACCCGGGTGTCAGTTACCGCCGCTTCCGCCCGAGCCGACTCGCAGCGGATTCCGCGCTAACTGCTCGAGTCTACTCCCCGCATTATCAGAATACTCATACTCATACTCATACTTTATTGGTAATCTAGATTACAAGTCAACATATTACACAGGTATTTGAACACTTAACGTATAGAACGACTGCTCAACAAGCCAAGCTTTAAGTTTGCATTTGAAGTTGATGAGACTAGGGGCGTTTATTATGCTTATTGGCAATTTATTGTACACTAATGGCCCCATTACGCGTATAGTTTTAGCCATTTTTACAAGTCTTCGAGGCACTGGGGCTAGTTTGTGGCCGTAGCGCGTGACCCGATCGCTACCATCCCCTCGTCTAGGATACTTGTCAAGGTTCATCATCAATACATGACATGATGACTATACGAGAAAGCTATGTCGGTCTTGCTACTCTTCCTTATCACAATGTAAACGACATGTTTAAGGCTCGGTTGCACCAACATACGATCACAGGCCGGTCATCGTCAAATATGGCGCCGGCAGCTGTCATCCCATAGAAACTTGTCAAACTTTCCATACAATCTGATTTTAATGAACACCGCTTACGATTACAGACGGTTTGGTGCAACCCACCCTAAGTGTTTTAACGGTAGGTAAATGTTAGCACAAGATTCGACATAAAATGTTCGTGTAACCATCGTTTGGCACGTGATAAAGTCGACCATCAATGTCTAACACAACGTGGTAATAGCTAATAGCTTGAAAACAATAACACTACAATCCACATCACAGCTGAAAGTTATGTGATTTATTTGCATATTTTTGTCAGTTAAGTACCTACTAGAGCAATTATGGTATCATCATCATTATCATATCAGCCGAAAGACGTCTACTGCTGGACATAACCCCCCAAAGAGTGCCTTAATGGCCGGTCCTGCGCCACCCGCATCCAGCGGACCAGCCAGGTCATTCAGTCCACCTTGTGGAGTGCCTACCCACATTATGGTATTACTAGAGACTAATTTTCCACAAAAAGGATAAGCAGAGAGTAAACATTGAGTCATCGCGCAAGATTTTTCTTGTGTTCGCGACAGCCGGGCCTCGAGAAACGTTTAACCCTCCGTTAATTACAAAGGGTTGGTAAACACGGCCGGCAATTAAACTACATTCGTCTTGCCCCAAGTGCTTGCTCTCACTGCCGTGTCCACACAATTACCACTAGTTTCAACAGTGTTTGCTTACCAACTATTATTTAATAGAGAAAATAAACCTTCGTTAATATTGTTATATATTTTATCATTTCGTTCAATCTTTACATCCTATCTAATATGGCGGTATTCGTTTTCTCCTCATAAAGGATTTTTTTATTCGGTAGTTTTGGGTAATTGTAAGAATATTGTGGGGTCCGGTCTGTTCATGTTTGCAAGGACTAGTAACTTCGTACTAGTGTTCAGTGGAATTGACATGATGAGAGACTTCGCTCTGTTCTCATTTGATTTTATTTTTAGACTGCCGCTCAGAGACCTTATACATCTCTGAGGATATTTATTTATTAGATTTTATTATTTTCATGTTGACGTATTATAGATAAAGCTCAAAATATTTTATTATGATTAGTGTACCTACTTTATTACCTTCTATCTTGACGCTTAGAGGCCTTATACATCTCTAACAAATCTCGACTGTTATTAGTTTCTTAGTCTTATTTTTGACATGTAACACTACATTTAATTAATGATACTTTGATTATTGTATTATTTAATTTTATTTGATGTTACCTAGATAGATTTTGACTTGTAAAAGTGCCCTTGAGGCCTATTTGCAGAATAAATGTTTTGATTTTGAATACGATGCTGTATTTATTTGTCAGAAGTATATGTCTCTCGCTTGATTAACATTCATTTCTCGCGTTATTGCCAAACTGACTCAATCAAACATCAAACAAAAGACAAGCAGAATCCGCAACCCCCGCCAACTATCAAATTAAACCCCATTTAATATCAAATTGAAAACTGAGTGTATTAAGCTAAACGACACTCGGCAAACATCGGCGAGGGCAATAACGGGGGCTCCTACCCTTCGGGACTAACATATGTCAAGCGTACTCCGGGCGCCGGCGGCGCGGAGCCTCCCCCCTCCCGCGGCGCGGGCGCGCGCGGGCGTGCGCGGGGCCGCCGAAAGACCTTCCTAACCTGGTCGCCATGTAATTGCTTTCTTACGCCAAGATAAAAGTGCGTGCGTGTACGCTAATCTAGTTTTTATTCCGTCGCTTTTGGTACATAACCTGCGAAGCGGTAACGCGGCTGCGATGTTTGTTAAATAATGCGGTTGTCGGTAATCTCGTGCAAAGGGTCGCGCGGATAGAGTAAGCTCAAAGTTTTATAGAAATTGTTGGATTAGCATTGTGGGCCGGATAAATTACCTTTATTCTGAGGACTTTGGGAACTCATTCGCGTTCATTCGTCGCGGTGGCGGGGGACACGTTCGTTCGTGGCGGTTTGTTTTTGTAAAATATTGTCACGCGTCGAGCACTAATCTTAGCTTAGTAGTTTATTGTTTCGGAGAGGGTCTACACAAAGGTGTCTCGATATAATAAGTTATAGTCTTAAAGCAACACAGAAATTATACAGACACTAGATTTTGCCCACGACTTCGTCCGCGTGGAACTCGTTTATATCGTACCTCCATACAAACTTCCATCTCCATTACACATATGAAACATATGATAGTTTTTATCCCGGTAATCATCGCCTAAGGGCACTCCATATAAACTATCAAATGTCCTTCCCGGGGTCTCAAGCTATCTCCATAGCAAATTTCATCATTAGCGGTTTAAGTGTGTAGAGGTGACAGACAGACAGACAGATACATTTATAATATTAGTATTCATTTATTTGTTTATTTATTTATTCGGAGAACCAACAGCTGCCATTAATACGAGTACATTAATTATTGACATATGATACGACCCCCCTAGATTCCAAACTAAAAGAAAAACAGGAAGATAAAGAAAACGTTGGTCCTATAATATTAAGAAAGTAGCAGGCCCATTATGGCATCGCATAGCTATAAATAGAGAAAAGTCGAAAAAACTGGAAGAGGCCTTTGTGTCACGAAGACACGCCAACACCTCATGATACATTATATTAAATAAATAAATAAATATTAGAGGACAATCTTACACAAATCGAACTAGTCTCACAGTAAGCTCGAGAAGGCTTGTGTTATGGGTACTAGACGACGATAAATTTAATAGATATAAATACTTAAATACATAGAAAACATCCAAGACTCAGAAACAAATATTCATGCTCATCACACAAATATTTGCCCTGACCGGGATTCGAACCCAGGACCGTCAGCTTCACAGGCAGGTCTTGGATGTTTTCTATGTATTTAAGTGTTTATATCAATTAAATATATCGTCGTCTAGTACCCATAACACAAGCCTCCTTGAGCTTACTGTGGGGCTAGTTCGATTTGTGTAAGATTGTTCTCTAATATTTATATTCTATATTTTATATATTTTTTTTACTGACCTGTACCCTGACCTCGGGCAGGTTGACCTTCATGGCCAGCTCCTCGCGGGAGTAGACGTCGGGGTAGTGGCTCTTCTCGAAGGCCCGCTCCAGCTCGTGCAGCTGGTAGGTGGTGAAGGTGGTCCGGTTGCGGCGGTGCTTCTTCTTGCCGTCCGCCGCCGGGTCGTCGTCCGACGCCGCCGGCGACTTGTCCGGCTGGAACCCGTCGTTGCTGTTGCACGAGCCTTCGCCTGGAACAGGTGCACAGGGGTAAGGGTCAGCGTTATCCGCACCTTTACCATGAGTTTACATGACCGTACTCGCTAGCGACTGCGTAAAAAATTGTATAATAATAATAATAATAACCGAGGGCGAATGGATCGGTGTTGTCGAACGTGAGTGTGAGTCCATCGAACCCATGGGGTCTGTTACCATCAGCCCCGAAGACGTAAGTTCTGCCATCCGTACGGCCCCGAACTGGAAAAGTCCGGGACCGGATGGATTGCACAACTTCTGGCTGAAGTGGTTTCGATGCTCACACGAACGTCTAGCAACGCAGTTCCAGCAAGCCCTCGAGCTCGGTTCCCTGCCACCTCCCTTAACAACTGGTATTACCTCCCTGCTCTATAAGTCCGGTAGTACCACGGAAGCGAAGAACTATAGACCCATCACGTGCTTGCCTACGCTGTACAAGCTCCTTACATCCATTTTGAGAGCAAAAATTAACACGCACATTGTTGCGAACAATATTTTGGCCCCAGCTCAAAATGGATGTAGGGTTGGGTCGCGTGGTACTAAAGAGCTCCTCCTCATAGACATGACCATTTGCCAAAGAGTCCGGCGAAACAGAGGGACCCTCTCGGCCGCCTGGATTGACTATAAAAAGGCCTATGATTCGGTGCCCCATTCATGGCTGAGGAGGATCTTAGAGCTGTATAAAATTGATGCAGCTTTGAGAACCTTCTTAAGTTCTTGCATGGGGCAGTGGATCACAGTCCTTCGTCAACCGGGAGGGGGAGACGGCCCTTCTGTTTCGCAGGAGTCTATCAGGATTGAGCGAGGTATCTTCCAGGGTGACAGTCTGAGTCCCTTATGGTTCTGCCTAGCTTTGAATCCGCTCAGCACTTTGCTGAAGGATTCAGGGCTAGGTTGTCAGCTCCGGAGAGGAGGTGAGGTCATTTCTCATCTTTTGTACATGGATGACCTTAAGCTGTTTGCACCAAACAGACAGGACCTGTTGGAGCTACTGAAAACAACAGAAGCTTTCAGTAGCGCTATCAGAATGGAATTTGGTGTAGATAAGTGTGCGGTCATGCATGTACAGCGGGGGAAAGTTGTAAATTCGTCAAATTTACAACTTTCTGAGGCAATTTCCCTCAGATCTCTCTCTGAAGCAGAAACCTATAAATATCTTGGTATGTCACAGTCTTTGGGTATTGAGGGTGAGGGTGTAAAGCGGACGTTGAAGGAACGCTTCTTCTGTCGTCTGACAAAAGTGCTTAATAGTCTCTTGTCGGGCGGCAACAAGGTGCGCGCTTTCAACGCCTGGGTGATGCCCTTGCTTACATACTCCTTTGGTATACTAAGATGGACTCAGACTGAGCTGGATGCCCTGGACCGAAGGGTGCGTGTACTGCTCACTGCGCACCGCATGCTACACCCACGCTCGTCTGTTATGAGACTGTACATCCCACGGAAGTGTGGAGGTCGCGGCTTTCTAAATGCCAAAGACTTCCACAACCGTGAGGTGTGCAGTCTCAGGGATTATTTCCTTAACAGCGAGTGTGGGATGCATCGGGACGTAGTAGCAGTAGACGCATCTTTCACTCCGCTTTCCATGGCAAAGGAGAACTGGCGCAGACTTAAAGTATGGAGCACCGAGGAACGCAAGGCGGTATGGAAAAGTAAGGAGCTACACGGGCGGTTCTACAAGGCCCTCACAGGGTCCGACGTAGACTTGCTCGCGTCGGTGAACTGGCTACGTTTCGGGGATCTCTTCGGGGAAACCGAAGGTTTTGTCTGTGCAATTGCGGACGAAGTTATCATGACGAACAACTACCGGAAGTATATCCTGAAGGACGGTACGGTCGACATTTGTCGGGCATGCCGCCGTCCCAGAGAATCACTCAGGCATATCATTTCCGGTTGTGGTCATCTTGCTAACGGCGAGTACTTGCACAGACATAACTTAGTAGCCAGGATCATTCACCAGCAACTTGCTCTTTTATACGGTCTTGTGGACTTTGAAGTGCCGTACTATAAGTATACACCTGCACCAGTTCTCGAAAATGGTCGTGCCACGCTCTATTGGGATCGATCTGTCATCACGGACAGGACTATTGTAGCCAATAAACCTGATATCGTGCTGACAGATCGATCGAAGCGCCAGGCAGTGCTCGTTGACATCACCATCCCCCATGACGAGAACCTCGTGAAGGCCGAGAAGGACAAAGTCAGCAAGTACCTAGACTTGGCACACGAGGTGACCGCCATGTGGGATGTTGATTCAACGATCATTGTCCCGATAGTCGTCTCTGCGAACGGTCTAATAGCGAAGAGTCTCGACCAACACCTCAAGAGACTCTCGCTAGATGGCTGGGTCAAGGGTCAGGTACAGAAGGCGGTACTCCTGGACACGGCGCGGATAGTCAGGAGGTTCCTCTCTCTGTCGCCCTAACCACCGGTAGCTTAGGCCCCGCCTCGCTGCCGGCGGCACACTAGGTTAGGTTTTAATAATGATTTTATGTTTTGTGTAATATTGTTTTATATTTTACTTTGTATATAATTATTATAAAATCTAATCTAAGTGCTAAAGCAAATAAAGAGGATAATAATAATAAAATCTAGCCTAAGTCTTAAAGAAAATAAAGAGAATAATAATAATAATCATTTATTTCGACCAACTAGGATCATACAAATTTATACAAATTAAATTAATTGACATAAAAATAAATTCACAAAAATAAATTCACAACCAAAATGAAAATGTTAAATTCAAAAAATGTATATATATATAAATACCTAAACTAAAAATAAATAATAATTCCATGTCGATGTTAGTAGGTTATATAACATATCTTATGATGGCTGGCTCTGATGGCTGAGATACGCGTCATACTCGTGATCGGGTGCTGTTTGTGGAGTCCGGTCTGTTCATGCTTGCTAGGACATAGTGACTACGTTAATACTAGTGTCTTTTATAAGGGATTGACGAGAGACATCATCCTGTTGTGGATTCGTTTTTATTATCAGTGACTTAGAGACCATATACATCTCTAACAATATTAAATTAATTTTAGTTTTGACGCTCAGAGACCATGTACATCTCTGGCATAATATATTAATTTCACTCCTTTTTTAATCTTGAGACCTTATACATCTCTAACTTAATATTTGTAATAGATAACTTTGCAAGTTTATCTTCACTGTATGACATTAATTTTGTTATAATTGTTAAACTCGAAATTATTATTCCTTCTTGAACTGTAAATTAATATTTTGACATGAAAAATGTATTACTTATTATAGTCAGACTTTCTTAAATTATAAATTAATATTTTGACATGTAAAAGTGCCCTTGTGGCCTATTTGCAGAATAAATGTTTGTATTTTGTATTTGTATTTTGTATCTTACACCTAATGTTAGTAGTTAACCATTCTATGGAGCGCGGTGCAGTGGTTTAAGTAAGCGCTATCCCACCTGTCTGAGAACATTGCTAGGATGCTGTTGGCGCTGGCCCTCACCCTGCTAAGTAGCGAGCAAATATATAGGCAATGTATAGGCAAAAGTACAGCACCTCTGGCGGTTACGCAATAGAACTAAGAATCGGAATACTAAATCGTTTACGCAGTCGCTAGCGAGTACGGTCATGTAAACTCATGGTAAAGGCACCGGCTCCTTCAGCTCTTGATATCAGTGGAAAACTTTGCTTATAGCGGCATAACTACAACGTCAGTACAACAGAATATGGAAGTCCTCAAAAGTATTAAATATAAAAACTCCCGTGGGTTTCTGACATCATCACTACATAGTATAAAACAAAGTCGCTTTCTCTGTCCCTATATCCCTATGTCCCTATTTCCCTTTGTATGCTTAAATCTTTAAAACTACGCAACGGATTTTGATGCGGTTTTTTTAATAGATAGAGTGATTGAAGAGGAAGGGTTATATGTATAATAACATCTATTAAATAGTGCACCCGTGCGAAGCCGGGGCAGGTCGCTAGTATTGAAATAAAGTAAACAGGTCACTCAAGTTTTGAAAATGAGGGTAGATTCGCCGCCGCCAACATTGACAGCCGAGCGATCCGCGTGCGAGCGCGCAGTGCTAGGCGCGCGGCCGTCGCGGGTGGTTCTCATGATTAATGACCCAGTGTTGGCCCAAAACATGTCGCGCAATAGTCGACCTTAAAGACGTGAGTGACCTGTTTATTATATTTCAATATGTCCTCATATGTTCATTGTTTTTGCAGACAAAAAAAAACAGGTATTTATTCTATCAGAAGACAGATCGTAGCCACATTTCTGTGACTCACAACTACCCTTTGGGTGCTATTAATTATTCTGTGCAACCTATAAAAACATTCATACATACAAACGTAAACTCTCGCCAGTAGGTATTGTTAACAGTATACCATAGCTGTTTTTACCAAACGCAGGTTTCAAGACAGAAAAGTTGTGATGTTGGTGCGCGACAGGAGAAATAAATACCCAACGGAGGTTCGATTGGTACTCCTTTATTACAGGATTAAACGTTGGTTATATACTTTCTTAACTAGGTCAAATTCAAATTCAAATTCAAAATGATTTATTGCCAAAAAAGAAACAAAATGTGTACAGTACAACGGATCTCTTATGACATAACTTAAAATAGACACTTAAAATACATATTTATTTGTATTAGGTTGGGCAATGGGTGCTCGTCTCAGCATATGCAGGGCTGTAGGCCTTGCGCTGATTTTCAGACGAGTCCCTTCGACAGGGTTGGTCGTAACACTACGTCTAGGAGACAATAATTGGATTGCTAACATTTGCCCGGTAACTTTTACATTTGAGGTTTAGAGCGTTCAGATGTGTTCTAATACTATAACTGCCTATCTATCTATCTATCAGAATAATAGGTAATATGAGTAATTGTTATTGTCCATTATTCCCTATATGGGTATGGTATGTGGATGCATATTGCAGTGATAAATCGCTAGCCCAGCGCACACAACACCAATAGATAGGTCTGTAAAAGCACAAAAAGCTCTTAAAAATTACCTAAAAAAAACATTGATGTCAAAGGCTTATTATAGGGTTGAGGACTATCTAACAGACAGAAATGCATGGCCAAAACCAAATACCTAAATAGCGTAAAGAGTCTAATATTTTAATTGTATCTAGTTGACACAGTTCTTGCAGGAAAGCATATCAAACGATTCGACATGTTTTGTTTTCTTGTGTAACTACACATTGTAATACCTATTGTTATTTTTTCCTTATTTTCTTTCAATTCTCTTTTGTTTTTTACCACTTACATTTACTTGAGTAGGTTAAGTAGTATCATTGTAATAAGCATATTTTGGAGAAAATGACTGACTGTCGAGTTTCTTTCGGCGTTTCTTCTCGGCAGTGGTCTCATGAGAAACGCTAGTAGTTTTTGACTTGTAAAAGTGCCCCCGTGTGGTTGCCGGGTAAGAATTGCGCCACCCCATCTCTTCCCGTGGGTTTCGTAGGAGGCGAATAAGGGAAAATCGGAGGGTGGGCAGCAGCATCCTTCGATCATTACCACCATCAAACTGCGGTCGCCAACCCGCTTGCCAAGCGTGGCGACTATGGCAAATCCCCCCCAAGGGAAAAATAAAAAACATGCCTTGGGGGAGGCCTATGTTCAGCAGTGGACGTCTTTCGGCTGAAATGATGATGATGATGATGATGAAAAGTGCCTTTGCGGCCTACTTGCAGAATAAAGTTCATTTATTTCATTTATTTCACAATTCGCGAGTGCGAAGTAATACCTGATAACAAACAGTACCTAAGTACGGGCGGCGCCCACTATCATAGTTATACTATCATCCCTGCAATTACGCGCGGTACACGCGCGGTAAATCAAAGCCCGTGTCCAGGTAATGGCCGCGCATCCTGCTCTGGCTGTTCACAACCGGCGAGCAGTCGGCTCCGAGCGAGTAGCTACCGTAACTCGATCCCTATTGGTAACAAATATGCGTAGTTCCCGGTCGAAGTTATAGTGGAGCGGTTGCACACAGTCTTTGTGAATTACGACTAAACAGCAGCTTCGCTGTCCACACTTGTATGTGTATATTAATTAAAATTAGTATGTATTCATATGTACCAGTTTTTTTTCTATTTATTTTAATTCATGGGTCAATAATATTTTGTGGACAATCTTACACAAATCAACCTAGTCCCAAACTAAGCAAAGCTTGTACTATGGGTACTAAGTGACGATATACATACTTATATAAATAAATAGATACTTAAATACATAGAAAACATCCAAGACCCAGAAACAAATATTCGTGTTCATCACACAAATAAATGCCCTGACCGGGATTCGAACCCGGGACCTCCAGCTTCGAAGGCAGGGTCACTACCAACTAGGCTAAAGCGGTCGTCAAATAAAACATTTTATGCTGCAAATAGGCCACAAGGCCACTTTTACATGTCAAAATATTAATTTACAATTTAAGAAAGTCTGACTACAATAACACATTTTTCATGTCAAAATATTAATTTACAGTTCAAGAAAGTATAATAATTTCGAGTTTACAATTCTAACAAAATTAATGTCATACAGTGAAGATGAACTTACAAAGTTATCTATTACAAATATTACAACATCAGTAAAGTTAGAGATGTATAAGGTCTCAAGATTAAACAAGGAGTATAATGAAATTAATGTAATATCTGGGATATTGTACATGGTCTCTGAGCGTCAAAATTAAGATTAATTTAATATTGTTAGAGATGTATATGGTCTAAGTAACTGATAATAAAAACGAATCCACAACAGGATGATGTCTCTCGTCAATCCCCTATAAAAAGACACTAGTATTACCGTAGTCACTATGTCCTAGCAAGCATGAACAGACCGGACTCCACAAACAGCACCCGATCACAAGTATGACTCGTATCTCAGCCGTCGATCCCATTAGTCCCATTACAATGACGTCAGAAACCTGCTTTAGAATTGGGCTTACTAACAGGCATTATATAAATCAATCGAGCGCAACCACCGGTCATAACTCACGCTACACGCCGCACAGTGGTTCTCCCGCACTATCATCGGCACAAAATTTAAACAAACAATGATACGATCGGAGCAACGTATCATTCGTCATCGCGTATCGCGCCATCTACCGGCTTCCGTGCGCCGACCTTTAATTGTTATGAATGTTTTCGGTAAAACTGAAATTTGCCGGTTAACTTATTTGTTGAATTATGGGGAGGAAGTTATAGTTGGGGTGAACAATGCAGAGTGAAATACGCGTGATTTCCTGAACTAATTCATCTATCATCCTAGCGTTTTCCCGGTTGTTGTCTAAGGAGCCCGAGGTCTCCCTAGATAACAACCAGGTATGAGATATCATCACATAAAAAAAACATACCTACTAAGACACGATTCACAAGTTTTATTTTAAGCCGTCGTCTCCTGGCGAAAAAAAAACAATAGTTTTCTTTTGTAATGAGCCCAGGGATCTACGGCACCGGTAGACGAATTTTAGAATAAAGGAAAAATTGAAAAATTTAGGCACCGAGCAGGATTCGAACCTGCGACCTCCCGGTACTCGCGGCCAGTCATGAGCATGGCATGGGCATGAGTCTTCTTTCAGTTTAATAGTTTTAAATTTTAATAGAATAAAAAGGTATATATTGTGCGGCCTGGAATCAGGTTTTTTAAGCCAAGCGTTTGTTATGTTGTTGAGTGTATTAGTGTTTTATTATTATTATTTTTATTTTTATTTTTTAGCTAGTTCTTGTTAATTCTGTGTGTTTGCGTTTTCGTCACTGTGCCGTGAAATCACCAAATGGTTACAACGGAAGATCAGCGCTGGCCCTGCCAGCATAACGCTGAGTTGTTACCATTTCGTGGCAATATGTTACTCTGTCCTGTCATCTTTGTAAATGTCATGTGTTTGTCGCGAATAAATGTTTCTTTCTTTTTTTCTTCTGGTAGATGTCGCTGTACGCCTCCCTTAAGGCGTTTGTATAAAATACCGGTAGACGACTAGTAGCTTTTCTCCGCTATTACGTTCCCGTGAACATCCATAATCAATTTATACTCCATATTTCATACCGTTACCATTGCATAAAGAATGTATTCCAGCATGTTTAAATTCAGTAGTATTGTGATTTGTATATATATTACAGCTCATCAATCTCATCAGCTACGTCACGTAAACCTGCTAGGCGCTGCATTTCGATGCATTTACATTTACAGGTACATTCGTCCTTGATGATTTTGTTATGTTATATGTATAGATCTATCCCCAATCTGTATGATTTATATAGCCTATAACCTGGCCGAAGATCCAATAAACTTATTAGTGAAGGTTGTACTAAAATCTATGGGTTAGTTTTCATGTGATGCCTGCAAAAATAAATAGACAGACAAACAGACGCAAGTTCTAAAAACTGTTGAAATATCTTCTTTTATCGATTCTAAGACCCTTCAATCGATTGTTTAGCTAATATCTTACCATAATCATAATCATTTTATCTTTTCATTTTTATGAAATGTGATATGGGTCAATAGTTACTCGAATTAAACGATTTTTTTTTATAATGTATAGATTTTTGAGCTTCTACAGCTTTATTACATGGAGATGTTAAATTAGTTGAATAATGTACGTACCAAAAAAGAACCCAATAAAAATTCCGATTGGCTGTCGATGAGTTTTGTGATTGGTTGATTTAATATGATGAAGTATTTTAATTTCCCATACCTAATCCCAAGACCATTATGCATTCATCGTTCATCTGTGCCATGTATTGTAGTTTGATCGTTCTTCTCCCTCTTGTATGTAATCTCTGCAAATTATAATAAATATAATAATAAATATTAGAGGATAATCTTACACAAATCGAACTAGCCCCACAGTAAGCTCAAGAAGGCTTGTGTTATGGGTACTAGACGACGATATATTTAATAGATATAAATACTTAAATACATAGAAAACATCCAAGACTCAGGAACAAATATTCATGCTCATCACACAAATATTTGCCCTGACCGGGATTCGAACCCAGGACCGTCAGCTTCACAGGCAGGTGCACTACCCACTAGGCTAAACCGGTCGTCAAGTCTGTCTGTGGTCTGCAAATTATAATTTTATTTTTTTTTGATTTTTCCATGTTTATGCTATTATTTATATTTAAATTAATTAAATGAAAACAAATTCCTGTCCTAAAGTCACAATACGTATGTCGTGTGATATGATTGCGTCGAGTCACAATTTCAAGTGGTTTGCTTGAACCCCATTTTTCACTTGACGGAAGTAACGGCACTACCTACTAGATTTCTTCTCATTAACATTAAAATGCTTTACATGCTCACCTAATTTTATCGTAATGGGTGGCGTGTATAAATAATTCTTTTATTATATTGTGACATTGATCGATTTCAGTAGTAACGCAGTTATAACACTAATTACGAAGCGTGATCGTAAGCTATAGTACCGATATCTTAGCGTACATGACTAACTACAGAACGACTACGAGTGATCGCGCGCGGAAACGGTGCATCCATCATTCCCATTATTTTGTCTGCACCTTCGTCGCCGCCCACTGGGCAGTACAAGCAGTAGTCAAAATCAAAATCAAAACATTTATTCTGCAAATAGGGCTCACGGGTACTTTTACAAGTCAAAATCTATCTATATCGAATAAAAATAATACAATAATCAAAGTATCATTAATTAAATGTAGTGTTACGTACATGTCAAAAATAATACTAAGAAACTAATAACAATCGTGATTTTTTAGAGATATATTAGGTCTCTAAGCGTCAAGATAGAAGGTAATAAGGTAGGTACACTAATCATAATAAAATATCGTGAGATATATCTCTAAGCGACAACATGAAAATAATAAAATCTAATAAATAAATATCCTCAGAGATGTATAAGGTCTCTGAGCGTCAGTCTAAAAATAAAATCAAATGAGAACAGAGCGAAGGCTCTCATGTCAATTCCACTGAACACTAGTACGAAGTTACTAATCCTTGCAAACATGAACAGACCGGAGCCCACAAACAGCACCCGTTCACGAGTATGACGCGTATCTGCAGTAAAATATAGTAATATGAAGTTAGTTAAAAAAAAATACTTGTAGAAGCTAATATTCTTGGTTAAAATTATTAAAGGTAAAATAACTAACTGTTTTGGAGCGCTCATAAAAAAAAAATCTAAGCCTTCTCACCAAGCTTTTAGCTTCAGATCTTGATTGCCTTGGTCTTTGAATTGAATCCACGTACTAATTTTATAGCTTAGTTAGTGAAACATAATTATTATAATCTTACAAAGAGATACAGTTGAATTAAAAAAGAAGTACATGAAGCACCTTGCGTCGCACTTCTCAATAATTTCATTCCTTATCGTTAATCAGATCTCACTGTGCCGGCGCAGCATCGCGGCCAATTACTCCAACAAACAACAAAACGCGTGTTTCTCAAACACATGTATTTGTGTGTCAACTGTCACTTACTCAGCCGATTAAGAAATCAACCAACACGACAACGGTAACAAATTGATTGAGCGATCAAACTGGAGTTGTGTCGTCCCGCTCGCACGCCCACTGTCCGACCGAGACAACCTCACGCATTAAGATCGAGAGAGATTACAAGTGCTCCGACAAAACAAATAAAAATATTATGGGCAACGCATTAAGACGCATTATCATGATAGGATCTACTTTTTGTAATAATTATCGATAATCTGGCAACACTCCGCATAATGGCCGTTTTTACGGGCAACCCTAATCACGTGTCAGATTTGTCGTTTTGCTACATATTAAAGCTCTTCGGCTTTAATGATCGTTCACATTGATCGCTTCCATCTGATTTGAACCATACGTCACTACGTTAAGGTGTACTTTAGGTTGCGCAGAGTATTGACAGTTTAATGACTAAACATGTTAATCGTAATTTGATTGTCCGTCCGTCCGGGCTAATTGAGAGTACTGAATATAATTTTAATTAGAGCCACAGTTGGGTAATGATTTGGCGAGCGGCTGACAGCGGGTTGAGGAATTGTGAAACATCGACACTCGAATCATTTCGTAAGTTTGCTGGTAGCGAGTAGTTTTTGTTTAACCTCCAATTCATTTGACTTGGCTTATTTAATTAACAGAGAAGTCAGAGAATAAAATAACTTTATTGTGCAAGTAGGCCGCAAAGGCACTTTTACAAGTCAAAATCTACTAGCCAGAGAGATACCTTTTTTAGTAACAATTCTTCGGGAAATTAAATAAATAAATATAAATATTTTTTGGACAATCTTACGCAAATCAACCTAGTCCCAAACTAAGCAAAGCTTGTACTATGGGTACCAAGTAACGATATACATACTAATATAGATAAATAGATACTTAAATACATAGAAAACATCCAAGACTCAGGAACACTAACTAGGCTAAAGCGGTCGTCAATTACTGCACTTGTACATATAAAGCATAATCTAATGCACGCCTAGAATTTATGTTTTTTTTAATTTTACGTAATCTCTATTTACTTACAGTTTTCACATATCCATACATTTAGGTACATTAATACGGACATCAATTAAGCACGCAGCTTACAACTGCCTGTGTCCATAATTGAAACCACTGGGCCGCCATTCAATTCCAGCAAACAACCGAATTGGAATTGACTTCATTACCGAGTTGATTCGAATGATGGCGCGATGATCGAATGGAAACCGAGGCGAATGAGGAATCATCGGCGAGGTGAGCGCGCGGCCGCCGGCGCCCGGACTATAATGGGGCGCTCGGACTATAATAGCATGGGATAAGGCTGCGGCGTGGCCGGCGGCGGGCAAGTTTGATAGTGCAAGTTTGATGATCTTTGTGCAACTCATACGCTATATAAGATTTCAAGCTTACATGGTCATTTACATTAGAATTACGATTTGAAACGGGATATTAATATAGGGAACTCAAAAATACAAATATACATGGTAAATATCCCGTTTCAAATCGTAATTCTAACTCATACGCTGTTAAGGAAGTTGGATATGTTACAAAAAAAAATAATTTACAAGCAAGAGCAGTTAATGAGTTGCTGATAGTACCTATAGTGGTGGTTTAGCGCACCAAGATATCAGAAATGATTTGATTTGATTTTTGATTTTCAGGCGTTATTAAATACCATTGTTAGTAAGTTTCATATGTATTAACTGCACCACCTACTATGTATCGTTATGATTAGATTTCATTTCCGCTACCCTAAGCTTGTCTGGAAGAAATCGCTCTTTAGCGAGAAGATCGCCTGTTAATTGCCTACACTCATTGTGATTTTGTACTGTACTGTGTCTTTTAATTGAAGTGTGTAATAAAGAGTATTTGTTTTGTATTGTAAACATATTTTTTCAGGTGTCTTTAAAACCGAACGTTTAACAGCAATGCAACCATTAGGGCGAATCAATTTTTTTAATTACGAGTATATGCGAGTTAAAGCTCGAGATTGGCAGTAAAGTTGTTTGAACCTCCAAAATCAGCAACGGGATTGGGCTTACGGCTTAATTCTTCAGGAATAGAGCGCTGCATATCGCTCCGCGTCCTCCACTACACGTCTGTAGCCATGGCCTTATCGAACGTAGTAATGTCTACACTGCAATTAACTCACCGACGCAGCCTCCGCCAACGCACACAAACGCACACACATACATACATGTTGTATTTGTACTAGACTACCCATAGAGGACTTGGGCCCAGATCCGGAGCCTAACCTAATTCGGTTCCTCCGGAATCGATCCTGGGGTCAAGGACCTGGGAGAATGGAGGTACTCGTGTGAGCACTTGTGTTTGTGCGCAAGCCTTGTGTAAACAAGCTGGACTGTAGAGGCAACAACAGGTCTTGAGTTAGGCTCGGTTGCACCAACGATCACAGGCCGGTCATCGTCAAATATGGCGCCGGCCGCTGTCATCCCATAGAAACTTGTCAAACTTTACATACAATCAGATTTTAACGAACACCGCTTACGATTACAGACGGTTTGGTGCAACCCACACTTAGGGTCGGTTGCACCAACATACGATCACAGGCCGGTCATCGTTAAATATGGCGCCGGTAGCTGTCATCCCATAGAAACTTGTCAAACTTTCCATACACTGAGAGAAAAAAATTTGTTCGTATTAATAACCTGATATCTAAAAGAAGGGAATATCAAATTCTATTAATTTTTACATTTTTTTTCTAGGTATTAGTAAATAATGTAATTTCAAGGAAATTTTATTAATTTCATAGTATAGGAAATACAAAACGGTTTTACTTCATCCTGAAATTAATATTCTTTACTCGGAATAACTAGAGTTTTTTAAATTCTATAAAACTCTCCTTGGGTTTATAAATGGTGTACTAGCACCAATATGTAAAGATTACTAGATAATACAAATAGGATATACTAATGTCGGTGATTACAAATGAATACTAATAATTAAAAATCAATTCTGGTTTCTATCATTGGTAATCTTGTAATAACAAATCCCTTTCTTATTCTTATGAGTTTTATACTTATTTCCGTAATAAAATAGCTTTATAGATATTAGTAAAGTGTACTAATAACAAGATTCGTAAACGCACCGGCCGCCCCTCCCCCGCTCGCATGCCCCGTATCCATCGTTGACTCGTCCATTTTGCTTGTAACCTCTGCGGCGAAACAATTGAATAATATGCTAAGTAGTCTGTGATAATATACCAACTTGTGAATTTTGTGATTGTGCCAAAATAAAAAAAAACTTGCGTGGTGCTATGGTGGGGCATGGACTTATTAACGTCGGACTTGTTAAAGTCGTGGGGTTTCTCCCAATACTTAGAAAGCTTTGAAAGGTACAAAAAATTGAGATATTAACATTGGTTGATAATTGGTAGGATCATAATTTTCCCAGGTACACCCGCCATCCTGACTGTCAGGATGGCGGGTGTACCTTCACTTTGTAATAACTTTAAATGCGGAAGGGTACAATTTTTTTCTAAAGAGGTACAAAATAGTACAAATTTTTGGTACACTTTATTTACATATTTGTTTAGGTACACCCGCCATCCTGACTCTCACGATTTGTCTACTTATGTGGTACCAAATCATATTAATGTCATGCCTGATGTGTCTACTTATGTGACCACACGGTGGCCTCTTGACTGTGACTTTGTGTAAATGTAACAATAGATTAGAATAAATGATGATTCTGTATGTTTTGCTAAGTTTTGTATTTGTCTCAATTTGCCAATGTTTGATTTCATTTAACTTTAAAAAAAGATACTTAATTACTAAATACTTGATATTTTATTTCAAATGTGTAAACCTGTTTTGTTTTTACAGCTACTAGTTCTTTCATTAACGTCTTGTTACATTCGTACAGTCCTTACTTAGATTTCATTTATCATTTCCTATTATTTGAAGAGTAACTGTAAAAATATAAAGAATTAACTCCTTGTACCCTGTAAATGTGCATACTGAAGAAAGCAAGTACCACTTCACTAGCTCAATATTACAGTTCTAGGTTTCACTTTTAACAAATTTAAATTTGACATAATGTGTCACACTAAGTCTAATTTTAACTACGTTAAAAATATAACAGAAACCTGTAAAATTGGGACAGTGACATGTATGTAACCATAATTGCAATTTACAGATGCACCTGTACCTGATCCAAGCAGTCCAAGCGCGATTGGAGCGTGCCACGCAAATTTAGATCACGTAAGAAGTGATCGTTTCTTACAAGATCTAAATATGTGTAGTGTGTTTCAATAGCGTATGGATCAGGCTCAGAGGGGCTACCGCGAACCACAAACGAAGTTTTCCCTCTCTGTCTCACTTATGTGCAAACTTGCAAGTGCGACAGAGAGGGAAAACTTCGTTTGCTGTTCGCGGTAGCGCCCCAGGTACGGACGCATCTGTACATTGCTATTATGGTTACTTGAAATTAAATAAAAGTTTACTTGTTTTTAGTAAACAGTATTGTTGTTCCAAAAAGACAGTTTTAAAAGCAAGTATGTCACATATTTGAATTCAAATAAAAGTTTACTTGTTTTTAGTAAACAGTACCTATTATTTTTCCAACAAGATTTTTTTAAAAGCAAGTATGTTACATATTTGAATTCAAGTAAAAGTTTACTTGTTTTTAGTAAACAGTATTGTTTTTCCTACAAGATTTTTTAAAAGCAAGTATGTTACATTATTTGGATTCAAATAAAAGTTACTCGTTTTTAGTAAACAGTATTGTATTTCAAAATAGGACAATTTTTTTGGTATTAGTAAATACTATTAGTAAAACTGGTTTATAACCGTTAGTATAATCTCCTTGTCCTGGGATTCACTAAAATTTTACTAATGATTAATATTTTTTACTTGTTTCTAGTAATTTTTTCTCTCCATGTACAATCAGATTTTAACGAACACCGCTTACGATTGGAAACGGAAACAGACGGTTTGGTGCAACCCATCCTTAGTATCAATCGCTGCAGGCGCGGCTGCTTATAGTCCACGAGCTAGGTATCTCGGTAAAGTCGTCGATCGATGAATTGTGAAATGCTTCAGGTTATAGAGACCACGTCCCGTGAACTGTCATATTTCAATGATCCAACGACGATTATGAAACGCTAAAAGTACTATACAATACAATACAAAGACTACAACACATAAAAAACAAAAAACATAGATACAGGGAGACAGAGGCAGAACAACAGGCGGTCTTATCGCTAAAGAGCGATCTCTTCCAGACAACCTTTGGGTAGTGGAGAAATGAAATATAAAGCAGAAAGGTAGGTGGTGCATAAATTACAATGAGAAGAAAGAAAAAAAAAATATTCCAAAACAACTAGGTATTCAATATAAATACACATACTTAAATAATATATAAAAAAAGTTAGCTAAAAGTATTAAGTAATCAATATTTTAATTTACGTAAATATACCTACTTAAAATTTCTACGTACTTTAAGGTACCATCGCGAAAAGGGATTGTTGAACCACAAAAAGAGGTAGGGCACAGCAAAATGTCATCTTGCTCGAATTTGGAGCAGCCCAGCTGGGGAAGTACCTCCGCCTTGCAGAAAACCACAGCCATAATAACATTATCTACTATACAAGTATGTAGTGTTGTGTTCCTGGAGGTGAGCAAGGTTGCCAGAGCTCCCGAGGATGCACTCTGTTGAGAGCGAGGGACCTAAATTTGTCGCTTCTGCTGTCAACACAGTGATATCTCAAATTTGATAAAGGGTCGGCAACGCGTACGTGACTAGCTGCGGTGGCCGCTTACCATCAGGTGGACCGTACGCTTGTTTGACACCGGCGTTGTATAAAAAAAAATCTTGACATAGTTCGCAACTTGGTCGTGTAACGCAAATCGAGACTGAACATGTACTCCGAACTTCGAAATCGTATTCGTAACGTGCCGTCCCTTTCATTCTCGTGTTATTCATTTTATGAGAGAGAGGGACGGCACGATATGAAGTTCTATTTCGATGTTCGGAGTAGCTCCTCTGACACGACATCGGATAACATCTGTCATTCATTCATTACACAGCTAAATTACGGAGAATAGCAAGCGGCTTAACAATCGCTGTTCCCTCACACCTCAGATTCAGTTGAAACCGCTCAACCAATCTCACTGGAGCGCAAACTCTTAGAGTATTCCAGTGTTCCAAAGCACACGCGTGGTCGTCGGAGGTTTTCCCCTGGATTTTCCCCAGGCTACTCTCCAACCGCGCACTCCTATCGCATATTGGGACCGGCCTATAAAGCCACAGTCAGGTTCAAAAAAAAGCTGTTCGCGACTGTACATTGATCGAGTAAAATTACCACAAATAGAATAGAATAGAATAGAAAAACATTTATTGTTAAACCAAACATACAGCACCACATGATAATATTAAAACAAATAGAACAAAGAATTGGGAGGAAGAAGCGCTCAATAGGGAGACATGGAAAACATGGGGAGAGGCCTTTGCCCAGCAGTGGGACAGCCAATAGGCTATAAAGTAAGTAGAACAAAGTAAAAAAGTAACACATTTTGAATTATAAAACAGACAAATAGAACTTATACCTATTTGGTGCTGTTATGGTGGCTACAAAAGGACACCACTCAGCATATTATGCTGTGGCATACATATACCACAGCGCTGGTCTTCCATGGGGCCCGGGGCCGGAAAGATAACTCAGAACAGACACACTAGTGACGAGCATATTATGATTGTGTAACATGTAAATACCACATCACAGTACCTGCGACTCCTGCGAGCCCAATTAAATTCATAAGAAACAAATAACCAGCGAGCGTAATCGGGGCGCGGAAACAAAACAATAACAAGTGGGAGCCGCGGGAGCGGGGGCGGGGGCGGGGGCGGTCGCGTGTAGATGCTATGGGCGATACCGCTAATGGCTAATTAATAATTTCACACAAATTATAACGAGCCCCGTGACCCCGTTTGCCCGATCAATGGCACCGGCGCTAATCTTTTCTCGTTTTAATTAAACTTTTTTTTATGTTAGGGGGCAAACAAGCAGACGGATCTCCTGATGGTAAGCAATTACCGTCGCCCATAAACACCTGCAACACCAGAGAAGTCGCAAGTGTGTGAAACATACATAATTTTTCAGAATTCTTAGTTTGAAACGATCTTTAAAGGATCGGCAACGCGCATGTGACACCCCAGGAGTTGCAAGCGTCCATAGACTACGGCGACTGCTTACCATCAGACGGGCCGTACGCTTGTTTGCCACCGACGTAGTTCAAACTGATTTGATTAAAAATTGCAAATTTAATGTTTAATGCATCCATTCCATGTGTTATAGAATAGAATAGAATAGAATTTTATTTGCAAAGTGTGTACATAAGATCTTAAAATTAAGGTATAGTAGTAGTATCAACATTTACCCTATCGGGCATGCAACTTGGTAATTGAGTTTATATGCTAAAACAATGTTCTTTAAATCATATATTTACTTGGCAGTAATTAAAATTCAAAGAACTCTTTAAGGTTATAGAATTTGTCGTTGAGCACATTTTTTTATTGTGTCTTAGGCCGGGTTTTATAAAGATCCGTTAGACCAAACGTCAGATCAAATTTCAGTAACTCAGTACATTTTTTGACATAACAAACCGACATAAGGTCTAACGGATTTTTATAAAACCGAGCCCTAAAAGAGCTTCCTTCCAGAACCTTGATTTGATTCGGAAGCTGATTAAACACTCTAATTGCCGTTATAAATGTACTCTTATTATAGACATAGACATAGAAAATAAGAAAAAAATAGACAAACTACCATTCGTTAATATTTAATAGAATTAACATCGTTTACAAACACCGTTTATTCGTTTATATATGGAAGTATTGACCTTTGGCAGTCTAATATTGTCGCAGACATCACAGATTTTGCTATTTCTATGAGTTTTATTCACTGCATAAGTAACTACACAGCATCTGAGATAAAAACCAGAGGCCGCATTAATATTACGTGTGTAAGTTCGCCTTTGTACAAATATCTACTTATAAGTTTGCAGGGCCGACCTACTACGAGCACCTACCCGCTGACATAAAAAATGAAGCTAGTGAGGCAACGTTTAGGCGCAAACTGAAGAACCTTTTATTGGATAAGTCATTTTACTCTGTAAATGAGTATATTAACATTCTTAAATAGCACTTGATTTTTTTACTTTATTTTTATTTTATTTCTATTGAATTGACATTTTATTTTAATTATAAATTGCACTATTTACTTGTTAGTTATGAGACATTGTTTCTAGTTTTTAAGATCTGACATTTAATCGATACCTCTATGGTATCACTTACAAATTGTATTTATAGTGCTATATTAACTTCTGACATTATTTATTAAATTGACATTGTTATGATTGGTACCCTTACATTGGTACAACTGTTAAATATTTTTTATTTCATCTTAGAGTTTCAATTTAATTTTTATATGACATTTTCAATTGTATTGTTTTCCTATTCATACTTTATACGTCATTTTTAATTATATTATTCCCTGATTATTGTTTAAATGTAGGTATATATTTAAGTATATACCTACCCTCATATTATAATTATTAATTATTTCATTGTTATAACGATCGATATACGATTAGCAAGATAAGCGAACATGTTTTATAATGTAATTGTATATGGAGATAAATAAACTAAAACTAACTAAAACCACTTCCTGGCCAGGGGGTGACATAAAATTTTGTACTTACCTCGGGCGGTAATTAAGAAAACCTCAGATCGCATAATTATCGCCCTTGCCTTCGGCTCGGGCGTCAAATACCTGCGATCTGAGACATTCTTTGTTTTACCGCCCTTGGTAAGTAATGTACTATACTACTACTATTACGTGTCCGTTAAAATACTAGAACAGTTGTCGATCCAATTCAAGATGGCGACTGTCGGAGCCGATCTCGATAAGGCGCGCGGCTCCCGCGGCTACCCGTTCATTTTATTCCACAATAAGCGATACAAAAGAGGCTAAAATGCCCACCTTGAGTAACAGGCGACAGGCGTGACTTGTATAAATCAAATCTATAATATTTTTTATCAGTGTGTTAGAAGACTGGGGAACTCAAAGCGATTCAAATCATTTATAGAGATTAATTAAGTCACAACGTCAAATTGACACATAGTCTAATTTCAAAGAACTTACTAAAAGGTTAGTGGACACCACTGGTGACCAAAGGGCTGGCAGCTACCTCGCTCAACGCATAAGCATTGCTGTACAGCGAGGAAATGCTGCCAGCATCTTTGGCACTATGCCGCGGGGGGACCCCTTATCATAGATTATTTATTTTTAAGTTTTTATTTTAAGTTTAGTTTGTAGGCCTTTTATTATATTGTATATTATGGGGATCCATCATTTTACCGAAAATCGTTACATCGATTATCATTTCCCATAACACTATTCGCAGAATTTTATTATCACTTAGGAATCATTCATCGAACTTCGTTAGATCGCTCAAACATTTGCTCGAATTACCTTTTACACAAGAATCAACTCATAGAATTTTAATTCAGTATTTTATTTGTTCATCGACGTAGTCGTTCATCGAATGGCCTTTAGTATAATTTTGGTTTAACGAAGGTTTCAGTTCCCAAAATTCTTATTACCTAGAACATCATTTCACCACTGTTTACTATTCTTGATATAAGTAAGTCTAAAATTATTTTTTTTCTCAGATTCTTGGTGTACTCTGTAAAAGTACTCATAAACAAAAATACTCAACCAGCCTTACTTTTTTTATACAACCTTATTTTTTTATATAAGCCCAGAAAGACCAGTTAGGGCAAAACCGACTGTAATGCGGATAGGTTAGAAGATTAAGACGGGAGCTTCGCTCCCGTCTTAATCTTCGAGGTTATTTTTTTTATATAAGACCAGAAAGATTATACGCCTTGAAAAATCATGCTTGCTTGGTTGTTCGATGAAACATTGTTGTTGAAAAGAATACTATATGGAACGTATTATCTGTGAATCATGTTTCGTTAAATTAATACTATGAATAACGAATATTTCGATGAAAGGTAAATTCGATGTACCGTTACGCTACGATTAGAGACGGATTCGAAACGATTAACTATGAAAAGTGGTTCGATTATATAAAATGCAATGAATTGATGATTATGTGATTAGAAAAAAAAACCTAATTAAATTCGTTGAACAGTTTTCGGTTAAATGAAAATCGATGTAAGATATTTCGATAAAATAATAGACACCCGTATATTATATTATGTTATGATTTGTAAATAATAGTAGCTGTTGGTTCTTCGAATAAACGATTAAGTTATTGTCTAATTTTGTGATGTACCATAATGTCACCTTACATATTAATTTTAAACAGAGCTGGACTTGCATTTTGTATAAACTTACTTTTTTTATAACCTGACTGTGGCTTTATAGGTCGGGCCCATTATGCGAAAAAAATTGAAGCGAGAAATTCTTGTAATTTTGACATACACTCAAATTTATATTGTAATTTTGATCTTGAAATAAATTAATCTGAATCTGAATCTGGAGTGCGTGGTTGCAGAGTAGCCGGCACGACCACGCGTGTGGTTTGGAACACGAATACTCTAAGAGTTTGCGCTCCAGTGAGATTGGTTGAGCGGTTTCAACCGAATCTGGTGGGCTAGCACAACTTGCTGCCAAGTCGTATCTCGCGCGACTCAGCGATTCCTGTCTCACTCGAACTGTGCGAATTAGAAAGAGGAGGGTTGATTTTTCTCTACTCGCGTCGCGTCGCAGCGGCAGTTGTGCTAGCCCCGCTGAGGTGTGAGTGGAATCGAGCTAATCGTGTGACGTGTCAGTCATGAGCGTTCCTGAGCTCAGGCACACACTAATAACTGAAAATAAATCCAATCATTTTAGAACATCTAAAACGAAATTAAATAAACAAAGAATTTAGCGTTAAGTACTTTTCAGGGTGAGCAGTGAAGAGGGTAGCCTTCGAGCCTTTCTTAAATTTAGTGACGCGTGGATCAAATATGTCAACATGAACATTACCAGCTATCAAGTCATTATACTGTCTGCACATTCTAGTCATTTGGTTATAGAAGAGTGTTGTTTTTGTAAGGAAAAAACTTACTAGAAGATTTGGAAAGATAAATAAACAAGACTAGTGACAATAATTGCCCAATATCGAATCAATCCAAAATCCTGAGATCCAATATAAGAGAGATATCTCAATCCTAAGATTAACACCGATATGTAATGTAACCTGTACTTAGCAAATAAATTCATTTCATTTTCATTTTCATTTCATTTCAAATGGAAGAGGTTGGTTCGAGCCCTACACCCCAGCAGAGAGAGATAAAGAATAATATTTAGAAATTGGACTGGATAATTGGCATTAAAGTGGCCACCGTTTGGTTTCGAAAGTCCATTATAACATTTTACTAAAACAAAGAAGTAATTATTCGCCTTCGCAATCACACCGTCCGTTTAGATACATTAGGGGTAATGTGCCTATCCAAACCGCACACGCCTGCGCGCGCGCCGGATACGGCTGTCATCGGCGCGGCAGTCATGACCGCGGCGTTGCATTGCAACACATCGATCTGGCATCCGGTTTGGAAACTGCAGCCGCCTCAGATTTGGGATCAATCAACGAGTGTATGCAACGTAGGCCGTGTTTCTCACGAGCTTGAAGAGCAAATGCAGAGCAATTCAATTGAAGCAGTGTCAAATTAAAAGTAGTCCAACAAAAATATGGCCTAAAGCAGCAAAGATCCTGCCGGAATCAACAACAGGTCAACAGGTCTTCGTTGTGCATTTAACGGCCAATATACTTCTTATTCATACTTGAATCTGCTGGTATGCAAGTTCTTTGTCGTACAAGCACATTTCGCTAAACAAAACAGAGAGAAAGATACTATTTTATTATTGCTCTAGGCCTTTAGTCCAGTAACTTTATACATCAGAGTTTGCGTCAAATCCGATAGTAATGATTTTTTGCAGGCTTGTTTATGATGTCCTAATGAATAATCCAAGTTGGTGGCCTCGAGTGCCGAACGCAACTTTATCAAAAATCGAAAAACCGATTAAGCGGAGTAGAGTGTCCCGTGAGTCACCTTATATTGACACCTTGGTAGCCGGTTCAGGGAAATGTGTATAAACAGGTTATATTTACAGGGCGCAGGTGTGGTCGGAAATGAGATATATTTCCATGTCGGCTGGTTTCCAGCGGGGAAGCAATTGCCGGCGGAAAGCAGCTGAATCCGCTCCGTCAGCCGCCAGTGGAGGCTTTACCTGCTTCTATGCTGGCCTACAAGCATTTAAAGACTATTATTTTATTTTTTTATTATTTGCGGTCCTGGGTTCGAATCCCGGTCAGGGCAAATATTTGTGTGATGAGCATGAATATTTGTTTGAGTCTTGGATGTTTTTTATGTATTTAAATATTTATATCTATTAAATATATCGTCGTCTAGTACCCATAACACAAGCCTTCTTGAGTTTACTGTGGGGCTAGTTCGATTTGTGTAAGATTGTCCTCTAATATTTATTTTATTTTATTATTGGAAAATTTTACTAGTTCTTTTTTGACACATTATAGCATCCATATAATGTAAAAGCGAACACATCGAAACAATGAATAAAATCAAGTATTGATAGTAGTTTCATGGGTAGTTAGAAAGTTGTAATACGCCTTTTAGAGTGTATATTTTTTTCTATCACTGATGCGTAGTAATTTATGATAATATTTTTCCCTTACACAGTTGTGTACTATGTTTTTTATTTTTTAAATCTAGTGTAGTAACTAAATCATTCGATTTAATTCAGATGATATTTCCGTAAGTTGATTGAAATTGATAAATGAATTTATAACTGTAATAAATTACGTGTAATAAAAAGATGCAAACTATGAAGTGTGAAATAACCTTTATCGTAGAATTTAGAAACATAGTCGCATCGATTTCTAAACGATACAAAATTGACATAGGTAGAATAAAAATGGTATGACAAAAGTTCCTAGATTCTCTAGATTCGTATCCAATAATGAAATATATGGGAACATTAGAAAAAATTGCAATAAAATCGATTTGAATAATCATTCGCCATTTATTAATAATCGCTAATTTATGACAATCGATTCCTCTTACCCTCATCACTATTACAAACACCAGTTCATAACTTTCAATAAGGAACTGTTAAAAACTTTCGATAATAACCCCATATAAGTCTGATGAACGATTATGAATAAGGGTAAAGCGCTAAAATTCGTTTGTCCTTATCTGTCACTTTAAAATTTATGTTTGTGAAAAAGGGACAACACATTTTAGTTAGCAAAGGTATATTAAGTTTTATAAATACGGGTAGAATTCACTATCGGCACAAGATTAACCTTAATGTTGGTACAATTTATAATTTGGTCCCTGTTCTATCTCAAAATGAGTGCGTAGTGCTTACATTCAGCATACACACTAAAGCCAAGGGAAGCATTCAGTCGCAGGCGATTCACAATATTCCAATAACATTTGATTCAATTCCAGTAGCATTACCGTTCGCCACGGCGGTCAATATATGTAATAAAGAAGAGGGCCCATTTCACTTGCTAATATATTTATATAGATTAGAAACTTTGTAAGGTTGTAATTTTGAGACGTAAAAACGTTGGAGTAAATTTTGAGTGAGTCACTCAAAGTTAAGTAGTTTATAACCTAACCGGCATTTATCTACCAAGGGCAAGGAATAGTCAGTAGAAGTTCACGCGAAAGTACAAACTAAGTCGCGGGCAAAAGCTATATTTAATAAATTCTCAAGACCATCCAAGAAAAAAATAATGGGCGCGTATTTAAAACAAAACTTAGAAATTACTTAATTGAAAAAGCATGCTATTCTGTACAAGACTTGATAACAGATCTTAAGTGCGATCAGTCATTTAAAGTAATTTGCATGTGAAATTTACATATTATTATTAAACTAGCGACCCGCCCCGGCTTCGCACGGGTGCAATGCTGATGCATGTATTATACATATAAACCTTTCTCTTCAATCACTCTATCTATTAAAAAAACCGCATCAAAATCCGTTGCGTAGTTTTAAAGATTTAAGCAAACATAGGGATATAGGGACAGAGAAAGCGACTTTGTTTTATACTATGTAGTGATAGTGATTATTGAACTGTGAACTGTGGCATTATATGACAATCAAATTAATTATTGTTTTTTTTTTGTATGTATCTGAACTAGAATAAACATAGGTACATAGGTCTTATAATACCTAAAGTTATGAATAACCTACTAAAAGCAAAAACTAAACTAAAATTAAATGTAATTAAATTATATCTTTTAAAATTTATATTGTTAATTACAAGATAAGAGATATTAATACGAGTGGACCTTTACATATTATTTACATTTACTACATAACATTTATAGTTTTGTTTCCTTTGAAATGAACTTGTAAATGTTCTTACTTACAAATTGCTACGCTCTGCGAGGGCCCATATGAAACAAATATATTTATCTATTATATAATAGCTTTACTACTATGGATACAATAAATAAATAAATAACACCGTCATTAACAACCTAGGTTTCGCCGGAAGATCAGCGCCAGCTCCCTGAGTCGGCATTACGCTGAGGCGAAACCTTTTTGTGGCGATTCCTTGTTTTTTTTAATTACGTTTATTTATCAATATTTTATGTTTGTATCGTCACGAATAAATGTTTTTCTTTCTTTCTGTCTAAAATTATAATTCAGCAGCGAACAAAATGGAATTAAATACTTAGGAAAATAAGAAATGTCTCTTATGATTGCGATTAAAACAGTGTACACTCATTTTAGTGGTGCACTTTAGGTGAAAAGCTGTTATTTTCTTATAATAAAGACGTTCGTCGTTGTATGACGACCGCCATAGCCTAGTTGGTAGTGACCCTGCCTACGAAGCTGGAGGTCCCGGGTTCGAATCCCGGTCAAGGCATTTATTTGTGTGATTAGCATGAACAGTTGTTAGTGAGTCTTGGATGTTTTCTATGTATTTAGGTATCTATTTATCTATATAAGTATGTTTATCGTCTCCTAGTACCCATAGTACAAGCTTTGCTTAGTTTGAGACTAGGTAGATTTGTGTAAAATTGTCCCCAAATATTTTTTTTTAAATATTTTTTGTGTACTTCACATGCGTAGCTACGTATGCTAGTGACTATACTATGTATTTACGGGTAATTATTTTATTTTTCATATCTGCTGAAAAGCAGTAATGTGTCGCTCGGTAGCAAAATTATTTGTAACACATTTCACGTTTTTAGCAGCGGACCGCATATACTCGTACTAACATTAGTTTTGTAAGATTTCTGAGTTTGTATTTACTAACACTTTATGGGTAATGCCTGAAATAAATGGATATTATTATTATTACAGGCGGTGTGAAAAGCAATATGTGTCACATGGTAGCAAAATTATTTCACTAGCTCGGAAAGCCCTTTTTTATTCATTAAAAACAGATAGCAAAACTGCGTTTCATCCACAAGAGTGCAAAGAATATTTGAAATCCGAACGAGCTATTTGTAACCTTTTTAAACATAATAACATGTAAAGGCCAGTTCAGACAGTCCAGCAAGAATAATTTTGTATTGTGCTGTTGTGTTAAAAAAAACTTGTACCTACGCCAAATCTCGGGATTAGGTAGTAGACCCCGGGCATCCAACTATATTTAGGATGCAACTGTACTGGAATAACGCTAGTATAGGACTAGAGGAGACAAAAAAAATCCTCGCTCTAGCGAGGTGAAAAGATTTGTGTTACAGACGGGTGCAAAGTTATTTTACGTCTCGTGTATTGCAACACTCGCTACGCTCGGGATTCTATTTTTGAACCACTCGCTTCGCTCAGGATTTTATTTTCAACCATAGGATCCATTCGCTAGCTCGTAGTTCAACCCTAGAATCCATTCGCTAGCTTGTGTTTCAATTTCACACTCGCTGTTAAAATACAACTTTGCACACTTGTATAACAAATAACTATTCCGTCTTGGGCGTAAAGACTTGAATCCCTCGTTTGGCTCAATATTTTTCTATTGTAGAATTTTCCCCTTCACTCAGGATTCTATATTGACGAGCATGGTAGAAATTCTTATAATTTTGGCATACACTCTTTATATTGTCATTTTTGTAGTGAAATTATGAATCTGAAATCCGAAATCTATATACCGCCCTCGCCGTAAATATATCATTTTGCTCCCTTGAAACACAATCTTGGTTATAGTCAGTTGCAAAAACAAAAATTGTCCCTTCGGTGGTCAATAGTTAAGGGCTTAAGTGCATGTAAGCTATGTTTTTAGTAATTGGATTTATAGTAACGGAGACACCGTTTATGCGGGTTACTAGACCAATTCAAAATTAAGCTTTGTAGTCCTTAACTTTTGATATGTCCACCGAAAAGACGCGAACCTAAATCTGACAATGACCCGACTATTTATTGCCACATGAGTTTTAAAATGTTTTGATTTCAAATTATGACAAAAGTATTGATGATACCAATAAAGTGATTAAAGGACAGGATAACTTTATAAATGTTTTAGATAGTGACAGCCATTTTTTGACTTTATTGTGCGTAGTAGAATTTAAGCGGAAAAAAGCTGTTTTTAGTTTGAAAATGGTTATTTTGGAGTGATGTTTGAAACGATATTTTTTTAAAAATCCAAAAAATACATTTCAATTTTATGACATTAGGTCGCAATAGTCCTGTTCTAGATAGTAATACTGAGAAAATGTCAAGATGCGTGTAAATTCAAACAGAAAATGGCCTAAATAGATGAGCGTTTTTTAACTCGTAAGGGCTTTTATCTGTGATAAGCAATATGCGTAGCACTTGCTACGCGCGGGCGTAGCCTCGTAGCAGGAGCTACGCGTCTACAAGAAGCACTTATAATTAAAAAAAAATACTGTGACAGTTCAGTCAGGACATCAGTTTTGTTCGGAGTCAAGTTCACAATAATATATTGAGATATATATATGTATAATTACACCATCTTTATATATATATATATTTTTATACAACGCCGGTGGCAAACAAGCGTACGGTCCTCCTGATGGTAAGCGGCCACCGCGGCCTATAGACGCCCGCAACTCCAAAGGAGTTACGTGCGCGTTGCCGACCCTTTATAAGATTTGAGGATGTACTGTGTTGACAGCAGAAGGACACATTTAGGTCCCTCGCTCTCAACACAGTGCATCCTCGGGAGCTCTGGCAACCTTGCTCACCTCCAGGAACACAACAGTACATTAATTGCTTTCCCTTAAGAGCTGATCATCTACGACCCTTACGGAAGCCACAAATAAATAAATAAATAAATATTTTTGGACAATCTTACACAAATCAACCTAGACCCAAACTAAGCAAAGCTTGTACTATGGGTACAAAGGGACGAAACTACGAGGTGCAAACTAACCAAGTGTACCAAAACGGCCTGTATTATTGGTCCAAAAATATACACTGCCAGTCCGGATCTCACTACATAGTATAAAACAAAGTCGCTTTCTCTGTTCCTATATCCCTATGTATGCTTAAATCTTTAAAGCTACGCAACGGATTTTGATGCGGTTTTTTTTAATAGATAGAGTGATTGAAGAGTGATTTAATGGATGTTATTATATGTATAATAACATCCATTAAATAGTGCACCCGTGCGAAGCCGGGGCGGGTCGCTAGTTAAGAATATAAATAGGTAAGGACTGTACTTATTACAGCAAATTAAAAATAGTTAGAAACGCTTTTTATGACATTAAAGAATTATGTGACATTGAATATCAATTATTGTCAAATTAAAAAATAAATAATAATAATAAAATTCGTTTATTATCAGACATAAGTGGTCCATAGTTTGTTGGTAAACAAAAAGACTTTGTTAGAGATAATAATTTACAATTTAGCAAAGAAAAGAAAACAAAAGACTACAAAAAATAAAGACACGACTTTTAAAGAGGCGACTTTATTTCGCATGAGCGCAAAAAAATCGTCTAATACCTGACGTCGAAATTCAAATGGAATTTAACTTAACTTTTATTTCTTTTTTTAATAAAATTTAAAAAATGTTAATATTTATATTTTTTTTCAATTAAATCAAATTAATAAATTAAATAAATGTAAATAATGCATGTACCGTAATTTTAAAATGTAAATAAAATGATTTGTATAAATACCTAACAATGTGAAATCAGCAAACAATACATATATTGTACGTAAAGCAATATTGGAGTAAATAGCTGTTATTATTATTATTAATTAAAATGGAAACTTGACATTACTATTTACTTATTTATATTGAATTATCCCGAATTATATAACTTCTAGTATTTAAAGGACTTCCAAAATATACAACACTTTTGTCGTGTAATGTATTTGTGGATTATAAATGAATAACTATGAGTATATATTAAGGGTATGCAATTTGATAATAAAATTGAAAGTGGATTAATAAGAGAATAAGCGTCGGGCCCGCGCGCGACGAGTTACGGACAAGAAACGAAGACGTGCTTAGTAGTTGCATTTGGGCGTTTTAACTTTCCAATGTACCCGTACCTTTTAATCGATATAATTATCTATGTAATTTTGTTTTCTATGACTCATAATCACGAGTAGTATTGATTTTGATTATTAAAAAAATATGTTAGATTTTACTAACTAAACTCTATAAAAAAAGCGTCACAAAAGTGACTTATTTTGCTTTGTAGAAATGATTAAATAGTACTCAAGATTCTGAGTTAGAAAATCTAAAATAATCTAGACCCAAAAACTTAGGGGAATATTTATAACATGTTAAACCCAACTATAAAATGTACGCTCCTTTAATCGAATTGGATGTTTGAGAAAAAAATTTTGGAACACTAAAATGACAAGCACTTTTTAAAGTATACACTGGTAAAGTATTTTGACACAAACATAATTATATAATTTCTGAGGTTGATAAAAAGTCACACATTCAAACATGCAGATAGCGATGGGGCATTCATTTTAAAATTGGTTCTACTCTTCTTAGAATATTTGGCCTCTAATAGTAATATTAATACTAACGCCTTGCTCCAAGAGCCCGTCGCCTTCGGGGAAAGACTTCGACGCGCGCCTCACTCTCACCATATACATATAATTAAAAAAAATGACTTTGTGACATATAATCCTAAAATACGACTGACGTTAAATAGATCTATTATTACCAGATATAATCTAGAAGAAAAAGGTGGAATTTTACACTAGTTAATTGACTCACTAAGCACTTAAAGGTCTAATTCTAAATTAAGGTGCAAAGTTTGCCGTCGGGAAAATTCATGAACATCATTTTATCCAAAATGGCTCAACACGTTTGAAGAATTTCAACCTGTCTGTGACTTTATAGGGCCCAATAAAGTGATAAGAGTGCGCGGTTGGAGAGCAGCCTGGGGAAAATCCAGATGAAATCCTCCGACACGACCACGCGTGTGGTTTGGAACACTGGAATACTCTAAGAGTTTGCGCTCCAGTGAGATTGGTTGAGCGGTTTCAACCGAATCTGAGGTGTGAGTGGAATCGAGCTACTGGGAGTTTGTCGCTTGTTCACTAAACCTAGCCTAGCTGAGAAGAGTCCAGCAAGAAACTCAGCTAGACCCGACCTGGGTCGGACTGACTCTACCCGGTGTGCGACGGTACTGGGACGAATAGGGGCTGTATGTGTCAGTGTTGTCGCGATCGCACGGTGGACGTCCCCGCCGGCGGGAATTTGAAGAATCAGATTCTCATCTTTGATCAACGATAGCGTGTATGTTTCTAAATGACGACTTACTCCTGATAAACACTAGATTTAGCATGAAACACCCGACACACGACTCAAACAGTGAATTTGAATGGAAACCACGTGGGCCAGGAGTAAGCTTCATATAGCTATCTAACCTCAGAACCATGTTGTTCTAACATCTTGTAGTTGTTTCACTTATTTTCCCGCTTCTAAACCCAAAATGAAACTTCACCTCTTTGGGTCATACTTAGTTGAAAAAACAAAAGTCGTCCCTCCTGTGGTCAATAGTTAACGGCTTATGTGCATGTTAGCTATGTTTTTATTACAGGGATTTATAGAAACGGAGACACTTATGCGGGTTACTGGTCCAATCCAAAATTAAGCTTAGTAGTCCTTAACTTTTGGTATGTCCACCAGTGGCGGCGTGTCTAAAATATTCTTAGGAAAGCCGGAAATAATTTGCCTTTCTTATTCTTCATTAATTTTTTTTTTCATGAGCCGTAGTAAAAGAACTGGTCTGGCTGAAAAGTAGGCAAGCCGGTGGGAATTGAGTTATATTGACGCTCCGCCACTGATGTCCACAGAAAAGACACGAACCTAAATCCGTGTATGACCCCTTTACGTTCGCTCGTGAAGATTGCTTCTGTCACAATCGGTGGTGAATCATTTACGAAACTATATACCGACCAATTAGTACACTTTTAGGTACTAGCACAAAATATGATGACCTTTATTACTATTGCAACAAATGCTATTCTGTAATTATCACGCAAACGCTTCCATAAGCCACAACAGCACAACACTTAAAAATGGTCGTTTGAACGCCTCGCCACGCTCAGTTCACTCACCGGCGCTCTGGTCGGGGTCGGGCGACACGGGCACGTCGTCGTGCCCCGGCCGGCCGCTGAGCCCCAGGATCGCGTCGATGGTGTGCCGCGGCCCCGGCGGCAGCAGCCGGCTCTTCACCGCGTCCAGGCTCTGCGACAGCTGCATCTGCTGCGCGTGGAAGAACATCCCCATCCTGTTTAACGTCTCGAGGTGCTGGTGCTGCGTGAGCGTCATGGGTTCGGTCACGTTGATGGAGGAGCCGGAGTTAGGGGTGCTGGCGCGCGAGTCGCTCTCGCGGTCGGGGCTCCCGAGGCGGTCGGGCGCGTCCATGGTGCGCGGGCTCGCGGCGGGTACTGGCGGCGCGGCGCACCGGCCCGGGGGCGTGGCCTCGGGTGGGGGAAAGTGCGAATTTGGGGTCGAGATTTGTTTGCGAGCATTAGCCCCCTCGCTTGAATAGTTTTTTCTTCTGATTGGGTTGATTGTGCGAGGTGTCGCGGGATCCCACAAGCTTGCGTGCGCGCCGTTCAGCACCTTAAGGCGGTTCGAGCATTACATTGTTATAACCTTAATAGACACTCGAAACTGAGTCTAGTTGAATTTATCAACAAACATACCCCCGTATTCATAAAACTTAACAAACCTCTGCTAACTAAAATGTCTTGTCACTGTCTCACAAGCACATATGTCAAAGTAACATAAGGACAAACGAACTTTAGCGGCTAGTTAACTAATATAGGTTTGACAGACGTTTATGAATAAGGGGGCAAATGTTTAACTTACTGCGTAAACACTAATAAATGTAATAAATAGTATAATCACTTTAATAACACTACGATAAATCGAAGCGTTAAATCATCACCATTTGGCCGCAGTAACTGTTTTTCAAAGTAATTAGTCGGGCATAATGTTAATTAACTCAATTCAAACAATCATACTAATCAATACTCTACTAATTAGTTTGGTGTGTCCCGCTCGCGCGCAACGTGAGAGAGCGAGAGCTTAACACCGGACATCTGCTGTTAACACACAAATTTAACCAAATCGGTTAACCCGTAACCAAACAATAACAGCTTTTCCAACTGACCGCATTGTCTAAACCTTGTAGCTTAAGACCAACAGCAAAACAACCAAAAAGCTACCTTAATTGGAGTAAACACAGTCTTATTTGAATTAACAGTAGCAGCTAAGTAAGATCGTTTCGATTTTGAAATGCGAACATCAATATCTACCCATCCCTGTCGCGTAGCGGTGCTCGCGTCTCGCTCTCATCTCAGGTGTGGAGACGGTTGCTAGGGGGCGGGGCCTGTGACGTCACGCGGCGCTGGCGGCCAATGGCGCGCGCGCGTTTTTTGCGCGTTCTTTGTGCGTTTCTTTTGTGAGGTAGCCGTTAAGCAGATTACGCGCCGCTAATGACTTATCGACGCACTATTGTTGCGCCGCGCTTGTGTGCGTCGAGTCGCGACTAAACTGTTTGCTGTAAACTACTATTAGCGGCGAGTTAACAAGTTAAACTAAAAGTTTTCCTGAACTTTTACGCGCTAACAAACATTAAAATTTGTGTTGTAACTTCTGTTTTCTATTGCAATTCTGTTGCGTTATAAATATCTATCAAGTTATTTATTTACATTTTAACGACCTGTTTTGTTTATAATAATCTATATAGATTTTCTTATGAAACAAACAAACGATTAACTTTAATACGGTGGGACTATGTCATAAATAAATAAATTAAAATATCGATAGTAAGCTCTAATGCTTGTGTAATGAGTACTAGCCTACGATATATATAATAGACATAAGTATTCAAATACGTAGAAAACATCCCAGACCCTGAAACAAATATTAATGGTAATCACCACACACACACTCGCTTATTAACACACTCATACCGTTACACTTACGACGAGTACCTTCCTATCAAATAATTATTAAAAGTCTAACTTTTTAAATTTCAACTCCACGATTGGTTTATTTTGTTTTGTTTCTGTACATTCTTCTTAGTTTATAATGTTTTTGTCTTTAGCGCAAGATATTCAGTTAAATGGCAATCGGATCTTGTGTCAGCCTACGACACAGGCCTGGCCTAGTGTAGGGGTCACAGAAAAGTGTTTTAATTTACTTTGTCATGCAGTGTCTGTAACATTTTCTTTTTTTATATATTTTGATCGTTTGGTAATGTTAATAGCACTGTGTATAAATAAACTATTTTTGTATTTGTATTTTGTATAATCGCACAAATATTTACCTTGATTAGGATTCGAAACCAGGATCGTTGATTTCTTAGGCCGAGTCATTACTGTCACTAGGGTAGGTGGGACATTCTACCTTTTCATGACCAGTTTTCTATTTAAAAAAAAACCTATGATATATATTGAATTAGTGTACAAAAATAGGATTTCGAAAAAGTACCTGATCGTAATAAAATATATCAGTAAAAACACTTAAATATTAACATATTGCTGTAAATGTGGGTAACACAGTGGTAAAAACCATCTTTTCATACAAATGGTGAGACATCCAAGGACCACTGAGTCCATTCCATTCATCCATTAGTCCATTTATGGATATTAGCTGTGGTTCGTTAATTACCAAAACTATCGGAAGTGATACTGCAATTAAACCTCTTTCTAAATAACAATACAAAAATCTCACCTCATATTCTTCAGGAATCCAAGTACTTATTCCAAAATCTGCATTTAAAAAAAGTGTCTGAAAATTATGTACATGAAAAAGTAGAATGGCCGAAGTAAACAGATGTTATTACGGGGTTGAAACGATTACAGATTAAAATAGCTTTTATATTACTTACCTATTTACCTCAATTTGAAAACCTACCTAAACATTTTAGGTTAACAAATCTATCTACTATGCACAGCAATACGATATCAATTAAATAGCGTCTGATATTTCTCTTACAAGAATTAATTAAGTAATCTATGTAAATGTCTATATAAATAATAAATAAATATAAATATTTGTAGACAATCTACACAAATCAACCTAGTCCCAAACCAAGCACAGCTTGTACTATGGGTACCAAGTGACGATATACATACTTATATAGATAAATAGATACTTAAATACATAAAAAACATCCAAGACTCAGGAACAAATTTCGTGTTCATCACACAAATAAATGCCCTGACCGGGATTCGAACCCGGGACCTCCAGCTTCGAAGGTAGGGTCACTACCAACTAGGCTAAGGCGGTCGTCAATATAATCTGTGAATCAAGCGGAGTTAAAATTTTATACATTTTTGACCATTCCTGCATAGGTATCTGCCGAAATAAAGTCGGCAAAAATATCAGACGCGTCCTTACTGCCCTGGAAATAGAGTCGTGTCAGATGTTTATGTGCGCTATATTGTGGCATATTATGATGCTGTTGACCTACCTATACGATTAAACGGGTCATTGTCAGCTTTAGGTTCCCGTCTTTTCGGTGGACATATCAAAAGTTAAGGTCCACAAAGCTTAATTTTGGATTGGTCTAGTAATCCGCACAAACGGTGTTTCCGTAACTATAAGTCCATGCAATAAAAACATAACTTACATGTACATAAGCCGTTAATTATTGACCAACGGGTGGACAACTTTTGTTTTTACAACTGACAATGACCCAAACATTAGCTATGTTGGGCCGGCGATGATTGCCGCGCGGCCTCGCCACTCCGGCGATTGCTTTGCATCCGCGACGCCGGGGACGCGGGTTCCGCCGATATTACATATGGGAGCGGAGGCTCTATGATGGTCACGTTTATCAACGATAAAGCATCTATCTCTTTCTGTCACGACTTGATAGAGACTGACAGATGATCTTGTCGTTTATCGTCGATAAACGTGACCTCTATGGTGCAAGATTTTATTGACTTACTCGCTTACTTAACTTACTTCTGCAAAAGGGTTGTCCCGATACCGTCAATAAATGAAATAAATGAACCTTATTCTGCAAGTAGGCTCAAAGGCACTTTTACAAGTCAAAAACTACTAGCGTTTCTCATGAGACCACTGCCGAGAAGAAACGCCGAAAGAAACTCGACAGTCAGTCATTTTCTCCAAAATATGCTTATTACAATGATACTACTTAACCTACTTAAGTAAAAGTAAGTGGTAAACAACAAAAGGAAATTGAAAGAAAAACGAGGAAAAAATAACAATAGGTATTTACAATGTGTTACACAAGAAAACAAAACATGTCGAATCGTTTGATATGCTTTCCTGCAAGCAGTGTGTCACTTATTATTAAGTAAAGACAATATATAAGAGGAACCCAATGAATAGAAATATTAGGATGATTTTGAGTTCAGTTTAAGAAAATTATGCGTTACGCCCTCTTCCACAATATTTCTTGAGTCAATACAGTTCCAATGTCCCCATTTGGAGCATTAGATTACCTAGTGATAAAGTCCTCATAAACTATTGCATACGGTACTGATGTAGAGAGGTGAGTAAAAATTTAAGTAATAAAGAAAAATATGACACCTATAAAGTTTGCTATGTATTCGGTTCGTAGCCAAGACTTTGAAGGACATCATCTGTAAAATCGTCATTATCTTTATGAACTAAAAGGAATTCTTGTATAAAAATGTCCCATGAGCTGCAACTACGAACGCCAGCAGATTATAGCTAATATATTTCGATCTCTATCAATCAAATAAGGCAAGTGCGATAGAGATAGGAAGATTCAAAAGATTATCCTTGTTATAGGTCTGATCGTGAAATAAATATAGCGATATAATAGTTCCACGGAACTCTCGGCGACACACAGGTTAGTTAATACCACTGCATTAATTACTGCCGTCATTTAATTACTGCAGCATACACCGTGCCGACACTGCACTGACTCGATGCTTATCTCATATGTCGATTTGTGTCCCAACAGAGTTACTAATGAACCAGTTTTCACACAGGTTTTGAATCATTTCATTAACCCTTGTGGACAAGTAAATAAATGAAGAGAAAACGCCTCAAAAATAACTCTTGTATAAATGAATAAATAGCAACTCTTTTTCACGAATGAAATTATTATTATTTTATATCTCTCGCTAATCTACCATCTATCTGATGCTGTGAATAGATGAATGAGGTCAAGAGTATAACTTACCCATTAGAATGGCGAAAGGATATGAGCCTTTGGAGAAAATACGGAGGGGTCGCAAAGGTAAAGATATGCTGTGATGACGTAGTGGTCTGGGTAGCCTAGGGGTAAAGGCGCTGGTCCGGTAAACCAGAGACGCGAGTTCGATTCCCTTCCCTCCTTTGTATTTTTTTCTCTGTATCATATGATTACGTAGGAATAAATAAATTTAAGTACCGTATCGAATGACGGGTTGCATCGAAATTTTGATCCGAAATACGGCCAAGAATCGTTCGGAAAATACTTTTTTTTTTTGAACCTGACTGTGGCTTATAGGCCGGGCCCAATAAAGCGATAGGAGTGCGCGGTTGGAGAGTAGCCTGGGGAAAATCCAGGGAAAAACCTCCGGCATGACCACTCGTGTGGTTTGGATCACTGGAATACTCTAAGAGTTTGCGCTCCAGTGAGATTGGTTGAGCGGTTTCAACCGAATCTGTGGTGTGAGTGGAATCGAGCTACTGGGAGTTTTGTCGCTGGTTCACTAAACCTAGCCTAGCTGAGAAGAGTCCAGCAAGAAACTCAGCTAGGCCCGACCTGGATCGGACTGACTCGGAAAATACTTTGATGATACTGGAGTATTACCAGGGGTTCGCAGTCCGCATCCAAATTCTAAAGAAGCATACAAGTTGAATCAGAGTTGCTTAGCCGCACTGCTTGTTCTTACAAAAACGAACACGTGTACTTCAGGCTGTCCGTTTGTTTACCATCCTTAAAGTGGTTTTGTTTAAGTCGTCTTTGAGCATCTCTCTATTATAATTTTGTAGTCTCAATACTGTACATTTTTCCGTTTACGTTGCGACCTACTTGCGGCCGCGCTTTAATATGGCGAAATGAAATAAAATATATCAGTGCAAATTAAACTCGCATACGATCAACATCAACTGAAGAACGGCCAATTAACTTTACTATTTTGTACCTACTTTTAAAAATAAAACAGTTTCATAACTACAACTTAACTTCTCCGTTCTCTCAACGCACTCAAACACAGCTTTCAAGTGTATGGGCTAACTGGCTCATACAAATTTGGAACTGAAGTTCATAAAATATATACGCAAATCGAAGGTCAAAATACAGCGCAGCCGTAGCATAGTGTGAATAGCATTTATGTGTGTCAAACACTTTTAATTTAATTGGTGCAGTGGCTCTATTACGTCAGTTCCATTAAAATAAATTGATGTTTTGTATCGATTCGCTATTCATAAAAGTGTTATATTTTGCAATTTGCTTGGCTGTCTTTTATTCCACTCAAGTTGATTGAAATTGATTTAATTTGTAGTGTTGTTCGCCTTTAATAATATATCATGCACATTTGTAAAGAGCAGTTAAATAAGGCGTGTAGTGTGGGTTGTTGTGCGAACTTTGGCGAGTATCGCAAAGAAAGACAGCACGAGTGTTCTTGGACCTTAAAATACAACTTTACATACATGACGTATGTAAAGTTGTATTTTTCTAAGACAAGCAGTGGCGGAGCGTCCATACAACTCGATTCCCACCGGATTGCCAAATTTCGATTCAGTCCCGTTCTTTTACATGATGTCATGAAAAATAAGAATGGAAAATTATTTCCGCCTTCCCTAAGAATATTTATGAGGCGCCACCACTGAAGATAAGATATTCGAATATAAAGAAATGGACACTACACGAACAAGATTGCATGTAAAGTCTAATTTTATTTGGAAATAGTGCCTTATTATAAATTAGACAATTATTTAGACGATAAAAAAATATGGACAAATGCCATTATTATATATAAGTTATATAATATTATTATTTACTAGTATGTATGAATACTAGTATCTCTTCAACCTTTGACATTCAAAAAGTGTTCTTTACGAATTTATTATGAATAAATATTTTTTGACTTTTGCCCAGTTTTTGGTTACCGATATGACACTTATTTAAAATGCACAGTCAGCATCAAAAACCACCCATATGAAAAAATTAAAAGTCTTTATTACAAGGGAATAAGAACTTTTGAACCTCCTCATATGCGTAGCTACATAGCGCCCATTCTCTGCCACAACACATGGCTCATATTGTATCACTTTTAGTTTATTAATTTTCTATTTTTTTCTGTGATTAATAATAAGAAATAAGAAATATTTATTCGAGACAAAAACAACAATTAATACAGCAAAAATAGAATATAAAAATAAACAAAAAGTTGTGTTATCTCGAAACGGTACCATATTATCTCAGCATAATGCGGGCAATCGCCAGCGCTGGTCTTCCGATGGGACCTTCGAGTGATTTCACGGTGTAATCATGTTAGTCCTTAAGGTGCTTTTTTCTTAATGTATGCCATGTAATTGTGGGAATGAATAAAGTGTTTATCTATCTATCTATCTACTTTTGATTGACTGTATTTGCCCCATTTTTTCCCATGTTGGATGTCTAGAGTTTCTCCACTTTCCTCGTTTATATACACAACTAGCGAACCGTCCCGGCTTCGCACGAGTGCACTATTTAATGGGTGTTATTATACATAATTATGACCGGTTTAGCCTAGTGGGTAGTGCACCTGCCTGTGAAGCTGACGGTCCTGGGTTCGAATCCCGGTCAGGGCAGATATTTGTGTGATGAGCATGAATATTTGTTTCTGAGTCTTGGATGTTTTCTATGTATTTAAGTATTTATATCTATTAAATATATCGTCGTCTAGTACCCATAACACAAGCCTTCTTGAGCTTACTGTGGGGCTAGTTCGATTTGTGTAAGATTGTCCTCTAATATTTATTTATTATTATTATAATATAAATAATATAAATATTAATTTTGAGTTTCGTTAGTTGTTAGTTGCACCGCCAACAAATCTTTCTGCTTCGCCTTAAGGTTGACTGGTAGAGAATGCCATACGGCATTAAGTCCGCCTTTTGTACGATAAGGTTTCTTTTGTGCAATAAAGATTAAATAAATAAATAAATGCATATAAACCTTCCTCTACAATCACTCTATCTATTAAAAAAAAGCATCAAAATCCGTTGCGTAGTTTTAAAGATTTAAGCATACATAGGGATATAGGGACAGAGAAAGCGACTTTGTTTTATACTATGTAGTGATTAACCTCGCACAAAGCCTCAACGTACCAATATCTCGCTAAATCAATTACCCAGATGCCAACAACAAGGCACGTAATATCCAATCAACAATAACGTTGGGACTCTTTTAATCATTAGCCCTAATTAGCAGCCCGCTGCGAGGGAGACATCAAAGAGTGACAGGGACAGACGCGGGCGGGAGAATGCTCCAGCCGCGGTTGTTGCGCTTGATGTTAAAAGGGTTGATATCGGTAAAAGTTAATTTGATTTCTAGGGTTATCCAATGTCGGTGGGAGATAATTAAGGGCTGTGTGCACCGAATATTAAAAGTATGTGCGTCACTACCTGTAAGTAGCGTAATTATGTATATGTACCTAGATTAAGGTTTGCGAAATACATTTTCTTTTCTTTTCTTTTCATCGTGTAAGATATCGCGTGTCGTTTACACAGACACATAGTCCCTATTCGTCTCGGTACCGCCGCATACCGGCGGGGTAATCACGTAACTTTTGTACTACCGATAGGTAGATTTTAATGTCAAATTTTAATTGACAGCGGGGTAATCACGTAACTTTTGTACTACCATTAGATAGATTTTAATGTCAAATTTCAACTGTCAGCGGGGTAATCACGTAACTTTTGTACTACCGTTAGGTAGACTTTAATGTCAAATTTTAATTGTCAGCTCATACATTTATACTTCAAAATTGACAGTAAAATCTATCTACCGATAGTACATGACGTTACGTGATTCGCCTGCTGCTCATACATTTATACTTCAAAATTGACAGTAAAATATATCTACCGTTAGTACATAAAGTTACATGATTCGCCTGCGGTAGAGTCAGTCCGACCCAGGTCGGTCATCGTCAAATATGGCGCCGGCAGCTGTCATCCCATAGAAACTTGTCAAACTATCCATACAATCAGATTTTAACGAACACCACTTACGATTACAGACGTTTTGGTGTAACCTACCCTAAATGCAAACGATCGAACGCATTTGCATTTAGGGTAGGAGTTTGTGTTTTGTTTCGAAAAAACTTAAACTCAATCCCTCAAAGGTTAGCTGGAAGAGATCCCTCATAGGGATAAGTTCGCCTTTGTACTCTAATCTTATGTGACATGTATATTGTTTTAACCTGTTATTGTGTACAATAAAGTGCTTACATACATACATACATACTTATACTAGAGATACTGGACACTTGACACTTGACTCAATCCAATCCAGGTCGGGCTTAGTTGAGTTCCTTGCTGGATTCTTCTCAGCTAGGCTAGGTTTAGTGAACCAGCTACAAAACTCCCAGCAATTCGATTCCACTCACACCTCAGACTTGGTTGAAGCCGCTCAACCAACGAGCGCAAACTCTTCCAGTACTTAGAGTATTCCAGTGCTTAAACCGCCCGCGTGGTCGTGTCGGAGGTTTCCCCTGCATTTTCCTCGCTTTATTGGATCAGGTTCAAAAAAACAACGTGCCGTTTAATTCAGCGGGGTGATCAGATAATTTTACGACCTTACGATAGGTACATATTTTAATGACATTTTTGTATGGAAGATGAGTCGAATCTTCAATTAGGTACACCGCAGGTGTGATCGATCAATTATTTAGACAACTTTACAGATTTACTGATGATTATGGGTGTTTTCTTGTGGTATATACACAGGGATGGTCGATTTATTTAGTGCTATTCTCAAATACACAATTTGAGCGACCACATTTTCTTAACGTTTTTTTTCGGACGAGCTGATGCCACAAATATATTCTCTACATAGAAAAAAATTGGCACAATTTTTATTACCGTTAACTTTTCAGGAGTTTAAAATAATCGTTTGGAGATATTAGGTTTGCGTTATTAAAAACTTGTCCTAAACCAGGTTATAAAACAACAAGCTTGAAAAGGGTCATTTAGGTCGGATTTTATAAAGATCCGTTAGACCAAATGTCAGATTAAATTTCAGTAACTCGTTACATTGTTTGACATCACAACTAGCCAAGTTCCGTTGTGGTCGTAGATGTTTCAAAACTACTTTAGACGACTTCTGGCTCCGTCTATAGATCAACAACGTGATTTCAGTGTTACATTGTCATTTATTTATGCTCTAAATTTGATTTAAATTCAATCTAGATATTATAATAAGTTTAACCGTCAACTGATAATTTGTCAAAACTAAACTGTAAACTACTGCATCGACACTTGGCACCACTACCCGCAAATTGTTACGGCCGCTATGGGTTAGAATCCCCCCTTCGCTCAGCGCCCCGCCGCCGCCCTCGCCGCAGTTGATACCAATCAATCGGGACGCAAACTCGTTAATCCGCCGATGAATGCGTAATTAAGGCTCGTCAGGTTAATTCCACGCGGGCTTAACCGCCCGGTACTCAATAAACTGGATTTTGTTTTTTAATCAACTTCAATATTAAGAGCCATGGAAACGGTATTTATTTTTTAATTAAATACGATGTCAGCGGGGCTAGCATAACTGCCGCTGCGACGCGACGCGAGTAGAGATAAATCTACCCTCCTCTTTCCAATTCGCACAGTATGTATGTATGTATGTAAGCGCTTTATTGTACACAATAACAGGTTAAAACAATATACATGTCACATAAGATTAGAGTACAAAGGCGAACTTATCCCTATGAGGGATCTCTTCCAGCTAACCTTTGAGGGATTGAGTGTAGAGTGGGAGAATGAGATAGACAAACTTACACAGTGTACTAAAACTTTTCAATAAGGAAACTTATAGCTAAAACCAGAAGTAAATAAATATATAACAACTATAACATATTATAAATAGATATTATAAATATATACGTATTTAAATTAATATACATAAATAAATATACATATTATTCAACCAAATCACAAGTCGTTAGTACACAGCGCGTACCGTGAAAGATCTAGAATATGTTCGCGTCTTACTAGACGGTAGAGCAAGAGTAAGGTTGGTGCTGGACCTCAGACGATGACCACTGTCATCAACCATGTATCTAAATCTCTCAGTAAGGTACGGTTCGACTGAGACAAGATCCGCTGAGTCGCGCGAGATACGACTTGGCACCAAGTTGCGCTAGCCCACCAGGTCAAATGTAGGCACCTTCAACCGAAAGCCTGAATGTATGGATGGATGTGGTCAAATCGAAAGAAGTATATTAGGACCGTTGTATTTAGTATTCCTTGGTCTTGATTTTAATGAATACTAGCGACCCGCCCCGGCTTCGCACGGGTGCAATGCTGATGCATGTATTATACATATAAACCTTCCCCTTGAGTCACTCTATCTATTAAAAAAAACCGCATCAAAATCCGTTGCGTAGTTTTAAAGATTTAAGCATACATAGGGATATAGGGACATAGGGACAGAGAAAGCGACTTTATTTTATACTATGTAGTGATAGTGATGTATTCAAAACTATAATGAGATAACAAAGACATAATGAGATTAATTGTCATATTGACGCCCCTAGCTTGTTAAAAGAGATCTGTATTTGAGTTCCAGGTAATAAAGAACGCCGATGTCTCGGATACAAACATTTATTCTCCATCCCACGGAGTAGAACAAACTATTCCAAAAGTATGTTTATTAAGCGTGCATGTGCACACTATAATGGGAATAACGGAGTAAAAAATGTAGACATATTTAATTGTACCATATGCTCGTTAATAACGTATTCAAAACTTGGAATGAGTAAAATCTTAGCCCTTAAAAATGTATTACAATGTTTCACGTTTGTAAGTCTTCGGTATTGTTAAAATTTAGGTAGTTTTTTGACATTCATAAGGGCATGTAACATACCTAAATTGAAGAATAAATGATTTCATTTCATTTAATTTCATTTCAGATCAGACCTTGCTTTTAACAGTAGGTATTGTTCGTAAATTTGATTTCGCAAATTATGTGTCGTCACTAAATTTCGTATTCAGCTTAACCTAGACAGGTACCTTCTTCGTGCTATATTGTTTTAGATATATGTTTAATAAAAATGGAAACTATAGGTCTATATTAAGAGAAAAAACTGTAACAATATTTTTTGTATGAGTGTTTGTTTCATATTTCAATAAATAAAATAAAAAAAAACCGGTCAAGTGCGAGTCGGACTCGCGCACCGAGGGTTCCGTATACAGATGTGTACCGGTTCCAACCCTATTAAATGAGGAAAATCTCAACAACATGGTGTGGAAATTGGACGCCATGGGTACAGCGCCATCTATCGGCGACTTTTGTTACAAATTTGACCAACTGAATAACTTTGTATGTATGGTAGCTTTTCAAGGATAATTGTTTATCACGTAAACCGATTTAAAAAAAATTTCTTTATTTCAAAGAAGGTACTTTCAGCACAATGTCATATAGGAATTTATAAAACAAAAATACATGGAAAGGTGAAATTACAAACTTAGTATAGAAATGTTTTTTGACGATAAAAAAAGAAAAACTAGATAGGGCTACAGTTATATTTTTCCTGTAAAATATACATTGATATCAATGTTATGTAATAATTTTATATTTTTAAGCGGGAGAACGGTATTTTTTTTTACATTTTCCCTCATAAAACAACATTATGACTCAACATAAAAAAAAATGTTTCAGAATGTGCAACCCAAGCCATTTCATATGACACCCCACTCGACTATAATATAACTAGACTTTCAAATTCTGAACCACCTATTATCCATCATTTTTCAAAGAAATTAAAAAAAATATATTTAAAAAGTCATGTTCTATGTATGTAGGTAAGCTTTCTTTATAACTATTCCAAATTTCAAATCGATAGCATAAGTAGTTCTTGAGATATTTAGCGATGTGACAGACAGACAGACAGACAAAGTGAAACCATAAGGGTTCCTTTTTACCATTTTGGTACGGCACTCTAAAGCCGGGTTTTATAAAGATCCGTTAGACCAAATGTCAGATCAAATTTCAGTAACTCAGTACATTTTTTGACATAACAAACCGACATAAGGTCTAACGGATCTTTATAAAACCGAGCCTAAAAAGACAAAACGTTTGTAACTGCACTAGTGTTTTTAATAATCACAGTACAGTCGCCATCAAATATATCAGGGTGATCAAAAATATCTGAACGTGCACTCTAAAGCCTTGCTAATAAAGTCGTGTTCAGATTTTTATGAACACCTTGTTCGCTTCGATATACCTGATGGCGACTGTACATAGTCCTAACTGCACCTTAGTTAACGTGAATTTAATGGAACTATATTGTTAATGGATAGTTGATAGTCCTTTGATCACTGCGCCTAAACTCGGGGCCGGTGGATCGGGCGCATAATACCCAATCTTAGTGACCAGCCGACGGAGTGCAGTAGTTAGTGCGCTTGTTGTATCTTGCAGTGCCTACGTCCGCAGTGCAGGTGCAACAGTAGTGAGAGCCCGTGTTGAATCAGATTCAAACATTTATTCATGACAGACAAGTACATCAAGTGAAAAAATGACACCTCGCCGAGTTTCTTACGCCGGTTCTTCTCGAGGCAGAGGTTTATTTTATGAACCGGTGGTAGTTTTTTTGACATTCATAATTGCATGTAACATGCCTAAATTGAAGAATAAATGATTTCATTTCATTTCATTTCATTTCACATAATAATGGGACAGAATACGAAAACAGTCGTGTCACGAAATTAACCCAACTCAGCATAATGCCGGCATTACAGCCGGCGCTGGTCTTCCGTTGGACCCATTAGGTGTCGGCACGGTGGGTAACACACAATAATAGAAAATAAAAAGGTTACACAAATAAGTTAAAGTTTTACAAATAAACAATAGAATAGAAAGAAAACAAAACAAAAAATAAATACATATTTTCTCAGCGCTGTATAAACACAGATAACAAAATAGTTTGCGCAAACGCACCGATAAGTGGTTCGTGTGTGCGGGCCTTAAAATTGCGCTGACCATGAACGCAGCCGTTTTCAATCAAAAGTGTGTCTCGATCTTGCTACTAGCCATGGTCTAAGAAAACAAGGTCTGACAGTCCGGATCGTGACACCACATTCGTCACTGTCGACGACACACACACTTAGGTCCGCATACCGTCGATAGGCTGATGCAAGGCTGCTGACGTAGGTCGTGTCACCTCATCTTCTCCTAGCCGTATTCGGCCACAGAGACTGTTTTTTTTTTATTACTGAGAGCGACGCTGATGGGCTCTCTGGTGACTGACAAAGCCAATCTTTGCAGCGAATGTGCGGTTACATTCGCTGCAAGTCAGCACCCCTTCGACATAGTTATAGGTTATGGCCGCAGGTGGTCTGGCCTTAAGCTCGTCGCGCTTAGCGTCAAGGTCTGCGCGTCGCCTAGTTTCAAACTCTTTCACCCGGGTGAACACAGTTTGCCTCCACTCGGTTCGGCCATCAGCTAATGTGTCCCAGGTGGATGGGTCTATGATGGTGCTCTTCATGTGGCGTTTCAGCACATCTTTGTACCGCAAATATTGGCTACCTTGTTTCCTCTTGCCACTTTGCAGTTCGCAGTAAGCGTGCCGGACGCAGGTTTTGGCACCGGCAGGACACAAAAAAATATTGAAATGATTGATAACGCGATTCTTCTTACTTGTAAGTAATTCTGCATTTAGGTGCAATCTGTACATCATGTAGAACAGCATTTGATGTCCTGTGCCTTTACCATGAGTTGGCATGACCGTACTCGCTAGCGACTCCGTAAAAATATTTATGGGCAAAAGTACAGCGCCTCTGGCGGTTACGCAATAGAACTAAGAATCGGGAAATAAATCGTTTACGCAGTCGCTAGCGAGTACGGTCATGCAGAATCATGGTAAAAACTCAAAAAAACTCAAAACTCAAAATAATCTTTATTCAAATAGGCCTAGCAACAAGCATTTTTGAATCTTCAGTTATATATTACATAAATTGAATCTAATTATTCAGAGCAATTTATTGATGCATATGAAATTTAAAAAACCGGCCAAGGGCGAGTTGGACTCGCGCACGAAGGGTTCCGTACTAGTATCTATAAAACAGCAAAAATAACTTAACCAAAATTACAGTTAAATCAACCTATCTCAAAAACTATAAGAGATACTTTGATCAAACCAAAAATCGTTGAAAGAGTTAATTAGCATGCATCACCTCTATTTTTTTTAGAATTTTATACCCCGTAGTTATAAAAATAGAGGGGGGGGGACATACTTTTTACGACTTTGAGAGCTGATATCTCAAAAACCGTTCACTTTAAGAAAAATGTTTTTTAGAAAACTTTATATCATTTTAAAAGACCTTTCCATTGATACCCCACACGGGTATGTACATCGAAAAAAAAATTTTCATCCCTCAGTTACATGTATGGGGGGCCCCACCCCCAATTCTTTTTTTTACTATTTAGTGTCATAATTTTGTAGCGGTTCATACAACACATATTCCCATCAAATTTCATCACTGTAGTACTTATAGTTTCCGAGTAAATCGGCTGTGACAGACGGACAGACGGACAGACGGACAGACGGACAGACGGACATGACGAAACTATAAGGGTTCCGTTTTTGCCATTTTGGCTACGGAACCCTAAAAAAGGCATGAATTACTATAATGTATGTCAAAAGAGAGTATAATAAATTCACAAAAAGATCGTCAATATGTAAAATAATAACATAAAAAACTGTATAATCTAGACAGTTTCTAGAATAAAATCTGAATGTCAAGAGGAAAATTTAACGTCAACATATAGGCAATGCGCAACTGCTGCTCGTGATCAACTTGTAGGTACATCTCGGCTATCTGTACTGCGACCACGCAGGTACTTGTGCTGAGGTAAGACTTGCTGCTTCACAGAGTACGTGGCAGATTCAGATACCGGATTTGTGTTATTATCACGTATGCGCATAACTTATAGGTTTGCATTTATGTACGTGCGTAAAATACAGAAAGCCCTTACACACTTGATCTTAATTAACAGACGCTATCGACGATTATTACGACCTATACTGAGATCAAAAGACAAAAGAATGGAAATTACTGAGCGGAGCGGGCAGAAAATCAACGAGATTCAATTAGTCGATTACCAGCGAATATGTAACAATAGTTTCGGATTCATTCACAGTGTAGTTCAATAGCGAAAGAAAGAAAGATACATTTACTAGCGACAAACATATGAAAATTACAAACAAAGACACCACATAACAGCATTTGCCATGGAATGGTCACAACGCAACGTAGTGCTGGCAGCGCCAGCGCTGGTCTCCTTTTTTTTAAACCGGACTGTGGCTTTATAGGCCGGGCCCAATAAAGCAATAGGAGTGCGCGGGTGGAGAGTGGCCTGGCGGAAAATCAGGGGAAAACCTCGGACATAACCACGCGGGTGGTTTAAAACACTGGAATACTCTAAGAATTTGCGCTCCAGTGAGATTGGTTGAGCGTCAACCAAATCTGAGGTGTGAGTGGAATCGAGCTAAACCTAGCCTAGCTGAAAAGAGTCCAGCAAGAAACTCAGCTAGGCCCGACCTAGGTCGGACTGACTCTACCCGATATGCGGCGGTACCGAGACGAATAGAGACTATATGGCTGATTGCTCTCTCAACATCCACATATAAGGGGAGTGCAATTAACATCGTAACTAAAACGTACACCGTTGTCCCAGATTAAGACCAGCATCAAGATACTCGCAAGGTACCTTTGACATTAAAGCTGAGTGGAGGCGGGAGTGGGTTCAGTGACGATTCTGTATAGACACTTGTTATTTTTATTTTTTTAAACGTCATGAATAAACGATTTTCTTGGTCATTGTCTTGAGTTGATATTATTAAATAGTATTTTTCCGCAAATTGAGAAAAAATGTTTCGTACTTTGCACAAAATTCCTATTTTTATGTAATACTAGCGACCCGCCCCGGCTTCGCACGGGTGCAATGCTGATGCATGTCTTATACATATAAACCCTTCCCTTGAGTCACTCTATCTATTAAAAAAAACCGCATCAAAATCCGTTGCGTAGATTTAAAGATTTAAGCATACATAGGGACATAGGGATATAGGGACATAGGGACAGAGAAAGCGACTTTGTTTTATACTATGTAGTGATGATCATAAGAAACAAAGATATTTTGACTTTTTTGGGGGATTTTTAAAATATTTAAATATAAGAAAAATTGTCTGAAACAAGGATACAATTGTGGTTAGTTTTTCAGTCAAGAAAATAATTGTAAACTTACGGAGCATGGAATGGAAATCATATAGTTCTCCTCGTCGTGATGCCATAATACCTGGCTGACGACCAGAGAAGGCATCATGCTGAAGATGATGCCATGCCGCATTTGCGGAAGTTTGTATCATATTGTTTATTAATTTTGTATTAAGCAGTACCGCTGCTAACGTAAACTACAAATTTAGAAATAAAGCCCTTCCCTAAAGGCGTTTAAATGAAGGAATGATTGAGGAATTTCGGACCGGGTGGCAGTTGCACCTATAGCTCAGTTGGCTAGAGCGACTGGCCGCGAGTGCCGGGAGGTCGCAGGTTCAAATCCTGCTCGGTGCCTTTTGTAAATTTTTCCTTTATTTCTAAATTTGCATATTGTTTATGTTGATAATGGTATGGTTGTATGGCTCTGTTGAGAGGTCCCTGCACCGTCTCGACGGTACTCTGCGAGAGTGACCGCTCCTAACTCGATTCCCGGACTCGTGTAATTGCGCCATTGTGTGTCGGCAACTTGTCGCTAGATGGACCCGCAGTAATTACAGTCCTTCATTACGACCTGTTTGTGACGTCACAGCGGCAGTATTGTGCCACCGACGCAACCCAACCTGTAGTGACCACTACAGACTTGCTAACCCAGGTCGGGCCTAGCTGAGTTTCTTGCTGGACTCTTCTCAGCTAGGCTAGGTTTAGTGAACTAGCGACAAAACTCCCAGTAGCTCAATTCCACTCACATCTCAGATTCGGTTGAAAACACTCAACCAATCTCACTGGAGTGCAAACTCTTAGAGTATTCCAGTGTTCCAAACCACACGCGTGGTCGTGCCGGAGGTGTTCCCCTGGATTTTCCCCAGGCTACTCTCCAACCGCGCACTCCTATCGCTTTATTGGGCTCGGCCTATAAAGCCACAGTCAGGTTCAAAAAAAAAGACTTGCTAAAAATGTTCATCGAATTAATCCTCTCATAAATATTGTATCGATACGTTAATTCGCCCACATCGGCTATTTCGAGTTAGTTGTGTGAGCCCATATTTGTGTACCTGTCTTTCTGAAAAACGAAAGCTCCACCATGTACTTGTACAAGTATTCACTTACGAAACAGAAGGTGTCCCCGTCCCCTGAGTTTTCAAGGCTCTGTCATTTTTATTTTGAAAAACACAGGGACGAAAGTTTGGAAGTGCTACATTTTGAAAATCAAACGCGCTTGTATCATACATAAGTACATAACATTTGCCAACTTACAGTAACACCGTAGATAATATTTAAAAAACAAAACTAGCAACTGAAAATTGAATAGATAAAAAGAGTGTACACGTACAGTTTAGAATCTTTTAGATGTGTCTACGATGTAAACAGCTACAAGCTAACTTAGCCAAGTTAACCGCCCCTTTACGGTGAGTTGCAGATTGCATCGATATTTTCGCCAAGTCACTAAATGGCTCTAAAATGGGCTCGTGCCTGTGATGAGAAAAAAATTGACAAAACCACTAATTTGTCGTCTATTAGGTGAGATAACATTCTACGGAACATCACACAACATGTCTCTATCTAAGACAATGTCGGTATTTTTATGTGTTTCGCCAATTGTTAACAACACAAAATTTTAAGATAGGCGTCAGCTGCAAATCAAGGCATTCAAATATCCCAATTCTCGAAGATTTTACTATTATTAGTATATCAGTCAATTTAGAAAAAATAAAATCAAACATTTATTCTGCAAATAGGCCACAAGGGCACTTTTACATGTCAAAATATTAATTTTCAATTTAAAAAAGTCTGAGTATAATAAGTAATACATTTTTCATGTCAAAATATTAATTTACAGTTCAAGAAAGAATAATAATTTCGAGATTACAATTATAATAAAATTAATGTTATCAATTACAAATATTACAACATCAGTAAAGTTAGAAATGTATGAGGTCTCAAGATTAAACAAGGAGTATAATGAAATGAATATAATATCCCAGAGATGTGTATGGTCATTAAGTCACTGATAATAAAAACGAATCCACAACAGGATGATGTGAAAATGTAACTATACATATGTAGGTCAAATTCCGTAAACCTTGCCCTCTCAATTAGTCACCGTGTTGTTAGTGGGTCTGGAATAAAACAATCGTCATCTTAAAATGCTCTAACAAGGAATCAAACTCAGTAGCCTGGTTTAAAAGTGCATTAATTGACCACTCTCCCAAATAAGCCTCTATCAACCACATGGCCCAGGGTCATTCTACTTTTTCATGACCAGATAATAGAAAATATTACAAAAAAATCTGTGATATTTAATGAATTAGTGCACAAAAATAGGATTTCGAAATAGTACCTAAACCAAATAAAAAGAATTTATAGGTAAAAATACTTAAATATTAACATACTAGCGACCCGCCCCGGCTTCGCACGGGTGCACTATTTAATGGATGTTATTATACATATAAACCTTCCTCTTCAATCACTCTATCTATTAAAAAAAACCGCATCAAAATCCGTTGCGTAGTTTTAAAAATTTAAGCATACAAAGGGATATAGGGACAGAAAGCGACTTTGTTTTATACTATGTAGTGATTGCTGTAAAAGGTAGGTAACACAGTGGTAAAAACCATTTTTTGATACAAATGGTGAGACATCCAAGAATCACTGAGTTACTCGATTTATGGATATTAGTTGTGGTACGTTAATTACCAAAACTATCGGAAGTGATACTGCAATTAAACCTCTTTTTAAATAACAATACAAAAATATGAAGAGAGGTAGGGCACAGCAAAATGTCATCTTGCTCGAATTTGGAGCAGCCCAACTGGGGAATTACCACCACCTTGCAGAAGACCACAGCCATAATAACATTATCTACTATACAAGTAGTGTTGTGTTCCTGGAAGTGAGCAAGATTGCCAGAGCTCCCGAGGATGTACTGTGTTGAGAGCGAGGGACCTGAATTTGTCCCTTCTGTTGTCAACACAGTGCATCCTCAAATTTTATAAAGGGTCGGCAACGTGTACGTGACTCCTTTAGAGTTGCGGGCGTCTATAGGCTGCGGTGGCCGCTTACCATCAGGCCAAAGAAAACATTTTTCCAGATACATGTTTAATAATTTTTATTTTCAAGATAACTCGTTGGAAGCTTGAACGCACGATTTTGTATTTACTTGCAATATTAATATCATTCGTGACCCAAAGCGACTGATACCCGTTGGCATTATTTGGCCATCAGGTGGACGGTACGCTTGTTTGCCACCGGCGTTGCACAAAATAAAAATGAAGTGAGGGCCAAGTATTCCAAAATCAGCATTTAAAAAAATGAAAAATGTACATGAAAAAGTAGAATTGCCCCCAAACCTCGTCGCGGGCTGGACGAGCGCCGCCGTCGATACCGCCTCGTCATCCAATCCATCACCGGGATCATTATAACTCGACTCCAAATTAATACCTGCCTCCTAAGACTGATTCGATAGAACTCGCAGCCAGCCTCCCGCGACCTTCCCACAACTTACTTTAAAACCGCTGCCACGGTTCAAGCTGTTCTGGACCCGCCTAATATGGACTTATTACCAATGTTAATTTTTAAGTTATTTTGGTAAAAAATAACTACAAATGGTATTTAGAGTGCTCTTGGCGCGCCATCGATATATTTACGGACAAACTCATGGCTTTACGAGGTGGCTTTATAATTACTATAATCTGCGGGAAGTGGGCGATTTGTGCTGTTTTACAAATGGCATTATTTCTGATGGAATGTCTTAAAAGCATTAGGAATGCTAATAGCAAAGATAAGCGATGCTCATGCTTAAATCCTCCAAGCAAATTGATTTTCTAAACGTCATAACTAAATTGATGAACATTCTCTGTTATCCAAAATCGAAATTTATAGGTAATGCAAGCCACAAACATAGTCAAACAGCCCGGTAATCAGTCGGTAAGGGTCGGCAACGCGTACATGACTCCTTTGGAGTTGCGGGCGTCTATAAGCTGCGGTGGCCGCTTACCATCAGGCCCCTATTTCACCAAGTTGACATATGTATGTATTTGACATATGTAGGCTGACAAATCGATAATTTTCATGTGAAAACTGTTTCACCAACTACAATTGTAATGTTATTTGACAATTGTCGCGCCTGTCAGCTTTGGTGAAATAGGGTGGACCGTAAGCTTGTTTGCCACCGACGTTGTATAAAAAAAAGTCATCGAGAAGTTTTTCTTATAAAGCGAGTATAGAAGGTACAATAATAGCAAAATAATATCGTTATTACCATTCAAAGCACATTCGTCGAATGAAAGTGTTCCTGGAAACGAAAGGATTACACTCTCCATTCACTGATTCATTCATTCAGAGTCTTCTGGACGAGCTATGAACCGATTATAAAAAGGATTACGTTTTGACAATTGTGGTCATTTCAAGTTTATTATATTGATATATATTAACAGAGAAATGTTTGAATAAACAGATCAGGCTCGCGGGTCGCTTTACCACAGTTCTTTTCAACGCATTTTCGCAGGAGACGAGTTATTCACAAAATGTATTCTTAACATAATTTACAAGAGTTAGCAAGCAGTAGCTCACTAACATTATATGGCGGATGGCTGAGATACGCGTCATACTCGTGATCGGGTGCTGTTTGTGGAGTCCGGTCTGTTCATGCTTGCTAGGACATAGTGACTACGTTAATACTAGTGTCTTTTTATAGGGGATTGACGAGAGACATCATCCTATTGTGGATTCGTTTTTATTATCAGTGACTTAGAGACCATATACATCTCTAACAATATTAAATTAATTTTAATTTTGACGCTCAGAGACCATGTACATATCTGGGATATTATATTAATTTCATTATACTCCTTGTTTAATCTTGAGACCTTATACATCTCTAACTTTACTGATGTTGTAATATTTGTAATAGATAACTTTGCAAGTTTATCTTCACTGTATGACATTAATTTTGTTATAATTGTAAACTCGAAATTATTATTCCTTCTTGAACTGTAAATTAATATTTTGACATGAAAAATGTATTACTTATTATAGTCAGACTTTCTTAAATTGTAAATTAATATTTTGACATGTAAAAGTGCCCTTGTGGCCTATTTGCAGAATAAATGTTTGATTTTGATTTTATAATGTTAAGAAACCGATCGAATCGGCAATTTATAAACTGAACCTTAAATTTGGAGAAAAACTGACAAACTCAACTAACTAATCTGGTGTAAGTAGGTATTTAGTGAACCTGCGACAAAACTCCCCGCAGCTCGATTCCACTCACACCTCAGGTTCAATTGAAACCACTCAACCCATCTCACTGGAGCGCAAACTCTTAGAGTACTCCAGTGTTCCAAACCACACGCGTGGTCGTGCCGGAGGTTTTCCCCTGGATTGTCCCCAGGCTACTCTCCAACCGCGCACTCCTATCGCTTTATTGGGCCCGGTCTATAATGCTGCTGAACTCGCTTCTGTCACGGGCACCAGAATGTGATATGTTTGAAAGTCTATGGACGGTTGTGTATCGAATATGTCTGCGGTACTGTGAGATGATGGATGAGAGTTGATTGATATTTGAATTTTCCTATTGTGAATTATGTTTTATAACCTAAATTATTCAGTGCCTTGGTTTCGACTGTAATGCTGTATATGTTTTGTTTGCAATAAATAAATAAAAATAAATAAAATAATGCCACAGGTGCATAAAAACATTGTATAGGTAAAACAATGTGCAGCTTCTCATCGGGTCAAACTCCTTATTACCTACGTTATTGAAGCATCAAAATGACAACACACATAGCGATAATCATCAGTTTCTGTGTTAATTTAATCAGTGTAGGTATTTTCTAAAATTTTATTGCAAGAAATAGTGTGTGTGTCAGCCCGACGCACGATTGGAGTTTACTCTTTACGAACGATTATAAAATATATTACTATAAAGTAGTAAATGAGAATAAATGAACTTATTTTTTAAGTTACTGAAAGCGTGCATGTTAAATTTATTTATATTGATAATATAGGTATATTAAGTTTTAGCGCGTAGACGTTATCGATATCGATAAATTTTGATAAGGGACATCGTGGGTCTACACGGAGAAAGAAAAAATAATAAAAAAAAGCATAAAATAGCACAACAGGATAAACATTTATTTACAGTAGTTCGTCATATTAGTTGTAAAAAAAAATCGCTCAAATCGGTTCAGAAATTCGACCTGTAGAGGAGGACAACCGGAAATCTGGAAATCTAGAAATCCAGAATTCGGACATAAGGAAGCATTATTGTTGAAGCTGAAGCGTAGACCTTCGTTTCGCTCGGTCAATATAACCTGTTTTAATCTCACTTCCAGTGTTGCCAGGGCCCTTGGGACGTAAATTACGTTTCGTTTCTTGAAAAGTTACATTTTTGATTTAGGTTAGGTACAAATGACCTTTCTTTTAAATAGATTTTCATTGTTCTTAAAAGTTACGAAAATTTCCCTTACAACAGAAGTTACTTACATGTTACTCGAGCTGGTCAAAAGTTACGAAAAATGTAAGAAATGTAATCATCTGGCATCACTGCTCACTTCTCCAATAATGAAGAAATTTAAGTATACTCATTACCCCCGCAGGTACGCCCTAACCCCCGACCCGCCCCGTGTCCAGCGCGGGACAAATCCTGTTAAGTTCGTCACCTCTGGATGCTCATCTCGCTCCTCGTTAAGGAGGCGCTGCTAAATAAATAATATTATAAACGATTACAGTTGAGACGGGCTTTCATCACGTTATTACGAACGGACGGTGGAACGGCAGTTAAGGCTGAACGATGTCAACAGAATTTCGTAAAAAAGTTAACTAATTTACAAAACTCTAGTAGAGGTAAACTGGGGTTACTTTGATACGAGGGGCGACTTGGATTGTAACGGATTTATCCAAAATTATTAGCTTTATTTTAGCGTAACCTGATGTAGCTGTGGAAATCACTACATAGTATAAAACAAAGTCGCTTTCTCTGTCCCTATATCCCTATGTATGCTTAAACCTTTAAAACTACGTAACGGGTTTTGATGCGGTTTTTTTTAATAGATAGAGTGATTGAAGAGGAAGGTTTATATGTATAATATTTCCGTAGTGTATTTAGTATCAGCATTGCACCCGTGCGAAGCCGGGGCGGGTCGCTAGTATTAATATAAGGTACAGCGGGGCAATCTAGACTGCGGGAAAGTAAAACTAATCTTAAATATCTTTTGTGTTTTACATTATTTATTAGAGTGCTATCTATGCCCGGATATCGGACAAGCACTTTCACGATATCACCAAAATGGCACTCTAGTAAATTATGTAAAACACGGAAAATATTTCGATTGGTTTTAATTTACCGCCGCCTAGGTCTTACTTGATTAGGTAAGGCTTGGTTTTATAAAGATTCGTTAGATCTTATGTCGGTTTGTTATGACAAAAAATGTACTAAATTACTGAAAATTGATCTGACATTTGGTCTAACGGATCTTTATAAATAAATAAAAATCTTTTATTTCAGACACATTGATCCATATCTTGTAGTAGCAAGAAACAACTTAAAAACGAATGTTATTATTATAGGAAACAAAACAAAGAGAAACTTGTGGTCCTAGCCTACTTGACATATGTCAGTGTAGTCCTGACCCTCTCAATCCAGTGCCACAATATGTAACACTGGAATCTACCAGCAATAAAACCCGGCCTTAATCTATCTAATTACCAAGAGTGATGCTTATATATTATGATATATTCAAAATGATCAAAGTAACCCCATTTTTAAAAAGTAAACCCATTTTACAATACAATACCTTAATATCATGGCCTCATTTAGCACGTATTGGGAAATTACCTAATGGCCAATTTCATCTGATCATGAATAAGCAACGTCGAATATGAAAATTTAAGAGCTTACTTTTACAAATATCGATAATTAGAGCGGTGCCGGTCAATTAGAATTAGAGGTACAAGAAGACGAATATACAGAGATGGATTTGAAGATGGCTGTGGGATACCCATCCTGGATCACTAATCATAGTCACAGTTCTATATTTATATTTTTATATCAATATTAGTACTGTTTAAGGTATTTAGTAAGTTAGTAACAGCCCAACTAGCAAAAATCAGGCTTATAAAAGTCTCAAGACTAAATTTTTTTGCTCTTATATTGATTCTATATCATCGTCTAAGCCCGGATTTGGGCACCAATTATAAGAGTAAATATGCTAATATCGTTCCAATATCAGTATTATTGAATGCTGTTCGTATTTAAAATCATCTTGCCCAAAACTAATTTAAGCTGACTTAGGCTAATATCGCTTTTACGTAAGTACCCTATAAGCCTACATAGGATTATATAGGTCCAAAGTTAGAATCCTGTAAGTCTAAACTAGCTTATTTTGATATTGTTTAAATTCACACGGTATTTCAATATTCTGGAGTCGTTAGTGTGACAGCTAGTGCATCATGTGAAAAAAAAGTAACAAACTTGAAGTAATTATTGATATTGAAATATATTGACGTAGTGTTTGTTATCATCGGGTGTGTTTGTTTTACGGTAAGTAATCGCCTGGGAATAAATTATTTACTGTAAAGTAGACCCTGTTTCTCGCTTCAAACTTGATGCGCCTTATCATTCCTGGTATTTCGTGTTTTCTTTTAGTTATTTTATTTCTTTATTTGTATTGGGAGTATCGCCATTGCTACAGCTGCATTTTCCCAGCGCACTATTAGACTATTGTAAGAGCGTTTACACTAATATTAGCATTCTGAGTACGAATTATACGGCCATGTTGAATTAATTTGGGTTCCGTGCTTACCTACATAAAACCTTCTTCAGAAGTAGTGTTCCAAAAGAATCGAGCCGTTTACTCCAAACGTTAAAGTTCCGAGGTTATTTTTAGGGCTAGATTGATGTAATTAGTTTAGAAGAGCTAGTGATTTTAATAAGGTTTAAGTCATAAAAAAGGCTACAGACTTTTTAAGGCTAAGCCTTTTTAAAGACCTAGGCCTTATTTAAATTCTAAAGTTTGGTAAGTGCAGTGTTTGTTAATTTATGCTGATAATGAAATCGTGTACTTACCACGAATGTCGGGAATAATAAAATGTATGTTCCTACATATTTGAATTAAATTAAAATGGTTTAATTTCATTTGGTATCAAGTCTTCAATTTCATACACCAAGAAAGGCGTTAAGTCTATTTATTAATGGTAAACTACTTGAATCTCAGGCATTTGTTGCCCGACTCGAAGGGAAGGGTGATAAATATGCGATCTGAGACTTTCTTCATTACCGCCCGTGACAAGTACAAAATGTTAGGTCTCCCCCTGTGTGACGTGAAGAAAATGATTGGACTACAAAGACACATCAAATAAAGAACAAGAAAAAAACAACAAATTTGAACCGAAGAACAATATGACAGAATCTGCCACACAAACACCACAAACCCTTAAGATAAATGAGACCGAAACGAAATTGGCAAATTCGTTACACATGAACTTTCAAACGTTGTACCATTTAAAAAACGATACGTCAAGTATAATATATTACCGATTTTGGAAGAACATTCTTAAATATGTAATTGATTGTGTCCTTTTTCAATAAAAGCAAGGATTCAATTATATTTTTCATTTATTAAGAGAAACCACAAATAAATGGCATAACGATTTAACTAGTATGATATAATTCCCTTCGGATAATCAATACAAACAACCGACTATTTTATAGTCTTTGCAATGAAAATTTGTAAAGACTCCTGAAGGATGTAATATAATATTATTACTTATTTAGTATAAATCGCCATTGTGCTTATCTTAATCTGATAAATGATGATTTCTCTCAATATCGATCTCTTGTATATAAGTAGAACCTGCAGAACCCTCACTAATATTAAAATCACAGTCTCACTTTAGCCAACTAAATCTTGCTCTTACAATTGTGTTCCCAAAATATATTTAAGATCAAAGCATTTTATATTGATCTTGTATTTTGTATTGTAAGTGTGTTGATCCAATGTCACTCTAATATTTTACTAGACAAAGTGTTATTGATCTCATTATAGCTTTACTTAAGATCAGAAAAGTACGTACTAACAGTGCAGTCTTGTGCTATGCTGATATTAGCCTGACATCCTTAAAACAGCGTCTAGTAAATATATTATAAAATCAAATGAGCTTAGAGATTCGGGCTATAAGAACAAGTTTTCTCAAGTGTGCGAATCTTCGTAAATGTTATTATATTATATATAAGAACAAGAGGCTTAATTATAATAGCATTATGAAATGCTCTTAAATAGATATATAAGACTAGGTAATAAGACTAAGCGTTCTTGAGACCGTGCTATCTTGTCTAAGGCTAATATAAGAGCAAGGGGCTTATAATAGCATTATACAATGCTCTTATATACATATACGAGACCAGGTAATAAGAATAAGCGTTCTTGAATACGTACTATCTTGTCTAAGACTAATATAAGAGGAAGAGTCTTATAATAGCATTAAACAATGCTCTTATATACATATATGAGACTAGGTAATAAGACTGAGCGTTCTTGAGTCCGTATACTTGTCTAAGACTAATATAAGAGCAAGAGGCTAATAATAGCATTATACAACGCTCTTGTATACATATATGAGACTTGGTAATAAGATTGAACGTTCTTGAGTCCGTACTAGCTTGTCTAAGTCTAATATAAGAGCAAGAGGCTAATAATAGCATTGTACAATGCCTTATATACATATATGAGACTAGGTAATAAGACTGAGCGTTCTTGAGTCCATACTAGCTTGTCTAAAACTAATATAAGAGCAAGAGGCTTATAATAGCATTATAAAATGCTCTTATATACATATATGAGATTAGGTAATAAGACTGAGCGTTCTTAAGACCGTACGAGCTTGTCTAAGACTAATATAAGAGCGATGACATTTTCCTAAACAAATATTAGAGCGCTATAAGCCTACCACTCTTATAAAGTGCGCATTCTGGGACTATTTTGCTGGTTGGGAGTGTACCTATGGTACCGCCTCTTACCTCTATGATCAAAAATGACCTTACGTAGGTGAGCCATTCTACCTTTTCAGGTACATAACTTTCAGACACATTTTTTTTTAATGCAGAGTTTGGAATACTTGGCTCTCACTTCATATTTTTGTATTGTTATTTAGAAAGAAGTTTAATTGCATTATCACTTCCGATAGTTTTGGTAATTAACGAACCACAGCTAATATCCATAAATCGAGTAACACAGTGGTCCTTGGATGTCTCACCATTTGTATGAAAAAATGATTTCTACCACTGTGTTAACCACCTTTTACAGCAATAAGTTAATATTTAAGTATTTTACCTATAAATTCCTTTTATTAGTTTCAGGTACTATTTCGAAATGCTATTTTTGTACACATATTCATAGATTTTTTTATAAATAGAAAACTGGTCATGAAAAAGTAGAATGAACCAAGCCCCATACGAGGACGAAATATTCAATACAGGTTGAAGGCGTTTGAAATGTCATATACATATTTAAGTCACCTTGGTAACGTTTATACGTAATATATATTATGGTTATAGTGTATTGTACCTACTACAATACTCAATATTACACACTTTTCCTCTCTCAACACATCTATAAGAACTATTAGTGACACAACAGTTGCCGTGTGGACCAAGCTTCGATGTGAGAGCATGTCCTTTTTACAACCCCTGACACGTCAATACAACAACAATTGAGAGTACCGGCCGAAAAGAAACAAAAACAACTACAGCCTGTCCCACTCTCGTATGTAGCCCCGTCCCTGTCCCCCTAAACGCATTAAGCATCCATTTTTGTAAGCGCTCCGAGCCAGATCCAATTTCAAACTCATTTGTTAGAGCATAAAACAATTATTAAAAAACGCCAGTGATTTGGCGAGCAATTTTTGCCGTTTTACATCAGTTAGCTGCGGCATTAGCGCGGCTCGTGCTGCGACACAAGCACACGTCCACTTACACTCATTATGTGTCAGGATTATTACAAAACAAAACATGATAATGCTATTGAAAGGTTAGTGGACACCACTGGTGACCAAAGGGCTGGCAGCTTCCTCGCTCAACGCATAAGCATTGCTACCACCATCTACCATCATCATTATCATCATCTACCAGCATCTTTGGCAGTATGCGGCTGGGGGACCCCTTATTATAGATTATTTATAATATTTAAGTTTAGTTTGTAGGCCTTTTATTATTTGTAGTTTAGAATTTATGTGTTAGGTATATAACACTATAGAATTTCAAGCTTACATGGTCATTTTGGAAATTCGATTACGGTCACGACACACCACACTCACAGTCACTGTTTCCGGAAAGAACTCGCGTATTGATACTGTGTGTGTGGTGTGTCGTGACCGTAGTGGAGTTTCAAGTGACAAGGCGGACGGTGGTAGTGACGGTGACGCTGTGCGAAAAAAGCGAACCAGGAAGAGGGTAGATCGCTATGGTGTGTGGGTAGACCACAACTAAAACTCGCAGCACGTCAGTTAATCCTTGATAATGGCGCTTGCAACAGTGCCGAAATATCGGGAACTCAAAAATACAAATATACATGGTAAATATCCCGTTTCAAATCGTAATTCTAACGCTATAGAATGCTATTAAAAATTTTACTGCAGTAAACTTCATTAGGTCCAAAGAGCGTGCCCGGAATGGAACAACCTTAAGGTATGAGTATTAAGTTCATGTTAGGCTTAGGCAGTTAGGCATTCTGCTTAGGCAGGGTCGGCCCTAGGGTAAGGCGGATGGAGCGGCCACTTAGGCGTAATCTTCGAAATACAGACAATTTTTGTGTTATAAAAAAGAGCCATTCGCTCCATATATAACCTGGGCTCACGTGAAATTCTAAAAGAACTCTTTAAAAAAATTAACATTTTAATGGTAGTTTTTGATTTGTAAAAGTGCCTTTGCGGCCTACTTGTAGAATAAAGTTCATTTATTTCACTTAAATCCGAACTTCGAATCGTGCCGTCCCTTTCACTCATATAGTGTTTAACGTGCGAGTGAAAGGGATGACATGATACGAAGTCGACATGACACGAAGGATTTCGAAGTTCGGAGTAGGCCCTCTGGTGCATAAGGCGACTTTCTGACTTTGCGGGGCGAGACGGTATCTAGTAATTTGTTCTTTGAAGTGAGCTTGTTACTGTCTGTAGTACTAGTCGAGTGATTGGCGACAAATTGCCCAGGATAGAGCATGGTAGCGTAGTTGGCGCCGCACTTAGTGTCGGAGACCTAGATCCACTTCGAGTCGCTGACCCAGCGTAGTATGTAAATATCATATTCTGGTTATAGAATTAATATATCTTATGCTCCGTCTAAATCCAATAAGATGTTTTAACCTGATTGAGACCAGGGATCGGATACCGGTATTTTCTCCATAGAAAAATACCGGTATTGTTACGGTCACCGGTTCATTATTTCGTTTTTAATGGGACAATCTAATAATACGACATTGTTACCTAAATACATGATTCAGCCCTATGTAAAGAGCAAAACATAATCCAAAATATTGGGCTAATTCAGGGTTTTTTTTTTCAAATACAAAATACAAATACAAAATGGTTTATTTCTCAAAATTTTACAATGTTCAATCTATACTAAGTATGGGTATTAAAATTAAGACATTGAAAATTCGGTGTGAGCACAGCGCTAAGCTGGTTTTAAGCCCACCCGTAGTCAGTGAGTTGGTTTCACACTAAATAAGGGTTATAAAATTAAATTAATTACAATAACAATATAATGAATTTAAAGTAGGTTTTATGCTATAATATAAGTAAGTTGAAATTTATGAAATCACGTAACAGTTTTCAGTTTAAAATTATATTTATATCTACTCTTTATGGGTTTTTTTTTAATACTGGTATCGGTCCCTGATTGAGACACAAATATCCACATTTATAATAATATCTGAATTAAGCTTCGATCAGCGCAAAATAGTGATCTGATATCACTGCATTAGTTGCCGTGAGTCCTGTGATTACGCGCCGGGAGGCCTGGCGCGATCCCATCGGCGCGAGCGCAGCGCGGCGGGGGGCGGGGCCGGGGCAGGGTGACATTACAACTGTAAAGTTACATACTATACATGTTGCTTGTATCTTATATAGCCAGCTCATGCCCACCTACTTAGTACGTAAGTCAATTGCCTAGCTTCGTGTGACGCTTATTTTAGTTCACATGCTATAGTTTTTAAGCCACGGGGGTGGCAGAATAACAGCGTCTGTAGACAAGAGTCTCTAGTGGTCTCTTGGTACAGACACAAGCTGAGCCACCTACCCTTGAATTGTTTTTGTATACTTTGATTAATTGTACCTGTCTTGGTTACCTGTAAATGTATACAATCATTGAATAACTTACTTACTACTTACTTTATAGCCTATTGGCTGTCCCACTGCTGGGCAAAGGCCTCTCCCCATGTTTTCCAGGTCTCCCTATTGAGCGCTTCTTCTTCCCAATTCTTGGCAAATGCATCCAGATCATCCCGCCATCTCCGTCTGGGCCTGCCCCGTCCGCGTCGTCCATCATGTGGTACCCACTTGGTGGCTATATTAGCCCACCTATCTGGATGCATGCGACAGACGTGGCCGGCCCAGTCCCACTTGAGCCTGGCAGTTTTTTTACCTACGTCAGCAATGCGTGTTTTTGAGCGCAGTGTAGTGTTTCGGACACGAAACACATGCATGTCATAAAAATATTTTGAAAACAGAATACTATTTTTATTTTAAACTGTACTTAAATGCACTGTAATTCAATACTTAAGAGTCCTTATCAGTTAAATAACGCTCATCTATTTGACAATTTTCTGATTGAATTGACACGTATCTTGACATTTTTCAGTATTAAATTACTATCTAGAGCAGGACTATTGTGACCTAATGTAATAATTATTAAATGTATTTTTTGGATTTTTCATTACGAAATATCGTTTCAAACATAACTCCAAATCGACCATTTTCAAATTAAAAACTGTTTTTTCCGCTTAAATTCTAATACACACAATAAAATCAAAAAATGACTATGTTACTATCTAAATCCTTAATAAAATCATTGTATCCTTGAATCACTTTACTGGTATTATAAATACTTTTGTCATACTTTGAAATCAAAGCTTTTAAATACTTATAAGGCCTCTTATACTTAAGGAAATCCCACGAATATGACCACTGAGTGTGCTCGGCTCGGCGCTGATGAGGCAGTCTGCAGTGACAAACTATTTTATAGATATAGATTAACGAAAACCTTTTCGCACGAAAACGAAAAGGATCGCACTATGGTCACATTCACAACTAAATTTAGACAAAATAAAATAATTTTGTTTTTTTTTTTAAATGAAATTAAATGAAATGAAATCATTTATTCTTCAATTTAGGCATGTTACATGCACTTATGAATGTCAAAAAACTAGCACCGGTTCATAAAATAAACCTCTGCCTCGAGAAGAACCGGCGTAAGAAACTCGGCGAGATGTCATTTTTTCAAAACAATATACAATGTATATCAAATAACAGTATCATAATGCTACAGAATTCAAATGCTACAATTTAAACATACATACATATTTTTTAATATTAAGGACAAAATATTTCTGTGTTAGATTACTTGTGCGGGACGCTATCACTGCCAAACATCCCTATCCATGATATAATCGATTTCTACAGCATATTGCTAATTATTCATTATGCGACGCTGAGACCGAGAGTGATTTGGTGTCATATTAGGTGTTTTTAAAAGATTAAAAATAGTGTGATGTCGAAGAAGATGTCTATCATATTTTAGTGGAATGTGTCCGCAACGAATCGGTCCGTAGAGAGATTATGGATGGGGCCTTTTTTGAAATGGGCGGATGTAATTATATTCTAGCTCACCCAGTGTCAGATTCGGCATATCTTATTTATAAGCTTGTAAAAGTAGGTTTAGGTAGAAGATAGTAATTTAATATATAATGATGTATATACAGAGCGACATCGTCACTCAGTGACAAAGCTCTTTAAATAAAGAAAAAAAAAAAAAAAAAATGAAACCTGTGTTTAAACACGCAGTTTGTAATTTCCGCGCTCCGCCGGGTCATGTCAGCGGGTGGCGGTTCGTTCCCGGCCCTAACTGTTATTGTGATCGTGTCCCGCGGCAATCGCGACTTTCCACTCGCATGAGGACGGGGGACCATTGAGAATTTAAATTACTTCTAACGCATTATACTCTCAATAAACTAGTTATACCCGCTGAGAACTGACATCAAACATATAAATTAAGTTTCACATTTTAATACGGTAAATGGAATTATAGCGATATACATATTTGCAAAAATATAATTAAAGTATATGTTACTTAGCGTGGGTATTGTTACCAAAACAAATTTAAACTAAATTCCTGTTTTTGAAATACTTTTGATGAGATGGGGTTTATGGGTTAGCGTATACTTAGCATTCACCGTAATTGGGTCAAATGTGTGTTACAAAAAAGCTATTGTTTTATCATATTTATATAGAAAACTTTCGTCTGTATCAGGCTTAATATTACAATACACAGATGTTGATCAGTAACGTCTTTTAGGTCGAATCTGGCTCTTCCGGCCTTCAATTTGAATTTAACATTTTTTATGATTTTTTTCTTTTTTATACCACGTCGGTGGTAAACAAACGCACGGCCCGCCTGATGATAAGCGGTCACCGTAGCCTATGGACGCTTGCAACTCCTGAGGTGTCACATGTGCGTTGCCGACCCTTTAAAATGTAATTGTGTTATGTTTGTTATGTTGTTTGTGACTTTAGTGTTTTTTATCTTTCGTGGCTTCTCGTGGTCCCAAAGGAAGACCAGCGCTAGCCAATGGCTAGCACTATGCTGATTTGGGGCCATTTCGTGGCTATTTTCTGTATTTTGGTGTTATGTTAATTTGTACTGTTCTGTGCCGCGAATAAATGTTTTTTTTTCTTTCTTTAAAAAAATATCTTGAAGAACGCCATACTGTAGCCCAATAGCCCAAAAGCTTTAATATTCCGGAACAAAAAAGGAACATTATTACACCAAACACCGCTCAATCGGCGGCAAATTAAATACACATCCAACTGGGGTGAGTTTTCCGCTCGCGATGTTTATCGCGTCGGCCGGCAATTGCGGAACAACCGGCAGATAACGACCTAATAGCCTGTTCATCGCGCGGCGCGGGGACCGCCACCGCCATTCAGGGGCATTTGTGCGTGAAACGAGCGCATTTTCAATAATGCACAGAGCTATTTCTTCATTGTTATTTTTTGTTTCATTTAAAGCCTAAAGGTTCCATGCATCAAACGGAACCCTTTGAGAAATGCAACATAACTCTCTTGATCAATACCTAGATTTTGTCTTTCAATAAGTAAAAAAAAATGTTTTGAAAAAATATTTATTTATTTTAAATAAAACCAACAGCGTAACACATTTATAAGAAAACTACAATAGAATTACATAGCCAATTAAAGGTTCTCACTTATAGAACTTAACTATCTCACAAGAACAGATTTAGCCCAATTAATTTACACACAAGTGAGCCTGCAGCATATATTATGATGATTTATTATTTTGATATTTATGCGAGTCAAATTAGATTGTAAACAAACAAAATAAAAATTTAAAATTAATGAGATGTAACAAAAACTTACTGGCAGCCTTAGTCAAGATATTTTTGACGACTGCTGTAAAATACATGATTTAGATTTATATGATTGCTATTTTTGTCCATATAATAATAAATAATAAAAATGCTTTGCAAATAACACAATAAATCCCTTTTCACATTCACCCCGTAACACGTAGAAAGTATTCAGAATCTCTCGTCAACAAACGGTCGAGGACATCAGCCATTATTAACGTAATAATACACTTACCATTAATACATGCACAGTGCGTCATCAGCCGACTACGCTTTACAAAAAATGTCATTCAACGCGAACCACAAACGTAACAAAACAAATCATAATGCAGCGCCGTCCCGCTCCCCCGCGGCCTCTCGCTCGCACGGCTCCCTGCAGACTCGTTAGCGGCGAATAAACGCTGTAACACAATAAAAACACAATACAAAAAACACACAATGACATTGTTACCATCACAACCGTGCGTACTAACAAATGTTTTCCCATCGAATTAAAGTTCAAACTCGTCTGATTAGCAGGAAGGAAGCAGGGTAGGATTATGTGACATTTGTTTGAGGCGTTCACCCAATATGCTGCTTCAGCGACGAATGAAATTGTAATTTTCTTTTTTTAATTGCGCCTAATTCCCTTCGAGGGGACAATGAAACGAGTTTTAACGAGATGACAATTATATTTGGGCATTATTTAAAACTGTAACAAGTATTTCGTAACTCGATTGAACGTTGCTTTCGTTAAAAGCTTTAGGGTACACGAAAAATATTTATTTACTTATGGACACAGTGACTGGATGTTTTTGTTAATTGGTGTGAATTTAAATGGATGGAGCAAATGCTTGGTATTCAAATGTCTGACAGGCAAAACTAATAGAAGCATAAGAAGAACTAAACTAAGCGACATAGTGGAAAGAGTGAGATAACTAAGATCGAACTGGACTGGCCATATTTGTGTGTGGGGTTTTGGAAGGCCTCTTAATAAAAATCCAGAATATATAAGATTTGGTTTTATTACTGCGTTAAACACTTTTATTTTATTTTATGCACTTAGCTACGCACGCTTCCGTTCCTCGTTTAAATCGTTCTCCCCGTCCCTCTCGCTCCTCCTGTCATCCTTCTTACACACTTACGTTCCGTTTCACTCCATTCTCTTACGTTCCATTCCTAAATGTATGTAACAAAAAAGTAACGAAATGGACACCAAGAGGGTTAAAAAAGAAATACGGGCGTCAAACGAAAATATGGCGTGATGTCTTTTCTAAAAGGGCTAGACCAGACTGGATGCAAAAGGCCCGAAATACCTCTAGATGGCTGTAGAAGAAAATAGTGGACGTATTTTTATGCATTGTAGTATTGAGGTAATAGAATAAAGCGGCTATTTTAAAGAAAGAAAATACGTTTATTTAACATCACAATTCAGCCGATTAAATAAAGAAACATATTAATTTTAAAAATAGAAAACGTTAAAAATTAAAAATATTTGATTTTTTATAACCTTTAAATTGTATACTGTGCCAATGATTAAGAATTTCTCATAACGTCCACACTGCAGAGGATCTTCACCGATTTAATCATTCTACATCTACCTATATACATAAATATATATTTATCTTCTACATACGGGTATCAGATCATCAGAGTCCACCTGGCCGGCAGCTAATAGCTCCATTACACAATTACCCAAAAATATCTTAAATTACCGATGTTGCACTTTATTTCACAGTCGATATGTTTCTTGAGGTGTTGGGTTACCATTCAGCCGGCGCTCACAAAGCGAGCGGCCTCGCCAGTGTTGCCAGATACCCCGCTTTTCCGCTTTTTTCCCCGCGTTTTTGCCATTGGCCCCGCTATCCGCGTTAAGCAAACGCGGATCCGCTTTTTTGAAATCTTAGCATTTGCTCAGTGAAAAAGGCCATGCAATTCAAAATATCGAACGATTAGAACTAGCTAGAGTGACTGCAAGTAACATTTTTAAGTTCCGCTATAGTGTATTTAACGGCGTCGAGCAAATTTCTTTCATTGGAGCATAAAAATAAAAATAAATATAAACAAAGAATACATTCCGCGTTTTCATTTAGGAATCTGCTTTTTTAAAGCGCACCTCCCGCTTTTTGTGTTTCGGCATCTGGCAACACTGGGCCTCGCAAAGGTTGCGCAACGCGACAAAGGAAAGCTATTGACAATATCTGTAACTCAGTATCCGATACTTTGCAGTTTTTGCTGCAAAGGTAATGATTACCAGATATAGCGGTTAAACCACAAAGGTCTGTTTGACATGGTTTTGATTCGTGCAAATAGATTACGCTGTACAGCTTTTTGTATCTGTTATTGGTAAGTATTACAATAGAATTCTATAAATAATGTAAATGAATGAGTATATTCATATACATTTTTTAAATAGTTCTATACTACGACAATTTTATTTAAAAAAATATTGAAATAACCAGTAGGTCAATTTCAGCTTGAGCCTAAAGACCATAAAAACCCAATACTTAAGATACTTTTTGACTGACCCATAAATAAGCAGAATATTTTTAGATTTATATTATATAGGAATGAAAGTTAAATAACGATAACCCCTGTCTACGATGAAAATATTGGAGTATATTCACAATGCTCCAGAAATAGACTCAAAACCACAATCTTAAACAAGTATAGCAAATGCGCGCAAAAAGCTGCTTTAGTCGCTAACAAAAGACCTTTACCATTATTAGCACCTCGGCACTCGGCTTCATTACCTCTCAAGGGCATCGAGGGCTTACCGCGAACGCCTCCAAATAATGCGCTTTCAACTCAAGCGCATAATCCCCTCACAAGAACCAAAAAAAAATCACAATTATATTTTTTGTCCAAGACAGCTACCGAGTGACCACTGGGCGGGTTTGTGTCGAATTTCAAGCATCTTAAGTAGCGAAGAGCGGGCGAAGTGACCATTACGGATGCTTTGTGCGTATTGTGAATGAAGTTTGCCCATTGTGCGCTTCGCGGTCGTGTTTGGATAAACACTTGGCATACAATTTTTTCATAAAATGCGAAAAATATTTTGTTATTTTTGTATCAAGTATAATGCGATACAAGTTGTTTGCCTTAGCATTATCACTTTATATGTGTGTTTATTTCGAAATTAGACTTTAAATTATTTAGGAGTTTTAGAAGAGCGAGAGAGACTCACATTTGTGTCTGCTGTGCTAAGGAACGTTGTTACCGTCCCTTCCCGTACGTTACCAAATATTCAAGATGTATGAATTTTTGTGAATCATTTTAACCTGTAACACGCCGTGCATTCCCGCAGACGGGGACGTTCACCGTACGATCGCGACAACACAGACACATATAGTACCTATTCGTCCCGTTACCGCACACCGGGTAGAGCCAGTCCGACCCAGGTCGGGTCTAGCTGATTTTCTTGCTGGACTCTTCTCAGCTAGGCTGGGTTTAGTGAAAGCGACAAAACTAGTAGCTCGATTCCACTCACACCTCAGATTCGGTTGAAACCGCTCATCCAATCTCACTGGAGCGCAAACTTAGTATTCCAGTGTTCCAAACCACACGCGTGGTCGTGCCGGAGGTTTTCCCCTGGATTTTCCCCAGGCTACTCTCCAACCGCGCACTCCTATCGCTTTATTGGGCCCGGCCTATAAAGCCACAGTCAAGTTCTACGTAAAAAAATGAAAAAATATATATAATTCTGAGAAGTATTTATACTTCATTATTATAGTATTAAATGACCTGAATAATTACGCTCTGAAACATGTAAAAAAAGTTATAACATTTCAAAGTCACATCATCACATCCAATATGTGTAATAAAAATTCCTGTAACAGAATCACGCGTAACTCCACGTAACAGGCTTTTTAGAACAATAACTGATCAGCACACGTCGCAGGTGCGACCCCCCCCCCCCCCAGCCCTCTCGCGGCGGGGAGGAGCGGGGGTGAATTCGATTCTGGGCTATTGAAAAGTTTCAAGGGGCGAAAAGCTTCGACAAACGAAGCTAAGTGAATTTCGTGCCCTCGGATGGCGCAGGGGCGCACTGGGAGGTGCTGTGTTGCACTCGTTCGACAGCCTTGTATGTAGGTGCAATCTATTCTTATTTGTGTACACTACTCGATTAAAAGTTAATTAAATTCGATCTCTACCCGGTATGTGTTAGCATCTTAAATAAAAATATGGAGACAGACAGTCACAAATAGCAACAAGATAAATGAAATTTTACACACTATGTTATTGTATCTTAAAATTAAAAGCTACAAAGAAACAGCAACACAACGAGAGACGCATATCGCTTACCGGACATTAAACAAATACGTAAAGTTGATCACACTCAGAAGCATATCGCCACCCGCAACTAGTTGGATAAGAAACAACGTTTTGGTAGAATTCGCCTCACACATTGGATCGAGCAATTGAAAACGTCAATATCTAGATTCTTCTACAAGCTATTCAACTTACGTGCTAATTTAATCGCGTACGTGCGTGTATATTTAATCTCTATACGTCAGAAATATGTTTTAAGAGTCCAAAAAAACAAAACGTTATTCGCAAATTAAGCAGTATAACTCAATTTGCCGCTTGCAATCTGCTACGCGGTAAAATTTTTACCAGGCAGAATTAAGCATCTGCGTAGGAGGATTTAATTTACAATTTAAGTAAAAAAAAAATGAAATAAAAATACGCTCGGTCGCAAGAGCAGCATACAGATTGTAGAAGTCACATCCGTCGATTTAAACGACAAATGTGTCACATTTGTTAGAGCGGCCGAGTGCGGCCCTGCCGCGGCTTGGTTCCAATTTTTATCAATCCCATTTCATTTCCCCTTACGAAAGTTTTCCTCCAATTTCGCGCGCCCCCCGCCTCGCGCCCCGCCCCCTCGCCGCGGGGACACGCGCCTATCGATAAACTGTCGATAGAATACTCAACAATCATTCAAAATATTACCTACGTCTCGTGTGACTTTGGTTTCAGTAAGTACCTACAGTGTTCATTGAAAAGAAGTAAATGTCCCAATCGTTGATACCTAATTAATCTATCATCATTGGAAGTGCCAAGTATAGCGTCAGTATCGAGCACTCACTAGGACGAAGATTTAAAACTATAATCCACATGTTATTTAAAAAATAATATCCTGCAGTTTAAGACTTTGAAGCAATTACGATTGTTTTAAAAAATCTATTTGAATAGTGCTTGTGCAAACTACCAACATACTTGTATATAAATAAAAATATTATTTTTATATTACTATGCTATACAAGATCTATGCAAGAAACAAATAAACATACACCGTACATTTCAATATGATAAATACTTTATAGTTAAAAAAACTGACCAAATGCGAGTCAGAATCGGGCACGAAGGATCCTATTATCTATAAAAACGGCATAAAAATCACGTTTGTGTCATGCCCAATAAAAATGTTTATTTTATTCTGTTTTTAGTATTTGTTGTTATAACGGCAACAGAAATAGATCATCTGTGAAAATTTTAACTGGTGACAAACAGCGGAGTCTTAGTAATAGGGTCCCGTTTAACCCTAAAAACGGGTTAGGTACTTACAGGAAGTTACACAGAATGAATTCTCTCATAAATATATATACCGAAACCATAATTGGCCGATATTAAGAGCCGTGGGACAATTTTTTGAGTAATTTGTATAGACCCATATTTGTGCACTTGACTGACACTGACACTTAAAAGAATAAAAATAAATTTACCCGTATGTCAATGTCAAGGCGGGAAAAACTGTTCTCACTTAATATATACTAATTTTAAATAAACACAATATACAGCGGTAGTTATCGATACGACCCCGTCCCTACCGGGGAACATTAAGGTGTATCCCGTCCGTGTCACTCCTGAATCGGCGCCGCCTTATTAGCCTTAACTAGCTGCCAGTTACCTGGTTAGTGATGCCACACGCACCAGCAGAGCGGCGGCGGCCGGGTGTACATCCTTCAATCTATGGGGCGTCCAGCGGGGACGGGGTACCGTGTCCGCGCCGAGACGCTGCAGCGTTAACTAGCTGCCAGTTACCTGGTTAGTGATGCCACACGTACCAGCAGAGCGGTGGCGGCCGGGTGTACATCCTTCAATCTATGGGGCGTCCAGCAGGGACGGGGAACCGTGTTCTCGCCGAGACGCTGCAGCATTAACTAGCTGCCAGTTAGCCGGTTAGCGATGCCACACGCACCAGCAGAGTGGTGGCGGCCGGGGGTACATCCTTCAATCTATGGGGCGTCCAGCGGGGCCGGGGAACGTGTCCGCGCCGAGACACTGCAGCATCAACTAGCTGCCAGTTAGCGGGTTAGCGATGCCACACGCACCAGCAGAGCGGTGGCGGCCGGGTGTACATCCTTCAATCTACGAGTAGGTGGCGTCCAGCAGGGATGGGGAACCGTGTCCGCGCCGAGACGCTGCAGCATTAACTAGCTGCCAGTTAGCCGGTTAGCGATGCCACACGCACCAGCAGAGCGGTGGCAGCCGGGTGTACATCCTTCAATTTAGGGGGCGTCTAGCAGGGACGGGGAACCGTGTCCGCGCCGAGACGCTGCAGCGTTAACTAGCTGCCAGTTACCTGGTTAGTGATGCCACACGCACCAGCAGAGCGGCGGCGGCCGGGTGTACATCCTTCAATTTATGGGGCGTCTAGCGGGGCCGGGGAACTGTGTCCGCGCCGAGACGCTGCAGCGTTAACTAGCTGCCAGTTAGCCGGTTAGCGATGCCACGCACCAGCAGAGCGGCGGCGGCCGGGTGTACATCCTTCAATCTATGGGGCGTCCAGCGGGGACGGGGTACCGTGTCCGCGCCGAGACGCTGCAGCATTAACTAGCTGCCAGTTAGCCGGTTAGCGATGCCACACGCACCAGCAGAGCGGTGGCAGCCGGGTGTACATCCTTCAATTTAGGGGGCGTCTAGCAGGGACGGGGAACCGTGTCCGCGCCGAGACGCTGCAGCGTTAACTAGCTGCCAGTTACCTGGTTAGTGATGCCACACGCACCAGCAGAGCGGCGGCGGCCGGGTGTACATCCTTCAATTTATGGGGCGTCTAGCGGGGCCGGGGAACTGTGTCCGCGCCGAGACGCTACAGCATTAACTAGCTGCCAGTTAGCGGGTTAGTGATGCCACACGCACCAGCAGAGCGGTGGCGGCCGGGTGTACATCCTTCAATCTATGGGGCGTCCAGCGGGGCCGGGGTACCGTGTCCGCGCCGAGACGCTGCAGCGTTAACTAGCTGCCAGTTACCTGGTTAGTGATGCCACACGCACCAGCAGAGCGGTGGCGGCCGGGGGTACATCCTTCAATCTATGGGGCGTTCAGCGGGGCCGGGGTACCGTGTCCGCGCCGAGACGCTGCAGCGTTAACTAGCTGCCAGTTACCTGGTTAGTGATGCCACACGCACCAGCAGAGCGGTGGCGGCCGGGGGTACATCCTTCAATCTATGGGGCGTTCAGCGGGGCCGGGGAACCGTGTTCGCGCCGAGACGCTGCAGCATCAACTAGCTTCCAGTCAGCCTTGGCGACAACTACGGTTAAGCTCGCGATGGTATACGTAGCCATGCTATAAGTAGCCTGCAGCCTGCGATGGTAGCCTTAGCTTTCAGTTACCGCTGACACACATGCGGCAAAAAGTAGTTTAATTAACCAAATAACTAAGTGCATCACAAGAAACCTGTCGTTTTATAAACAGTCAAGTTTGTTTTTTTCCTGACTGGCTTTATAGGTCGGGCCCAATAAAGCGTAGGGGTGCGCGGTTGGAGAGTAGCCTGGGGAAAATCTAGGGGAAACTTTATACACGACCACACGAGGTTTTAACACTGGAATACTCTAAAAGTTTGCGCTCCAGCGATATTGGTTGAACGATTTCAGCCGAATCTAAAGTGTAGTGTACATTGGAGTACAAAAGCATTGTGTTGAAGCATTTTCCAAGGCAAGGGTTGAAAGTGCGCTGTCCGACCCGCGACTCGCGACCCGCGACCGGCCCACAGGGTCGAACAACAAAACGTAGCTCCCTTAACGAGTTATCTAATGAAAAATCCTCTCAAGCAAAACGGCCGAGGAACTAATTTAATTTCCCCAAAAACTCTTTTCGTTTTCCAATTTGCGCAGCGCAGAGCAATTACAAAGTTCCCGAATCCTATTTTTGACAATTAGTTTTAATAGGTATGCAATTGTGTTAGAGTTATTTTTACAGCGAAATTGTCTTGGCGCTGGCGTGACTCAATTTAACTGACATTGTACTGGTATTATGAATAAAACAATGCAGTAGTGTTTGTTATAATATTTTATACGTTTGTAGAAAAAGAAGTTTAAATTTAATACGAAATCAATTTGTATAATGTTAAGGTACAGTTAGTAGATATTTTTATAAAAAATAAAATAAAATGGAGCGTGCAAAAAAAACAGTTTAATAATGTCATCATTTTCATCAATTTAAGGGGCTTCCAGAATTAATTTGACTTTAGGCAAAGATAATTCTCTCATAACTCACTTTATAACCCTTTTTTCGCTTTGTATCGTTTTGAATCATACGCTCTCTTTCGCCAAGTGTACTTTGTTAGCGGGTCTCATCGATATGCCTTTACCATGAGTTTATACGCTAGCGACTGCGTAAAAATTGCATAGGCATAAGTACAGCGCCTTTGGCGGTTACGCAATAGAACTAAGAATCGTCATACTAAATCGTTTACGCAGTCGCTAGCGAGTACGGTCATGCAAACTCATGGTAAAGGCACTGCCCTACATAGGGCATAAGAGCACGCAGCGTGACTAATCCTGGCACAAGTTCACACATATTGTGCAGCAGTTGAAGCGCTACCCTATTATGAGAATCGGTTATAATCGTCGCTGATATTCGATGGCCTGCGTAAGCGCATAATCCGCCTCATTATGCGCGCGCATGAGCCGAGTATCCCGGAGCGCCGATGCTATTCATCTAATAGTTTAGTCTTCTCAAAACAACCCTACTCGTATTATAACGCCTAGAGATTTGCTGATTTTGTATGGAGAATACTCCCGCTAAGAAATATTACCGTAACAAAATGGAGAATATTACGACGGGTTATATTACCTATCACAAATGTCAATATTTGAATGTTTCTATTTTATTTACAGGTGAACCACGCGCAGGCAGCTTTCTCGCGCAAAGAATTGCCATCGCAATCCAGCGCGGGAATGCTGCCTGCGTAATGGGCACCATCCCGAGGGGACCTAATTTTGATATTAGTTTTTAATGTTTATTTTTTAGTTTTTGACGACCGGTTTAGCCTATTGGGTAGTGCACCTGCCTGTGAAACTGACGGTCCTGGGTTCGAATCCCGGCCAGGGCAAATATTTGTGTGATGAGCATGAATATTTGTTTCTGAGTCTTGGATGTTTTCTATGTATTTAAGTATTTATATCTGTTAAATATATCGTCGTCTAGTACCCTTATGGGTACTAGACGACGCTTGGGGCTTGTGTTATCACAAGCCTTCTTGAGCTTACTGTGGGGCTAGTTCGATTTGTGTAAGATTGTCCTCTAATACTCGTATTTATTTATTTATTTTATTTTATTTAGTTAGATAAAGTTGTTATTATTTTAAGTTTATAATTCATTCAAATACCCATTCCCATCCCATCCCATTTAAAAACCATTGAATAAATATGAATATCGACTGAGCTTCCAAGACTATTTTTTCCAAATCAAACTAAATCAGAGAACCATTTACTCCCCGAGTCTCAATTTACGTCTAATCTAATTTACGGCAATTTAATCAAAATCAAACAATGTCAAAATATTAATTTACAATTTAAGAAAGTCTGACTATAATAAGTAATACATTTTTCAAGTCAAAATATTAATTTCAATATCAAGAAGGAATAATAATTTCGAGTTTACAATTATAACAAAATTAATGTCATACAGTGAAGATAAACTTGCAAAGTTATCTTAGATAAAGTTAGAGATGTATAAGGTCTCAAGATTAAACAAGGAGTATAATGAAATTAATATAATATCCCAGAGATGTACATGGTCTCTGAGCGTCAAAATTAAAATTAATTTAATATTATTAGAGATGTATATGGTCTCTAAGTCACTGATTATAAATGATCATTTTATACCACAACTGTATTTGACGTCACTCTAGTATCATTTATTGCGTTGATTACGTACAAGTCACGGCACATTACCGTAAACGCGAAGAAATCGGATTTTCTCCAGGCGATAATTAGCGGCGGCGACAAACGCTAAATGGCAGGAACGAACAAGTGTAGGCGCTTCCTCTCGGGCGCAAGCCACGGGAGACTAGCGTGCGCACTCACACCGAGCAGATAGCGGATGGTGCCTACCTAACTCCGATGCAAAACAGTCGCTTATGAGGCACACGGATTATTCCTCTTTATTACTTCCAAAAACTTATACTTATACTTATACTTTACTTTATTACTCAAATGGAGTTGGGCAGGACACCTTGCCAGGCAGAGTGATGGCAGGTGGACCAAAATAGTGTCAGACTGGTGGCCACTTAGTGGTAAAAGGAGCGTCGGGCGTCCACCGGCTCGATGCGTCGACGATATTAGAAAGATCGCGGGTCATTCTTGGATGAGACTGGCTCAGGACCGGGACGAGTGGCGTACTCGAAGAGAGGTCTATGATCAGCAGTGGGCGATTACAGGCTGAAAATGATGATGATGATGATTACTTCCAAGCCGTCGTCTCCCGGCAAAAACATAAACAATAGCATCCTTTTATAATGAGACGACGTGTTAACCTGCCAGATTACCTATCAGATATGTCCATGTTTGAATGTTTCTATTTTATTTATTTATCGCAAGGCAAATCTTTCGAACCGCGAGATCTTCGAGAAGACAGTACGGTTGCCAGTTTTGTTGCACCGTTTAGCACCACCCAGGGGTCACGTGCAGGGTAACTGTGGGTACTCCCTACGGACGTGGTGCAACTTTGACCCCCCTTGTCAAGTAAATGGGTAAGTTCTCAGGCCACCCGAAGGCCTCTAACTTGGCTTAACGACTGCTATTATAGACAGCAGCCGGCATCAACGCTTAACATGCCTTCCGAAGCACGGGAGCGTGCACAGTTATCCACTCAAAGCGGTTATCCATATAAAAACTAACTCGTTTATAACCTGTATAAAGACATGGGATAATTTTGATTTCTTAAATCTTTCTCCAAATAGATGAGATTGGGGATAGAAGTTGACAAAAGCTTGGAAAATGCTAGTCCATTATACAAATCGAATTGACGCGAAAATCACTGCTTGGCTGCGCGACTGGAACGCTGCTGACAAAAATAAAATACGTCCATTAATACCAAGCAAGTTGTCAGCATCGCCCTGTGGTATTCATTATTTCCTTTTCATAATTTAATACTATTTTGATTTAGGCATATGAATATTATGATGAAGCCAAACTTAAATTTAAAGGACCAGCGCCGGTCTGATGAGGCAGCCAGGGTTGGGCGGTCGACCAACCCACTGTGAACAGCGTAGCAGCTTTTTTTTTATACCACCCCGGTGACAAACAAGCGTACGGTCCACCTGATGGTAAGCGGCCACCGCAGCCTATAGACGCCCGTAACTCCAAAGGAGTCACGTGCGCGTTGCCGACCCTTTATAAGATTTGAGGATGCACTGTCTGTGCTTCCATAAGATTTTATTTAAACAGTCGATAAATCTATGGTGCCCGAAAAAGGTTTCTTGTCTTATGTGCGAGTAATTATTTAGATTTTTTCCTCTGTACATTTTCACCACGCGATGATTTTAGATTTAATTTATTACACAATGCAAGACTTCATTATAGAAATAATCTATCCTTATTTCAGCGGACAAACGTTCCTACTACATCGGACCTATGACACACGGATTTTTACTGGCAAGTGTCATGCGACGTGGGACGTTTTTAGTCGCACTGTGGAACGTATAATATTACGAATGAAGATAATGGATGGCACCCGACACTCTTCCTCAGCACGTGTAGCTAAGCTTAGCTTTGTAGTTTACTCACCGCATATCTCACGATCACTATTTGTTTTGCTACCAACCGCTAGCGCCCTTATTCCCGCGCCCGCTGCCGCTCCCGCGCCCGCTGCCGCTTGTCGCCCGCGCCGGTCGCTAACCGCGTTAAGTTTTCCATTTCCACTCGCGCGCAGCTCTCGATTGCATTAACTGTTTAACTAAAATCGCAGGAAATCGACCCGCACCTACCTTTCTAACAATTGAATGGTATTTTCATTGACTAAAGTTAAAAAAGAAATCGATTGCATGAAATAAGAAAATTAAATCTGGCCAAAATACGTTTAATCCGGTTTATGTAGATAGATAAAAACTTTATTGACGGATATGACTTGACAATTTAGAAAAAACTACTCTTACAATAATCACTTATAAAATAAAAACAGTGCTAATGGACACAAAACTATACTAATGCCTATACTATTGTCATGACATAGCCGCGAAAAGGTGCCGACTCAGCATGTGCTGTGACATTGCTGTCACAGCGCTGGTATTCTGCCGGAACCAGACAGAGTGTGCGCGGGGTTCCTCAGCTTGAACGTTACGTTTTCGCGTTATATGATGATTATACATAATACTTTCTAAACTAGGTACTTGTAGGTACTTTATACCTGGAAAGTATTCGGCATTTAATCAAGCTTTACTTTCCAATAAGACTATCCTAAGATTTCCTAGTTTACTCCCATCAGTGTAGGAAATTTAATGCTCTAAGTTTTTCAAACAATGTAAAACCAAAATGTCCTTAGTTTCGATAAAGCGATAAGAGATATAAGCGACAAATCTGAAAAATTACAGACAAAATGCCCACCTCCCAACCAGCACAGGGTCCTCGAGGTGGAAGACTACCCTAGTCTTCCTGCTGAGGGGCTACTGCGAACTTCGAAATCAAAACTTCGTATCGTGCCGTTCCTCTCACTCATATAGTGAATAACACGAGAGTGAAAAGGACGATACGAAGTTCGGAGTAGGCCCTCTGTATTCCCAAATAACTGAACTAACCCTGTAAAGTTCCATTAAGAGGCCTTATAAGTTTTAAAATGTTTTGATTTCAAATTATGACAAAAGTATTGATAATACCAATATAGTCATTAAAGTTTACGATAACTTTATCAAAGTTTTAGATAGTAACATAGCCATATTTTGGGTTTATTATGTGTAGTGGAATTTAAGCGGAAAAAGCAAGTTTTTAGCTTGAAAATGGTCGATTTGGAGTGATGTTTGAAACGATATTTCTTAATGAAAAATCCAAAAAAATCATTTAAAGTTTATGACATAAGGTCGAAATAGTCCTGTTCTAGATAGTCATCATCATCATCATCATCATTTCAGCCGAAAGACGTCCACTGCTGAACATAGGCCTCCCCCAACTCTAGATAGTAACATTGAGAAAATGTCAAGATATTTGTCAATTCAAACAGGAAATGGCATAAATAGATGAGCCTTTTTTAACTGATAAGGACCCTTAAGTTCTGAACACTTTCCTGCTACCGCCACCTTGCCACGGCATACCGACTGGATTAGTTGGCCGAATTTGGAATCAATTTTGATGAAGTACTAAGTACTTACGGGCATATATTGAAATATTCTGCATCAAGATGCGTTCCATTGTATCTTCGAGTAACTTATCTGCTTTCCGCGTTTCTGTCACACGTGCAAATCTCGACACCTCTGTATTAAGAAACTTACAACTTAATACACTTTAAGCAAAACTATGTTCGCTCTTTAAAAACTACATCAATTCTATTAACGTCGCTCTGCCACAAGATTTAAGGTTGCACATTGAAGCACTTTGCAATCTGAGCGAAAATTGCGTTGGAATTATAAAAAGTAGTGCCTAATACGAGTAATGCTGTTGTGCAAAACCGCCACAGAATTAGCAAAACCAACTTTAGTTTGCTGTCGATTTCTCAAGAAAGTTTTGTATTGCATTAGAAATAGAGGTGGGTTTTCAATGGCATAGTGTTACGTCGTGGCAAGTTGATAGGGGTATTGTTATGAGGCGTTATTTTCAACACAAAATAGTTTTTGTTTGTTTGCGCAAATCTCGAGTGTTTTGTTCTGCGAGCGTTTTTAAGGCGTTTTTGAAGATTAAAGTGTTTTTGTGAGATTATGGCGGAGCTTGTTGTTTGTAATCAACACGGCGGCCGCATGTGGAGTGCGATTGTAAATAAAACAGTCAAGTGCGAGTCGGACTCGCGCACCGAGGGTCCGAAGGGGAGAAAGAGTAAATTAAACACTATAAAAAATGGTTTTATAATATCATTCAAGCTCATTCATATGACAAGCTATTTCACAAAACTTTACAAGCGTACATTTTGACAAAATTGTACAATTTTCTATATAAAAAGTTGACAAAAATGTCAAATTGTATGCTTGTAAAGTTTTGTGCTATAGGCCCCAGGTAACATGAATTTGAAAATGAACCCCCCTCGTGTTAATATTTTTCATAGTTAATAAAATTAAGTATTTAATTACCTACAAACTTACGCTAACCTTAAGAGGCCTTATAAGTTTAAAATGTTTTGATTTCAAATTATGACAAAAGATCTAAGATCTAAGCAGTGCTAACCAGTGCCAAGTGAACTATGATTTAGACGTATCAGCGTCAGCTGCCTGTCTAAAATATATAATAATAATAATAATAAAGTATTGACAACTCCAATAAAGTTATTAAAGGCTACGATAATTTTATCAAAGTTTTAGATAGTAACATAGCAACTTTTTGATTTTATTCTGTGTAGTAGAATTTAAGCGGAAAAAACAAGTTTTTCGCTTGAAAATGGTCGATGCGGAGTGATGTTTGAAACGATATTTCTTAATGAAAAATCCGAAAATACATTTAAAGTTTATGACATAAGGTATCAATAGTCCTGTTCTAGATAGCAACATTGGGAAAACTTAAAGATACGTGTTAATTCAAACAGAAAATGGCCGAAATTGATGAGCGTTTTTTAACTGATAAGGACCCTTAATGCCAAATATTCCAAATTATTTAAAACCAATAATAACGTACGTAGGTCCTGAGATACGAAGTTATGTTAGACGGACAGTTGGAGTCACGCCATATATTTCCAGTTCCTTTTGTACCTTTTTGGTACGGAACCCTAAAACGTGTCAAGTAAGTAACACTGGGTTTCTCAGAAGAGTGGCGGACCCCCGCGGGCATGTAGGAAGGGGGCTAGTAAGGAGGCATTATTTTCTTGCTTAAGATTTAGTACAGCAATGTCGCTTGGATAATAAGTAGGTACAATAACTAGGTAATTAGCAGACGTAAATAAATGCTTCAAAAATTAATTATAATAAATAACAAATATTTACTCGTTAAACAACAATAGATTAGATTAGATTTATTTCCTTTAGAAAATAACGTCATTTTTGTTTTATGAGGGAAAATGTAAAAAAAAATACCCCCCCCGCCCCCTTATCTCCGAAGTTTATCAAGGAAAAAATATGAAATTATTACATAACATTGATATCAATGTATATTTTACACGAAAAATATAACTGTAGCTCTATCCACTTTTTCTTTTTTTTATCGTCAAAAAACATTTCTATACTAAATTTGTAATTTAATTACCTTTGCATGTATTTTTGTTTTTTTTTTTTAATTTATTCAGGAACAAACGGGCATGTACAGAAGAGAATATATCTTAAGAGATGTATTAACAAACCTGGAGTTCCATTAGTTATTTAGGAAATAACAATAGTTGTAATATATTTTCGAACCAGGGTGGGATAAGTACGCATGCCTACTACTTACACGCCAATATTATGTTACATTTAAAGTTATACAATGATACTGGAAAAATCCACTAAGCTTAGAGTTTACACAATGAAATGAATGAATGATGTTTTATAAATTCCTATGAGATTATGCTGAAAGTACCTTCTTTTAAATAAAGAAAAAAATCTGCTTGCCCTTCGGGCCTTCAGCGCACGCGCTGGCGTATAGAGCGAGTTCTGATGGGATGCTTCGGGCCTTTGGCCCTCAGGTTTGTTTGTATGAAACTCGGAGATTGTGACAGTCCTTGGGCTGGCGTAGCGCGCTCTGACGTGACGTATTGGCCCTTCGGCCTTAAGCTACGCGGAGCTCGGCCTTCGCCCTCGCGTAATGTAAGGCCGTTGTCACTCACCTTGTAAGGCACCCGGGAATTATAAGGGTCTCATCATCATCATCATTCAGCCGGAAGACATCCACTGCTGGATATAGGCCTCCCCCAAGGAGCGCCACAGCACACGGTCGCGAGCCACCCGCATCCAGCGACTCCCCGCTGCCTTGACCAAGTCATCAGTCCACCTAGTGGCAGGCCGTCCAACGCTCCGTCTTCCCGTGCGAGGCCGCCACTCGAGAACCTTTCTTCCCCAACGGTTATCGGTTCTACGAGCAATGTGGCCCGCCCACTGCCACTTCAACTTGCAGATTCTCTGGGCTATGTCGGTAACCCTCGTTCTTCTGCGGATCTCCGAGTTTCGGATCATGTCCCGCAGAGAAACTCCAAGCATAGCTCTCTCCATCGCACGCTGAGCAACTCTGAGCTTATTTAAGAGGCCCACATTCAGCGGCCCATATAAGGATCTGCGATATGTTTAATATTTGGTGTTCTATTTTAAGTAGGGGGTGCTCAATACAAGGCCGTTCAGGGTGCTAATCTTTTTTTTCTTTGACGACCGTTGTAGCCTAGTAGTGACCCTGCCTTCGAAGCTGGAGGTCCCGGGTTCGAATCCCGGTCAGGACATGTATTTGTGTGATGAACACGAATATTTGTTCCTGGGTCTTGGATGTTTTCTATGTATTTGGGTCAATCAACTTTTCTTTGTTGTTATTCGGTCCCGTCAGCGAGGAGACAACAGTAACCGAGTTTCTTCGAAAAATGTTCATGATATGGACTTCAAGCGTGCTCAAGAGAGGGCCCATGTCCAAATGGATAGATACTCATTGCTAAAACTCATGTTTGGTAAATTTAAAGCCTATAAAATCACAGTTTTAAAGAGTAACTCAGGAGACGTAACCATGGTAACCAGCAACAAAGAATAGTTGATCCACCCATTTAAGTATTTATTTATCTATGTAAGTATGTATATCGTCACTTGGTACCCATAGTACAAGCTTTGTTTAGTTTGGGACTAGGTTGATTTATGTAAGATTGTCCAAAAAAAAAAAAACTACCCTACGCCGCCACTGGTATATTGAACTGAACTAACAGACCTTAGTTACTCCCTGACAGTTCTAACAGTTCTTCATGATAGTAAGTCCCGTTATAATAGTAGATTGTATGACAAGGGTCTAAAATGAGCCATATTATCACGAGATAGTTATTTTCCCGAACGAAGTGAGGGAAAATAGTTCGAGGGGTAATATGGCTTTTAGACCAGAGTTATACACTCTACTTTTCACTTCGATTGCGAGAAAATAAATAAACAAAGGTTAACCCACCCAAAATTAACAATAAATTCCACGGCGAAGATATATACTTTTGCAGCATGATTTTTTTTTCTATACTCATTTGACACACAAAACATAGACACTGCGGTTCGCGCGCAACATTCACGCGCGAAAAAAGCTAACTGACCTTCCATTGAGCGCTTCAAAGTGTTGCTCGAACGATTTAACCACTTTTTTAATTATTGTGAAATAGGGACTACTACAAACTTAATCTTTAGACTCTTTAGAAAAAATAATTATGTTTCCTGATTGGTCGATTTTAGTAAAGCTGTATTCTGGTTGGTTAATTACCCAATACCAAATATTTTTTTAAGAGTTAAATTAGTGTTCTGTGATTGGTGGATTTAATAGGTGAAGTATTTTGATTGGTCAAATTCAAATGTTTTGTAAATCATAAATATGTATTCATATTTTCCCTAGGGGTTAAATGTACTACTTTAGCCCCGCTTGACAAGTCTAATATGACACACTTTTCGAGCATGAGAAGTGAAAACATTATTTTTCCAAATTAAACACGTAACAGAAAATAAAACAAGTAGCGCCTCTTCTTCATTCTTTCTCATTATCAGACCTGAGTTGTTTTATTCCGACGACGAGTTAGCTCACAATTTCCCATTTACAGCGTCTCATCCTATTAGCACACACGAAAAAACACCCTACATATAAAAACATAGAGTTCATTTTCAAATGATAGTCCACCCTTTTAAAATCAGCCAGTTTATCTCAGCAATCCCCAAACCAATTTCAAATGTAGTAGCATTAAATAAGGTTGGTTTTCGATGGCACGCTAGAAAGCTCTTTAAGCGCCCGATTGCCGAGAATTAAGGAAATAAGCAGTTTTAATTGCTGCATGATTATTCGCCGATTGCGAGCGAACTGTTGACGGCGGGAATTGGACGCGAACGCGATTACCTCCGGCAATGTTTTACTTCCTGGCCGGAATATGCCCGCTCGGCTACAACAACAGTTAACCCCTTAAGCGCTGTAGAAACACTTTCACTGGCAGGCAACGCTACGCGCACGGCGTGGCTCGTACCGGCGTGTTCATGGTAATGTGGGCATCGCGCATTTACAGGATTCGTGCGCGCAAGTCTCTTGCTTACCATACTGCGGGCCGTATGTTTGGTTGCCACCGACACGGAAGACCTCTCGATCGGTTACATAGCCAAAATACAAGTCCCGCAAACGTTGAAATTCCACTTAAAATATTGTGTTGTGCCTGTCAGGCGGCGGACTGAAATATTTGGAGACAGACCACTAACTGTCTAAGATGGAGTCACGATCCTCAGCGATGGGGGAACGATTGAGAAGAGAGAGTGTTGTCCGTCATGCATTATTGGAAAAACTATTTTAAACTTTAAAATGACTCGTAATTACTCCATAAAATAACTACAACTAGGAACAGTAAGTACCTGAATTATAAGTTTAGTAAGTAAGTAAAAAAAATATTTGCGAAGCACAGGTTATAAATAAATAAATATAAATATTTGTGGACAATCTTACACAAATCGACCTAGTCCCAAACTAAGCAAAGCTTGTACTATGGGTACTAAGTGACGATATACATACTTATATAGATAAATAGACACTTAAATACATAGAAAACATCCATGACTCAGGAACAAATATTTGTGTTCATCACACAAATAAATGCCCTGACCGGGATTCGAACCCGGGACCTCCAGCTTCGAAGGCAGGGTCACTACCAACTAGGCTAAAGCGGTTGTCACATACACGGTGGAGACAACATAATATATTTAAAATAAATTACTCTGTGTTCTATCAATCTTGGTGTACAAATGTTTAGTATAAACAAACTAATTAATCAAGAATAGGTCGGTAGCAATCTCATAATAGTCGCTTATGCAATCGTTATATAATGAAGGTTTTTTAGTCGAGAACCGCGTTTAGACCACGAGGCTTGCCGAGTGATCCAAGTAAGGTTAAAAGCTAATTATGTAACTATTGCATACACTATTTTTTCTACGAGTAAAGGGAAATTAATTAAATAAACCGAAATAATTAAACAAACTAGTCCTGCGGAAATGAAGATTAGGCACATGGGTCGGGCGCTCGTTGATATCTTTTGTTCTATGTCCGCGGCGTCACGTGATTGGTCAATTTCATGAGTACTGTAACGGCGACACGTGATTGGTCTACATATTTCATAAGAGTTCAGTTGAAGGGAGCTCCATAGAGAAAAGTATGTGATTTTTGTTTCGTCTACGATATTTTAACGAGAAAAAAAATATATCGATGAGAAAAAAAATCTCATAATCAAGTTCCTAAAATTATAACTACAAAATAAAGTTTAAACTAACTACGCGCGTTAAAATATTCATTTAAACTATAATAGCATTTTCTAATGAACAATGTCTATAGTAAATATTAAAATCTATGAGTGGTTTCTAATTTTAGCGTCTCTTGGACGTTTATTAAATATTTTTGGCGACAAACCTATGGAGCTCTTATTAACTACCTACTGATGTACGCTTGACGTATTTATTCATTTATTTAAACTTTATTGCAGAAAACAAATGAGTACAAATGGCGGACTTAATGTTTCAAGGCACAAGTATTGCTAACTGTAAGATTGTGGGGACGTTTGTTACCTTTTTGAATGAAAATAATTCAAAATATGTAGACAAAGGAGTGTTAATAATCTTTAAATTCTTAAAAAATGGTTGGCACCTTTCAGTTGGTTTCAACCGGCAAATGACTCATCGTTTTTGTGCCTTAAACAAGATGTCCCTATATGACGAATTACCCCAGAATACGACATAGCGCTTAGAGCTTACAAATCGCAGCCAGCACAGTTTTTGTTTTTACTGACTTCCACTATGCAAATGAAAATTTGTAAGTCGATGTGAAGTACTAAAAATGTTGTAGTCTGTATTTCCTGAACTTTAGTACCATTATAGGAGATGTTTAAATTGAGAACCACAGTTCTTTATTCGAATTGCACTACGAATCTGAAGAAAAATCTCGATTTTTAACTTATTTTGTACAATTTGGTTGGTCAGGCTAGAACAAATTTAATCGCATGGTAAATTTTTGTAACAGTTTATATTTGTTACCTAATGAATCATTATCATTAAACATTGTTGCATATAAATATATAATGTAAACTTAAAATTAAGTACAACTTTCTTAACAAATAATTCAACGCGTACTTAACTGCTATCTGCTGGTAAGTAGCAGAAACATTTTGAAATACACAGCATTCATTTCTTTTTCAAATGTCCCTATTTATACATTTGAACGTCATGCGAGAATTTATTTGAATTTAGCTCGGGTTGATTTAAATAACGACCAACCACTTACCACCATAACACATAATTGAAATATCATCTCTAATTAAATATTAGTATTAATTATAATACAAAATAATTTAAATACTACACAAAAACAAAATTAGAAATAACTAGAATGAACTATGAATGTAAGCGCCATCTAGTGTTGAGTAGCCAACCTTTGCGGTTGTTTCTGCAAACTCCGCTGCTGCTCTTCTCTAATGATATCCGCTAGATGGCGCGCGGCGACGGGCATGTCTTTGAGCGCGATCTTGCTGAATGTTAGCCGGAGGTGCTGCGAGGGGGCGCTGGTGTCGTATTGAAAGGCTTGGCCGGGGATCAACATCAAGCCCCGCTTGAAAGCGGTTTCGAATACCTGAAAATAGTACTTTGACGGTTAAAAATATGGCAACGAGTTGTTCTGTGTCATGTAGAAATGTGTCACGCAGTAGCCGCGGCCTTGATACTGTCGTTGATTCTAAGGGCAAGCTGCACAACCTGACGATTAAGTACGAACCGAACATATCATTAAAATACATGGCGCCGGAAGCCCACAGAAACTTGTCAAACTTTCCATGCAATAGGGATGATTGGATTCATAAAAAGATATGGGACTGTAAAGATCCGCAAAAATGTTGTTAGAATAGAATATAATAGAAATGTATTTATTTAGCACACATTATTAAAAAGTATACAATTTAATTGTAAAACAACTTGTACATGTTTGCAAATTCTGCGACCTAAAAACTTGCACTTCGATAAAAGTCAAATCAATATTAAAAAAATGGTTTGCAACTCTATCTTACAATGATACAGAAGACATAATACGCACTTACTCTTGGTCTGTGGTCAGCTAAATCTTTATCAGCTAAGCTACTCGCACTCATTCACGTCACACACGCACACACCACACCCCTACTCACTTACACACTCACACATCTTCACACATATTACACACAAACACTTTTACTTAGTTTATTAATTTTCATGTTTTATACTCGTAACTGCTACAAATGGTGCATTCCAAGATACAGGCTCGCCTAGTTTGGACTGCACCAGAAATCCCGTGTAACCTGTTGTATCTTTGTGTTTGAATCAATAAATTTACTCTTTACTCTTTACTCTTTACATCTTATGTGCTAAATAGGACACCCACTCAGCATGTCACATTTCATTCAACATTCAACATTTCATTTTGCGCGCTGCGTGTTTTTTCGCTTATTGATTGGTCAAATGTAAATTGAAAGTTACAAATAGAATTCTCATATTTCAATAATAAAAAAATTGTACCGGATACTATGTACATAAAAGCAATATTTCAAGACACAACCGGCAAATTTCCTTTTTTAATAGGTTTTCAGTTATCATTAGCTATGCTGTATTTTGCCTGTCATTTTCTTCTTTTGTGTTGCTCTAATTGTATGTAGTTGGTCCCATACAAACGTTTGATATTCACTAAAAACTGGTTCGAATGGCATGATTCTTTCTTATAGATTTTAACGAAAATCTATGAATCTATAACAGAGCATAGTATCGTATGCCATATTGCTTTTATTAGCTATCGCATGAAACAGGTGCGTTTGCGACTTTGCGTCCACGCAGGAGAGTCGACTTTATGCGATCGTGTCACTTTAAACTTGCATGGTAAATCTATCAAAAAATAAAAAGTATTTATTGTTTTTTTTTATACAACGCCGGTGGCAAACAAGCGTACGGTCCACCTGATGGTAAGCGGCCACCGCAGCCTATAGACGCCCGCAACTCCAAAGGAGTCACGTGCGCGTTGCCGACCCTTTATAAGATTTGAAGATGCACTGTGTTGACAGCAGAAGGAACACAACCTGTCAAAATGTCATTTAGGTCCCTCGCTCTCAACACAGTGCATCCTCGGGAGCTCTGGCAACCTTGCTCACCTCCAGGAACACAACACTACATACTTGTATAGTAGATAATGTTATTATGGCTGTGGTCTTCTGCAAGGCGGAGGTACTTCCCCAGTTGGGGGTTGGGTTATTGTCGCAAAAAAAACACAATCAGCAATACAGAAAAAAAACAAGGTTAAATTTCGAAGTTATAAATTAGGTTATCAACAATGGTGCGACAATAGGCTCGGGCTCAGCGTGTGTTACGAGCCTGGTCGGCTGCGGCTGTACAGCGCTGGTTTTCAGCCCGCACCCACTTCACAGCTCAACACAAAAAAATAATAATATCACACCCACCATATTGTAAACATCATCGACTCCCCGCACTCGCAGCCACAGGAACAGTCCGCCGGTGGGCGTGTGCCACTCGGCGAGGGACTCGAGCGGAGCGAGCGCCTCTAGCAGCGCGTCGCGCCGGCGCCGGTACAGGCTGCGCGCGCGCCGCAGGTGTTCCGCCAACCACGGCCGGTTGGACACGATGCGGTGCACCAGGCACTGCCGGACGAAATTAATCACTCATCATCATCATCATCATCATTTTCAGCCTGTAATCGCCCACTGCTGAGCATAGGCCTCTCTTCGAGTACGCCACTCGTCCCGGTCCTGAGCCAGTCTCATCCAAGAAAAATTTATCACTACATAGTATAAAACAAAGTCGCTTTCTATGTCCCTATTGGCCGCTGGTTTTTTTTTTATACAACGCCGGTGGCAAACAAACTTACGGTCCACCTGATGATAAGCGGCCACCGCAGCCTATAGACGCCCTCAACTCCAAAGGAGTCACGTAAGCTTTGCCTACCCTCTATAAAATTTGAGGATGCACTGTGTTGACAGCAGAAGGAACACATTTAGGGCCCTCGCTCTCAAAACAGTGCATCCTCGGGAGCTCTGGCAACCTTGCTCACCTCCAGGTACAACACTACATACTTGTGTAGTAGATAATGTTATTATGGCTGTGGTCTTCTGCAAAACGGAGGTACTTCCCCAGTTGGGCTGCTCCAAATTCGAGCAAGATGACATTTTGCTGTGCCCTACCTCTCTTAAAACTGTCTGTTTTGTATGGGATAGGTACCAATTTCGGTAAGAGAAGAGGTTCAGTAATTATGTATAATTGTATATAATTGTATTCCATTTTCAGCCTTTATTAAGCCAATATAATAATGTAAATTAGATTACTATTTCATAAAATGCGTCTTAACCACATATTTCAATTTTAACGCTATTTAATTAAACAATGTTTTGATAATGATAAAGTTCAGTAAATGTTGCCAAAAGCCAAAGTCATGTTGATAAACAAGGCCGTTGCCCACGCGCAGATTACTTTGTTTGAAAAGAGGTGACGAAACGTGAAAAACGTGAGTCAACAGTTTAATTGATGAAGATAGTTAGAAATCTACATTACCAGCCCGTAATCACTCACTGTCCTGCTAGCCTCTTCAACTACGCCACAAAAAAAACCGGTCAAGTGCGAGTCGGACCACGCACAATAAAGGGTAAATACATTGAATCTAAAAAGTCGTATCTTCATAGGGAACTCACGGCACTTACAATCTTTTGTTTGGGCAAGACAGTTTTTAAGCGAAAACTCAAAAACCGTAAAACCTATATAGTTCAAACCAAAAATCGTTGAAAGTATTTACTAATGCACACCACCTCAATTTTTTTCAGAATTTTAAACTTTATAGTTTGGAAATTAGAGGGGGGGACACACTTTCTATGACTTTGACAGCTAATATCTCACCAACGGTTGACTTAAATGGACAAGTTTTTTATAAACCTCCATATCATTTTTAAAGGCCTATCCATCGATACCCCACACGACTATGTGCGTTGAACATTTTTTTTTTCATCCACCGGTTACATGTATGGAGTGCCCCCCCTAATTTAATGTTTTTTTTTTTTTAATTTCATATCATTTTTATATAGCGGTTCATAGAATACACCTTTATACCAAATTACATAATTGTAGTTTTTATAGTCTCCGAGTAAATCGGCTGTGACATACGGACGGACGGACGGACAGACATGACGAATCTATAAGGGTTCCGTTTTTGCCATTTTGGCTACGGAACCCTAAAAAGGTATTAAGTAGAGGGAAATTATGCTTAGAACACAATTTTTGACTTCGTAACAGCGGGAGCCAGCGGGGGAGCGGGGGGAGGGGAGAACTCGTAAACGGTGGCCCATAGCAAAAAAAAACTGAGACAAGTATATTCGTTATTTTATAGAAACATCAACTTAAAATAACAAAAAACAATGATACTAATTATCTACGTAGGTACACTAGAAAGCCTATCATCCTTCATCTCACAGAACTTCAGACACTCCCTACACACATCCGTCCATCGCCACGCAAGCAGATCACACTCGGGTGCTGACACCAACAGGGCATTCAGCAGCGTCAGGGCGCGGAGGTGCGGTGAGTTCCTGTGAGACACAGTGCGAGCCGGAGGCACTGCTAGAAGCGGGCGCGTACGAGGTCTAAGATCCATTCGTGGGACTCCTGGAACGTGCAACCTCACAAATTGCCTCACTAATTCAAGGCAATCTGACTCTCCCCGTAAGTAATACACGGCAAACAAAGGAGAGTAGGCTGAAGTTGCGCCTCACTTCTAAAGAGTGGAAAGTCAGAGTTCCAAGTAGAAACTTTGTGGGATAAAGAAATGGATAATATTCATACATTTTTTTATATAGAAATCTTAGAAATGTTTTTTGAACCTTTTCCAAGAGTAGTATATATAAGTATATTCGTAAGGGTTCCATATTATAGCCGATGCTTCTAGCTTGCTTCGCACCAGCGCGTTATATAATAACTTAATAGCTACTAATATATAGCTATAAATGTATGAGCTGACAGTTAAAATCTGACATTAAAATCTACCTAACGGTAGTACAAATGTTACCTGATTACCCCGCTGGACCTGGATGGGGTTGACTCTACCCGGTACGCGGCGGTACCGGGACGAATGGACGTGTGAAGATGATAAGTACCTGTGCTAGAGTGCAGCTGTGCAGCAGCTCCGCCTGCATGTGCAGCTCGGCGCGCCGCAGCAGCGGGCGCGGCGCCGTGAGCCAGCCGCCGCGCAGCCCCGCGCTCACCACCTTGGACAGCGAGTCCAGCCGCACCACGCGCCCCGCCGTGTCCAGCGACAGGAACGACGGGACATTCTGACAACATAACCTGCTTCGTCAAAAATACACATCGTATATACACATACATGAATAAATCATTCATTCATTCATTCATTCATTCGTTCATTCATTCATTCATTCATACAGGGTGTAACAAAACTAGTGAGCACCCGTTTAAGGGCGTATTCGGTATCGTGTTCTGATTAGGAAAAAGTTTTTTTTTTTTTTTTTCCTTATCCGTATCTGCAATCAGTCATTCTGACTATACGCAGGTTTGGTGTCGTTATGATGGCGTTTGGAACGAGTATCCTTTGATTCACGCTCCTCTTAAATAAGACGTCTCCCCTTCCTTCAGGATTCATCGCTTTGTTCGAATATATCGCTTCGTTTTAGTCGCTTAGCGTAATCTCTGGTGGTGAGTTTTACTGCTAGCTGGTTTGGGTGGCGTATAAGGCGATTTTTGTATTGTTTGGAGCTCTTCTCGAACTCCTCTTTTATGGTATTTATGTTTAAATACTTGTGGACTTCTGCATTTGTGATGAACCATGGTGCATTTGATAGGCTTTTCAGTATGCAATTCTGAAGGCGTTGGATGATATTCACTTTTGAGTTGCTTGCTGTCCCCCAGAGTTGTATTCCGTATGACCAGATTAGGAAAAAGTAAAAGAAATTTTTTTTGACGCAATAAATTTTTGGCCTTTGTATGGACATTTGGCTGACTTGGACGACCTGCCCCATAGAAAAAAATTACCTTACCTTAATATACGCGAAAAAAAATTTTTTTTTCGCGTATATTAAGGCCCAAAAAAGTGCCCTGAACTAGGTTCCCCTGTGTTCCAGGCAAAAGACAGGACCAATATAACTATTTTTAATCATAACTTGCAAATAAAATTACACTTTTATTAACTGCAATTAGTTCTCAATAATAATGCTGTGATCGCATTAGAAAATAAATTATCTATCACTATTTCCTCTGTTGCCGACCTTTCCTGTTACATGACAGTAATGACAGTTTAAAACGCGATATCTTAATTACGGGTGATTTCTCCAAACGGTCTGAAGTGCGTGATATTGAAGAAAACAATAGAAGGCCGGTTTTAAGATTTCTGGTATTACACCATCGAGCTAATTGCCTGTCACTGTAAAATACAATTTTTTATTATTATTATTTTTATACAACGCCGGTGGCAAACAAGCTTACGGTCCACCTGATATAGACACCCGCAATTCCAAAGGAGTCACTTACGCGTTGCCGACCCTTATAAAATTTGAGGATGCACTGTGGTGACAACAGAAGGGAATGTTACAATGTGTTAAGAAAGTGATGTTCAGTGTCATTTTTTTTTAAATGAATCTCATAAATAATGAATCCATCAAAACTCACTAGGTTCAGTCTTTAGTCCCAACACCGAAAGCAGGAAGAAGTAAGAAACTAAGGAAGTCGATGCAAATAAGGTTGAGATCATACAGCTGAGAAAACACTATCCACTTATCAACGTGAAGGAACAGAATAATATACCTCATCTTCATAGTTCAGGAACATGTAGGGGTCGTCCTCGAGTATGAGGAAGTCGTACTCGCAGGCCAAGTCGTAGATGCGCCGGCGCCGGTGCGCGGGCAGCGTGGCGCCCGTGGGGTTGCTGGCCGTGGGCACGAGGTACAGCAGCCGCGGCCGGCGCAGCCCGCGCGCGCGCCGCTCCGCCAGCGCCGCCTCCAGCCTCTCGGGAATCAGGCCCTGCGCGTCTTCCGGGATACCGATGATTTCTGGACTGTATGGTTTTAACTGGAAATAAGGAGGTTAAGTAGCAGTGGGCAGGGCACATTGCTCGCAGGACTGACGGTCGATGGGGCCAGAAACTGCTTGAGTGGCGTCCACGCACCGGAAGACGAGCTGTCGGTAGGCCTCCGACAAGGTGGAGTGATGACCTGGTGAAGGTCGCGGGAATCCGGTGGAAACGAACGGCAAAGGACCGGTCTGAATGGCGAGCCTTGGGGGAGGCCTATGTTCAGCAGTGGACGTCTTTCGGCTGAAATGATGATGATGATGATGATGAAGAAGGTTGGGTGTTATGGTGAAACTAAATAGCTTTCTAAATTCCGAGGATGCCGAGTTTAGAGCAGGGATCTATGTACATTTTTCTGTAGCTGTCGACGCAATGAATCGTCTAATCTTAAAGATTTAAGCATACATAGGGATATAGGGACAGAGAAAGCGACTTTGTTTTATACTGTGTAGTGATTATATTCTGTTTGAGTGGTTGTATGTCACCCACAAGGATTAGGCTGAAAATCAGCGCTGCAGCCGCTAGGCTGTAGCATCATGCTGAGCTTGATCCTTTTTGTTTCTGTTTCTGTATGTTTTTTTTTTAAATTCTGAATTGTGTGCCAATGCAAATAAACATTTTTCTTTCTTTTCTAATCAATAAAGGGTCACAGTGTCTGCTTATCGACACGGAATAACTAGTCTACGCATAGAAGCTGTCATATAAAATCTGATCCAAACGACAAATCTAAAAGACCCCCATCAAAATACTAACAGCGACATGCACGCCAGTGTAAGTGTACTCCGAGACGAGGATGGGGTCCCCGTCGTCCATTAGCAGGTCGATGGCCTGGTAGATGCCGTGCTGCGCCCCATTGGTGACCAGCACGTCGCGCGGCAGCGGCGGCGGCCGATGCAGGTCTTGCTGGAAGGAGCGCAGCTCGCTGAGGAGCGCGGGCAGCCTGGGGAGTTAACAACATATTCCTATCATTCGTTCGTAAAATGACAACCCACCCAAAACAGATGCAGGTAATTTGGCTTACGGAACTCTCGTTAGCTACTATAGAATGCTAATTAATTTTCTGGTTTTGAAACGGCAGGTTAGTACCTGCAGCGCAGTAGCCCGATCCTTGTCCTCCATGTGTGTGTAAAGTCCCGCCGGTCAAGCACAGCATAACCCATTTCCGGCCGAGAAAGCAAGTCTGCTGAACACCTCGTCGTTGGTTACTGCTGTCGACTCACCCTAGCCAGATTGTCTTCCACGTGTGAAGCCCCGCCGGTCGAGTCCAGCTCAAGCCTGCTGATAACTTCATCATTGGCTATTGCCGGCTCACCTTTGGGACGGCAGGTACCGCAACGCATTAGTCTATTCCTTGCCCTCCATGTGTATGGCCTCTGCGGTGGAGCCAGCTCGACCCTGCTGAACACCTCGTCGTGGGCGACTGACGACTCACACTCACCCTTGGGACGGCAGGTACTGCAGCGCAGTAGCCAGCTCCTTGCCCTCCATTGTGTATGGCTTCTGCGTTGGAGCCCAGCTAGACCCTGCTGAACACCTCATCGTGGGCGACTGACGACTCACACTCACCCTTGGGACGGCAGGTACTGCAGTGCAGTAGCCAGCTCCTTGCCCTCCATGTGTATGGTCCCCGCTGTGGAGCCCAGCTCGAGCCTGCTGAAGGGGAACACCTCCTCGTTGGGCATGCCCTCGGCCAGTGAGATCATCTGCCGGCCCACGCCGTACGCCAAGGTTGCTGCGGACGAGATCGAAATAAGGCCAGGCGAATACTGCCTGCATTACACGAGAAGATCATATAAATATAAAAGTTTGCCGTTTGGGTACAGAAAACAAACTGCGCCGTGGGGTGGTGCATTATATAGCAGAACTAATCGTTTTTTTGTATCATTGGTACGAGCCCCCTTTTTAGGGTTCCGTAGCCAAAATGGCAAAAACGGAACCCTTATAAATTCGTCATGTCTGTCCGTCGGTCCGTCCGTCCGTCCGTCCGTATGTCACAGACGATTTACTCGGAGACTATAAGCACTACAATTATGAAATTTGGTAGGAAGGTGTATTCTATGAACCGCTATATAAAAATGATGTGAAATTACAAAAAAATATTAAATTAGGGGTGGCACTCCACACATGTAACCGGTGGATGAAAAAAAAAATTTCAACGCACATAGTCGTGTGGGGTATCGATGGATATATAGGCCTTTAAAAATGATATGGAGGTTTCTAAAAAACTTGTCCATTTAAGTCAACCGTTGGTGAGATATTAGCTGTTAAAGTCATAGAAAGTGCGCCCCCCCCCCCTTCTAATTTCCAAACTATACAGTTAAAAATTCTGAAAAAATTGAGGTGGTGTGTATTAGTAAATACTTTCAACGATTTTTGGTTTGAACAATATAGGTTTTACGGTTTTTGAGTTTTCGCTTAAAAACTGTCTTGCCCAAACAAAAGATCGTAAGTGCCGTGAGTTCCATATGAAGATACGACTTTTTTAGATTCAATGTATTGGATAGTGATTTTAAACCCTTCTTTGTGCGTGGTCCGACACGCACTTTGCCGGTTTTAAAATTACGTATTTTGGTGTCTATTTCATTTCATCTATATTTGTAGGACAACACTTACTTTGTATGAAAACAGACTCTTGTTAAGGTTTATGAATACGAGGTATAAAATATAAAAACATTGTATGAGTACTTAAACATTTATCATTATTCCAATACAAATATTTACATACTTATAGGTACTTAACTAACATGACACTTGAATCAAAATATGTAAAATAATGAAGATAAATATTTTTATTGGCCATAAAAGTCAAATTTCATATCTTATCATATTCCGCCTACGAATATTATCACCAACGCATTTTTGATGCATCGTCTGGGCCATTCTACTTTTTCATGTTTTCAGACACTTTTATTTTACATGCAGATTTTGGAATACTTGGCCCTCACTTCATATTTTTGTATTGTTATTAAAAAAAAGGTTTAATTGCAGTATCACATCCGACAGTTTTGGTAATTAACGAACCACAGCTAATATCAATAAATCGAGTAACTCAGTGGTCCTTGGATGTCTCACCATTTGTATGAAAAAATGGTTTTTACCACTGTGTTACCCACCTTTTACAGCAATATGTTAATATTTAAGTATTTTTACCTATAAATTCCTTTTATAAGGTTCAGGTACTATTTCGAAATCCTATTTTCATACACTAATTTAATACATATCATAGATTTTTTTTGGTAACAGAAAACTGGTCATGAAAAAGTAGAATGACCAGTCTACTTTGTTTTCTTCATTCATGCATTACAAGATAAGCACATATCGGAGTAGATAATGTTGTTATTACATTATTACTGGTAATATATTAAGTGCTGGGTGTGTACCGGTCTGCACCGGTCGATCTTCGCAGTTATCAGCATACTGACATGATGTCACACTGCCGATTCATGATGTCAATTATTAATACACTGTGAACTTTCATTATCTATAATTATTGAAGTATTTTCTCTGTTACTCGGAGCAAAACAAAAGAATAGTTGCGCAGTGCCTTTACCAATCCGACACACGAAGAAAAGAATCGAATGAATGTTAGTTATTTGGTTATCAGAATTTTTGACGACCGGTTTAGCCTAGTGGGTAGTGCACCTGCCTGTGAAGCTGATGGTCCTGGGTTCGAATCCCGGTCAGGGCAAATATTTGTGTGATGAGCATGAATATTTAACCCCTGACAATAAGACAAGCCCCAAGCAAGTTGGCTTTCAAACGTATGCTCTTCAAGCACCTGCTAGAACAAGTCTAGCGTAAACTAATCAGTTAGTATCCCCTGTATTTATGCAGTAGTATATATTTGTGTGTATATATATATATATATATATATATATATATTTATGTATGTATTTGTATATATAATTCCGAGGTAAATGTATATTAGTTACGATTATATGTATGTTTATTCTTTCGAAATCGTTTAACTTTTATGAATTATTTTCTCATTGCACCCACATTTGCTAGTTTCTGTTTGGTCCTATGGTCGACTGGTAGAGAATGCCTCATGGCATTAAGTCCGGCCTTTGTACTTATATTCTTTTTGTGCAATAAAGTTTAAATAAATAAATAAATAAATATTTGTTTCTGAGTCTAGGATGTTTTCTATGTATTTAAGTATTTATATCTATTAAATATATCGTCGTCTAGTACCCATAACACAAGCCTTCTTGAGCTTACTGTGGGGCTAGTTCGATTTGTGTAAGATTGTCCTCTAATATTAATTTATTTTTTATTTATTTGAAAAATTATTGGTTTGTTAGATATACTAAAAAGTCAATGGCGGATATTTTACTTTTCACCATAATAAACAAAGGTAATGCCCGACCGTTATCCGAAATTAGTTCCAGTAGTTTTCCACAAAATGGAGAAGGGTCTTTATTTTCCTGGTCGGACTATAGGTACATATTAGTAAATATTGATAACTTCCGCCTTGACTATGTAAGCAAGGTGACAGTCAGGTTGCTTCCTCGTATCAGCACACATATATCAGACAACATAAACATTCAGTGGATTTGTTTATAAACGCGAACTCCCTGATAAGCCCTAGTTATGCATACCTCAAAGGGCCTACTTCGGACTTCGTATCGCGCCATCCCTTTCACTCATATAGTGTATAACACGAGAGTGAACGGGAAGGCACGATACGAAGTTCGGATTTCAAGTTCGGAGTAGGCCCTCTGTGATGGAATTTTAACTAACTAATCAATCATATATGTCAAAACATTTTTACCAGCTCCGCACGGATGTAGTTAGACCACATCACCTCTCATCTACCGAGCCCGGTAATACCTGACGACACACTTTACTGTTGTATTAAATTAATTATAGTTGTATTAGTGAATGACATGTTTATTATAAAGGCCTCGCCACATTCAACGCGGTAGCGGCGCGGTCGCAGTTTGCGCGCGGCCCCGCGCTGATCTGAATGCACGGAACGTTACGAACTATGTCACACCGGCCAAGCGCGGGACCGCACGGCTACCGCGCAGTTCGAGCGCGGGGCCGCGCGCAAACTGCGACCGCGCCGCTACCGCGTTGAATGTGGCGAGGCCTTAACTGCACGAAATGAATTGTTGTATACCTGCATTGCGGGTAAAACATAGTGCTCAACCGTATCTGTCTATGTACCATCTTTTTCTACCTATGTTTAACAAAATAAATATTCTGATTCTGATTCACACTCTTCATAAAACCGCCAAAAGTTAGTTTCAACAGGAAAAATAAGGAAATCTCAATGAAAACCTGAATCTTAATCTTTTTGGTAAAATACTTAATAATAACGGCGGTCTTATCGCTCTTTAGCAATAAGAGCGCCTGTTGTCGACCTCTGCTTATTTCTCGCTATGTTATGTTTCTGACCTGCTTTGTATCTTTATTGAGGTGTGCAATAAAGAGTATTTGTATTGTATTGTAATGAACATCATCCCCCACAAAATTTCAAGTTATTAAGTTTTTCGGAACAAAAAAGTTTTGATAATTTGTATGGCTTTGGGCCACCAGGATTCGAAGACTACCAATTTTGTCACAAAACATCTAAAATAATTTTTAACATCACATATTCATATTCAATTTATTCATAAAAACAATTTACACGTCAACGAGTATTTAAATAAAATATTAAAATACCAGTAAAATTATACAATCACGAATTATGTCAGAGTTCAATCCAAATTAATACAATTTCATTAAAACATTACGTAATAATCAAATACAATAATAGTATATTATGCAACTGGTGTATAAGAAGGGTATAAAAAAGCAAGTGGTGTGGGTTGCGATGTGAGCCTTGAGCGAACATCGCAAGTAAAGACACCACGAGCCTTTTTATACCAGTTATACACCGTTGCATACAATACTTTTTCTACGACTCATTTCAAATAAAAAGTAAGTATTTTTCAGATTTTTCATGCGCCATATTTCTCCTTAGTAATTGTGCAACTTACCTACGTAATTTCTTCAGTAATGCTATATACCTTCTTCTTGGATTTTTAATAGAATCAACGTACCTATACACATTTTCTTCATGAACACAAAAAAATAGTTTTATTTAAGTAATATAATCATTTATCAGCTTAAATGTTTTCGTATTCAATTAAGAATTTGTAGGGAAATCAAAAATATGACATAAACATGACAAAAATATGGCTTTGGTTTTTTTTAATTTGCTAGACATGGCATCCGACCTAAACTGAATTCAAATCCGCACCGAATCTTAACTGTTTCGTTTTCATAAATATATCCGAAAATAGATAAAACTTGTGAAGGAACACAAAAAGATGATAAATGTATGTATTCATATTAGTAAATAATATATTATGCAATTAATTCATAAAAATTATAGCAATGTTGCGTTAAGTTGGCAGCACTGATTTTAATCATAAAAGTTTCACTTGAACGCACCGAAGAATGACTACTAAACATAGTATTTGTAGTAGTCTGTGGCACCCAACTCTGCTTTTATTTTTCATTAAAGTAGGGTAAAGAGTGGTTCTGTTGATGTTGAGTGGGTCTGTTAAGAACAACATTAGACTTCTTAATTCGTCTTTAATATTGATTTATGACGCTCTGCGCTGCACTTACCATAGACATTCGGACTGCGTGTAGTTGTATATTTTAACCGTGATGGTGTCAGGGTGTAGTTGTATGTTTGTGTTGTCCGTTTGTTCGCAGATCGTGAGCAGCTTTCGATCTACTTGATACTGGCAAATTTGTGCCAACCCTGTTGGCCAGAACGCCATAAATAAAAAAGAAGAAGAAGAAGGGTAAGGGGTGTGTTTTTGGGCAATAGACTAGATAGACTTAACAGAATAAATAAAGTATGTATTTATGTTACAGTTCATGATTGCGTAAGAATGCGAAAAAAGTACAGCGGGGTAATCACGTAACTTTTGTACTACCGTTAGATAGATTTTAATGTCAAATTTCAACTGTCAGCTCATACATTTATACTTCAAATTTGACAGTAAAATCTATCTACCGTTAGTACATAAAGTTACGTGATTCGCCTGGTTACCTATCGCAAATTCGATTTTTTTTAAGCCGAATATTAAAAGTCCGAAAACGAAACGCCTTTTTTCATTTTACATTTTTTTCATTTGTCCGAAGTTTCATTTTCTATATTTTCTATTGACCGATTTTTGTATGGTCACAATTTTACTATCCAGCTGATTTAAAATCACAATGATATTATAATTTCGTACATTCATTTGGCAAATTTTTATTTGTCCGTAGGGTTAAAATATCGTAAAGTCCAGATATTTCTAAAAATAACAAAGTTCATTTCCATCGAGTTATAACAAATCATGAATACTGTGTTATTTGCTATGAATTTAAATGCAGGTGCTGATTGAGGAAACTCATAATTATATTTCAGCTAGGACTAAAAATTACGTTCATTATTATGATCACCCTACAAACAGTCGATACAATTATTAATCGATTTTGTCCCAACAAGTCTTTCTGGGCTTTTATAAAAAAAATAACCTCGAAGATTAAGACGGGAGCTTCGCTTCGCTTCAGCTCCCGTCTTAATCTTCTAACCTATCCGCATTAGAGTCGATTTTGTCTCAACAAGTAATTCTGGGCTTTTATAAAAAAAATAACCTCGAAGATTAAGACGGGAGCTTCGCTTCGCTTCAGCTCCCGTCTTAATCTTCTAACCTATCCGCATTAGAGTCGATTTTGTCTCAACAAGTAATTCTGGGCTTTTATAAAAAAAATAACCTCGAAGATTAAGACGGGAGCTGAAGCGAAGCGAAGCTCCCGTCTTAATCTTCTAACCTATCCGCATTAGAGTCGATTTTGTCCCAACAAGTCATTCTAGGTTTTTATAAAAAAAATAACCTTGAAGATTAAGACGAGAGCTTCGCTCCCGCTTAGTCTTATATATCGAAATTATGGAAAATGTCACGTCGACTTTCCGTATCATTGAAATTATGAAAATGTGGCTAACGTATAAGTTGTCAAATGTAAAAATTGGGAACTGTAAAGCGGGCTTTTGAATTGCGGACAAATGACATTGTGGTAAAATGAATCCGTGGTATTTCAAACAGTTGCGAAACAAAGTATTTGGATTGTAAAGATTCGGTGAACCGTTTTCGGACAACTGAAATTCGGTAAATAGATTTTCGAAACATCGATAGGTTACCGATTCGCCTGCAGGAGTAGAAAAATAATAATTACATAACACATGAATCACTCTTTCGCTGTACCGCGCATGAATTGACAAAAACATGAGAAAAGATAAGCCAAGTACCCAGGTTGTTATTTGACACGAAGAAAGAAACACTAGTAATACTGGTTTCCTCTGGATCACAGATCTGAAATGCACCAACTTATTGTTGTTTTGCGGCGTGAACTGCGTATGAGGTGCCCGGGTTATCGCATTAGCTTATAGGTTATGAACAAACACCCGGGTACATAAAACGAGGATAATGAGTGTTTTGCGACAGACTTCCCAATCCCTACGTCTTTGTATGTATACTTTGTAAACAACATGGGACTAAAGATACTCATACTCATACACATAAAGTCACAAAAAGTCTGTGTGTATGATAGATTAGTAGAGGTTGTTACGGTATGAGGCTGGCCGTGTAGGTCCAGAATCATAACGTATACAAATTGAATTTAAACTATGATTCGAGAATGCGTCAAACTGGCATTCTTCTGGAAACAATTGGTTTTCCAGGGACTTGTCTTCAGGACACCATCGGGATCACATGTTCTGTAAATTATTTTAAGAGCATATTGTATGTATATTTCGGTACAGTAAGAAATATACTAGTTTCATATGTGCTTCCAGTGTTATATTTTAGCTACGATCTCCTCCCAGTACCTCTAAACCCGTACCTCTCGAGCAGCATACTCCAGTATTAATATATATACCACGTGATATACCACATTTGGTGGAGGTGCGGGGTTAAATATTAAGAGGCCTTATAAGTTTTAAAATGTTTTGGTTTCAAATTATGACAAAAGTATTGATAATACAAATAAAGTGATTAAATGATACCGATGATATTATTGAAGTTTTAGTTAGTTTTTTTTTTATTTTATTGTGCGTATTAGAATTTAAGCGAAAAAACACAGGTTTTAGCTTGAAAATGGTCGATTTGGAGTGATGTTTGAAACGATATTTCTTAATGGAAAAATTAAAAAAATACATTTGAAATTTATGACATTAGGTTGCAATGGTCCTGTTCTAGATAGTAACACTGAGAAAATGTCAAGATTCGTGTCAATTCAACAGTAAATCGCCTAAAAAGATGAGCGTTTTTTAACTGATAAGGAATCTTAAGTTCATTGTTTTTGTACGCTGATTGGCAAACATAGTGAAACTTTTTAAAAATACCACCATTGTGACTACCTATGTTCACAAATAAACACTTACTTACTTACTCTTTATTGATAATATTGTTAAATATTACATTTAGATAGAGACAGAGGTAGCCAAACGGTATTATTTCGGTACCAAAAAATTTCGAACGTAACTTTTACAATGGGTACGTAAGCGCGACCAACAGCGAACAGCGACTAAGTTGGTAATCTATGGCGCCCAACGAAATTTAACAAAAATGGGTATTTTAGGCATTCACCCAATAACTAGCGCCAAAGATTATGAAGTGCTAGCGATGATTGGTTGGCGCCATTGGCCCTTTTAACGCCCAAACGATACCTTAATGAAAACAGCTCAAGTATCGAAAAAAATAGCGGTACCATTGTATTCCGCTACCGCAAAATTTCTTTTGCGGTATCGAAAACTAACCGAAACGAAACGGTATGACGTCATACTGTTTTAAAACGCTACCTTTATTTTCCGGTTATGCAGTCCCTGATTTAGTGGGTGTAGTGTCGTAGGGGCAGAACGAAGCCCTCATTTTAATAAATAATAAATAAATATTTGGACAATCTTACACAAATCAACCTAGTCCCAAACTAAGCAAAGCTTGTACTATGGGTACCAAGTGACGATATACATACTTATATAGATAAATAGATACTTAAATACATTAGAAAACATCCAAGACTCAGGAACAAATATTCGTGTATGATGTACTGACCGGGATTCGAACCCGGGACCTCCAGCTTCGAAGGCAGGGTCACTACCAACTAGGCTAAAGCGGTCGTCAAATAATCTCAATGTTTCAGAAAATATTGTTCGTTAATTTTATGTATGTTGTGCGTGTGGACGAAACCTGCGTTGTGGAATTGGCTCTGTGATTTATGGTTGAATAACATAAGCTTATCTGTATTATTATGTGTATCACAACGGTCGGTTACCTACATAATGTTAATGTGTTGATGTTAGCCGCTGGAAAGGTCAACATGATAAAATTTCCTCTCATCCAGTGTCATGGTAGAATTGTGTACATATTAGTTATGATAGCATTTGTTTTATTACTATTACATCAGCAGGCGAATCACGTAACTTTATGTACTAACGGTAGATAGATTTTACTGTCAATTTTGAAGTATAAATGTATGAGCTGACAATTAAAATTTGGCATTATAATCTATCTAACGGTAGTAAAAAAGTTACGTGATTACCCCGCAGGTTTATCAGGCGTATAGTTAAACAATTCTTCGAAGTACACAGAATAAAACATATAAACTAAATTGTCTCTGTTACGACAGCACCAGATTAACCACCTAGAATCGTGTTGTAACTACGTTGCGGACTCTGTTCAAGATATACCTAAGATACCAGATCGTCTAAACTCCTAAGGCTTAGTTAATGCCGTCCTTGATATCGCTTTGACCCCGTCGCAACACGCGCCTGCAATTATACTACGCCAGTTCTTGCGGTTATTGACAGCAAAAGTTTAATTTGTGCGCCTAATCAAGAACATTTCAGTTTTCTGACACCTTAATTTTGTTTAGAAAGAAAGAAAGAAGAAGAAAAATAAATAAATAAATAAATATCTTACACAAATCGAACTAGCCCCACAGTAAGCTCAAGAAGGCTTGTGTTAAGGGTACTAGACGACGATATGCTTAATAGATATAAATACTTAAATACATAGAAAACATCCAAGACTCAGAAACAAATATTCATGCTCATCACACAAATATTTGCCCTGACCGGGATTCGAACCCAGGACCGTCAGCTTCACAGGCAGGTACACTACCCACTAGGCTAAACCGGTCGTCAAAAAACATTTATTCATGACAAACACATGACAATTACAAGCAAAGTAACGAAATTTACCACGAAATGGTCACAACTCAGCATAGTGCTGGCAGCGCCGGCGCTGGTCTTCCGTTGTGACCATTTGGTGAAGTCACGGCGCAGATATTCATTAGTATTCAAAAAGTTAGAAGACACGTATTCTTTATTTTGAGTTTAGCCCGTTCATTTCGGTAATATTACTCCGTACTGGCTTGTTCTTAAAAGGTGTTAGTCTGGCTAATGATAGCAGCAACTAGAAAATAGCGGGAAATTTTAAAAATATTCAGCTTATTATTGGCTTCTCAGGAGTATTTTGCAGTCCTTTCGATAAGCATCGAATAAAAATCCAGTATTTTTGATATGTGCTCAGCAAGCCCAAATCTCTAAATGGATATTTGCTTTAAGGCAAGGCCCATTCAAAGATCTGCAACTATCTTTTAAAAATACAAAAGAATTACTTTTGCAGCCGCACAATATTTCGGTAATGTCACAACATGCATAAAAGAAGATTGAACAAGTGAACACACAGCACCACTCCGATTTGGAAATGACCCCCTCTGACACGTATGAGTTTGCAATTAACCATCCCTTTCTCTACGTAAGCTCGTAATTTCGTAAATATTTAGTACATTTTAATAGATTTTTGGAACACTGGATTACTTATGAAAAACCTATCAGGCTATTTTGCTAGAACAATAAAAATATGGTCTTTTTTGTAAAAAAAAAAATATCACTGTCTTTGATAATTACGAAATCTGCAGCATTAAACTTTATTTTTACCATGATATTCAGGATTTTTTTACAGTTACCAAGGCATTATTCAATATGTTGTACATTTATTTTGTTACTATGTTTCTTTTTCAGTCCATAGTACAATACAAATACTCTTTATTGCACAACCTCAACTAAAAAAAAACAGTACAGTACATAATTACAACGATAAATTTTTGTGCAAGCTCAAACTTTAGTATTTTCGCCAGATCTCTGAATAGGCCTTGCCTTGATGAATTAGATATACTCACTGATCTGCCTGGTCAGCGCGGGCTCTCTCCTGGCGGCCCTGTGGCTGATAAACCGGTCGTAGTCGGCCTCCGTGAGCGGCCGGTGCTCGGTGTTCGGCCCCTCAGTGTTGTAGAACTTGAACAGGTCGTCGGTCTCCTGCGAGTATGCCCGAGCCATCACCGCAGGCCTCTTTAGCATCCTCCGCATGGAATTGCGGCCTCGCAGCAGATTCAATGGCACAAACATTTTGGCGAAGTTAAAAGGAAACAATAAGTACGACGGTTACACTACAACCCACTGAAATCCGATGTGAACTAAAGTATAGGACCAACAAAGTCTATCCTATGAAACAAAAATGGTTTAGTTAATTTCAAGATTTGCTGAATTAGATTTTTGGAATTGATTAATGGATTAAGAATTTATGATCAAGTCCTAATTGTTTTTCGCAATTATTAATGTTTATTAATATTATTGAATGCCACACAACAAGGCAGTTTTCGCGACAGCGCTCATCCTTTAAATGTGGCTTGCTGATAATTACTATTGCAATGACGTATTTCAGATAAAAAAGTGTTTACCCTTTTCTAAGACGACACTGATTTGTTATGAAAAAATGGCTAAGACTGAGTCTGGCGAACGAGTGGGTTCCTTGATTGGAAGTCAATGTCAGATTAAAAATTATGGTCATTCTCTTTTGACGTCTATAAGAATGAGACGCGTATGTACTCGTACAATACGGAACTCATTATGAGGATTAATGATTACTATTAGTATTCAATATTGTAGTAAACAGCAATGCCGCTGACGCAAATTATGTACAAATGGCAGGTTTGAGTCCTGTCCTGAATTTAAACTATTATTATAGTTTGTATCTGTATTTTGTAGATGCAGTTGTTCGATTTTTTTTATAGATTATATTAGGTTATATTTATTTATTTCCTTTAGAAAATGACATTATTATTTTACATAAAAATTAAATAAAATGGATTCACTAAAAGATCGTACAGTAAAATCCAACTTAAATAAATAATAGTAAATTAAGAAATGTCACATGTTGATAAAATAATATAATAAAAATGTCTCTAAATGTAGGTATCCATGACTAGGATATCCTAGGTGATGTCAAATATTAAATTCAAAATAATAAAATAATTAATGTCATAATGTCAATAGGTACAATGTCAGTTATATACTACCTTAATCAGAAAGGAGAATTTTCGTCTTTAAAAAGCCAAAAGAAACGACATTCTAAAAGTTGTCACTAACATGAACATTAGAAGAGATTCCATTTAAAATATCTACGCAGCATTGATTATCTTTGCACGCGGAACGCTACACAGTACTCGTATCTTTGACCTCTCGCGCAGCTCGATTAAACAAAGTAGTTAGAAAAAATTATAATCTTGTTACTAATCTATTATACGATTATAAGTGACTAGCGATCCGCCTCGGCTTCGCATCTTTGTTTCTCACTTTGAAAATTACTTTCTATAAAAACATTCAACCCCCATTTTACACCTTAAGGGATGAATTTACTGAAATTGCTTTTCTTTTGTTTTATTTTAAATGAGAGTTTACCCACCAAGTAATAAGTTACTTTAAAAAATCACGTTGCCCGTACAAACCCTCAACCCCATTTTCATCCCTTTACAGGGCGAACTTTGAAAAACGCTGAAATTAGTTGTCTTATTAATTGAATGCTGGGCCTGTAAATGAAGTTTCAAGTACCTCGTATAAGAAAAATTGCTCCCCATACAAACTATCAACACCATTTTCACCACTTTAGGTGAATTTTTAAAATCGCTGAAAACTGTTCATGCTTAGAACAAGGGAAATTATAAGTTTGTTTTTTAAAAATAATTTGGTTCCCCATACTAAATTTCCAAATAAACTATAGCCTATATATGTTATTCTGATGTCTAAGCTATAATACTGGAAAGTTTCATAGAAATCCGATCAGTAGTTTTTGAGATTGTGAGGAACGTGCATCGATCCTTCTATACATTTCGTATTAACATTATTAATATTTCGAACAAACTACGAGATTTTGCGACTAGCTAACGTAAAATAAAAGTGGACCATCTAGATTTTGTACTTTATCTTGAAATTGAGCTGCGTAGTTAATATATCTACGCGTCATTTTTTCTCGTTAATGGTTCTTATCTAGAAAAATGTTATCTTATCTGTCACAGCTCTCACTAAAACAAGTTCAATGAATCTTGTAAAATTTAATCACATTTATATGAAACACGCATTCATAAGTAGATATCTAATTAAAATAATGGGGCACGCATATCGCAGTTCAGATTAATTATTTGATATAATAGAATGACTAATTACATTAAAGAATAATAATTCCGTCATTATAAAGCCCTATGAGAAATATATGACTAGCTTACTATTATTCTCATTTATATACGGCAACAGGTCAGCAGTGTCAGTTATGGTCGGAATAATGTCATTTTGACTTGTTTACCTGTCCGTTATGATGTTAATTTGGAAAAATGTTTCGTAGCGAAGTAATTTCATTTCTCGATCATTTTTTTGCAGAACTTTACTATATATCTACATTACAAGGAGTGGATACAGGCTGGACCAAAAAACTTTGGAAATACAGCAGAAAGCAACTCAGGATGATAACTGGGGTGTCTACAGGTCACTTCGGGGTCAAAGGAATCTCGGCCAAGATGGCACTAGCAGACGACACAGAATGTAGGATGTGTGGCGAGGATGACGAGACAATGGAACACTTACTGTGTGAACGTCACGCTCTTGCCAGACAGAGAATGAATGACTTTGGCAATGGTTACCCTGAACCAAAGAAATTCAGAGTACTCCCGCTGAACTCCATCATTCGGTTTGTGGTAATGCTGGAGAGCAGCTTGGAGTAGGCATAAAGGAGGGGGCAATTGCACAAAAGATCCCACTGGGTCGAAGTGCATCCGCAAGGGCCCTCATCTAAATAAGATAAGATAAGATATATCTACATTATTAATAATGTACCGCTCTTGACAATGAATCGTTTTGTCATATTGAACTATGATAAACGGGTCACTCACGTCTTTAACCCTCACCTCAGGTTCGGTTGAAACCGCTCAACCAATCTCACTGGGGCGCAAACTCTGAGAGTATTCCAGTGTTCCAAATCACACGCGTGGTGGTGTCGGAGGTTTTACCCTGGATTTTCCCCAGGCTACTCTCCAACCGCGCACTCCTATCGCTTTATTGGGCCCGGCCTATAAAGCTACAATCAGGTTAAAAAAAAGTCTAACCCGTTTAGTATATTTCAATATGTCTGAAACTCACGGGAGATTTTTATTTAAAATCGTTTTGTCATTTAACATTCAACACTTTACTATTGGTCAAATAAACCAGTGACAACAGTGCCAACCTGTCATTGGCATATGGTCATATATGGCGACAAAACTCCCAGTACCTCGATTCCACTCACTCTTCAGACTCGGTTGAAGCCGCTCAATCAATCTCACTAGGTCGCCAACTCGTCGGTCGGAGGTTTCCTCTGGATTTTTCTTAGGTCGCGCACTCCTATGGCTTAATTGGGTCTGGCCCATAAAGCCACAGTCAGGTTATAAATAAACAGTAGGTGTCGGTAGAGAACCCTTGATTGTGCGTGATCCGGCACGCACTTGGCCGTGTTTTTAAATACCAGTCAGATACTGTTCCTTGCTACTACTTTTTACACCTCTCTGCTGGACTAGTTGAACTACCCGCTGAATGTTGCTGCTTGTAGCATCTGTTCAACATTTTCAACAGGGCTGGGTAGGGAAAGTTCGGATAGAAGTGATTTCATTGGTACGGACTTCTCAATATGCGAGATCGGGGTTGAAAGCACAGGTTCGCCAATCCTGGCTAATATCTGTTATGGAATGGAATACAGATCACAGAAAGATTGCTTGCGACGTATACCTTGGCCAAACCCAATAGCCGATACTACTTCGACGTTTCACATCCTGCATGGTTTCCTGTGTGTAAATGTATCCAAACGTTAGTTTATCTTGGAGTTTGTGGGCGCTTGCCGAGCCTCGGTTGTGCTAAGTGCAGTAGAGACGCTGGTGCTGGTGCGGCTGCCGCGGCTGCGACGCGGCGTCGAGCCGGCGCTGGCCTCCGTCGGCGTGCCCATCGTGCTCGGCGGGGGGAACAATCTGCGGGAGAAACCAACTCTTAAACTACCTCATCCTAAACAATATGGGCTTTTTTTGGCACACTTTTAGACCCCCCCCTCCCCTTCCCCAACGCGATCAGTCGTGAGGTTTTTATGACCCCCCCCCCCCCCCCGTTCGGTACCTCGCATGATTTCTGGATAAACCCTAAGTGATGTTTTGTTCAACACCACTTTATTACTTATAAAGAACACAGGACAGCTGGGAAAGTTGTGCTAGTAAAATTGAGTTAAGCTCAGTTTTATAAAGATCCGTAATAAATGATTTGTTATTATTATTTCTTAATATTAAGTATTGTAATTTTTACAGTGACCTCATGGCTTGTGCGTACGCGTCTGTCATCTCGTCTACCGGCGGCAGCGGCGCCATCTCGTGGGTGCGCAGCGCGAGGTGCGGCGCGCCCGCGGCCACCGCGCACGCCATCTGTTGACACGGGAATGTCCGATATCGATCGACCGAGTGCATTGGTCGCGCGATCTTCGATGAGTTGATGAACTATTTCAAACCAATCAATCTGTTTCGTTTCTCGGAAGACATGGTCGCAAATTGCAACGAGAAAAACATGTGCTAATAAACGCAAAAACTGTAAAAAAAACGTCGGTGGCAAACAAGCGTACGGCCCGCCTGATGGTAAGCGGTCACCGTAGCCTAATATCACCAAATTTCAAGGTCATAGGTCAATGGAAAGTTAAAAAAATCTTCGGAACAATATATCGTGATAGACAACGGACGGACGGACGGATGGACGCGTGAGTGACAACAATATGGTTTCGTTTGCACCTTTCGGATACGGAATCCTAGAAAGGGCTTTCACGTCCAGGGCAGCAATCTAAATCCCATTCATTCTTGTGAAGAAAACCTTAGAATCGGTTTTCACTTCACATCCTATAATCAGTTATGCAAAACTTCAACCCACCAAAAACTAAATGGCTTCTACCATCTACACTTTCATTTTATGCGTGCCATCTTTTGTAGAAAAGAATGCAACATTTACTAACCGCTTCTCTGTTGGCTTCCATTTCAGCTAATTTCATGTTCAAGTCATGCTTTAGCCCTTTCATGAGGACGAAATCTTTTTCCAGAATTCCTTTTAGACCTGAAATGAAACGATGCTCAGCTCGGGCATACTTACGTACCGAATAGGTAGTTATATTTATATGTCTTAGTCTATCCTGCAAGTTAAGTTGTTATTGTTAACATTCGTTTTCGCTTATCAGAAACTCAAAGCAAATAAAGAAACAAAGGTAAAACTAAACATGCCAATCATCAACGGTATGGTAGTCTATTAAAAATCAAGGACACGGTTTGTAGTATTCATCATCCATCATCATCATCATTTCAGCCGAAAGACGTCGACTGCTGAACATAGGCCTCCCCCAAGGCTCGCCATTTAGACCGGTCCTGTGCCGTTCGTTTCCACCGGATTCCCGCGACCTTCACCAGGTCATCACTCCACCTTGTCGGAGGCCTACCGACAGCTCGTCTTCCGGTGCGTGGACGCCACTCAAGCAGTTTCTGGCCCCATCGACCGTCAGTCCTGCAAGCAATGTGCCCTGCCCACTGCCACTTAAGTCTCGCAATTTTGAAGGCTATGTCAGTGACCCCAGTTCTGCTACGGATAGCTTCATTCCTAATTCAATTTGTAGTATTAAATATATAGAAGTAATATACTAACTTCTTTGGCCCACTCCTTTTGCCTAACTGCAATCTTGGTGTAGAAGCCCTTTGGCTTGGAAGGTCAGACTGTGGGCACCATGCAGTTTTCGTAAAAAACGACGGCCGTTTAACTTTTCAATACTTTGGAATTAAGTGGTAAGAGGTATACGGGACTACATTTATATGAGAGAAATTAGAAACCTGCATTTTCCAAGAGTTTGTCCAAATCCAGATCTTCCGCCGGGAGTTTTGTGGGGAGTAGTTCCGGCAGCTTGTCCCGGGGTGATCGTGACGGAGGTGAGGGGGAACGGCGCCCGGGGGACCGGGACGGGCGCGAGGACCGGGGGCGAGACTGCGGCCGCGGCGTAGACGGAGCTATTAGAAAAAAAAACAGGACGACAGAAGGAGCCTCTTAGTTAGTCATAAATCATCATCATCATAAATTTAAGAGTTAGACTCTTGTCGGTGTAGTTCTCTCCATCTGACTCTATCCAGGGCCGCCTCCTTGATCTCCTTATACGACACGACTGCTAGCTTTCCTTTTATTTGTTGCATGTAGCTTAACCTCGGCCTTCCCCTTCCTCGCTTTCCTTCAATTTGGCCTTCTATGATGTTCTTTATAAAACGTCGTGTCGTATAAGATGACCAATCATTTTCCCTCTTCTATTTTCTATAATTTCCAACAGTTTCCTTTTCTCCCCCACTCTCCTCAGCACTTCATCGTTTGTATTTTTTCCCGTCCAGCTAATTTTCTCCATTCTGCGCCAACACCACATTTCGAAGGCTTCTAAATATTCTCTATCTCTTTGAGTCATGGTCCACGCTTCACACCCATACAACGCTATGCTCCATACAAAATTTTTAATGAGTTTCCTGTTAGTTTTCTGGGATATATTTATAAATCATAATATGTTGAAAATGTTAAAACGCCCCGCCGTAATAATTTAAATACAAATCCACGTTTCTCCAGTCAGGAAAAGTATACCTAAGTAAGTTATCAAACTTTAGACATTTTAGAAATATTTCTCATATACATATATTAAGAATTATTCTACGACTGCTTTTCTCTCTTGGTTCTGGGTGTCTGTAGGTCATCGGTAATCGCAGATATTTATTAATCTACTCACTATATGTGATAATCCACATCGAAAGGGACCTTATGGCGGCAGGCGCTTACGTTGCACCTATTCAATATTGTATTGGAACAGCGGCAATAAAGGCGTAAGTGCCGGCCGCCATAAGGTTCCTTTCAATATGGATTATCACATATAGTAAAGACAGTCACCTGTGGCCACGGGCACGTCCCACGCATGCGGGCGGCGCGCGCGCAGCGTGTCCCGCGGCGGCGCGAGCGGCTCCGCTGCCCCCGCGAGCGGCACTGTGCACACGCAGTCGCAGCACGTCACTAGTATAGCCGCGCGGTGAGAGAGGGAAAACTCACTGGAAAGACAATTAGTTTCTTGCTACCACCGGATACACCCTAGTCATACCTAACTTCAGTGGCTCACCGACTCAAAGCGAGTCTTAGCCTTCGACACAAGTCATATGAAGGATTTTCACAACGATTATTGGGAATAAAAATTAAGTTGAAAACTGTTTATTGGTAAGTTTAAAACTTGCACTATTAATAACCTTTTTAGATTCAGATTCAGATTCAAACATTTATTCATGACAGACAAGTACATAATAATGGGACAGAATACAAAAACAGTCGTGTCACGAAATGGACCCAACTCAGCATAATGTCCGGCATTACCGCCGGCGCTGGACTTCCGTTGGACCCATTAGTTGTCGGCACGGTGGGTAACACACAATAATAGAAAATAAAAAGGTTACATAAATAAGCTAAAGTTTTACAAATAAACAATAGAATGGAAAGAAAACAAAACAAAAAATAAATACATATTTTCTCAGCGCTGCTAAGGCGCTTTTAAGGTTAGGTAATAGGTACCCGATGCAGTCAGCTGACGACAGTCAGTTGTGACACATCCAAAACGTCGCAGTAGGTACATAATTTTTTTCTATAACAATATAATAGGATGGTGTTAATCTTACATGTCCGTCAAGTCCTTGGTCGTTTCCTCTTCTTCTTCCAAAAGCTGCAGCCCTCCCGAGCTGCCGCGGACTACGCTCGAGCCCCGTGAAGTGCTGGGAGATTCTTCCTCTACTGTCTTCTTTAGAGCCGGTCCTTCAGGCATAGATCAGTAAGTACATATTTTATCGTTGTCTTCTCGCCTGGTATCCATCGAAGCCTAAACTTTATTTGTTAAGCTCTAATATAAGTAGTTAATTAGTGGTGTCTGTCATAACAAGCTTGTGTGTGTGCTTGCTCCTAACAGTACCATCATGCTCGTCAAAATTTTATAATTGTTCATTTACATTCCGGGCTGTCCGACTCTGGAACTCCCTTCCAGTAGAATTAAGACGTGCTAAATCGATTGCTATTTTTAAATCCCATCTTAAAGAATATTCTTTGTCTCTCCCTTAAAATTTTTAATTAATTATTATGGCTGACACTATTTTATTCTTACTATTCTATAGCAGTGACATATATAAGTATATATTATGTATATGTATATTTTTATGTATGGATATTTATATATTATTTAAGTATGTGTATTTATATTGAATAGTTGTTTTGGAATCTTTTTTTTTTCTTTTTTTCTCATTGTAATAGTTTATGCACCACCTACTTTTCAGTTTTATATTTCATTTCTCCACTACCCAAAGGTGGAAGAGATCGCTCTGTAGCGATAAGACCGCCTGTTGTTCTGCCTCTGTCTCTATGTTTTTTGTTTTTTATGTGCTATTTTATTATGTGAAGTATGCAATAAAGAGTATTTGTATTGTATTGTGTACAAGTCGGGCTGCTAGGTTAGATAGTTACTTACCTACTGATACAAGTTATGTTATTGATATGTATGTTAGTCTGTAAGGTATATCTGAATATGGGCCTTGTTGCCTGATACAAATAAAAAAAATGTGCACTTAAGCAGAGTTACCAGGATGGATACAGTAAGCTCCAAACTCGACTTTCTTCCCGAGCACTCCCAGGAACGGGAACTTGATCCTGATGGTCTGCAGCAGGCACTCCTCTTTCAAGTCCCAAATGTGCAACCACTGGAATAGAATAAAGCGGCAACGTCTAAGATGCGCATAGTTTTTTTTTTGAACCTGACTGTGGCTTTATAGGCCGGGCCCAATAAAGCGATAGGAGTGCGCGGTTGGAGAGTAGCCTGGGGAAAATCCAGGGGAAAACCTCCGGCACGACCACGCGTGTGGTTTGGAACACTGGAATACTCTAAGAGTTTGCGCTCCAGTGAGATTGGTTGAGCGGTTTCAACCGAATCTGAGGTGTGAGTGGAATAGCTGAGAAGAGTCCAGCAAGAAACTCAGCTAGGCCCGACCTGGGTCGGACTGACTCTACCCGGTGTGCGGCGGTACCGGGACGAATAGGGACTATATGTGTCAGTGTTGTCGTGATCGCGCGGTGGACGTCCCCGCCGGCGGGAATGCCTAAGTGTACGCGTCGTGTCAGAGTTGGACGCCGTTGTTACGAATCTAGAGTTTTTGGGCTAGAATAAAATTTCTAGACAATCCTTGTCACTTACGCAATTACTACAGATGGTCACTGCCACCTAAGGTTGAGGAATATCTCAAAAGAATATAGCTCTTCAATTTCGGTTAATACAGTCACGATGACAAGCTACGTACACAGTTACTGCAGAAGGCCACGACCACTTCCATGTCCGCGATGACCTTGACGTCGAGCACCGCCGCGCGCGCCGGCGCCGCCAGCTTCGCGAACGGACTCGACTGCAAACAAACACAGACAGTAAATTACCTTTCAGTCGACCAAGTTGTTAAAAAAAAAAAATGTAGTACCTACTTAGTTTATATACAATTGTCACGATAGTTTTAATTTCATTATATACATTATGTTAATAGAGTTTTGCATAGACATCTAAATAGCTCTGTTATTTCTCTGTTTCGGAATGTTTAGATACTTATTTTATTTTATTTTTTGTAATATCACAGGTTTTAAGTAAGTAAAGTATGGCGTTTGAATATCTTCATTAAGGAAACTGTAAGTCTACGATTTATTAACTTTCTCAATGTTATTTATAACTATAAAAGACTGTTTGTCAAATAAATAAATAAATACCTCAGTAATTCCCATTGTTGAAGAAAGTACATCCATGTGAAAGTACTTGTAGTTACCTGGGTAGTATCCCAGAGACGAACGATTCCATCGGCGCTCCCAGTGGCCAACAGATGCAATACTGGAACTACGTGAAAGCAGCTGACGCCCTGGTCAAAACATGGCAATATATGTATTGTTATAAAGCAAGGTACATTTCTTTTCAAACCACAAATGTAGATTCATATTTTGTCTGTTGTAGCATGTCGTAATCAGGGATCGGATAGGTACCGGTATTTCCTCCATAGAATAATACCGATATTATTACGGTCACCGGTTCATTATTTTCATTTTTAATGGAACAATCTAATAATACGACGTTGTTACCTAAATACATGATTCAGCCCTACGTAAAGAGCAAAAAATAATGCAAAATATTGGGCTAATTCAGGGTTTTTTAAAAATACCGGTATCGGTCCCTGGTCGTAATGCGACGGAACGATATCGATTTCATACATGGAATATGGTTAGATTTACATTCATCTTGTTAAGAACAGCGCCATCTATGATTCCACACTGGAACCACTAGATGGCTTAAGTAATAGTTAAAGATATTGTCGACAGAGGTCGCTATAATAAAAACCGTCCTATTATAGTTGTTATTAGGATAATTATATTTAATGACTTTGCCAATATACACGAAAGGAAGTACACGCTGTGTTTCTTTTCAATCTGCCCACCTGTCCAACGCCACCCGAGCCATCCACAATTCTTCACATCTTATGCACGACGTGTCTGACGGTTCACACTGTGTTAGGCGTCAGAATCAAAGAGCTTCACGTTAGATAAATCCGGCTTAAGTAAACTAATTTACTAATCTATTCATATATGATATATTCTGTATTTTATTTGGACGACCGGTTTAGCATAGTGGGTAGTGCACCTGCCTGTGAAGCTGACGGTCCTGGGTTTGAATCCCGGTCAGGGCAAATATTTGTGTGATGACCATGAATATTTGTTTCTGAGTCTTGGATGTTTTCTATCTATTTAAGTATTTATATCTATTAAATATATCGTCGTCTAGTACCCATAACACAAGCCTTCTTGAGCTTACTGTGGGGCTAGTTCGATTTGTGTAAGATTGTCCTCTAATACATTGTTTTTTTATTCCACCCACCCTCTGAACTTTGAAGACGTAGTCATCTAATTTTCCCGGAGCATGTCGTGCCCTCACGCTCACATCAGAGTCTTGTGAGCAGGAGAACACGACGTCCCCGGAGTAGCAGAGACGCCGCACCGCGCGGGCGTGGACACGACGCCATGTGGAGATGCTGCAGTAGCTGCTGTGAGACCCGGATGTCAGCTCCTATGACAGAAATAATATATTAGAATTATTAATTCTGTCACATTATGTGCTGGTTTTCTTCCCATTGTCGACGACAAACCTCATCAGTTAGATTGGCATTAAGAAATACCATTGCATTATTTCTTCTTGTACTTAACCATGTCTCTTGGCCGATAACAAAACAGTATCATCCGGGCCCCGGAGACTTCACATCTGTGCGATTGTTATACGATTTTTTATTTATTTATTAAGGACAAAAAACAGTTACACACAAGGTTACATGCTTTAAGTGTAGAAGTCCACAGATTAATAGATTAGTATGTAGCGTTAAGTACTTATAGATATCTTAAAATTAGAACAATTTATGGACATGGTAGTTATATGCAACAATGCTGAATAGTGGGTACATTTAAGTATGTGAAACAGTAGGTGACAAACAATGCACGGATAGTTATTAAAAAACAAAAGAAAGAAAGAAACGGTACAAATGAAAACAAAAACCATGACTTAAATGTCAGTTGGTGTCGGCATCTAGCAGTCTGAGCAACACCCTTCTTTTGTATACTGTGTCGGAGACCATGAAGATGTCAATGTCATTAAAGTATGTGTTGTAAGATTTGACCAGTCTATGTAGGGGATCACGTTCGCCCGCGTGGGTGCGGCAGCGCGACGTCGCAAATTTTCATTGCTAAGCTAGCTTTTCCTTCCTGTTTTCCTGCCATAGGTTAAAGAGCTGGCGTATACAGAGTGAGATTAATAATGAGATGAATGCTCGAGTACCCTCCAGAAGTAGACGGCGGTGGTGTCGGCGGCGGGCAGCGCGCGCGCGCGCACGCGCAGCACGTCGCCGCGCGCCGTGCCCAGCGCCAGCTCCGCGGGCAGCGCGCCCGCAGCCGCCCTGTACGCCACGCACTGCCAACACATCATCATCATCATTAGAGATGCGCCGAATATGGGTTTGACCAAATACGAACAATAATATTAAAATCATAATATATAAATCATAATCATAATATATTTAATAATATTAGAATCATAATATATAAAGTTGCCTTGTTAAACTCATAAAATAATTTACTGTTAGAAGAGAGATGAGACTGATCGATCCCACAGCCAAACTGTGCAAACGGTTTTGTGGGTCCTATGTACTTGTTTGTGTTGTATTATTATTTCTTAATAAAATAAATAAATAAATAATAAATAATCCGCAGAATATTAGGTCCAGCTGTTGCCGAACCGAATATTCGATTGAACGTAATTCCTTCATCTATTGTTGTAAAACAGACTAATTGAATGGTAATTTTTTTGTTCATTAATAAAGCGAAATATTGACAAAAATAAGTTAAATCACTGTTAGTAATGGATCAAATATTAATTTCACGAAGCAGTAACTAAAATACACTCTTGTATCTTATAACAAAACCTTCTCAAAATTGTTCGGTAAATATTCGGTAGCTGAACCGAATAATTCGGCCGAATACCGAACACGCAAAAACATGCCGAATATGCCGAATAACGAATAATCACCGAATATTCGGTGCACTCCTAATCATCATCATATCAGCCTAAAGACGTCCACGTCCACATTGGACTTAGGCTAAAATATAATAAGGTATAAGCTCTGGTTATATAACACTACCCGACCCGGGGAATGTTCTAAAACTACGACGAAGACCACCGGGGGATGGGAAGCAGCATCCCTAGAATGCGGTGGAGATACTGCGATCGCCAACCCGCATGCCAAGCGTGGCGATTATGGCATTTACCCCCCATGAAGAGTGTACTCTTTGGGGGAGGCCTATGTCCAGTAGTGGACGTCCGTCGGCTGATATGATGATGATGATGATGATATAACACTATGGCAGTTACATTAAGCTGACGAAAAACAACTTAATTTCTTATGTGCCGCTCGCTCTGTCTCGCTTATAGAACGTCTACCGTCAATTGTACATTCAAGACTGACTGAACACACCAGAGACCAGACTAAATAGTTACGACTGGATAGTAGATAATGTAAGTACATATACCTCCTTGTTTTTATATAAGCACGACGAAAATAATACGTACAGTGGGGACGTGGGGCAGGCCGGTGATGCAGTAGGAGAGTGTGTGCGCAAGAGTGGACGCCTCGTACACCGTCAGGCTGCGGTCCGAGGCCGCCAGCAGAATGTTGCGCGCATCCTGCTCAAAAATGTGTAAGTCCTTTTAATGGCGTTTTGCTAGTGGGTTTTGAGCAAAACGATAGTGATATTATGCAGCAAGCTTGAAGGAACACCGCAATGCAAATGAAATGCCTTCGAGGCACTAATAATGTATCATCATCATCATCATCATCATTTCAGCCGAAAGACGTCCACTGCTGAACATAGGCCTCCCCCAAGGCTCGCCATTTAGACCGGTCCTATTCCGTTCTTTTCCACGGGATTCCCGCGACCTTCACCAGGTCATCACTCCACCTTGTCGGAGGCCTACCGACAGCTCGTCTTCCGGTGCGTGGACGCCACTCAAGCATAAAAAATAATGTATAATGGTAAATAGTAAATGTTTTGCTCAGACTTTCACAGGTTCTTGGTGAAATATAAGCAGGCAAAACTGGAAAACTAGGTCCTGTGGATTGAAAACTGTCTTTAAAGAAGAATATTCGGCTAATATAATACTTACGCTCATGTAGACGGCGTCAGTGATCCAGCAGTTCTTTACACGCTTGCGCACTCCCGTCCGGTCATAGAACACCTGGATAGTGGAAGAAAAAGTTTAAGTTCTAGATTGATTTTCTAATTGTCTGTTGTTCGTAATGAGAAATTGCTTGAGAACGTTCTTGGAATGCACCCTAGATGAAACCCAATACAATACTTCAGAGGTCTACCCTTTTCTCGTTATACGCAAGTCATCGCAGCGAGGTCCAAGTCCGATCTTGCATGGAGTATTGTAGTCTTCTTTGGGATGGATCGGCTAAATACCAACTTGCCGCACTCGACTCGGTGGACCGCAGAGCCAGGAGGCTTATTGGTGACGGTCAGGTAGTAGGAAACAAGCTACAGAGCCTAGCACATAGACGCAAAGTAGCATGTCTGTGCGTCTTCTACAAATTGTACTTCGGAGTGTGTGCCCAGGAGCTCCATGAGCTCATACCGCCTTCCCCCTTCTTCCATCGGACATCCAGACATACGGCTGGATACCATCCTTACTTGGTCGAAATATAATATATATTCGAACCAAGCGCTTTGCATCATCTTTTATAATGCGCACTTCTAAGGTTTAGAATTCTCTGCCGGCGTTTGTGTTTCCGAGCTCATATAACCTAGACCTTTTTAAGGCACGAGTGAATAGGCACCTTCTGGGTGAGCTCGCTTCGTCGTCGGCCTCATCTTTGCCTCCTGGCTAGATCCTGGCCAAGAGCGATCCCATTTTTTATAAAAAAAAGAGGTACCTCATAGGAGTGCAGCAGTCGGAGCCGCCCGTCGTAGATGCCGACGCGGCCGCCGCGAGACACCGCCGCATAGCAGAACGAGTCCCGCGTCTCGATGGACACCAGCTTCACTATAGTCTCACGCTGACAATCAAAATACAAATACAAATAGTTTATTTCCAAAAAAAATATTTAAAAACAGTTACATTTTGTGCTGACCCCCACACTAGGCATAGCCTGTCCCGTGGGGGAACCGGTGCGGTTTACATATAATCATTACAGAAGCGGCTAGTGGCATGTTTAAGATAACAGAAAGAATACAATAAAACAAGCTTACGCCTAAATAAAACAAAGCAAAGTATACCCAAGTTAAATTGAATTGAAATTTCAAGTAGGATATTTCTTAGTAACATAGAATAAAATATAATTCTAATTGTGCGTCAGCAAGTTGTGTATCTGTGTGTGCGTGCGTGCGTGCGTGCGTGTGTGTGTGGGTTAATATGTTGTCTTAATAATGTTTAGGTATACTCGGTGGTCTATAGTCTCTTTAATCCATGAGAAGAGCACCACTGCTACTACAAAACAAACTACTTAATACCCATTCAGGTGTGGGGTATTTCCTAAAGGATCTAAATTATCATAAGATAACAAGTTTTTTCCAAAGTAGGGGTGATAAGGATTGAATGCATCTCTTTTAATGATAATTGAGTTAGTGTGACGCACCGGAAGACGAGCTGTCGGTAGGCCTCCGACAAGGTGGAGTGATGACCTGGTGAAGGTCGCGGGAATCCGGTGGAAACGAACGGCACAGGACCGGTCTAAATGGCGAGCCTTGGGGGAGGCCTATGTTCAGCAGTGGACGTCTTTCGGCTGAAATGATGATGATGATGAGTTAGTGTGAAGCTAGCTGGAAGGTGGCCTACCTTACAGTGCTGCAGTGTCTTGACGTCGGGCTCGCGCAGCGGCGACCAGCGCGGCGCCGGCGCCGCCAGCAGGCGCGCCAGCAGCTGGCGCCACCACACGCGCCCGGCGCCCCACGCGTCAAGCGCGGAGAACAGCGCGTGCGCGTGCGGCTCCCACTTGTGCTGACCTTGTCCCACACACGATAAATAAAATATTTAGCGATATGACATACAGAGTGAAACCATAAGGGTTCCTTTTTTACTGTTTTGCAACGCAACCCTAAAAATAAATATTTAGAGTTCACTCTAGATTGTCTTCCTAATTTTTATCACTACATAGTATAAAACAAAGTCGCTTTGCAAAAATGCGGGGAAAAAGCGGGGTTATCTGGCAACACTGTAATATGTACCTTAACCCGACCAGGACAAGAAAAATCCCTCTCCGTATTGTGGAAAACTATCACTACATAGTATAAAACAGAGTCGCTTTCTCTGTCCCTATATCCCTATGTATGCTTAAATCTTTAAAACTAAGCAACGGATATTCATGCGGTTTTTATAATAGAGTGATTGAAGAGAAGGTTTATATGTATAATAACATCCATTAAATAGTGCACCCGTGCGAAGCCGGGGCGGGTCGCTAGTTTTTATATAAAAGCTCTAAAGCCACATACTAAAATTCAATAAGGCTTGTGTTATGCGTACTAGGCAATAACTTTTTCATCTCTCCAGTTCGGAAAGTTCTTTTCATAAGTAGATAGCCGGGTTGAAAATCGTCGCTTTTCCGACCCTAGGGTGGAAAGTATTTTTTTTTTAAGTTGTTTGGCGCGCGCCGGCTGCTGGTTACTGCAGCGCATGTTTTTACCACTGAATCGACTTTTATTTCACATTTATTTTCCTCATAGTCGAAATGAAAAGAAGGGTGTTTAACTCGAGTGAAAGCACCCATTTCACCCTTGAACTATCGGGTGAAATGGCTCGCTTTCAACCCTTGGTTAACAATCTACTATTACGGTTACTCATCATCAGCTTAGCTAGAATAGAAAGGGCTCTTATTTTTACGGAAGTTTTAACCTAAGTTTTCATAATGAAGTGTTCTTAGGCCGGGTTTTATAAAGATCCGTTAGACCAAATGTCAGATCAAATTTCAGTAACTCAGTACATTTTTTGACATAACAAACCTACATAGGGTCTAACGGATCTTTATAAAACCGAGCCTTAATAACTCCAAACACAAACTTGTGTTCGGATACGACAGAGAGGACTACCTACTCGCCATGGCCAGTATTCACGACTTTCAGCGATATAACTGTCCTCTATAAATTATTTTCAAAGAAATAGCGTGAAATGAAGTGTAATCTGATCTCCACAACGAAACCCATGGAGCGAGACCACCATTACCAGCGATTACTCGCATGATATTCTTAGCAACGAATCAATTTATTAAGGACGGCTGAGGGAGAGGTGTGATATTTGGTCTGGATCGTTCTTGGCTCAACAGATTTAGTTGGACATTCAGCGTGACAACGCCGCTCGTATTATGGGGATGCGACGCGTGCCATTTGGTGGAAACCGAACTTGTTCATTTGACGAAGCCTGTTGCGGATTTGGCGGGGACGTACACTTAGGCATTCCCGCCGGCGGGGACGTCCACCGCGCGATCGAGACAACAGTGACACATATAGTCCCTATTCGTCCCGGTACCGCCGCATACCGGGTAGAGTCAGTCCGACCCAGGTCGGGCCTAGCTGAGTTTCTTGCTGGACTCTTCTCAGCTAGGCTAGGTTTAGTGAACCAGCGACAAACTCCCAGTAGCTCGATTCCACTCACACCTCAGGTTCGGTTGAAACCACTCAACCAATCTCACTGGAGCGCAAACTCTTAGAGTATTCCAGTGTTCCAAACCACACGCGTGGTCGTGCCGGAGGTTTTCCTCTGGATTTTCCCCAGGCTACTCTCCAACCGCGCACTCCTATCGCTTTATTGGGCCCGGCCTATAAAGCCACAGTCAGGTTCAAAATAAAAAATAATGAAGTTGCGGATTTTCAACTCTGGTGTCTCTCTATGTTGCTGATTGGAATTCATTAATGAGCTCCGCTGATATCATGATAATGAGTGTGTGTAGTGTGAGTAAGTACCGAATACACTGTTGATGGCGTGGACAAACCCCTCCCGGTCCAGCGAGAGCGCGAGCGCGGTGTGCGCGGGCGCCGGCGCGAACTCGATGCCTTCCTCCGCTGCCGCCAGTCGCATCACCTCTTCCACGCGCCTGCATAATCACTACATAGTATAAAACAAAGTCGCTTTCTCTGTCCCTATGTCCCTATATCCCTATATCCCTATGCATGCTTAAACCTTTAAAACTACGCAACGGATTTTGATGCGGTTTTTTTTAATAGATAGAGTGACTCAAGGGGAAGGTTTATATGTATAATACATGCATCAGCATTGCACCCGTGCGAAGCCGGGGCGGGTCGCTAGTATGGATTATAATACGGTGATGATCGATCGTCGATCTCCCAGTAATCATCACTATTTATCAATTGATGAATATAATAAAAGTTGGAATTTAATGGACGCACTAAACGACGGTTGCTGACATCCGATTTAAATTTACAGATGTTTTAATATTTGTAATAGATGACTTTGCAAGTTTATCTTTACTGTATGACATTAATTATAATCGTAAAATCCAAATTATTATTCTTTCTTGAACTGTAAATTTATATTTTGACATGAAAAATGTATTATTATAGTCAGACTTTCTTAAATTGTAAATTAATATTTTGACATGTAAAAGTGCCCTTGTGGCCTATTTGCAGAATGAATGTTTGATTTTGATTTTGATTTTGAAATTCCTTTTGGTCTCTTTTATACCACACTTAGGAAAGATAGCCTGCAAGCACTTAAAAAGAAAATTATTATCTGTCGTTGATCGGGTCGCAACCTTCCCTAACATATGGTCGAGGGAGGCGATGGCTGAGATACGCGTCATACTCGTGAACGGGTGCCGTTTGTGGGGTCCGGTCTGTTCATGTTTGCAAGGACTAGTAACTTCGTACTAGTGTTCAGTGGAATTGACATGATGAGAGACTTCGCTCTGTTCTCATTTGATTTTATTTTTTAGACTGACGCTCAGAGACCTTATACATCTCTGAGGATATTTATTTATTAGATTTTATTATTTTCATGTTGACGTGTTATAGATATAGCTCAAAATATTTTATTATGATTAGTGTGCCTACTTTATTACTTTTTATCTTGACGCTTAGAGACCTTATACATCTCTAACAAATCTCGATTGTTATTAGTTTCTTAGTCTTATTTTTGACATGTAACACTACATTTCATTAATGATACTTTGATTATTGTATTATTTATGATTATTTATTGTATGATTATTGTAAAAGTGCCCTTGAGGCCTATTTGCAGAATAAATGTTTTGAATTTTTTTTTGATTTTGTCATATCAGTGTAACTTACGTTAACTACTGAAAACTAATAGTTGGCGTTATTAATAAATAAGCTTTCCGCGAGTTATATGCTTAAATTCATTGTTTGTTCTTCCATAATTGTTCTAATTTTTTCTCTGCGATACCTTCGTGTGCATTTATTCATAACGCTTGCACCACCTGTGGGCCTAACCTGTCAATGTCCTGGGAGCGTGTAGGCTCCTTCGTCCTGCGGAAGGCGCGGCGCAGCTTGCTGAGCGCGGCCGGCGTCAGCGCAGCCAGTAGCTGCTGCGCCAGCGCCGTTATCGGCTCCGAGTCCTCGCTGCGACAGTATAATGAATAGTACCTACGTATAGGTTTTCTTGTCTAATAGAACGTGCTCTTTCGTTCCTAGCGCGGAAAGGTATCTGGACAACACGGAGGTATGACGAGTAGGGTCGCTAAGCCAGCTACGCGACCAGCGTTAGTTTACAACTACCTGAAGAACGAGGTTTTTTACAATTAAAGATATTTTTACGGAGCCCAAAAAAGCAGTATTACATACAACTGCACTTTATTTGATATAGAGTTTGAATGGGACTCTATTAAAAAAATCAGAATATATTCTATCAGTTCATCAACTCACCCAAGTGGTCGCAAACCGGCACACCAAATTAGGTGGTCGCAAACCGACCTATCGGCCCTATTGACGAGCCGAATTTAGCCGAAGCGGCAAGGTAAACAGGCGTGGCTGCGCCGGCGACCCTCTTGTTAGTTTAAAACTAGTGGTTCTGTGGCTGTGCACCTCAAAAGCAGTTTTTTTTAGTTTTTCCAAAAACGACTTCTACCAAAAAATCTAATATATAAATATGAAGCCTGCAGCATGCTCGCGCTCACACAATTTCAGGAGAATCGGTTGATGAATGAGATTGTAGAAGGCAGGAGAGAAACAGACCGCGAACGGCATTCGAAATTTTCCCTTTCTGTCGCACTTGCAAGTTTGCACGTAAGTGCAACAGAGAGGGAAAACTTCGTTTGTGGTTCGCGGTAGCACTCCAGGGCCACCGCGCCAGGCCCTGTACTCCGAACTTCATAATCTGAAGTTCGTATCGTGCCGTCCCTATCACTCTCGTGTTATACACTATATGAGTGAAAGCGACGGCACGATACGAAGATCAGATTTTGAAGTTCATAGTAGGTAGCCCCTCAGCCCCTGTACTCTGAAGTTCGAAACACAAACTTCGCAAGTATCGTCCCTTTCACTCTCGTGTTATACACTATTCTAATCAATAAAAGGTCGGCAATGCGCTTGTAACTCCTCTTGATACGTACAAGCTATGCAATGTCTGCTTTTCATCAGGCGGACCGGCCATCTTGTGGTATAAAAAAAAATAGTTTACTTAAATTTTTTTGTGTTCACGCTTAGGGTCGGTTTTATAAAGATCCGGTTTAATGGGTCATTATAAAGCCCGACTTTCACCGACCGATTAAACCGACCGATAGTCCGGCACTGGCAAGCCCCATTAATATAGGGTTGCCATAAGCATGAGGACGAGCACCGGGACAATTAAAGAAAAAGTAGTACAATTATGTAGAGCTCGTGAAGAAAAATTGGAAGGACATCAGCGCAATGCTTCATCTCCAACGTCAAAGCAAGTGTGGGAGCGGGTCCGGTCTTTGCGGTGAGACGGCATCCTTCATGCGCGCGCGCCACGCAGGCACTGCCTGTCTTAAGCGTTAGGCTTATAGCCGTCCGTACTACGTACATGCATAAGTACTTATTTACCTAGCTGCTGGTTCGTACTAATTAACTATGCTTTTCAAACCGGGACAATTTGTTTAATGGGCGGGACACTGGGACAACACCCTTCAAACCGGGACATGTCCCGGCATACCGGGACGTATGGCAACCCTACATTAATAGTACTTATACACCGGTGTACGTCTTTAAAGACTTCTAGCTTCTAGTGAAGTCTTGAAATTGAACTACATCTGTAATGTCTCTGATTTGTTGTGATAAACATAATTTCCATTCAAAAATAACGCCTATATATTTATTACTTACCATACTAAACTGTCTTCAGACTCGCTCCTCACTGAGCCACTCTTCTCACCTGCCTCAGAAAATTCGTCGTTCAAAGATTTCACGGACATTATTGACTTCAAAACAAAGTTTTCGATGTTATGATATGACTCAAGTTTGGTCGATCAAGTCAAGCATATTGTTAGTGATAGTTGTCAAAGTAACTTTGAATTGAAAACAGAGACATCTATCGGTCGTTGGCAGATTTGCTGAACTGTTAAGATAGCGTGAGCAATTTTGAAAACAACGAAGTTAAAGTTTACGTGCATGAAGTATAGATGGCGAAACGACTGTTGTTAATTCTAAAGAGCAAGAGCAGTTTTTTTAGAGATATGGTTACAGGTTGTTTTGTTTTATTTTTTATTTGTCGGAGTTATCAAAACAATGTGGACTAGGTAACCTCCTTTATTTGCTTTAGTATTAAAAAAATCGAGTATTACAATTTCCAGTTTTTTGAGTAATTGCGCCCTCTTACGGTGAATAGCAGAACAGTTACCAATTGAGCGGAACTAAAAGATGGGACATTCGGACACGAAACAATGTGCTGAAGTTTACCTTATCCTTAATAAAGATGGTAGTGCTAGTCATTATTTTCTTAACATAAAAATCTACTTTTCATAGAGTAAAAGTTTAAATGGGTCAATAAATAAGAACCGTTTGTGGATATTTTTGGATCACTAAGCTTTTTGACTTGATAGTTTCATATATAGCGTATAGGTATATAACATATCAAGCTCATATATTGTATATATAATGCACACATATGCTAAAAAAATAATTACATTTAGGATGCATTTGCCAGCAATTGGGAGGAAGAAGCGCTCAATAGGGAGACCTGGAAAACACGGAGAAGAGGCCTTTGCCCAGCAGTGGGACAGTCAATAGGCTATTAAAGTAAAGTAAAAAATGACAACACGGGCATAGAAAGTCCTACTTTTACGAAGGCGTGCGAGAAAGGTTTTTTAAAATTAATATATTACTTTCCCGCACGCGTGTTGGAATGCATCTTATGTTCAAACTTAGATTTTTGCATGAATGTAGTTTTCTTTAACTTTAATTATGGCGAAATATTAAAATAACTAACGTAAGACAGTTTCATTATTAATTTGCATTAACACAATATTACTAAAAATAAATTAAAAGTGGGTAATTTTACAGTAAATTGTGAAAATGAAAGTTTACCTACACCTAATTGGTCAAGTCTATTTTCGGACCGTGATTTTTTTTCTGTATACCAGCGTACAGCAGCCAGTAGCGGTAGGTACATTGTAGATACAAAATTTTAACAAAAAGGTTCGATAAGTTGAAAGAATATCATCCGATATCATATTTCATGAACTTTAAATTACTTACTTTATTTTTTATTTAGGTAACATAACAAGCTTACATCAATATATATTTTCAAATACATACCTAAACCGTCATAGGATTTATGACAAATTTTGGCTGTTTAAGAGTGCTTTAATAAAATATAACAGGTCCACTAGCGCCACTCGTAAATAAGTGTAATTATTTAAATTTAACGATATATAACTAAAAAAGGGGGCCGCTACGTACAGTAGTTTGTATTTAAGTACTTTTTGCATCCATCAAACTAGTTATTATGTTGCTGGATTCGTCAATCTATGCGTCCAAAGTTAAAACGGCCGTTTTCAAATATTGATAAATCTGAGTTTTTCATTGAAATTTCTTTATTTATCCCATTACAACCAACTTGGTTTTGTGGTTAGTTCAGAACCATAAATGTGCAGAGTCCGACTTGACCGGTTTTTAGGGTTCCGTAGCCAAAATGGCAAAAACGGAACCCTTATAGATTCGTCATGTCTGTCCGTCCGTATGTCACAGCCGATTTACTCGGAGACTATAAGCACTACAATTATGAAATTTGGTAGAAAGGTGTATTATATGAACCGCTACATAAAAGTGATGTGATATTACAAAAAAATATTAAATTAGGGGGGGCACACCATACATATAACCGGTGTATGAAAAAAAAAATTTCAACGCACATAGTCGTGTGGGGTATCAATGGATAGACCTTTAAAAATGATATGGAGGTTTCTAAAAAACTAGTCCTTTTAAGTGAACCGTTGATGAGATATTAGCTGTCAAAGTCATAGAAAGTGTGCCCCCCCTAATTTCCAAACTATAAAATTTAAAATTCTGAAAACAATTGAAGTAGTGTGCATTAGTAAATACTTTCAACGATTTTTGGTTTGAACAATATAGCTTTTACGGTTTTTGAGTTTTCGCTTAAAAACTGTCTTGCCCAAACAAAAGGTCGTAAGTGCCGTGAGTTCCCTATGAAGATACGACTTTCTTAGATTCAAAGTATTGGATAGTGTCGTTGTGGACTAGTAGGTGTTGGTACGGAACCCTTCATTGTGCGTGGTCCGACACGCACTTGGCCGGTTTTTTATATTGTATTGTTTGATGATGCTTCCATTTAGCCGTTAGTGCACAACCTAAGAAAAAGCCATAGGAAAAACAATGCAATAGGAATTAGACTCAGTTGAAAACGGAATCCATCCTCCATTAGGAGGCATCAGCCCCCGAAATACCGCTAATGAAGTTCCCGTGTCCGTCCGTCTGCGCCGACAAATGAAGTGCGCTGTCTCGGAGGAATTGCGCGCGCCGGGGGCAGGTGGGGGGGAGGGGGGCGGAGTTAGTGTGGATACGACTTTATTCATGGTACTCATTTTGGCACATCTTTTACATATGCAGAAACCACATTGTTATTTTTCCTTTGTGTACTGACATTGTGACATTAGGATTATCTTGTTGATTATCTCGTTTATTGTCTTTTTTAAAATATGTTTGACTTGTAGGTATATAAATATGTTGTATGTACCATAAAAATGTATATCATGTTACGTAAATTGAATTATTCTCATTATTATTATATAAAACGATCACTATACGATAAGTAATATAATATAAGCCTAATGTAGTATTGTATGAACATGGTATAATGAGATTTAATAACCTAAACTAAACTAAACAAATCTTTAGCGTAACAACTTATGATCTCTGAAATTGTCGTCTACCGGTCCCTGGGATCTCCAGGATCATAACAGAAGAATCATCATCATCATATCAGCCGAAAGACATCCACTGCTGGACATAGACCTCCCCCAAAGAGTACCATAATGACCGGTCCTGCGCCACCCGCATCCAGCGGACTCCAGCGACCTTTACCAGGTCATCAGTCCAGCTCGTGGGGGGCCACAAAATCACAAAAGAATGCTATTGTTGTTGCCAGGAGACAACGGCTTAAAATACTTTTTAGATCAAGCAAAGTAGTCTTTAGCTATTTCAGGTAATGTCAGTGTGATGCTCAGTAAAATTGACAAAGAAAATATGAAGTCCTTGACATTTTTGACCTGAAGTCGATGGTCCTTAGAACCCTCATATGATCTCTTTTTTCGGTAGTTCTTTTTGACTATTCCATGCTACAAAAATATTCGCAACCCCTATTCATTACAAATCGGACGCCTTACACACCCTGTGCACTTCCACTCGTCATAACCCACGGGACCACGGACACGACTACACCATTATGAAGTCACGCACGTCGCCACCACACCCTGATCCCTGACTAGTTCACAACTCCTTACAACCTACGGTTCTCGTAACGCTGGACGGTGCAGCGGAATAACCAGCGTAGAGACAGCTCTGTGCGGGAAGAGAGTGGTGTAAAATAAGGGTCTAGTGATGTAAGGTTGCCAATCGTACTTAATAAATAGAGAAAGCCAGAAGCCAGCGTGATTAATCAGGAACTGTTTGGTGAGTCCTGAATCGATACCCGATGTAATAGCCACTCTGTATACTCTATAGGTACATTTAGTTATTTAGTTACACTGTGTTAGAAGTGTACATTTAAGAACTCTAAAAGTTTCCTATTTTACTTTACTGTTATTAAAAAGTCACTATAACTCTATAAAGTGAACGAAGTATCAGAATTCAACAATATTTTTATTGCATTCGAGGGACGATATTTTGGTTATGAGCGATATTTTCCATGGAAATTAAATTAAGCACTATAAGAATATTGATAAGTCTTCTGTTGCTTATACTCAGGGCGGAAACATAAGTTAGACCAAATGTCACGTATCATAAAAACAAAATATTTATTTTGTAAATGGGCTTAACCTAGCTCTTTTACATGTCATTTTAATACTAAGTATACATATATATACACAAATGAGGCTTTATCTTCTATAAACTCATTTATAGTGTAATAAGATTTTTGTATATAAGAGATGGCGTTTAACGCTGGACTTTAATCTACTCATTGACAATTTCAGCATATTAGAAGGTAACTTATTGTAAAACCGTACACAGTTCCCCATATAGGACATATTTACTTTACGGAGACGATATCCGGGAATCGTTAATTTATGTTTATTTCTGGTGTTATAATTGTGAAGTGACGTTCATTTTATTTAATTTATATCATAGAATTAATACCTAAACTTATTATATCTTTGTTTTTGGTTGTTAATGCGTCAGTTGGTCAGTTAGCACGTTATGTCAGATAGTTCACAGTTGCAGTGTTGACACTGGTATCCACTTTGACCCACAAAGCAAATTTCGCAAAACACTAAGAAAACACACAAACCTTTAAGAGGCCCTACAAATAAAATAATCCGTACATAAATCTCATTACAAGTTTTCATTAAGGTCTTACTTAGATAATGAAGCCTCTAACTGTGCAGTAGACAGTAAACTGAAAATCCCATTTATAGCTTGAACGTTATCGACTTAGAGTGGTCTTTGAATCTATATTTTTTCAGTTAAGGACCTGATATGAATGTAAATCTATTCCATAGGCCGCAAAACTCATATATACCACGTGTCGTTATAATATTCACACATTTTTAATGTTTAATTCTGTTGTTTCCAATTCTAACATTGTAGATTACACTTGCTACTTTTAATATTAGTTATAAAACAGGGACTTGTCGTTGGTCTGTTTGGTATTCTTTGATAAGTTTAATATCGCATCTGTAACAATGAAATCGCCTTCAATTAGAAGAAATATTTGTAATCTATACTTTATTAGTCCATTGCTTTAATCGAAGGGTGTTTTAATCGACGAATTAAAATTCAATAAAGCGGCCACGCTGTCGCCGCCTGTACTTGTAATTAGTTTTGTCTGTTACTGACTATTCTGCTTCCTGTACTGACAGCTTGACTAAATACGTTTTTTTTTTGAACCTGACTGTGGCTTTATAGGCCGGGCCCAATAAAGCGATAGGAGTGCGCGGTTGGAGAGTAGCCTGGGGAAAATCCAGGGGAAAGCCTCCGGCATGACCGCGTGTTGTTTGGATCACTGGAATACTCTAAGAGTTTGCGCTCCAGTGAGATTGGTTGAGCGGTTTCAACCGAATCTGAGGTGTGAGTGGAATCGAGACAACCGAATCTGAGGTGTGGACTAAGTACGTATTTTGACTGTGTTCCAACACAAGAGTTAATTATAACGTGCATAGACATACATTAGAATGGAGCGTTTTCGTACGGTAAAAAGGCGTGTGTACACTGTAGTCAACGAAGAAAGTGCTTTCCACTTTTCAACTCTATTATTTGTGCGTTAAAGTTCACAAGTGGTGGACTAACTTCTTGGCTGGGTGTACAGTCAAGGGCACCAATATGTATACATTTTTTCACCTTATTCCATTGAAATAAGGTCCAAATATGTATACATATTTATTTATATTTGTCGGACGCGCAGAGGGGCTACCGCGAACTGAAAACGAGCGAAGTTCGAATATCTCCCTCTCTGTCGCACTTGCTTAATTAAGACAGAGAGGGAGATATTCGAACTTCGTTCGTTTTCGGTTCGCGGTAGCCCTCCAGGCAGCGGCGCGGGCGCAAGATCGTGCTTTTAGCGCGCGAGGTGCCAACCGCCGCGCAAACACGCATCCGGAGCACTGGCTACAGCGTAACACAAACAGTGGTTTTATTACTTTTTAATTTTTGATTATTTATTTTTATTTTCTTATTTTGCTGTGTTAATTGTTGTTTTTGTCTCGAATAAACATTTCTTATTTTATTCACAATTTTTTTTTCCTATAAATTTACTAAGTGTAATTGTATATTGTGAGATAAATAAAGCATATCAAAATCAAAAAATCAAAATCAAAACATTTATTCTGCAAATAGGCCTCAAGGGCACTTTTACAAGTCAAAATCTATTTAGGTACATCAAATAAAAATAATACAATAATCAAAGTATCATTAATTAAATGGAGTGTTACATGTCAAAAATAAGAATAAGAAACTAATAACAATTGAGATTTGTTAGAGATGTAGAAGGTCTCTAAGCGTCAAGATAAAAGGTAATAAAGTAAGTACACTAATCATAATAAAATATGTTGAGCTATATCTATAACACGTCAACATGAAAATAATAAAATCTATTCAATAAATATCCTCAGAGATGTATAAGGTCTCTGAGCGTCAGTCTAAAAATAAAATCAAATGAGAACAGAGCGAAGTCTCTCATCATGTCAATTCCACTGAACACTAGTACGAAGTTACTATCATATCATAATCTGTGCACTGACGGAATAATTGCTATTAATGCTTCGTTTACGCACGTTCGTGAATGACGGACAGACATGATGAATCTATAAGGGTTCCGTTTTTGCCATTTTGGCTATGGAACCCTAAAAACTACCACCATTGAATGCAAAACCCCGGTCTTCATTAGATTTTATTCTTTAAATGAAACCATGATAGGTCAGTAACGTTAAAATTATACCCACATGGGTACGTACTTAAAAGATTTGTTTAAACGGGTCTAACGCGATATTTATGTGTTTACCTTTTTTACCGTTACCGACGTTTTGCACGGGTTTTAAAAGTATGTGTACAAAACGCGAGAGTTTAAAATATCAAATAGGTAATTATTTAGGCGAAATATACATATTGTAAAATACGTGTTTAGATAAGTCATAGATTAAGTACATTAATAGCCACTTATAATATAAATCGAGTGAGGTAAAATAAATATTCAGGGTGATTGAATAATTATAGAGTACTTCCGACTCTATCACTAAGGGTGAGTCTATCCATAACCCCCCTAACACTCCTCCTATCTGCTCCTCCATCAACAACCAAAATGGCAAGTGGCCAATATTCTCCACCACCAACTACGTGTTCTGTCTCCCAGCATATTTGTTTATTGTTTTGTACATGCTGTTTTTATTATGAAAGGAGTTAAGAGTATATGTATTTTATTGTACATGGAGATAATACCAAATACCACGATAAAAGTTATGCTCGTACTTTTTTTGTTGACACCACTGACACAAACCAATGCCTTTACCATGAGTTTACATGACCGTACTCGCTAGCGACTGCGTAAATATTTTTATGGGCAAAAGTACATCGCCTCTGGCGGTTACGCAATAGAACTAATAATCGGCATACTAAGGCTCAGTTGCACCAACATACGATCACAGGCCAGTCATCGTCAAATATGGCGCCTGCAGCTATCGTCCCATAGAAACTTGTCAAACTTTCAAGTCGCCTAACAATTTTTTTTATTAAACGAGTAACGATTAAATGATTAATTTTGCATAATACTCCTTTTCAATTATCTTGCGAGCATTACCTATTTATACCACGATAACAGAGGACTACTAATAACACAAGTATGTAGGTAAACATTGTTTAATAAATTTATTCATTTTTACTTATTACGTACGTACAAACATGTCACCTAAACAGGTACCTGCCGCCAATTGTACAATTCGGTATCACAAATACCATACTCGCTATGTCCACACCTGGAGCAAACTTCGGTAAAAACCAACCTTTCTTCGTCTAGGTCTATATCTTTTGATGGTAATAAATAGTTTTAAGTACTTGAAATTTACGAGTACCTACCTAATTAATGTCATATTAAGTACTTCAGGCAAATGAATAATTTATTTATTCAAATCTTAAAAAGTTAATCATAAAAATGACTCCATTACCCACTGTGTGATATTTGCCACCGATACTCCGAACACTACTCATGGTAAAGGCACAGGGTCAGTCCCACCCAGGTCGACCCTAGCTGAGTTTCTTGCTGGACTCTTCTCAGCTAGGCTAGGTTTAGTGAACCAGCGACAAAACTCCCAGTAGCTCGATTCCACTCACACCTCAGATTCGGTTGAAACCGCTCAACCAATCTCACTGGAGCGCAAACTTTTAGAGTATTCCAGTGATCCAAACCACACGCGTGGTCATGCCGGAGGTTTTCCCCTGGATTTTCCCCAGGCTACTCTCCAACCGCGCACTCCTATCGCTTTATTGGGCCCGGCCTATAAAGCCACAGTCAGGTTCAAATTCAAATATATAAAAGGTACAGGGCGTGAGTGTGAACCACTGGCGGCGGTAGCGGTGTCGCGGCCAGTCACGAACTACTCTGAGCCGTAAATGGTGAAAAGATCGTGTTGTAACAGCCGAGGAGTCTACAAAAGGCTTTTTACGGTTTTTGGTGAACTCATATCTCACAGAATAACAATTAATGATGAACAGTATGGCTTTCGACAAGGTAGATCTACTAACTTAGCCATCTATGATTTGATGAAAACAGTTTCAGAGTGCCTCAATAAAAAGATACCCGTTATGTCTGTGTTCATGGACATGTCGAAGGCATTTGACTTCGTCTGTCACAAAACACTCCTTCAAAAATTATTAGCCTACGGTATTCGAGGTCCAGCGCACGCTCTTATTAAATCATACTTGACAAACAGACAACAATATACAGAAATTAATTACATAGATGAACACAGAATAGAAAGGAAGGCAAGTTCTGAGTTGAAAGTCATAGAATATGGGGTTCCCCAGGGTAGTATTCTTGGGCCTCTTTTGTTCATATTGTACATCAATGATCTGCCCCGGGTCGTTAACGATCAAATGGTTCTATTTGCTGACGACTCTACCATAATAATTAAAGGTAAAGATGATAAGGACACGTATGAAAATCTTATAAATATGGCGCTTAAAAATGTAATAGATTGGATGAATGATAATAATCTGCTTATTAACCTAGATAAAACTAAATGCATGCAATTTCATCTGCGAAAATCGCCTTCACGTGCCATTACGAAATATAATGATCAGGTCATAGAGCATGTAGACGAAATTAGGTTTCTAGGAGTTCAACTAGATATAAACGTTACATGGAGGCAGCACATAAATACCCTTTGCAAAAAAATTAATCGTTATGTATATGTCTTAAAAAGATTGACAGAAACCGTCTCACAACAGTCAGCTGTTACTGCATATCATGCATATGTATCCTCTAATCTTAGGTATGGTATCATGCATTGGGGCAATGCAGCCGCCTGTGAACTTGCGCCTTTGTTTATAGCCCAGAAGAAAACAGTACGAGTAATGTTTAAAGTAAACCAACGAACAAGCTGTAGACATTTGTTTAAGAAGCTGGGTCTGCTGACACTAAGCTCCATATATATTTATGAAGCTTGCGTTTTTGTTAAGCAGTACATGAGTCGCTTCAAAATACAAATTAATAAGCATCCTAGAGCAGATAAGCATAAATTTAAAGTACTTCCACCAGATAACTGTAAAACTTCTTTCTTTAAACGATCTATTTACACAATGGCTCCAAAATTATATAATAAATTACCAGAGTCTATCAAAGATGGAAAACTGTCAACATTTAAGATAAAATTATATAATCTATTAAAAGAGAAATGTTATTATAATTTAAATGAATTTTTATCTGACAATTTTACAATATAGCTATTATTATAAGTACAGTTTGATAATGTATGTGATTGTTTGACATAAGTAATAGATTATTATTGTTATTTTTAAATTTTGCATGAAATCGCTAATTATTATTATTATTAAATTATTGTACGTCGTAAGACATGTCACAGAGAACTGACCTATTTATAAGATCTGTATTGAACTACCTGTGATACACAATAAATGACATTCTGATTCTGATTCTGATTCTGATTAATGATATTTGACATTTCTGTAGCTATAAATAAGGGTACCTATACTTTTATGGAAGAGCGGAATTTTCTGCTACAGGTGTCCATTCACTTATTAGGAAATTCCAACCTTGTCTACGAATGTACTTGCTTTGTTAACTGAATAAAATATCAATATGTATTTATGTTTTTATTTTACACTAGCTTTTATCCGCGGCTTCGCCCGCGTAATAAAAGTATTTTTAACCGTCTACAAAAAAGGAGGTTCTCAGTTTGATCCGTATGTTTGTATGTACGTATGTAGATACGAATGGATGTCATTTCCGTAATCGGCACCCCGTGAAACCATAAAGACGACACCTATATAATTTTTTAAGATAAATTAATTTCCGCCATCTTGGATTTGAAAATGCATGTCATTTTCGTAATCCGCACCCCGAGGAATCTCGGAGATGACACGCATATCGATTTTTAGGAAAAAAAAATGACGGTATATCATCATAATTATAACGTCATCATATTTGAAAATGGTTGTCATTTTCGTAATCGGCACCTCGAGGAACAACAAAAATGACACCCATATCGATTTTTAAGAAAAAGAAACTTCCGCCATCTTGGATTTGAAAATGCATGCCATTTTCGTAATCGGCACCCCGAAGAACCTCGAATATGACACCCATATTACTGCTCCCCGCACAAACTTGAAACCCTTTTTCACCCCTTTAGGGGAGCAATTCCGAAAAACGCTGAAACGTGTTTTGTTGTATTTAAATAAAGTCCATATACGAAGTTTTAAATCTCTCATTTCTAAAAGATTTGCTTCCCGTATAAATTTGGACCCCCTTTTCACCCCTTTAGGGAAGAAATTTCAAAAAACGCTGAAATTTGGTTTGTTGTATTTTAACAGAGTCTATAATATATACGCAGTTTTAAATCTCTCACTTCAAAAAAGATTTGCTCCCCTTACAAACTTGGAACCCCCTTTTAACCACTTTAGGGGAGCAATTTAGAAACACGCTGAAATACGTTCTGTTGTATTTAAACAAAGATTCTATTTACGAAGTTTCAAATCTCTCACTTCAAAAAAGATTCGCTCCCCGTACAAACTTTGAACCCCCTTTTCATCCCTTTAGGGGAGCAATTTAGAAAAACGCTGAAATACGCCATTAATGTATTTAAACAGAGAGTCTTTATACAAAGTTTCAACGCTTTTTCCCGCGGCTTCGCCCGCGTACTAAGAGTAATTTTTAACCGTCTACAAAAAAGGAGGTTCTCAGTTTGATTGGAGATATGTATTGGTTGTCATTTTCGTAATCGGCACTCCGAGGAACCACAAAGATGAAACCCATATCGATTTTTAAGAAAAATAAATGTCTGCCATCTTTGATTTGAAACTGGATGTCATTTTCGTAATCGGCACCCAGAGCAACGTCGAAAATGACACCCATATTGATTTTTAAGAAAAATAAATGTCCGCCATCTTGGATTTGAAAATGGATGTCATTTTTGTAATTTGCACCCCGAGGAACCACGAAGATGACACCCATATTGATTTTTCAGAAAAATAAATCTCCGCCATCTTTGATTTGAAAATTCATGCCATTTTCGTAATCGGCACCACGAGGAACCTCGAAGACGACACCCATATCGATTTTTAAGAAAAATAAATGTCCGCCATCTTGGATTTGAAAATGGATGTCATTTTTGTAATCTGCACCCCGAGGAACCTCAAAGACGACACCCATATCGATTTTTATAAATATAAATATCCGCCATCTTTGATCTGAAAATGAGTGTCATTTTCGTAATCGGCACCCAGAGGAACCTCGAAAATGACACCCATATTGATTTTTAAGAAAAATAAAAGTCCGCCATCTTGGATTTGAAAATGGATGTCATTTTTGTAATTTGCACCCTGAGGAACCTCGAAGATGACACCCATATTGATTTTTAAGAAAAATAAATGTCCGCCATCTTTAATTTGAAAATGAATGTCATTTTCGTAATCGGCACCCCGAGGTATCTCGAAAATGACACCCATATCGATTTTTAAGAAAAGGAAAAATTTGCTCCCCGCTCAAACTTGGAACCCTCTTTTCACCCCTTAAAGGGAGCAATTCCGAAAAACGCTGAAACATGTTTTGTTGTATTTAAACAAAGAGTCTATATACGAAGTTTTAAATCTCTCACTTCAAAATAGATTTGCTCTCCGTACAAACTTGGAACCCCCTTTTGAACCCTTTAGGGGAGCAATTTCGAAAAACGCTTAAATATGTATTGTTGTATTTAAACATAGAGTCTATGTACGAAGTTTTAAATCTCTCACTTCAAAAAAGATTTGCTCCCCGTACATACTTGAAACCCCCTTTTCACCCTTTTAGGGAAGCAATTTCGAAAGACGCTTATTCATGTTTTGTTGTATTTAAACAGAGAGTCTATATACGAAGTTTCAAATATCTCACTTTAAAAAAGATTTTCTCCCCGTACAAACTTTGAACCCCCTTTTCACCCCTTTAGTGGAGCAATTTAGAAAAATGCTGAAATACGCCATTAATATATTTAAACACAGACTCTATATACAAAATTTCATGTCTCTCACTTTAATAAATACGGTTTTTCATACAAACTTTGGACCCCTGTTTCACCCCTTTAGGGGGTAAATTTTGAAAAATCCTTTCTTAGTGCACCCCTAGACCTTATAAAGAACCTACGTGCCAAATTTGTAATCTCTAGAACCAGCGGTTTGGGCTGTGCGTTGATATGTCAGTCAGTCAGTCAGTCAGTCAATCAGTCAGTCAGTTTCTTCTTTTATATATTTAGAAGATATCCGCCATCTTTGATCTGAAAATGAGTGTCATTTTCGTAATCGGCACCCAGAGGAACCTCGAAAAAGACACCCATATTGATTTTTAAGAAAAATAAATGTCCGCCATCTTTAATTTGAAAATGAATGTCATTTTCGTAATCGGCACCCCGAGGAATCTCGAAAATGACACCCATATCGATTTTTAAGAAAAGGAAAAATTTGCTCCCCGCTCAAACTTGGAACCGTTTTTTCATCCCTTAAAGGGAGCAATTCCGAAAAACGCTGAAACATGTTTTGTTGTATTTAACATAGAGTCTATGTACAAAGTTTTTAATCTCTCACTTCAAAAAGGATTTGCTCTCCGTACAAACTTGGAACCCCCTTTTGAACCCTTTAGGGGAGCAATTTCGAAAAACGCTGAAACGTGTTTTGTTGTATTTAAACAAAGAGTCTATATACGAAGTTTTAAATCTCTCACTTCAAAAAAGATTTGCTCTCCGTACAAACTTGGAACCCCCTTTTGAACCCTTTAGGGGAGCAATTTCAAAAAACGCTTAAATATGTTTTGTTTTATTTAAACATAGAGTCTATGTACGAAGTTTCAAATATCTCACTTTAAAAAAGATTTTCTCCCCGTACAAACTTTGAACCCCCTTTTCACCCCTTTAGTGAAGCAATTTAGAAAAACGCTGAAATACGCCATTAATATATTTAAACACAAACTCTATTTACAAAGTTTCATGTCTCTCACTTTAATAAATACGGTTTTTCATACAAACTTTGGACCCCCGTTTCACCCCTTTAGGGGTTGAATTTTGAAAAATCCTTTCTTAGTGCACCCCTAGACCTTATAAGGAACCTACATGCCAAATTTGGAATCTCTAGAACCAGCGGTTTGGGCTGTGCGTTGATAGATCAGTCAGTCAGTCAGTCAGTCAGTCAGTCAGTCAGTCAGTCAGTCAGTCAATCAGTCAGTCAGTTTCTTCTTTTATATATTTAGATATTGACGATCTTTTTGTGTATTTATTATACTCTCTTTTGACGTACATTACAATAATTCATGTCTTTTTTTTAATTTCATATGCATCAATAAATTGTTCTGAATAATTGGATTCAATTTATGTAACATATAACTCACTATTCAAAAGTGCTTGTTGCTAGGCCTATTTGAATAAAGAATATTTTGAGTTTTTTTTTGAAATATTTTGTTTTTTTTATTTGAAGCTATTATTTTTGAGGTTAAGGATCGCTTGATTAGAATAATTCTTATTTCTAAATACTATCTGTTTAACGCCTGCCTACACTTGTGGGAACATGTACATACTTAGGCTCGGTTTTATAAACATCCGTTAGACCTTATTTCGGTTTGTTATGTCAAAAAATGTACTGAGTTACTGAAATTTGATCTGACATTTGGTCTAACGGATCTTTATAAAACCCAGCCTTAGTCGATCACTTCTGATCTAACATTTTGATCTAGAGATAAAGTACATATTATTGTATGTTGGGAATTGAGAGCAATCTATGTGTATGTATTACCCTATAAGAGTTTTTCCCACCTTCGGATTATGTGTCTACCCATGCCGGAGATCTCCGGGCACATAAAAAAAGAACTCTGATGAATGAATTATTTATTTTTTCCGCCAGGAAGGGGATGGGTTAAGTTATATCTATCATGTAAATTTGTATTATGAAATATATTTTTTTTAATCTAAATCTAAGTACCTGAAAGGTGCTGAAAGTGTGTATGAATTGATAATTATATGTGACTGTATGTGACTGAATAAGTAGATTTTATAACCAACTAAAATTCTTGAAAACATTAATTAATGTTGTAAAATAAGAGTGATCGTATCTGAGCCATTCTACTTTTTCATGTACATAATTTTTAGACACTTTTGTTTTAAATGCAGATTTTGGAATACTTGGGCCTCACATCATATTTTTGTATAGTTATTTAGAAAGAGGTTTAATTGCACTATCACTTCCGATAGTTTTGGTAATTAACGAACCACAGCTAATACCCATAAATCGAGTAACTCAGTAGGCCTTGGATGTCTCACCATTTGTATGAAAAAATAGTGTTTACCACTGTGTTAAGTATTTTTACCTATAAATTCATTTTATTGGGTTCAGTTACTATTTCTAAATCCTATTTTTGTGGGGATCCATCATTTTACCAAAAATCGTTACATCGATTATCATTTCCCATAACACTAATCGCAGAATTTTATTATCACTTAGGAATCATTCATCGAACTTCGTTAGATCGCTCAAACATTTGCTCGAATTACCTTTTACACAAGAATCAACTCATCGAATTTTAATTCAGTATTTTATTTGTTCATCGACGTAGTCGTTCATCGAATGGTCTTTAGTATAATTTTGGTTTAACAAAGGTTTCAGTTCCCAAAATTCTTATTACCTAGAACATTATTTCACCACTGTTTACTATTCTTGATATAAGTAAGTCTAAAATTATTTTTTTTCTCAGATTCTTGGTGTACTCTGTAAAAGTACTCATAAACAAAAATATTCAAAAACAAAAATACCCAAAACCTAAAATGTACAAAAGACCTGTTAGGGCAAAACCGACTGTAATGCGGATAGGTTAGAAGATTAAGACGGGAGCTTTGCTCCCGTCTTAATCTTCGGGGTTATTTTTTTATACAAGCCCAGAAAGACCAGTTAGGGCAAAACCGACTGTAATGCGGATAGGTTAGAAGATTAAGACGGGAGCTTTGCTCCCGTCTTAATCTTCGAGGTTATTTTTTTTATATAAGACCAGAAAGATTATACGCCTTGAAAAATCATGCTTGCTTGGTTGTTCGATGAAACATTGTTCTTGGAAAGAATACTATATGGAACGTACTATCTGTGAATCAAGTTTCGTTAAATTAATACTATGAATAACGAATATTTCGATGAAAGGTAAATTCGATGTACCGTTACGTTACGATTAGAGACGGATTCGAAACGATTAACTATGAAAAGTGGTTCGATTATATAAAATGCAATGAATTGATGATTATGTGATTAGAAAAAAAAAACCTAATGAAATTCGTTGAACAGTTTTCGGTGAAATGAAAATCGATGTAAGATATTTCGATAAAATAATAGACACCCCAAAAAAAAATCTATTATATGTACTGAATTACAGTACAAAAATACCACTAAACCACCCACCCTATTTTTAGATTTTTTTTTGTAATAGAAAACTGGTCATGAAAAAGTAGAATGACCCATCTGTTGATTGCGATACCGCGGGAATTTTTCTCGGAAACTATTCGACGTGTACTTCCTATTAAATGATAATAAGCGACATAGCAACCGCTCGCGAAAGCACCTCAAACAGCTTCCATTCAATTTGAGCATAGTCGAGTACAATTTAAGCAAACTGTCACCGAGCCGACGGCCTCATTAGGCCCCGTTTGACAACTCCGGGGTGCTAAAACAGCGGAGCGCTAACAGCCCCGTATCGGGCTTGTTTGTTCACCAGCTTGGGAAAACTGGATGACACTTAAAACGGGTAGGTTTGAGACCACATACAAGTACCAACGGAAGACTTAAAGGTGAGGATGTAGTTGATATAATATCTATATATGAAATGGAAATGAAAAGCGTATAGATAATTATATTTATGTTCATGAATGTTGCGACTTGCGGCTCTAAATACGCAATTCAAACAAGTATGGACACGCTAGCAGAGTCCCACTTGGGCACGACGTCTTTGAGGATCGGTGGAGCGGCCGCCGTGGCTGAATCAGCAAAGCGCCGCAAATATGCAACTCTCGGCGATAGTTACATATTTGCGGCTTTTGCTGTGGAGACCCTGGGTGCGTGGGAACCGGATGCAATTAAACTTTTCAAAAGATTAAGTTATTTGCTTATCCGGTCCTCAGGTGACCGTAGGGCTGGCTCGTTCCTCGCTCAGCGAATCGGCATTGCCATTCAGCGAGGCAACGCGGCCAGCCTTATGGGAACTCTGCCCAGTGGCAGCGACTTGGGCGACCCATGCCCATACAGTTTAGGCCTTTAGTTTAGGTTAGGTTTAGGTAGTTGGTAAGATCTTGTTTTGTTTTTGTTCTATATTATGGTGCCTACTAAAATTATGTAAGGTTGTCTTTAAGAGATCGCTCTTTATCTCTACCTGTATACTATTGTTGTTTTGATTCTGTGTGTAGCTGATTCATATGGGTGAGGTGTGCAATAAAGAGTATTTGTATTGTATTGTATTTGTATTGTATGTAAGTCCTTTTCGGGCAGTGTGATTAATGTATAAAAAGTTTTATTTTGTTTATTATGATAAGGCTGTCATGCTTGATAATAACAAACAAAATAAAATCCTGGCAGACTCGCTCAGTGTAAACCACAGCAGTTATATTAATGTAACGGCCGCAACAAGCTCTTTTTGACTGCCCCACGACGGGCCGGTTTCAGCAGCCAGTTAGTCCCCTCGCGGGGCAATTTGCGCCAATACCTTATTAGCAATAAACAAAAACAGGGGCTTACGGGCGGCGCGCTGCGGCAGCCGGGGGCAGGCGGTAGCGGGCGGCTGACAATCGTACAGAAATTGTAGAGATCTTATATTCCACCTCTAGAAATAAGGCATTAGTCTAATATAAGATTTCAAGCTTACATGGTCGTTTACATTAGAATTACAAAAAGGACTCCGTTTCCGGAAAGAACTCGCGTATTAATACTGTGAGTGTGTGTCGTGATCGTAATCGAGTTTCAATGACAAGGCGGACGATGGTAGTGACGGTGACACTGTGCGAAAAAAGCGAACCAGGAAGAGGGTAGATCGCTATGGTGTGTGGGTAGACCACAACTAAAACTCGCAGCACGTCTGCAACAGTGCCGAAATATCGGAAACTCAAATATACAAATATACATGGTAAATATCCCGTTTCAAATCGTAATTCGTTAGTCTAATTTGCTGCGTAAGCTGTATACTTGTAGAAAAGGAATGATGGCATAAAGGCAGTACCACTCGAAGCTTGGCCTTCATGGCTAGGAAATTCTGGTACGCTGCTATGCTGTGCTAGTTGCGACTTGTGACAGACCACAGATGCTTGAAGATTGTTTACGGTCGCGTTCATGTTTATCTTTTCTTGTGTTTGAATCATATTTACGTTGTTTGTAATTTTTGTGTTTTTTGTCTTTCGTGGCTTCTCGTGGTCCCAAAGGAAGACCAGCGCTAGCCAATGGCTAGCACTACGCTGATTTGGGGCCATTTCGTAGCTATTTTCTGTATTTTGGTGTTATGTTTATTTGTACTGTATCTGTGCCACGAATAAATGTTTTTCTTTCTTTCTTTCTTTTCTTTCTGTGTGTTTAATAAATCGGGTCTGCAAATGTGCAAGTGAGTCGTATTTTTATTTTATTCTCTTCTTTCTTTTTCCTTTATTCATGTTAATCGTTTTTCATTTATTATTATTTTTGTCTTCGTACGGTTATACACCGTGAAATCACTCGACGGTCCCATCGGAAGACCAGCGCTGGCGATTGCCCGCATTATACTGAGATGGTACCGTTTCGAGACCAGTTAATTGTATGAAGACGAAACCATTTCGACGCATACTGCCAGAATCGCAAATTATCCGAAATGCAGATGACCATGATTATTTACGCGTATTACCATACACGCAGAATACCAGAATTTCATTTCGCATGTGACCGGATACTCAAATTACAAGACCAAGGAATCTCCGCATAGTGCCAGAAACTCAAAGTACCTGATACGCAGATGCTCATGACTGTATACCTAAACATATTACCAGCAACGCAGAGCAAAATTTATATGTAACTAGCTGTATGCCTGCGGCCACGCTCGCGTTGTGTCAGTAAGTTTCGTGATATTTTGTTAAGAATTCTAGACTATCCTTTATTTAAAGTAAAGCAACATACCAAATATTATAAAATAAATGTGACCGACAACTATCGGTGTTCCTCTCTAACATGTAAGAGAAGAGAAGTGATTACAGGCGGTAGTTAAACCTGTTCGGCTGCACCTATTATGAGCTTATTTACATTTTATGTTTGTTTTGTTATTAAACAAATAAGGTGAAAAAATATTCAGGTAATTTGCGTATCTGGTCTTTCGCGAAAAATATTCAAGTAATTTGCGTATATCTGGTCTTTCGCGAAAAATATTTAGGTAATTTGCATATCTGGTCTTTCGCGAAAAATAAGCAGGTCAATCGCGTATCGGGCCTATTGCGTATAAGGTACTTTACTAATGAAAGCATGGCAATGTGCGTTTCGGATAATTTGCGTTTTTGGCAGTATGCGTCGAACTGGACGAAACCGGTTTCCCAGCCCTGACTAACTTAATCTTGAAATATCTCGAGTGTAATTTTATTATTGTTTAGGTTTGTAAACCGCCCGCTCTCGCGCCTTGCGCCCGGCCGATAAATCACTAAGGTTAAAACATCATTAATATTGAATCATCGTGATTTACGCGGAGGGCGGCTCCCTCCGACTCCGACTCCGACTCCGACTCCGCTCACCGGTCAATTATTATGCTTGCTTAACTTTTTACTGTTTCGCCCGCACTTTTCAAATGTTTTGTGGTTGGATAGCTTAACCCATCTTTCAGAATGCTGTTGAGACTACCAAGATGGTGTAGCGCCTCTAGAATGTTCGCGGACGCTCACACGGACGGATTTCACGCAATCATGAGAAAAAAAATTGCATCGTTGATGGACCGTGTCAGAAATAGTCAAAACAGCATTTTGAAGGTGTTAGCTGATAGGTACAACTGTCCCATTCTTTGTCACTGGGTGGCACAGATTAGGACACTTGTGAAATATATTAAATAGCCCTGATTGTGAAATATATTAAGTAGCCTTTATTATGTTATTCCTTTTAATTTTATTGAATCTATCTATTATGTAACCCCACTAACATAGATATAAGTACAATAATGTTACTAACCATATATGGATTTTATCCGAAATAAAATTATTTGAATTTGAATTGAATTTTACCGGTCCCTGGGATCATTTTTTTTTATACCACGTCGGTGGCAAACAAGCTGACAGCCCACCTGATGGTAAGTACCAGGAAGAGGGTAGATCGCTATGGTGTGCGGGTAGACTACAACTAAAACTCGCAGCACGTTAGTTAATCCTTGATAATGGCGCTTGCAATACAGTCCTGTGATGCTGGGCTGCCCATGCTTGATGCTTCAAACGCGGTCTTAATGAGGGAGCGGCACAAAGGTATGTGACTGCTTCTGTTTTCATGGAAACGATTCTGGTATTGAATAGTTGTTTTGGAATCTATATTTTCTCATTGTAATAGTTTATGCACCACCTAATAAAAAAATATTTATGGGCAAATATTTGTGTTGAGCATGAATACCTATTTGTTTCTGAGTCTTGGATGTTTTCTATGTATTTAAGTATTTATATCTATTAAATATATCGTCGTCTAGTACCCATAACACAAGCCTTCTTGAGCTTACTGTGGGGCTAGTTCGATTTGTGTAAGATTGTCCTCTAATATTTATTTATTTACCTACTTTTCAGCTTTATATTTCATTTCTCCACTACCCAAAAGTTGTCTGGAAGAGATCGCTCTTTAGCGATAAGACCGCCTATTGTTCTGCCTCTGTCTCGTTGTATTTTTGTTTTTCTTTTGTATGTGCTGTTTTATTATGTGAGGTGTGCAAAATGTATTTTTTTTAATTTATACACGAAACAAACGGTCATGTACAGAAGAGAATATATCTTAAGAGATGTATTAACAAACCTGGAGTTCCATTAGTTATTTAGGAAATAACAATAGTTGTAATATTTGCGAAACAGGGTGGGGTAAGTACGCATGCCTACTACTTACACGCCAATATTGATGAGTCCGACCGGTTTCGGCCATGGCAACCACTTCGACTCCCAGTGTCCCGGCGGTCATGCGCCCGAAGATGGCTAATGTAGCCTATTTTAGCAATAAAACTCCGCGCACATTGAGGGCACGTAAGCACGCCGTCTACATATTTGTAGGAGATGGCAGCAGGTGGGCGGGCCTTAAGCTGGTCGCGTTTGGTATCAAGGTCAACTTTACGTTGATCCTCGAATTCCCGTACCTTGCCGTTCACCAGCCTGCGCCATTCTGGGCGTTGTGCTGCCAAACACTCCCATTGAGACGGCTCTATGTCGCATCTCTTCATGTGTCGCTTAAATTTAGATTACTACTAGAAGTATTGTATTGTAATGCCTACATTGGGGTTTTAGGTTATTAGTATGTATATGCTGTTTGTGGAGTCCGGTCTGTTCATGCTTGCTAGGACATAGTGACTACGTTAATACTAGTGTCTTTTATAGGGGATTGACGAGAGACATCATCCTGTTGTGGATTTGTTTTTATTATCAGTGACTTAGAGACCATATACATCTCTAACAATATTAAATTAATTTTAATTTTGACGCTCAAAGACCATGTACATCTCTGGGATAATATATTAATTTCACTCCTTGTTTAATCTTGAGACCTTATACATCTCTAACTTAATATTTGTAATAGATAACTTTGCAAGTTTATCTTCACTGTATGACATTAATTTTGTTATAATTGTTAAATTCGAAATTATTATTCCTTTATGAATTGTAAATTAATATTTTGACATGAAAAATGTATTACTTATTATAGTCAGACTTTCTTAAATTGTAAATTAATATTTTGACATGTAAAAGTGCCCTTGTGGCCTATTTGCAGAATAAATGTTTGTATTTGTATTTGTATTTGTATACGTGTACACCACCCTTAACGTTGTCTCAACAGCGTGATGACGTGCTCGGACGTCAGCCACGGTGACATTGGCCGTGTAACAGTATTCGTCTTTATACGTGGAGCTTTGTTTAAATCGTGCTGCGCGGGCGCGTGTGAATGCGTGCGCGGCGAGTTCACACCTCTACAGGCTGCGCTCACACCGCGGATCAGTAGCTCGATTCCATTCACACCTCAGATTCGGTTGAAACCGCTCAACTAATCTCTTTTTTTGAACCTGACTGTGGCTTTATAGGCCGGGCCCAATAAAGCGATAGGAGTGCGCGGTTGGAGAGTAGCCTGGGGAAAATCCAGGGGAAACCAATCTCACTGGAGCGCAAACTCCTAGAGTATTCCAGTGTTCCACATGGTCGTGTCGGAGGTTTTGCCCTGGATATTCCCCAGACTACTCTCCAACCACGCACTCCTATCGCTTTATTGGGCCCGGCCTATAAAACCAGACAGATTCAAAAAAAGGTAAAAACCGCGGATCAAATACAAGTTACAGATACCGCAAGACTGAGAGAACGAAGGGAATGGCGGCGTGGTGATGTATCTGTCTCGCTCGAACGCTGTCAAGGCCGGCGTGACGTCACTCGACACTACACTAGCGCTGCTCTGTAATGGCATTATGCTGCGCTTGTTTCTGAAATGTAAAGGTTCTCAATCTATTTGAGCTGCATCAAATTTGAACGGATGACCTCTCAATTTGCGGTGCATACCGGTTTCCCAAATACTTGTCATGTTAGCGAAATAAGTAACTACTTATTACAGTTCTGAACTTTGGATATTTGTAAAAAAAATGGCAGAACGAAGATGAATGTTCGATATATGATGAATTTAAACAACCTTAAGGGGAAATTAGGAAAGGAAATTGGTGTAGGAGTTCACTCGGACGTAATCTTAGGAAAAGCTAGTTGTACATTTCAAAATCAAAATCAAAACATTTAATCTGCAAATAGGCCTCAAGGGCACTTTTACAAGTCAAAATCTATAGGTACATCAAATAAAAATAATATAATAATCAAAGTATCATTAATTAAATGTAGTGTTACATGTCAAAAATAAGACTAAGAAACTAATAACAATCGAGATTTGTTAGAGATGTATAAGGTCTCTAAGCGTCAAGATAAAAGGTACTAAAGTAATCATAATAAACACTAATCATAATAAAATGTTTTGAGCTATATCTATAACACGTCAACATGAAAATAATAAATGCTAATAAATAAATATCCTCAGAGATGTATAAGGTCTCTGAGCGTCAGTCTAAAAAAATAAAATCAAATGAGAACAGTGAAGTCTCTCATCATGTCAATTCCACTGAACACTAATTTCTATTATACCTGCTAGGAACAGAAAGCATCAGCCTGTAGGCGGCGGGTTCACGCATGCGCGCTAATTGCGGTATCAGCTACCGTGCGCTTCCGTCGGCGCGGCGGCGGCGCGGCGGCGCGGGAGTCGCGCGTGGGAGGTCTGCTATTGTCCAGCTTTACACCATAAACTGAACCCGACCTATAAAACATTCATATTCAAATATTCCCATGAATGACAAAGCTCAGCAAGTATGTGGTCCTCGCGGGAATATGCTGTCTGTATGATAGTTGGAGCTTCCTCATACGACACTGAGTAGAAATCTCTTTTATATAAAGAAAGAAAGAAAGAAAGAAAGAAAGAAAGAAAAAACATTTATTCGTGGCACAGACACACTACAAATTAACATAACACCAAAATACAGAAAATAGCCACGAAATGGCCCCAAATATCATGTTAATATCATATCATGTTCTGTTTTCTTTTTTTTAATGAAAAAATTAATTCCTAAAAGAGGGAATGCCGCCAGCGTCCTAGGCACCATGCCACAAGGGGGCGAACTGGGTGGGGTATTTTATATATAAGTAGTTGTTCCGATAGCTATAAGGTTCTTGTATTTATAAATGTAATTAACTTTCTTTTGAAATAAAAAATATAGAACGGATACAATAACTTACCATATTGAAAAGTCTGGAGGAGTAAAACAAGCACGGAACGACCTAAAATAATCCTTGAAATGGATTGACAGTATTATACATCATAAAAACAGAAGTAACAAGACAAAAAGAACTGACATACTAAAGGCAGCTATAGCGAATTATGTAACGACGACTGAATGGAACCAACATCAATAAGAAAGAATTACGAGAAGAATAATAGTGAGGAAGAAATTCCGACTATTACGACGAAAATGTCAAGAATACGGTATAACCTATTACTTTTGCTTTATCGACTATACCAAGGCGTTCGATTCGCTAAAACACGCTAAAATCTAGGAAGCTTTGGCAGCATAAGGAGTTCACAAATATATCCGGATAGTCAGCAAGATATACCAGGACATGAAAGCGAAAAAATACGAACAGAAAGATTAGGATCATATTTTGCTGTAAAAAGAGGAGTTCGCCAAGGTGACCCAATATCTCCCAACATTTTTCAGCAGTCCTCGAACACATATTTCGAAATCTCGACTGGAGTGAACATGGATTGATCATAAATGGAGTTTCACTTAATCATTTAAGATTTGCAGACGATCTTATATTCCTTGCATAACCAATATTTTGTCAATCAATCAATTCCTTGCAGAACCTATTTTTTTTTTTATAAACTTATGACATTCATTTGATTATTATTAACTAGCTTTTTCCTGCGGCTTCGCCCGCATATCTTAGTACTCTCCACTTAATTTTGCTTTTTCCTTTCGTAGATTCCTCTCAACAGTCTTTCCTTTTGAGATTTTGTTTTTGCAGATCAATTTTCATTTATACAAGGTAACATAACTGTTGTGTGTTCTGAGAATGATAGCGGACAAGCCTGACTGTGCTATCATGTTACACTGTGCGGGGCTGCATTCTTCCGCCAGTGTAATCAATTGGTAGCACTATGTGTGCACTTAATATAGCTGCATTATTTATATAATTTCTATGTGTCAATGTTACACGAAATAAATGATTTCAATTCAAAATTCAATTTGACCTGCCGAGTGCCGAGGTAAAAGTACAAACATACAAGAGTTATAGTTTTACAGGTTATATAATATTTGTGGTAGAAGTAAACCGAAGTAGGGGAGGCCCACTCCGCTACAAGTACCATGTGGCCGGCACCCGTCGGGTGCCCGTTCATGTGATAGAAAGTGATGTAGCGACTGTAGTGAGTAGAAGTGCGTGCGATAGAAAGAGATGGTCACGTTTGGCATTGGATTTTTTAACGGTGGGCCTGCTGTACGTAGCCGTAGTACAGTCGCCATCAGATATTTCGGAGCGAACAAGGTGCTCACAATATCTGAACAAGACTCTATTGTCAAGGCGTTAAAGTGCATGTTCAGATATATTTGAGCACTCTGAAGAGTACAGATATATTTGATGGCGACTGTACCATTACTTAATCTGTGACCAAAGTTATGCCAATTTGAGAAACGATTCTGAGTAGAATTAGCATGTCCAGAAACATTTGAAAAAAGTATTGTAAATCTAAATATAGTTCATGTTCTAAGGAGTCTCTATTATTAAGACTATTATGAGTGCTATAACTGCTATAAGACATGTACGTTATTGTAAACCTACTCAGACTAACACAGCGATTCACCCTGAGATGAAGCAATCACCGGTGACTGACAGACAAAGATGGCCGGCGAGTTGCGAATTAATTTCGCTTGAAAACACACGGAGTGCTCTGTCGCGCGGCGACGCAGAGTCTGTACTGAATACGTTTTTTTAACCTGACTGAGGCTTTATAGGCCGGGCGTAATAGTAATAGTCGTCTCTGCGAACGGTCTAATAGCGAAGAGTCTCGACCAACACCTCAAGAGCAAGGGTCAGATACAGAAGGCGGTACTCCTGGACACGGCGCGGATAGTCAGGAGGTTCCTCTCTCTGTCGCCCTAACCACCGGCAGCTTAGGCCCCGCCTCGCTGCCGGCGGCACACTAGGTTAGGTTTATATAATGATTTTATGTTTTGTAAGTGTATTTTTATATTTTACTTTTTATAAAGATATTGTAAAACCTAGCCTAAGGCGAAAAATAAATAAAGATAATAATAATAATAATTTTTTTTTTTCGGACTTTGTTTATCCATATCGTGTTAGTACAGCTTACACCTGCGTATTAGTATTAAATTAAATTAATTATAATTATACACCCAGTGCTCCAAGATTGGACAGTCAAACCTGTCAACAATGACATTCAGAAGTCTGTTAATGCGATAGGAATGCGCGGTGAGAGTAGCCTGGAGAAATTCCAGAGGAAACCTCCGACGAGACTGGAATAGCTACTCTAAGAGTTTGCACTCCAATGACATTGGTTGAGCGGCTTCTATTAACCGAATCTTTGGTTTGAGTGGAATCGAGCTACTGGAATAGATATAGTTATGTGCGTAACCCTGAATATTGAAAACAACAGCAGCAATAGCAGGCAGTAACAATCACAAAGTAGCCGGTTACTTCTTTTTTTTATTTGATTGTGGCTTTATAGGCCAGGCCCGAACAGAATTTTGTGACAGGCGATGGACGGACGGACCGACGCGTGAGTGACAGCAGTGGAACCCAACTGCTGTCACTCACTTTTGGATCTTTCGGGTAGGGATCCCTAAAAAGGGTACATTTGTACATGGAACAAACTATTCCAAAATATGTTTATTAAGCGTGCATGTGCACTCTATAATGATTATGACAAAGTAAAAAATGTAGACATATTTAACTGTAGGTACCTTATGCTCGTTAAAAATGTATTCAAAACATGGAATGAGTAAAATCTTGGCGCTTAAAAATGTATTACTATGTTTCACGTTTGTAAGTCTCCAGTATTGTTAAAATTTAGACCAGCCCTTGCCTTTCACAGTAGGTATTTGTAAACTTGATTTCGCAAATTATGTGTAGTCACTAAACTCCGTATTTAGCTTAACCTAGATAGGTACCTTCTTCGTGCTATATTGTTTGAGATATGTTTAATAAAAATGGAAACTATAGGTCTACATTAAGATAAAAATCTGTAACAATATTTTTTTATAACCGTTTGTTTCATATTTAAATAAATAAATAAATAAAAATAAATGTGTAACGTCGCTGCCGTTCATGAAATGTGTCCGTGTGTCGCCGCATTCCCGGCGCGGCTGGTGACTGGAGTCTGACCATGTCAAGTTTGCTTGGCAGAAAATAGAATCGCAATTACGTCATACACAGATGAAAAAACCCAAAGCAGTCAACGAAATATAGAAACGTAGTCGCCGGTTATGCGGAAAAGAAGTACAAACAAAAGGCTTTCCAGCCTTTAAGTAAATAAATATTAGAGGACAATCTTACACAAATCGAACTAGCCCCACAGTAAGCTCAAGAAGGCTTGTCTTATGGGTACTAGACGACGATATATTTAATAGATATAAATACTTAAATACATAGAAAACATCCAAGACTCAGAAACAAATATTCATGCTCATCACACAAATATTTGCCCTGACCGGGATTCGAACCCAGGACCGTCAGCTTCACAGGCAGGTGCACTACCCACTAGGCTAACCGGTCGTCAAAACTTTGGACATTTCCATAAAAATATAGTTTACGTTAGCAGCGGTACTGCTTAATACGAAGGAACGGTTGATGAATTTGAGACTGGGTAGCGATTGCACCTATAGCTCAGTTGGCTAGAGCGACTGGCCGTGAGTGCCGGGAGGTCGCAGGTTCGAATCCTGCTCGGAGCCTAAATTTTTCAATTTTTCCTTTATTCTAAAATTGCCATAAGAAAGACGTGAATGTGATTAAATTTGTGGAGGTATATCTGTAGGGGCGCAGTAAAAAGCGGTGTTAGTTCGACTGACAGTTGACAACTTGACACTGACAGTTGTCAGTTTTCTCATATCGTACAGCCTCCGCAACGACAAATCAGAAAGTCGCCTAAGTTTTACTCACTTGCCCGAGAAACTAACAAGTATATAAAACAGGTCACTTTCACCCCTAAGTTAACCACATGCTATTGCGTATAACAAGTTTGTGAAGTACAAAGTCCCCAAAATAGAATAGAACCATTATTGCACACCAAAATAACAACACATTACAATTTAAAACTTAATACCTAGAAACTAGCTTAAAAATACCTACATACATGAGGTGAGACTAAGTATAAAGAGCAGGGGTGCTGCTACAGTGGTCGCAATGGGGGCTATCGTTTTTGTGCTCACCAGTTGGCGCCACTGTCGACTAAGGTCCAGCTGTCAAAAATTGTTATTGGTTATTATGGACATAAGAACGAAGTTTACATTTAAATAATATTCAATACCTTAAAACCGTACCGTAAAAATATCGAATATACCGCATTGTAGCGTGGTCCCGTTTTGTTCTGAAAAAAGGAGGAAATAATTTTCCGAAAGACAAATCTGTCTCAAAGCCCTGACAGTCATTGACCCTTAATTCATATTTGCCATAATCAAGCTCAGGTATTGCAAAATAGTGACCATATTGTTCCAATTAGATATTAACCCGCGTAGCGCAACCAAAAAGAGTGACATTTGACGTTTCGGAGGACCCCACGCTACACTAGCGCCTCTAGCGGCGAATTCATACGCGATAGCCCCCATTGGATACCACTCAGCATAATGCTGTGACATTTTACAATGCCGCATCGCTGGTCTTATGTGGAGCCCAATGGCTGAAAGATAGCCCAGAACAGCAGAAAACGAAAATTTCGACGATAAAATTACAACCTAACTACCACAAGTTAGTATGGGTATGACTTTATTAGTAGTTTACATCAATTCGTAGGTACCGGACCCTGGGCATCCTTTAGGATGCAACTGTACCGGGATAACGCTAGGATGATGATGATGATGATGATGATGAAGTAGATTACATCAATTCATGTCATTCATGATAACCTATGTATTAACGACTCCTTCGCATAATTGAATTAATTTTTTTTTTTTTTTATTATTTTCATGTTGACGTGTTATAGATATAGCTCAAAATATTTTATTATGATTAGTGTACCTACTTTATTACCTTTTATCTTGACGCTTAGAGACCTTATACATCTCTAACAAATCTCGATTGTTATTAGTTTCTTAGTCTTATTTTTGACATGTAACACTACACTTAATTAATGATACTTTGATTATTGTATTATTTTTATTTGATGTACCTAGATAGATTTTGACTTGTAAAAGTGCCATTGAGGCCTATTTGCAGAATAAATGTTTTGATTTGATTTGATTTGAATAACAGAATCGTACTACACATATTAAATAAATAAAAAATAAAAAAATAAAAAATATATTTGTGGACAATCTTACACAAATCGACCTAGTCCCAAACTAAGCAAAGCTTGTACTATGGGGTACTAGGCGACGATATAAATACTTATATAGATAAATATATACTTAAATACATAGAAAACATCCAAGACTCAAGAACAAATATTCGTGTTCATCACACAAATAAATGCCCTGACCGGGATTCGAACCCGGAACCTCCAGCTTCGTAGGCAGGGTCACTACCAACTAGGCTAAAGCGGTCGTATATTATGTTGTTATTGTCCTATCAGCCGCAAGAGGTCTTAATTATACCGCATTTAGCTAACTGCATGCTCTGAAGAGGCATCTTGAGATTGACTGTAGTGCGCTTCAGCTCCGAAGTCACAGTCGCAGCTGAGCATCGATTCCAAGAAACGACACAGACCGTCTCATATATTGTATCAATGGAAATGTCAATGTATTCGTATAGTTGAAGAATGATGAGTCGTCTACCGGTCCCTGGGATCCCAGGGATCATAACGGAAGAATGCTATTGTTTATTTTTTTCACCGGGCGACGACGGCTTAAGTTTTTATTTTTTATTTTATTTATTAAGAAACAGTCTCATATGTTTACAATTGACACAGTAAAGGGTATTAAGTTGTAGACTTACAGTTTCCTTAATTCGAATATGTAAACCTAAACATTAAAACAATAAAATTTAAGAGCTTTTGATATACCTACATCGTTAGTAGTATAAATAAATAAATAGTGCCAAAAACTTACAATTATGAAAAAATATTGTTATGGTTGTTGAATACATTGTAAAGATAAACGTTTGAAGCTACATAATGTCTCATGGAAAATATCTAATGTTTGAAATTTTTCGTCATAAAGTTATGGGAAATACAACGTCGCTTCATGCTTTTTCTCTTGTACTGGCAGAATTCTGTGAACTGTTTGTGATAAATTTGATATCAAATTATAGGTCAGTTATGACTTATGAATTAGCTAGTACATAGAATAACTGCATGATCCTGACATATATATACGGCCAACCAAAACCAGTCGTCGTATAGTTATTCGTCTTTTTAACATTAGCGTAGGTTTTTTTATACAACGCCGGTGGCAAACAAGCGTACGGTCCACCTGATGGTAAGCGACCACCGCAGCCTATAGACGCCCGCAACTCCAAAGAAGTCACGAGCGCGTTGCCGACCCTCTATAAGATTTGAGGATGCACTGTGTTGACAGCAGAAGGAACACATTAAGTCCTTCGCTTCAACACAGTGCATCCTCGGGAGCTCTGGCAACCTTGCTCACCACACTACATACTTATATAGGTAGTAAATAATGTTATTATGGCTGTGGTCTTCTGTGGTGTTGCGTCCAGGCGCATCCTTAGCGTAATTCGTCCCGATTCCATTATTAATAAGCAAGTGTATGCCAGACAAATGTTCTACAGGATTGTGAACGCAATTTTTCTTTGGGCTATCATCGTAACGTCATTGAGCTGTCAGTTGAATGAAAAAATTACAGTTACTTGGACAGTTATCTTTGGAGTGATCTTTGGAAGCCACGTTCATGGGACACATAATGGTTTTATTTGTGCAGACGTTTGGTTGAATTCGCAGTTTGATTGGTATAGTGCCAGCACAATGTTTGATTGGTGTTAGCGTAATTATTAAGTCGATTCGAATCGGAGAGTGCGGCTGGAGAAAGTATTTTGTATGTCGCTCGCGCACCTAGGCCATGGTGGCCTGCAGCAGCTTCGACAGGTATCTGCTTCTCCAGGGCTAGCGTTGGTACCAACAGCTGGGCCCTGCAGCGTAGAAAGAAGAAGGAAGTCCGATCCGAAGTAATTGTAAGTTTATTATAAGATCAGTGGGGCTAGCACAACTTGCTGACAAATTGTATCTTGCGCGACTCAGCGATTCCTATCTCGCTCGAACTGTGCGGGTTAGAAAGAGGAGGGTAGATTTTTCTCTACTCGCGTCGCGTCGCAGCGGTAGTTGTGCTAGCTCCCCAGAGGTGAGAAACGCATCCGTTCTTCACCTCAGGATATATCAAGTTCTGGATGAGACCATCTGATGGACCTGTGGTCTTCGGGAGTCCTGGAGTGATCAGTAGGTATATATATATGCGTAGGTATTTTAATTATTTCAGCAAAGCGAAAGCTGTAGGTAACAGTCTATTGTCTAGAGATTGGGTTTTTTATTTACATCTTTCACATTAGTTCTGTTAGAAAAAATCTCAAAAAGTATATATCCCTTTCATATGCCCAGTTCAAAATGCCGCTCGAATTTGTCTCTTATTGGCTAAGCTAAATCACCCATGAAAATAAATAAGCACCATCAAAGTTCACACACTTTTAAAATACACCTTAATTCTCCCACGCTATCGCAAGTCATCAGATAAACTAAATTTGACAATAACCTGTGTTGACACATGGAATCAATTACGCATGTCAACAGGGTTCAGCGGCGCGTGCGCGGCGCGCGCCGCCGCGTGCCGTGCCGCTGCGCAGATACAAGTCTAAACTGACGTACTTTTTATATGAATGTATGGCATTTTGGAGATGAGCGTGCAATGTGCGTGGCGTCATGTTTGTTCATTTGCGAAGACAGTTGGAATGGGAATGGTGGGATGATTCTGAAATTGGGATTGCACCTTTGATGTGAGCCGTGTGCTTGGGGGGCGTATAGACAGGTATTTTCATGGGTAATATTCATTTTAATTTCTCTAGGGTCTTAAAAAGTAAGAGTAGTGGCTCTGGGTCATTGTCAGTTGTAAAACAAAATATGTACATATAAGTTATGTTTTATTACATGAATTTATAGTTATGGAAACACCGTTTATGCGGTTTACTAGTTCAATCCAATATTAAGCTTTGTCCTTAACTTTTGATATGTCCACCGAAAACACGCGAACCTAAATCTGATAATGATCCCTCTGTTAGCTGTAGACCTCGCGAGTATTATTTTAAGTTTTAACCCCTAGGCTCCGCCATTTTGAAAAAAACTTAAACTGACTCAACAAAAAGTACCATGCTTAATTTTATCGGATCTGCTCACAATTTCACGAGAATCGGTGGAGAAATGCGACCTGCAGACAGGAGATCACCCGCCAGGGGATTTACATTAAGTAATATATGTTTGTTGATCGAGAGAAACGAAGGTCTCTGCTTCAACTTCGACAAAAATGCTTTCGTATGTCCGAATGGCGGATTTCCATTTATTCCGTTTAGTCGACTCGCCTAAAATTTTATGAACAGGTTCGATAATTAGTCGATCAGTTTTTGAGATTTATAACAAGAAAAATACTATTGTTTTTTCTCCTCTAGAATTCGCATTTGTCAACCGATACTCGTGAAATTTTGTATGCAGGTTCGGTAATTCTAATTCGTCGTCGATTGATTAGGAGCAGTTCTTCGCCACCGCTCTCCGTTCGCAGAGATTTTTATCAAGTAATTTTTTGACAAAAACATTTTTTTACAAACTAAAATTAATAAAGATGAAAAATTTGTAAGGAGGATGACCTATATTGAAGTCGAAAACCACCCGGTCAGTGTTAAAACGATTTCCTCACCAATCACGTCACTGTCTCGTCATCCATCAGTGTACTTATTCATCACTGTTATTACAGTAATGGACAATGGGTGCCGCGCGCCGCGCCGCGCGCCCCGCCGCGCGTGCACATGTTGTTGATTGTGTTACGAGGCAGATTTAAACGATTGTGAACACTGTATCATGAATTTATAATTAATATAACACTGTCTCTTAGTTTAGAACACAGTTTATGATCGATGATCACTAAAGTGGGTTTTTATAGGTTCCGCAGGCGAATCACGTAACTTTATGTACTACCGTTAGATAGATTTTAATGTCAATTTTGAAGTATAAATGTATTGAGCTGACAATTAAAATTTGACATTAAAATCTGACTAACGGTAGTAAATAAGTTACGTAATACGCAGGCCGGTCACCATCCAACAATCCCTCCATTTTGAAATTTGAAAATGCATGGTAATTGTGATTTTTTTAATATATCTAAGTAGATAAGCTTTGGAACTTTTGGAAGGCATTTTAAGCCGTTGATCCCGGCTGTTGTCTATAGCAGTCGTGAAGTCAAGTTAGAGGTCTTCGGGCGGCTTGAGAACTTCTAACAGTCAAGTTGCCCACTCACTTGACAAGCCCAATTCCAATAAGGTCTGGTTTCCCCTCGAGTTGGAAGGTAAGATGGCAGTCGCTTCCGTAAAAAATAGCGCCTACGCCGACTCTTGGGATTAGGTACCGGACCCCGGGCATCATTTAGGATGCAACTGTACCGGGATAACCGTTAGTAGAATAAGTTGCCCACTCACTTGACAAACCTAATAAAAAGGTCTGGTTGCCCCCGGGTTGGAAGGTCAGGTGGCAGTCACTTCTGTAAAAACTAGTGCCTACGCCAAATATTGTGATTAGGTAGCAGACCCCGGGCATCCTTCAAGATGCAACTGTATTGGGATATCGCTGGAGGATGATTAATAAGTCTAAGTAGATGCAATTGCATAGTTACAATTTGCATAATATCCTATGAATGTTCCAATTGATTCATATTGCATGCGTTATGCTGTCTGTTAATTATGTACGAGTACCGACCCGACTGCATCAGGATCAGCACAGGCCCGGCCCAGCGCCCAAGTCACTGCAAATATGAAATTAAAAACCACCATCTGTTTTTGATTATGAACTTGGTATCGGTATCGTATTTTTTTATTTTTACAGTTTCATTTAAGTAACGCTCTTAAATATATGATGATGAAGAATGGTATTATATATTCTCTTCATTGATATAATAACCACGAGACTATGCAGCTTATATAATTAAAATTGAATTTCACTTGCAGGTAACTTCGTTTAATTTCTAATTATAATGGATTGAACGTGGGATACTGCATCGTCTAGGTTACTTATGTCTACTGTTGAAACTTCGATTCAATATGGCCACCCTCTTTAAGTGTTCGTTTACATGCCAAGATAAACTGCTTTTTGTTTCATCCTGTCACGTTTTGATTAAATAAGCATTACGCATCCCCCGTCCGAACCCCCGCCGTTAGGTAAATGCCGCCAAAAGCCTGTAATTTGCTTGTCCAGCACATTACTGTCGGAGTTGGCTCGCGTGCGCCCGCGGCTTTTCCCACACCGTCGGAGCCGGTAAATGGAACAGTGCGCTAAATGCTAAATACATGTAAGTGTTGCTGTACTGTCGCTAATGATATGTTTTTTCGATTGCAATTTCCAGTAAAAGCGTGTCTACAATAAAGGCGTTTTTATTAAAATTGTACGGCTTGTTGTTTTTGAATACTTATTGACCCAGTGAAGGGTACTCCATTTCAGCTTGGGCAAAAATGCTTTCGTAATATCAGATGGATTCTCCGGCAGCATTTGGGTCATTCTACTGTTTCATGACCAGTTTCCTATTACAAAAAAAAATCTATGATATACATTGAATTGATGTACAAAAATAGGATTTCAAAATAGTACCTGAACCTAATAACAGGAATTTATAGGTAAAAACACTTAAATATTAACATATTGCTGTAGAAGGTGGGTAACACAGTGGTAAAAACCATTTTTCATACAAATGGTGAGACATCCAAGGACCACTGAGTTACTCGATGTATGGATAATTAGCTCTGGTTCGTTAATTACCAAAACTATCGGAAGTGATACTGCAATAAAACCTCTTTCTAAATAACTATACAAAAATATGAAGTGAGGGCCAGGTATTCCAAAATCTGCAATTAAAAAAGTGTCTTAAAATTATGTACATGAAAAAGTAGAATGGCCCATTTCTCAACCGATTCTCGTGAAAGTTTGTGAGCGGCTGGTGAATCACGTAACTTTATGTACTAACGGTAGATAGATTTTACTGTCAATTTTGAAGTATAAATGTATGAGCTAACAGTTGAAATTTGACATTAAAATCTATCTAACGGTAGTACAAAAGTTACGTGATTATGCCGCTGGTTCGATAATAACATGACTTTATGGTAGTTAGTTTTAGGTTTTTTTTCAGAATGGCTGAGCTGAAAACGCGGCATCCACTAAGATCACCTGACCTGATCACCCAGGTGATCGTATTGGACGAATACGTCTTCTGAGATCACTCAAGTGATCTTATTGGACGCTATATCCCGCACGATCCCTAGGGTGATTTTAGTGGACAGAATTATATCCACTAGGATACCCCTGAAAGTAATATTACTCTGCAAGTGATTCTAGTGGACGAACTTATCCAGTAAGATCACCCAGGTGATCGTGCAGGATATAGCGTCCAATAAGATCACCTGGGTGATCTCAGAAGATATGTGGAATCGAGCGTTTATATTGTTTTTATTTCTTTTATTTTAAATTTGACGAACGACATTGCCTAGGATATTCTAGCCGTGTATACAAATTTGACATTTCTATTATTTTTTACCTTTGACATTATTTGATTTCAATTATTTTTCTTTCATTATTATTATTATACCTATTGACGATCCTTTTGTGAATTTATCTTGTTTTAAGAGTGTAAACCATGATGTAATTTTATAAAGGAAATAAATATATCTATCTATATATTCGTCCAATACGATCACCTGGTTGATCAGGTCAGGTGATCTTAGTGGATGCCGCGGAAAACGTAACGGGGGTTGAAAATGTAATAAATTCTCGTGAGATCTAAGTACATTCATAGAACCAATAAGTATTATTAATGTTAGTTAGGAAAATAATTTTCATAAAATTCGTATGAAAATGTCTTATCATTGAAATCGCCATAATATAGCCGAATTGTAATGAATATATTGTCCATATGACTTTGGTGCCTGTTGAATCCCACCGACGCTTTTTTTTTTGAACCTGACTGTGGCTTTATAGGCCGGGCCCAATAAAGCGATAGGAGTGCGCGGTTGGAGAGTAGCCTGGGGAAAATCCAGGGGAAAACCTCCGGCACGACCACGCGTGTGGTTTGGAACACTGGAATACTCTAAGAGTTTGCGCTCCAGTGAGATTGGTTGAGCGGTTTCAACCGAATCTGAGCTGTGAGTGGAATCGAGCTACTGGGAGTTTTGTCGCTGGTTCACTAAACCTAGCCTAGCTGAGAAGAGTCCAGCAAGAGACTCAGCTAGGCCCGACCTGGGTCGGACTGGCCCCACCGACGCACTGTCAGCTGCGCGCACTCCTATCGCTTTATAGGGCACGGCTTATAAAGCCACAGTCAGGTAAAAAAAAAATCAGCTCACCCCGAGAATCTGTCTGTAATAATTAACATTCGTAAACGGCAATTATTTTCAAACGACAGTTAATATGTGTATTATATGTGTACCTACAAATCTATATTACGTACATTCGCGGCTCAAAGCTCACGTCAATCGAATAACATCAAACGCAACAATATCCCGTGATTAAGCATTCTCACGAGGACCGGTGTACAGTCACACAGACATGCAGCTGGGCAGCATAGAAACTGACGAAAATCAACCCTGTGTTTAAGAGCATAAGGACTCGGGAGATAATTAACGAGCTACACCTTTGACATTATTGAACAACTATTTTGCAGCTATAAAATTAATTTTAGACTGAGTTTGAGCGTTGTGTGTTCAGAATAAGGGTTCAAGCTGTTTGAGTGAGAGTAAAGTTAAAGTGGCGTTTGGGGGTGGAATTGAAACATGCCCCCCGTTGTAATAAACATCAATCAAGTCACTATTAAATGCACCTTTGCTCTAATATGGGGAGATTCCCATTAGGGCTCGTGAACGTGAATTATGAAGTTTAAATAACCGATTGTGACTGCATGTATAACAAAACCTAGTTTAAAAACATTTTTTTTATATATAGACTCTTTAAGATTAGCCTTAGATTGGCCTGTTTCATTTTCAGGAAGACAAGCTAGACTCAGCCTTTTGGGCCAATTCGAGCTCAATAAAGGAAAATAGAAGTAAAAAAAGAGTGATGAATAGAGTAGAAGAGAGATCATATAGAGGAAAGAGGAGAGAAGTTGTTGTTTAAAATTACTGAAAACTAGTGGCTCTGTGAGCTGTAGACCTCGTGAGGGAGTTTTTTTATCATTTCCAAAATCTGACATTATAAAAAAGATCAATTATGAATATCGAACCTGCTAACAAATTTTCACGAGAAGCGGTTGAAAATGCGACCTGTAGAGGACAACAAACCGAAATTCAGACGCAGCAACTTACAAAATCTTTGAAATAAAAATTGTTTTTCAAAAATATCTGAAAAACGTTTCGGCAAAAAACTTCTATATAACTATCGAACCAGCTCACGAAATTTCACGAGAATCGATTGAAAACTGCGACCTGTTGACGAGAACAATCGGAAATCCGGAAATTCGGACATTCGTAAGCATCTTTGTCGAAGCTGAAGCAGAGACCTTCGTTTCACTCGGTCAACTACTAAAATATTTACTTTAAGTCAGGGGGTGCGGTCACACTGATTGCTAGGTGTGTGCTTAAAACTTTAAGGCTAACGTCATTTTAGAAAAGGAAATAACGATGACGGGGGTACGCAGACCAGAGAGGTGCGCAAAAACTTTGACGACCGCTTTAACCTAGTTGGTAGTGACCCTGCCTTCGAAGCTGGAGGTCCCGGGTTCGAATCCCGGTCAGGGCATGTGTTTGTGTGATGAACACGAATATTTGTTCCTGAGTCTTGGATGTTTTCTATGTATTTAAGTATCTATTTGTCTATATAAGTATGTATATCGTCACTTGGTACCCATAGTACAAGTTTTGCTTAGTTTGGGACTAGGTTGATTTGTGTAAGATTGTCCAAAAAAATATTTATTTATTTATTTTTATTTATTTTAAGCTGTCGTGGATTGTGACCTCGTCGAACGATATTTCGTGTTCCGACCCAGGTCGGGCCTAGCCAAGCTTCTTGCTGGACTCTTCTCAACTAGGTTAGGTTTAGTGAACCACAAAACTCACACTGGAGCGCAAATTTTTGTCTGCAAGTCAGGTTCACTAATTTATACGCATTCTTGGACCTTATTACGGAGGAATAGAGTGCAAAAGTGGTCATTTATTACGCACACAAGACTCGATCCTCTACTACGATTCATTCTAAAACAATCTTCTCGCTTCCTCTTACACAAGTTCCTGTATTTCGATTGGGAATTTTTATCAGCCTTGACGAAGATAATATCCCATCATAAACAAATGTGAACAATGCCAAGTTCGTAAACGGGATTACTAATAAAAGAAGTAAGATTTTGACGACCGGTTTAGCCTAGTGGGTAGTGCACCTGCCTGTGAAGCCGACGGTCCTGGTTTCGAATCCCGGTCAGGGCAAATATTTGTGTGATGAGCATGAATATTTGTTTCTGAGTCTTGGATGTTTTCCATGTATTTAAGTATTTATATCTATTAAATATATCGTCGTCTAGAACCCATAACACAAGCCTTCTTGAGCTTACTGTGGGGCTAGTTCGATTTGTGTAAGATTGCCCTCTAATATTTATTTATTTAAGATCTAACTGGAAATCAAGCTCTTTCAAAGGTCCTTTCATGTCAATGTCAGTCAATGTGAAGTAGCTACAAATAACGTAACAAATCATTTTAAGCAATGATTGTGGTTCACTCAAATGAAATGAAATGAAATCAATTATTCTTCAATTTAGGCATATTACATGCACTTATGTCAAAAAACTAGACACTGAGGTATAAATAACGAGTTCAGTCGATCTAAATATGATATTAACCTCACAGTGTAGATAAATAAACTTGCACGCGACTTGATATTAAATGGGGCTTATAAAGGGCGTCAAAACGCTCTGTTAGCAATCTTATACCTAACAGAGCTTATTCAAATATAATAAAAGGGTCACTCACGTCGTTTAGGCCGTCGCGCCGGCTGGTACTAGCGATGTTGGTAATTTGCGTGTTACACATTTGGTAATTAGCGAGGTTGGTACTTTTCGTGTTAAGGTTTTGGTAACTAACGAAGTTGGTACTTTGCGTGTTACAGTTTTGGTAACTAGCGAAGTCGGTAATTTGCGTGTTACACATTTGGTAATTAGCGAAGTTGGTACTTTGCGCGTTACAGTTTTGATAACTAGCCAAGTTGGTTATTTTCGTGTTACACATTTGGTAACTAGCGAAGTTGGTACGTTGCGTGTTGCAGTTTCGGTGCATAGCGAAGTTGGTAATTTGCGTGTTACACATTTGGTAACTAGCGAGGTTGGTACTTTGCGTGTTACAGTTTTGGTAACTAGCGAAGTTGATGTCTTGCGAGTTTGTCACTTTACGATCTTGGTACTTTGCCAAATTGGAGTTTTGCGATATTGCACATATGCGTTTCTAATTCGCAAAGTGCCAATACTTTGCGAATTTGGTACTACGCGTCGAAACGTTGTAACCGAAACATGTAAAGCGATATTCGACCTAAAAGACGTGAGTCAGAGCGTCTTGAAGTTTTATTCAAAGTTCCTAATTTGTCTAAAAGGCATCAATAATCATCCGACAAGGTAGGTACGCGAATCATAACAGAATTTGAGATCAAATAATACGTCTCGCAGGCAAGTACAAAGTGCTTTATGAATATAAAGGCAGTTTTGTTTTTCCGCGGTACAGCCGGGGTAAAGCCGCGCATACAAACGGCGCTAAAGCAGTGTTAGGGCCGGTTTACACGAGCCCGGCTTACCGATGATACGCAGTAAATTATGGCCGCGCGGGGATTATCCTCACGAGTCATTGCTGGCGGTGGAAAAGAAACGGAGAGGCAGTTATACGCTCGTCCCCCACACCGGATTGTAACAAGTTGCGTGATTTCATTCGAGTCAAAATTCTCGATGAATATCCTGAGGGGCTACCACGAACCACAAACGAAGTTTTCCCTCTCTGTCTCACATATATGCAAACTTGCAAGTGCGACAGAGAGGGAAAACTTCGTTTGCTGTTCGCGGTAGCGCCACTGAAACCTTTTTCGAATTAGCTACGCAGCGCCGTGTCAAGTTACGAAATTTCTGTATTTTATCCGGTCTATTACAAATATTATATATCCGTTTATCTTAATGGGATATAGATAAGACGCTCCCGTGGATGCACTGTGTTGAGAGCGAGGGACCTAAATGTGTTCCTTCTGCTGTCAACACAATGCATCCTCAAATCTTATAAAGGGTCGGCAACGCGCACGTGACTATTTATAAATCCTATTTTTGTACACTAATTCAATACATATCATAGATTTTTTTTGTAATAGAAAACTGGTCATGAAAAAGTAGAATGACCTAATATCCACCAGACTTGAGCAAAGGTCCCCATACATCTGACACCAAACTTGCGAAATATCAAATGTATTGAAACACAGCTTAGAAATAGAAATAGAAATATTTATTTGTTAGAATACGTTATATATAAGGTCTTATTATAGTTAAAGAATCAGTATTCAGTTGACATATATGTCAACATGCCAATTATTGTTTCACATTAAATTATAAAAATCGAATCATAAAAATATACATAATTAACATTTTTTTTTTATAATATTGACAAATATTATGTTCTTTTGTGAACATTTCGCCAAACTCCTTATAAAATTGTGGATGGCTTTTGGTAAATACGCATGCCTTTAAAATGTACATGGAAGCTATGGGAAGAATTTTGAACTTATGGAAAAGTGGTGTACAGCTATCATCAAATCGAGCGCTACCTATTCTTTGCTTGTTTCTCGTGAATATTCACCCTTAATACGTAGTACTCTACCCACGTGTAACAACGTGCCATCGCAAACAGGAATTGTTGAGGCACTTAACAGTGTTCGCAACTTGGTCGTGTAATGCAAATCGGACTGACACGAAATCGGTTAACATCTGTCATTCATTATACGGCTAAATTACGGAGAATGGCAAGGTTCGCCTGTACACTTTCGTATTTCTTGGTTGTCTTCTTGATTGTTATGTTTTTTGCGAGACTTCTCTTTTCTATCTCTCTGCCCACTGCATGTCATCAAACACACTTAATACGAAATAAACTTTTCAAAATTAGAATCTGATGACTAACCGTATAGCTATAGTTATTAAAACCAACATCCCATGATCCCAACGCCGTCTCTCGACTTGTCCCACTTAGAATTGTATTCCTGTGCCACAGCGCGCTGGATACCGACGGCATCCCGGCAGTAAAACGACGGAAGTGCATATGAAGGTAATACATTTTAGCTACTTTATGTACCGAGCGGGAGACGGGGATGCGCAAATAACAATATATTAGGTCCCAGGGGAAAACAGGGCTTAGCTTTTACGCGGGTAGAGGCGGGCGCAGGCGAGCTGTTGTATCGATGGTTTTATTTTGTTTTAAGAACAAAGATGGATATTTCTGAATGAACTAGTTGTGAATGGGACTGCGTTCGTGAAAACTTCCACCCACGTTTTATCCCCTTGAATGAAATAAGGAATAAAAAGTATTATATAAGGACTTTAATTGAACAAGAAGCTGACCGGTACGGCGTAGCGTCGTTGGAGCACACACTACGTATCTTAGGTAGTTATTGTTAGATTTGTTAGTCTGTCATTAGCATTGTATGATTTAGTTTATAGGAAAGAAGTAGCTGTAAGTTCCGAACCTGTATGTACAGTTTGGCGAGGTAAAATCATATGCCTACAAACTGTAATTTATATTTTTGAGTTAAATAAATAAAAACAAAAACAAAAATTTGCTCCATACTGAAACTACCTTAAGGCTAAAATAGGTTAAAGCTTGAAAAGATAACAAATAGATATTTGATAATTTCATAATTTGCTTAAATTCCGTTGAATTGTTGCTACATATAACTGAGATCTTTTACAAGCGATATCTGATCGAATAAATAATAATATTACAATACGAACACAATCTAGCACTAATCGATCAAATATTCGTATTCTTCACACAAATAAATGGTCGACGTTTCGACGGATTCGAACCTGGGACCACTAGCTTAATACTACGCAGGGTCACTACCAACTAGGCTAAAGTGGTTATGCGTCTTTGTTAATCAGCCCCTGCTGATCCCCCTGAGTTATTTAACAAAAAATCAGGTCTAGCTGTCAAACCCCATATCAAATTAATTATAATCTAGATTAAGTGTAGATTTTGACACAATTACAGATTTGATTACAATTTCCAGATATATATTCATTTAAATTTACGCAATTTTCACACACATTATTATTGGAAAACACCAACGTCAGTCACCTCGCGACCACGGATGTTGTGATACATTCGAAACGTCGGACAAACATTGAAAAAAGTAAATAAATTGTACGCGTTTAAGTCCCGTTTCCCAATAACAATTTCAAATTGTCTCCCAATAATAAACTCCGCAAGAAAATGTATGTAACTGGGTACAGATTGGGAGTTGCAAGCGTCCATAGGTTACGGTGACCGCTTACCATCAGGCGGGCCGTACGCTTGTTTGCCACCGACGTGGTATAAAAAAAATTGTACAATCACCAGCATTAATATTCACACGTCCTAACCAGCCCTACACATAGAGTTTTATCATATTTAAGTGTGCTTTATATAATGATGCATTTACCTTTTCCTTCTTTAAATGGTCTACGGTACCTTAAAAACTATCGATATGTGGCCGGGCACAACTCTACCGCAAGTTTATGTAGGCAGCGGCCGGTGAGTTCGTTCATAATCAAATACCCGCAAAAGAAAACGCACACGGGCGTTGCTGGCCACGCATTGTATGTTTAACCTAAATTATATGGAGGAGGATTGTTTGTCATCGTTTCATTTTTATATAAATTAAAAGGAGTTAGATGACGTTTACGCACCGCAAGACGAGCTGTCGGTAGACCTCCGACAAGGTGGAGTGATGACCTGGTGAAGGTCGCGGGAATCCGGTGGAAACGAACGGCACAGGACCGGTCTAAATGACGAGCCTTGGGGGAGGCCTATGTTCAGCAGTGGACGTCTTTCGGCTGAAATGATGATGATGGTGATGAGATGACGTTTGAGAATTACGTCACACGACGTCACCACCGCCTCCTCGCGTCTATAACGTCACATTTATATAGATATGCATATATTTCGCTAGCGCTTAGCTCTCGTGGCCCAGCAGCGCCCGCGTACCGCGTGCGGTATGCGAGGTTAAGCAACGCCGGCCTAGGTCAGTTATTGGATGGGTGACCGCTTTAAGTGGTTATTAACTGAGCGCTCCCGTGCTTTAAGCCGTTGATCCCAGCTGCTGTCTATGATAGCAGTCGTTAAGTCAAGTTAGAAGCCTTCGGGCGGCTTGATAACTTCTAACAGTCAAGTTGCCCACTCACTTGACAGGCCCAATTCCAATAAGGTCTGGTCTCCCCTCGGGTTAGAAGGTTAGATGGCAGTCGCTTCCGTAAAAACTAGTGTCTACGCCAAATCTTGGGACCCCGGGCATCCTTCAGGATGCAACTGTACCGGGATAGTGACCCTGCCTTCGAAGCTGGAGGTCCCGGGTTCGAATCCCGATCAGGGCATTTATTTGTGTGATGAACATAAGTATTTGTTCCTGAGTCATGAATGTTTTATATGTATTTAAGTATCTATTTATATCGTCACTTGGTACCCATAGTACAAGCTTTGCAAATAGCAACACATGCTGAGTCTCAGCCTTTTCTTTATGGCACACATTGCTGGACTCATTGTGCACCTTCACTAACTGTGTATTATCTTATACCTATTTATTAAGACCGGTTGTGTGTGCTTTATTGAATAAATAAGGTTTTTCTTTCTTTCTTTCTTCTTTTCTTTCTTTGCTTAGTTTGGGACTAGGTTGATTTGTGTAAGATTGTCCACAAATATTTATTTATTTATAACGCTAGGATGATGATGATAATGATACTTATATTTTGCTAAGTCAAAACCCAGTGAAAACTGGAGCTATTGACTTCATGACTCCATGATATGCATGGAGTGCATGTAAATGTGTGCGAGTGTACCGGCGTCGGCGCGGAGTTAAAAACCGTGTAAGTTTATTACAATAGCCCGTACGCTGGGGTGCGGTACACTGCGGGACACGTTCAAGGGAATATCCCGTGAAATGAAATGAAATGAAATCATTTATTCTTCAATTTAGGCATTTGTTGGGTCCGGTCTGTTCATGTTTGCAAGGACTAGTGACTTCGTACTAGTGTTCAGTGGAATTCACATGATGAGAGACTTCACTGTTCTCATTTGATTTTATTTTTTAGACTGACGCTCAGAGACCTTATACATCTCTGAGGATATTTATTTATTAGATTTTATTACTTTCATGTTGACGTGTTATATATATAGCTCAAAATATTTTATTATGATTAGTGTACCTACTTTATTACCTTTTATTTTGACGCTTAGAGACCTTATACATCTCTAACAAATCTCGATTGTTATTAGTTTCTTAGTCTTATTTTTGACATGTAACACTACATTTAATTAATGATACTTTGATTATTTTATTATTTTTATTTGATGTACCTAGATAGATTTTGACTTGTAAAAGTGCCCTTGAGGCCTATTTGCAGAATAAATGTTCTGATTTTGATTTTTTGATTTTGTTACATGCACTTATGAATGTCAAAAAACTACCACCGGTTCATAAAATAAACCTCTGCCTCGAGAAGAACCGGCGTAAGAAACTCGGCGTAATATACGTTCTGGTTAAATTGTAACTAAAAATACATGCTTATAAAAACCTTGAAGATCCCACTTAGGATGGGTCGCACCAAACCATCTTATTGTAAGCGGTGTTCGTTAAAATCAGATTGTATGGAAAGTTTGACAAGTTTCTATGGGACAACCTGCCGGTGTCATATTTGACGATGACCGGCCTGTGATCGTATGTTGGTGCAACCGACCCTTATACTTTCAGTGATGATTATGTTCTGGCAATACTGAGGCGTTTGGCATGCGCTTGTTTGCTAACAGCCGATTTGATCAATGTTGTCCTTTAACCCGAGGCCATTCCATTGCAATTGTCCCGATCTAACAGGCGTGAGTTTGCAATTAACCATCCTTTTCGACCGCTTTAGCCTAGTTGGTAGTGACCCTGCCTTCGAAGCTGGAGGTCCCGGGTTCGAATGCCGGTCAGGGCATGTATTTGTGTGATGAACACGAATATTTGTTCTTGAGTCTTGGATGTTTTCTATGTATGTAAGTATCTATTTATCTATATAAGTATGTATATCGTCACTTGGTACCCATAGTACAAGCTTTGCTTAGTTTGGGGCTAGGTTGATTTGTGTAAGATTGTCCAAGGATATTTATTTATTTATTTATTTTTCTCTACGGAAGCTCTGCGCGTAATTTCGAAATTATTTAGTATATTTTAATTGATTTTTGGAACATTTTATCAGTCATGAAAAATCTATCCTGTTATTGTGAAAAAATAAAAAATCTATCCTTTTTGTAAAATAATCATATCACTGACGTTCATAAAAACGAAATAGACAATAATTGTTTTTTCTTACTATGATATTCAGGAATTTTCACAGAATTATCGAGGCATTTTTAAATATTTTGTTCGGTTCTTGTGTTTTTTGTTTCTTTTTCAGTCTACAGTCATTTTTGTATAGTGTAATTCTACATTATTTCTACACTACATTATTTTTACATTATCTTTGTTTTTTATGTGCTATTTTATTATGTGAGGTGTGCAATAAAGAGTATTTGTATTGTATTGTATTATTTCCACTGAAAGCACAAACTTCAATATTTTCGTCAGATTTCTGAATCGGCCTTGCCTTAAACTGTAAAATTATAACTTGAAGCACTGTGTCACCGGGCCACTGTAATCAACTGCTTAAAGCCTATCTGATGGAGATGTTGATTGGTTCATGATTTAAATTAAAAAGCACATTACCTACTTATTATCAAATCTCGGTATCATGTTTTATTTTGCTTTAGTTTGCGGAAGGTTCCAACCTCCTCTGTTGATAAAACTTGTAAAAGAAATCTCAAATAAACATTTTAGGTTTTTTTTTATTTAAAGTGAAAGCATACCCGTATATAGAACTCTGTTAAAAAAACAACATGTGAAGAATAATTGACGCTATTAGCCATACTCGTACATTTGACGATGCTGATAGTCGTTGTGTCCTTCAACCTGCTAAAATTTAATTTGAGAGGATACACTTAGGTATTCAGCCATATTTTTTTTAATAAAATAATGTCCATAAGCTTTTTTATTTGTGCTTTAACTACTTAAAAAAATCAAATTCAAATTCAAATCATTTATTTGTCAAACATAGGTATGCATTACAAGTATGCAGGTCTTATTCTTAGATATAGAGCCACTATGTTTCGCCACATGGCACACAAATAGCTACAAATTAGCATGCGGCATGCATATCAATAGAATTCAAAATAAATCCAAATTAAAGTTCCAAATAATAAACATAAATAATGATAAAAGTTTTAATAATTTTTGTAACGGACTAACATGCTACCTTTAAAAATTCATCGCTTTACAGTTTATTTCACAGCCTCGTGCTAAATGAAGACGTAAACGCGGCACTGAAAAATAAATGTGACAACGCTACGTCGGAATCACAAAAACTTTTCCCCAGGCTACTCTCCAACCGCGTACTCCTATCGCTTTATTGGGCTCGGCCTATAAAGCCAAAGTAAGGTTAAAAAAAAAGAAAACGAGGCATCAGTCAGCGGCAACTCCCCAGAACTCAATGTTGTTACGTACTAACTAAGTGAAACAATGCGAAGTAGCTATACTTCGTAACTGGACTTGTAGGACTATAAGACAAGAAAGTATAAAGCAGTGACTGCAGCAGCGTATTCACGAAACTATTCGACCTTATCGGCTGATAAATATATTTTTCTCAAAAATGGCCCGCAAAGTGAACATTACTCGCTACATATTGGACGGTAAAGGATATAGTTTAAGGTCAGATCAAAATTAAAAAATAAAAAACATTGCAGGCCGCCTGGAATGTTACATATAAATTCCTTTATTTGTCGAGTTCCAAACTTTTTAAAAAGTGGAAACTGGCTTATTAAAGACGGCACAGGTCGTATTCAGCCAATTTAAATCGTATTTTTCTGTTTGTAAACGCGACGTTTTTGTATGTGTCTCAAATAGTTTGCGTTTTCGGCGGGAAATCTTCAATATTTTCACATTGCGCAACGATATTTAAAGTTATTAAATATATAATATGAGTTCAAGTGACGAAGAAATGGAGTGTACGCCTGAGGAATTGAGGGATGAAGCGAATTTAGTAATCAATAATTTGTTTCCAGAAAAATCATAAGAAAAATATATGAAAACCTACGATAATTTTATGAAGTGGCGAGAAGCAAAGAATGTCTCCAACTTTTCAGAAAGAATATTTTTGGCTTACTTCATTATATAAGGACTGCACTATGTCCAATATGACGTTTAATTTTAAGTAATTTGCGGTATCCTCAGTTTGTACATAATAAAACTTAACTTTAATTTTACTCTTTTTTATTCCCCCATTTTTGAGAAAAGCACTATATTAGCCTCGGCCGGAATGGCAATTGCAGGCTTCGTATTATAATTAAACGGACTCGCAAGCTCGTCCGTTTAAACAAATACTCAGCCTGCAATTGACTCCTTCCCAGCCACGGCAATAATGTACTATTAATCTTATTTATTTATTTTTTTGACGTGACAACGTCTTATAAATTGGTTTGCCGGGTGACACTTCAAGAAACTGCGTTACGCTCCGCTCACGTTATGCGCTCACAATGAGAGCGAGTGAGAGGCATGGTTAGCCCGCCTAAGAGCGAGAGAGACAGACACGCACGCACCGCGCACGCGCGGGCGAGCACTCAAAGTCGTTGTCACGTAAAACTTTCGCCCGTATACCGACTTTACAGGCAACCAATTTTTTTTTTTTTTGACGAAGACGTGCTATGCGGATTGTAGACGATCCCAAACTCACAAGCGATATTGAACCGTTAAGTTTAAGGAGAAACTTTGCCTCCTTGTGCGTGTTCTATCGCTTGTATAATGGTTTGTGCTCCAAAGAGCTGTTCGACATGATGCCCACGGCCGCTTTCTACCATCGCACCGCTCGCCGTCGGCAGGCATTCATCCTCACACCTTAACCGAAATGGTCGCGTGCGGTACGGTTTCAGAGGAATTTCCTCCCATGGACGCTCCGGTTGTGGAATGAGCTCCCTGCCGAGGTTTTCCCGAGGGACTACAGTATGTGGTTCTTCAAGAAAGGAGCGTATAAATTTTTAATGGGTCGGCAACGCGCATGTGACACCCCAGGAGTTGCAGGCGTCCATAGGCTACGGTGACCGCTTACCATCAGGCGGGCCGTACGCTTGTTTGCCACCGATGTGGTATTAAAAAAAATAGTACGGGAGAGTAGAGTAAGTAAACTACAATGGATTGTTTTGACGTGAGTGCTTTTTGAATTATAAAGCGAATCCATGTTTCAATATTGCGGGCGTAAACCGGTGACAGAGGGCCCACTCCGATTTTCGTATCGTGCCATCCCTTCACTCTCGTGTTATTCACTATATGAGTGAAAGGGACGGCACGATACGAAGTTCGGATTTTGAAATTCGAAGTAGGCCCTCAGATTCGATTTCGACATTAATTTTTGTCTATAGATAGTAGTTCCCGTACTGTGACTTGGTGTTCTCGAAAAAACTGGTTTGAAAGACGTCGTGAAAAAAAAATAGGAAACTAGCCTGAAGACCCTCCTCGCCTTGCGCCCGCGCCGATTCGCGGCACGGCTGCCCAATTTCCATCGCCGCAGATGGCTACCATGGCTATCCAGCTAGAAAATGACGACCGCTTTAGCCTAGTTGGCAGTGACCCTGCCTTCGAAGCTGGAGGTCCCGGGTTCGAATCCCGGTCAGGTCATGTATTTGTGTGATGAACACGAATATTTGTTCTTGAGTCTTGGATGTTTTCTATGTATTTAAGTATCAATTTTTTTTTTTGAACCTGACTGTGGCTTTATAGGCCGGGCCCAATAAAGCGATAGGAGTGCGCGGTTGGAGAGTAGTCTGGGGAAAATCCAGGGGAAAACCTCCGGCACGACCACGCGTGTGGGGTATCTATTTATCTATATAAGTATGTATATCGTCACTTGGTACCCATAGCTTTGCTTAGTTTGGGACTAGGTTGATTTGTGTAAGATTGTCCAAAAATATTTATTTATAAAAAAAAAGAAAAAAAAATGGACTTGACTACCCATCAGTTAACCAAGATAATTTTAATAATCGACAGAAGAATCGCTCATACATACACTCGCGGACGAAGATATTATATTTATATGATAGGATCCTGGGAATTACTAATACTATTGGGTATTAAGGATAATATCATGTAAATGAAACTAGTGTAAAATATTTAGAAATACCTATTACGGTTATTTAATTTAGGGTGACTAGAGGTTAATTTGTTTTGGTAACTTTAGAAATTAGTATAATGTTATTGTCAGCATCATTATTCTCAAGTAGTTATGAGAAATAATAATTAACTACAAGGCTCATATATATTTTTCTCTTTTTTTTTGTATGATTTTAATGGACTAGACTGCGAATTAGACTCATAGGCTGTGGCAGAATAACAGCGTTGCAGTTTGCACGGCAAATAGCAACGCATGCTGAGTCTCAGCCTTTTCTTTATGGCACACATTGCTGGACTCATTGTGCACCTTCACTCACTGTGTATTATCTTACACCTATTTATTATGACCGGTTGTGTGTGCTTTATTGAATAAATGGTTTTTCTTTCTTTCTTTCTGTCTTTCTCAAATTTTAACCTGGAGTGTATGTGGTGTTGTGTTCCTGTGGTGGTGTGTACCTACATATTGACGACCGGTTTAGCCTAGTGGGTAGTGCACCTGCCTGTGAAGCTGACGGTCCTGGGTTCGAATCCCGGTCAGGGCAAATATTTGTGTGATGAGCATGAATATTTGTGTCTGAGTCTTGGATGTTTTCTATGTATTTAAGTATTTATATCTATTAAATATATCGTCGTCTAGTACCCATAACACAAGCCTTCTTGAGCTTACTGTGGGGCTAGTTCGATTTGTGTAAGATTGTCCTCTCATATTTATTTATTTATTTATTTATATTAAGGGCGCCAGAGCTCCCGTGGATGCGCTGTGTTGAGAGTAAGGGATCTGTGCATGCATAAAGGGTAGGCAACGCCCTTGTGATTCTTGTGGAGTCGCAAGTGTCCATAGGCTATGGTATCTGCTTACCATCATATTGTTTTTCACCGTCGTTGCATACAAAGAGGCTAAATTCATTACATTCAAAAGCAAAGGTGGAATCACTTCCCCTCCTCCGAGCGCGATGCCTCTCGATCCCTTTATCACGTAACTTTGCGTAAACGCATTACCCTGAAAGCCTTAATGTACAATTGTTACAAATTGGAACACTCAAAAGATAATTCTGTGCGTCGCGGTTTAGGTTCAAATAGGAATGGCAGGAGGTGATAAGAAAGGGCCAAAGTGAGTGCTGGAAGTGATTAAGGGAGGAAATACCTGCTAATCTGTTAGTAATCTTGGTTTAATTTTGTTGTTCTGTTAGTGAAAATTGTTTTTAATCGTAATACTTGAGATCATTTTCTTAATTGTTCTATTCCGTTTCTAAATAAAGCCGCTATAAATAGTAGGACTGGTATTAGTGTTAATAAACCTTTATATAGTATATCATTATCGTCATCATCATCCTAGCGTTATCCCAGTATAGGTGCATCCTGAAGGATGCCCGGGGTCCGCTACCTCATCCCATGATTTGGCGTAGGCACTAGTATATATTGTAATACTGGCTAATCAAAATTTTGAATTTATAACTCCTTTATACTTATTGTATTCTTAATGTCTTAATGTCACTTCAATAAACTAAGTCAAATACATCAGTATATAATACATAATATTTTAAAAACATTACAACTGTATTATTTACTTACATATCGTATATATATTGATACCCTATAATGATATTGATTGAAACTTTCACGATTTTCACACATTATTATTGAAAAACGGGACAAATTAGTATTGTACGCGACTAAGTCCCGTTTTACAATAATAATATTGATATCAAATATCTCTGAATGACCACTACATATATGTAAGTAGATGTAGATACCTACACCTACTAGGTATATTCAATCGAATTTAGGTAAAAGTTCGAGTTCAAATTTTATTTATTTATAAACATAGGTTGACAGGGTCTGTGGGGGTAAACATAGGTTGAAATTATACAAAATATGCCTTATTCTAATATAATATTTTAAACGTGAAAGTTTGCGAGGGTTTATAGATTTACACATTCATCGTCATAAAAAAATGACTCAACTTAAAAAATTAAAAAAAATATATTTCAGATTGTGCAATTCAAGCCCTTTCATATGACACCCCACTGGACATATTAACTAGACTTTCAAATTTTGAACCACCAGTTATATGTCATTTTTCACAGAAATTAAAAAAAATATTTAAAAAGTCATGTTCTATGTATGTAGGTAAGCCTTCTTTATAACTATTCCAAATTTCAAATCGATAGCATAAGTCGTTCTTGAGATATTTAGCGACGTGACAGACAGACAGACAGACAGACAAAGTGAAACCATAAGGGTTCCTTTTTTACCATTTTGGTACGGAACCCTAAAAATACAGTATTGTAGGTTCGACATCATAATAACACATAGGCTATAATTTATTTCAAAATGGGGGTTAAAAGGAAGCGGTAATTTTACATAGAGAACAAAATTTAAACTTCAAAAAAGATAAATGTTAAAAAGAAAAATTGTTTCAGCATTTTTCAAAATTCGCCCTCTGAAGTGGTGAAAAGTGGGGTTGAAAGTTTGTTTGGGGAGCAAATATATTTTTTTATATGAGAAACATGAATTTTCGTTTATAAACCAATGAAGTATAAGAAAAATAGTTTCTACGTTTTTGAAAATTCGCCCTCTGAAGCGGTGAAAGGGGGTTGAAAGTTCGTACGTGCAACCTGATTTTATTCATACTCTGCGGGTAGACTCTCAGTTAAAATGAGAAATTTAAGGGTATTTGAAAATTCATCCCTTAAGGGTGTAAAAAAGGATTGAATATTTGTATGCAGTTGAGGAACATGAAAAACGAAATATTTCGTACCAGAGAATTTTTTTTAAGTATTCAATATGTGATATTAGTAGGTAAGTATAACATAACATACAAAAACTGGACTATACCACCCGTGCGAAGTCGAGGCAAATCCTTAGTAATCTCCAATTTTTATTACCAAGTATTTGATTTAATTAATTACATTCTTCAGTTTTTAAAAAAAAATTAGGTATTCTACGAATAGGCCTCAAGGGCACTTTCACAAGTCTAAATCTATGTATATCAAATAAAAATAATACAATAATCAAAGTATCATTAATTATTTACTTATTATCATTAATTAAATGTAGTGTTACATGTCAAAAATAAGACTAAGAAACTAATAACAATGGAGATATGTTAGAGATGTATAAGGTCTCTAAGCGTCAAGATAAAAGGTAATAAGGTAGGTACACAAATCATAATAAAATATTGTGAGATGCATCTCTAAGCGTCAACATGAAAATAATAAAATCTAAGTAATCAATAAATATCCTTAGATATGTATGTGTTATGTATGTGTAGGTCTCTATCAATCTAAAAATAAAATCAGATGAGGACAGAGCGAAGTCTCTCATCATGTCAATTCCACTGAACACCGTACAACCTGTTATAACGTTTAATTTTGCAGTTCAAATGCTTAAAGCACCCTGTCTTATTTCTAAACAGCTTTTATTTAAACTCCACATTGTGCTGTGTTTCAAACAACACAACTCAATATGAACCGACAGGTAACACGGCACGTGCCGGGGGGCGAAGGTAGAGGGGGTGAGGGGGGTGCAATATGTTGCAATTACGAGTACACTTGCCGGATTTAAAAGCAATCAAATGTATTTATTACTGCTGACTATATTTGAGGGCCCTCGTTGGATCTTGAATTAAGAGTCTGCTCTTGACGGCATTTGGGGACGAAATCGAATGTACCTAATGTATAATCGCGTAGGTACATTCAGACAAGGAAATGTAAATGAAATAAATGAAATAAATGAACTTTATTCTGCAAGTAGGCCGCAAAGGCACTTTTACAAGTCAAAAACTACTAGCGTTTCTCAAGAGACCACTGCCGAGAAGAAACGCCGAAAGAAACTCGACAGTCAGTCATTTTCTCCAAAATATGCTTATTACAATGATACTACTTAACCTACTTAAGTAAATGTAAATGTTACACAACAAAAGAGAATTGAAAGAAGAACGAGGAAAAAATAACAATAGGTATTTACAAAAAAAAACATGTCGAATCGTTTGATATGCTTTCCTGCAAAAAATGTGTCAACTAGATACAATGAAAATATTAGACTCTACGCTATTTAGGTATTTGGTTTGCATTTCTGTCTGTTAGATAGTCCTCAACCCTATAATAAGCCTTTGACATCAAAGTTTTTTTTAGATAATTTTTAAGAGCTGGAAAGGGTAAATTCAAAATTTCATCGGGTAACTTATTATAAAAATGAACACATTGACCTACAAAAGACTTGTAAACTGTGTATAAGTATTAAGAGTGATAGAATATAACTGTTCACTCATACACTTATTTCAAAAGCATATTATAAGATAAACGACTATATCATGGATAGGGATGTTTGGCAGTGATAGCGTCCAGCACAAGTAATCTGACACTGAAATATTTTGTCCTAAATATTAAAAATATGTATGTATGTTCATATTGTAGCATTTGAATTCTGTAGTATTATGATACTGTTATTTTATATACATTGTATATTGTTTTGAAAACATGACACCTCGCCGAGTGTCTTACGCCGGTTCTTCTCGAGGCAGAGGTTTATTTTATGAGCCGGTGGTAGTTTTTTGACATTCATAAGTGCATGTAATATGCCTAAATTGAAGAATAAATGATTTCATTTCATTTCATTTTATTGGAGCGCTCGTGGCCCAGCGGCGCCCGCGTACCGCGTGCGGTATGCGAGGTTAAGCAACGTCGGCCTAGGTCAGTTATTGGATGGGTGACCGCTTTGAGTGGTCATTAACTGAGCGCTCCCGTGCTTTGGGCACGTTCAGCCGTTGATCTCGGCTGCTGTCTATGATAGCAGTCGTTAAGCCCAGTTAGAGCCATAATAACATTATTTACTATACAAGTATGTAGTGTTGTGTTCCTGGAGGTGAGCAAGGTTGCCAGAGCTCCCGAGGATGCACTGTGTTGAGAGCGAGGGCCCTAAATGTGTTCCTTCTGCTGTCAACATAGTGCATCCTCAAATCTTATAAAGGGTCGGCAACGCGCACGTGACTCCTTTGGAGTTGCGGGCGTCTATACGCTGCGGTGGCCGCTTACCATCAGGTGGACCGTACGCTTGTTTGCCACCGGCGTTGTATAAAAAAAAAAGTTAGAGGCCTTCGGGCGGCTTGAGAACTAACAGTCAAGTTGCCCACTCACTTGACAAGCCCAATTCCAATAAGGTCTGGTTTCCCCTCGGGTTGGAAGGTCAGATGGCAGTCGCTTTCGTAAAAACTAGTGCCTACGCGAAATCTTGGGATTAGGTAGCGGACCCCGGGCATCCTTCAGGATGCAACTGTACCGGGATAACGCTAGGATTTAATTTTATTTTTTTTATTTAATATTAGAGGACAATCTTACACAAATCGAACTAGCCCCACAGTAAGCTCAAGAAGGCTTGTGTTATGGGTACTAGACGACGATATATTTAATAGATATAAATACTTAAATACATAGAAAACACCCAAGACTCAGAAACAAATATTCATGCTCATCACACAAATATTTGCCCTGACCGGGATTCGAACCCAGGACCTTCAGCTTCACAGGCAGGTGCACTACCCACTAGGCTAAACCGGTCATCAAAAGGATGATGATGATAACTCATATAGCTTCATAATTACTATTATTAGTAATTCACTTCATTATTTCATGCATACCGAATCGCTTTACGGAAATGTAAAACCGCCGGCGGGGACGTCCACCGCGCGATCGCGACAACAGTGACACATATAGTCCCTATTCGTCCCGGTACCGCCGCACACCGGGTAGAGTCAGTCCGACCCAGGTCGGGCCTAGCTGAGTTTCTTGCTGGACTCTTCTCAGCTAGGCTGGGTTTAGTGAACCAGCGACAAAACTCTCAGTAGCTCGATTCCACTCACACCTTAGATTCGGTTGAAACCTCTCAACCAATCTCACTGGGAGCGCAAACTCTTAGAGTATTCCAGTGTTCCAAACCACACGCGTGGTCGTGCCGGAGGTTTTCCCCTGGATTTTCCCCAGGCTGTCTCCAACCGCGCACTCCTATCGCTTTATTGGGCCCGGCCTATAAAGCCACAGTCAGGTTAAAAAAAAGCAATTCTTAATATTCCTATGTATTCCATTATTGGATACGAATCTGGAGTAGGAACTTTTACCATTCATAGCTCAAAATATTTTATTATGATTAGTTTACCTACTTTATTACCTTTTATTTTGACGCTTTAAGACCTTATACATCTCTAACAAATCTCGATTGTTATTAGTTTCTTAGTCTTATTTTTGACATGTACATTTAATTAATGATACTTTGATTATTGTATTATTTTTATTTGATGTACCTTTGTGTAGATTTTGACTTGTAAAAGTGCCCTTGAGGCCTATTTGCAGAATAAATGTTTTGATTTAGATTTTTTGATTTTTGATTCGATTTTTATTCTACCTACGTCAATTTGTATCGTTCAGTAATCTATACGACTATATTATATTTCCAAATTCCGCGGTAAAGATAATTTCATACTTGATCGTTTGAAATTTATTGGAATATTTTTTTTATAACACGTTATTTATTATCGTCAATAAATTAATTAATTGAACCAATTTTCATCAACCCAATGATTTAGTCGCTTCACTAGATTTAAAACATAAACGATATACGTAATATGTAACTGTTTTCATGGTAAACTCATTATCTTAAATTACTCCGCATCAGTGATAGAAAAAAAATTACATTCATTTGATTGCTTTTTAGCGATAACACCGCCTGATGTTTACCATCAACATGTTTAATTTTTAATCTTGTTTTCAATGTATTTTCTGGTGAACAATAAAGAATATTTGTATTGTATTGTATTGCTCCTCTAACACGCGTATTACAACTTTCTAACTACTCATGAAGCTATAATATCAATACTTAAGGGTCCTTATCACTTAAATAACGCTCATCTATTTACGCCATTTTCTGTTTTAATTGATACGCATCTTAACATTTTCTCAATGTTACTATCTAGAACAGGACTATTGCGACTGTTTGACATAAACATGAAATGTAGTTTTTGGATTTCTCATTGCGAAATATAGTTTCAAACATCACTCCAAATGAAGCATTTTCAAGTTAAAAACTTGTTTTTTCCGCTTAAAATTCTACTACACACAATAAAATCAAAAAATGGCTATGTTACTATCTAAAACTTTAATAAAATCATCATATCCTTTAATCACTTTATTGGTATTATCAATAATTTTGTCATATTTTGAAATCAAAACATTTTAAAACTTATAAGGCCTCTTAATTTTATTCATTGTTTCGATGTGAAATGCGTATTTACATGAGTTTTATGATATGTCGAAAAGAAACTGAGGTTCTACTACGAACTTCGTATTGTGCCGTCCCTTTCGCTCTCGTGTTATACATTATTAAAAGAGACGTCACTATACGAAGTTCGGTAGGCCCTTGGGTAAAATTTTCCGATAATACCATTGTCGCTATGCTAACTATATCACCCTGTATAAGCGCGGGAACGAGGGAGTTTAGATGTATATGTATTTATTTAGGAGCAAAAATTCCAGCTCCCTTTGAGTCGCGGGGGGAGGCGGGGGGGAGGCGGGTGGAATGTAGAGGGCTACGCCGTAGCCAGGCTACGGCGTAGCGCTACGCGGGTACGGTGCGCAGACAAAGAGATTTTATTACGGTGGTTTTTATGGGGAATATTTATTGGTCTATAAACAACTTTATTATCTTATTTATGTGTTAGCATTTGTAAATCAATTATATTATTTGCATCCGAAATTGTTCTTTTTCATTTAAATTTTATGCCCGTTTTCCAATAATTTGTATTGTATTTATCTTGTTAATGAAATTTTGGTCCTTTTGAAGTATGTAACTTACACAATACTTTAATATTAAACAAATTTAAATGAAACACCAATTAGGGATTACGATGTAATTATGTATTACAAAGTTTAGATGGCGATATTATCGCGGACATGCAATATTATCGCGAGCATGCGGTATTATCGCGGGCAAGCGATATTATTGCGGGCATGCGATATTATCGCGGGCATGCGATTTGCACAAAATAAAATAAATACTCCAGTGCTTAAATTTACACTAACGTGAGACTTTTTTTTTTGTTTTTTTTTTTTTTTATTTTTTTTTTGCCTTGATAACACTCAACCTGATGAAGGACTCCAATTGTAGTCCGAAACATGTCGCAAATAGTGACTTTCCAAGTGAGTTCCAACCGTTGTTCTCTTATTAAGTACTCCAGCGCTGGCTGTATTTCATATAAAAATTCTTTTTTATAGCCATTGTGTGTCAAAAAAATTTGGAATTGAATTTCATATGCTCTGCCTACCCCTTTTGGGAATACAGGCGTGAATTTATGTATGTAATTGTATTGTATATCAGATATAAATACAGGGTATCATAATGGACAAGCTTCTAACCGCTGATATGCCACCTGAGGCTGGTCCAGAAAATGGACTTTCAGGTTTAGATTGACGACCTCTTTAGCTTAGTTGGTAGTGACCCTGCCTACGAAGCTGGAGGTTCCGGGTTCGAATCCTGGTCAGGGCATTTATTTGACAAATATTTGTTCCTGAGTCTTGGATGTTTTCTATGTATTTAAGTATGTATTTAGAGATCCCTCATAGGGATAAGTTCGCCTTTGTACTCTAATCTTATGTGACATGTATATTGTTTTAACCTGTTATTGTGTACAATAAAGTGCTTACATACATACATACATACATATTTATCTATATAAGTATGTATATCTTCGCTTAGTACCCATAGTACAAGCTTTGCTTAGTTTGGGACTAGGTCTATCTGTGTAACATTGTCCACAATTATTTATTTATTTAGTAAAGTGATTTTCGAGATAATCGAATTTTTCCTTCTTCTTAATAATTTGTGTCTTATTTCACTTTACTGACCGGTGAGGCCTTATGCCCATTCATTCATATGAAGAGATTTTCTCATTCCGTTTGTTGCTAAATATTATATAGTGTTGCTAACAGCTAACAGACCGGTATTAGAACTGTACTAAAAAAATATATGTAAATAAATTATTAAGAAAAAGGAAATCTCCGATTATCTCGAAAACCATAGGACTTTTCCTAAATCTGAAGGTCCATTTTCTGAACCAGTTTCAGGTCATAAATTTACACTAACGTGAGACATATTTACACTTAAAGTGTTGCGCGGTCGGTTGCCTTGATAACACTCAACCTGATGAAGGACTCCAATTGTAGTCCGAAACATGTCGCAAATAGTGACTTTCCAAGTCAGTTTCAGGTCCCTGGCGGTGATTAGAAACTTGACCATTATTTACTGGACACCATGTATAAACTTTATGGCTGCCACTACCACTTAAAAAAATTATTAGGAAAAAAGAAATCTCCGATTATTTCGAAAACCATGGGACTTTTCCTAAACTTGAAAGTCCATTTTCTGAACCAGCTTCAAGTCCCTGCCGGTGATTAGAAACTTGTCAAAAGTCAAAAGTATTTATTTGCCAGAATACAGTATAGGAAGGTCTTACATAATTGAACATAACAGTGTATTCAGCCTGCATGCAGGCGTGCAAATATTTTATTGAGAGGCGGTGAATTTAGTCATCATCATCATCATCATTTCAGCCGAAAGACGTCCACTGCTGAACATAGGCCTCCCCCAAGGCTCGCCGTTTAGACCGGTCCTGTGCCGTTCGTTTCCACCGGATTCCCGCGACCTTCACCAGGTCATCACTCCACCTTGTCGGAGGCCTACCGACAGCTCGTCTTCCGGTGCGTGGACGCCACTCAAGCAGTTTCTGGCCCCATCGACCGTCAGTCCTGCGAGCAATGTGCCCTGCCCACTGCCACTTAAGTCTCACAATTTTGAAGGCTATGTCGGTGACCCCAGTTCTGCTACGGATAGCTTCATTCCTAATTCTATCACGCAGAGAAACCCCGAGCATAGCTCTTTCCATTGCTCTTTGGGTGACCTTGAGTTTTCTTATGAGGTGAATTTAGTAGAAATACAAATACAAATTATCAATTGCAAAATTAAAATACATACATTAACAAATTTAAAATAATATTCCCAGTTTATGTCACTTATACTCTAAATAACTCTATATAACTCTTGTCCATTATTTACTGGACACCATGTCCTCCTGAGACCCACCATACAAATAAAAATACAATCGAATTTGAACCTAACAGTTCCGATTACAAATTTGAATTTTATTTTATGTCAAATCAATCAAACCAAAACAAATGCAACTCTATCACTTCAAAAAACTTATTTTCCGTTGACTATATTTTGTCCTTTATATAGGACGCGGGGTCTTAGGAGGATAAATAAGTATTTGTACTAAATAAGCTAAAGCATTTGTATTGCGCGGATTCTTTGCCCGGCGAGCCGCACAAATTAATTCGCAACTCCGTCCTGCAGCTAATATTAAATGACATTCCTCCCGCCGGGCTGAGAGCCTCGGTGTGCACATAGCCTTATGTATCGCGTGTGCACTACACACGCCGTGTGTTGAGTACCGTAAAATGGGGGGAGAAGGGACAGGACAGAAATTCAAACATCGGTTAAAAAAAACTGCATGTGGCGCGTTGATTTTTATACATAAAAAAATATCCGGTCATATGTCTTAAGATAAGATAAGATAAGAAATCATTTATTCAAGTAGGATTCATTGAACCGCTTTTGCATCGTCATCAGCTGCAACAATCTTGAAAAGGTACATTTAGGTCTGCAAATAATTTCAACTATAATTATTAATTACTTTCATATAAGGTGCAACTATTTTCACATATTTAGGTATACATTTTAAAATTTTACATTATAATGAAATTTAGTTTTTTAATGTTTGTCGTTTTATTTCAATTTTAACGACAAACACAGAAAAGTAGAAAATTCCAACTCACCCCGTAGTTGGGGTTAGTAGGGATAGCAATGAGGTGGGTTGGGAAAATTGTTAGGGTTGACACTTTCTTTGTCAATCTTACATAAAAACTAATTAAAATTCAGACTAAAATCGGCCGTTTCTGAATATCAAACGTGACAGTGAATTTTAGTGCTGCCGGAAGAAAAAAACTATGTCTTAAAATATAATAAAATTATTTTAATAATAAATAAAATAAATAAAAATATTTATTTCGGACCACAAAAAATCCATATTAGGTTAGTAGGTAAACAAAATTATTATAAATATGTTACATTACATTAAGAGCAACCTGAGACCAAAAATAAAGAAGCAACTGAAAAAAGAAATTTTGTATTCGCTGTTTTACGATACGGCTAGCACACCACTAGATAGAAGTAATAAATCCGTCCTTTTCCAAGTGTTGTAATTAGAGAGAGACTGCCAGTTTGCGCGCGGTCTTACACGAGCCGTGGTGACGCTCCACGGTAAATAGGTACTGTAGTGTCCATGCTAAAGTTCTTTTTTTTGGTGTTTGTTATTTTGGTACATTCACATCTACGTACTATAGATACTGTGTCCTTTAATTGAGGTGTGAAATAATAAGTATTTGTATTGTAATGTATTATTGTCTATGAATTGAGAGAGTGTGCTCAGGACCTCCATGAGCTCATACTGCCTTCCCCCTTCTTCCATCGGACATCCAGACGTACGGCTGGATACCATCCTTACTTGGTCGAAATTCCTCTTATTCGAACCAAGCGCTTTGCATCATCTTTTATAATGCGCACTTCTAAGGTTTGAAATTCTCTGCCGGCGTTTGTGTTTCCGAGCTCATATAACCTAGACCTTTTTAAGGCACGAGTGAATAGGCACCTTCTGGGTGAGCTCGCTTCATCGTCGGCCTTATCTGTGCCCCCTGGCTAGATGATGGCCGAGAGCTATCCCATTTTTAATAAAAAAAAAAGAATTGTGTAGCGTAAACTTGCACGATTCATGGTGGGACGTGAGGATCACTGGGAGATTTCACATTTATCTAACGTCATAACGTGGCTGATCAACTGTCTTTGTCTTTTCCTAATCGGGTAACGAAGGAGATATAGGATTGGATACTATAGTATTGAGATCATTTCGAATTTTTCATACGATCGTAACATTAAAAAGAAGAAATGCAATAAATGATAGGTAATTAGATTACAAATAAGTATTACACGTATTAGGATTAAGATAAACTGACATATATATGTAAGCATCATTGTTATTAACAGCTATGGATCATGTGTCTGAAATAAAATGAATTGAATGGAATTAGCAAGTTTCTAAATATACTCACGAGCAAAAATAACGGGTACAATTTCTATGGAAATTCAGTGCAAAGTGTAGCCGCTATTTTTGCTAGTGAATGCATAACTGAGCAGCAGAATCAATAAAAAAAGGAGAGCACAAATGAGTGAAAATTGCTAGCGACAGTTTTTCTTCAAACTATTTTATGATTCTGTCATATGTATATTTCGTAGGGATTGCCATTTCCTCTGGCACAAAATTGTTTAAAAATAAATGTATTTTAAAACAGCTACTTTTACTCATAATAATCAATAATTTTAAAGTAAGTACTATTATGTTGTTTATTAAATAAGGGACCCTCCTACAAGATTATACTTCTACTGTTGTTAGAAAGAAAATAATAGCCATTTATTTATTATTATTTCATAACTTGAATTATACCTACCTACGTGACACACTTACAGCCTACCAATTATAACTACTATTGAAAACGAATATAAAGAATCCAATGGAATTATCTTTGTAAAAAAGTCTAAAACGTAGGTATGAATACTTTATAGGTACAGTCAAATGTAAAAATATATATCGAATGAATCCTATTATAAATATGGACCGAAAACTTAAAGCGTAGACATAAGATCCTTGGACATATTTTTGAGTAGCTTGCATACATATTTTTGCACTCGACTGTACCTATTGCAGTCAAAGAATATTCGACATTTCAAACTGATATCGTGAGCGCTGAAAATAGTCGAGGCTCAAACACATAATCACGGAGAAATGGAGCCCAGAATAAAGCAATAAAAAGGTCCGGGCGCGATCGGCATTCCTTATTCAACAACGTCCGAAAATTAAACCAGCTTACAAGAATTCGCACTCGGCCGACGCAGCCTGAAATATTCCGCTTTCGAGTGCTCTTATTTATCCGCCCGACACAGCCATAGCTACTATTTGTTTTTTCCATTACAATAAAATGAAACGCCCAGCTATACCGATAATATTTCAATATCTCGCCCGCGCCAGCCCTGGCGGCCTAAAGTGATTTCGAAACGCTCCCATTGGTCGAGCGGCAAGCGGCCGTTTGCGTTCGATATTCAAAACGCGCGACGGACAAAGACAGCGACACTATCGCGCGTTCCGAACCGCCCGAGTTAAACAGAGAGCAGTATATGATTGTCGGTCCATGAATATTGTATGAACGCGAGGCTAGTATCAATAATACGTGCACGAATGAAATAATAGATTATTCGTTTGTTCGAATCGAACGTAAACAAAATGTAAGCATCCATTACTGATGCACGCATGCGAGGCGTGAGACAGCGTGATGGGCGTGCTGGCGTGTCGGAGCGAGGCGGGCATAGGTCTGCAGTTTCGGTCGGCGCGGGGCCAGCGACAATATGGACACTAGATGTTTTTGTAGCAGTCGGGCGTCGGTTTCCACATTAAGCGATCATTTTAAGGGCGAACCAATCAAACTGCAAATTCATACAAATTGATACTAAACGGGTTATATTAATTTTATAACAAAAATTAAGTGTGTAAATAAGTTGAACGGAGTTGTAATTAAAACTAATTGGGTGTAATATAGCGCTAATTATTTTGTATTAAGGCGGGTTTTCGCTGGAATATTGTCGTTTTTGACATTTTGTACGTTTTTCAAATAGCCGCGACGCGTCCGAATTTTTTTTTTCGTGAGTGGTTGAACTGAGTTTGGAAATAGTGTGACTGTTACGTGGTGGTGTGATAGTGGTGGGGCTGGTGGGGGATGGTCGGCGGTGGTCGCGACCAGATGGCGACATAGGGGGCGGCCAGGGCTGGCCTTTTGAGGCCATGCTTAACAACCTTACGGCCACAGCTCTTGGAGGTAAGATCATAACAATTTAAATTTGTTTTTATTCCACCTAATGACCTGCCTGATGGTCAGCAGTCACCGTAGGTATTAGCCTATGGACTCTTGCGAATCCAAAATAATCACAATCGTTACCGACTCTTAATTGTCTAGGATGGGTTGCACCAAACCGTCTGTAATGCTAAGCGGTGTTCGTTAAAATCTGATTGTATTGGAGTTTGACAAGTTTTTATGGGATGACAGTTGCCAGTGCCATAATTAACGTTAATCGGTGTGTAATCGTAAGTTGGTGCAACTAGCCCTAAAAGAAAGAAAAAAAAAAGAAAGAAAGAAAAACACATTTATTCGTGGCACAGGACTCAAAACTCAAACTCAACTCAAACTCAAGCTCGTGCTGTAATTTGCCGATAGTTAAGGAACGGAAGCATTTTTTTCTAGTGAACACAAGGAAACTAGAAGCGATGCTAGTTTTTATTATTAAAAATGGGACTCTCGGTCAGCATCTAGCCCCGTGGTAAAGATGAGGCCGACAATGAAGCGAGCTCACCCAGAAGGTACCTATTCACTCGTGCCTTAAAAAGGTCTAGGTGGTCAGAAATTTTATGTAAAGGTTTATCCTAGCTATCCTAGCCATTGGCTGGGTCATTCTACGTTTTCATGACCAGTTTTCTATTAAAAAAAATCTACGATGTGTATTGAATTAGTTTACAAAAACAGAATTTCGAAATAGTACCTGAACCTAATAAAAGGAATTTATAGGTAAAAATACTTAAAAAGAATATTGCTGTAAAAGGTGGGTAACACAGTGGTAAAAACCAATTTTTCATACAAATGGTGAGACATCCAAGGACCACTGAGTTACTCTATTTATGGATATGAACTCTGGTACGTTAATTACCTACCAAAATTATCGAAAGTGACACTGCAATTAAACCTCTTTCTAAATAAGAGTACAAAAATATGAAGTAAGGGCCAAGAATTCCAAAATCTGCATTTAAAAAAAGCGTCTGAAAATTATGTACATGAAAAAGTAGAAGGGCCCGGCAGCCCTATCCGACATGTAGCCAAAATCTTATAAGTTTTGTAAGACCTGCTCAAGGCGAGCCAGAGTATAGGCCCGCGATGGTCCAGTCTGGTCGGGCAGAAAGGACAACAAAAACTGTTTTTTACTGACAAATTCCACAGTTGTGTGACATAAATTGCAATGACAGTGAAAATGAAGCACGGGTTACTAACTTCAATATTAATAAGATAAGATAATAATAATTTATTGTCAAAACTGTGTACATTGTGGCGGTAGTCATAAAATTAATATAACTTCAACAGTTTGCCCATTTCGGACGTATAATATCATGGCATTGAATTTGTAAAAAAATATGAAAAATAATCACATTTTAAAATTATTTGTACATTGCAAAGACACTGAAATATAAAATTGATACCATTATTGCATTTGTATAAAAATAATATATTAATAATTTCCAAAAAAATATTCATTTAAATTATAGTAATATTTTCCTAATAGCCACTCTTTTTCAATAGTTATTTTTAATGAATTTTAAATATATTACAAGCTTGCTACATAAGGTTTAGTACAATTAGATTTATAGACACTGCTATTAGTGTGTTCCGTATTTTATTGCTTGGTAAGTTAGCCATAGGGCCTAACTTACCAAGCAATACAATATGGAATAACTTACTTATTTGTAGATACCCGTATTTTTTATTTCAAAATTAATAACAGTCACAAGAGTGATATTTATACAGTTATAGTTAAACAAATGAGATCGAGAAAAAACATGAATAGATCGTTTTTTATAAGTCGTTTGTAGTTTCTGACTTTACCCGTAAAATATAAAATGCCGAAATACAGTCGCTAGGCCAGTTACGCGGCCTGCGTCAGTTTGCGGCCTTCTGGAGAACGAAATTTTTTCAATTAAGGATATTTACATTTTTACATGCCACTATGTCTTTATAATGATTCGATCGTATACGTTTTAAGCCGTGGTCTCCCGGCGAAAAAAATATACAATAGCATTCTTTTGTAATGACGACCGCTTTAGCCTAGTTGATAGTGACCCTGCCTTCGAAGCTGGAGGGCCCGGGTTTGAATCCCGGTCAGGGCATGTATTTGTGTGATGAACACGAATATTTGTTCCTGAGTCTTGGATGTTTTCTATGTATTTAAGTATCTATTTATCAATATAAGTATGTATATCGTTACTTGGTACCCATAATACAAGCTTTGCTTAGTTTGGGACTAGGTTAATTTGTGTAAGATTGTCCAATAAATATTTATTTATTATATTTATAATGAGCGGGGGATCCCCGGGACCGGTAGACGACGGGTTTAGTAGCTATTGAATGGGAATATATTAAAAAAGGAAGAAAATATCCTTTCAGTTCATCAACTCATCCAAGTGGCCGCAAACTGGCGCAACAAATTAACAGGCCGTAAACCCATCTACCGATATTATTATTACAGTTATTATTTAAATGCAGGCAATACTTAGACAGCTCCAACATAAAAAATTTAATTGGTACGCCTTATTATTTAAATTCCTGACAATACTTAGACAGGTCCATCTACATAGAAAATGTAATGGGTACGCCATAGGTACCAACCATCGCAAAATTTAGGTATGTAAGTGAGCCAGTAATTACACCACCAGTTTATTTATTACTTTTTTTTAACCTGACTGTGGCTTTATAGGCCGATAGCGAAGCGATAGGAGTGCGCGGTTGGAGAGTAGCCTGGGGAAAACCTCCGACACGACCACGCGTGTGGTTTAGAACACTGGAATACTCTAAGAGTTTGCACTCCAGTGAGATTGGTTAAGCGGTTTCAACCGAATCTGAGGTGTGAGTGGAATCGAGCTGTTGGGTACTAGCCCACATATGTAGCTATACTAAGTCTACTGACATAGTTGGAACCATTAAGTACCTACACCATCCTGAGTAATTGGACGTGTGCCTTTCACAAATCAAACAATTATTATTTTCTGTAGGAAAATCACTCAAATTCTCCAAATACCCGTTTTGAGGGTTCCGTTCCTAAAGTGCCCAAACGGAACCTTATCGTTGTCACAAAGGAATGAGAAGGCTCCAAAGTCTGCTTTTTTTTACAAAATTTTGTTCCAAAGAATTATATAATTAACTTCCCATTTAGCCTATAAATGTATAATTTGGTGATATAATATTCACCATTAGGTATATTTTAGCAACAAATGCTAATATATAGAAAATCAGTTTTTTTCATTGAAACCTCCTTATTTTCCTCATTCAAACTAACTAAATTTTGCGGTTGGTTCGGAACCCTAAATTAGCGGAGTCCGAAACGCACTTGGCTGGTTTTTTACCGGAATGTACCTAATGGACTCAGGGGAACCTTTATCAAAATGCAACACTTATACTGTATGTTATACAAGATGAGTTATAACCAGGGACCGATACCGGTATTTTTAAAAAACCCTGAATTAGCCCAATATTTTGGATTATTTTTTGTAGGGCTGAATCATGTATTTAGGTAACAACGTCGTATTATTAGATTGTCCCATTAAAAACGAAATAATGAACCGGTGACCGTAATAATACCGGTATTTTTCTATGGAGAAAATACCGGTATCCGATCCCTGGTTGTAACTCACCATATCCAAATCGATTTCTATTTTCATATATTTTGAGCAAAAAATTGCGTTAATAAATAATTCTGTCAACCCTATTTCCGATAGCAGTCTTTCATGGTAAAGGTAATCTTTTCCATTTAAATAATGGGCGCAGATCAGCTTCCCTCGCGGTCCTAAACGAGATTGATTGTTCGATAGGGTTGCCTCTCCGAACATTCAGTGCAGTATATATAATATACGACAACGTCGTCATCGAGTCAAAGATATGTAAACATTTTTAATAAATCAAAATCAAAACATTTATTCTGCAAATAGGCCTCAAGGGCACTTTTACAAGTCAAAATCTATCTAGGTACATCAAATAAAAATAATACAGTAATCAAAGTATAATTAATTAAATGTAGTGTTACGTGTCAAAAATAAGACTAAGAAACTAATAACAATCGAGATTTGTTAGAGATGTATAAGGTCTCTAAGCGTCAAGATAAAAGGTAATAAAGTAGGTACACTAATCATAATAAAATATGTTGAGCTATATCTAAAACACGTCAAAATGAAAATAATAAAATCTATTAAATAAATATCCTCAGAGATGTATAAGGTCTTTGAGCGTCAGTCTAAAAATAAAATCAAATGAGAACAGAGCGAAGTCTCTCATCATGTCAATTCCACTGAACACTAGTACGAAGTTACTAGTCCTTGCAAACATGAACAGACCGGACCCCACAAACAGCACCCGTTCAATTGCAATAATATAAACATATAGGACACTGACTGTCCTAGTGCAGAATCCGTAATGATATGATAATCTTTTTTTTGTACCTGACTGTGGCTTTATAGGCCGGACCCAATAAAGCGATAGGAGTGCGCGGTTGGAGAGTAGCCTGGGGAAAATTCAGGGGAAACCTCCGACACGACCACGTGTGTGGTTTGGAACACTGGAATACTCTAAGAGTTTGCGCTCAGTGAGATTGGTTGAGCGATTTCAACCGAATCTGAGGTGTGAATAGAATCGAGCTACTGAAGAAAAACAGGCTGTTAAAATATTCTTAGTTACTTATGACTTAGGTAACTAAGAATATTTTAACAGCAACAATGTATACTGATTAATAAAATTGTATATCCGCAACTCCTTAACTTAAAAAATCTTTTGTAATTTAAGATTAATAGTTAAGTAAGTGTTTAAAAAATTATGTAAAAAATTTCACTGAAATAAACAGCTTAAATTTTTTTTTTAAGGTATTAGATGTTCTCCCAGCTCGTGTTCTAACTAAGTTATATAAAAAACACAAAGACAACAGCTACTTAAAACAAATAACGACAAAAATGACAGCCAAATAAACCAGTGTCACGAGTAGGAATGTTTGTTTTAATTATAGACATATTACTTTGTCTCCAAGTTCTTGCAAATTCGAGACCAAATGTCATGCGATATACATCTGTCATTTACTGAATAAAACATACCGAGCTGACGTTTCGTGTGAACTGAATTTGAATTTCGAATTATTGATGCTAGAATGGATAGGCGGCCCATTAATTAAATTAAATTGTGCTGGTTATGAAAGATGTTCAAAAGTAGAAACTCCATATATCGTCGGGGATATTGCAAAACCGCATAACTAGTACCTATCCGCATTAAAGTCGGTTTTGCCCTAACAGGTCTTTTGTACATTTTAGGTTTTGGGTATTGATGCTTTTGAGTACTTTTACACAGTACACCAAGAATCTGGGAAATTTTAAATTTTAGTCGTATTATCAAGAATAGTAAACAGTGGTGAAATGATGTTCTAGGTAATAAGAATTTTGGGAACTGAAACCTTCGTTAAACCAAAATTATACTAAAGGCCATTCGATGAACGACTACGTCGATGAACAAATAAAATACTGAATTAAAATTCGATGAGTTGATTCTTGTGTAAAAGGTAATTCGAGCAAATGTTTGAGCGATCTAACGAAGTTCGATGTATAATAATAAAATTCTGCGAGTAGTGTTATAGGAAACGATAATCGATGTACCGATTTTCGTTAAAATGATGGATTCCCGGTAAACACTGCGTATCTACCCAACACCCAACTTTACAGGAGAAGCTAAAAACCTTTTTTTTTTAGAATTGTACGCTCGTTGGCGGGAAATCTTAAGAGGGGGCACCACGCAAAATTGCAGTTCTTAAATTGAATATTTACCTATCACAATCAAGTGCAAATGCCACGAAAAAATGTATACGAAAACTAGATCATATTTGCTGTTTTTGAGTCTGAAACAAAACCATATTGGAATAAAATTGGCTCGATAGAAAACAAACGATACATTTGTTACATACGCGATATTAACCAATGCCAGTTACGCGGATTTGCCCTGTGGGTGTTGTGTAGGTTCGCAGTATTTACCAGTGCTAGTTACGCGGTATTGCACTATCCCCGTGGATATAATATCTTTATAACATTATTACTACTGTAGGCTACTACCAAACAAGAATATTGATTGCTATAAAGAATAGAATAGAATAGAATAGAACCAAATTTATTGCACACCAAAATAACAACACATTACAATTTAAAACTTAATACCTAGAAACTAGCTTAAAAATACCTACATACATCAGGTGAACTAAGTATAAAGAGCAGGAGTGCTGCTATAGTGGCCGCAATTGGACACCACTCAGCATAATGCTGTGACATTTTACAATGCCGCAGCGCTGGTCTTCCGTGGAGCCCATGGCTGAAAGATAGCTCAGAACAGCAGAAAGTGAAGGACATGGGAAACATAATAGAAATACATTTTTTTTAACAAGAACTAGTGGAATCAAACAGTTGTCAGTTTGGTAAAGCTGCTCATCGCCAGCTTCTGAACGCATTTTAGAGGACTTTTGATATTTGTGTAGATAAATAGAATAACAGGTATAGTTAAGGTAACATACCGATTAACAAGATGCCAATTATCGTCCAAACAAAATGTACAAATGTACGTCCTATATTCCCTTAGGTCATAACTTCAGGGAGCATAGGACGTACATTTTGTATTGGACATATCCTTATGTCCTATAAATGAGATCGTCCCCAAACCGGTTTACGAGGGAAAAATTGCGACTCGTTCTGCGGGGTGATACTTGATTTAACGGGACAATACCAATTTGGGGATTTGAATGCTATTTTAGTAGATTTGTTCAATAATATTTGGGGCAATGGAGTTCGGATTACAATTGAAATTGAGTAGAAAGTACTTTCTAAGTCAAATTCAATGTCAAAATGTATTATTCCTTATTCAAATAGGCCTAGCAACAAGCACTTTTGAATCGTCAGATATCACATGATTTGAAATTAATTATTCAGCGGAATTTATTGATGTAATTATTATTCTTAAAAAATATCTTTTGCAGATATATCAAAGAAGAGTAGTAAAGAAGAGTAAAAAAATAGTGGTCTAGACAGTTTATAAATTAAAAATCTGAATGTGAATCAGAAAATCAAACTATATCTAATGTCATAATATTATTAATATTTCGGCCACAATTAATCCCACGGTGCTTTATCATTCATGTAGTCTTGCTTGCTATAATATTCTTTGGATATGAGTTTAAGATTGACATAATTCTTGAATTTATTAATATATAAATCAGTTACGTTTGTTCGAATTTTATTTTAAAACTTTATTCAATTACCCATTAATATTTTTTTTATTTTACGGAGCCGAGAGCCAACTTATAAAACATATATTGGGTTATCAAGATAGGAAATTGTCTCATCTATAGACAGTTTTCGTTTGGACCACCACTTACGGTGCACCCTCTATATTGCTCGAATAGCCCTCTTCTGCAGAACAAAAATGGTATTTATCTCTGAAGTACTGCCCCAGAGTAAAATACCATACGACGTAATTCTATGAAAGTAACTAAAATATACTAATCGACTTTTGGCAAAGTAACTCGTGATATGAATAGTATACCTAGAGAAGTATAGATAATAGTGTATAAATGTCATGCATGAGTGTATTTTTAGTCCATAATAATATGCCGGTTTTCGGCATCATCAAAAAAGTCTTAGTGTACCTTTCAATTTACATTTGTCCCATGTCTTTTTATGATTTTAATTAATTTGTCTAATTAATATTTATTGTTATATTTGAGAGGTTTTCTATGTTTTAAATTACATAAGTGATCATCTCTGTTACAGTTTTGTTTTTTATTTGAATGAAATGTTTATTTTTTTAATTTTGGGGTATGTTTGACCGTATGTTTTATTATTGCTATTTCATGTAAATAACTAGCGACCCGCCCCGGCTTGGCACGGGTGCACTATTAAATGGATGTTACTATACATATAAACCTTCCACTTCAATCACTCTATCTATTAAAAAAAACCTCATCAAAATCCGTTGCGTAGTTTTAAAGATTTAAGCATACATAGGGATATAGGGACAGAGAAAGCGACTTTGTTTTATACTATAGTGATACCCAGACACTATATGTAATTTATTTATTTTATTTAAAACTATTAGTTATTGAAACAAGAAATAAGATGGTTTAATAACGCACATTACGTACTTGAAAACGAAACTGGATATATTCAAACATAATTCAGTCCGGTTGCCCACGATAACCGTTCCATCCGCGAAATCCGCTCCCTATTTGATTCCTTCGAAGTATGATTTTGGGGATAAAACGTATCCTATATGTTAATCCACACTATAAACTCATTTTATATCAAGTTTTTTTTAATTTTTTTTAATACCACGTCGGTGGCAAACACGCTGACTCCCCACCTGATGGTAAGTGGTTACCGTCGCCTATAGACGCTTGCAACACCAAAGGTTTCATCATAATTCGTTCAGCCGTTTTTGCGTGATTGTGTAACAAACATCTAAACATCCAAACTTTCGCATTTATAATATTAGTGCTATTGCACAAAACAAATAAATACATAAGGCGGATTTAATGCCTCAAGGCATTATCTACCAGTTGAACATAGGACCAAACAAACCTGCAAAGGTGGGTGCAAGAGACAGACTAATATATGATAGAAGAAAACAGGAAGAGGAAGATCGCAGCGAAAGTCCTCCGAATACTGAACCCCAGTTTGTCCTAATAAATGCTATAATATTTTATGGAAGTATAGGCTTTTCTGTCACAGATCTTAAAAGTATTCACGAAACAATATGTAGGTATGAAATTCATTGTACGCTCAAACATCGCCAGAAAATACCCAAATCAGTAGACACCGTTTCCCAAACGAGCAAAAGTTCCCGGGTCAATCCTCGCAAGCACTTTTACGACACTTTGAATTTTCTATTTCGTGCCTTACCTAACTTTGCCACTTAGCCTCTATTGGACCAATTCGATGCTTGAGTGGAAATTACTGAGTATTACGTAGTTAAAAGTCACAAAAATCTAAACAGGAGAATAAAAAATGCAGTACACTCTGCTCTGAATCAGTTTTTATTTCATCAATTACTATATACAGAAGAGGGAAATAGTATATGAAATACTAATTACATTAAATTTATTTAACTAATCGTATGGCATTTATATACATAGTTATGCACATCAGTTGAACAAATGTCAAGTGATTGAGATTTCATCATCCACGCACAGATTTTATAAATTCAAGGTATTAATTAGTTCACAGAGGGCCGAATGTATCCAACCCCATTTGTGCAAATGGTAGTTACTGCGACCTTGACGCGTCCTGAACCTATTTATATGATACTTTAGTCTTGGAAGCAGGTCGCATCCGGGCAACTTAAGTTTGCGGTTGAGGTCTTCCATATTAAGAACCCGTAGTGGCAGCTGCTCGCACATTTTTCAAGGTTTCTGTCACCTTGAAATGTCAAAGCTCCGAACTTACTACATAATACCTAACGTACCTATTATAGAAAATGCTTGCATTGTACAATTTATTCCTTTCCTCGCAGATATCATAAGCCTTTACGTCTATTGCAAACGATTCAAGCATTGCTGTGTAGTTGTGTACATCTTTGTTGGTGACTGTATAGACCAATGCGGGAACGGCATGATATTCCACAGACATACACTGAAGGTTGACGTCAGAAGCTCTAGTGCCGATTTTGTTTTCGGCACAACCTTTTACTAGCTAATTCGTCAAACCAAGCATAACTTTCTTAGCAGATCTTAATCTATTTTTCATGAGATCACTAGGTCATTTGTTATCTATGATATATATACCTGTAGTTGAATCCTTCGGGCAGCTAAAAAACTTTAAGTGTCAAGTTACAAATATGTTAAATCTAAACCTTATGAGGCTATATATGTTTAGTGTTCCCTTGTAGTTGAAAGGTCAGATTGCACGATTCGCTTTCCACAAAACTCCTTGAGGATGAGGCTTGATAATAGGCTCCTTTTCATCTTTGGTACTATCTGTATTAATTTGCAAAACTTATTCCAAAACAGCTATCAAAACTATTTTACTTAAAATGGCATTATTGTGAAGTTTCAAGGATTTGATGTTGTCTATTATTTTGCTACTGGTTTTTAGAAACATGTCTTAACTAAGAGAAATTTAACTTTCATGAAGAAAGAATACGATTGCAATCAACTTGGTAACAAAACTGGGGGCAAAGGGCGGTTCTTCACATTTTAAACCATGACTCAAGCCAGATACGGTATGAGATCAGGTTTTTTGTTCCTCGTTTATGGTTTCACACATAGTGTTGTTTGCTTTAGCTATTACAGTGCGCTACCGAGGGCAGGTCCTATGAGTAATGTTCGCATTCCGCTACCAATTATACCGAACTGATTACAAAGCTTTTCAATAAAGTACTGTTTTGAAAACTTGGGTCAAAATCTTGCGCAATTTTGAGGCACAATGAATGATCGTGTTATACGAAATGCAACTCAATTAAGTATAATAATTAAGATGGTTGCAGCAAGAATTCATTAGGTATCATCGCACCTATTTCGGTACCAATCAAAAATTTTCGCAAAATTTATCTCTTGCGAAACAATGGCATCTTATTGAGGAGGTTAAATATTATCTAAATTTGTACACTTTATATATTTGGGAAGATTGGGCATGTTTTTAGATCGCGTCGGTTCATAACCAACTTGGTAATATGTTGATGATATAATCACATACGATATGGGCATATGCAATACACCTATTTCATCTGTCGAACACGGCGGCCATATTTTTGTAAAAGGAGATCTGAGGAATCGCAATATTTGAGCTGGGGTCATAAACGAATTTAGGTTCTAATATAAATATATTCCCTTCATGACATTTAAATACATAATATTAGACTTGTAGACAGTAATGACATTTTTAGCGTTCCGTTACGATATTGGTCCAACGGAACACTTATACAATCACTTGCTTATCATAGACTGCTTAGATATAACAATTGATGACCTGGTTATAATTTTACTGCAAATATGTTGTTTAATTAAAAATTGCGATTTTGGAGGTCACAGAAGTTCAACCAATATTTCGTACCTTGAAGATTGTCTCACTGACGGTATTGCACGCAGGTCACAAAGAGCCGTGCCCGGAGGAGAAGCACGAGCTGAAGCCGGGACTCGAGCGGCACCATGCGCTCGGCGCCCGCTTGCACCTCGCCAACATCCGCCCCGACCACCTGCAAGGTACGCTGTACACTGCTGCCGTAGTACGAGACACCGCCAGTCGTAGTAGGAGTGAAGCAGCAATGGGACTCGTCCAGTAACATGTGCTCAGCGCCCGCTTGCACTTCGCCAACATGTGCCCCGAATACCTGCAAGGTATGCTATACATTGCTGCCGTAGCACGAGACACTGCTAATCACTGAAATAGTGAAGCAGCAATGTGACTCGTCCAGCACCATGAGCTCGGCGCTCGTCTGCATCTCGCCAACATCCACCCCGACCACCTGCAAGGTACACTGCTGCTGTAGCACGAAACACCGCGAGGCTCTGTAGTAGTGAAGCAGCAACGGGACTCAAGAGGCACATACAGCATACGTCAACCATGATCGTATGCAAGGTACGCCGTACACTGGTATTATAGCCTGGGACACCGCGAGGCGCTACAGTAGGAGACGACAGAGAGATAACAGCAGTGGAGCGGCACCGTTTACGCGCCACTTCGCCTCGCCTGTACCTTGCTAAAGGTACCGGCTCGACCAACACTGCCATCTCTTCATTACCGCGAGGACTCCTGTGCCCACGCAGTATTGAAGCAGCAATAGGGTTGTCCGACACCATACGAACGCTCACCTACACCTCACCAAATCTGAGCGAATTACTAGGCCCAGAAATCTTAAAGCACAACTTACACAAAGCAAAATCAATATTTATAGATCAACACAGTGCAAAGAAATTTAAACTGTAATAAGTACTCATACGAAGGTGTCATTCAGGTGGCATCCACCAGCAGCACATGGCGACGGTCCCCGTCAGCATGCCGTCCTCGGCGTCCGACAGCGACAAGCCCGCCAAGCAGAAGAGGCATCGGACCAGGTTGGTTTTACGCACGTCATACATACTTCAACTTCTTTATCATCATCTCGGGTTCTCTCGGTCATCTGTACTGTTTTATAAAGGCGGAGAAATACTATCGCCATCATCGCCATTAGCTTACTCTCTTTTTCATCCATGCATGTTCAATTTGCTATTCACTCATTCGTCTTTCGCTTTCCTTATTTATATTGTCTCTGATATAAACAATCCATTTTATCTTTGAATTTCACATTTACACTTATTTCACTATGTAAAACTTTAAAACAGGCATACATTATGTCTGTACGTCAGTGCTGATAAAACTGACAGTCTTTCTGAAATTTTCTGTTTTCTTGAGAACTCACGTATTAACAACTAGTTTTTAAGGTTGTGATAGATAATATCATGTGGTAAAAGGTAAAGACAATGGAGAAAATATTTCAGAAGCAGAACTAACGAGCATCGTTCCAGGTTCACCCCGGCACAACTGAACGAGCTGGAGCGGTGCTTCTCCAAGACGCACTACCCCGACATCTTCATGCGGGAGGAGATCGCCATGCGGATCGGCCTCACGGAGAGCCGAGTCCAGGTCAGTCCCACCAACCGTACCTATACCACGCGTGGATGTAAATATAGTCTATCATAGCCGCCAACACGTTGATGACAAAATCATAAACATCATGACATGAGACACTCCTAAATACCGAAATGCGGAAAATAAACATCAGTTTGACTGCACTGTCACGATATTATAGGAATGGTGGGTGCAAGTCGTTCGTAACTAAATGTTTGAGAATACATTTATTTTGTACCTATAGGTGTAATTAGTCATTAAAATTTAACAGAATCAAATTTACGAAAAGCTTTAACATACAAAAATAGATTTAAAACTAGGATACAATTGTGAAGGTAAGGACAGGTCTTCCTAACAGATACATATAAAAACTTATAAATTTATTTAGATGTTACGTTTTATAAATACGTGTGTGTTTAGGTGTCCGTGTATATGTGAGTATGTGTATGTGTGGATGCGTGTGTATTTATTTATGTTTTTGTGTATGAGCGTGTTCAATCATTTTCATTAATTTTATAAATTTTGTTCACTATTGCGCTTAAGAACGTTCTTTTTTGTTTTTATACGCAAATGGGTCAATGGCTCTAAACTGATTCTTGTAAGTCCTTGTCATTCTATATATACACACAATCTTACCGTAGTTGATTTGACAGCGTGGTAGACTAAGAAAGCGTGGATAGTGTCCACTGGATACCTTGTGTTTGTTTTGGGTGGAAAGTGTGTGATTTCTGATAGGAGGTTAAGGTAATGTACACAACGGCATAATGGCATAGAGCAAACCTATATCAAAAAAAACCGGCCAAATGCGTGTCGGACCACGCACAATGCAGGGTTTCGTACCAACACCTAGTCCACATTTAAAATCATTTATCCTGGGTGGAAGGAACTAGTATGAATACTTTTGATGCTAGTATTTTTTTCTAAAAATAGTTTTGTTTATCAAACATTATTTACAAATCGAATACTAATGTCCGTTTGTAAAGCTCTTAATCTCATAAAGTAATAAACACTAAAATCCATCGATTTCATAGAAACAAAGATATGGATGACAGGTAAAAAAATAAAATCTGAACCAAAATAAATACGCTAAAACCGTTACAGTTTACATCCGTTGAAAAAAAGGATAAAATAAATAAAAACGTATAAAAAGCGGTCCCAGCACCGCGCCGTGGGGCACTTCGCACGTCGCGGCCAAAAGTTGCACTCCTGCGATACATTTCACGGCGGTCTACCTGCCGTCCGACCTTCCACCTCCACCCCGCAATACCTACAGCCGTTCTGTCCTTCACTAAGTTGCTATTAAAGAATGTGATAGATAAAATGAAAAATAAATAATTGTTTCTGAGTCTTGGATATTTTCTATGTATTTAAGTATTTGTATCTATTAAATATATCGTCGTCTAGTACCCATAACACAAGCCTTCTTGAGCTTACTGTGGGGCTAGTTCGATTTGTATAAGATTGTCCTCTAATATTTATTTATTTAATACTTAAGGATTTAGTGAACGTGGTTCGAAAACCAGAAATGATCTTGTTTGGAATAAACGCAGGATACATTTAAAATATTATTGAAGTAATTTCACATTAACACAAACCCAAACCGCAACTGCTTCTAATTTGCACAAATCTTAGTCATGACGATATGAATTGTGCCGCACAACAATACCTAAATTAACCATAATTCCATCGCTAATGCATCGTTTGCAAGAATTTAATTTTTCCTTGTGAAAACCATTACCTAATCTAAGTTATTCCTAACACAGATCACTCCTATCATCTTTTAGGGTTCCATACAAGGAACCCTTATAGTTTTACCAAGTCCGTCCGTCCGCGGCTTAGCTCAGTAACCTTTAGTACGATAGAAATCTGTAATTTGGCGTGATATATAATATTAATGACGTCGAAAAAACGGTAGAATAAAATATTGAAAAAAAATTGAATTATTTTTTCTTCCAAACCCAATCGTTAGATAGCTCGTTCAAAAATATTGTGGAGTTTCAAAAACCATTTTTTAATTCAGAAATCCGTTTCCGTGATTTTAAAGTGATTATTTTTGTTATGATCAAGTGTTGCTCTATTTAAGACAAACTTTCCCTTTCCCGAAAAAGAAGGAAAACTAAATAATAGTATATTAAGAGCCTTATACTTCTCAACTTATTTATTCACTACAAACCAAAATCATTTTATAAAAACACAGCCAGTGTCATATGACAAATTTTGTTCATGGTAATTTTGAGCATTTCGCTGCATTTCTCTCTCCATATTTTTATAATTTCTGTAGTAAGGTAACTGCTTTAGTTCGCTTCCAAATGCCAGGGGGGTGTTAATACTCCATATAGCAGCCGTCTCGGGTTATAGCCGCCGTCTTCGTTCAAACGCCCATAAACCGGGTCAATGGCTGTATCAATCGTTTTACAAGCTATCCGGTGTTACACGTATTTTAATGGAACAATAAATTTCGAATTGCTTCTGTTTCGATGTGGGAAGATGATTTATTTGTTGATTTAAGTTCAATTTTAACTTATGATGTTTTAGGTAAGCATCATTAGACCCAACTCAATAATAGTATCGGTATTTATACTAGTAATAAATGCAACATCATTGACTTCTCAATGACTAATAGAGTCATTCAGACGTCAATGGTGTAATTGACACAAGAAAAACAAAACGCCATACGGCAGCCTAGTTGTTCCATGGCCAATTATGCCTACTGACTTAGTTGGGCCATTCTTTGTTGATTCAATCTCTTTGTCATATTTATGCTAACATCTAAAACTTCTGTCACCAAATATGCTAAGAAGATTCTACAACAAGTGTCATAACGTGCACTCATGTAGTTACAACACTGTATCCAACCGGACAATGTATTGTGAAGACTGCAAAGACGATAAGGATAGATATTTAAAACACTGATGAATCGCCCAGTTGTAGAACGATAAAGATTTGTTTGCAATTGTTTATTGCTACGAGTATATTGGCTTCAATAGCCTTCTTAGCACCAGGAGGAGTTATAGCGGGCTCTGCAGCCACTGCAGCTTGTAGTAGCACTTAGTTTCTGTTTAAGTCACTTTGCATTAGGAATTAGTCTTAATTTGTGTCGTTTGTGACTAATATTTGTATTTCGTTAACACTCGTGTCACACTGGCAGTATATTCAGAGAGCGTTTAGAGGAATGCTAATGACCTATTTGTTCTACCTACGACTAGGTCATTACAATTTCTCTGCTAATGAAAACTAAGACTGAAATTTATTTAAAACTTTTAAAAGGCAACTATAATATCCACTTCAAATGTGTCAAGAGTCACTTAATTGTTGAGTCACTGGAGACATACCATGCTTGAACCTTTACGGATCAAAATGAGGGTATAGGAAAATCACACCATAGTACATCATTTCGGCTAATTTGCTACTTCCACATCAAACTATTTAAATGTTATGAAACTTGTTTTTGGTTATGTTATTGCACAGTATGTACTCAATTATTAAGACGAGAAATATATTTTGCTGCTCAAGTATCATTATTGTTCTACCACATACGCAGTGTTGCAAAACGAAGATCTTTTAAATTTGCTCCTATTTTCTAGTCTCAGTTTTCATCAACCAGATTCTACACTATTAATTTCAGAATTTTTATCGTTATTATTTGGTGAAAAATTACAAAAATGTCCACACGTTTCATTCGAAATTTATCAGCCCTTTAAATTTTATATTAACAACGTCGTCAGTAACTTCATTTGAAGCAAAGAGACTGGACAATAAACACTTAGAGAATTATTCATATTTTCTTTGTAAGTATTGCTAACTTTTCTTAAAATTTAGAAACTCACTTGCAAAACTCAAAAAGGTGCGTTGTCTGTCACTCAAAACTCTTCTGAGTTATCTTAAAGGTTCAAAGTGATTGGTTCACTTTAGCTTTCCAGCGGAATGCTAACTCGCTTATTTTGCAGAAAACCGTGGCCATAACTACACCACTACATACTCTGTAGGTATAATGGTTGTTTTTGTAATATACAATACAATACAAATATTCATTATTGTTGACCAGAAAATACATTGAAAACAAGATTAAAATTAAACATATTGATGGTAGATAACCATGATCATGGTGGTCTTGTCGCTAAAAAGCGATCTCTTCCAGACAACCTTTGGATGGTGGAGAAATAACAGAAAAAAATGACATGAGTAGGTAATATAGTGTGTAAGTTTGAATGAATAAATAAATAAATAAATATTTTTTCGACAATCTTACACAAATCAACCTAGTCCCAAACTAAGCAAAGCTTGTACTATGGGTACCAAGTGACGATATACATACTTATATAGATAAATAGATACTTAAATACATAGAAAACATCCAAGACTCAGGAACAAATATTCGTGTTCATCACACAAATACATGCCCTGACCGGGATTCGAACCCGGGACCTCCAGCTTCGAAGGCAGGGTCACTACCAACTAGGCTAAAGCGGTCGTCAAAGTCAAGAATTCCCGAGGATGCGGTTGTTGAGTATGACAGTGAAGGTCCTGCGTCAAAAGGTAGAAAGGTATACTATCGGCTCTTAGGCTTGGTTTTATAAAGATCCGTTAGACTTTATGTCGGTTTGTTATGTCAAAAATTGTACTGAGTTACTGAAATTTGATATGACATTTGGTCTAACGGATCTTTATAAAACCGAGCCTTAATCCCTTCTATGACTGACCGTTCGTTCACCGTCGGTGCCGGCCGTGTGTCCGGCGGTAATCCGAGACAGTTGCCGTTGCATCGTTAAACTGCTATACTACTGCTATACTAGCTACCGCTGCTGTTGACCATTTCACCGATTCGTGTCACATTCGACCGTACAACTAAATTCACGTCTACTGTTTAGATTATATCAGAATACATTGTTATTATTTCTTCGTTTGTGTTGGTAATAATTGTATTTTTATGAAGACACTCGACAGTATTTGTGTCTGGAAAACTAGTGAAATTAAACGTCTTCAACATTTTGATTTGAAATCTATTGCAAATACGCTAGTACAAAAACCAAGACAAAATTAATTAATTAATATAAATAAATATTAGAGGACAATCTTACACAAATCGAACTAGCCCCACAGTAAGCTCAAGACGGCTTGTGTTATGGGTACTAGACTACGATATATTTAATAGATATAAATACTTAAATACATAGAAAACATCCAAGACTCAAAAACAAATATTCATGCTCATCACACAAATATTTGCCCTGACCGGGATTCGAACCCAGGACCGTCAGCTTCACAGGCAGGTGCACTACCCACTAGGCTAAACCGGTCGTCACTATATATCTTGTCACAATATATCTTGCTAAGTTGTCGCTCAGATTTCGTTAATCAAAAGTATGTATGCAAATAAAATTTAATAAGAACCAGTTCAGCCTAGCAATTAATACGTATTTCAATGAAAAATATTTAAAACCCTGGTTTATTTTCTCTTCTTCCATATTGCTGAACTAACTGATGTATTAATGTTGTATCCCACGAAACGTGCCTCGGTCCACTCTCGAGCACAAAGGTAAGGAAAAAAGAGCTCAAACAAGGCGCGGGCGCAGGAATCTCGCGGGGGCGCGCGAACACCGAGTTATAACATTATATGTTACAAAACGACCGTGGTTTTGACTAAAATGTTATTATTAAACCTAGATTTTAATTCTTCTGATTCGCAATCGATAGCTCAGTTTGAAATGATCCCACGAAGATTTTCATAAATTAGGTTAGTGATAACGAATATTTTCGAAAGGAACTGCACTGGTAGCAAAGTCGCGTTTAAGTCCGGACTAAAATATTCTCTCGCACACTTATATGCTTGATAGTGAAGGACAAAGTGTTGTATGTCTGATATTTATAAATGCGATAATGCCTACCTAGGCTAATAGGGAGGCTCAAAACTGTTTTTACATTCATCAGAATTATCAGCCTATATATTTGTCAATGACGTCACACTTCTATAGTCGTCACAGGTGTCACGTGGACTTAATTACAAAACTCAGCATGGGTTCAGGAAAATCATGGAAACGAATATTCGAAAAGGAGAATATATATGATGAGGTCTCTCGCATCTCTGGGATATTATATTAATTTCATTATACTCCTTGTTTAATCTTGAGACCTTATACATCTCTAACTTTACTGATGTTGTAATATTTGTAATAGATAACTTTGCAAGTTTATCTTCACTGTATGACATTAATTTTGTTATAATTGTAAACTCGAAATTATTATTCCTTCATGAACTGTAAATTAATATTTTGACATGAAAAATGTATTTCTTATTATAGTCTGACTTTCTTAAATTGTAAATTAATATTTTGACATGTAAAAGTGCCCTTGTGGCCTATTTGCATAATAAATGTTTGATTTTGATTTTTTGATTTTGTAACTTATATGTGTGGTCGTACTGGACTCGTAGTCTATATGTGCGCGACGTGGGCCTTGTATTTGCGAGCGCGCAACTGTTTGCTCGCAACCGTATTATCTATATAAATACTCCGGACAAACACCGGCATGAGAACGCTGCGCCGCCGTTCCGAGAAACCGAGCTAAACATCTAGTTTGTTCCATTTGGATTTTTTTCACTCCATGACTTATTCACAAAGCTGAACGCAAGGCTACAGAAAAATCAGTAACCATTAGAATTACGATTTGAAACGGGATATTTACCATGTATATTTGTATTTTTGAGTTTCCGATATTTCGGCACTGTTGCAAGCGCCATTATCAAGGATTAACTGATAATGACGCTTGCAACAGTGCAGTGAGTTCCCGATATTTCGGCACTGTTGCAAGCGCCATTATCAAGGATTAACTGATAATGGCGCTTGCAACAGTGCCGAAATATCGGGAACTCAAAAATACAAATATAATTCTAATGTAAATGACCATGTAAGCTTCAAATCAGTAACCGTTCATCTGTGTTAGTTTTAATTTCTGCCGCAACACTTATTCTGCGATGTCAAAAAATTGTCATGTTCGCGCACGTTGTGAGCATACTAATTGTTTAATATTACTAATATTACTAATATGTATTAGCAAACTGTCAATCTGACATAATTGAACGAGTAAATCGGGGGTCTCTGTGCTTCAGCTTCATTCATGCAAATTTTTATGTAATGCTTACGTATATGTTCGGACGGCGGATTTTCGTTTGTTATCTACTACAAAATTTTATGACCATATTCGGTAATTCTATAGATTTTTTTGTCAGGTCACTTTTTACACAAAAGAAACCTTATCGTACAAAAGGCGGACTTAATGCCGTATGGCATTCTCTACCAGTCAACCTTAAGGCGAAGCAGAAAGATTTGTTGGCGGTGCAACTAACAACTAACGAAACTCAAAATTAATATTATATATAATTATTTTCAAATACAGTTTCTTCAATGATCGCACTAGGCTGATTTCGGTTTGTTCTCCTCTACAGGTCATATTTCTCAACCGATTTTCGTAATTTTTTTCGAGCAGGTTTTTGAAATTTTCAATGACGATTTTTTTTTAACAAAATTAAGAAAAACGACACTTCTTGCAAGTCTAGCTCACAGAGCCACTAGTAACAGCTCCGTGATAATATAATATTGTATTGTCACAGAACTTCCAAATTTTGGCTGAACTTAAGGATAACTGGTCTAAAATTCATTTGCAAGATGTGTTCCACATGTTCATAAGTGCAGATATTCTAACAGCGCAAGTTAAAAGCTTGTAATAAAAAGTTTAGTTTAGGTCATTGAAAGTTTAGTTTAGCATGGACTAAAGAGAACTGCACCGACAAGAGACTCTTAAATAATAATGAATAAATAAAAAAAATATATTTATGACTGCGCCCGGGGAAAATTACAAAACTCTATGAAAATCCAGTGTTTCTCAAAAGGGGCCATCGTTGACCAATCCAGCGGCCTAATTTTGCAGTAAACATGTATCCGAGTTCGTTTTTCTCTGTGTTAACTTGATACAGTTTCCACAACGTCCCTGTAAGGACGATTCCCCCGGTGAGCCCGCCCCCGCCCCCGCCCCCGCCCCGGCCCCCGCTCCCGCCCCGCGCGATGACAAACAAATTATTACCGCGGTAAGTTATAGCGCGATAAATCTGCGCGAGCTAATGCCCCTAATGTATAGGGATGCGCCGTTTCCGCGATATATCGATGTTATCTACAACATGGTGAATGTGAAGTTAAACTGGATAACGCCATTATTTCCTTCAAAATAAACTGAAACAAATCCTAGTTGATATGGCTTGCTACAGTATTGATGAGTTCATAAACAATATAATAATATCATTGATCAACAGATGAATAAATGTTTCCACTCCAAATGTATGAAACTTACACGATATAATATAAATTTTGACTAAGTTTAATGTAATCGACATTGCAATTGTATAATTTTTGACATGTAAAATGACATTTTATCAATAAGAATTATGATTCAGATTCTGATTCAGAATTACATTACGCGTTTAAAATATTATGTTCAAATTTCCGGAACGCTTTCTAATATTTGTAATCATGCAGTCTATCTGAAGTTAAATGTACAGGAATATCGGAATAACTTAAAAATAATAAAACAAAAATCAAGCAAAGCTCATCCATGCTCGTCCGAAAAAAGTTTTCCACACGTGAAACACTGAATAAACAAAATAACCCATAAGCGAAGTCTGGTGCCAAATAAACTTTACGTTGGATGTGTCGCAGCCTACATTCGCAAAAAGAACGCAACGCAAACATCGTTAAAACTTAAAATGCGCAAATACCCGTCGCTGGTGCAGCTGTCAGTCGACGCGTCCATTACACCAACTACTAGCACAAGTGCTCTAATTATTAATGAGTATAAAAAGATTTCCTTGTCACCATCGCCGGCGTGACGCAGCATGGCGACGCTCGGCCAAATGAGAATCAACAGACACTGGTTTTAAATGGTTTCTCCTGTTTAGTGATCGATTTAACGTTTGCCCGAAAAGGTTTTAATTTTGCATGGTGATGTCTATTTACGGATACATGGCATTTGGTTTTTATTGTTGGTTTTATTCTCATTTCGTTTATTTATTTTGAGACATAGGTTTTCACAAACTATAACAACGACATATTGCATTTTTTTTTCCTTTTTGCTTAATTAAGTACCTAGAATAGGCACTGAATGTATACTGTATCTTATAATATGAATGTATTTGCATGTACTTGTACTTAAGGCAAATAAATCATCTGAATCTGAATCTGAATAAAAAAACGTGTCGTGAGAAAAATGATGTTGTCAGGCAGATCATAGGGATCTCTTGTGGTAGTTTTTTGATATTCATAAGTGCATGTAACATGCCTAAATTGAAGAATAATTGATTTCATTTCATTTGTTGAGGAACGGAACCCTAAAAATGTGAATTATAATATTTATAATCACATAAAACCCTAACCCAGCGTATTCCAAGTTATAGCAATAGTATGGAATCCATACACATATCTTCGAGCCTAGCTATCGACCATTCCATACTATGGAATGGTCGATGGTAATCTATTGTGGTTTCCTTAATTGATTTCATTCCTGATATTATAACTTCGATTGTCAAAATCGTCTACATTTCTTCGTTTATCGTCTCATTTGTTTCGATAATTATAATTGGTGGCGACTTTTGTATCGATTTGCATATTTTTCTAGAAATCAATTTAAAATACCTGTTTAAACGCATCTGACCTTTGCTATGACCTTCAAACCTTCAAGAAAAGAGCGTATTCCCTTTTGAAAGGCCGGCAACGCACTTGCGACTCCTCTGGTGTTGCAGATGTTTATGGGCGACGGTAATTGCTTACCATCAGGCGATCCGTTTGAACCCTATAACATAAAAATTTTTTGAGTAAGTTAACTGAAAGGTAAGCTACTATTAAATGCAATGAGACTAATCCAACGCAACTAAATGTCTTCTCATCAAAAAACTAACATTAGCATCAACAAAGAAATATACACGTGATTTGATAAAAATAATATAATGTAAACACATGAAGTTACCTACACGGTCCCATCACTGCGCCATACATCTCTTTAATAATGAAAGGCTTTGGTGAACAGACCGCGCGGTGTCTTCTATTCTGTCCTTATTTTATTTTTACAAGGCATAAAAAAAGTTGTGAATTTTTGATCGTCGTAGCGTATATAATGAGAGCTATCGCGTATGAATTCGCCGCTAGAAGCGCTAGTGTAGCGTGGGGTCTCCGAAACGTCAAATGTCACTCTTTGTGAATGCGCTACGCGGGTTAATATCTAATTGGAACAATATGGTGACTTTTTTGAGCCTGAGCTTGAGTATGGGAAATATGAGTTAAGGGTCAATGATTGTCAGGGCTTTGAGACAGATTTGTCTTTCGGAAACTTATTTCCTCCTTCTTTCCGAACAAAACGGGACCGCGCTACAATGCGGTATGTTCGATATTTTTACGGTACGGTTTTAAGGTATTGAATATGATTTAAATGTAAACTTCGTTCTCATGTCCATAATATCCAATAACAATTTTTGACAGCTGGACCTTACTTTTAAATTTAAATTTAAATTTAAGCTGTTTATTTCAGTGAAATTTTTTACATAATTTTATAAACACTTACTTAACTATCAATCTTAAATTACAAAAGATTTTTTAAGTTTAGGAGTTGCGGATATACAATTTTATTAATCAGTATACATTGTTGCTGTTAAAATATTCTTAGTTACCTAAGTCATAAGTAACTAAGAATATTTTAACAGCTTGATTTTTTTTAACATATATGACTTAATGGCATTTCTGAATTTTTGTCTTTTTTATTATTCAGATCTAGTAACAACTGTTCAGGGAACCTCGACAGTGGCGCCAACTGGTGAGCACAAAAACGATAGCCCCCATTATGGAGTGTGGAGTTTGCGTTTTGTTTATAATGAACTTCGGACCGACGGAGGAGCTCAGTCGGATTATCACTATTATCAGTGACTATGGCAGCTCAGTTCGCGTTATTCGTGCGAAAGATCAGAATAAGTGGCAGTAACTGACCATGATAAATTACTTTTTTAAAACACGAACCGACTTTTACAATCTCTGCCTCTTAGGGTTTTTTCCTATACAACTTTTTGACGAATTGCCCAATCGCCAGCGCTGATCTTCCGATGGGACCATCGAGTGATTTCACGTGAGTTACCGTACGATACCCGTACAAAAAAAAAACAATATGAACAGGGATCGGATACCGGTATTTTCTCCATAGAAAAATACCGGTATTATTACGGTCACCGGTTCAATATTTCGTTTTTAATTGGACAATCTAATAATACGACGTTGTTACCTAAATACATGATTCAGCCCTACGTAAAGAGAAAAAAATAATCCAAAATATTGGGCTAATTCAGGGTTTTTTAAAAATACCGGTATCGGTCCCTGTATGAAACACGCTGTGGTATCAAAATCAGTAAGTACCAGGGTCTACGACAACATTAAGTTATTTTCTTTCTTGCAATGTATTAAAAATATCTGGACTGCACGTTAATCTCGAAAAATAGTAACGAAACCAGATAAGTAACTACATATTCTTAAATTTTACTACGGTCACAATTTTAGTAAAATTGAAATGCTTAATGGAGGTTTGAGAGATACTGCGTGGCAATGACACAGACAACTTAGATCTACACTGGAAGGTTACCATAGACAAGTTGTGTGTGTTTTTCTTAATGGCAAATAAAACATTCTTATTCTTTCTTATTAAGTTTCATTTAAAAAAAAAACGTGCCCGCTACCTGCTACTACCATGCAAAGCTCAAATTACAATGTAACACTCAGTTCCTTTTCGTCTTTTAGATAATACAAGCGACAAGCCCCGGCTTCGCACGGGTGCACTATTTAATGGATGTTATTATGTACATATAAACCTTCCTCTTCAATCACTCTGTCTATAGAAAACCGTTGCGTAGTTTTAAAGATTTAAGCATACATAGGGATATAGGGACAGAGAAAGCGACTTTGTTTTATACTATGTAGTGATGATATACCCTAGACTATGCAAGAAATTGTAATAAGTTGTAGGAACCACAGTGTATATTTTTGCCATGATAAAAATAAATATCCATATACCGGGTGTACAATCCAAATGGGTCAGTATGGAGAAGTCGGAAACTATGAGAGATAGCGAGATCTGTTCTTAGGATCCATGACGTCGATTTTAGATTTAATAATAATTACATTCAAACTTTTTTATTAACTCTCATACATAACCGGGAATCGAACCTGGTCAAAATCAATGTGCATAAATTCTGCAAGTCGCAAGAAGTACAACACTAATGGAATCTTGTTTAAACAATTGAAAGAAAAACCCACCAATAAGATAATTATTTTATTTCAGTAAATGTTCAAAATGGTAGCCATTCTGTTGAATGCAAAGATTAATTCTTTTAGGTAACGATCGCAAGGTTGCATTTCGTATTTTTATGGGGTACATATGTGTTAAAATGTTTTCTAAGGCTGTAGTTAAATCTTCTACAGTTTTGTAATTTGATTTGTAGATTTCATCTTTGACATAACCCCATAAGAAATAGTCAAGCGGCGTGATGTCCGGCGATCTTGCGGCCATTTAATAGGGCCGTTTGTACCAATCCAGTTATGTTGAAAATGATCATTGAGAAAGTCTGTGGCAATTCGACTATTGTGTGCGGGGGCTCCATCTTGTTGAAAATACATATTTTCTATGAAATCCTGTGACATTCCTCGTATGATTTCAACAACGTCTTCTAAAATTTCGATGTATTTAAATCTATCTAATCGCCCGTCATAAATTTTAAACATCAAGACTCTGTTATGTACAAGCCCAACCCAACAGTTAAATGAAAATCTTATTAGGCGTCGCATAAGATATGCATAAGTGGTCTCTTCAGATAATTGATGATCGATTCATATTATTCACGACTTTTTGCAAATTAATAAAACTGTGGGCATTTTAGTCTAATTTACTGTCAGTTGTGTTTACACAAGATTTCATAGCCAAATTTGGTCTTTTTTACTTAACGCGGTTACAAAAATATTGACCAGGTTCGATTCCCGGTTATGTATGAGAGTTAATAAAAAAGTTTGAATGTAATTATTATTAAATCTAAAATCGACGTCATGGTTCCTAAGAACAGATCTCGCTATCTCTCATAGTTTCCGACTTCACCATACTGACCCATTTGGATTGTACACCCTGTATTGTTCGATAATTATCGAGCTATCACAGTTTCTTAATAAAGTGAGCGGATCTTTATTGAGCGAATGGGCAACACGCGGGGTCAAGGTGGCCGGTGCCGGTGAGGGCCGGTGAGGGCTGGCGAGGGCAGGGTTACCAACTTAGGGGTTTTACCCCTAAATTTAGGGGGAAATATGGAGCATGGGATTTTTTTAGGGGCTTAATAATTTTAGGGGTATATTTAAGGATTTTTATTTTATATAACATTATTATAAATAATCCCCGGAATTTATTTATTTATTTAAACTTTATTGCACAAAAAGAATATAAGTACAGTCGCCATCATCTAATATATCTGTTCTCTTCAGGGTGCTCAAAAATATCTGAACATGCACTTTAACGCCTTGACAATAGAGTCTTGTTCAGATATTTGTTAGCACCTTGTTCGCTCCGATATATCTGATGGCGACTGTACAAAGGGTGGACTTAATGCCATGAGACATTCTCTACCAGTCGACCATAGGACCAAACAGAAACTAGCAAATGTGGGTGCAATGAGAAAATAATTCATAAAAGTCAACTATCGAAATCAACTATCCATTGAAATGCTGCAAAGCGTGTTGATAGTCTGATTAGCACTACAGAGATCAGGATCTTGCGTTAAATTGACTCCATCTAATAAAATGTTATAAATGTTCTATGTGCATGTGTGACCATAATAAAGTCGAACCATTAAAACAAAACTATTTAATATTTGAGATCCTACATAATATATAACAACATTAAAGAAATTGAGACACATAATTTGTTTTATTTTGTATTCAGGGGATTTTCCGAAAAAAATTGTTTAGTTTTAGGGGGTTTTAACTTAAGTTCTAGGGGTAAAAAAAAATTGGAGTTGGTAACCCTGAGCGAGGGCGCGGACACCCGGCAGAGGGGACGAACGATGCCAATTACTTTATGAACAGCTTGTGGTCGAAGGTGAGGGATCCGGGATGTGGCCAGTTGGATGTCTTGGTTGGATTATAGGGATTTGAAGGATTTTATCTGGACTTTATAATCAAAATGCATGCTAATGTGACCAACGTCATTCATTTCATGACTGAAACATGAAAACTTATCTGTATATTTTTGGTTAATGAAATGAAATGAAATGAAATCATTTATTCTTCAATTTAGGTATGTTACATGCACTTATGAATGTCAAAAAAAACTACCACCGGTTCATAAAATAAACCTCTGCCTCGAGAAGAACCGGCGCCAGCGTAAGAAACTCGGCGAGGTGTCAATTTTTCAAAACAATATACAATATATATAAAATAACAGTAAAAATAGTACAAAATTCAAATGCTACAGTATAAACATACATACATATATTTTAATATTAAGGACAAAATATTTCTGTGTTAGATTACTTGTGCGGGACGCTATCACTGCCAAACATCCCTATCCATGATGTAATCGTTTATCTTATTTTCCCAACGAATACTGTAGCATTTGAATTCTGTAGTATTATGATACTGTTATATACATTGTATATTGTTTTGAAAAAATGACGCCTCGCCGAGTTTCTTACGCCGGTTCTTCTCGAGGCAGAGGTTTATTTTATGAACCGGTGGTAGTTTTTTGACTTTCATAAGTGCATGTAATATGCCTAAATTGAAGAATAAATGATTTCATTTCATTTCAATACGAATGTTATTTTATTACTACTGCGCAAATATAATACTCGGTTTCCCGTCAAGCGAGGAAAACTGTGAGACATCAGTAAGCTCACGTCAAACAAAATACCGCATACCGATCCCGCCCCGCCAGGTCAAGAAGTCGCCTTACGCGGCCTTCTGTTATTTGCATTTCTCCATCACCACATTAAAACTAACGCGCATCACGCCTGCTGTGAAAAGCCAATCTAATTCCCGTCTATATTAAAAAGCTAACAGTACGTATGAAAGAATCTTTAAGTATTCATGGGGCCCGGGGGCCCTGACCCTTTATTAGCGGCGGGATTAGCTGCTGAGCCTCAATACGGTTTTATTGCGAGCGGGGCCGCATGGGTTCGGCACATTATCTTTTATTGAGAAAAGTGTTTATGGCAAGTTAGGACGTAAAAAGAAAGTGGAAGGTTGTGGGTAATGTGGAGGTTAGGTCGTTGATTCACACAAATTCATAGCATAATATAAAAGAAGTGCCCCCATCGCGCATGTCTGCGTATTTTTGCGCGACAAACTCTACCTATAAAACCATCGAAGGGATATTCGGGTCATACTTAGTTGAAGAAACAAAAGTCGTCCCTCCTGTGGTCAATAGTTAACGGCTTATGTGCATGTTAGCTATGTTTTTATAACAGAGATTTATTGAAATAAGTAGAGACACTGTTTATGCGGGTTACTGTATTCTAAAATTAAGCTTTGTAGCCCTTAACTTTTGGTGTATCCACAGAAAAGACTCGAACCTAAATCGACGTATGACCCATTCATACGGTTTTGACCAAACGGCGGAGAGGTTTCGTTAAAATATAAGAGAAAATACTACGCTCACGAAGTCGCGGGCTGAATCTAATCATCATCATAATTAAGCTCTTGTCGGTGGAGTAACCGCCACCAGAGATGGGCAAATCCAGACTTGAAGATTTAAACGATTCGAATCCGTTAGCGATTCCGAATCCTTATCGACTCTTTCCAAATCTTATCGAATCCGAGGAGACTTCGACTCCGTACGGAGCCGAATGAATGATCGGTTTGCGCCGATATTGCAGACTGTAGGTAAAACTGAGGGACTCTCGTATATTTCGATCAAATCCGGATTTAAAAGAATCAACAGATTCAAAGAACCATTAACAACAGTGGATTTGTATTGAAACCAGCGAGTCCGGAGTAAATTGGATTGAGCGATTCAATGGAGTCAAAGAGTCGATAAGCGGAGTCGGTACCGACAGCGGAATCGGATTTAGTGATTCGAATCGCTCCCCGGAGTTTAGATTACCCATCTCTAACCGCCACTCTTCTCTGTTCATTGTCTGTCTCTTGACTTGCCCATACGACTCAGCAGCAACTTTCTCCTTCACTTGTTCCAAGTAAGTAAGAAGACCTAGAGTCTTCCTCTCCCTCTCCTGCCCTCTAAGATGTTTAAGAAGAAGCTGTCATGCCGTATCAGGAGTCCCATCATCAGGCCTCTTCTATTTATAATTGTTTTTAATAGACCCCTTTTCTTTCCTACTATAATCCAAACCTCTTCGTTCGTCTTTCTTTCCATCCAGCTAATACTTTCCATCCTACGCCAACACCACATTTCGAAGGCCTCCAAGCACCCAAGAACCCAAATCTAATAGTTACTAATAAAAATACCACAGTGCCTTTATCATTACTTTACATTGTCCCTGCATATGCTGAGACGAGCACCCATTACCCAACCTAATACAAATAAATATGTATTTTAAGTGTCTATTTTAAGTTATGTTACAAGGGATCTCTTTGTACTGTACACATTTTGTTTCTTTTTTGGTAATAAATCATTTTGAATTTGAATTTGAAGTCACAATCAGAATTTTGGTGCAAAAATACCAGTAATTCGGTGGTGAAACGAGGCGGGACTGAATCCCAAGTTTTGGAGACTAGTTGCAGTCTTTTTAATATATCCATTCCTGCTTGTCTCTCCTGTGGAATATTACCATAAGTCGGTTTTTAGGACACGTTCGTACCTACTAATATTTAATACATCATCATGATATTCATCACGGGTCATCCCAGACCTACGAGGCCACGAAATACCTATTTATAGACAACTAACTTTTGCCCGCGACTTCGTCTGCGTAGAACTCATTCATCGCGATAGAATTTTGTTGCCATTTTTTTATATCAGGCGCTTACCTAGTCATCGCTGTCCTATGCGGTGCACCCCATTAAGAGATGATTTCCGGGGTAAAAATTAGTCTATGTCCTTCTCAGGGACTCAAACTATCTCCATACCAAATTTCATCGAAATCGGTTCAGCGGTTTAAGCGTGAAGAGGTAACAGACAGGAAGACAGACAGAAAGACAGACAGACATCAAAATTCTGTTTTCTAGTTTTTGACGAAGGTCTCTGCTTCAGCTTCGACAAAAATGCTTTCGTATGTCCGGATTTCCGTTTGTTCTCGTCTACAGGTCGCAATTCCCAACCGATTCTCGTGAAATTTTGTGAGCAGGTTCGATAGTTATATAGATTTTTTTGTTGAGACGGTTTTTGGAAAATCTAAAAACAATTTTTTTATCAATGATTTTGTAAGTTTCTGTGGGCGAATTTCGGTTTGTTCTTCTCTACAGGTCGCATTTCACAACCGATTCTCGTGAAATTTTGTGAGCAGGTTGGATAAATATACACATTTTTTTTGTCGAATAAGTTTTTGAAAATTGAAATAAAATTATTTGTTCAACGGTTTGTTCTCCTCTACAGAACGCATTTCGCAAAAGATTCTCATGATATTTTGTGAGCAGGTTCGGTAATTTTATAGATTTATTTTGGAGTAAATTTTTCGAAATTTTCGAAAACAATTTTTATTTCAAAGATTTTTTTAAACTGCGTCCGAATTTCGGTTTGTTCTCCTCTACAGGTCGCATTTTTCAACCGCTTCTCGTGAAATTTTGTTAGCAAGTTCGATATTCATAATTGATCTTTTTTAAAAAACCCACTTACGACGTCTAGTTAATTAGGAATCGTATTGACACTTTCGAGATATCATGAACAGCATAACAATCTAATCTTTATCAAAAAAAAAATTAATGAAGTGCGTGGTTTTTTTGTTTGAAGTCGTTATATAATGAATTTTATTCGTAAGTGGCAATATTAAATAAATAAAAATAAATATTTGTGGACAATCTTACACAAATCAACCTGGTCCTAAACTAAGCAAAGCTTGTACTATGGGTACTAGACGACGATATACATACTTATATTCCGTGATAAAAAAAAAATTGATTTACAATATTAGTACGGATTCTATGACGGTATTGACACGGAAACTGTCACGCAGACTGATAAAGTCATTACACTATCAAGATAAACATATTAAACGTCTATTTATTATCAAATTCCCCAACAAATTGACAACAGCACAAGTCGACAAACTGACAATCCGTTTATCCCGACTAGATTACCAAAACACCCCGGTCAAGCGGCCGCGCAAAGCAATACAGCTCTTACCACATTGACATTAGGTATCCAACCGTCAACCAGTGATTTTACATTCAAAGTTAACTTGTACTTTAGTCACGCGGAATTACGTCTTATGATATTGTAATAAGGTGTTCATTGACAGCATTGTGACGGTTGTAATGGAGTGTAATCTCGCCGCGTGGCAAGGCGATTAGCGGAGTTAATAAATATTTAGATATATTTGATTTTATTTGCCGGGGGTTGTGGCTACCCCACAGGATGGTGTTAGGGATTAAGGAGCCAACACAAATATTTTTGGTCACAAGGTATCGCTCCTGGTGCATTTAGATGAATAGCTTCTGTCTATTATAGTAAAACTGACTTTTTTGTCAACGAAATTTCAACGCCGTCCGCTAACTAAATTTCAAGTTCTAATCAAACTGAATAATTGAATAATTTATCGCCACGGGTGGGATTTGAATCCACGACCTCTGGAATCCGTCCATTGCTCTTAACCTACTTAACAATCGTTGGTATGCCTAAGGAATAGAAAGATTCGTCTACACAAGGGATACCCACGGTACCTAGCTTAGTATGGTGATAATTTTTTAATTTTTTCTCTGATTGGAAATAGTAAAACTGATCGCCCATCCTGTGTATTTGCGCTCACTTCGGACATTATATAGGCCCCAGCTATTTTTAGGACAATTTACTGCAATTGTAGCACCCAATGTCCTAAAAAATGCCAGAAATTTTACGTTTAAAACTCGAAGTCCTATCCCAGAATAGGGTTTTTTTATTAATTACAAAAAGTTGGAAAGTTGGCCGGTTAAGGCTAAAACTTTTGGGCTTAAAATGATGTGTTCAATGAGAGCGGCGTTCATTTTAAATTTAGTTTTACTCTACCTCCTTATGCGTATAAATTATGTAGGTATAATGTATCTTATACTCTGACGCATAATATACATTAGGTACTGGAAAAATCATTTTAATCCGTTCAGGCCCTGTGATTGGCCGACGTTTAACGTAAATCATCGCATTGACAAATAGATTCTCATTTCAAGTTAATGTCATAATAGAGTTTAGCGCCATAGAGTTAAGAGCTACTTTACATCAAATACATGTGCCATGCACACATAGACTGGTTTTTAATTAAAGCTGTTTTATACATACTTTAAAAATACATGTAATAATTACCTACCAAACATTTATACCTATTTCATCTTTGCAAGTTTCTGTTAACTCCTATGACTGACTGGCAGAAGCTGGTTTCAAGTCCGCCATTAGATCTTATTTGTTTTTGCAATACATCACTACATAGTATGAAACAAAGTCGCTTTCTCTGTCCCTATATCCCTATGTATGCTTAAATCTTTAAAACTACGCAACGGATTTTGATGCGGTTTTTTTAAATAGATAGAGTGATTGAAGAGGAAGGTTTATATGTATAATAACGTCCATTAAATAGTGCACCCGTGCGAAGCCGGGGCGGGTCGCTAGTTTTAAATAAATAAATAATGACTTGCAAGGACGGGACGTCCCGGTAGTTAATAATAAGGGTATTTCGGTGTCAAAAAGCTTTGCTTGTAAACTTTCCCCGCGAAGACATGATAAAAACGGGGCCCCCAGGGCTGACAGCTACACGTGAACAGAATTAAAACTCCCGCGGGGCCCTGGCGAGGGCCCGCCGGTAATGGATGCTAGGGCTGAGCTCCACAGAATACAGGCGGGAAACAAAAGGTACGGAAACCTCGGCGCGTGAATCTGCTTCACTGCTTATGTGGGCTAAATTGCTTTGTCACTGTTTTTGACAAGATATAATCCATTATGTCGCCCGATGTAGGATTTTTATATACCTATCTATGTATAGTACCATTTATCTTAGACTAGCGACCCGCCCCAGCTTCGCACGGGTGCAATGCTGATGCATGTATTATACATATAAACCTTCCCCTTGAGTCACTCTATCTATTACATAAAACCGCATCAAAATCCGTTGCGTAGTTTTAAAGATTTAAGCATACATAGGGATATAGGGACAGAGAAAGCGACTTTGTTTTATACTATGTAGTGATTATTACTTCCTCGTTAGTAAAAAAGTAAAAAAAAATGCAACAAAGAATATGACAAGTTATTATTAGTACTTATGTAAGATCTTGCCAGTAGATAAAAAAAAATATTTAATAGTATTAGAAGATTATTATAGTGACGATCACAAAATAAGAATTAGCAATAAGTAAAACACAAAAAGTGTAAGAGAAAAAAAAATTACAAATAAAAACGAGAAATTATTATAGCGAAAGAACGTCCAAGTATATGGTACAGTTAGTTAGTTAGTTTTACTGGGCATTTTCAGCAAGTCGACATCCAACGTGCCTATTTTGCGTGAAAAAGGGGTAGCGCTACTCTAACCACCCTAGTTCCTGTATGAAACTTATTAGTGCTTTTGTATTGTTTACTGCTTCCTGCAGTATTTGAATTTCCTATGTGCTTCTTCTTGTATACTTCTACCGGCTTACAGTCTAGTAGAATGTGTCTAGAAGTCTCCTCTGCCTCCATGCATGCGTTACACATGGGGCTGTCTGGAATGCCTAGGTTATAAAGATTAACCGCCTTATTCATAAACGTCTATCAAACCTATATTAGTTAACTAGCCACTAAAGTTCGTTTGTCCTTATCTGTCACTTTGACATTGACGTTTGTGAGAATGGGGCAAAGAACATTTTAGTTAGCAGAGGTTTGTTAAGTTTTATGAATACGGGGGAAAGTATATGGTATAAAAATATTCAACAAAATTAGTATATTTAGGCAAACTCCCAAAATTAGCAAAACTTTATTAAAATCAAAGTTAAAGGACTTCTTGCTTGATAACCAGTCACCGTCGAATGGCTAGTTGAAATGGAATCTTAGGTTATTCAATAAATTACCAACGAGCATACTCATTCAACCTCTAAACAGTTTTTTTGTAACGCGTCTTACCCTTAGAACCACTGTACTATTTTTTTTAATAGGAATAAGTAAATAAAAAAATAATTCATCTTTTGTTTTGCTTAGTTTAATTTAAGTAATGTTCAATTATAATGTGCATTTCATAAATATGTGTTACCGTAAACTGAGGTGACTTTAAGAAAAAACGGGGCTACTTTGATACATATAAAACACTTTTACATTCATCACTAAGTATTTCTAGTTTGATTCAGTTTAGTAAATAGTTAGGAAATGAACGACGGTATAACTTGACTCAAGGTTAACTAAATAAAAAAGTAAAACACGGCATAAAAACTTGATTTTTTAAAGTCGCGTCTCAATTTGAAAGTACATGTTTACGGTACATGTTAAATTTAAGAAAATAGGTTAAGTTAAAAGCAATACAAATGAGCGTACCTCGCCATCAAACGTCACAGTTTGGCGAGTTTAATAAAAAGTAATTTAGAAAAAATCTTGTTATAATAGTTTAGGTTCTGTTCCTTCATAAACCATGAAATGATGTGAAAGATGTTGGTTCTCCATCAAATAGATGAAATCTTCATGTGATTCTTAGAAATATCATAGGATTAGTAATTCAGACTACATAGATGATATTAAATATATTGCCCAAGCAAACCCGCGGAAAGTAACTAATTCACATAAATTACGTTAAAGAGAAGTCACAAACCTAAATTGAAATTTAAGCGGAAACACAAAGGAGACATTTAATAAAAGCTCCATTCAATTTGGGAGTTGTCTGTTGTTGCGAGTTGGAGGATTAGCGACGCGGGGTCCTTCCTCTCGCGGAGCCCACCAGCTCACTTATTAAATATACTTACTTACAGCATACATATATACAATGCTGTATAACTATAGGGAAATATAATAATAATAATAACGTTTATTTCAAGTCCAAGAACTCATACATTAAAATTAAGGCTTAGATGATGATTGAATGATGATGATGACGATGATGATGATGATGATTTGATGATGATTTGTTCCTGAGTCATGGATGTTTTCTATGTATTTAAGTATCTATTTATCTATATAAGTATGTATATCGTCACTTGGTACCCATAGTACAAGCTTTGCTTAGTTTGGGACTAGGTTGATTTGTGTAAGATTGTCCAAAGATATTTATTTTTTTTATTTAAATTAAAGTTAAAATAAATAATTGGTACAGTAAAAGTACAAGTTAAAATTTATTTTAATTGATACCTAACACGTTTAGGTACAGGTTATATGCAGTTTGCGTCCAGGTGCACAGATGACCAGTGCTTGAGTATTTTATTTCCCGGGTTGACTGTGAACAATGCCAGAATATCATTTTGCAGAGGGTTCTGCCATACGTTAGCCCAGACCCCAGCTATGCGGGGCCTCAGGATTGCATAAAAATCCGGTACTCCCGCATCAGCGAACATGGCCTTGGCGCTGCAGTAACGAGGTAACTCCATGAGTATTCTGAAAGCATCGTTATACTGGACCCGGAGCGCGTTATAAGAACGTTTGGTGTAGTTACACCATAGTGAACACGTATAAAAGCACTGACAAAAAGCCCTGAACAGCGTGATTTTTACATCACTGGCAGGGCTGCCAGCTGATATTTTTAAATTATTCAGTCGTGACTCTGAAATTATACAAAATTGCGTGTCAGGATACATACACTGCATAAAAATCCTTTACAAACACAATATTGATTGTTAATGGCGTAAACTTACCTACATGATTGATTTACTTATTGAGTATGCATATAACGCGATAACTTATTTGCCTGTTCGGAACGAAAAGAAAAAGAAGTCGATTGGCGCCAAATCCAAAACCCAACAATGACAAGTATGACAACCGTAGCAATTAGCGGCCTTAAACAAAAATCGAAAGTCAAAACTCGCCATATCTCCTTCTCTGTCGCACTTTTGCATATTCAAGCGACAGAGATAGAGAGGATAGTTATATCGCGAGTTTCGACTTTCGATTTATTTTCATAGTAGAGTACCTAGCCCACAACGTCACTCAACGTAGCGATGGGTCCGAATTACGTGTAGAATCATAGAGTATGAACTTACATTATGAAATTAGGTTTTATGTATCCAATTATACATGAGGATCCAGGATACAAAAAGGATACAATCTGTCACCTAATTATACACATTTTGTATCCAATTATACAATCTGGCAGCCCTGATCACTGGTGCACTTTGAGAATCTTCGAGACAACATGTCACAGCGGACCGCGAGCGCGCGGCGCTCCCGTTCCATGTCCATGTCGTCACGAAGCCTCTCCGTGAGAAAGTGACCCAAATACTTGAAGGATGCTACCACCCGAACCGGCGCTCCATTTAGATAGACTGGCGGTACTACCTCCGGACCCCTACCGTAGCGAAAAACGAGCATTTCCGTTTTTAAAATATTATATTTCAAATATATTTACGATATTATACATTACTAGCGACCCGCCCCGACTTCGCACGGGTGCAATGCTGATGCATGTATACATATAAACAACCGAATGAGAAGATTTTGATAGGTTAATATTTGATAGAGCGAAGCGGAATATATTATGAGAGATTCTGACAGTTAACAGAATGATAGAGCGAGGCAGGAAACGAGAGATTCTGACAGTTGACAGAAGTGTTGAATCATAGCTGTCGACCGTGATAAAATAAATAGGCTACTTCGAATCTACTAGTTTTCTAGATGTTTATATACCTTTTTTATGTTTTACGTCATTGTATATTTTTTAATTAAAAAATAATATTGTGTAAAGATTATTATGAATAATCAAGCAACCTCCGCCTCCGACAAGGTGGAGTGATGACCTGGTGAAGGTCGCGGGAATCCGGTGGAAACGAACGGCACAGGACCGGTCTAAATGGTGAGCCTTGGGGGAGGCCTATGTTCAGCAGTGGACGTCTTTCGGCTGAAATGATGATGATGATGATCATGATGAATCAAGCATATCGATCGTGAATAAATATTGAGCTTACTTTATTGTATACTCCACTTAAAAAATCGCTCTGCTCGAATTTAATAAAGGAACCCTCTTGCTAATTTAGAATTGTCGCAAGAAGCAATTTACGAATCTCATTTCATTTCAAATTCCACGAAACTGTCGCAATCAGTTCCGTCTGAAAAGATGCTGAAAGGAGCACAAATTCGCAAATTACAGCGGCTTCAAAAGTTTCGAAAAAAAGACACGGTTCTCAAACTGTCGGATTTTTTTCTCGGTTTGTTTCAAGGGTCGTCAGCTTTTCAGTATATGCATAATAAAACAATTAAACTTGCCAGGTCATATATGCAGATCTCGATTTCGATAATTATAATAGATCTTTATTTTCGTGACAGATTTCGGAAATAAAAATTCATTTATTTGTGTGATTAACACCAATATTTGTTACTGAGTCTTGGATGTTTTGTATGTATTTAAGTATCTATTTATCTATATAAGTACGTGTATCGTCACTTAGTACGTAAAAGTTTTGCTTAGTTTGGGATTAGGTCGATTTGTGTAAGATTGTCCAGAAATATTTATTTTATTTATTTAATCGTAAGATGGTGCAACCCGTCCTGATTTTCGCAAGATCATTCGAATGTCTTTTTTTTTATTAAAAATGGGATCGCTCTTGGCCAGCATCTAGCCAGGGGGCAAAGATGAGGCCGACGATGAAGCGAGCTCACCCAGAAGGTGCCTATTCACTCGTGCCTTAAAAAGGTCTAGGTTATATGAGCTCGGAAACACAAACGCCGGCAGAGAATTCCAAACCTTAGAAGTGCGCATTATAAAAGATGATGCAAAGCGCTTGGGCAAAGGAATTTCGACCAAGTAAGGATGGTATCCAGCCGTACGTCTGGATGTCCGATGGAAGAAGGGGGAAGGCGGTATGAGCTCATGGAGCTCCTGAGCACACTCTCCGAAGTACAATTTGTAGCGTTTTGAGTGATTTTAGAAAGACATACGAGTACGTTCATAACCGGAAGTTGTAGTATTGGTACACAGCCACGGAAGAGCATGTGAACGATCGACTCATGCGCCCGCGCATGGCGCAGTTAGCGGCGCTGTGCAAACTGTGTAGCGTCACGGCTGCCGAATTGGGTAATACGTAGTCGCCGCCAGATATACCATAGCGAGCAAGGTGCTCAAAAATATCTAAACACGACTCTATGGGGGCTATCGTTTTTGTGCTCACCAGTTGGCGCCACTGTCGAGTAAGGTCCAGCTGTCAAAAATTGTTATTGGTTATTATGGATATGAAAACGAAGTTTACATTTAAATCATATTCAATACCTTAAAACCGTACCGTAAAAATATCGAACATCCCGCATTGTAGCGCAGTCCCGTTTTTTTCGGAAAAAAGGAGGAAATATGTTTCCGAAAAACAAAACTGTCTGAAAGCACTGACTGTCATTGACCCTTAACTCATATTTGCCGTAATCAAGCTCAGGTATTGCAAAATAGTCACCATATTGTTCCAATTAGTTATTAACCCGCGTAGCTCAACCACAAAGAGTGACATTTGACGTTTCGGAGACCCCACGCTACACTAGCGCCTCTAGCGGGGAATTCATACGCGATAGCCCTCATTGCGTTAGAGTGCATGTGTGCAGCAGTGATATATTTATGATTTAGATTAGATTTAGATGTATCTATTTCATACTATAAAAATACAATACAAATTGACCTAAGTCAATTTATACAACTTTATATTACGATCGTCACAAAATTATGAAATGTCAAAAATGATAGTAATTATTATTATTAAATTAAATTATACAACAAATATCAAAAATATTTAAATATGAGCACACTAAAGAGTATAGATATATCTGAGCGTGACAGTGCCTTACCCACCTAAAGCTAGACTATGTATTCACTTATTAGTTTTTGTATAAGGCAATAATTGTCGTACGAATTAACGTTTTTCTTCTTCTTTCTTCTTCTATGCTCAAAAAAGGTACATAATACACTGCAGGACCACAATTATTACACTAATCTAACAAAAATACTTAGTACTACTAAAAATACTAGTTTAAATAAATAAATATCTAGTAAATCATAACAAACTTTTCCAAACAGTAAAATTTACCGAACACGTAATGTCAGTAGAATATCAATCTTTGTTCTCCGATTTAAGGTTCAAATTACATTTCAAACTCGACTCGAAGTAAATCACCGAAACGTAACCTGTTTTAAATATATATCGGTACATATTTCATCTTTGGAAAACCGAGTATATTGTTGCGGCCTGGAAAAGTGTTAAACAGATTATTAATGATTATTTAGCTACCGAACAGCTACATAATAAAAATTTGTTTGCTTCAAAAATACAGGATTTCTCAAACTTTTGTCCACTAACTATTTCCTATTTAATTTTTGGGGGTAATTTCTAACACTACTTCCGTGAACCTCGGTTGCAGCTGTGAATTAGGTGTTTTTTTTACAGTTTAACTTTTTACAGTTTAAGTATTAACTAAGAGGCCTTATAAGTTTTAAAATGTTCTGATTTTAAATTATGACAAAAGTGTTGATAATACCAATAAAGTGATTAAAAGCTACGATGATTTTATTAAAGTTTTAGCAACATAGCCATTTTTTGATTATATTGTGTGTAGTGAAATTTAAGCAGAAAAAAAAACAAGTTTTTAGCTTGAAAATGATCGATTTGGACTTATTTTTTAAGCGATATTACTCAATGAAAGATCCAAAAAATACCTTTAAAGTTTATGTCATAAGGTCGCAATAATCCTGTTCTAGATAGTAACATTGAGAAAATGTCAAGATACGTGTCAATTCAAACAGAAAATGGGCTATATAGATGAGCATTTTTTAACTGATAAGGGCTCTTAAACAGCATAAATATAGTGGTCAAAGTCGACATGTCGAAGCCCTGTCGCATTTAGTAAAGATTATTTTACCTGAGTAAATAAGAACCTTAGGTACCTTTTAATAGCTACTATACAACTCATCAAAGTTTTATTTAAGTGCTGTTCGGACCACGGGCAGTAAGGAGCAGTAAGGAGCCGTAAAACGCTACAAACGGTTACTTTTATAGCACATTAGCCCTCTATTAGCTATAACTTTGTTGCTAAGTGAGATTTAAGTTTTATAAATAAAGAAAATGTGTTTTTGTCTTTAAAATCACACAAATAAAATACAAAATAAAAAAAAACATCAAAATACACATGTTTTCCTTTGTACTTATTTTGTACAATAAACAGTTATTTACTAAATGCTAGTAAAAACTAGACACTACAAATATAATAATAAGTCAAGATACAAAAATTTTGGAATTCCAACTGAGCTATATTGCACACTGGTAATTGGCATGTAACGATAAACCTTAATGCATATTACGTAAAACCCATAAAATAATGGCAATAAAAAATACGCCATGGAGTCGGGAAAAAATTGTCGTACTACGCAGTATAATGCCAAAGCAGTGACGTTCAGTAAGTAAACAATGACACAGATTTGTAACGTAAATTATAAGCTAAAGAAAACAATCGAAAAACCAAACTGAAATCAGACTGACAACCAGCGCCAGACACTCCTGCCCAGCACATGCTGAGCCTGGGATCCTTTGCCTCGCCTTTTTTTTTCAACTTTTTGTATTATTATTATTATTATTGTATGTCTTTTCTATATCTCGGAACCATGGGGTCCCGGACCTTTGGAAGGCATGCGTGGGGCCGAAGCCAATAGCGCAGAGGTCCCTTTAGGACAAAAATAATGTAAAACCAAGGGATACACACTTAAATTTAGAATAAAAACTGACGATTCTCAATATGATTTGAGACGTTAGTGCCGTTAATGAAGCATGAGTCTTCTGGTAGATGTCGCTGTACGCCTCCCTTAAGTCGTTTGTATAAAATATGGATACACACTTTATTATTATTTTGTGTTGGGAAGAATATTATTTTCGTGTTTTGGTCAATAAAATTATTCTTATTCAAACGATTACTTATTTTGAATAAATGTGTTATTAGCTGCTCGATAGTTTTATATACGTACGCAGTAAGTTAGAACAGTCTATGTACAATATGCAACATAGTATGTTAGCAATGCTGTGGCAACGGCTTGAAGCCACCGCGGCCGCTCGATACACGCGCGCGCAGGCGCGGCGCGCCGCTAGGGATGCTCCGCCGACACGACCAGACACCTCCAGGCCAGGGCTTCTCAATTAAACTTTTAATACAAGTCTAAACCTCTTTTCAAGTCGTTAAATGAGTTTTTGTGAAATAAGCCCCTGCACAATATACCTAGCAATAATATTACTACACAATAACCTAACCTAACCTAACAATAATAAAATAATATAGACGACGTTAAAATCTTTATTCCTCTATAACCTAACCTAACCTAACAATAATAAACTAATATAGACGACGTTAAAATCTTTATTCCTCTATAACCTAACCTAACCTAACAATAATAAACTAATATAGACGACGTTAAAATCTTTATTCCTCTATAACCTAACCTAACCTAACAATAATAAACTAAAATAGACGACGTTAAAATCTTTATTCAGCATGAATAACAAACCTTCATAATTTCATTTGCATGTATCTTTCTGTTTTTTTTTCTGTAATAAGCTTGAAAATGGTACGAGAGGAACTGCATAATAAGCTGATGCTTATAATAATATAAAATAAAAATATAATGGAATAAAATAAAATTCGTTTATTTAAGTCGGATCCATAGATTGTTAGTTAGTGGCTTAAAAAACTATAATAATTAAAATTAGTGTAACTGTAGTAATTATTATATTTTAAATATATTTTCCTCGGGCTCTTCAGCCGTCAGTCGTTTAAAACTGTTCAAATGTTAATTAATATTTTCTGGAGGCCGATTTATGAGTGTCGAACGCTCGACTTTTCACTCGACATCTGTCAAATCTTCATAGTCTTTTGACAGAACTCGAGTGAAAAGTCGTCTTCGACGCTCAAAAATCGCACACCTGTTTTGACAATGTTAGACTATACAGGGCTATCATTCTAAATTTTGTAACTTTAACTAGGGTTAATTAGCAAAATAATTCTATTGCATATATTTAGATTATTTAGTACCTCAGTGTTCATTTACGGAGACTGCAGAGAGTCGATTTTACTATAGGCATAGATTTCAAATTAAAAACAACCGTAAAACATTTTTTTAAGTGTCTGTGTATTTTTGACTCGCCTGTAACTCGCGTAACTACCTATGGTCAAAAGCTACAGCCACTATATACTTTCCCCATGAAAGCTCGCCGCGCTCATCCCTAAAACTTCCGCTTCCGGAAGCTCGCGTTCTCAAACTTTGCGCCGTTCGCTTTCTTTAAGACGACTTAAGTAATCTAACTTTGGCCGCTTTTTAGCCGCCGCCGATTCCGCCGAGTGGGAATTACGCTCATTGTTGAAGTTATTTCGACTGTCCCGCAATTTATAAAAATGTTAATGTAATTGGATTTTGCTGCACAGCCTTTATTTGTAAGGACTATATCTGGTTAAAGCTGTATCGTAACAAATCATTTTCGTTTATCAAAATGTAGTTCCTCTTGTAACATTTTCAAGCTTATTACAAAAAAAAACAGAAAAAAACATGCAAATAAAATTCTATTAAGTATTCATACAGTATATTATTAACTTCGTCTATATTAGTTTTGCATTCCACATGAAAAAAATGACACAAACGATCAAGAACTGATTAATGAATAAGTTATTCAAAGTAATAAAATATTTTCATTAAAATCCACTCATAATAGCGTACAAAACATATATAACAGCACACATAACATTCATAAAATTTTAACAAAGTTATGAAAGCCCACTTAAAACTATCTCAAAGTAAGACAGTTCATTTTAATTTTAGGACGGAAAAACAAAAATGTTTGAAAACCAGAAAACATTGCACAATTTTCCTCTTTTATATAATCTGTACTCGTCTTTTTTGTTATTATGCACTGCCCAATAACTAATTTCTATTCGCTGTATCGCTATCTGAAGGTTGTCTGGAAGAGATCGCTTTTTTTAGGGTTCCGTAGCCAAAATGGCAAAAACGGAACCCTTATAGTTTCGTCATGTCCGTCTGTCCGTCTGTCCGTCTGTCCGTCTGTCCGTCTGTCACAGCCGATTTACTCGGAAACTATAAGTACTACAGTGATGAAATTTGATGGGAATATGTGTTGTATGAACCGCTACAAAATTATGACACTAAATAGTAAAAAAAAGAATTGGGGGTGGGGCCCCCCATACATGTAACTGAGGGATGAAAATTTTTTTTTCGATGTACATACCCGTGTGGGGTATCAATGGAAAGGTCTTTTAAAATGATATAAAGTTTTCTAAAAAACATTTTTCTTAAAGTGAACGGTTTTTGAGATATCAGCTCTCAAAGTAGTAAAAAGTATGTCCCCCCCCCTCTATTTTTATAACTACGGGGTATAAAATTCTAAAAAAAATAGAGGTGATGCATGCTAATTAACTCTTTCAACGATTTTTGGTTTGATCAAAGTATCTCTTATAGTTTTTGAGATAGGTTGATTTAACTGTAATTTTGGTTAAGTTATTTTTGCTGTTTTATAGATACTAGTACGGAACCCTTCGTGCGCGAGTCCAACTCGCCCTTGGCCGGTTTTTTAGCGATAAGACCGCCTGTTGTTACCTACTTACTTAAGTCCTGTTCATGTTTTGTCATTGTAATAATTCTCCATGTAGTGCACAATAAAGCATTTTATTATTATTATGTGTTTTATATGGGAGTTTTACCTTTGTCCTTGTTTTTGTGTGAAAATTATTATATTGAACCAGTTTACTTACAGTTAACTTTTTAAATATGCCACTCTCGGCAGTAGTTACATGTTTGCGGCGTTTGGGGTTGAGACCCTGGGGCCATGGGGTCCAAGTGCTCGTCGTCTCTATAAGGACACTGCAAGGTGCCTTATAGAGGCTTCCGGTGACCAGAGGGCTGGCCACTATTTCGCATAGCGGATTAGCATAGCTATCCAGCGTGGCAATGCGGCCAGCCTTCTTGGAACCCTACCGAGCACCGAAGACTTAGGGCAATTTTTTTATTTATAATGCTTTATATTATCGTGTTGTTTGTTTTTTGCTCGTTTTTTGTTGTGTATTAATAAAACCGGATTTTGTTTACTTACTATATTTTTGTTCTTAATGAAAACGAGCAACCTTCTTATTTGTGCTAAACCTAGTATATTACATGTATTTATAAAGAGCATGGCAACAGTTTGCGAGCCGCTGGCCGGGCGTGGCGCCCCGCCCCGCGATAAAACACGAGCCACATTATATCCACGTCTCCCACACTCATATATCTATATCTACCTAATCTTGCTTACCTATATAAACCTAAATATATACAGTATTATCCTGCTTACGAACTTATATTATGTGTTTTTTTTAATACAACGCCGGTGGCAAACAAGCGTACGGTCCACTTGATGATAAGCGGCCACCGCAGCCTATAGACGCCCGCAACTCCAAAGGAGTCACGTGCGCATTGCCGACCCTTTATAAGATTTGAAGATTTGAGGATGCACTGTATTGACAGCAAAAGGACACATTTAGTTCCCTCGCTCTCAACACAGTGCATCCTCGGGAGCTCTGGCAACCTTGCTCACCTCCAGGAACATAACACTACATACTTGTAGATAATGTTATTATGGCTGTAGTCTTCTGCAAGGCGGGGGTACTTCCCCGGTTGGGCTGCTCCAAATTCGAGCAAGATGACATTTTGCTGTACCCTACCTCTCTTAATGTGTGAGATGAAAGTACATAATAGCCTTTATGAACATAATTTGGTGTCAGAATTTAAAACTTTCTTTTTTTATAGCAGTTAATTCAGCAAATGAAACAGCAAAATCTCGTAAATAACTTAACGAATGGCATTTAACTGTCTCTAAGAAGTGATAGACAAATTATACGTGTGTTTGATAGCATTCCCGCCAGTAAAAACTTAAAAAAATAATTAGGTACACAATAAAATAACTAGGTACACATTAAAATAACTAGGAACACAACCCGTCGTCTACCGGTCCTTGGGATCCCAGGGATCATAACAAAAGAGTGCTATTGACGACGACCCCCTTAGCCTAGTTGGTAGTGACCCTGCCTACGAAGCTGGAGGTCTCGGGTTCGAATCCCGGTCAGGGCATTTATTTGTGTGATGATCACGAATTGTTCCTGAGTCTTGGATGTATTCTATGTATTTAAGTATATATTTATTTATATAAGTATGTATATCGTCGCCTAGTACCCATAGTACAAGCTTTGCTTAGTTTGGGACTAGGTCGGTTTGTGTAAGATTGTCCACAAATATTTATTATTATTATTATAATTATGTTGATTGAGAAATGGTCCATAATATGTTAAAAAAGGAAACAATTGCTACATCGAGATTCCTCTTACACTTCACCTTTGTATGGTGTGGTATCACTACATAGTATAAAACAAAGTCGCTTTCTCTGTCCCTATATCCCTATGTATGCTTAAATCTTTAAAACTACGCAACGGATTTTGATGCGGGTGGCAATTGCACCTATAGCTCAGTTGGCTAGAGCGACTGACCGCGAGTGCCGGGAGGTCGCAGGTTCAAATCCTGCTCGGTGCCTGAATTTTTCAATTTTTCCTTTATTTCTAAATTTGTAGTTTACGTTAGCAGCGGTACTGCTTAATACAAAATTAACCTCCTTTATTAGTTTTGATGTCAACTAAAAGAATTCAATAATTACGAATTACGTAAGTACAATTACGGATTCGAAATTAAAAAAGACTACAAATACCTCTATTAATATTTAAAGTCAAGTGGGTACACAAAATTATCCTCAAAATGGCAAAATCATATCAAACGCCGCTCATTTTATTATTAATGCGCTAAGTGAGCCAACAATGTAACAAATACTTCAACTGCAAATCTGCGATCACAATAAAACAAGTTAATATTGGCGCCGCATATCCAAAAGCAATATTACCGCCCTAAGCCGCTACATTGATATTTACCGCCCGCACGCCGCGCGCGTGCGAACTGCCGCGGAACCGTCGGCTTATGGTAATGTACAGCTTTCGAATTATGTACACTAGCGAGGAGAATTAGTTATAGCGGATTTTCGGATATTTATCTTTTTTTACACGTATAAAAAGAAAGTATGGTGTTAAATATAGAGAAATAATTGCATGTTTAGTGAAGGAAAGTAAAATACAATATTTTGTTGAATGAATGATAGGTTAAGTTATGAAGTATAGTAGATTTCAAGCTTACATGGTCATTCACATTAGAATTATCAATAAATTATTAATTTGTCAGTTAATCCTTGATAATGGCGTTTGCAACTGTGCCGAAATATCGGGAACTCAAAAATACAAATATACATGGCAAATATCCCGTTTCAAATCGTAATTCTAATAAGTATAGTAGGTTAAGTTAATTACATGTAAAAGTTCCTTTTATATAAAAAAAATGAAAGGAAAGTTTACTATCGGTACTTTAAATCTACAATAGACAAACGGCTACAATACTTTTGAATAATATGGCGTAAATATTGATCTCGTAAAATACCGATCGTACATCATTCATCATCATCATCATCATCAGCCTGTGTCAGTCCACTGCTGGACATAGGCCTCTCCCATGGCACGCCACTGAGCTCGGTCTTCAGCTCTTCTCCTTCAATCCCTGCCCACTGCCTTTCGAATATCATTATTAATTATGTATTATTTCTAAACCGTTTCAATTTCTTTCTTAATTACCTCACGGAACTGGGTGAGCTCGCTTCACCGTCAGCCTCATCAATGCCCCCTAGCTAGACGCTGGCAAAGACCTAATATTAAAAAAAATCAATTAATTTAGCATAACTAAATGTTACTTGTAATAGTCCCAATAAAACTCCTGATTTTTTCAACAGTTATTCATTCGTATTCAGATTCATTTATTTACAATATAAGATTCAAATATAAATTACATGTCAATGTGTGTATTTCTCTGGGTTTCCTCATGACAAGCAACGAGAAAGGTGGGTCTTGAATTTTTAAATCTTTATCTATCGCAGTTTTGTCAACTTTGAGAACCATTCCGTTCGAGGTTGCTTAGGCATTTTGGATAGATAGGTAAAGCGGTTTCGAATACTTATAACTGGCTCACGTGTCCGTTGCCTTCGTCACGGATTGGTGCTGGATTCATAGGTAATGGGCGGGTCACGGCGCCGGGCCCGCTGCGCGTGAGTGCGCGGTTAGCGCGCGATGTTTGCGGGTCGTGCGCCCGCGCAGCCGCGAGGCACGGGCGGCAGCGGGCCGGAGACGGCTCTCCGTCATAATGATTAGCACGCGGCTCTTTGTCACAGCTCGATATAACGTGGCGGATGTTTTATCTTGTCATGACACGTGATCATACCCCTAAGGTTATAGGTTATAGAGTGTTACACAATAAAGACGACCGCTTTAGCCTAGTTGGTAGTGACCCTGCCTTCGAAGCTGGAGGTCCCGGGTTCGATTCCCGGTCAGGGCATTTATTTGTGTGATGACCACGAATATTTGGTCGTGAGTCTTGGATGTTTTCTATGTATTTAAGTATATATTTATCTATATAAGTATGTATATCGTCGCCTAGTACCCATAGTACAAGCTTTGCTTAGTTTGGGACCAAGTTGATTTGTGTAAGATTGTCCACAAATATTTAAAAAAATATTTAAAATATTGGTCCGCTGGCCAGCGAAAACTTATGTTTTCGCGGGCCAGTTTCCGCAACTCGACGTCATATGCGCCTATTTTGCGGGATGGAAAAGAAAAGAGCGTATTCCCTTCTGAAAGGCCGGCAATGCACTTGCGACTCCTCTGGTGTTGCAGGTGTTTATGGGCGACGGTAATTGCTTACCATCAGGCTATCCGCCTGCTCGTTTTCCCCCTATAATATAAAAAAGATGGGTTGTCGACGCTACTCGTGCCAACCCAATTCTATAAGAAATCCTAGCAGACCCTTGACGGTGCCGACGACTTCTGGTAGTGACCTCGGTGGTCCGAGGTGTTTTGACCAGTATCATACCCCTAAAAGGTCCCCACCTTTTTATTAACAGGCGTCAAATGTGGGAGAGACACGTAAACGTACCTTTTTATAGTCAGCCATACCCAAGTGTACCTTTGTCAATTACTATAGACAGAACCTCATAATGAAGAGCTCCTATTTCTGAGTGGTCTGCCTTGCAGCTTGCAGCTATCTAAATATTTATTTATTGCAAACAAAACATATACAGCACTACAGTCGAAACCAAGGCACTGTATAATTTAGGTTATAAAACACATAATTCACAATAGGAAAATTCAAATATCAATCAACTCTCATCCATCATCTCACAGTACCGCAGACATATTCGATACACAACTTATTTATTTTAAATATATAGGTAACAGAAATAAACCTTCAAAGTACATACGCAAGCACCAATCAGATTCACCGAACAATTATTTTGGGAATAGATGCTTATAAAACCGGCTGTTTTGGTATACATTGTACCTGTCATGTACCTATACCAACAGCATATTTTAATTTTAAAATCACTATGTTCTAACATGTTTTTATAAATCCTTTTTTCTTTACTGAACCAGGGATCGGATACCGGTATTTTCTCCATAGAAAAATACCGGTATTATTACGGTCACCGGTTCATTATTTCGTTTTTAATGGGACAATCTAATAATACGACGTTGTTACCTAAATACATGATTCAGCCCTACGTAAACAAAAAATAATCCAAAATATTGGGCTAATTCAGGGCTTTTTAATAATACCGGTATCGGTCCCTGTACTGAACAAAACGAACAGACCCATTTAGTGGTTTCGCGATGAACAAGATTCCGCGTCCTCACCCGCGCCCGCTGCCGCCCGTGCCTTGGCTCGCGCGGGCGCTAATGCGTTCGGTCAACAACGCAGCAGCCACTAACTGTTGCCACCTCAGGGTAATGGGTTCACATCCAGCTCGAGAAATGTTTTTCCATAACTGAGTACGTGGGGTTTAACTGACTTTCAAAAACAATCTTTATTGGACTGTGTATTTAGGGGCAATCGATATCTGATAACAGGAACGAAGCATCTGAAATATTATATACGTATTGTTTAATTCACGTATTGGGATAAAGAGAGAAACTAAGTGCCTTCGAGATGTGGTGTTGGAGGCGAATGGAAGCTATAAGCTGGTCAGAAAGAAAAACAAACAAAGAGGTTCTGGATTTGATAGGAGAGAAGAGACTACTTTTGAGGACGATCGAGAACAGAAGAGGAAACATGCTGGGGCACCTGATACGACATGACAATTACATAAAAACCTTAATCGAAGGAAATATAGAGGGGAGGAGAGGCAGGGGAAGACCGAGACATGCGTTTATACTACTACGTTAATACTAGTGTCTTTTTATAGGGGATTGACGAGAGACATCATCCTGTTGTGGATTCGTTTTTATTATCAGTGACTTAGAGACCATATACATCTCTAACAATATTAATTTAATCTTAATTTTGAAGCTCAGAGACCATGTACATCTCTGGGATATTATATTAATTTCATTATACTCCTTGTTTAATCTTGAGACCTTATACATCTCTAACTTTACTGATGTTGTAATATTTGTAATAGACAACTTTGCAAGTTTATCTTCACTGTATGACATTAATTTTGTTATAATTGTAAACTCGAAATTATTATTCTTTCTTGAAATGTAAATTAATATTTTGACATGAAAAATGTATTACTTATTATAGTCAGACTTTCTTAAATTGTAAATTAATATTTTGACATGTAAAAGTGCCCTTGTGGCCTATTTGCAGAATAAATGTTTGATTTTAATTGATTTTTGATTTTGATAGATCAAGCAAAAGAGAAAGTCAATGTAATGTCGTATCAGGAGCTCAGAGCCTTGTCGGAGAACCAAACAGAATGGCGATTACTCCACCGACAAGAGCTAGGCTCTTAAATATATGACGATGATGATTGTTGGCATACAGAAATACGTTTCAAAAATTAAGAATGTAGAGCAAAAGAAATTCTCAAAAAGCTTCGTTTTCGGATCGGAGCGATGGAAGTATGTTATAACCTGTTTGAAGTAAGTAAAGCTCTCGAGTGTGATATTTGCGGTGTAGGCGAGACAGCCTTGACACGACAACATCACAGTGGTGCGACATTAAACCTGCGAATATGTCGCCACGTTGCAGTACTAATATTTATTGTGTGACGTTACGACGCTCTTACCATGTTACATAACATACTTTTTTATTATTTTACGGGTACTGTCTTGCTGCTGCTTATTTGTGATAATGCACATCGAAAGGGACCTTATGGCGGCAGGCGCTTACGTTGCAGCTATTCACTATTGTATTGGAACAGCGGCAATAAAGGCGTAAGTGCCGGCCGCCATAAGGTTCCTTTCAATATGGATTATCACATTTTATGTTGGTGGCCTAAAAAAAGTAGGTATTCCAAATTCCAAGTTTCAAAAAATGTAAAACTGTTTCTTAAGTTTAAATGTAAAAAAATGTAAATCATCATAACCAGGGTCAATGTAATTACGCGTGTGTACAGTTGTGTGGATTGTCGCGCAACTCATTTTTGTCGGGACCCACAGCCAGCCAGGACAACCAGCGTCGGGACACCTTTTGCGACCCGGCACATGCTGAGGGGCCCCTTTTTCATAACTGTTTTTAGTTTTAAGTAATTTAATTGTAATTCTAGTTCTTCTGTTGTCGAAATAAAGATTTTTCTATACTATTCTATTCTATTAATTTGTAATCATTAACCTACAAGTACGCAACTAATATTATTTTCGTATTTATGAGGCTATACTTAATGTCCACATTTGGTAACTTTTTAACCGTAGTCTACCGGTCCCTGGGATCCCAGGGACCATAACAAAAGAATGGTCACGGAGAGAGAAGAAACGGTCTGTTCATGCTTGCTAGGACATAGTGATTACTTTAATACTAGTGTCTTTTTATAGGGGATTAACGAGACACATCATCCTGTTCTGGATTCGTTATTATTATCAGTGACTTAGAGACCATATACATCTCTAACAATATTAAATTAATCTTAATTTTGACGCTCAGAGACCATGTACATCTCTGGGATATTATATTAATTGCATTAGACTCCTTGTTTAATCTTGAGACCTTATACATCTCTAACTTTACTAATGTAATATTTGTAATAGATAACTTTGCAAGTCTATCTTCACTGTATGACATTAATTTTGTTATAATTGTAAACTCGAAATTATTATTACTTCTTGAACTGTAAATTAATATTTTGACATGAAAAATGTATTACTTATTATAGTCAGACTTTCTTAAATTGTAGATTAATATTTTGACATGTAAAAGTGCCCTTGTGGCCTATTTGCAGAATAAATGTTTGAATTTGAATGCTGTTGTATTTTTATGATCCCTGGGATCCCAGGAGCGGTATAAGATGGGTTAAAAACACTACATTTAGTTAATGAAACATTGATCATTGTATTATTTTTATTTGATATAGATAGATTTTGACTTGTAAAAGTGCCCTTGAGGCCTATTTGCAGAATAAATGTTTTGATTCTGATTTTGATTGAGAAAGGAATATCCATCCCTACTTCCTTGCTTTAAACTTTCTATCAAGACAATTAATTCGAGTCGCAAATCCCGGTGATCTTCGGCCGATCCGGTGACAAATGATCCGGGATTTAGCCAAATCGCCCGTCATTTCCCGGGGTATTGATTCCCGGATCCCCCGGGACGACCGGACCTGCGGACAGAAATAGAAACGTGGCCGGTGATTTTTCATGTCATGTGGATACTTCATTGCTTTGGTTGGATGGGTAGGGAAAATATTGCGGATTTGTAGACAACTGTTTATATAATTATACATACGGGCCATTCTACTTTTTCATGTACATAATAGAAAGAAAGAAAGAAAAACATTTATTCGTGACGATACAAACATAAAATATAGATAAATAAACGTAATAAAAAAAAACAAGTAATCGCCACAAAAAGGTTTCGCCTCAGCGTAATGCCGGCTCAGGGAGCTGGCGCTGATCTTCCGGCGAAACCTGGGTTGTTAATGACGGTGTGTGTAGCACGCTTCGCCTAAAAATTGAACGCGACCTATTACAATATTCAGACACATTTTTTTAAATGAAGATTTTGAAATATTTCGCCCTCACTTCATATTTTTGTATTGTCATTTAGAAAGAGGTTTAATTGCAGTATCACTTCCGATAGTTTTGGTAATTAACGAACCACAGCTAATATCCATAAATCGAGTAACTAGTGTCAAAAAATCAAAATCAAAACATTTATTCTGCAAATAGGCCTCAAGGGCACTTTTACAAGTCAAAATCTATCTAGGTACATCAAATAAAAATAATACAATAATCAAAGTATCATTAATTAAATGTAGTGTTACATGTCAAAAATAAGACTAAGAAACTAATAACAATCGAGATTTGTTAGAGATGTATAAAGTCTCTAAGCGTCAAGATAAAATGTAATAAAGTAGGTACACTAATCATAATAAAATATGTTGATATCGAAAATATGTTAGTATCTATATCTACATATAACACGTCAACATGAAAATAATAAAATCTATTAAATAAATATCCTCAGAGATGTATAAGGTCTCTGAGCTGAGTGGTTCTTAGATGTCTCACCATTTGTATGAAAAAATGGTTTTTATCACTGTGTTATCCACCTTTTACAGCAATATGTTAATATTTAAGTATTTTTACCTATAAATTCCTTTTATTAGATATTATATTTTATACAAACGCCTTAAGGGAGGCGTACAGCGACATCTACCAGAAGACTCATGCTTCATTAACGGCACTAACGTCTCAAATCATATTGAGAATCGTCAGTTGCGATGCGCCATCCCATACCCAAATTTAGAATAAAGAAAAAATTCCTTTTAATAGGTCGGAGTACTATTTCGAAATCCTAATTTTTGTACACTAATTCAATACATATCATAGATTTTTTTTTGTAATAGAAAATAGAATGACCCATATCACGCTCATATCCCATTGGGGTAGGCAGAGACCAAAGAACGCCAAATACTACAGAGTACAGTCCTTACATACTTATTTTGCTTCCATCACATCCATACATCTCTTCATACATGCTCCTCGGTTACGGGAACTTCTGACTTGACCTTTTAGGGTTCAAATAGAAAATCCAAACGGAACCCTTCTAGATTCGTCATGTCTGTCCGTCCGTATGTCACAGCCGATTTACTTGGAAACTATAAGCACTACAATATATTCTGCATTATATTAATTTACAACGTTATCAACAATCGATAATTGCTTCAAGAAGCCTCCAAAACTTTTTTAATTTCCCATCTGCCAAGGCGACCGTGGAAAAGGCGGCAAACGGATTAGTTACCCATATCGGCCACCGCTCCGCGGCGCCACTGTCTACGTGTACACGTCATCGGTATCGCCACTTTAACACTTAACACATGATATGATTTAAGGCGATATCGATGTTTGAATCCCTTAATTTGTTCGTACACTGGGTAATACATAGAATAAACAACCTTATCTAATATGATTCTAACACTGGTCTATTCCTCGCTGGTCCCGTAAACAAAGCCGGAACAAACGGCGATAAATAATGACTGCTGCTGACAGTTGCCAAATGACTACACCCGTCTCCCTCCCGCCCGCGCGCGGTGCTGCGTTCTCGCTCGCACCGGGGGGTGAATTTTTAATACAACTGTCGCTTCGCTTCTTTGGCGATTTTGTTGTTGGATCAGTTCGTTTTGGAACAGGTTGATGTTAAGACAGACGTGTCAGCTGGAATGCTGGAATACCTTGGTACAGATGAAAACGAAAAATAACATGAACTGCACAAAACACAAACTAATACAGTCAGTATCATAATTATGTACACAGTTTTCGACTTTATCACTAAACAATAAAGTGCTAGAATGTATATATGTTTATGATTATGACTCTCAGCGCTTACAGTACGCAATGGGCAGGAGTGTCTGTGTTACAGTTGTCACCAGGGACCGATACCGGTATTTAAAAAAAACCCTGAATTAGCCCAATATTTTGGATTATTTCTTGCTCTTTACGTAGGGCTGAATCATGTATTTAGGTAACAACGTCGTATTATTAGATTGTCCCATTAAAAACGAAATAATGAACCGGTGACCGTAATAATACCGGTATTTTTCTATGGAGTAAATACCGGTATCCGATCCTTGGTTGTCACGTTTACGTTGTGCGAGAAGTATTTGACACTAATCCGATAAACGAGAAACAATAACGATTTGATAAAATAGAAAACATAATTTTGCGGTGGCATTTTTTGAATACAATAAACAAACACAATAAAAAACAAAATAAAACATTTAAATTTTGAACAAAATAAAAAAGAAATAAAAAAAAAAAAAAAAAAAAAAAAAAAAAAAAACAATCTTCGACATAAAAAGTAGGGTGACCATGAATCCAAATAAATATAATAATAAAAATTGGTCCAGCTTTTAAATTCATCCCATCCCACGCAATTTATTTAAGAATTTTTTAATTTCGTATCCATATATATTCATGGTGTCCCGGCGCAAAAAAAAATTGATAATAGCATTCTTTTGTAATGAGATTAATTTCGTATTCATAAAAAAAGTAGACTATAGTGAAATAAGTACGCTTTCTACTACCTCCTTTTTGAGAAATTCTATCAGACAACAGCGGAATAGGAAAGTAGAAATCGTGTTTAATTCATACATTTCAACTGAATTGAAAAACACTGTTTTGTTGCTTCCAGGTGTGGTTCCAGAACCGACGGGCAAAGTGGAAGAAACGCAAGAAGAGCACCAACGTGTTCCGCTCCCCGGGATCCCTGCTGCCCTCGCACGGTCTACCGCCCTTCGGAGGGGACGTCTGCAGTCCGGGAGTCTTCGGGGACAGACCCTGGAGCATGCCGGCCGGTAAGTCTATCACTGTAGCGGCACCGCCAGTCTACTACTGTCGCACGGTCTACCGCCCTTCGGAGGGGACGTCTGCAGTCCGGGAGTCTTCGGGGACAGACCCTGGAGCATGCCGGCCGGTAAGTCTATCACTGTAGCGGCTCCGCCAGCCTACTACTGTCGCACGGTCTACCGCCCTTCAGAGGGGACGTCTGCAGTCCGGGAGTCTTCGGGGATAGACCGTGGAGCATGCCGGCCGGTAAGTCTATCTCTGTAGCGGCACCGCTAGTCTACTACTGTCGCACGGTCTACCGCCCTTCGGAGGGGACGTCTGCAGTCCGGGAGTCTTCGACGACAGGTCATGGAAAATGCCTGCTGGTAAATAAATATACATTCAGTCCACTTAGTTTAATCACCAGCTTAATCGGTACTGAGGTTCTACAACAGCCAACACTGTTTAATGTCATCAGTTCAGTGAGTTCCTATACTTCACTTGGTCAAACGAGATATCTATAGGTACCAAGAACTAGTTTTGTAATGTAACAAAAGTATTTCAACATAAAGAACACAGCTATACACAATACGCTTTTGATTTTTTTATGGTGCCATTCGAACCAAATTTTGAGAGGATGTCTATATGGGAACAACTACAATTAGAGCAGTAGAAAAGGATAAAAAATAGGGACAAACCTAGCTCAACGCTAGTGGCCTTCAAAATACTACAAATTAACACTGTATATCGAACTAACGTATGGTATTGGACTAACCGTTGTATTAAATAATTATTTTGCTGTTTAAGTCCTAAAATACTGCGTTTAAATACAAAATTGTAGTACAATCTATAATTCATTTTTACATAATTTTTCGAATTTTTAAAGTTAGGTATATTTTTATAATGTTGGTATAGTTTTATAATTTTCAATTTATTTTGATGATTTATTATCCATAAAGTGACACCATGTTATAAATTTTAACAAGTGTCAAATACGTATTTGTAAATTGTGGATGAGATCTTACCGTCTGCTCGTATTTCAATATGGCGGCTTGTGTTGCAGGCCTGGGCCAGCTGTCGCAGGGCGGCGTGTCGATGGGGGGCTTCGGCGCGGGCGTGGGAACCCTGCCGCAGCTGTCGGCCGACCTCAACCCCGCGCTGCCCATCTCTTCGGTCGCCTCCAGCCAGCCCTACCAGTCGCACTACCCGCTCAACTCGCTCGGTGAGTCCTCATAAAACCCTCTTCATCCTAGTTTTATGTAGATTGTATATCCTGAAGGAGGCCAGGGCCCGGGTCTCTAGCGTCAACACAACAAATTCTCAAGTCCATAAGAAATCGGACTGTAATGGATCTTGAGGTCTGAAATTATTATTATTATTCAATACTAAAGGAGTTAAGTGCTTTAAAACACAACCGGAAAAACGCTAGGAAAACGATTACTTATGGACTTCATCACAAAGTTCTGTCTTGATCTGTTTCTGCTAAAATCGTAGTCACATTGTCTTGAAAGCTCCCAGTTGTTCTGTCATGAAAAGACACTTGGCTAGAAGAAAACTTGACTAGAATTTTCGTTTGAATTTAATACACTGATATAGTCGCTTGTGTCACAAGTCACGACTATAGTCCTCGGTGACACGAATGTCAAGGCTTGCATCAGCAATTGTAGCGCTGTGGTTACGTGTGTCAAATTCTAATCGTTATCTGTTCGCAGGCGACACCATGATGTCGTACTGCAACAACCTCGGGCAGCAGGGCGGCGGCGGCGCGCTGGAGGGCTCCCCCACGCCCCCCCACATGCACTGCGGGAACAACGCCTCGCCCACCGCCTCAGGTTAGTCATCATTCCACTGTATCTATACTTATTTTCTGTCAGAACGTGTAAGATTTTGCTACTCGACAGTACATTACCCCTCATCTCCCGAGCTCAGAGATTCCCAGCGACATATCATATACCGGTAGATGACGACTTAAGCCATATGGAACTTGATAATGCGAAAATAATGTGCCTCAATTCGGTTCATCACTTTCCCGCTCTTTAAGCATTAATATAAGCTACGAAGTCCTTAACACATATTATGTCTCGAGTCTCGAGATGTCTAAGTTTATGGTCGATAAATGTGATCCACCTTTCGATTGTACCACAGTTTAAAGTCAGCAGTCAGTACTTCATCAGCTGGCATAGAATGTTTCGACCTGTAGTGTATGTTGTGCTGTCTTCAGGCGCGGGCGGCGAGGGCGAGGAGGAGGTGTGGCGCGGGCACAGCATCGCGGCGCTGCGCCGGCGCGCGTCCGAGCTGTCGGCCGCCATCCCGCCGTACCTGCAGCTCAACTACGACGCGCACAGCCCCGTCTACTGACCGCCCGGCGCCGCCGCCGAGACCTCCCGCTGTCTGCCGCTCCTGCGACACTAGCGACTACCGCTGCGCTGTGACTCATGTCACGATATACTACCGCTGAAACACCTGAGTCCACTGGTCTCACACTTGAGGCTAAGCCTGCGACGAGTTACGCTTGAAATTACTGAATACGACTGTTATATGAGTGGCTCCCGCTGTGACACCTGTAACTAATTCTGAGACCCTCGTGACTACGTCTGCCACGAGAATTACGCTTTTAAGACGAGTAAATGCACCCGTAACACAGGTAACTACATCTGTGACACAAGTTTTTGTATGCGAATGCACCCGTAACACAGGTAACTACGTCGGTGACACAAGTTTTTGTATATGCGGCCTATGTGAGCGAAATAAGCTGTGACGAAAGCAACTACGCCTGTGACTATCTATCTGTGAGTCAAATTACAATACTCCTCTTGCCATCTGTGGTGGGAGAAATTACCATGCTAGCGAGTACGGTCATATAAACTCATGGTAAAGGCACTGTTGAGTACACTAGTGACTACATCAACTACACTAACTTCACCTGTAAAATTGTAATTTAATTACCTACAATCGTCACTCCCGGAAAAAAATGCTAACTTGATTATAATCATATTAGCTACCGACATAATAAAAACATTAGGCTGGCGTGTCGCTATCACTTCACATGTTCACTAGACTTTTGACAACAGAAACTCATTATTAATGATTTTTGTGTATGTTATTGCAGTGACTTGACGTAGCATTACAGATTAATTTATATTACATAGCAACTTCGAAAAAAAGTTGTCGAGTACGAGAATAGGTTGGCACGTCCAACCTATTTTTAATTATGAATTCTATACGTGACGCAACGATAGCTATATTGTTATATTTCAAATGAATGATGAGCCCTGACATTAATGTCAAAATGTATATACGAGACAAAATTAGGACTTAAACTACGGATGAATCCATATGTAAGTGGATTGGTTTGTCGTTTGCTATTATTGAATTGTTTCTTGTCATCTCGTATTTATGTGAAAATGTCAAAAATGCATGTAGACAAACTAGTCAAACTAGTTCGCTGAACTATGGATTCTAGTTTAAGGGTGAATAAAGGCCATGTCACATTGCAGTGACAAGAGAGTCCTTTAGGACAATTTAAATTTAATAAAATGTGAGCTGTATTCAAAATATGTATACGCGTTCGTACAATAATAAATAATAATGATAGTTAGTAACGATAAGCTATTTATTTCTTAAGCATAGGTATCATCGTGAAGTATTAAATAGTAGTAGGTAGACTTTACTCGATGTATGTTTAGAGTAGGTATTGTTTGACATTCCGGTACAGAGTAGGGGCAAATATTGCGTAGCGTGGTTTAAGCACAGCCTCGGTTGACACAGGCAGTATCTTACATTCTACATCAAAATCTATCCGGGCAGAAAACTACCACAGTAACAAAGTCAAGAGAGAGCAATTGTTTTCACTTTAGTAACAGATATTTATTTGTTATTTTATACCACGTCGGTGGCAAACAAGCTGACAGCCCACCTGATGGTAAGTTGTTACCGTCGCCTATCGACGCTTGCAACACCAGAGGTGTTACTCGCGCGTTGCCGACCCGTAAGAAACCTTACAATTTGTGTCTAACTCTACTTCACTCTGAATATTTACGTAAGATATAATTACGTTATCTGCTTAACTTTACAACCAAAAGGAGGTTTGTTTTGGTCATTAAAAATCGCATTTTACAAGACAACCCAAAAAACGGAGTGTAATTTTTTCAGGGTTCATGTATGTATGTACATACCATACCAAAATATTAGGTCCCCTACTGCGAACAAAATAGATTTCCGTAACTAAGTTATTTATGTTGAAACTTGATTTTTTGTTTTATCCAGTGCAGTCGTGTATTTAATTTTTAATTACTTACTTTAATAGCCTATTGACTGTCCCAAAGGCAAAGGCCTTTCCCCATGTTTTCCAGGTCTCCCTATTGAGCGCTTCTTCCTCCCAATTGCTGGCAAATGCATCCAGATCATCCTGCCATCTCCGTCTGGGCCTGCCCCGTCTGCGTCGTCCATCAGGTGGCACCCACTTGGTGGCTACATTAGCCCACCTATCTGGATGCATAGAATCTGAATTTTTAATTACTTCTGTTTAAATCTATTCATAATTTTGTATCTGAAATATATCGGTGAATCGGAATAAATTCTTTCTAACTTATTTGTTTGTAGGAAGATATTCCTGGGCTGTACATTAGCCTCGAATGCCTGTGTCAATCGAGTTCATACAAATTATTAAACAGACAGTTTCCAAATATTTCAGAAATACCTAAGTCTGAGTCATTTGTCTTTGTCTATGGAATCCTTGTCTTTAATAAAATATGTGAGAATGTATACGGCATCCAAGTATACTGTAAATGTAAAGCGTAACATGTTTTGAGATAAGAATCTAAAATTTTTGTATTTTGTGTAACTGGCGGCCACTGAACATATTTTGTATTGAATTAGTTAAAAGTGGTTGATAGTTCCTATTTTATTTTCTTAGTCTCCATAAATTTCTTTCAGTCGAAACTTCCGTCCGTTGGTTTAAGTTTGTTTAGCTATAAATTATTTTATTTACAAAACTCCGATATTCTTGTAAATTATAGTAAGAAATCAAACCAAAGCGAGGTTAATCATTTTGGTTATTTTTACACACATTAACACATAAATTTCTGTTTATTTTACTATTATTTTGACATTCGTTGCTTTTATATATAAGTAAAGGACTGAGTGATTATTATTAGCTTAATAGAGAGAATAATATCTGTAAGACGGAGGCAGAGGGCGCCACCGCGACCCTGCCAGGCGCAACGCTCGCTCCTGCATGTAATATATCGTCTAGTATTATTGTTAGCTCTAAGTATACATACATACAATAAAATAGACAATGTTCAAATGTGGTGTTTCATTTTCAGTTTTAATTAAACTTTTTTAGTTGGGGAAAGTCCATGATTAACAAAATGATGGTCACCTACCTGATGAACTCTATAAATTACTGTGTGTTAGTTTTTCTTAAAATGTGACGCGATTCGAATCGGGTTCTAAAACCGATTTCTGGTGCACTAAAGGCACATTGAGATTAGAATTGAATTATTGATGAGAGAGCAACAGTCTTATAAATAAATACATTTTATTATAGATACAGATTAATTCGAATATAATGGTAATTAAGTGCTTCCTCGTGTAAAGAGCAAATGAAACAAGCCTTAAATTCGATATCACAATCAAAAATCAAACGCATCCAGCAAATGAACTGTTTTACTAAACATTGCTATGAATGTTAGGTTAGTCTGTTAGTTATACAGTTAATAATAATTGGCAAATGGCTTAAAAAAATTCATTCCTACTCTCAAGTTTCTTCACACTGAGGGCCTACTCCGAAATTTGAAAGCCGAACTTCGTATCATGCCGTCTCTTTCACTCTCGTGTTATACATTATGAGTGAAAGGGACGGCACGATACGAAGTTCGAATTTCGTAGTTCGTAGTAGCCCCAGATATTGAGGAACGGTTAATCCCGCCATCTATATCTTAACGAACAAAACTTGAAGAAAGCTATCTGTCCCGATACCATTCTTTGCTTACACTGTTAGTAGTTTTGCTACTAACCGACAGAGAGCGCAGTTTTCAAAATGAATTTACTTGAGGTACCTTCAGGTTATTTAGCTTTATGGTTGAGTTCATAGATGGCGCTAGTAAGTTATGTAGAAAAGTCAAATCTAAATTGAAGGGATAAACAGACATCTGGAGACTCCTAATACAGCTTCGTATTTCAAATGCCTTTATTAGCATAAGCCTCTTTATTTACACTAACATGCAATGTATAGTATTTAATATACTTTTGTACAAACGACATTACGAGATAATTAAGTTTAACGCCATCTAGCGTGCCGTAGTTGTGTCTTTCGAGGGCTATCGCGTATGAATTCGCTGCAGATCTCCGAAATATCAAATCAAATGTCATTGCTATGTTTGCGCTACGCGGGTTAATATCTAATTAGGAATTTTATGCTCCCAAATGCAAAACAACAAGTTTTCGACCGCAACCGACGCCAACCATATATACAGGATAAAAACATGGTTAGATATTAACAATTCAAATACAACGCTAGATGGCGCTAGTGTACCTATAAATGTTATTTCTTATAAATAATCACGTATAACCTTATAAATCTTATAATTCTAGATATTAGTCTTATTCTTGCCATCATCGATAGATGCACTATAATAAGCATTAGACAGCGCTAGCCCGTCCCTTATAAAGGTTAGTAATCACTACAGGATCCTCTCCATGAATTAATCATGATCTTAATGTTTACTTGCGATCATCCTAACCCTTAATCATCTGCTATGGATCTAGAGAAATGATCGGGCGGCGCTAATGGCCGATTACAGAAATGCGCAAAACACCCTTGAAGATTCGGACCAACCCCCGCACGCAGTCTTTCTGATTAAATCAATATTAACACCTAAACGATGTGCGGCCGAAACCAAAGCGTGACGTGCTGATGAGCAGTGAAAAGGAGGTGTCAACACCCCTGCTATTAAGAACTGATTCTATCCATCTACTAATTGTTTGTGAGGTAACCGGTTTATGCGTTTTTTTAAAGGCAGTAAACAGATTATCACAACCGTTTCTACGTATATCCTTTGTGCTTGCTATATAATCTACTAGGGTACACGGAGATTTGAGGTTTATGAGTAAAGTATCGAAGAAAGCACTGGTTGATTCGAACCCAAACGAGAGCTCTCAATCAAATCCGAGATTTTTCTTCTTCTCAGTCGTGCACTCTCTCAGTCTCTCGAAGACCACAGCCATTATCATCTATACAAGCATACAAGCTATACAAGTATGTAGTGTTGTGTTCCTGGAGGTGAGCAAGGTTACCAGAGCTCCCGATGATGCACTGTGTTGAGAGCGAGGGACCTAAATTTGTCCCTTCTGTTGTCAACACAGTGCATCCTCAAATTTTATAAAGGGTCGTCAACGCGCACGTGACTCCTCTGAAGTTGCGGGCGTCTATAGGCTGCGGTGGCGTACCATCAGGTGGACCGTAAGCTTGTTTGCCACCGGCGTTGTATAAAAAAAAAACTGCCAGATCTGTCTAGTCCCCATAGCCATATTATCCTGTTATTCCTACCCAAAGTAATTATACCTATTGCAGGGACCGATACCGGTATTTTTAAAAAACCCTGAATTAGCCCAATATTTTGGATTATTTTTTGCTTTTTACGTAGGGCTGACTCATGTATTTAGGTAACAGCGTCGTATTATTAGATTGTCCCATTAAAAACGAAATAATGAACGGTGACCGTAATAATACCTGTATTTTTCTATGAAGAAAATACCGGTATCCGATCCCTGCGCGTACGTGACTCCTTTGGAGTTGCGGGCGTCTATAGGCTGCGGTGGCTTGTTTTCCACCGGCGTTGTATAAAAAAAAACTGCCAGATCTGTCTAGTCCCCATAGCCATATTATCCTGTTATTCCTACCCAAAGTAATAACCTATTGGGTATTACCCGCCGCATCGTTGCGCAACTTTCGTCGCCAGCGCCTGACGGTTTGCACGCGCATGCTCGCGAAGACGCGGCTCGCGAGCACTGGAGCGCGCTGATTACTAGGAACTGGTCTAGCCGATAGTTTCGCAACTGCCTCGGTAGCTAGGTCTATCGATTTATGATATTAGTGGGACGGTTACGCGCACCCCTGCAGCGTTATGCCACCGATGACATAATGTAGACTGCGCGGGAGGTTCGCACTTTTAACCAAAAGCATTTTCATCCTGTAGCGTATTAATTAATTAATTAAATGTTATTTAATAATAAAATTAACAATTTATACACAGAAACAGTCTTCCCAACATTGCGAGCCACTGCAGTAGGTACTCGCGGCCTAACTAAGTTGAATTTAGTTAAGTTTATATAGTTATGTATATTTCTTTATCTGTGCATGTGGTGATCTTCTTTAAGTGATAAGGCGCTTAACTGTTAAGTGGAAATGTAATTACCTAACATGTATCAGTGTACTTATTGTTGAAGGTCCAAATAAATAAATAAATTAATTAATTAATTTCCATCCGCGTTATTCCAGATTCGAGAAATTTGCAACTCAATTATTTATTTATTTATTTATCAATAAAACAATTAAATCAATCAATTTAGGCCGCTGCATGCACCGAGCTTGGAACTTATTGTATGCCTATTAGGTACGCAATACGCATCCCATTTAGATTTCCATCGTGCACACTCGTTTTCACAATAGAAAGAGCGCACGAAAACACAATACAAGAACGTAGGTACTTCACAAATGGACCATGGTGGACGGCAACTTAGATCTCGATTCGCGAAGCCCCGCCCCGATCCCACGGCGATTGCGCGAGCGCACGTACCATCAGACGGTGGCACGACATCTAAACAAGTCATAACACCTGGACTGGTTTACTTCTCACCTGGTTAATAAATGTATTTCAGGCCTTGACATAAGGATTATCCTTTAGATACCATCGTTCGTGAATTGTACATATAGGTATATATGTTGTCATGAGACGGCCATGGCGTATTTTTCTGAATCAAAATCAAAATCAAAACATTTATCTATTTACATATTTATACATTTACATATTTTGACGACCGGTTTAGCCTAGTGGGTAGTGCACCTGCCTGTGAAGCTGACGGTCCTAGGTTCGAATCCCGGTCAGGGCAAATATTTGTGTGATGAGCATGAATATTTGTTTCTGAGTCTTGGATGTTTTTTATGTATTTAAGTATTTATATCTATTAAATATATCGTCGTCTAGTACCCATAACACAAGCCTTCTTGAGCTTACTGTGGGGCTATTTCGATTTGTGTAAGATTGTCCTCTAATGTATATTTATTTATTTATTTATACTACAATAATCAAGATATCATTAATTAAATGTAGTGCTATATATCAAAAATAAGACTGAGAAACTAATAACAATCCAGATTTATTAGGGATGTATAAGGTCTCTAAGCGTCAAGATAAAATATTGTGAGATATATCTCTAAGCGTCAACATGGAAATAATAAAATCTAATAAATAAATATCCTCAGAGATGCATAAGGTTTCTGAACGTCAGCCTAAAAATAAAATCAATGGAAAACAGACCGAAGTCTCTCATCATGTCAATTTCACAGTGTCTTTACCATGAGTTTGCATGACCGTACTCACTAGCGACTGCGTAAACGATAGTATGCCTATTCTTAGTTCTATTGCGTAACCGACAGAGGCTGTACTTTTGCCCATACAATTTTGTACGCAGTCGCTAGCGAGTACGGTCATGTAAACTCATGGTAAAGCCACTGAACACTAGTCCTTGCAAACATGAACAGACCGGACCCCACAAACAGCACCCGTTCACGAGAATTAAAATGAAATGAAATAATATATTCTCCAAGTGGACCCCTCGGGTTTTGTGCCACGGTCTCAACTACAACACTTTCAAGATTCTATGAGCTATTAACAGTTCACTTTTTTTTGCAATTAGCTGCATTATACTTTGTTTCAGGCGAATGAGTATTGCGCGGAGGCTCGGATATTGCCAAACTGGTAAATAGTGTGAGTACCTAGTTACGCGAGGCCGTACAAAGGTCGCTCTAAAAAGGATATCTAGACCGCTCGTTAGGACTAACTGATGACTCACGTGAGAACCTACTTGAAGGCACAAATAGTCAGTGTTGTAAGTTTACAAGTGTAAACTTACAACACTGACTCAAGTGAATGAATCTCTCTTTCCGAGCTATTCGGCTTTGGAATTCTTTATCTCCTGATTTGAGGCGTGCTGAATCTCTTGCTGTCTTCTAAAAACAGCTTAAAGATCACTATTTGTCTCTCTCATGACATACTTAAGACTTAGCTCCTTTAGACTATGTCGCTGACTATATATTTGTATATGTTTATGTACGTATATTTTTATACTATATTTATGTATGTTTATTATCTTTAATTAAATGTTATTGTTGTAATTATTAGTAGGCTTCATATGTATTAACTCTGCACCAATGAATCGTTCTGATTAGATTTTATTTCCGCTACCCTAAGGTTGTCTGGAAGAAATCGCTCTTTAGCGATAAGACCGCCTGTTGTTTGCCTCTACTCATTGTGTTTTTGTACTGTCCTGTATCCTTTGATTGAGGTGTGCAATAAAGAGTATTTTTATTGTATTGTATTGTAATCTCAGTAAGAAGACAATGTTACGAAAATAATGTCGACAAAATAATCCTTTGAAAGAAACAAAGAAAAAACATTTATTCGTGGCACAGACACAGTACAAATAAAAATAACACCAGAATACAGAAAATAGCCACGAAATGGCCCCAAATCAGCATAGTGCTAGCGCTGGTCTTCCTTTGGGACCACGAGAAGCCACGAAGGACAACAAACACAAAAGGGTCAATATCCCAGACATGAATTTGAAATGGCACGGCTGATAACGGGGGTGCTCTTTGGTCATACATATTCATGATATTTTTTTTTAAATAGCAGGGTTGTTCTTCTATCTGGGGCAAATAATACGATTGAATTAAAATTAATATTAATCACTTTAAAAAAATAATTAAGTGCCGATTTATCATCACAGTGACCTGTCCCCCGTACTTTTTTTATGGAAAATTCCTTCATGACACAAATATGGATAGGTATTTACGTTAACTGAGACATTTATTATAATCTAGGATAGTTGCATTATCGATATGAGATATTTGGAATTACTAAAATACCCTGTATATGTTTTGGTCAGAGTATATGTATCTGTCCTGCACGACGACATCATATCGGTGAACAAAGTTTCGATGCGTGTAGTTGCTAAGAAATGCCTTGTGGATGCACTGCTTCAATCAAAGGTTATTCGGCCAGTCCCGTGCTAACGTCCGGCGCAAGCGCACGTGTTGAGACCAGCTGCGTATTCGAGTTATACACATAAGTTTATCAATTCGGTGATGTGGGGACAAAAAAGTTTTCATTTCGGTTACTGCTATATTTTGGTAACAGTGCATATGTTTTGTTTGTTATTCGGATATTATATGTAAGTCAACATTTTATTACATATTCTAGGGTTACTTTTTATGTTCCTACGCGACATTTTCGATAATTCGAGTTAAACCTCAATGTTCTTCATTTCAGTGATCTCATTTCGGTTAATTCGGTGAACAATTTGCTCCTATCACCTCACCGAATTCAAAAATATCACCGAAGATGAAATATTTTTTATCTGGTTGAAGGGTTCCGTACATAATAAAAGTCTTAACTTATTAGAAGTTGTGAATTGTTTTTTTACAACTTTTTTGTTATGAAATATATAAAATAAAATATGTTTATTTCTATTATCATCATCTTGACATTACTGAGAAATTCTAATATGCTATGCAGGCTTCGTCAGGTGGGTACAACTATGAATCATCAATAGACGTCGTCACATATAGATATCCACACAACAATAAAACAATTCGCAACAGGCTTCGTCAATTAATATCAACTAAATAGGATAGCCCCGAACTGCACCACGCTGGCAAATGTTTCCATTACATTTGCAGCATTACTGCGCTGTGTAGCCAACGAAATCTGTTGAACCAGATACGATTCGCAGCGCAGATCACTTCCCTATCCCTAGGCCGGCGACCAAATTCCTTAATAAATGTTTTAGCCTCCACCTCCACCGCCCCAAGATCCCGCAGTCTCCACTGCAATCGGCACGAAATCGTACAACGGTTCCAGGGCAGTGTACTTGGAGTGTTTAAATATCGCTGCATACTCAGCGGCCGACCCCGCAGACCTGACCGTAAGGTGAAGGTGGGACGGGGCAAACGTACTGACGCACGTAGTGTCCCACAAGAGACACCGACCCTTTTGCCACGGAACCAGTGTGAGGCCATCTGGCTTTTTGCTATCCGTGCGATACAATCCTGAAAGCCTCCAGCCCCTAGACTTGGAGCCCAAGCCATAGGGGATGTTGGCTGACACGAAAGCCTGACAAACTGCATCATTGATTGCGTGATGTCTTGAAAACAGCTACGCGCACCTATGACAGCTAAAGCTGGCCGTCCTCCTCAACCATGACCCCACAAATTCACCGATGCGGCTGACAAACCTTACAATCCAAACACAAACCACAAACGGTATTTCGGTATCATCGCCATTATAACACACGATGCGAGCGACGAATCCCAATGTCCCGTGAGCTGTGGCAAGAAACGCCACTACACCGACTTTCCGACAACGACGTATACCCAGTCTCCCATGGCGAACCGGAAAAGAAGCCTGGTACCACTGTGCCTTGCTTAGATGAACATTCAAAATGGTCTCAAAGACACTCGAAGCGTATCGTCCAACCTTAACACGTCTTCCAAAAAAACCAGGTGGGGAAAGTTCTTAAAATATAATCCTTAGCAGGGCAAGCGATGCATGTGCTGACAAATTTCTCAAATGTTCTTGAGCCCCAACTAACACCACCCTTTTTTCCTCAAGAGCAAAAGTAACCCCCTCCGGAAATATGGGAGCACCCAGCAAGCATAAGGACGACTCATTCAGAAGTCGAACCCTGGCAACAACAACCTAAATGCCAACCGTAGCCATTATCATCCATGGGATCACAATAAAACAGCTCACATTTGCATGAGTTAACCTCCAGACCGATTGCCTTTAGACTTGGCAAAAGCTGTCTCAGATCCTGCAATACTACAGGCCTACCAGCTAACGTTCCATCGTCTAAATAGCACACATTTAGCCTATAATTCAGCGAAAAAATAACCTTTTGTATGTCCAAAAAAATATTAAGGGCTCTAAAGTATCACCCTGCTGAGCTCCGACTTGCGAAGTTATTGATATGTCGTTATAAAATAAATTGCTAGACGTGTTCGTGTGCCAACATTGACGGAGAAACGGATAAAGAGATGGCACTCGATCCAAAACTTCCTCGAGAATTGCCTCCTTCTCAACGCTATTGAAGGCATTTTTAATTTCAATCTTGAGAATAACGGAACCCGTATCTCCATTCCCAAGAACAAAAGCTCTTGAGGCGTGTATGGCCGCGTTACAACCTTGCACAATTCCGAAACCTATCTGAAGAGGTTGTAGGTAATCCGCCATTGCCTCTCTAACTACCCGGTAGCCCAGTTTAGCCGACAGGCAACGCAGAGTGTAGCCTATGGTGATCGGCCAAATCCCCCCGCCCTTTATTGAGAGAGCACAGAGTGAACCTCCGTGGTAGTAGGGGCAAACCACGGGATTGAGAGAACCTTTTTAAAGGAAATTATAGAGTTTCGCTATACAATCGACTAAACATTGTTGCCAGCCGAGGGCGAAGTTAGCTCTTTGAGATGTTGTGGCCGCAAACCATCCAAACAAGACTCGGGCGATATATGCATATTTAAATACATGTTTTTAATAAAGATTGTATAATATTAATTCTAAATAATAGGTTCCTTTAAAGTTGTTGTTCTCTTATGATTTGAATAAATATAACGGACTTAAATATACCTATGTATAATTTATTATGGCGACTGACCCTTTTCTTAATTTTTCAAAATGCTTAAAAAAGTTTGTCAATGGTCGATTTATATAAATAATTTTACAAAATTTTATTTGCTGTATTTTTTATATATATTAAGAAATGAAAGGATAGGCAACATTCATTACATATCAAGTAAAATCAGCAAACAGCTGACACATACAGCCATGCGTCATTCGCTTGTATTAGGGTTCCGTAGATGCCATTTGAACCATTTTTTATTTTGGTCTTCTATTTTCTGACTATTGTGAAACGTATAATTATTTTTTGATATCAAAGGAGCAATAAAACCATTATATTTATCTATAAAACCTTTTTATGTTAATTTTAGTTTCATTTCGATGACTGTTATATCACATCGGTGAGACTTTATATCATTTCGGTTATCTTAATACCATCACGGTGACTATTTATTTCATCTCGGTGACGTTATTATCACATCGGTGACTGCATGTATTTATTTCGGTGACAGTTATTCATTTCGATGAATTAAAAAAAGATTGTCTAATATCTCCGTAACTATTTATCGTATGACAGGGCCGTTAACATATATTAACTACAGTAGCTATATCTTTCGGTTGATGTTAAAAAATCGATGAAAGACTTCAATTTGAAGAAAATCACCGATGTGAAAAAAAATATTGGTTTGTTGAAATTGACCCAAAAGTTACAAACAACATAAAACTTAAATAAATGTGATAATTTACAATTTGAACAGACAAGAACAGATACACATGAACGCGACCGTAAACATCTTCAAATATCTGCGGTCTGTCACAAGTCGCAACTAGCGTCAGCGGCCAGCTTTGAGAAGTCCAAACAAACCGTCATTTGACTATCCTATATATAAAAGTGACATAGCAAACATTTTTATTTTGCTTATCATATTCGAAGAGGATCAAATGAAGTACCTTTTTTACCCGCGGTATTAAGTTCCGAATCGACTTTCTATTCCCGATGTTAAAAAATGCTGCTTTTTATACCCTCGGTAATAGAAGCCAAATTCGCGGTAATAGAATCCCAGCCTGTCTATTACCACGGTAATGGAAGAATTGGGTATTTTCATTTCAATAATTACTTTATAAAATATAAATAAACTAAAATGAGTTTAAAAAGTTACGATCCTGAAAGTTTAACAAACACCCTTGAATAAAAAAAATATTCTCGGTCTCTTTGATAACCTTAAATTTTTGGACGCATTTGAAAACTTCCTTAAGTATCACGGTAAAAGGCGCCGTTACCTTATGTAGAATTTTAATGTCAGCAACCTTTTTGGGAGCAAAGAAAAGTCTGCATCTACTGGTAATAGCAACTTGAATACCTACGAAAGTATGTCTGTCAGTCTGTTCTCTATTCGAAATTTGGCACATATAGAGAGGTGTTCTGTGCACCGACGGTAGACATTCAACATACACTTTTTACCTCAGACACATTACATCATACTCTAAGAGGATCAAATAAGGTGTGAATAGAGTGAGGTCTGCATCCGTTGCCAAGAGCTCATTAAACATATATGAGATTACCATAAGGCAGGAGCACTTTTAAGAAAAACTCGTCCACATTTAGTTATTTTTTTAATAACATCTCAATAATATTATAAATTACTTTTTATTTAAATTAACTAAGATTATCAGGTGCTTTCACTATACGATCTCTTCGACGATCAACACCAGAATGCCCAACCAGGCACCAGCTCCTGGCCAAGAAAACCGTCTGTTCTGGCGGGAAAATCCAGCTCCGCGATTGGTCCACGACACTGAGTGGCGCCATTGTCGCGAGCCAATCACCGAATCGCTTAGTTTTCCCGCCACAAATTCCATCAATCCAGGCATGACAGTGTTGCTATTGTTAAGTAATAGATGTTGCCAGTTTTACCGTAACATTTAAAGTAATAAAGTTATGTTTACACGAATCGAAAACTATAATAAATAAAGCCATTTGTTTTTAAAACACAGGCTTTTGACTGGAAATATTCTAAAACCTAACAGTCGACCGTCCTGACATCGTGTGCGTCCCTGCACACGACACCAGGTGGCAACCTAACAGTCGGGTATCTTGGCCAGTAGCTTAAAACATTACATTCGATCTACAGTTACAAACATTGAGAAAATGGAATCGAAAATTATGATATATGTTTACTTAAAATATAATTGTAAAATAAATTGGTTGGATATATATCTAAGATTATGCCATTGAAACTACTATACATTGCAGCTGAAATATATGATAAAATGCGTCAATAAGATTAGTTTGTTCGAAACATTTTAGCATAAGTTATACTTATAGTATTCTGACTCTAACAACTTCAACTAATTAACAGTATCTCTTATCAGTATCATCTTTGCAAGCAATTAACAATAACAACCTTCAGCAATCGATTGCTGAAACTAAGTATAGTGAACCCAAACGATCAATTAATTGGGTCACCAAAACAAGATCGAAACAAAGACACGACCCGATCGATTATGTCGTGATAAACTATTCATACGAGTATTCTGAACGATCGATTAATCAGAATACCTTTATCCCCTGAACGATCGATTAATCAGGGTTCCCTAACCTCCTGAACGATCAATTTATCAGGATACCTATCGACGCCCGTCTGAGCCGATCGATTAATGCTCATAATGGCTGCCGAAGCTCTTGCCTTCTCACTCGTGCGCCAAGCCGCGATTCGATCGATTTTCGCGTACTTGCTCTGTAACAACGAATAACATCGTGTAAGTAAATGTTCATCCATATAACACAGTACATAAAACCAAAATCATTTCATTCTAATTCGATTAACTGCCTTAATCAATTATCGATATCACTATCAGAACTCTCATCGACTTCATTTCCATTGACCTCCAAGGCAGTCACATGAATCCACGGCTTCATGCGATCCGCGGCGACGGTAGTTGACCGTTTATTTTCCGTATCAACTAGACCTGGAATAGGGGCTACAACGTAACGGTCCTTGTCTAAGACCTTACTAACACGAAATGGACCTATGAAAGAAGCCATCAATTTTTTGCTTTGTCCGTTGTTATTAAAACATGTTTTTGTTATTTTAACAAGATCCCCTTCACTATATATACGGGAAGGTTTTCTGCCTACATCATACCTCTTTTTTTGTTTGACCTGCTCTTCGTCTATCTTGCTTTTCACGCTGTCACGGATTTCCGTCAAATCAACGGCTTCACGAGTGCTTGCAGCGGCATCGTTAAGCATGGGGTTAAATTCACTGTTCATACGAGTTCCAAACATCACCTCCGACGGTGTCCTTCCAATGGTTTTCTGAATAGTGTTATTGAGCCCCCATTGAACGCGTCCTAGATGACTGTCCCAGCTCTTTTCGCCGTGTTTAACGCTTAGCGCCTTGAGTGAGTCGAGAATCGTACGGTTGTACCGTTCAACTTGTCCGTTGGACCTAGGGCTAGCAACCGCATTTAAGACGTGTTTGATTCCCTTATCTAAGCAAAATCGCTTGAATGTATGAGAGGTAAAACAACTACCACGGTCGCTTACGAGTCGGTCAGGGTTCCTAAATATACAGAAGATATCTTCTAAAGCCCTAATTACGTTTTGGGTATTAGTGTTTCTAACTGGCTTGAGGAAACAAAATTTGGTGAAACCATCAACAACCACGAACAAGTGAGTGAAACCCCTGTTTGATTTCACAAAGGGCCCAAGGTGGTCCGCATGAAGCGTGTGGAAGGGAATTTCTACCTTTGTGATGGGGTGCAGTAGCCCCTCGCGAGTGCTGGAATTGGTCTTTGCATATGCACATTCAATGCAAGCGTTCACATACTTCTTGACGAATTTGGACATTTTGGGAAACCAATATTTACTTTTAATCCTTTCTAAAGTTTTCTCAACCCCAAAATGTCCAATGTCGTCGTGATTGAGTTTACATACTTGCCACCTTGCCCCTTTTGGAACTGCCCATCTGACCTTCTCCTCATCCCCGTCCAAATAACGAAATAATTTATTATCTTTAATAATGAAATTCTGCCTGACGTATTTTAACCCCTTTTCGTCCAGATCACTTTTCAAAATTTCCATAATCCTACATAGCTCAGTGTCTCCTAACTGAAGCGTGTGAAGCCAATCTTCGCTATTAATAGACATTATAGACGGAAATTGGTCGTCGAGACATTCAGACGGTTCGACCGCGTTCCGAGACAGCGCGTCGACATGGCTCATTCTTGACCCAGCCCTGTACTCTATAGTGCAGCTGAACTCCTGTAACGTTAGCCACCAGCGTGCTATTCTTGGAATTAAGTCCCGTTTTGAAAACGTAGAACGCAACGCACTGCAGTCCGTGACGACCTTGAATTCCTTCCCTAATAAGTAAACCCTGAACTTACGAAGCGAGCAAACCATCGCTAGAGTTTCTAACTCGTAAGAGTGGAAGTTCTTTTCTTCTGGGGAGGTTTGCCGACTGTAAAATGCTACGGGATGAAAATTCTCAGAGCCTTGGTTCCGCTGTAAAAGAATCCCGCCAATTCCTAACCTACTCGCATCCGTATGCAGCTCCAACTCCGCGTTAGGGTCATATATAGCAAGAACCGGCCTAGTGACTAAAATAGACTTCAGCTTCTCGAATGCTTGCTCCTGATCGTCGTGCCACTCCCAGCTGGAATTCTTTTTGAGAAGCTTGCTGAGGGGAAGCGCTATTTGGGCAAAGTTCTGTATAAACTTACGGAAATAGCTGGTCAGCCCTAGAAACTGCCGGACATTGTGCACATTCTGGGGCCGGGGAAAATTGACAACGCTAGAAATCTTCTTTTCACCGGGCCTGATACCGCTACCGCTAACCTCGTAGCCTAAGTAATCAACCTTATCACGCAGGAACTCGCACTTTGACGGATTCAGCGTAAGGTTCGCCTTTTCCAACATCTGTAAAACTTCTTCAAGACGCTCCAGACACTGAAGTGGGTCTTTTCCATAAATAAGAACATCATCTATGTACGCGGTTGCCTTATTGAACCTAGCAGATCCCAGTATGCCATTAATCATCCGCTGGAACACGGCAGGGGCATTAGCTAAGCCGAACGGCATACGGTTGAATTCGTATTGACCGTCCGGCGTAACAAATGATGTCAGATGTTTGCTTTGCTCAGAGATCGGCACCTGATAGTATCCAGAAGCAAGATCGAGGATTATGAAACAGGATTGTCCAGAGAGCCGCGCGATTTCATCCTCAATAATAGGCATTGGATACCTCTCCTTAACAGTCATTGAATTCAGCATACGATAGTCTACGCACAACCTCGAGGAACCGTCCTTTTTGCGTACGAGCAGAATGGGACTAGCGTAATCTGAAACTGATTCTCTTATCACCCCGGCGTCTAACATATCTCCAACCATCGTACGCACCTTCTCCCGCTCGTGATGTGACAACCTGTATGGGCGATAAACAACTGGACGCTGGCTATTGAGTTCTATACTCATCTCAGTTGCGCTGGTACAACCTAAGTCCTTCAAGGAAGAGGCAAAGCAATGCTTGTATTTCTGCAACATCTTCATCAATGCTCTCCTGACATCTTCAGACACCCCTTCACTGATGCGAACCTGGCTTTCATCGAACTTCTGACTATCTACAGACTTTGTAGACCGCTCGTCAACAACACGATTTACCACTTCAACCATTTCAGCACGACAGAGAACCTGTTTGGAAGAGATGCAGCAAGTTCCAGAGCAGGGCAGGATTATTACGTCAATTTCACCTTTTTTCAAACGATGAAGTCCTCCGCTGACGACAAACTGCTCGTTTGGTTTCCCCGCCACGCTGTTTTTCAAAAGGACATCACCGCTGACTACTGATTGAGTCTTCACCCTAACGGACGCTGGACCATAAAGGACAACTGGCCTAGCTGGTGAAAATTTCAACAGGACATCATCGTCATTGGAGAGTTCAGGACTAGGCAACTCATTTCGTATATCGAAAAACTGCAACCTATTTTTGTCCTTATAGACCGATATATGAGACTGCTCCGTGAAAGTCTGCCCCATAAGCACAGGGACCTCTAGAAAATGGTTATCTACGACTTTGCATGTCACTCTAGCCTCAACCCCGTCGACAATCATGTCAAGGCTCAAACTCCCTAACGACTGGACTACACTATTCCCAAAACCTTTCATAAAAGTAGGGACATTATCGTGAGATAGACCTAGGCCCTGTACAGCAGATTCCTGAATGAGAGTAACGTCACTTCCGAAATCTACAAACGCTTTAAGTTCAGAATTATTGACCTTTATCTCCTTCAGAAACTTGGCCCCGGGGTCATTACGCACGCACGTGGTTTCGCTTAGAAAATCTATCCTCATAGTTTTCTGCACTGCACCACTAGTGTTAGTTACTTTGTCATCGGATTTAACATAACACTTCTCAGATGTGTGACCAATTTTATTACAACGCGTGCATTTCACTAGTGGTTTAGGACAGTGCAAGAAACCATGGCCCTTTTCCTTGCAATTGTAACATCCTGTGACATTATTTGGCCTAGCATTGGACTTCGGTCCCGATACAGAGGCGGCAGACATATTATCAGAATACCTATTCCTTGTGTAAGAGCGGTCCGGGACAGATTGATTGTAATCTCTATTACTAATCAAGTACTGTAACAACTGATCGGGATGGGTGCACCGAAGTGCCAATGCTCCCGATTTAAGAGTCTTATCTGTAATACCATGTATTATACATTCGGCTGCCCGGGTACCCACTATCTCGCATTGGTTCACTAGACTTAGCTTCTCATAATAGTAAACCTCAATAGACTCATTGTATTTACTCTTTCTCCTAATCATATTTTCCAAGGTCTGGCCATAGTTTTGTTCGCATGGAAAGGCACTAAGCAACTTCTCCTGCCATTCCTGCCACGTGTAAAGTATAGTACTCAAGCTTTCATACCACGTTTTGGCCAGACCTTGCAACTTCTGCATAGCAAAATGAGTAGTAGTTCTCTCATCCCACCCGTACACCGAAGCGCACTCATTGACTTTTCTCAACCACACGTCCATACGCTGATTTTTAGACGAGGGATCAAAGTTTGGCAATATATTTTTATGATCAATTTTTTGCAACGGTTGTGGAGCGCTTTGGTTCACGGGTGGTAATGCAAGACCATCCTTCAAGTTCTTAAGCAAATCAAACAAATCTCTCTTAGATAAAGAAGGACTACGTGACCTGTCAATCCGTTCGCGAAGATGTTGCCGTCGTCTACGCTCGAGGTGTCGATCCGCCCGCAGCCCAGCATCCCGATGCCGCTCGGCCTCGGAGGTGCTCCGGTGGCGGCTGTCCACCCGTGGCTCGCTGGTGGGTCGTGATGCATCGCGCAGGTCTTCGGCGGCGCGCACGTGGTCTCGTTCCCGCCGAATTTCCTCTTCCAGCATCCGCAGTCGCTCTCGTCTCAGCTCGATGTCCGGTTCTGGCCGACGCCGGCTGGTGCTCCGACTTCGCAGGCGACTCCGGCTGCGCGTGGCAGAGTGGGTACCCCTTCGACTCGGCGTTGCGAGCCTTCGTTGTCCCGGCGGCTGCGACATTGCCTGAAATCTCACGTCCCCGAATTTGAGAATCTTATTTTGAAAGTCATAACGTAGGTGTTGGGAAGAGAAGAAACATCAACGAGCAAAAATTAATAATTCACTATTATAAATATAATTTAAAAAAAAATATTTAGATTCAATACGACGTCATCCATAATAGCATTCTTCTAAAACGTATTTTAAAATATGTATTGTTTTGATCGCGGCTGTGGTGGACTAACTATATTCATATTAAATTGTCGGTATTAAACGGTTCATGCACAATAAGTGTCGAGGAGTAAAACTAGGTAGCTATAGAGTAAAGTTTACTACGATGGCACTTGACTAGAATTTTGTTTCAGACCAGAGAAAACTATAGGGAAAAAGAGCAATGAAAACTACGATTGACTTACTTATAATTGCTGTGGTTATGTGTCCTTAACAGTCAGGTTAGAGTAAGCAGGAACCGGTCGACAATTCCTTTTAATTTATATTTACCGCTCGGCTGCTGACCAGGATTCCCACCAAATTTTGATTAAGTAGTTATTGCTCCAAAAATGTTATGCTAGTAACGGTCCGCTGACCATATAGCATTTCGTAACATACATAATATTAAGAGATATTAGCACTCGAGCAAAAAAAACAATTGTAGGTGTACCCTACCTACCCACAAAATAAATGTAGAAAAGAGCTTTAAAATAATATATAATTATCAACGAAACCAGAAATAGGAAGACTTAGAAGCATAGGAAATATCGTTTGGAATAACTTTAGCATACTTGTCTTTAAAATAAATTACGATCAAAGCAAAAAAAAGATAACGGAACATTTTGGGCGTGTACTTACGTTTTAATTGTTCTTGTCACTTCTGAAGTATGAGATTACCATAAGGCAGGAGCACTTTTAAGAAAAACTCGTCCACATTTAATAGTTATTTTTTTAATAACATCTCAATAATATTATAAATTACTTTTTATTTAAATTAACTAAGATTATCAGGTGCTTTCACTATACGATCTCTTCGACGATCAACACCAGAATGCCCAACCAGGCACCAGCTCCTGGCCAAGAAAACCGTCTGTTCTGGCGGGAAAATCCAGCTCCGCGATTGGTCCACGACACTGAGTGGCGCCATTGTCGCGAGCCAATCACCGAATCGCTTAGTTTTCCCGCCACAAATTCCATCAATCCAGGCATGACAGTGTTGCTATTGTTAAGTAATAGATGTTGCCAGTTTTACCGTAACATTTAAAGTAATAAAGTTATGTTTACACGAATCGAAAACTATAATAAATAAAGCCATTTGTTTTTAAAACACAGGCTTTTGACTGGAAATATTCTAAAACCTAACACATATCTAAGTCGTTCATTCAATAAACCTAATCTCATTACGAGTTATACGTTCTAACGTAATCTCCGTAATCCCCCTCCAATGCTGTAGGAAGTGATCGGTGTGATGTGATTAACAACATATAAATAGTACTACACGAAAGTTAATCGCGCCTTAAAGTAGCAGACATGCGAGAAAGTACCCCGCGCTACACATAACGACTATGTCACGATCGCAATATGGATTGCCACTGATTCCACCATTTAATTAGATTTAACTATAAACTAATCATTTAAAGGAATGCGCTATTCGGGTCATTCTACTTTATCATGACCAGTTTTCTATTACAAAAAAACTATGATATGTATTGAATCACTACATAGTATAAAACGAAGTCGCTTTCTCTGTCCCTATGTCCCTATATCCCTATATATCCTTAAAACTTTAAAACTACGCAACGGATTTTGATGCGGTTTTTTTTAATAGATAGAGTGACTCAAGGGGAAGGTTTATATGTATAATACATGCATCAGCATTGCACCCGTGCGAAGCCGGAACGGATCGCTAGTTAATGTATAAAAATAGTATTTTTAAATAGTACCTGAACGTAATAAAAGGAATTTATAGGTAAAAATACTTAAATATTAACAAATTGCTGTAAAAAGTGGTAAAAACCATTTTTTCATACAAATGGTGAGACATCCAAAACCACTGAGTTACTCGTTTTATGGATATTAGCTGTGGTTCGTTAATTACCAAAATTACCGGGAGCGATACTCTAATTAAACCTCTTTCTAAATAACACTACAAAAATATGAAGTGACAGCCAAGTATTTCAAAACCTGCATTTAAAAAAAAGTGTCTGAAAATTATGTACATAAAAAAGTAGAATGGCCATTCATCGATTTTTGATGAGTTTTGAGTTGATACCGCTCAGTCAAAACTATAGATATATTTATGACACAAACGCTTATCGGTTCTTCAATACTTTATCTGCATTTGCAATAGCCAAATTTTGAAAAAACTGAATACTTACAGTTACTCACAAAAACACCGACCGAACAATCCGGCTCGAAGGACCATTTTCATGTTAGGCGATAATAAAACATGAAGATAATTATTGTAAATGCACTTTATTTCGCTAATATATATTTTAACACATAAGTTCGTTCAATCTACGCTGTGCTTAGTGTTAAGGTTGTTTCTAATAACTAACCCCCTTATTCATAAACGTCTGTCAAAGCTATATTAGTTAACTAGCCGCTAAAGTTCGTTTGTCCTTATCTGTCACTTTGACATTGACGTTTGTGAGAATGGGACAAAGAAGTTTTTAGTTAGCAGAGGTTTGTTAAGTTTTATGAATACGGGGGTAAGTATTTGACGGGTGTCAAGTAAACATATTATGTCTATCTAATTACTGATGTACCGTCTTATACACTTATTTCTTTATGATTTATTGAAACGTGGTTCAAAAAAGCGCTATTTTCGATACTAGTATGTTGTTTCTGCACTTATATATTGTCACGTTTTATAAGTGTCCTAGTTACTCTAAATAGGGTTTAATGTACTTAATACTTATCACTACATAGTATAAAACAAAGTCGCTTTCTCTGTCCCTATGTCCCTACATCCCTATGTCCGTATGTATGCTTAAATCTTTAAAACTAAGCAACGGATTTTGATGCGGTTTTTTTTAATAGATAGAATGACTCAAGAGAAATATGTATAATACATGCATGCATGAGGATCCGAGCAAAAAAATGTATATTAAAAAAACAAAAAAAAACTGAGTTCTGCTATTAAAATTAGGGTCGTGGAGTAAAAGACTAAATTCACACAGTCTGTTTTAGTTTTCCGGGTTTAGGTACACTCGCCTGGATATGACGTGGATGGTGTTCACGGGCGCTCGTATTTCCGGCCGACTGTACTTCCGCGGTGGCCCGGAAATGGAGGAAGGCGTCGTTCTCGGCCCGAGGCGACGTAACGTTGGTGTAGGGGCAGGCACGTGGACCTTTCTACTTTTTCATGTACATTATTTTCAGACATTTTTTTTCTTTATTCTTTATTCTTTATTTGTTGCAACCATGGTATTTACAAAGTATTCTTATAAGCTAGGCAGTACAGACAGACATGGACCCTAGTAGGGTGTAGCAACATATTTACGAACTACAAACGAATCTAAATATTATATTATATGTGTTTTTACAGTTTTGTGCGAAATAATTGCACTCAATTACAAAATGTATTTTTAGAGATAAACACAATTTTAAAGGCTCTATTTATAATTGGTTATAATACTCATTTAAACTATAAGGACATAGTTCAATGAGGTATTTTTTTAAAACGTTTAAAAACTTTGCAGACGATAGTGCTTTAATTTCGCTTGGTAAGGCATTGTACACCTTTGTCGCAACATACAAATGGCATCTACGGAACATTGTTGAATTACCAGCTGGGACCATGATATCATTCACAAATATATGATTGAGTCTGTCGCTTTTAAAGTTCTGCGGCGGGAACTTGTCTGGTAGTCGCCGAATGAGTTTGCAGAGCTCCATAATATAGAGCGCTGTTAAAGTAAGCAAACCTAGTTGCTTGAAAGATTGTCTGTTTTTAAATGCAGATTTTGCAATACTTGGCCCGCACTTCATATTTTTGTATTGTTATTTAGAAAGAGGTTTAATTGCAGTAACACTTCCGATAGTTTTGGTAATTACCGAACCACATATAGAGTAACTCAGTGGTCCTTGGATGTCTCACCATTTGTATGAAAAAATGGTTTTTACCACTGTGTTACCCACCTTTTACATCAATATGTTAATACTTAAGTATTTTTACCTATAAATTCCTTTTATTAGGTTCAGGTACTAATTCGAAATCTTATTTTTGTACCTACACTAATTGAATACATATCATAGATTTTTTTGTAATTCAAAACTGGTTATGAAAAAGTAGAACGTATCCAGACTTTTGGTTCGGGGGGCGGGGGGGGGGGGACAAACATTGAAACAACCATGTGAAAATGATGAATGTTATTGAAAGAACACGCAAGCGAAGAAATAAGCAGACGGCTAAAAACGTTTTCGGGCTAAAAATCCCAACTATCCCCCCCTCTGGATACGTGCCTGTAGGAAGGAGCTGCCGAGCGTCTTCCACTCAATTCAGTAGCCCGAACTTTGGACCCTGGAACGCGCCATCCAAAACGTATTAAAAATGGACCCAGATTCCACCTGTGAACATCCCAGCAAACGGGCGGGTAAAAGCGGTACCTAAAGGTAGCTGTGATGCCACGTGAACATCCACGGCATCACACACAGACCATCAATTTACTCCATACATTTCTATGATATGATGTGGATGATATGATGATGATATTGCTCGCAGGACTGACGGTCGATGGGGCCAGAAACTGCTTGAGTGGCGTCCACGCACCGGAAGACGAGCTGTCGGTAGGCCTCCGACAAGGTGGAGTGATGACCTGGTGAAGGTCGCGGGAATCCGGTGGAAACGAACGGCACAGGACCGGTCTAAATGGCGAGCCTTGGGGGAGGCCTATGTTCAGCAGTGGACGTCTTTCGGCTGAAATGATGATGATGATGATGATGATTTCTATGATAGCAACTTTAAACAAACAAAAGAATATCGTCGACTGATTCCTGAAGCAATACCAACCATTGATGTACTGAAAAAATCAACAAGTGAAGCAGTTAGTAGATTGACATTGTAATCGATAGTATTGATTCCCTGGCATTGTTCTTAGAAACTTAATGTTTATTATTTCACAGTAAAGCTTAGACGTTCTAATTGTTGATTAGAACTAAAGATTCGATGTTTACAAAAAGAAGCCTTTTCATTTAAAAAAGCCAGAAAAGTATCGTTTTTCCTTTTATTGGTCGTCATGGTATTATTTTATTTATGGCACTAATATGCTCTCGTGACGTCACAGTAGGCAGCAAAAAAGTGACACGGTCGGTCGGTTCTCATACAGATAGAGGTGCTTAGGTCCTCTAGTTAAATTGATGCTCTGTGATGTTCACTATCAGAAGCGGAGATTACAATTTTGGTGGATGATGCAATCGTTTTATAAAAATAAATGATAACAAAACAAGGGTGGAATTAAATAACGACTCGATTGCGGCATGATGTTGCACAATCAATTGTGCAATGGAATGAAACAGGAAGCACCTAAAGTTACACTAATGTCTGAAAATTATTAGGGTCAATCAACTTTTTCTTGTTGTTATTCTGTCCCGTCAGCGAGGAGACAACAGTAACCGAGTTTCTTAGGAAAATGATAATAATATGGACTTCAAGCATGCTCAAGATGACCCATGTCCAAATGGATTTATGTTCATTGCTGAAACTCATGTTTGGTTGATTTAAACCCTATAAAATCACAGTTTTAAAGAGTGACTCAGGAGACGAGCAACAAAGAAAATGTCAAGATACGTGTCAATTCAATCAGAAAATCATCTAAATAGATGAGCGTTATTTAATTGATAAGGACTCTTTATTATCGATAAGGTTTTTTAAGCAATAGTTCCAACGATCTTACGTATACGTATGGCAGTGTCGGTAGTTATAGCCAAGTTTAGTGCAAGTGAGGAGGACTCTTTTGATGGAGGATCATTGTCCACCTTATCCCAGTACAGTTGCATCCTGAAGGATGCCCGGGGTCCGCTACTTTCAGACGGAATTCATGGTAATAAATACTTAAATCAATTATTATTAATAAGTATTCAAAGATGAATATTAGAATGTTTGCTGCTAATTATTATAATTGGCGGATTTAATTTTTATACGAATGAGGTTTATCGACTTTCGATTAATGTCGTGTCCGGTTTGATCTTAAAACGGATCTACATAATTATATTCAAAGTCATAACATTTATTCTGCAAATAGGCCTCAAGGGCACTTTTACAAGTCAAAATCTATTTATATCAATTAAAAATAATACAATAATCAAAGTATAATTAATTAAATGTAGTGTTACATGTCAAAAATAAGACTAACAAACTAATAACAATCGAGATTTGTTAGAGATGTATAAGGTCTCTAAGCATCAAGATAAAAGGTAATAATGTAGGTACACTAATCATAATAAAATATTGTGAGATATATTTCTAAGCGTCAACATGAAAAGAATAAAATCTAATAAATAAATATCCTCAGAGATGTATAAGGTCAGTCTAAAAATAAAATCAAATGAGAACAGAGTGAAGTCTCTGATCGTGTCAATTTACTAAACACTAGTACGAAGTTACTAGTCCTTGCAAACATGAACAGACCGGACCCCACAAACAGCACCCGTTCACGAGTATTACTCGTATCTCAGCTATCGTCTCCTTCGACCATATTGGTAGATCTATGTAGTAAATATTCAAGAGTTTGATAGTAAACACTTTATTATACAAATCAAGTATTACATAGCAGAAAATAAACTTAATTTTAGACGTTTGTAGTGCAATTTAGTCGGAGTACAGAATATACCGACCGAACCGACTGGACCGATATGACCTTCAAACCTTCAAGAAAAGAGCATATTCCCTTCTGAAAGGCCGGCAATGCACTTGCGACTCCTCTGGTGTTGCAGGTGTTTATAGGCGACGGTTATTGCTTACCATCAGGCGATCCGTCTGCTCGTTTTGCCCCCTATATCCTTCTTATTTATATCCAACAACTAGGGCGATAGATTTACTAGTGCGTCACCAAAGTCGTCCCAGACCCAGTAGGCCCGGGACATAAATAATTAGTACTTCTTAAGTACAGACACAAACATTATCTAATAAAACCGAATTGAAAATAAACCATTAGGAGCAGAATGCGATACCTAACTTTATTAACCATGTTTCATCGTTTTTTTTTTCGTCGTCTGGGAGGGGCGCGAGCGCAGAGTTAGCCGATAAAACAACTAGGTCAAACTCGCCAAAGTATTCTGTAACGATATTACGCTTTTTTTTGAACCTGACTGTGGCTTTATAGGCCGGGCCCAATAAAGCGATAGGAGTGCGCGGTTGGAGAGTAGCCTGGGGAAAATCCAGGGGAAAACCTCCGGCACGACCACGCGTGTGGTTTGGAACACTGGAATACTCTATCCCCCTTATTCATAAACGTCCGTCAAACCTATATTAATTAACTAGCCGCTAAAGTTCGTTTGTCCTTATCTGTCACTTTGACATTGACGTTTGTGAGAATGGGACAAAGAACTTTTTAGTCAGCAGAGGTTTGATAAGTTTTATGAATACGGGGGTAAGAGTTTGCGCTCCAGTGAAATTGGTTGAACGATATTACGCGTCTCTCATCATATAAATGAGTAAACGTGCAGTTGTGTACGCCGCAGAAGTCATTCAAATTTACCTTCGTTATAAACCAGGGACCGATACCGGTATTTAAAAAAAACCCCGAATTAGCCCAATATTTTGGATTATTTTTTGCTCTTTACGTAGGGCTGGAATCATGTATTTAGGTAACAACGTCGTATTATTAGGTTGTCCCATTAAAATCGAAATAATGAACCGGTGACCGTAATAATACCGGTATTTTTCTATGAAGAAAATACCGGTATCCGATCCCTGTTATAAACTCGTCTTTCAATCAATGAAATCTCAATGTGATTCAACTTTTGGCATTTCTCTCACTCTTTCTTTCTACCACGTTGTTAATTATCATATTATAATATAAAATGTTGAGTTCAATTGACCTCCTTACAATCAGTCAGCGCGAGCATCGGAAGGAAATGCGTTGCGTAAGCGCAGCGCAGGTGGCTTTCTGCCCGCCGGCGCGGGAAGAAAGTTGGAGCTTTCGGCTCTTAGCCATGTAGGTACGAAATAATATTGGGCGTTGGCTCGATAAGCTCAATTATTTCAAAATAGTTAGGGATCCAATCGGATCATGAGCTGAGGTAAGTCTCCATAATTGTTTTTCTCTCTGTAAAAGAAAGGGTTACCTGCTGTAACCTTTTTTTTTCCTTTTGTGTAAATAAAAATAAAATTAAAATAAAACATACACAATTGTACCTAAATGGGCTACTTTGCACGATTTAACAGGATCAGAATCAGAATTTTATTAACAAAATGTCACATTTTATTAACCAGAAAAAACATAAAATATCAACTCCATAATATGTATATTTGTTAGTGTCTAAGTCTAATTATAATAACATTACTTAAGTTTATTGTCCGTTCAATATACTTGTTTATTTTTTATATTTTTCTGCTCACACAGTTGGTTCTACCAAACACCAATAGTGTTGTCTTATGAGTGAATCAATTATATGATAGATATGAACGTTTAAATTTGATTTTAAATATAGCTTCAATTGAGGAGTGTTTTTATATCGGGTAGCAACGTGTTTTAGATTTTAGGGCCCAGTTAGTAGGGTACAGTTAATAAAACCTTGTTATTAGATTTTATTATTTTCATGTTGACGTGTTATAGATATAGCTCAAAACATTTTATTATGATTAGTGTACCTACTTTATTACCTTTTATCTTGACGCTAAGAGAGTTATTAGTTTCTTAGTCTTATTTTTGACATGTAACACTATATTTAATTAATGACACTTTGATTATTGTATTATTTTTATTTGATGTATCTAGATAGATTTTGACTTGTAAAAGTGCCCTTGAGGCCTATTTGCAGAATAAATGTTTTGATTTTTTTTTTGTCATGTGGCTGTCTTGTCGATTGAATCGATGTAACAATGACATAATATAACATGGTTGGTGGTGGTACTTACTAAATCTGTCGAAGTGTTCCAAACCCACGGCCCACGGTTGTAAAAACATTGCTAGAAAAAATATCGACTATGTAACAAGTTAGGAAACCTGCCAATAAAAAAAAATATGCTAAGTTGCGAATTCTTTGCCCTTTTCTCCCGAGCAAACACGCGGGCGATAATAGGTGTTGCGCAAGATTGAGTGGAAGAAAGCGCATTCCGCGAGTACAGTCGGTTCGGATTTAACATCGCCAATTTAATATAATAATATTTTTGTGGACAATCTTACACAAATCAACCTAGTCCCAAACTAAGCAAAGCTTGTACTATGGGTACTAAGTGATATACATACTTATATAGATAAATAGATACTTAAATACATAGAAAACATCAAAGACTCAGCAACAAATATTGCAACAAATATTCGTGTACACAAATAAATGCCCTGACCGGGATTCGAACCCGGGATCTCCAGCTTCGACGGCAGGGTCACTACCAACGAGGCTAAAGCGGTCGTCATATCAATCGTCAATGACACAGAATCTGCGGTTTTTGATAATTGAACCTCAAAGTGTTCGTTCTGACACGATGAGCAAATTGTGCGTATTACAATCACATAATCAAACGCCCGAATGCCATTCAAATGTGAATGCTAACTGGCGATTAAAGTAGACCTCCTTATCTAATGTTAACTGGGTAATGGCCCTTCCGTTCCCAAAAGTTAAGAATAAAAGATCTCTTAATTACAATATCTCGTCTTGGAGGGTTAAATGCAATAAATTAACCCCAAGCAAATAACAATTCAATTTCCTCCCCCGGACGCTCCGGTTGTGGAATGAGCTCCTTGCCGAAGTTTTCCCGGGGGACTACAGTGTGGGGTTCTTCAAGAAAGGAGTGTATACATTTTTAAAGGGTCGGCAACGCGCATGTGACACCCCAGGAGTTGCAAGCGTCCATAGGCTAAGGTGACCGCTTACCGTACGCGTTTGCCACCGACGTGGTATAAAAATAAACAAGCAAGCAAGGTTTGCAAGCAGGCCACATTGCCATTAACTTTTTCCAACTGACATCCTAATTAATTGATATTTTTGATTAATTGATTGTATTAACTGACATTCTTTTTGAATCTCTTATGGAATCGTTAGGAATTTTAGCATCATGGAGCAGACGCTTCCTTGGACACCTCATATAAATAAATAATAAATAAATACTAGAGGACAATCTTACACAAATCGAACTAGCCCCACAGTAAGCTCAAGAAGGCTTGTGTTATGGGTACTAGACGACGATATATTTAATAGATATAAATACTTAAATACATAGAAAACATCCAAGACTCAGAAACAAATATTCATGCTCATCACACAAATATTTGCCCTGACCGGGATTCGAACCCAGGACCGTCAGCTTCACAGGCAGGTGCACTACCCACTAGGCTAAGCCGGTCGTCAAAATTGTCATATTGTCGAAGTGAGTCAAAAAATATTTGGATCTCTCCACTAAGGCGCCTACAGAACTTCCTTCCTCTACACACCAAGCGGACTCTTACCCAGTCTCTTCCGCTTCCTCTTCTGGACTATGGAGATGGCGTTCCTTGATCTCAGGAAGAGCTGCTTGACAAGCTTGAGCGCTTACAAAACATATGTATCAGGTATATTTTCGGTCTACGCCAATATCATCACATCTCAAACTTTCGTTCTCAGCTTCAGTGGTTGCCGATCCGCTGGCGCAGAGATGTGCATATTCTGTCGTTACTTTTCAACCAGGGACCGATACCGGTATTTTTAAAAAACCCTGAATTAGCCCAATATTTTGGATTATTTTTTGCTCTTTACGTAGGGCTGAATCATGTACGTAGGTAACAACGTCGTATTATTAGATTGTCCCATTAAAAACGAAATAATGAACCGGTAACCGTAATAATACCGGTATTTTTCTATGGAGAAAATACCGGTATCCGATCCCTGTTTTCAACACACTTTTTAATGCTGCTGATTCTCCATACCTTACTGATAGATTTAGACACATGGCTGATGACAGTGGTCATCGTCTGAGGTCCAGCGCCAACCTTACTCTTGCCCTACCGTCTAACAAGACGCGAACATACTCTAGATCTTTCACGGTACGCGCTGTGAAGTTGCGGAACGAGTTACCCTTGTCAATAAGACAGTCCCTCACTCAAGAGTAATTTGAAGAAATTGTGGCTCTCCAACGACTTGTGATTTGCTTAAATACTATATTAATTTATGTGTATTAATTAGATGAATTATATATTCATAATATGTATTTATTATATTTATTTAGTTTTGGTTTTAGCTATAAGTTTCCTTATTGAACGTTTTAGTACACTGTGTAAGTTTGTCTATCTCATTCCCCACTTTCCACTCAATCCCTCAAAGTTTAGCTGGAAGAGATCCCTTATAGGGATAAGTTCGCCTTTGTACTCTAAACTTATGTGACATGTATATTGTTTTAACCTGTTATTGTGTACAATAAAGTGTTTACACATACATACTTTTGCAAGTCAAAATCTGCATATAGGTACTTCAAGCCAAAAGTTAAGCTATATGTCAATCATGCAACTATCAGGAACATACAATACAAATTAAAAGATTAAACAACGAAAAATAGGGGGCTATTTTTCGTTGTTTAATCTTTTAATTTGTATTTTTTTAACTTGCAGCTCTCTACAGGTCGACCATTCTATAAGAGGAGACCTGTGACGAGATAAATAATCTGATTGTTACCTAAATATTTCCCAAATATTTTATATTATCGTTATGATTAGATTTCATGTCCGCTACCCTAAGGTTGTCTGGAAGAAATCGCTCTTTAGCGGGGGTCCCCTGTTGTTTGCCTCTACTTATTGTGTTTTTGTACTGTAAGTACTATGTCCTTCAATTGAGGCGTGCAATAAAAAGTTTTTGTATTGTATTGTATTGTATTTGTTATATCACTAAAGATAATTCGAACTATGTCTGATACCAAAAACTGATGGAATAAGTTTTAATTTGGTATTGTATCGTGACTGATTGACTGTACGCGGTGAAAAGTTTTCAAATATGGGTGCGCAGGAGTGGCCGGACACATGACGTCACGACACCCGCGCGCGCATCGTAACGTCACTATCAACGGATGAAAGTGCGTCTGTATCTCCTGTCAGACGGCGAGGAGACAAGACAACCTATTTTTTATGTTATAGGGGGCAAACGAGCAGACGGATCGCCTGATGGTAAGCAATTACCGTCGCCCATAAACACCTGCAACACCAGAGGAGTCGCAAGTGCATTGCCGGCCTTTCAGAAGGGAATACGCTTTTTTCTTGAAGGTATTTTTGCACCACGATTAGCTAATGCCATGTTGACTTAGATAAACCGACACCCCGGCCTGCGAGCGCTTGCAACTTCAGTGGTAATTCTTTTTTTAAGCTGTGGCTTTATATAAAGCCGGGCCCAATAAAGCGATAGGAGTGCGCAGTTGGAGAGTGGCCTGGGGTAAATCCAGGGGAAAACTTCCGACACGACACGTCAGTGGTAATTCGTGTTGCTGTTCCTTAAATAGGTACTTACTTATGACAATACCCTTGCCGTTTTTTTTTTTCTTTAACTCAAAAATATAACTTACAGTAGGCATATGATTTTACCTCGCCAAACTGTATATGCAGTTTGTTGGCGAGTGTTGCGCTCTCTCACTTACAGGTTCGGAACTTACACCTACTTCTTTCCTATAAACTAAATCATAAAATTCTAATGACAGACTAACAAATCTAACAATAACTACCTAAGATACGTAGTGTGTCCAACGACGCTACGCCGTACCGGTCAGCCTCTTGTTCAATTAAAGTCCTTATCTCGTTGCAGTAAGGTTCACAAACGGCCGGTTAAACGTTTCGCCGGTGGCGCGCTCACCACGTAATTAATAACAATACAGAGCATCCTGGCACTGCAGGCATACGTATATATAAACCCATGCTTGTATTCCCAGTAGGTGTACGCAAAGTAGATAATTATTTTCAGTGCCATTGCAGGTTGCTAAACCGTCACAACGACACACCGGTACCCAAAGTAGTGTCTTACGGCGCCCATGGGAAATGAAATGAAATGAAATAATTTATTCTTCAATTTAGGCATGTTACATGCACTTATGAATGTCAAAAACTACCACCTGTTCATAAAATAAACCTCTGCCTCGAGAAGAACCGGCGTAAGAAACTCGGCGAGGTGTCATTTTTTCAAAACAATATACAATATATAAAATAACAGTATCATAATACTACAGAATTCAAATGCTACAATATAAACATACATACATATTTTTTAATATTAAGGACAAAATATTTCTGTGTTAGATTACTTGTGCGGGACGCTATCACTGCCAAACATCCCTATCCATCATATAATCGTTTATCTTATAATATGCTTTTGAAATAAGTGTCTGTTTCACGACAGACTTAAATTTATAATCCGTAAATTCAGTAATGTGTCTTGGAATTTTATTGTAGAATTTTATACAATTTCCCAAAAACGACGGAAAACAATGGGTGGTCCCGATTAATTTACAATACATCCGCATCACTTAGAAAAAATTTCTATCCACTTGCTATCATTTGAATAATCCATTTAAAACTTTGTCCCAACAAGGAAACCTGGTCATGCTATTACATCCTCATTAAGTCTTATCTCGTCATCGTATTTAGTAATACAACCACTACAACTTCTAAATTCGGTTTCAACTCGGTTTAAATTTAAATCTGTAAGCCCACGCTACCAAAAAAACGTTTGATCAATCTAAGGATTCGTCCTTTTTGGTAGGAAACATAAAAAGTATTGTAAAAAATGAAACAGGAAGATTATTATAAGATAGAACAGGCAGGGACTTGGATTCGGGAACGTGAGGTTAATATTATAATATACGAAATGAAATGAAATATTTATTTGCATAAACATGGTTGTTACAGTCGGTGTTGTCATATTTTATTTATTGAGTATCACATGTTTAACCAATACATATGCAAAAATTAAAGTTTATGTGAAATGAAATGAAATGAAATCATTTATTCTTCAATTTAGGCATGTTACATGCACTTATGAATGTCAAAAAAAACTACCACCGGTTCATAAAATAAACCTCTGCCACGAGAAGAACCGGCGTAAGAAACTCGGCGAGGTGTCATTTTTTCAAAACAATATACTATGTATATAAAATAACAGTAAAAATAGTACAAAATTCAAATGAGATGTCAATATTAACGTACTTATAAAATCGCTAAACATTTTCATGCCGTCCTCAGTGAGGGCTATATATTTGCGCCATTTGGAGTCGAAACCTTGGGGCCATGGAGTCCAGGTGCGAAGGCGCTCTTCAAGGAAATAGCGGAGCGCCTTGTTGAAATGTCGGGTGACCAGAGGGCTGGCAGCTATTTTGGCCAGAGGATTAGCCTCGCAATCCAAAGAGGAAACGCTGACTTGGGGGGCATCTTCTTTTTATAGTTTAGTTATAGGTTTAGTTAGTTTAATTAGGTTAGTGATGTATTATTTAACTTTATATTTTAATTGTGTTTTTTATGTTTGTTTCAAGTTATAAATAAATTATTTTCTTGATCATTTAAATATTCTGTCAGAGTATAAAAAACATTTGTCTTTTAACCATTTTTTCAACTATATTGCAAACATTTTTTACTTACCAACGAGTTGGTTACTTACCAATTTAGTGGTAACATCTGACATTTGTTTGATCGGGTAATCTTTATTCTCTAGTTCACAGAACACAATAATTTAAACCGTCGTCTCCCGTCAAATAAAATAAACAATAGCATTTTTTTGTTATGATCCCTGGGATCCCAGGGACCGTTAGACTAGGGGTCTGGTGAAACGGCCATCTGTAAGAGTAGAGATCACTGAATTATCCCAAAAAGCCGTATATACTAATCTATAAAGCTCTTACGTACATGTCTTCTGCTTCAATTTCCAATCATAGCTGTTTGTGGAGTCCGGTCTGTTCATGCTTGCTAGGACATAGTGACTACGTTAATACTAGTGCCTTTTTATAGGGGATTGACGAGAGATCCTGTTGTGGATTCGTTTTTATTATCAGTGACTTAGAGACCATATACATCTCTAACATTACAAATAAATTTTAATTTTGACGCTCAGAGACCATGTACATCTCTGGGATATTATATTAATTTCATTATACTCCTTGTCTAATCTTGAGACCTTATACATCTCTAACTTTACTGATGTTGTAATATTTGTAATAGACAACTTTGCAAGTTTATCTTCACTGTATGACATTAATTGTGTTATAATTGTAAACTCGAAATTATTATTCCTTCTTGAACTGTAAATTAATATTTTGACATGAAAAATGTATTACTTATTATAGTCAGACTTTCTTAAATTGTATATTAATATTTTGACATGTAAAAGTGCCCTTGTGGCCTATTTGCAGAATAAATGTTTGATTTTGATTTTTCTATTTCATGTGGCGTGGGACAATCAAACCCCGTATAGAACAATGTTTATATATTTACTTACTGCTGTCGGGCATCTACCCGATGGATCTTGACCGCCGACACCAAAGACTGCCAGGTAGCTCAGACATTTCCGATCAGTCGTCGAGTCTGGAGCTCAGTTAGATTCCTCTGGAGTTCGTCGCCCCATCGGTATCTAAGATGCCCAAAAGAACACAGCAATGTTTACAAGCAATTATTAATTGCACAAGTAATTACCTATCTTTACTAAACTGAGTGATATTTCGGATTCCAGTGATTACGTCACTATTGAATGGAACGATTACCGGGTGCTCGTTACTTCTAATTTTGTAATGTCGTCGCAATAGTCGTATTCAGGTTTAGTGTAAGCGACTTGAAATTCTTGAATAATCTACATTCCAGTAATAAAATGAAATTGGACCATGATTCAATAATATACTCGTTGTTGCGGTTGCAACCTTTTTATAACCTTTTTTTAGAAGACTTCTGTCATCTGCTTTTTTATTGATTTTTTTGTATTTTGTTTTACATTTTACTTGTCAATATATTCTCGCTTCATGGAGACGTTGTGTTTGGTTTTACTTCATTTTCCTATCGTTTCCACTCCCACTGCTATCGAAGTCTCTTTTTCATTGGTCCTTCTCCCGTGTTAAATGAACACGCGAAGTAAAACCAAGCAGCTGGCAACGCCAGCAAAAAGTGGTAAAGTGACGCGCTCGGAACCAGGAGCACCCGCCGTGGGTGGGCTCGGTCGGTCCTCAAGTCAGGACCTCGTTAAGACCGACGCCACGGTAAGGCCCGCGGCTCCCGATTTTCCTCACGAGTGTCCAGTGACCACCACCCGCGGCGATGGCACCGCTACTGCGGCCGGACATTTTGACGTTTCTCCAAGTTGCAGGTCATCGCACGTATCAGGGTCTTCGCGGTCATCAGCCACCATAAAGGCACGCAGACTGTCCGCGGAGGCAGAGTTGGCTCGTAGAAGTTTGGAGCGAGAGCAAGAATTGTTAAATCAAGAACAGGAATTTGCACGTCAGGAACTTGCTCGACAACGAAAAATGCTCGAACAGGTAAAGCAAGTAGAGGAATTAGAAATGCAGGCAGCTCTTGCCGCTCAAGAGGCCGAGGATCATTCTACACGGACGGTCAGTGACGTATATGCTCGAACCTCGTCTTGGGTTCGGGATGTAAACAAGAACAATCGTTCGGTAGACAAAAAGTTGCCTGTCGATTCGCATCGCGCTACTGGAAACGACGAAATTATTCTTAAAGCGATTGCTGATACTGCAGCAGCAGCAAAAACTCTAGCTTCAGGTAGTAGAGCCAAAATAGAACTCCCCACATTCTTCGGGAATGGTTCGCAATGGCTACAGTTTAAACGTCAGTTCAGTAGTACTGAATCTTTTTATTCCCCCGCAGAGAACGTTGCGCGTTTACAGAACGCGCTCCGCGGGCCCGCGCGTGAGGCGGTCGCGTCGCTGCTCCATACCGCAGCAGCCCCCGAAGAGATCATGCACGCACTTGAGCGAACATTTGCGTGCCCGGAAATGATAGTCTTCGGCGAGGTACAGGTTTTGAAGACGCTACCGCGACTCGGCGCCGATCTTAAGGAAATTGGTATTTTTGCCAACAAGGTACGCAACAGCTTATCCACTATGAAATTACTCGGCCTACGAGAATATTTGCAATCACCCGAGTTATTTCATAGCATTCTAGGCAAATTTAACCCTCTAATGAAAATGAGATGGTCTGACTATGCGGCTGAAATGTCAAATCCTCTCACGTCAAAGTTGGAACTCTTATCTGATTTTCTAACACGTGAACACGAGCGTCATATTAAGTTCGCATTATTACCTGATTTAGGTCTTATTACTACACAACAAAACGGCAATTTGCCCGTACATAAACAATTTAAACGTGAAAATATTCACACTGTGACACATGACAAAAATAAAACTAAAATAAGTGACAAAACTGAATGTGTTTATTGTAAAAAGTGCCATGATATAAAAAACTGTTCTGAATTTACAACGTTATCAGTAGAAAACAGGTGGTGCTGGTTGCGTGAACAAAAAATCTGCTACAAATGTCTTAAGCGTAATTCACATCAGTGGAAATTGTGTAAAGTTAACCCTTGTGGTGTCGACGGCTGTACTTTTAGACACCATCCCCTTTTACACGGCAGGCAGGATGCGTTTACATCACCGCAAACACAAATTGCACAAGCGTTTCATAATACAGTGTGTACAACTGTGCCCAACCATACAGGGTGTAAAACACAACTAGACAATACAGAGTGTAAAGCACCGTTGGTCAAAACTGTGTTCGATAATAATAGGTGTGCGATTGCGGCTGAAACTGATGTCCAACTAGCGTCGTGCTCCTCGCCAGCTACACAAAAACTGTCAAAAGAAAATGTGATGGTTTCTAACACAGGTATTTTGAGTGACAATGTTGCAACATTAACCAAAACACATTCATACAACACATTATTAAAAGTGGTACCAGTTATTGTGTCCGGGCCAGCTGGCAGTTATGAGACCTTCGCACTCCTAGACGACGGCAGTACAGCGTCGATTATTGACTCTAACGTCGCCGCTCGTATAGGGGTGTCAGGGCCTGAAGAGCTTATAACTGTCAACGCTGTAGGTGGCTTACATAAAACTACAAAGATTTCTTATGTTGATTTTTACATACAGGGAAAGCATGAACGTAACAGGTTTTTAGTCAATCGTGCCAGGGCGATGCCCTCACTCAGTTTGAGCTCGCAAACATTGTCTAAGGAGACCGTGCAGTCTTACGATTACTTAAGTGACTTAACCGATTATCTGACATATACTAACGCTACACCAACCGTACTTATTGGTGCTGAGCACTGGCATCTGTCAATATCTCGTAATATCCGTGCAGGTAAGCGTAATGAGCCTGTAGCTTGTCAAACTTGGCTAGGTTGGACATTGTATGGAGTGGCTTCTGGTAAAACTAAACCAGTTGAGTTTGTCAATCATTGTCAACTTGACAACATTCAACTAACTGAACATGAGCGTTTAGAACTTCTTATAAAAGAACATTATAAATTGGACTCGCTAGGTATTTGTAAACGTGATAACTTACATAGTAAACTGGATGCTCGAGCTGTTGAGATTTTAAACAACACTACCACACGGTTGCCATCTGGCAGGTATCAGGTAGGACTACCATGGCGTGACAACATTAAGTGCGTTCCCGACAACTATCCTCAAGCTCTATCACGCTTTCTGAGTCTAGAGAGACGTATGCTTAGAGAGCCCGATTTTGCAGAGGCGTACAAAAGGTTTATTGACAATATGATAACTAAAGGTTATGCTGAGGAGTGTGATCCTGCCACATACTATGGACATTCTACCAATACTAGGAACTTTACTGAATCTATCGACAGTGAATATAATTTACGCAGTGGTTCACACAAAAATTACACTTCGTCAGGTAGCGTTCACAATACTAATGGTACAGTCAGTGCGAATAAAGTGCAACCAAAATATAATAACCAAATGTCAACTGATAAAATAAACATAAAAACAACTTCTAATACAACTGAAAGTGACACCAATACAAGAGTAAGATGGTACTTGCCACATTTTGGCGTTTATCATCCACAGAAACGTAAACTTCGCGTAGTGCACGATGCTGCAGCGTCAAATCAGGGCATTTCTTTAAATGCGCTGCTTCTTCAAGGGCCTGATCTTTTAGAAAATTTATTAGGCATTCTTTGGCGTTTTAGAGAGGGCGCTGTTGCAGTGACAGCTGATATTAAGGAGATGTTTCCCCAAATACGGATTCGTGAACAGGATAGGGACGCATTACGTTTTCTATGGCGTGACGTAGGGTCTAAGAACACCACGCCTCTGAAAGAATACCGAATGACAGCTGTCATTTTTGGAGCATCATCCAGCCCATTTACTGCGCTGTACATAAAAAATAAAAATGCTAGGTCACATCAGGATTTGTATCCCAAAGCTGCCAATGCAAGTATCGACAGCTCCTATATGGACGACTTTTTGGATAGTCTTGATTATGTATCTGAGGCTGCCCAGTTAGCATCTGATGTTGTTACTATCCACCGCGACGCCTGTTTCGAAATGTGTGGTTGGATTTCTAACAATCAGGAGGCGTTGCGCCTTGTACCTGCCGAGTTACGCGCCACAAACCCCGCTGAAGTGTCACTTGGTAGTGAGTCAAGTAACGTCAGAGCCTTAGGTGTTTCATGGGATCCTATTTCGGATACCATTGGTTTTAGGACTGGTCTAGAAGGGCTAAAGTTACAAGGTGTTTTCACTAAGCGTAGAGTTTTATCCCACCTTATGAAAGTGTACGACCCTCTAGGTTTGCTTGGCCCCATAGTGGTCAAAGGTCGTATACTGCTCCAGGAGGCATGGAGATCAAACATCGACTGGGATACAGCTTTCCCACCTTCACAGGTTTCGAGGTGGAACGAATGGTTTAAGGAGCTGTCAGATATTTCTAATATTAGAATCCCACGTTGGTACGCTAAAGTGAACGGCGAGCCTCTGCACAGAGAGCTACACATTTTTTCAGATGCGAGCGAACTTGCCTATGCGACTGTAGCTTATTGGCGTTTCCTGTATGCAGATGGTACAGTCAAGCTCGCTCTTATAGCTAGTAAAGCAAGAGTGTCACCATTGAAGCCCACTTCAATCCCACGCTTAGAATTGCAGGGTGCTTTAATAGCTTCACGTCTTGCTGCTACAATTAAGGAATCACACAAGAAAAAACCTATCCGAACATTCTTTTGGACGGATTCGAGAACTGTCCTTAGTTGGCTAAGAAGCGACGCACGCACGTTCAAACCCTTTGTGGCCCATAGAGTCGGGGAAATAACTGAAAATTCCTGCGTTCAAGACTGGAGATGGGTCCCAACCGACTTGAACGTTGCGGACGACGCCACTCGAATAAAACCACTTCACCTTAACCCTGACCACCGATGGTTCACCGGTCCATCATTTCTTCTGGACCCTCCAGAATATTGGCCCGTAGAACCAGCTGGCCAGCCTCCAGTTCATGAAGAGCATAAGCAAGCTCCTGGACTTGTGGTTGGGCATCTGGTTGTCACCGCGGATTTCAGTCGTTTCAGTGACTGGTTGCGTTTACACCGTGCCACTGCTCGTGTTTTGCAGGCTATTTCTAAATTTCGTTCGGTTTTGGACCGCGTTAGACGCACTAATACTCCTAACACCGATGTTAGAGTTCGTCAATATACAAACGCGCCTACGTCCACCACTCTATTACCCCTGACAGCGGAATTGATCGAAGCCGCAGAAAGGCACGTCTTGCAGAAAATACAGTCCGAAACATTTGGAGATGAAATTCAGCGGATCAAAAAAGGAGAGTTGTTGCCGAAGAGTAGTCGCTTGGCAAAGCTATCACCCAAGATGGGAACTGACAATTTGCTACGTTTAGTCGGCAGGATTGAGGCTGTAGAAGATGTCGGTACTGAAGTCAAATCGCCCATACTGTTAGTTGGTCATCACCCAGTCGTGCGCCTCTTGGTTCTTTTTTACCATCGCAAAGCTGGACATGCGAACAATGAGATGGTCGTCAATGAGCTCAGACAAAAATACTGGCTTCTTCCCTTGCGCAGCACCGTACGAGGCGTCACCAGCAAATGCTTGTTTTGTCGGATCAGAAAGTCCAAACCGATGAATCCAATGACTGGAAACCTTCCTCCACAGCGGCTTGCTCACCATCGCCGTCCATTTACTTACACTGGATTGGATTATTTTGGCGCAATAAATACCACGATCGGTCGCAAACAGGAGAAACGATACGTAGCCCTGTACACCTGCTTAACATCCAGAGCTGTTCATTTAGAACTAGTGCATTCCCTCTCTGCTGATTCAGCAATCATGAGCTTTCGTCGATTCATCGCAAGGAGAGGTGCTCCGGACACAATATTCTCCGACAACGGTACTTGTTTCGTTGGCGCTGACCGAATCTTGCGAGAGTTCTACCAAACAGGGGTGAATGATTTTGCAGCCAGTCGAGGGATCAAGTGGAGCTTTATTCCCCCCGCCGCTCCTTTCTTCGGTGGATGCTGGGAACGGCTAGTTCGCACCGTTAAAGTTGCACTGAATGCCACTCTTCGCGAAAGGGCGCCTAACCCAGAAGTGCTTGTGACCCTCCTACTAGAAGCCGAGGCCATTGTGAACTCTCGCCCCCTAAGTCACGTTTCAGTAAGTCATGATGACCAGGAGACTTTGACACCTTTTCATTTTTTGATCGGCTCCACCTCCAACCAGGTCCTTCCTGCAACCTTAAACGATCGAGATCTCCTTCGAAGAGCGGACTGGAGGAAGGCCTTGAGATTAGCTGACCATTTTTGGAATCGTTGGGTGAAAGAGATCCTACCGACCATGCAGCCACGACAAACAGGCGAAAATAGAGAACGCGACTTAAACATCGGCGATCTAGTGCTCATCGTGGATGAGAATCTACCAAGAGGAACATGGCCACGAGGCCGAGTTACTGCTACCTTCCCTGGCCGCGACGGCGTAGTCAGAGTGGTGGACGTAGCCACACAAGGTGGCCTTCTTCGTCGGCCCTCTAAGAAGTTAGTCAGGTTAGACGCGTAAGGCTTCAACCTATTGGCTAACCTGGTTAGTTTGTGTGCTTTCGCACACAAGGGGCCGGGATGTTGCGGTTGCAACCTTTTTATAAACCTTTTTTTAGAAGACTTCTGTCATCTGCCTTTTTATTGATTTTTTTGTATTTTGTTTTACATTTTACTTGTCAATATATTCTCGCTTCATGGAGACGTTGTGTTTGGTTTTACTTCATTTTCCTATCGTTTCCACTCCCACTGCTATCGAAGTCTCTTTTTCACTCGTACTGCGCCAGGTATGGCAATCCGGTACATTAGTTAGGATTTATCCAGAAACCAAACGAGGCTCCGAAGGGGGAGAGGGTGTTTACGAAAACCTCACGACTGATCACGTTAGGGGAGGGGGGTACACTCTATCTAAAATATCTCCATATGCGAAGAGATATTTTTTAGGGAAATGTGAGTCTTAGTAAGTATTTTAGCCGTCACCTGGTTACAACCCAGTCTAGGAAGCTAAACCTCGAAACGTTCGTAACTTTGATGAAATTTGGTACGTATGTTCATTGATAGCCTTGTATCCGTCCCCAAGTCCCCAGGCCAGGACCTTCTAAAGCCGCCGCTATCTTGGAGAATACACTCCATCCGGAATATATGCGAATACTTAGATACTTTTTTATAATAGGGTCAGAAAGCGTGGGTGCGCGGGGCCCATAGCATTTGCTACTCTTGCTATATGGCTAATCCGCCACTGGTACAGGGTCATCATCTTAAAGCGTATTCCCGGTTGTAACCCAAAGGAGCCAACCCCGGGGGCCCACTTTATCCTTTGGCGAACAATCAATAGATTCTTGTAGGTCGGCAAAAAGGAGGAATGAGAAGCAGTGTAGTGGGATAGCAGACTATCATCGCACAGCACCGGCCGCGCGTCGCGCCCTACTTGCTCACACGCAATTGAAACTCATTAGGGAAACATGTCAATTCTAATTACACTTAAGTCTTTAACTTGCTAATCATGTTATTATATAAATCGTTCACATTACGAGTACACCAATACTAATTAACCTGTCGGAATTAGTTAATTGAGATATTTTTTTCTAAAATTTGGGATATTTTCGTCGACTGTATAAATCCGCCAGGCGATTCTGCCGACTTCAAATTTGATGGGGTTGCATTGTTTTAGTAGTAAACACTTTATTGCACAAATCAAGTACATAGTAGAGAACAAACTTAATAATAGATATACGCTACGGTGTACGGTTTTATTACGGAGGGAACACGAACAAAATTAATGTCATACAGTGAAGTTTATCTTCACTGTATGACATTAATTTTGTTATAATTGTAAACTCGAAATTATTATTCCTTCTCGAACTGTACATTAATATTTTGACATTAAAAATGTATCCCGTGTGGTTGCCGGGTAAGAATTGCGCCACCCCATCTCTTCCCGTGGGTTTCGTAGGAGGCGAATAAGGGAAAATCGGAGGGTGGGCAGCAGCATCCTTCGATCATTACCACCATCAAACTGCGGTCGCCAACCCGCTTGCCAAGCGTGGCGACTATGGCAAATCCCCCCCAAGGGAAAAATAAAAAACATGCCCAGAAAAATTAAACCAAGACCCCTAGTCCCCGGCGGCCCCGCTATTCCTGGCTCCGGTAGCGGCCATGGTAACGGCGGGGCAGGGGGTGCTACAGTGAATCCCCGGCAGAGACCCGGCTACCAAAACCGACGACCCTTGGCCCTGGCAACATTTAACTGCCGAACACTGCGGACCGACGAGAAACTGCTGGAACTGGAGGAAGAATTGAGCAAGATACGTTGGGGAATCGTAGGGTTATCAGAAATCCGTAGAGAGGGGGAGGATACGATAACCCTGAAGTCCGGTAACTTGCTTTATTTCCGGGAGGGCGACCAACAGTCCCAGGGAGGTGTCGGGTTTATCGTCCACAAGTCCCTCGTAAACAGCGTGGTGAAAATCGAGAGTGTGTCGACCAGGGTAGCGTGCCTTGTACTAAGAATGACCCAACGGTATTCGTTGAAGGTCATACAGGTTTACGCACCGACCTCGACGCACTCCGACGATGAGGTGGAAGCTATGTACGAGGATATTTCCAGAGCCATTCATAGCTCCAAAACTCACTTCACAGTTGTTATGGGGGACTTCAACGCTAAACTGGGCAAACGGGACGGTGAAGAGCTGAGAGTGGGGCAATTTGGAGTGGGGCGAAGGAATCACCGGGGACATCTACTGGCTGGTTTCATGGAGAAGGAGGGACTCTACATGATGAACTCCTTCTTCAGGAAACGTGAGCATAGGAAATGGACCTGGATGAGCCCGGATGGTGCAACGAGGAATGAGATAGACTTTATCATGTCGACGAAAAGGCATATATTTAATGATGTCTCTGTGATCAACGCGGTCAAGACGGGCAGTGATCACCGTATGGTACGAGGCACATTAAATATTCAGTTCAAGCTAGAGAGAAGTCGATTGATAAAGTCTACGCTCCGCCCGGCACCAGCCCAACTACAAAACCCCGAGAGCTTTCAACTCGAATTGCAAAACCGTTTCGTATGCCTAGGGAGCGACGTGGACGAAAACAACGATGGGTTTGTGGAAGCTGTCCATACGGTCGGGTCCAAGTTCTCCAAGACCCGTCGTAAAAAGGTCCAGAAGATCTCTGACTTCACTCTGAAGCTCATGGATGTAAGACGTGAGATGATCCTGCAGTCTCCAGATGATGCATCTCGCTTTCGGCGGCTCAACAGACAGATCTCGAAGTGCCCGAGGCGCGATTTACGCCGATTTAACACTAACTGTGTTGAAGAGGCTATTGAGCGCAACAGAGGCTCTAAGGTTTTCGCTAGATATCTGTCTGTTGGTCAGAGCCAGATGACTAAGCTGAAGACCGACGATGGCAGGATCATTTCTTCCAAACCTGAGCTTCTGCGTGAAGTTGAAAGGTTCTATGGGCAGCTATACACAACCACCCGAAGACCCGTCGTTGATCTAGCCAAAGACCCTAGAGCTAGATTAACCCGACATTATACCGAAGATATCCCGGACGTCAGCCTGTATGAGATTAGTATGGCTCTCAAACAGTTGAAGAACGGCAAAGCCCCGGGTGACGACGGAATTACAGCCGAAATCCTGAAGGCGGGCGGTAAACCTGTCCTCAGAGCCCTTCAGACGCTGTTTAATTCTGTAATTCACGAGGGGAAAACGCCGCAAGCATGGAACAGAAGTGTGGTGGTACTTTTCTTCAAAAAAGGCGATAACACTTTGCTGAAGAATTATAGGCCCATCTCACTTCTGAGCCATGTTTACAAGCTGTTTTCGAGAGTCATCACGAACCGTCTCGAGCGCAGGTTTGACGACTTCCAGCCTCCCGAACAAGCCGGATTCCGAAAAGGCTACAGTACCGTAGACCACATACATGCCTTGCGGCAGGTTATACAGAAGACCGAAGAGTATAACTTGCCACTTTGTTTGGCATTTGTGGACTACGAGAAAGCCTTCGATTCGATCGAGACTTGGGCTGTACTGCAGTCTCTCCAGAGGTGCCAAGTTGACTACCGGTATATCGAAGTCCTAAAGTGCCTGTACGAAAACGCCACCATGTCCGTCCGACTACAGGACCGGGAAACAAAGCCTGTTCCACTGCAGCGGGGAGTCAGACAAGGAGATGTGATCTCTCCGAAGCTCTTCACCGCTGCACTGGAGGATGCTTTCAAATTTCTGGACTGGGAAGGACGAGGCATCAACGTAAATGGCGAGTTCATCACTCACCTTCGATTTGCTGACGACATTGTAGTCATGGCTGAGACCATGGAGGACCTCAGTACAATGCTCGTTGATCTCAGCAGAGTTTCCGATCGAGTTGGTCTGAAAATGAACATGGACAAGACGAAGGTCATGTCTAATGCCCATGTCGTACCAACTCCCGTAATAATCGGCGGCTCGGCGCTCGAAGTTGTTGACGAGTACGTATACCTGGGACAAACAGTCCAGTTAGGTAGGTCCAACTTCGAGAAAGAGATCACTCGTCGAATCCGACTCGGCTGGGCAGCGTTCGGGAAGCTTCGCAGTGTATTCTCGTCCAGTTTACCGCAGTGCCTCAAGTCAAAAGTCTTTGACCAGTGTGTGTTGCCAGTGATGACATATGGATCCGAGACATGGGCGCTAACGATGGGCCTCATAAGAAAGCTCAAGGTCACCCAAAGAGCAATGGAAAGAGCTATGCTCGGGGTTTCTCTGCGTGATAGAATTAAGAATGAAGCTGTCCGTAGCAGAACTGGGGTCACCGACATAGCCTTCAAAATTGCGAGACTAAAGTGGCAGTGGGCAGGGCACATTGCTCGCAGGACTGACGTTCGATGGGGCCAGAAACTGCTTGAGTGGCGTCCACGCACCGGAAGACGAGCTGTCGGTAGGCCTCCGACAAGGTGGAGTGATGACCTGGTGAAGGCAGCGGGAATCCGGTGGAAACAAACGGCACAGGACCGGTCTAAATGGCGAGCCTTGGGGGAGGCGTATGTTCAGCAGTGGACGTCTTTCGGCTGAAATGATGATGATGATGATGATGAAAAATGTATTAAATAAATAAATAAAATAAATATTTGTGGACAATCTTACACAAATCGAGCTAGTCCCAAACTAAGCAAAGCTTGTACTATGGGTACTAGGCGACGATATACATACTTATATAGATAAATATATAAATACATAGAAAACATCCAAGACTCAGGAACAAATATTCGAGTTCATCACACAAATAAATGCCCTGACCGGGATTCGAACCCGGGACCTCCAGCTTCGTAGGCAGGGTCACTACCAACTAGGCTAAAGCGGTCGTCAAACTTATTATAGTTAGACTTTCTTAAATTGTAAATTAATATTTTGACATGTAAAAATGCCCTTGTGGCCTATTTGCAGAATATATGTTTGATTTTGATTTTGATTTTTGATTTTGAGGTCCTACGACCACTTCATCATCATGAGCTCTCAGTCACCCAATGCTAGACTGTCTAGTCTAGACATCTTCCCTAACTCACGTCACCAGTCATCAAATCTCAACGACAGAAATGGTCATAGGTTTTACATATACTGTCAAATTATTGTCAACCAACTTATACACAGAACAAGTTCTCAGCAAGTGTGAACTAAACACACGCTGAAGCTAATTAAAAAGCTTGTAATAAAAAATTACCTAACCCTCACCAAAAGAAACGGCGATTCCCTCCCTGGTCGGCGCGCGCGCAGTGCACGCCCGCGCGCCGACGCAAGCGCACCTCCGTCCAGCTAAAGATGATCCATTTTTATGGAGAAAATGTGATACAGTCGATCAGGCTCGGTTAATTTTGTAAAGTACTGTGATTAGTGACTGTTTGAAAAGTACTGTTGTGTGATTTGGAATTGTGAATTTTGGTGGCGCATTTTAATAAGGTATTGTATTTTTTATTTTGATTTGTTTTAAACAACTTAAAAGGGAAATTACAGTAAATAAATAAAAAACTAAAAACCTAAAATTACCTACAAATAAAAAATGTCTTCCAAATCAGCATAATCTTCATATTTGTTGTATAAATATCATGAATATTGAAAAATAATGGGCATTTTAAGGAAGTTATTTTAATTATAAAATGAAACTATACTTGAGTTACGGTAATTATTATTATTATTGTCTTAAATTATCGATTGGAAATCCTGTGTAAGTACAACATTAATTTAATTATTTTCAGTGAGAATAATTGGTGATGAATGAGAAAAAATTAATTCATTAATATAATTTCAAATTTATGGCACCTGTACACTGTAACCTCTGCAGTTGTTACACATGCGATCGCGAAGAACTTGCGATCAAGCCTAACCTGAAGAATGATGAATCTTATAAAGGGTCGGCAACGCGCACGTGACTCCTTTGGAGTTGCGGGCGTCTATAGACTGCGGTGGCCGGTTACCATCAGGTGGACCGTACGCTTGTTTGCCACCGGCGTTGTATAAAAAAAAATGATAGAACCACCCTCGACACATATAGTTCCTATTCGTTCCGGTACCGCCGCATATCCGGTTAGTCAGTCCGACCCAAGCCGGGCCTAGCTGACTTTCTTGCTGGACTCGTCTCAGCTGGGCTAGGTTTAGTGAACCAGCGACAAAACTCCCAGTAGCTCGATTCCACTGACATCTCAGATTTGGTTGAAGCCGCTCAACCAATCTCACTGGAGCGCAAACTCTTAGAGTATTCCAGTGTTTTAAACCGCCCGCATAGTCGTGTCGAAAGTTTTCCCCTAGATTTTCCCCAGGCTAATGTCCAACCGCGCACTCCTATCGCTTTATTGGGCCCGGCCTGTAAAGCCACAGTGCACAGTCAGGTTAAAAAAGGAATACCTTCACCATCAGTCCATCATCATATCCCATACGTATTCGGTCGCAGCGAGAGCTATCTATTGCTCAGGTGATATAGAAAAAAACGTTTATTTGGTGTACATACAGATAAAAAGAAGATATTACAAATTAGAAGTGGGTATACACCAAAAAGGTTGTCGCTCAGCATGTGCCACGACTGATGTGTCGTGACGCTGATTTTCAGGACATCCAAAAAATATATATACTAGTCTTAACCTAATGCATATATAATGGGTGACGACACGACCGCTCTTAATAACACAGCTCAAATAACGTTTATATTGTTTGGCAACACTAAAACAAACAAGTTCCATTTGAGTTGTTGTAACGGCCAAATCCTAATGAAAAGAAAAAAATAGATAAAGCCAATATTTGCACCGAATGAGCGACTACATTCGCAAATGTCGTAATCATTAGTTAAAGGTGGGGTGCGATAATTATTTTGACATCCATTTTGAAATTGGAAAGCTTTTAAGCACTTTGAATTAATTAGCTTGGCAATTATATGGATTTATATGAAAAGTATCCATATAATTGTGGAGATATCCTGAAGTTTCGAGTCTGCCTTCGAGTTGGAGGAACATCATCTTTGAATTATTAATTATTTGACGACCGGTTTAGCCTAGTGGGTAGTGCACCTGCCTGTGAAGCTGACGGTCCTGGGTTCGAATCCCGGTCAGGGCAAATATTTGTGTGATGAGCATGAATATTTGTTTCTGAGTCTTGGATGTTTTCTATGTATTTAAGTATTTATATCTATTAAATATCGTCGTCTAGTACCCATAACACAAGCCTTCTTGAGCTTACTGTGGGGCTAGTTCGATTTGTGTAAGATTGTCCTCTAATATTTATTTATTTATTTTATTTATTTATTAAGCATTCTTTGACTTTATGATCCTTCTTAAATTCTTCTCATTCGATGTAGTAGCTTGTCACCACGGTGACCGGGACGGATAGCTACATATCGTAGATATGCATCACGCGGAGCACTTTCGCTGGCACAGTTCAAGGGCGGTGCGCCGGCGCAGGCACCTGTCGTACTGACGTCGGCACTAGGAGACAGGCAGCGACTCCCAACAACCACAACCTGTCGGAGTTAATGAGACTCACTGAAGTTCCTAGTACAATGGCATTACGGGCAAGAAGTCCAAGTTATCAGACTACAGTCAGTGATATGCGAACTGAAGAGTCATTTCCGGTACCTCTACTTCAAAAGTCAGACCGGCTTCCGACTGAAGCCTCCAGGCGACACAGCCTGGACAGTTATTGGATAACAGATTTATGAAAAAGGGATGCCAGAACAGACTAATTGCGTGAAGGAACAAAAATTTAAAATAATGCCAACCTGCTGATTCACAAGTCTCGATTTTCTTTAAACTGGTAGGAAATTTTGATTTGATTTGATTTTGCTAAGAAAAGTCTTGAAAGTTCTAACGAAAATATATATGTAGTCTTATTCTGCCTCGTGATACAACCATCAATATAACACCCGGAGAATCTGCACATCAACAATGTGAGAGAAATCCCCTGCATGTGTAGTTCTGACTTGGTTGTGTAGGCAATAAACTTACTTTAATCTTAATTTTGTATTGAGCAGTACCGCTGATAACGTAAACTACAATTTAAATATAAAGGAAAAATTGAAAAATTTAGGCACCGAGCAGGATTTGAACCTATAGCTGAGTGCCGGGAGATCGCAGGTTCAAATCCTACTCGGTGCCTAAATTTTTCAATTTTTCCTTTATTTCTAAAGTTACTTTAATCTTGTTCATTGCTTATTAAGAAAACAAACGCAGCTCCCCTACTTGCGCGGTCTCAAATTCATCAAACTTATAGCCCAATTATGCAAATGAATGTATCTGTTACCGTCAAAAATATCCGATAGCAGAATCAAACTTTGAAATGGAAAGTATCCGGGGCCGGGGATTACGTAAACCGACGACTAATTACACAATATGTATGTAATAATAGATATAATAACGACTAATAACGAAAACGATGGCTTATTAATAAATTACTTATAGAAAGTTTCAAATTGCGGTCAATTTGTGTCGGATCTACCAATCATATTAGTTAAACTGAAATTAAGTCCAAACCAAAACTTCGAATAAGTACAATAAGAACCAATAGAGTTATTATATCAAAACTGGCCAAAAGTAGTGTGAGTACAGACCTACCGAACGTGAAGTGTTGAGTCTTATCCTTGCCCCGAAAAAGCGTAGGTAAGTGTTAGTAATTGTGTTGCGCAATGAAAAACTTTTAGTAAAGTTCATCATCATCATCATTTCAGCCGAAAGACGTCCACTGCTGAACATAGGCCTCCCCCAAGGGCTTGTTTTTTATTTTTCCCTTGGGGGGGAGTTGCCATAGTCGCCACGCTTGGCAAGCGGGTTGCCGACCGCAGTTTGAGTTAGTAAAGTTATCAATAAATTATTACGAATGGAAAGTTTAAAGTCAGCGATGGCTTTTTGATTGTAGGTAACAATCGAAGATTATGGGAAAAAGATTGGAGAGAATAGTCTGTTGGTCAATAATTGAAAGCTGTGACTCCGAATGGCAAACTTCGCCCATTTTCAAAGTAGCTACGAAATATGCCCCAATATTACTTAATAATATTCCCATCTGCGAAATGGTAGGAGAAAAGTTATTCGACCCGACCTTGTTCGGATTAACTTCGGAATAAGTATATCGATTAATAATTCATAACCTTTCCCGCGAGATGTCACTAGTTCCGGGTTTCTAAATATTTGCTGTCCGAAGAAAGTCCGTATGACAAGTGTTAGGTAACGTTGTGTGGGTGTGAAATGCCTGACACAATACTGCTAAGTGCTAACAGTATACAAATATATAGTTAGGTTATCCTATCCTAATAATATTATAAACGTGAAAGTTTGTGCGGATGGATGTACGTTCCGCTTATTCTCAAAAACTACTGAACGGATCTCTATGAAACTTTCCAGTATTGTAGCTTAGACATCAGAATAGGATATAGGCTACCTTTTATCCGCGGGTAACACCGCAAGGCGCTGCTAGTATTATTATATATACTACATACACATTTTATTTTCAAATATTTTCTTAAAATTATATAGCTTATATTTCTGCCACCGGATTATCTTTTAGGTGTCTTTAAATCTCTCTAATCTCACAAGTTTCATAACCAAGGATTCAATCTCTTAAGGAACCGATATTCAAGGGACCAATTTGTCTTGGGCGAGCTGACTCCCAAAGTACCGCTTTTGTGAAAACTGTTAAACGAGACGAAATCATAACATAGGGGTAAATAACTGGGGCATCTTATCGTTAATCCCTTAGAAGAATACTCCTGCGTCGGTTACCGTTATACCTGCAGATTCCTCAAAACTAACGAACTTCGTTTTCGGTTTATGGTGGGCTCTTAGTGTACTGGTACGTAATGCGGGCGGGTCTCTAAAGTTAGAATACTGGTTTATATATTTATACTAAGTGAAATGGACACTCAACTATTGTGTATATTGGAGATGTTATCTCAACTAAAAGGGACTTTATTGTAATATTGACGCGCGAGAAAGTTCACTCTTTCCTGCTACTCAATTTACAGGTCGAAAGTGTTGCCTCGGCGACGTGTTTGTGTGCGACGCAGACGTGTCAGTGAACGTTCGTGTCTAGTTATTATTGTGGTAAATCATTCAAAGCAAACATTTTTTATACCACATCGATGCTGCCCTGATTGTAAGCGGTCACCGTAGTCTATCTATGGACGCTTGTAACGCTAGTAGCTTTACCATGAGTTTGCTTGACCGTACTCGCTAGCGACTGCGTAAACGATTTAGTATGCCGATTCTTAGTTCTATTACATACCATCCATTATGGCTGGATACCATCCTTACTTGGTCGAAATTCCTCTTATTCGAACCAAGCGCTTTGCATCATCTTTTATAATGCTCACTTCTAAGGTTTGGAGTTCTCTGCCGGCGTTTGTGTTTCCGAGCTCATATAACCTAGACCTTTTTAAGGCACGAGTGAATAGGCACCTTCTGGGTGAGCTCGCTTCATCGTCGGCCTCATCTTTGCCCCCTGGCTAGATGCTGGCCAAGAGCGATCCCATTTTTAATAAAAAAAAAAACCACCAGAGGCGCTGTACTTTTGCCAATACAATTTTTACGCAGTCGCTAGAGATTACAGTCGTGGAAACTCATGGTAAAGGTACAGGCGTGTCACATGGATGCTCCGATTTTTTTAAATGTTACATACGCCTTTCTTGAATAACCCCAGATTGAGAATAGTCCCTCGGGGTAACCTCGTCTCGGCATGCAGCTCACTCTCCGCAAACGGTGGGTTAGAGTGAGATACAAGTATCGACAGGACCATTCTAGTATGATGTACATGCCTAGTTTATAGCCCCCATAAGGCGTTCGTTAGTTTACTTTTGCTGGATAGAGTGGCGATGTAATGGCGGGGTATTATCGATGCTTGTTATGTAGTTTTATGCATATTTGACGCTTAAGAATGTTGATTGGGGCTAACTTTCCCGCTAAGGCATACCCTTGACGATGGACTGGGCAAGTAGTATAATCCTAATTGCGGTGAGATGAAATTGTAGCATACTTATTTAGCACGAGTTTTTATGATAAAGGCGTTTTTATACGAATCCAGTTGCTGAAGCCGTGTACATTTTCGTTCTAGTCCAGTGCTCGATCGCTGCGTATTGTACATATTCATGTACATATTTTTCATTTTATATTTTATCCCCCCCCCCCCCCCCCCCCCGAAAACGTTTTAGCCGTCTGTTTACAGTGATTACAGCGATTTTTACACAGTTCACATGGTTTTTTCAATGTTTGTCCCCCCCCCCGAACCAAAAATCTGGATACGTGCCTGTTGGATGAGTTGATGAAGGGAAAGGATATTTTCTTGCTTTTTTTAATTTATTGCCATCCAATAGCTTCTTATACTAATTAAAACGGATACGACTCACTACTTCTCTAGGGAATTTAAAAATGCTAATATGTTTAATTGAAAAAGCTTCGTTCTTCCGAGGGTCGCAAACTGACGCAGGCCGCGTAACTGGCCTAGCGACCCTAATTAACAAGATCAATCACATAATACTTATGTCATAAATTGTACTGGGATGACAGCTCTGTCAAAATAACAGTGATAAACATCCTTATCTTTGCCTGGAGGTTTTTCGATAAGTACATAATTAAAAAAAAAATTATAAAAGTTTTGTTTATTTATTGTTTAGTTTATTTCATTCCTAGTTTTGGGGCACTCACTGAAAACCAGCGTCACGGTTTCCGTGATAACATGCTGAGTGGGTGTCCTATTTACCCCATAAGATGTACAAGTTGTTTTACAATTAAATTGTATACTTTTTAATAATAAATAAAAATAAAAAATAAATAAATATTAGAAGACAATCTTACACAAATCGAACTAGCCCCACAGTAAGCTCAAGAAGGCTTGTGTTATGGGTACTAGACAACGATATATTTAATACATATAAATACTTAAATACATACAAAACATCCAAGACTCGGAAACAAATATTCATGCTCATCACACAAATATTTGCCCTGACCGGGATTCGAACCCAGGACCGTCAGCTTCACAGGCAGGTGCACTACCCACTAGGCTAAACCGGTCGTCAATGTCTGCTAAATAAATACATTTCTATTCTATTCTATTCATAATTCGATCACCGTTCGCATACGGCACCTGTGAGGGGACGCGGAAGCGTGGAATCGATTTCCACGCGGCGCAGGCGCCGCCGGTATGCGGCGACGCATCTCGCGACTCGCGCGCAGCACGCGACGCGACGGTAACTGGCGCAGTGGGGCAGGCGGCTCCACTGTCCCGCGGGGGACGAATGCCAATATTTTGGAACTGTGCCTTTACCATGAGTTTACATGACCGTATTCGCTAGCGACTGCGTAAAAAATTGTATGTGCAAAGTAAGTAAGTAAGTAAGTAAGTAAGTAAGTATTTTTTATTTGTGATACACAGGTTACATGATAGGATGACAGAAATAATGAGTTAGACAGTCCTCTGTGGTCTACCCACAAGGGTGTACAAATATTTGGCCTTAAAAATTAAACATTACCTATACATTAGACTATGGTTTTACAGTGTTACAAGTGTTACAAAAGTACAGCGCCTCTGGCGGTTACGCAATAGAACTAAAAATCGGCATACTAAACCGTTTACGCAGTCGCTAGCGAGTACGGTCATGCAAAGTCATGGTAAAGACACTGATTCTCAAATCATGCGCTTATGAGGTAACGGCACAAGCATCCAAAGGCTACGGTGTCTGCTTACCAACAGCAGATCGTATGTTAGTTTTCAACCTCCAATGGTATTAAAAGTATTGTTATCCCCTCTTTTCATAATTCATTTATTGCAAACCATGGTATTTGTACAGTTGTTACAAAATATTATTTTTGACACACATGGCACCATGTTAGGGTATGGCATAACATGATACATAAAACTAGTTAAATGCTATATTCTTTGTTACATGTAGTTGCTTAAGGCCTTAAATTTTAATCTGTATTAGTGTGTGGTGTGGCGAGTTTATGTAGAAGGGTGAGAAATAGGTTATATGTGTTAAGGCAAAAGAAATTCGATTTGGGACTTGTTTATGTGAAAGTTTATGTTTTCTCAAAAAACACTACTGTAGTTAAATTATTTTTGTCTTTTCTTCTAACACGTAAGTACTCGTAGCTATCTTGACTCTGTCTCAGCACATTTTAGCCTTTACATTATTTGAACTATTAACGACTGCGTAAACGATTTAGTATGCCGATTCTTAGTTCTATTGCGTAGCCGCCAGAGGCGCTGTACTTTTGCCCATATAAATTACGCTGTCGCTAGCGAGTACGGTCATGTAAACTCAAGGTAAAGGCACTGTAGTTACTTATTAAAAGATAAATATTGACGTACTCATACTCAGCAACAATTGTTAGACACGGAAAGCCAGTTTTTACTCTGAACTTGTTGGGAATAGTTGGAACAGCCCCTAATGGCGTCGCTGCATCCGACATGCGCGTGCGCGTGCGTGTGGAAACGCGCCGCGGGCGTTGACCGCGCGTTTCTCTGCGTGCCCAGCGCTGGGAAACCACTGTAATTACTGGCCAATACGAGTGTGGACAGATACAAGCTGCAAGAGTGTCGTTTCACGACGATCGCGGAGTTATTGTGGAGAAATGGCTGGACTTTACAATTTACTCTAAACATCCTCCGTAGTCCACACGGGGTTGTTCTTTATTTCATCTATGAATGTTTTTTTGGACCTTTATATCTCGCTTTGACCAGTAAGTGATTGTTCAGCGTTAAGACCCGTAGACACGAAACGAGACGTTGATTCTTTTCGATACTTACTGATGCCTAGCTGAGTTTCTTGCTGGCCTTTCCTCAGCTAAGCTAAGTTTAGTAAACCAGCGACAAAACTCCCAGTAGCTCGATTCCACTCACAGCTCAGATTTGGTTGAAACCGCTAAACCAATCTCACTGGAGCGCAAACTCTTAGAGTATTCCAGTGTTCCAAACCACACGCGTGGTCGTGTCGGAGGTTTTCCCCTGGATTTTCTCCAGGCTACTCTCCAACCGCGCACTCCTATCGCTTTATTGGGCCCGGCCTATAAAGCCACAGTCAGGATAAAAAAAATAACGACGATTCTTCTCTATATCATTAATATCAGCTAAAAAAAATTTCTAAAAATTTCATTGTACAAAACAAAACGACTGCTTCGTTTTTTAAGGTATCATTTAGAATTAGGGTGCTACTGTAGGCATTTCAGAATTTCTTCTTAAAAGATTTCGCATAAAAAAAGCACGTAATTGGAATTTGGATAAAGTATTTCGACTCGCTTTCGCTAATTAGCCGCGGATTACACACTGTACAAACAAAACGCTTCAATAATTTGAGCAAATTGTATTCCCATACAAACGTAATGGCCGTTAAAAAGTAAAAATCGATGGTGTCGATGACCGCCGCCCAAACCTAACAGCGTACAGTCGACTCTCAATAAGCGCCTGTGAAGATTAAATATATGAAACGTTTCAAAATAAAGAACATGTCCAACGTATTATTGATATGAATTACAGCAATAATCAAAATAATGCAAGCACATAAGCTTGCTCATAGTTTGTCCTCTTTCAAGAATAATGTTCGGCAATGTTTGTTTTCTAGATAATATGAAGTGAGGGAAAACATTGTTTTTAATAATCTCTTTTACTTTAGTTAAACTACTTTGCATGAGTACACAACTTAATAGGTAATTATAACGGCACCTGTAACTTATTTAGTCAATAATTGTTACTTAGTAATATATGAAACTTTAGGCCTAATCTGCGTCCATTTTTGTATGAATTCTTTTGTACATGGCTGCTTGTTTTCTAAATAAACTAAAAAAATAAGGTAGATCACGATAAAAGACATCATTGCGTATTTTGAATATCAGTAAAGATGCTAATCGTTTTTAAGGGAAGTGTTAAATGAAATATGTGTTTTTGTTTTATATATCTAGAATATTTTTGGTACCTACCTATCTATTTTTATGTTACGAACGCAAAGATTTTTCTAGTATTCGATCTTCATCAGAGTTCACATAAAAAGGTTTAACAGCCAATTAAACGTCCTTCAAACCCTCGGCAAGGTTCCGAACAAGGCTGCAAGTGGTTTTGGGCGAAGTGTACTCATTTTTTGTTAACTTTCGCCCGGACCGGTCGGACTTTCATCGACTTTTGTTTCTCGCTCGTTACGCAAACGTTACCCAACCCGGGTAACCGAGCCGTTGAGTAATTCAGACTACGAGACGGCATTCCGGGGCAATTGATTTTGAAAATGAGACTCATCATCATAATCATTCAGACGCTCGCAGGTCACTTTACGAGTATATCGCCATCTAACTGAAGAACCTCTTCGTGTGCCAAGACGCCATCTTGGTCTTGAGCCTAGAACCATACACATATATGCCAGCCTAAGTAACAAGCACGTTGTTTGTTAACCAAGGGTTTTGAAAGTGAGCCATTTCACCAGACATATTTTGGCGCTCGATCGAATTGTATTCAATGTATATTATATGGATCATAAATTACAGGTCATTCAGAATCGTTTTCTCCGTAAGGCGACTGGTGCTCCGTGGTACCAGTCGAACCGCAGTCTGCACCACGACATGGGGATTAGCACTATGTATGCTTTCTTTAAGCAGACTGCCAGACGTTATTTTGACAACGCTCCCCATCACTATGATTCGGTTGAAACCGCTCAACCAACCTCACTGGAGCGCAAACTCTTAGAGTATTCCAGTGTTCCAAACTACACGCGTGGTCGTGCCGGAGGTTTTCCCCTGGATTTTCCCCAGGCTACTCTCCAACCGCGCACTCCTATCGCTTTATTGGGCCCGGCCTATAAAGCCACAGTCAGGTTCAAAAAAAAGGATCATAAATTTTAATTTTAAGTATGAAGTACTGTGGAATCCGGATAAAGCGACAGTCAAGGGATCGGTGATATTATGTCGCACTAACAGGACGTCGCACAAAACGGACTGATTTACTTTGAAAATGTTTGGTATGAAATCTAATGTGGGGTGATTTCGAAGTCGTTATAAGCGGTCAAATGTTATAAGCGAAGTCGTTATAAGCGGATTCTACTGTATTTTGCTATACCCTATCAGGGTCCATGAGATAACTAAACAAAATGTAACACCTGTACTGTACCATGGTTGCAAATAAATGAATTATGAATTATAAATTGAGAGCGCCAATAGGTGACATGGGTGCTTTCACCCGAATTAGAAACTCTAATTTTCATTTCGACTACGAGGAAAATAAACAAGAAATAAAAATAATAGTAAATGATATTCTAGTCGTATCTAAGGATCCAGTAATAAAAACACGCGTTGCAGAAAAAAAATACTTTCCACCCTAGGGTCTTAAAAGCGACTTTCAACCCAATTATCTACTCATGAAAATCGAACTTTCCGAATAGGAGATGTGAAATAGTACATTACTTATCAAGGGCGGTAAAACAAAGAATGTCTCAGATCGCAGGTGTTTGACGCCCGAGCCGAAGGCAAGGACGATAATTATGCGATCTGAGGCTTTCTTAATTACCGCCCGAGGTAAGTACAAAATTTTATGTCACCCCCTGGCCAGGAAGTGGGATTTTCCGCGCACGGGGCGTGCGGTAATTGCCACTTTATGGCCAGGTGTGACATAAAAGACATTTACCTTAAATCTCCTATGACAAAACTGTCCACGACATTCATATATTCAATGGTCGCCATGTCACAAACTACTTTTAAATCGTACTGAATTGAACCCAGCTTAGCAACGGCAATGAACAATATTTATTACCATTACAATTAAATGCACTATTTCTTAGTACAATTTATTAGGAATGGTGCATTCGATTATGAACAAAATTACTAAATATCGTTATCGCTACAGTCACCGATTAGCGGCTAAGCCGGAGTGTTGCGCACTGATACGGATCGCAGCCTTTTGGAGTTCCTCTGTTATGACATAAGTACTTAAAATCGCCCGTAGGTACTTTATTTCTATGTATTATTACTGCTAATCTTTTTCAATCGGCTCGAAAACTTTTTGGATTGCAACCATGAATATCGCAATGTTTTCTTGTACCGAAACCAAAATAATAAAATACAGAACAGATTATACCATATTATACATATGCAAAGGCGATTTTATCCCTGTTAGGGGTCTCTTCAAAGCCTTCAAGCTCCGGTTTTATCCTTCAAGAGATGACATATTACGAGATTTCAGTAACATGTTTACATTTTACAATTGCTCAAAAATACATTCACCGAACAACACATTGAACTTATTTCACTAGCATTAGGTACAGTATAAGACCTTATAATCATGCTAATGAGTGACTTAACTCGGCAAGGAGTGACAAAACATTTCATTTTATCTGAATAAGTACATATTACCTAGTCGATGGCGGGTACATATTTGAGGCTTTTGGGGTCGAAACACTTGGGCCGTGGGGACCGCGAGCCCATAAGATCTTCAAAGATCTATATGGACGTCTGGTCGACGCAACACGTGACCAAAATGCTGGCCTTTATCTGGCACAAAGATTGAGCATTGCCATCCAACGTGGCAATGCGGCCAGCATTTTGGGAACGTTACCTACTGGCAGCGGTTTGTTAGATTAGGGTTTTTGATAGGTATATTTAGGTTCATTTTAGGTTACTTTTAGTTTTATTTTCATTTCTTTGTTTATTTGCAATTACTGTTATATTAAATTGCTAAATAAAGCTGAAGAGTTTACCTAGTTATTCAATGAAACAGGAATTCATATGATAAAGACGTCAGTTCCTGTAAGAAAGTCAGCACCTTAAAAACATTAGTTTCTTATATTGAAGTCAATTGATATTTCTTTATACTTACAGCAAATTAATTCAGCTTCTTTTAATGGAACTGCAATCACTAAAAAGTTATTAAACTTGAACAGCATTAAGCACTTTTCCGGTTGCTATAGTTTCCTGTTGTGAAAATCGATGAAATAGCTAATGATATCATTAAAGTCGTCATTATAGTGGAAATGGTCTGCAATCTTATTAACGGCTTCCGACCAATGTTCGTTGCATCAAGAAGGACCATTTAATGCTGAAACTGGTGGTGACAACTGTCATTTTCGTCCGATAGAAAGCTGTCAAACCGCCCTATCAATCAGATTCAAAAGAAAAAATGTTATAATACTTATAATTGCTGCCGTGTGGAGTGACATGTGATCTCTTACAAAGATAGTAAGATATCTAGATAGATAGATACATATCTAGATAGATAGATAGATAGATATCCTATCCTAAAGTACATAACACATAACAATATACTGAGCATATACAACAGCTTTCCTGTTAAGTCATGTTAGCAATAAATAAATGAATGAGGTAGTTATTAGTAACTAACAAATTATTGAACACGCTGCGAGTTCCCACTATTGCCTTCTACGATGAATGAAACCTTGATCCAATCTTGTTTTTCTCACCTACATTGATCTTGCCCTTGATTTATCCGCTTCTCTCTATTATCTAATAAACATTCAACCAGTGAAAGGAATTAGTTTACAACCGATTTTTTATTTATTTATTAAGGGCAAAAAACAGTTACACACAAGGTTACATGTATTAAGTGTAGAAGTTGTAAAATTACAGAGTGTGAAACCAACGACATTGTCCACAGATTAATAGATTAAATTAGAACAATTTATGGACATGGTAGTTATATGCAACAATGCTAAATAGTGGGTACATTTAAGTTAGTTAGATAGTTTTATGAGTGTGTTTCCGTACAATCTGTTACATAAGGCCTATTTACATGGTGCAAGAACTTGCAAGCAATTTCAATTACATTGCCGGTTGCGGACTATCGAGGTAAGGCAAGGACGATCAAAATCCGCGATATAGTGAAAATTGCACGCAAGTTCTTGCACCGTGTATTGGGCCTTTACTTATTAATTGAATGGCGCTATTACCTTTTGTTAACGTACTGTGAGCAATGTCATTGGATTTTATTGTTTTCTGCTTGAAGGCTTTACTAATTAGATACATAAAGTTACACTGCATCGTTAGAACCAATACGTTTTTTTTTAATTTATTGCTCCTATATTAAAAGACTTAAAACTTTTACAAGGCTTCGCCAAACTGCAAAGCAGTTTATTGGCGAATAAATTAAAATACACTCCTTCCTTAACTCCTACTATTACCTATATCTGTGCCAATTATTACCTACACCTGTCTTTTATCTGGCAATGTGGGCTACCGCGTATGAATTCGCCGCTAGAAGCGCTAGTGTAGCGTAAGGTCTCCGAAATGTCAAATTTCACTCTTTGTGGTTGCGGTACGCGGGTTAATATCTAATTGGAATAATATGGTGACTATTTTGCAATGCCTGAGCTTGATTATGGTAAATATGAGTTACGGGTCATGACTGTCAGTGCTTTGAGACAGTTTTGTCTTTCGGATACTTATTTCCTCCTTTTTTCCGAACAAAACGGGACTGCGCTACAATGCGGGATGTTCGATATTTTTACGATACGGTTTTAAGGTTTAAAATTTGAATTAAATGCAAACTTCGTTCTCATGCCCATAATAACCAATAACAATTTCTGCGAGCTGGACCTTAGTCGACAGTGGCGCCAACTGGTGAGGACAAAAACGATATAGCCTTCATTGAAATTTGTGTTTATTACAAGTTCCCGTAATTGCCTGTTAGAGAGACGCAGAATTTTCACACAATGTAGATTTTGAGTCTCATAAATGATCACAGTAAAATTGTATAACGTTCAATTCAATTCAATTATTTATTGCGTTTCATGTGAGTACAATAAGATCTTAAAGCTAGGTACAGTTCAACATGAGCTCTGTTGAGCATAGCAATTTGAAAAATAAAATTAAAAATGTCTGAAAATTAATAATTGTTACAATATTTCAAGTCACTTAGTTATTTGTAGATAATATTATATATATATATACATATATATTTTATAGTTCATTATTTAAAAATTATAAATTACATTATTGTTACCTGTGTGGACACGTTGGCCCCTTCCCATCTCCACGGAACTTCCACCAGAGCGGGTGCGGCTGCTGAAGCGGCCGAAAAGGCTAAAATAAACAAATATAGGGGTCTCGGCACCGAATACAACTTTGTTCCGTTCGGTGTAGAGACCCTCGGTCCGTGGGGTCCCAGGGCCCAAGAGTTCTTCAAAGAACTTACTAAAAGGTTAGTGGACACCACTGGTGACCAAAGGGCTGGCAGCTTCCTCGCTCAACGCATAAGCATTGCTATACAGCGAGGAAATGCTGCCAGCATCTTTGGCACTATGCCGCCGGGGGACCCCTTATTTTAGATTATTTATTTTTAAGTTTTTATTTTAAGTTTAGTTTGTAGGCCTTTTATTATATCGTATATTATATTATGTTATGATTTGTCAGAGAATTAAATTGTATAATTGGCTTTAAAAAAAAAAAGATAGTGAATATATTTTATTATTGAATATTTATTATATATACATAACATGTCTTTCGATTGTAAATTCATGTTATTTGGTCTCAGCATCATTTAGGAATTCTTGTATGGAGTAATAGGCTTTATTAATTAAATATGTTTTAAGATCGACTTTCAATTTGCGTATGTCACTCATAGTTTGGATTTTTTTTTTGGGATTTTATTAAATATTTTTATTGCCATGGCAAATGGGCCGGAGCTAATCATTTTCATTCTAGTGTCGGGTAAGGCCAGTCGTTTACGAGGACGTAAGTAAGATTCGTGCGAATATTGTTGAAATAATGTCAAGTTCGATAAGTAGCGGACGAAGTCGCGGGCGAAACGAATTGTAAATAAGTAGCATTGAATTGTACAAGTAATATACATAAGGTATTGTAATTAAAGCAGTAAAACCGATCCAACTCCCACGAGCTGTCGGCAGACATTGTTGTTAATGAAGTTGTACCTACAAATGTACAAATCGACCCCCGGAGCGGTAGGAAGTAGGAACCTTATTTAAGTGGGTCGATTTGAAATGAAATGATATATATATACATCTTATTATACCACGTCGGTGGCAAACAAGCGTACGGCCCGCCTGATGGTAAGCGGTACCGTAGCCTATGGACGCTTGCAACTCCTGGGGTGTCACATGCGCGTTGCCGACCCTTTAAAATTATACACTCCTTTCTTGAAGAACCCCATACTGTAGTCCCTCGGGAAAACCTCGGCAGGGAGCTCATTCCACAACCCACAACACCACAAGTAAATAAATAAATAAATAAATATTAGAGGACAATCTTACACAAATCGAACTAGCTCCACAGTAAGCTCAAGAAGGCTTGTGTTATGGGTACTAGACGACGATATATTTAATAGATATAAATACTTAAATACATAGAAAACATCCAAGAGTCAGAAACAAATATTCATGCTCATCACACAAATATTTGCCCTGACCGGGATTAGAACCCAGGACCGTCAGCTTCACAGGCAGGTGCACTACCCACTAGGCTAAACCGATCGTCAAACAAGTGGGAGGAAATTCCAAAATATTGGAGTCTGGAATGCGTAACAAATGTTTCCTTGGTATTAAATAATCATGCAAACAGAAGTAATTTATACGCGCGTAGGGCTGGATGGAACGGCCGCTCTAGGGTCAGGTGCTTTGCGTAAAAAAAAACAGAAAAAGGTAGAATTGCGGAGGCTTACTGAGTGACGCAGAATAGTTCCCTCCACCCTGATCCGGCTGATCCATTAGTGTGGTGACGCAAGGCTCACAAGCGTTAGATTTGGGACAGCTTCGACAGGTTCCTGCGTTTACGCAACTGCGGTACACATGCGCTGTATGTGTGTGTGTGCTTTGAATTCGTGGACAGGCGCATAATTGATATTTAAACTTTTCCACTTACACTTTATATAAGTATTTAATTAAGACATAGTATAAAACAAAGTCGCTTTCTCTGTCCCTATATCCCTATATCCCTATGTATGCTTAAATCTTTAAAACTACGCAACGGATTTTGATGCGTTTTTTTTTCAATAGATAGAGTGATTGAAGAGGAAGGTTTATATGTATAATAACATCCATTAAATAGTGCACCCGTGCGAAGCCGGGGCGGGTCGCTAATTGGAAATTATTTCTTCAAATGGCAAAAAAATGTTCTGTTTGCTTGTTGTTCACACAATTGTCGGATTCTCAAGATGGCCACGGAAGTAATAAGAGCTGATTTTACTTATTTATTGGGTAGCACATACATAGTGCACTCGTGCGAAGCCGGGGCGGGTCGCTAGTATAAAGATAATTAACATTATGGATCGTTTGGGCACTTTACTTCTCACTTATTAAAAAAACGTCGTATAGAATTAATCCTTACCTTAGGTTAGACGATTTACGTTTAGTTGAACAGGTATATAAAAATCCTGAACACAATATAAGATTTCAAGCTTACATTATATTTCGGCACTGTTGCAAGCGCCATTATCAAGGATTAACTGACGTGCTGCGAGTTTTAGTTGTGGTCTACCCACACACCATAGCGATCTACCCTCTTCCTGGTTCGCTTTTTTCGCATAGTGTCACCGTCAATATCGGGAACTCAAAAATACAAATATACATGGTAAATATCCCGTTTCAAATCGTAATTCTAATGTAAAGACCATGTAAGCTTGAAATCTTACGTTATAAGTATTAAAATAAAACCTCTAATAGTTTGCTTGGAGGCTGTTAAAAGGAAACCGAAACAAACAGTGCGGTAGCCATTACGCTCGTTTCTCCGCCGCCACACCGCAGCTTTCCCTGCTTTCGCTTCGAATCCCGGCTGAGGCACTATACTTAGCTACGAGCATCTGTGGGTTGACGAACAAGTGAATGTAAAATTAGAGCCTTTTTGTTGGTTAGTAGATATGAAAATGAAGACGATGAGACGGAATTATACACGTGTACCGAGATACGGAAAGGAATTGACAACATTTCATATTTTTGGGAGCGTTTATTTTGCGTGTGCTATTAAGCCAATATTTTAAGATAAACCTATTTTTGTATGTTTGCGAAAATTTTATATTTTAATGCATAATCCACGAGTATTGTATATTTGATAAATTGTTTTGTTGATTCGTATTAATTTAACGCGGAAGTTACCGCGATCAAATTTCCAATAATTTGATACAGAGAACAAATACACAGAAAAAGCGGACCATGACTGTGAGGTCCGCAGGTCCTCAGAAGTGGGTGTTTGGATGGGGAAGCAAAGATTGGAAGCCAGGGAAGAAGGTATTTATTTTATATAAACAATAAGGCACCTGCAACAAGCATATGATGCGTTTTATTGGTCAGCTACGTATTAAATGGGTTAAATTAACAAATAGGTATGGAAACTTACAATATTGTGCCTTGGAACAGTATAATACACTGCACTGTAGAAAATAACAGCATACAAATCTCTCGATTCACTGTTTTAAGTAGGTATTTACGTGTAATATAGGTATTTAATTTTTATTAAAATAACAGCATAACTGAGTAGATGATTATCGATCGGAAATCGAGATCGGTCTGCGCTGCCGATAATGGCTGCGCAACGTCACGTGGAATTCGAAAATGTAGTTCAAATTTTAAAATTTAGAGAAAAGATAAGTCAGAAAAACGGCCAGAAAGTTTGTATGTAACGGTCCGATATCGCATCGTTACCTTGATCTCGCACGCAGCCTAAGACGGGAATCGAACCCGCGCCTCTGGTTCGCCCCCTGTCTAATAATTCAGAAGAAAACTTTCTTTTATAGTGGCAGTGTTAAATCAGCTGTGTGACGTACATACCTGCTTTAAGTATTTTGGTCAATTTTGGCAAAAATATTGCAAAAAAAACAGAAAAAGTTTTTTATCTTTTACAATGGTTTTTCTCAAAATGGTTTACGATTTAGGATAATGGTGAACAATGAAATGTTGTTCAATTACTATTGACTCCAAGTCAAAAAAGCATGATAAAAGTGTATAAACACCAATCTTTGTTAGATTACCCTTTATTAGAAACTTAAAAGAGATAGTAAGGGTGCACGATTTTAACAATAACGCCAACATAATGTTACTAATGAAGGATATACCCATAGTGTACCAATTATGGTCATGACCCTCGGGCCCTCGACAGCTCACCAAACCATTACTCCCCGTAGGCTGCAAGGCTAGACCGTCGCCCACTACATCCTACACCGTCACTGCACTTTAAAACAGACATAATAAGCCTCATTATGCATTGTCCTAGCTACATCATTAATTGTGTACCATCAATCCTTGACAAAACAAAATGAACTTTAAGTACAAGTTTTAAAGTTGTAATTCCGCTGCGGTGGTTTCGATGGTGGAGCTGCTGGGATGCCATTGTTTCGCAAGATGCATTTTCGTACGGCTCCATATTTGGTATCCGGTTTCTGTTATCTAGGATGTAGGTACTGATACTGTTTTGCAATCTCAGAGATATATATATTTATTTAACATAATGTATATCTGAATGATTGCTATTTATAAACACTTACTTTGAATATATATAGTATATCTCAAGGCAGGTAGGGACGTTACATTAAGAATATAGCAAAAAATATCATTTTCATAACTGTTGCGTACGTTAACTGTATTAGAATAGAAGAGTATATTTAATTACAGTATTTTTGTATTAATATTACTTCTGGGTTTTTCGATAGTAAAGGTGACACTTTTGTATAAAATAACCCATATTTTTTTGTTTCAGGTAAATTACTAAAAATCACGCGAATGCTCTACACACCTTTATTGTTTAAATTAGAACCACGACATTTACCTTTAATAGTATTGTTTAAATCGGAATCTCCCTTGGTACGTATATTCAGAAACATTTAGTCATTCTCTAGGAAAAGAGAACCTATTCCTACCTACTTCATATGTATAAGGTTCCTTTTACTAAATGACGACGTGTATAATTTCAATAAGAAAGCGAAAATCTAGAGGTTATCGTAGGCAATAGCCATCATTACCAGGAAATAAGGGGAACACGATTTCACGCGAAGAACGCAAATGTGCCTGTTTCATTTGCAATAATCAGGTTTATATAGGAATATTTGTATATACCAACCTGTAATCTATTTGAGATATATAGGAAAGATTATGAAGAGTTCGTTTTGGGTAATACTTAGTTGAAAAAACAAAAGTCGTCCCTCCTATGGTCAATAGTTAACGGCTTATGTGCATGTTAGCTATGTTTTTATTACAGGGATTTATAGAAACGAAGACACTGTTTATGCGGGTTACTGGTCCAATCCAAAATTAAGCTTGGTATGTCCACAGAAAAGATGCGAACCTAAATCCGTGTATGACTCTTTTATTGCCATCTGCGATATATACGGACTTGCTAAGAAAAATGTCATACGGTAACTAGCTATGCTTTGAAGTTTAATTCCAGCTTTATTGGTCTGTCAGTTCGATCTGAACACTCTCGTGTTATACACTATATGAGTGAAAGGGACGGTATGATACGAAGTTCGGAGTCGTCCCTCAGAAATCAAATTTCGACCATTTTGTTCCTGCTTGTCAATGTTCAGTTAAGCTTGTTTTGACTCTAACTTATCGAGGGTTTGAAACAACCGACAACCAAGCTCTAAGAGCCACTTAGGGTCGGTTGCACCAACATACGATCACAGGCCGGTCATCGTCAAATATGGCGCCGGCAGCTGTCATCCCATAGAAACTTGTCAAACTTTCCATGCAATCAGATTTTAACGAACACCGCTTACGATTACAGACGGTTTAGTGCAACCCAGCCTTACCAAGTCATCTCATGAATAGTTTATGAATTGTTGAGTAAACATGGCGTGTGTACTGAAGCCAGTGAGGGCGGAGTGATTGTGGCGTCAACGGAGCAGTTTGCCTTGCGCGTGCGCCGGTGTGGGAGGGACCAGCTACTGCTCGCGTCCATAGGCCATATTATAAATACAGAAGTAGCAATCTGTCTGTTAACGTACCATGAGTATCGTAAGTAAACAATTGTGTTAAAATTTTGTATGTGAACAGATTCTCTAGGTAGAAGAAGCTCTAGGACGGACAGACATAGAAGTGACGAGTGACCAACTTTTTGATCCACCCGTCATCAAAGGAATATTTACATGCCCTTAATCGGGAGCTCATGGGTTCAAACCCCGGCACGTACCACCCTGAGCTACGTACCCTGGATTTAAAAAGCTTTCTGTGCAATATATCATTTAATATTAAACAGTAGCTTTCCGGTGAAGCAAAACATCGTGTGGAAACCGATCTACTTCCAAGAAAAGGTCTATAGTTTTCCTTATAAGTTGGAAGCTTAGGGCCTGCACTCCGAACTTCGTATCATGCTATCCCTTTCACTCTCGTGTTACACAGTATATGAGTGAAAGAGATGGCACGATACGAAGTTCGGATTTCGAATTTGGGAATAGCCGCTCAGATGGCAGTGGCTTTCTTGAAACTTGTGCCAAATCTTGGGGTTAAGTGTGAAAGTGGACGCCGAGATGAACCAGGAAAACTCTAGATGATGATCTATTTATCGTATGGCAATTTTGTTGCCAGTTTTGTTGCAACATTTAGCACCACCCAGGGTTCATTAGGGTAACGGAGGGTACTCCTTACGGACGTGGTGCAACTTCGACCCCCTTGCCAAGCGAGTGGGCAACTTGACTGTTAGAAGTTCTGAAGCCGCCCGGAGGCTAACTTGGCTTAACGACTGCTATCATAGACAGCAGCCGGTATCAACGGCGTACGCGGGTGCCGCTGGGCCACGAGCGCTCCACTGAGGATGATGATTCGGACCTACAATGTTGCTAGCTTTGCAGACAAAACCAGACTCCTATCCCTGCAGATTCACTAGTATACGTCGTACTCGCAATACAAGATACAAGATTTATTTTCCTAGTACTGTAAACTGCGCTTGGTCTGTATATCATCTAACAATATTCTGAGTTCTTCATCCTCTATTCTGCCCTCTAGTGAAGGAATGAGGGCTTTGGCTTCCTCAGGTGTCTCTGGGCATAAGTTTGCTAGACTTGCAATTTCAAATTTGTGCAGCTTTTTTACTTGTAAAAGGTTCCTAACTGCAGTAATAGTTTCTTTGTTCTTGAACTGTTTAAACATGTTAGTGTAAGTCAGTGTCTTCATAAATACTTCTGAGAATTCTTGTTCCTCTTCAGCAGACTCGTTTTGTGCCTTCCTGTGCTCCAATAACATGTCTACTTCAGATATCAGCAGTGTCTCCGCATTTTCAAACTCTTTGGGAAACCGCAAATCTGCAGCATCTTCCTCAAGAACATCTTGTATCGAGCCGGCCATTGCTGACTGAATGCAATGGCAATGGGCTTCACACCTTTGTACCTTGTCGCTTTAACATCATGTTTAAACTATCATACTAACATTTCCACCTGGTAAAAACGACAAAGTACCAAAGTGTCCAGCTACTTATCTGTTTGACTGTACCTAATTCATCACTTTTCTTCACAAGACACCTCGTCGTGTATAGCCATAAAAGTGATAAGTAACTGTATCCGTAAAGAAAATGCCTACATGCTGAAGATTTCTTACTTTCCGAGATAATTGGGAGAAAATTATTACACTCTTTCGCGAAGTCGTTTTATTGCTGTGATATTACATGTGAAATTTCCTTATGTATCAGGTGGGGATGATAATAAGCTGTGTAGTTGCCTATTTCATCAGTAAGAAACGATATTTAACGACTGCTCCGCCATTTTGATCATGCCTAAGTCCCGAACTATCAGTCAAACAAATAGAATTTCAATCGTGCTACATCCCTTATTACTCGTACTTATAAAAAATATGGAATATGATTTACCCCCTTCTTCATAACACTTAACAAACCTCTGCTAACTAAAATGTCTGTTGACACTGTCTCACAAGCACATACGTCAAAGTGACAGATAAGGACAAACAAACTTTAGCGGCTAGTTAACTAATATAGGTTTGATAGACGTTTATGAATAAGGGGGTTAGACTCTTATATCTTTTTTATTTTTATTTTTATTTTATTTCGAAAGGTACATAAAACAGACAGTAATCGAAACGTACAGTGAAATAATATATATAAGAAGACACATGACTAGATTACAGTCCAAAAATATTTATGTACACATCATGGCTATGAGTTATAATTTAGAGAGAAAATAAAAAAGTAGTTTGAATTACAGAGAAAGTGAATAGCAAAAGGCGAATAAACAGTTATTCAATCATTTTAAATTATTTGTAGCTAAAAATACAGATTTTTTTGAATTGAGAGATATTGGAAACATAAACATCAAGGTCCTTACAGACGCGAACCAAGTCATCAAACTCCCGACACATGCGAACAATTGGATTATAATATGAAGTATTATTTCGGTATACAGCCAGAGTAAAAGTTTTCGGAGAACGAGTCCTGTAAACTATATTGATATTCAAAAGTGACAATAGATAAGGAGAATAGATATGGGAATGGATAATTTTATATAAATAAATAAGGTCACATTGCTTACGTCTAATTTCTAATGATGTGACATTAAACTTTTCCATACGCTGACTATAGCTTGAGATAGACCGTCCATAGTGACAGCGAAAACATATGGCCCTAAGAATTTTTTTTCTTTTATCCATATCCTGCCATTTAATAAAGGAAAACTAAATAAGAAAACAAATTTCAAACTAACCTCAACAATTGCAATCAGTGAATGAATGGACTACATTGATTAACCGCAAATCCATTCCTTGGCAAACAAATGATCACCTTACGCCCGAAACGAATCAACTGTCAGTTGAATGAATGAACGAGCGGAACGGAGAAAGCTGACCGAGACCGACACATTGTAGTAGTTATGTGCATATTAATTTGATTGTTATTTATTGCTTTTCGTAGCGAAAGTGGCTGGGAACTAATGAGATGTGACTTTCGGTTGACATTAATTTTGCATGAGTTTAAAATTATGAGATCGTGATCAGTTTAGGGACTTGGCTTCTATTTTAATGTCAGATCGTGACTAGACAATTTTAAAACCTAAAAAAAACTTTGATGTCAAAGGCTTATTATAGGGTTGAGGACTATCTAACAGACAGAAATGCATGGCCCAAACCAAATACCTAAATAGCGTAAAGAGTCTAATATTTTCATTGTATCTAGTTGACACATTTCTTGCAGGAAAGCATATCAAACGATTCGACATGTTTTGTTTTCTTGTGTAACTACACATTGTAAATACCTATTGTTATTTTTTCCTCGTTTTTCTTTCAATTCTCTTTTGTTGTGTACCATTTACATTTACTTAAGTAGGTTAAGTAGTATCATTGTAATAAGTATATTTTGGAGAAAATGACTCACTGTCGAGTTTCTTTCGGCGTTTCTTCTCGGCAGTGGTCTCTTGAGAAACGCTAGTAGTTTTTGACTTGTAAAAGTGCCTTTGCGGCCTACTTGCAGAATAAAGTTCATTTATTTCATTTATTAAAAATGACGTCCAAGTGGAGGGACCTGTGCCTCTCTCCCTTCCGTCTTCCCTTTCCCTTCCGTCGCAGCCGTTCTTGCGCACGCGCCGTCTGTTATGCGATAGGCTTACAACTCTTCATTTGCAATCCTTTATTTGAAAACAAAGCAAGCCTTAACATTACCATTAGAAGTAACGCCTAACATAAATTTAAATAACGAAAATCCGCTTCCTCATTTCCTTGCCAACAAACTATCTATCAAAACATCCTGTAGTACGAAAATTAACCTTATTCTAGGCTTTTTAAGTTCAATGTAGGTTCAAGGTACTTGTTCACAAAATGTTTTGCATTCATCAGACGCGTTCCTAGTCAATGTTGACCCCGAATCTCATATCCGCTACTCGAAGTTGGAGGTCCAAGCTGTTGGGTTGTCTTACCACGTGGTTGGTAAGTGAATAGGAGCCGTCAGCGATCGTGTGTTGATTGCATGTCACGACCGAGTCGATTAGATCACTCGATGTAACTCGATCCTGCTCGGAATGCGAATGATCGATTCATTCATGTGAGGTAATGGAAAGGTTATGTGATGCTACGCGACATACTCTATTTCCAGTAGGTATTCATGTCTTAGTTATTTCATGTCGTTAGTTTCAAAGTGCATTGTCACTTTATACCAAGAACACTTAGGTTGTGGAATGAGCTTCCTGCCGAGGTATTCCCAATGGGCTACAGAATGGGACTCTTCAAAAAAGGCGTGAAAAGGTTTCTTACGGGTCGACAACGCGAGTAACGCCTCTGGTGTTGCAAGTGTCTATCGGCGACGGTAACCACTTACCATCAAGTGGGGTGTCAGCTGTTGCCATCGACGTGGTATAAAAAAAAGTATCTCGCTATTAGGTAATATCAACTACACGAGTATGTACTTAGTAAAAATATCATTTGCAACTACCAATCCGTTACTGTCTTTTTTAATCATATTTGCGCCAGTCCTAATCGTGGAAGCAGGTCGTTCAAATTCGACTGTAATACAAATTTTACAGCGCGTAGCAATTTCTAAGATATTTTGTCGGTAGCCAAGCGGAAACGAGACCGCATAATTCCAGATAGCTCGTTATCCCTTTCTGAAATACGCCCCTGAAGGAACATAAATAAAGCAGTTTAATTATCTAACTGCTTCAAAGTGTTACGCAATATCACGCATTGTTTCGTTCAAGGCCGCGCCCACGCAACTACCAACAAATAAACGAATATAAATGCATTCAACCTCCCAAAAAGAAGCAAGTGGTCTTTGGGAACGCGAATGCTCCTTTTATTTTTTTTTTATTTTTTCGACGGGGAAAAACCGTTATGGATACCTCCACACCGTGGGGGCGGCGCGGTGGTTATGTCGGACTTGCACCGACTAAAAACCCCCGCTTGTCCTCCTCAACCCATTTCGGGCGGCTCTGGGATCTCCTACGGAACGCACCAGTGCCGCCCTAGAGTCCACTTATGTGGGTCCCGCTATGTTTCTATGACGATCGTAGCCCCCAACTACGACCGTCTACGACCCCGAGGACCCCCTTTTAGTCGAACGCGAATGCTCCTAATTTAGTCTGTAGAAAATTTGTGCCTAATATCTACCAATTATGTGTCCGTATTGAAACCTTTACAATATTTGTACTTCCATAAATCCATCATAAATCCATCATATCAACTTCAATTGAACGAAGTAAACTCTAGCTACAGGATACATACCGAATGAAGTGTGTGCTGTGCTCTATAATTCCGTCATGACTTTGATTATTTAATCGTTATTCATAAATATCAAGTTTAATTACTGTTCGCCAATCTAGGCCATTAGAATAATTATTCACGGCCCGTTTGATACGCTGTGGCTAGAACTTGAGGCTAATTCATTATTTTATAAATAATGTGCATTTTATACGCATGTTTAAAAGTCACGAACTTGAACGGATTTCCAACGTATAGATCGATATGTAAATGGTTCATAAGTACGTGAATTAAACATTTTAGAAAAACCTGACAAATGAGTGACGTAGAAAGTAAAAAAAAAAATTTTGAACTATTTATTTCATAAAAAAAGTACATATAAAATTTTCTTCTTTTTGTTGCGAAATCTCTAATATTTGAGATTATGTGCGCGGTCACTCCGCTCTCTTTGTAATCTAAATCTATATTTTACACTGTTGGTACGTACCTATTTATAAACACTGCTATTAACTACGGTTGTTTGTGCATAGTTTGCAAGTATATTCCCTAGCATATTTCCCCTTTGTAAAATATTCCTTTAATATTTTAGTAGTCTGTGAGGGTTTTTTTGTTTCTAGTACTTTTACAAGATTCTTGGGAAGTTTGTTTAATATGTCTGGCAGAATATACCTACAAGTTCTTTTGCCATATACATTATTCGTAAAGTGCTACTAAAAATACCTAAACATATAACCAAGGTTTCTAATTCTTGGCTTCACCATATTCTTTCACTAGTTTCAATGAGAGCTGAATATCTCGGAGACGACTGTTTTATTTCCACCAAACACAGCGAACAACCATCACGACAGAAAATACTTTCAATTTAGAAAAAACCGCCCTCAAATCATCCATTTTTGGGCTACGATGCCACAGACAGAAAAACAGTTACGAGTAGATACACATGTTAGACCTTTAATACCCTTCGATTACGTTCAAATCTACGACGATTGGAGGATTTTAATGGCTCCTGAGGGGCTAAGATGATCGCTTATATGTCGGACATATAGAATTCCTCCCTTACTGTTAAGTATGTAAGTGCGAGAGGGACGAATGCTATATGTCCGACATATAAGCGGTCATCTTAGCCCCTCTGGAGAGATTCCAGAAGATACTCAATTTTCGGTTCAAAATTAGGTTAGGTAAGTGAATGCGAATTACCTTTTTTTTTATTCTTTATAAGGAAAAAAACAGCATCAATCACACATAAAGTTAATTAAATTAAGATAGATCATAAGCCAGTAAAGTTTTCACAAATATCTAACACTTATCAGGAAAATATGCACGAAGTAAAAGAAAAAAAAGCATCAAATTAATCGTTTTTGAGTTGTAGCTTCCAAACATCAATTTAAAATCTTAAAGTCTTAAACAACAACAACCTTTATAGCAAAACAATTTGAAAAGAAAACATTATGTACTTTATTAAAACAAATGACATACGCAGAAATTGTTAGTGGTAAAGAAATAAAACCGATGCCGGCAGTCTTGAAACTTTCATACTTTTTCCGTGAGGGTCGTCGACCTCTCGTTTCATTCACTCACTTTCATTGGCTGCGATCAACTCTGACCTTGTCGGAAGTGCAACAGATTCAATGCTCACGCGCAACAAGGTAATAGCGCCTGCCTAGCGTGATAGCGTTTATGACAGATTATATTCGTTCCTCTCGCATGTATCTGCTAGTAAAGGCATGTTATTTGTTTATTTTATACGACACACCCACAGACTACATGTCAACAAGTCTTATTGACGACCGGTTTAGCCTGGTGGGTAGTGCACCTGCCTGTGAAGCTGACGGTCCTGGGTTCGAATCCCGGTCAGGGCAAATATTTGTGTGATGAGCATGAATATTTGTTTCTGAGTCTTGAATGTTTTCTATGTATTTAAGTATTTATATCTATTAAATATATCGTCGTCTAGTACCCATAACACAAGCCTTCTTGAGCTTACTGTGGGGCTAGTTCGATTTGTGTAAGATTGTCCTCTAATATTTATTTATTTATTTATTACTTACGTGGTCCCCTATTACAGGTGAACACATCATTTTTAATGTCATCTTGATCGAATTTGAGCGGCCCAACTGGGCAAGTACCTCCGCCTTGCAAGACCACAGCCATAATAACATTATCTACTGTACGAGTATGTAGTGTTGTGTTCCTGGAGGTGAGCAAGGTTGCCAGAGCTCCCGAGGATGCACTGTGTTGAGAGCGAGGGACCTAAATGTGTCTCTTCTGCTGTCAACACAGTGAATCCTCAAATTTTATAAAGGGTCGGCGCATACGTGACTCCTTCGCGGCGTCTATAGGCTACGGTGACCGCTTGCCATCAGGCGGGCCGTACGGTTGTTTGCCACCGACGTGGTATAAAAAAAAATTAAACCTCTTTCTAAATAACAATACAAAAATATGAAGTGAGGGCCAAGTATTCCAAAATCTGCATGTAAAAAAAGTATCCTAAAAATGATGTTTATGAAAAAGTAGAATGACCCTGGTGTGGTTTGGTGAATCAATGAAGACTTTATCTTCCATTAAGTCAAGAAAAATATTATATCGGCACGCCCACATCACGATAAAAACAACAACAGCTCATCAATTAACCTAAGTAGAAAGTTGATCAAATCATAGAAAGTAAAAAGCACTCGCCTTATTCCCTTGCGATACGGTTGATTATGGTCTGGCTAACCTTTGACCTCCATGGGAACTGGTGACATGGCTGGCGCATGCGTCAAAGCGTTAATCGGAACGCGAAATCTTTGATTTTTAGAGTTCTGTGTGACATGAAAAGAATCCAATTTGTTTCAATGTTAAAATGCTAAAATCATGATCGGTAGGTAGAGTTTAAGTAGCCTATACCGTTTTTTAATTTGTTATTAAACAATGTTAAACTATCTATATTTTCTGTGCTATTTGATAGTTTACAAGTCCAAAATCAAAATCAAAACATTTATTCTGCAAATAGGCTTCAAGGGCACTTTCACAAGTCAAAATCTATCTAGGTACATCAAATAAAAATAATGCAATAATCAAACTATCATTAATTAAATGTAGTGTTATATGTCATGAAACTAATAACAATCGAGATTTGTTAGAGATGTATAAGGTCTCTAAGCGTCAAGATAAAAGGTAATAAAGAAGGTACACTAATCATAATTAAATATTTTGAGCTATATCTATAAGCGTCAACATGAAAATAATAGAATCTAATAAATAAAATGAGAACAGAGCGAAGTCTCTCATCATGTCAATCCGTCAAATCCTAATCTATTAACAAATATACTACAAAACATTTAGATGGTTGGCAGTCCAAAACTGTGCGTTTCCTAAGAAATTTCCTGCCTCGCACAACCAAACTATGGAATGAACTGTCGCCTGCGGTATTTCCGGACCGATATGACCTTCAAACCTTCAAGAAAAGAGCGTATGCCCTTCTGAAAGGCCGGCAACGCACTTGCGACTCATCTGGTGTTGCAGGTGTTTATGGGCGACGGTAATTGCTTACCATCAGGATCTGTCTGCTCGTTTGCCCCCTATAACATAAATAATAATAATAATAACGAAAATGGTCGTGCCATTGGGATCGATCTGTCATCACGGACAGGACTATTGTAGCCAATAAATATCGTGCTGACAGATCGGTCGAAGCGCCAGGCAGTGCTCGTTGACATCACCATCCCCCATGACGAGAACCACGTGAAGGCCGAGAAGGACAAAGCCAGCAATTACCTAGACTTGGCACACGAGGTGACCGCCATGTGGGATGTTGATTCAACGATCATTGTCCCGATAGTCGTCTCTGCGAACGGTCTAATAGCGAAGAGTCTCGACCAACACCTCAAGAGACTCTCGCTAGATGGCTGGGTCAAGGGTCAGATACAGAAGGCGGTACTCCTGGACACGGCGCGGATAGTCAGGAGGTTCCTCTCTCTGTCGCCCTAACCACCGGTAGCTTAGGCCCCGCCTCGCTGCCGGCGGCACACTAGGTTAGGTTTTTAAATGATTTTATGTTTTGTAAGTGTATTTCTATATTTTACTTTTTATAAAGATATTGTAAAAACCTAGCCTAAGACGAAAAATAAATAAAGAGAATAATAATAAAAAAAGAACCTCGAACACACGAGCCCGACTCGCGATTGACCGTACCGGCATGGCGCATGTAATGAAGTTTTGACAGACGGACAGATTCGTGATTTCACCTCGCAACACGCTCTGAATACGCGGTCCGGATTACTTATTCTAATTCCATCGGAGTTGAAACATCATTTTCTAATTTGCCGTAAATAATTTGATTCGATACTTAAAAAAACGGCAACAGAGGGCTTACTTTGAAAACCGAATTTCATATCGTGCCGTCACTCTCACTCATATAGTGAATAACACGAGAGTGAAAGGGACGGCACGATACAAAGTTCGGATTTCGAAGTTCGGAGTACAGAAGCTGTTTTGAACTATACAATAGGTCTATTTACAATAAATATATATTATTTGTACCGCTCCAAAAAACTTAAGGTTCTCAATTACTATTCACAATTTTAGTCTTATAATGTCATTAGTCCCGTTTGCGAAGCTAGGAAATTGATCAAAGTAGCTCTCAATCAATGATTCCAAAAAGCTAATTTAGTCAGTCGAACAACATACATAAAGAATGTAATATATATACAGGGTGTCCCTAAAACCAACGCCAAATTGAAGAGGGATGAACAGCTTATAAGCTTTCAAGTTAAGCAAATTTGACTTTATCAAAATTGTCTTGGTTGGTATTAGGAATACCCTGTATAACTGCACTGGTTCAAAGTATGGCTCCGCATCACAAGCTCAATGAGCCCGTCCATTATTTCACAACTCGCTTTCATCCCCAATAACAATTTGACAGATAATTAAACATGGCGGCAGCATCGTGGCACGCGCACCGTTGCACCTGCCAGTCATCAATCATTATATTGTTAGGTACACTCAAAGAAAGCATAAGAATATAAAACATATCTTGATTCCAAATGTAAATTTTTAGATCTTGCGAGGTTGTGGAAGATTAGGTTGTGGAGACTATAACAATGACATGTAATATTGATAATATTATTAACAAATGACTATGACTATGATTAAGTTTATTCGAAGAATGGATCTTAAAAATGAGCTTATACAATACGATACAAGACAAATACTCTTTATTGCACACCTCACATAATAAAACAGCACATTAAAAAAAACTCTCTTATACTCCACAATCAAGATAAAACGAACTACAACGTACGTTTATACGTTTATCGAAAGCACAGATGGATCACACACGGATTTAGGTTTGCTTCTTTTCTGTGGACGTACCAAAAATTAAGGGCTACAAAGCTTAATTTTGGATTGGACCAATAACCCGCTGTAATAAAAACGTAGCTAACATGCACATAAGCCGTTAACTATTGACCACACGAGGGACGACTTTTGTTTTTTCAACTAAGTTTGATCCAGATAAACTAAAGGCGACAAGATGGGCGAAAAAGCATGATACTAGTATTGAATCTCTCAACAGTCCTGCACATTGATCGTACAAGTGATATTCGAGATCTGCAATTACTTATAAGCACAGAGGACCTTCTATTTGTCTATGCTTATAAATTCCTAAATCAGTAAGTCCTAAACATGTTAGTTTAGGTAGTAAATACTGTTATAAAAGCAAAATATTGCAATTCGCCAATCTGATCAGTTTCCATGACGAAATGTCTCATTAAGGTGGCTTTCTCTTTAATGGTGGCCAAATATGGACGAGGCGAGCCGGGGATAGAGTCGCGTTCTTGTCGTCCCTGTCAGTAATATATTCGTCACGTTTTTACAAACCAAGTAAGTGCGAGAGTGAGCAGTAGAGAGTGTTTAATTTACAGTGACACTTAAACAACAGAAAAGATGAAACGGTAATATCATGAACCCACACAATATCCACGTCCAAGATACCCTTCGTATTCGACAACAATCAAAGTCATTTATATAACCAAGTTATAGTGTTTGTGTTTTTTTCGTGTCCAATTCTTTGTCCTATTGTGCGGTTTGCTACCATATTATCTTCCGTCATAAAAGATAAGCATACTTCGTAAATAAAGACTGCATGTGCATTAACACTTTACCGGATTATCAACTCTAGGGCATTTGTCAAAGCTTTAAATTGCTTTAATAAAATGAATACCTGAGAATGGTACTAATAGAAGTCTTCTGGGCCGCCATTATTCTATTGATACACTCGTAATCTTTTGCTTGCTGAGATAGAGTCGATAATCAATTAAACATTGAAGGCGGTTGTTACGACTTTTTACAATTAGTGTTTTTTGCAGTTACCCCAACAACAGCATTGTTTTCTTTAAGTGGATCGGCCAAAATTGAAAAACAAAGACTATACTTATCTAATTTATATAGCATTACCCAATATCTTTATTTCTAATATCTAATCTAGCAACTTAAGCCTTTCGCAAAATGCTTAGTTCTCTTAGTTCTTAGTACCTCATGTTTTAAGTCGCATTTAATCCTTATTTGCGATATAGAAGCCGTCCTACGAGCGGGTTAAGCGGCAATTACACTTCGTCGTTCGCCGCATGCTGCATGCGGCGACCGCAAAAGTATAAAGAACACGTTAGTCGGCCGCATTCGGCGATCGACAGCTGCCAACGCTTATAGGTAGGCGGACAGACTAATGTGAAGACGACGTTTGTTGGCCTAAGTAGTTTAAAATGAATTTGGCAACCGCATTAGGTGAACGACGCAGTGTAATGTAAGTCTATTGCCTCCTTCAAACACAATCTCAAAAAATATTTAACAGAAAAGCAAATTGCCAATACCTAAGCAGATGTTTAGTGTTATGTTTTATAGTGTTTAGTTAGCTTGATGTAAGTTCAGTATTATAATGAACGATTTAGCTTGTATGTGCAGGTACAAAATATTCTTCTGTATGGCTACACATTTCCCACATTGTCAATGTCATGTTGTATGTTAAGGACAGCTCTCTCTCATGTTTATTGTTTTGTAATTTCATGTTGTTTCCTGGTTGCCCTGAAAATCAGCGTCATGATTTTCATGACACTATGCTGAGCGGCACCCATTTTGGTACTAAATAGGTACCTATTTACTACATACTACAATGTGTAAACAACTTGTACCAAATAAATAAATAAATAAATAAATATTTGTGGACAATCTTACACAAATCGACCTAGTCCCAAACTAAGCAAAGCTTGTACTATGGGTACTAGGCGACGATATACATACTTATATAGATAAATATATACTTAAATACATAGAAAACATCCAAGACTCAGGAACAAATATTCGTGTTCATCACACAAATAAATGCCCTGACCGGGATTCGAACCCGGGACCTCCAGCTTCGTAGGCAGGGTCACTACCAACTAGGCTAAAGCGGTCGTCAATAAATATTTCTTTCTTTCTTTCTTAATGGAGACTTTAAGTTTACCGTTCATTGACTTTATCCGACACGAAGAAATCGCAATTCATTTTATATAAACAGCCATTTCGCCGATTAACGACTAACATTACACCGGAAACATATAATTTTAGTGCCAACAACCCGAGCACCTGTTATATTCGACAAGTTAAAGGTTATCTAAGCGAAAGTGAACAATACACGAACCTGTATGGTGACTATAAAATTCACTTTTCGTCGTGACTGGTTATATTTGCTTTCACCGAAACCCGTCGGGCGACTGCCGAGCCTATACCTGGCTTTTTCGCTTACATTTTTCTCTATAAAACTTACGAGTCTGCGTCATATCGAGAGTTGCTGGTATTACGATTGCTTCTGGGGTGCAGCCTCAGGGGTAAGAGTGGTTCGTCTAGTAGCTGATCTCGCAACCAAGTAAGCTGGTCGGGAGTTCACCCTCCACAATGCGGTTATACCCCTTCCACGTTACTACAGGTTTTATAATAGTGTTGCCATATAATATATATTTACCCTACCACTGACTAACGTTTGCCATGTAAAAGTTAATTTTCCTCAATCATAATAATAAAATCATGACACTGGTAATAGCGTGTGTTTACGAAATACGGGTATTAATTGAGCAAGCAACATATAAGTCAATGTAACCGTGTGTAACAATGTAAACAATGTGTATGACAAAAGTATTGATAATACCAATAAGGTTATTAAAAGCTACGATAATTCTAAAGTTTTAAATAGTAACATAGCCATCTTTTGATTTTATTGTGTGTAGTAGAATTTAAGCGGGAAAAACAAGTTTTTCGTTTAAAAATGGTCGATTTGGAGTGACGTTTGAAACGATATTTCTTAATGAAAAATACAAAAAATACGTATAAAGTTTATGACATAAAGTCGCAATAGTCCTGTTCTAGATAGTAACATTGAGAAAATGTCAAGATGCGTGTCAATTCAAACAGAAAATGGCGTAAGTAGATGAGCGTTTTTAACTGATAAGAAGACTAACATACTGAGTACTTATTCGTTGCTAATTTTATCCGACATGATGCATTAATGTTTATCCGATCTCACAAAATGCATTAATTTATTCATACAAAAGACACTTATGTGTGTAAACTACCATTACTAACATTAGTAAACTGTATAATATCCCATTGTGTAAAGGTTTACAAAATCTACAGTCCCCATTACCTACTAGAACTTATAATAACACCATTAGTAGGTACCTATATCTACCACGAAACAGCGTAGACCTTTTTTTAAATCATTTCTATGCATCTGGGTTGCCCTTCTTTATAACTATTCCAAATTTCAAATCGTTAGCATAAGTAGTTCTTGTGATAATTAGCGAAGTGGCAGACGGAAAGACAGACAGAGAAAGTGAAACCATAAGGGTTCCGTTTTTACCATTTAATAACCATTACAACACATTACACACATTACATTATTTTTTATTACATTTTTTTTTACCATTTTGGTACGGAAACTTAAAAAGGTTTATCGATACTCAAAACCCGTCCTCTCCCGGCGAAAAAAAATACAATAGCATTCTTTTGTTATGTGGCCAGAGATTCTACTATGAATCGTTATGATTAGATTTCATTTCTGCCTAAGGTTGTCTGGAAGCAATCGCTCTTTAGCGATAAGACCACCTGTTGTTTGCCTCTACTCATTGTGTTTTTGTACTGTACTATGTCCTTTAATTGCCATGATGTGTACATATATTTTTGGACTGTAATCTAGTCATGTGTGTCTTCTTATATTATTTCACTGTACGTTTCGATTACTGTCTGTTATATGTACCTTTTGAAAAAAAATAAAAAAAAGTAAAAAAATTGAGGTTTGCAATAAAGAGTATTTGTATTGTATTGTATTGTATCTCAGGCACGGGGAGATGACGGCGTCTGTCCATCTGTGTTTAGTCAAAAATGTGCTCGAACGCTCTCTCGCCGCCATACAATTGACTGTGTGACTACTCTGCTCAATTCCCACTGTTTTGAGGTGAAGTTGTCTACTAAACTGACCGAGTTTAATGTCCTATTATGCAACATGACCTCAACTGCGGGTCGTAGCCACCGTGAACTTGAATCTGAGGCAACAAATTGCTGAAATTATTACTTAATGTTTAGGTAACATTTAACTAGATTGTTTATTAATGTAACTTAATAAGAAGTAATTGCGGTAATGCTTACGTTTATGAACCAACATTGTTAGGAGAGTGTTTTCAAGAAGTTGCGATAATTTGTGAGACAAGTATATTTTCTGTTGTTAAGCATGAACAGAACTTTAACTCGTTAGAGTTAGAAAGTTGGAGGCCGTAGCTAGACTTGGCGTCTCCAGGGATATGGGATGGGAGGGAGGGGAGGGATATATACATGCAAATATCATCCGTGGTAAAGGATTTAAATTTAGAATGAAGGAAAAACTGAAAAATTTGGGCACCGAGCAGGATTCGAACCTGCGACCTCCCGGCACTCGCGGCCAGTCGCTCTAGCCAGCTGAGCTATAAGTGCAATCGCTACCCAGTTCCAAATCATCAACCGTTCCTTCGTATTAAGCAGTACCGCTGCTAACGTAAACTATTTTATTTATACAAACGCCTTAAGGGAGGCGTACAGCGACATCTACCAGAAGACTCATGCTTCATTAACTGCACTAACGTCTCAAATCATATTGAGAATCGTCAGTTACGATGCGCCATCCCATACCCAAATTTAGAATGAAGGAAAAATTGAAAAATTTAGGCACCGAGCAGGATTCGAACCTACCTGGTAAAGGATGCCTATGTTCGTGCAAGGTAGAGGTAAAATGCCTAAAAACAGGCCGTGTATCGAAGCAGTACCTACCTGTGTAATTATCGTTAAATGCAATTATTATATTATATTATATATTATTATATTCGTTTATTCAATATACTTACAACATGACAGTAATACATGATATCACCAAATCGTTGTTAGTCATACATTATATAAATTTTCTAAAAATTGTACCACTACTTATAGTAGATATAGGTAGGTACAGTTCGTCATAAAAATATATATATCTAGCTAGCTCCAACATGCACTTGCCAAGGACAAATTTAAGGGTAAAGCTATGTCAAAAATTAAAATTCTATTAATACATTTGGAATTATAATTAATAATTAATTATTAATTATACAATATTTCATGTCCAATTTGTAAATATGTAGTTATAAAATTGTACTCTTCCTTAAATTCTTCTCTATCACCTTCTTGCATTCCGTCATCAAACAACCTATCCCTGTCATAAATATATCGAAAATAGATAACCTTGACTCTAAACTTCTAACGTGGTAAAGCAAAACCTCAAGCGGAGATGAGAAAGTAAAACACATTTACTTGTAACATATCGAGTTCTTGGTACCCGATAGGAAGCATCATTCACATATATGGTCAAAGATCCCGATCGTAACGACTTCCCTAGAAAGTGAAACGTCCAGCAGTTAAACATATATACACACATGCTAACAAACTAGTGTGGCCCCGGCTCTCTTTCCGGTAAAAGTGAATATATGTTAGTGGGTTTTAGACGCAGTGGGCGCCATTTGCATACCGAGATTACAGGGAGTGGGTACAACTTTAATTCCTCAGTTTACATGCAAGTAAACGAGTGAATTATACAGAATGTGGAAAAGAAACCATTGCTAGATTCCGTTCAAGTATACCTATGTTTTTATTAAGGGTAGACACCTATTTGTACATAATAACAGGTAAAATTAGTGAAAATGATGGTCGCAACACAAACATGTCCTGATATTTTGGTCCTTCGAAGTGGATCATCGATTTATCAGTGTCAGTGGTATACAACTACACATGCTAACGTATTGTGGCAAACAAGCTTACGGTCCACCTGATGGTAAGCGGCCACCCCAGCCTATAGACGCCCGCAACTCCAAAGGAGTCACGTGCTCGTTGCCGACCCTTTATGGAGAATTCACTGCGTTGATAGCAGAAGGGACTAATTTAGGTCCTTCGCTCTCAACACAATGCATCCTGGGGAGCTCTGGCAACCTTGCTCACCTCCAGGAACACAACACTACATACTTGTATAGTAGATAATGTTATTATGGCTGTGGTCTTCTGCAAAGCGGAGGTACTTTCCCAGTTGGGCTGCTCCAAATTATATATCTCTTAAGTAAATTCCTAAGTTTAGTTTAGCTCCTTCTCTAAGTTTAGTGATTATTATTAAAATGAGTCTAATAGTCTCTTATTAAGGGCTTTTAATTACTATTTCAACTTACTTTTCCATTAGCCTTTCTACCGATTATTTACCAACTTTTCCTTACACCTATGTAACTGGCTTGGTACTTGGCACGCGTTACCTACTTAAGAGATGCAGTTAACCACACACGTTAGATAAATATAAGTTTCCATCCGACAAACGGGTTAAAAAGAAGATGCGCCACTCATACAAAAACACGATGGTATCCATAGATAACCTGGCTTATCCGCCATCTTAGAACAACCACATTTACTTTTACCGCCACTTCCATTTAAAAACAAACCTGCTGTACAACATGGTAGCAATCTTCATAAACCAGACCTTTTACGCATCACATCATCCTTATCGACTATACATAAGGTTCATTTTTCTGCATGTCAGGTGTAGTTATAAGTTTGTAGTGAGCGTTTACAAAGTTAGCTGTACGCCATGTAAATGTTACAAATTTGTCACTTAATTCTTTCCTGGTATGAGATAACATTTTTCGTAACGTATGAGTAGAAATTGTGTGCCTAGTGCGTAATGTGTTGAATCATAACGTTTATGAGTACTGGTTAAAATGGTGTGGTCAGACTAGATTTACTGAGTAAATAAGTAACTTGTTTATTTTTAACTGAGAGGCAATATTTACTGCACTTACTGCTAACAAGAAAACTTGCATTCAGGCAGTCAGTAGATGTTTTACTAGGGCACTTTTCAAAGTCTTTAACACGTGCCCCGCCCGGGTGCCCCCAATGTGGGGTCATGTACCTTTTTTTCCAGGAGTCCATGCTCCCACTATGGAGTCACATTCCCATATTGGATGCACAGTCCAACAGTCAGTTAGACTTGGGACATTTTCAGATCGTTTTGTGTTGAGATTGGGACAATGAACATATTAAGTGCGTTATGAAATTCCCATATTGTTTGATTGGTCTCTTAGAGTATTCCAGTATTCTCTTAGAGTATTCCAATGTTCTCTTAGAGTATTCCAGTGTTCTCATAGAGTATACCAATGTTTTCTTAGAGTATTCCAGTGTTCTCTTAGAGTATTCCAATGTTCTCTTAGAGTATTCCAGTGTTCTCTTAGAGTATACCAATGTTCTCTTAAGAGTATTCCAATGTTCTCTTAGAGTATTCCAATGTCCTCTTAGAGTATTCCAGTGTTCTTATAGAGTATTCCAGTGTTCTAAATCACACGGGTGGTCGTGTCGGAGGTTTTCCCTGGATTTTGCCCAGGCTACTCTCCAACCGCGCACTTCTATCGCTTTATTGGGCCCGGCCTGTAAAACCACAGTCAGATTCAAAAAAAAGAATTGGTCAGAGGTTCACCACAGAGATTATATTGATGAATTTATTAGCGAATTTCCAAAAACACATTTTAAACTCAATGTTTTTTTGGAAATTCGCTAATACGATAAGGATTGGTAATCCTTTCTGTACATTACTACAGACTCATTGTACGCGAAACTGCGTATCAAGCTCGGTACAGTGTGGTGTGCCAGTGGACTGCTAAAATGACTTCGATGAGGTGGACGATGACTGTAGACGCCGGTGCCGGTCATGATGGAACTCGACGACTCAAATAAAACTTCGATGTAAAGTTGACTGTATAATTTCAATAGGTGCTGATTTACAAAATAGTTTGGCCAAAAGAGGTATGTGCAGAAGTGGTTGTATGTGAGAACAAATAATAGGTAATGACGAGCAAGATTTGATAATTTGATTTAACGTATGTTACAATAGTAGGGATAAAGCGTATGTGAAGCGTTGCTATTAGTGGCTTTAAAAAAGCCGCTCTTATACTAACCGTGCCCGACGGACGCGTTTTGCTACTGCATACTAAGTTATTATATATGTATAAAATTAAATAAGAGTTGCGTTCGCAATAATGACTTTGTGCATTAACTCATTCATTATCATAATCGTGATCATTTGCCTGTATGTATATGTCGTACTGCTGGGAATAGATCTTCTCCCGTCCTCATATCCTCACACCACCTCAATCCGGATTAAAGACTTCACACAAATCTTTTTTTTAGTCTCACAATGGTTTCCGTCAGAAATAATCAGAGATCGGACAAATTTGCGTGATTGCTCGCAATAATGTGGACATGACTCCAAAATTAATCAAAATGTTAATTAATTGATAATTTCTTGAATAAAATTTGAATTTCCGGAGATAATAGTTTATACGTGCTTATAATTATTAGCAAAATGTTATTAAAAGTGGTTATCGTTTTTGTAAATATTTCTATATAATAAAGAAGTTAGGATTTTAAACTGACACGATTGTTTACACTAGAAACAATACCCAACAATTACTACCTAACATGGTAATTATCCTGCTATGATTATTATTTCTGATGAAGAAGTTTTCTAGTGGATTGCGAGCGGAGTTTTGCAGCACTTATGTATATTTTTGATGTAAAAAGAAATAGACTGACTGCAGAAAATTTGGAAAAAATACTGATTATTTTCTGTAATAAATATATACCTTAACAGACTTTTGTATTTATTGACTAGGAATCAACTTATATGTCAAGTAAGAAATGAATTAATTAATATTATTAAATAAGCACAAGATACATACTTACAATTACAACAAAGAAACAAATAATAATTAACATTTTGATTAATTTTGGAGTCATATCCACATTACTGCGAGCAATGACGCAAATTTATCCTATCTCTGGAAATAACATATATAGTTACAGCATTTTTTTTGATCAGTGTATCGAATAAAGTAATGCGTTGATATAGAAAAGAAAACCAATGTCCGTTTACAAAGAACGCTGAAATTACAACGCTCTACTTACCAACGAGAATCACTACGCTTGGATACACGCGTACTCCGTAAACGCTACTTTTCGACGAGCACTAAACTCAACATTATTACAACTGAATAGAGTTCAATTACGGTCGATTCGAATTTGCTTTTAGTCTTTTTCACAAACGCGCAAATTTAAGTAATTGTCAGGCAAATGTGTATTATAAAACTAATGAGACAAGATCCAATTTGGTTTGTCTCGGGCCTCGATCTCAAATAACGTATGATTATTTTACCCGACGTATATGGTTTTTAATACGTTGACTTTTACTTCAAATATTGCGAAGTTTATATTGACCATATTACCTATTGCGTATTTTTACAACTCGCAAGAAACATGTTGCATTATTGATTAATTTTTGTTATTTTTGTTTTCAGGTATGGATATGTCGTTGAAAAACTAAAGAGAAATTTTCAAGGAATCGGTGGGTAGTTACTTACCAATGGTAATCTCTTTTTATTTTAAATACTAGTTAACTCACTAAAAAGAGGTAAGGTCAATGTCTCATTGACATTAACCCCATACATTGGCACTTTCAGTCTTATGTCATAGTGACAGTAGTCATCAATAGGTGTCATCTATTTTTACCTTATCTAAGGTGAAATTATTATTTTGTTTAAGTATTTATTTATTTATTAAAAAGTTACACTTTACACACATCACACGATAAATGAGAGGTTTGCTCAAAATCAGTAGCTTATAGACCAGCACGACATCCAAAGCAAGTGCATACAGTATGATCATTAATAAGCGCATAATGAACCAAGTGCACTCACATACAGCACTAGAGTCAAGTCGATCAACACAGAACAGGGTTAATTACATGGTTAAATCCAATCAAGTTCAGCATTCCATAACAGATTTGCCCTACCCTATTTCGACCAAGTCGAACTAATGATGTACCAACATGAACTAGTAACAAAAGTTTGATTAAAGGAGATAAGTACAAATTCTTAGGTACTAACTGTACGAGAAATCTTTTCTGAAGTTGTTCAAGAAAAAATATTCAGAACGTAATGGAATTATAATCGAAATACACTATTCTTTTGGGTGACAATACAAATTCATCACAGTGTATGAGGTACCCAGTAAATTATATATTGAATTAATTAATTTAATAAATAAATTTTCGTAATAAATATAGAGGCCTCGGCAGAGTACAAATTTGTACCTTTTGGTGTCGAAACTCTTGGTCCATGGGGTCCCAGCGCGCAACTGGTGACCGAAGAGCTGGCCACTTCCTCGCACAACGTATCAGCATTACGATACAGCGAGGAAATGCCGCAAGCATCCTCGGTACAATGCCGCAAGGGCCTCATTTAGATTTAAGTTAGTTGTAATATTATTTAACTTATTGTAAAACAATAGTTCGACTGGCGATGCAGGTTGTAAATATTAAAAGAGGCACTCTTAAAATTAGGATTTTCACATTGATGTATTCGTTTAATACAATTACCATGAGAAATAGTAAATTTATCGTATTGAAATCAAAGTTCTTATTAATCACCAGTACTTTCGACGTCTCAGTTTTTCTAGCTAAGATTTTGCAGTGACGTATCCATAGGCCATCTTGTTATCCCTCTTGAGCTCTCGCGCACGCCTAAGTAGAATTTTACTGGCCGTAGTGAGGTGATCGCTGTTATTATTATTTAACTATTATTACCGCCTGTAAATCAATACATGTCATTAATTTATGATTTCGAGATATATCAACTGTCACTTTTTGAAGGTAAAACTATCAGTTTATAGGTACGTCTTAACTCTCGTTCGATTTAACGCAATACTCTGCAGGATCCCGAATACCTTTAGACCGAGGATTAAAGGAGACTATGATAATATTGATAATGTTAAACGATTTCCCTCTTGGTCAGCCCAGACATTGGCGGTCCAGCGTCCATTCACTTAAGTTATGTCGCTTGTCGACCGCACGACCGATCTCCAGATAACTCACGTTTAACTAAATACCACTGCTAATCGAGAAAGCTGTTCCGGTTAACTGAACCACAATTTATTAGCTTATTGACTTAGCAGGTGCATGTTCAGTGAGGGTATTCACCTCACGGCTGAGGTAAATAAGAACGAGATACAAGATCAGCATATCGAGCTCCACTTTGCAACGCAAAGCTCCTAAGATATGAACCGATATATGGGTCAATCAACTTTTCTTTGTTGTTACTCTGTCCCGTCAGCAAGGAGACAACAGTAACCGAGTTTCTTAGGAAAATGTTTATAATATGGACTTCAAGCATGCTTGAGAGATGACCCATGTCCAAATGGACAGATAATCATAGCTAAAACTCATGTTTGGTAGATTTAAAGCCTATAAAATCACAGTTTTAAAGAGTGACTCAGGAGACGTAACCATGGTAACGAGCAATAAAGAATAGTTGATCCACCCATATTTGTATCTTGTGATAGCGTAAAACCCAGTTGCAGCGTCAGTTACTGCTTTGAAGACCGGAGTCCGTTTCTGGCATTTCCTCTTCCCCATCTCACCACACACACACACACACACGCACACGCACACGCACACGCACACGCACACGCACACTACTAAGTCTCCTCGCTCCATCATTCCGTTTACTTGTTGTTCTAGCTGTAAATCCTGAGATCATCTGTATCATCTATGATACGGCCTTCACGACACAGGCTCGGCCTAGTGTGGAGACCACTTATTGCTCTAATGTAATGTTATAAACTGAGGTTATGGTTAACTTTCTGAATGTACACATTAACGATCTGGTAAATAAATAAATTTTGTATTGTATTGTATTATCACGATCTTTGGCAGCGGTTTTTCAACGATCAACGATCTCACGGCTGATGTGTATCGAAGTTGTAGTTAGATGTATACCAAGCCAGTTCTAAGAATATCCTTCAAGAACTACAACATAACCTGTTAGGGACTGTATGCTGCATTCCCAAAGCCACGGTGGGCGCTCGAACCCGAAGTTGCCCAACTCTCGAATGCGACCAGTGTTGCCAGGGCCCTTTGGACGAAAATTACGTTTCGATTCTTGAAAAGTTACATTTTTGATGCAAAAGTTACATTTTTTATATTTTTCGTAATTACTTATCAAAATGTTTGATTTTAAGAAATGAGTAACCATATACAGCTACAATTCGGCGAGTTCGGCTGCAGCCAGTCTGATGGGCGGCATCTAAAATGTCATAGATAATATATGATAGATAGTTGCAACAGACGGGCAGACAAGGTCCTACCATGTAGGTTTCTTTGTCACCTTTTCTGTATGGAAGCCTATAAATTGTCTCGCTTGGTCCCGGTTACATACAATTGACCTTTCTTTTTAAATAGTTTCATTATTCTCAAAAGTTACGAAAATTTTCTTTGCAACAGAAGTTACTTACATGTTACGCGAGCCGGTCAAAAGTTACGAAAAATGTAAGAAATGTAACTATCTGGCAACACTGAATGCGACTGACGCAAGCCGTCAACGCAACGCGTGTCCGATGCCCATCCACGCATACAGGGCTCAATTTACATGGAATCACTTTGATTAGCAATTTATATTGCATAATAAATAAGTTATCTTCCTTCATATACAAGCATATGAAGGAAGATACATTTGACGACCGCTTTAGCTTAGTTGGTAGTGCACCTGCCTACGCTGGAGGTCCCGGGTTCGAATCCTGGCCGAGGCATTCATTCGTGTGATGAACACGAATATTTGTTCTTGGGTCTGTATGTTTCCTATGTATTTAAGTATCTATTTATATCTATATATGTATGTTTATCGTCGCTTAGTTCCAGCTTACAACAACAAGCTTAGCAAACTTAGCTTAGTACAAGCTTTGCTTAGTTTGGGACTAGGTTGATTTGTGTAAAATTGTCCACATATATAAAAAAAGCATGAATTACAATTTTCAATCAAAGTGAAAAATTTATAAAATCCAACCGGTGGCGATATTTTTTTCTCTTTGTTTGAAAATTGTAATTTCGTAAGCGGATGCATCCGCTGGATAAAATCTATATATATAAAAGAAGTGATGAAAATGATATGCATTTTAAAACCCAAGATGGCGGACATTTATTTTTCTTAAAAATCGATATGGGTGTCATCGTCGAGGTTCCTCGGGGTGCCGATTACGAAAATGATATGCATTTTCAAATCCAAGATGGCGGACATTTATTTTTTCTTTCGAGTAATTTTCACAAAAGATTAATAGCATCAGACAACTGGCAGAAACAAATAAACTTCATTTATATCTTTGTTACCATCTAAAATATACGTGGACGAAGTCGCAGGCGGCGACTAGTTTAAAGAATAAAATTCGCTGGCAACACATTTGCGTGATGTGGCAGGAAATAGAAATGTCGGCAAATATTTCTCCAAATTGGTTTTTGAATAAGCCAGCGAGATATCCGTGTCAGAGGCCATTTAGGAATATGGCAGATTTTAAATTTATTTATGTTCACTTGTTCTAAGTGGCTGAACATTACTATGTGCGTACAGCTTAGACCCTCTCATGCGTCAAACTATTCTTAATCTAAATAACCAAGGTGCCTCAAAAGGTAAGGCTCGGTTAAGGTCGTGAAGCGAAGCTATTTTCAAGCTTAACTCGTTCGATACTCACCCTTATATCTTTACTCCGACGATCGTAACACTATGCGTACCGAGTTCAGATTACACTGGTTCGCCTGAAACGGTTATCGGTAAGTTAGTGAACGTAGCTCAGCTCTCAATCGTAAACCTAGATCCCGGGTCGCTGGTTCTCTGTGACAGAACAATGGAAGTCAATTAGACAGACCATTTAACAAGTGTCTTACCTACATTCTAGATTTTACGCAGATTGTAAAGAGGTCTTCACGTTTGTGTGAGTTAATGTCCTTCTTTATTGTCCCCTATAAGAGTTTTAGCAATTAGCGTGAATGAACTACGCTGAAAATATTACCTGTGCCTTTACCATGAGTTTACATGACCGTACTCGCTAGCGACTGCGTAAAAAATTGTACGGGCAAAAGTATAGCGCCTCTGGCGGTTACGCAATAGAACTAAGAATCGGCATACTAAATCGTTTGGGTCATTGTCAGTTAAAAAAACAAAAGTTTTCCCTTCGGTGGTAAATAGTTAAGGGCTTATATGCATGTAAGCTATGTTTTTATTACATAGATTTATAGTAACGGAGACTGTTTATGCGGGCTATTAGACCAATCGAAAATTAAGCTTTGGAGCCTTTAACTTTTGATATGTCCACCGAAAAAACGCGAACCTAAATCTGACAATGACCCGTTTACACAGTCGCTAGCGAGTACGGTTATGTAAACTCATGGTAAAGGCACTGACTGACCATTCATAAATTCAGGGAGAACATCGTGATAATTGCGAGATACCTATCTAATATTGAGTATCCCGCCATCTTAAATCATAAAAATATGTATTTTAATCTCAATGATACTTAGAAATAGGTCCCGGGTTTAGAAATACGCTAAAAAAAATTTTTTTTAAATTTAAGCTGTTTATTTCAGTGAAATTTTTTACATAATTTTATAATCACTTACTTAACTATTAATCTTAAATTACAAAAGATTTTTTAAGTTAAGGAGTTGCGGAGATACATTTTTATTAATCAGTATACATTGTTGTTGTTAAAATATTCTTAGTTACTTAAGTCATAAGTAACTAAGAATATGTGATAATCCACATCGAAAGGGACCTTATGGCGGCAGGCGCTTACGTTACACCTATTCACTATTGTATTGGAACAGCGGCAATAAAGGCGTAAGTGCCGGCCGCCATAAGGTCCCTTTCGATGTGGATTATCACATATGTCCTCGACTGTGCTTCGACTGTGTCCTCATAGCTTCACTTTCGGTAGCTTACCATGCTGGTAGCTTCAGTCGGATGGAATGGAATTCGCAAGGGGCTGTCCATATAAGGTATCGCTTCGCAAGATTAAGGTGCGCATTTGGGTGTAATTTACTACCTACTGAGTTGAAATATTTATGTTACTTAAATTTTTTAGTCGGTAGCATAAAAAACAAGCACGATTATTAAGTTAGGAGTTAAGAATTGAACTTTATAATATTTCGGTCAAAGAAGCCATCAAATACAAAAAGTGTTTTTTTCGTTTCTCGTTGTGAATTATTGACCAAGTGAAGGTCTCTGCTTCAGCTTCGACAGAAATGCTTTCGTATATACGGATTTCCGTTTGTCCTCCTCTGCAGATCGCATTTCTCGTGAAATTTTGTGAGCGAGTTCGATAATTTTATAAATATTTTGTGTCTTGGAAATTTTGAAAAACAATTAGCAATTTTAATAATTACATATTTTTCTGCGGGCGGATTTCGGTTTGTTCCTCTCTACATGTTGCATTTCTCAACCGATTCTCGTGAAATTTTGTGAGCAGGCTCAATAATTACATAGTTTTTTTTTTGGCGGTTTTTGGTAATTTTCAAAACAGTTTTTTTTTTTTTTAACAAAATAATAAAAACAACACTCGCGCGGTGCCCAGCTTACAGAGCCATAGTATGTATTGACACCAAAGCTTGTATCTTGTAAAAGAATGGGTATGCCCAGTTGTATTAAGATTGTGGTAAGGATAGCCTTCGTTTCTGAAACAGAAAAGAGTACCGAAGTCTAGGTACGTATGATCCCCAAGCAAAGTCAAGATAGAACTGCTGGGCTATAAAAATAGTTATAAAGTTAGTTAATATGTTCTTGTATAACCAGCGTGCTTGCAAACCTATCCGGCGCACAATAACCGTTGACACAAACAACCCAGACGTAGTGACTGGTTAATCGAATTACAGTCAATCATTCAACATCAATACGGTAGTGATTTGGTAGCCAGTACTTTGAGTTCCATGATCCCATGGTCCAATCCTACCCCTGGCTACCAAATGTTTAATGATAACAAGCCTTCCCAGCATTAACAACGCACGCTTGCGTACCCTACTGATATAGCTACGGAAAGTCAGTTTTCTGTCAAGGGTCACTCCAAGATAAATAAATAAATATTTGTGAACAATCTCACACAAATCGACCTAGTCTCAAACTAAGGAAAGCTTGTACTATGTGTGCTAAGCGACGATATACATACTTATATAGATAAGTAGATACTTAAATACATAGAAAACATGCAAGACTCAGGAACAAATATCACACAAATAAATGCCCTGACCGGGATTCGAACCCGGGACCTCCAGCTTCCTAGGCAGGGTCACTACCAACGAGGCTAAAGGGGTCGTCATTCAGATATTTAAATATTCAATGAAATGTATCATACAGAAAATTAGATTGGCTGTTTTGTTTTCCTGTTGCCGGTAAGAACTGGGAAAATATGAGATTCCCAGCACTGATACAAGCTTAAACCACGCCAGAAGCAATTTATGGGGATACACTTTGCAACAAGAAATGGTACATACAATTTCTTGGAATGCGAGACATTTTTGCCGTCATAACGTCTTATTAAATTGATGAACGGATGCCAACACGAAAAAGTGTGACGTAATTATGACTAACCTGAGCCGTGTTAAGCGAATTTCTATAAAAATGTTATTGGATTTTTGAACATTATTGCTCCAACGGCAAAATAGCTTTTTGAACGAATTATTTCGATGCAACTCGGCCAACTGAATGATTTCAAGTTATACCTAAACAGTTGACGGTCAAACCGGTTTCTCTCCTCGAAGGGTTAAATGCGTAAGCGCCCGGAAAATGCAATTATTCATCAATGTTTTCTTCTCACGTAAAATTATCGTCCGTAAACCGACTTAACAGACAACCACTTTTTTAAGAAGTAGTAAATAATTTGCCTGTACGTAAAAGTTTCAAATCAAATTTTAGGTTTTCGAAATGGTGCTTGCTTATGTGAGATCAATATCTTTCTTCGGTAAGAAGATCGATTAGTTCTCGTAAAACAAAGAATAATAAAACGAATGCAGACCGAGGCATAAAATATAGTTTACTTAGGTACTTAATGGCTCATTACCAGTGGTCGATAAAGACTTGATTCCTGCATGAAAAGTAAATGAGCTAATAGCTTAATATATAAGATTGAGCATTGCCATCCAACGTGGCAATGCGGCCAGCATTTTGGGAACGTTTTCTACTAGCAGCGGTTTGCTAGATTAGGGTTTTCGATACGTATATTTAGGTTTATTTTAGGTTAGTTTTAGTTTTATTTTAATTTCTATGTTCATTTGTTATAACTTGTTGTGTTTCCTTAGCAAGTGCACACAATTTTATTGGTATTTTTAATTTTTAGCTGTATTTATGTTAATTGTAGTTAATACTTATTCAAATCCAATTTCGAACTATTGTCGATGTTTCTATGCAGGGCTGATTCCAAATTATACACGTAGACAGAGTAAAAAAAAGATATGACGTCTGAATTTCGAACATACGGATAAAGTGAGAAAATTATTTCCTTGGCAAACTCCTAATCACATATACATAGCTAGTGGAATTTTATATGCTTTGCGGGAAACTGGAGAACTCCAAGAGTAGTTCACAACATTGCTTACATGGTCTATTCCTTTTTTTTAATGGAGCAAGGAGTGACGTGTGCTTCTTTGCGTTTATTAGGAGTTAAGATACTGGTCCCACCCTCATGTCCATTGAATGTAAAGAAAGCGTTTGTTCGGCTCGGATGTCGCGTTTGTGCGCGCGCGCAGGAAGCGGCTTGTAACCTGACACAGACTAGTGGATCTCACTTCCTAGTTTCTAAAAAAGTCGACTAAGACGGGCCTAAGATGTCTCGTGGTTAGTTTGGAGAATTTGTAAAACTGCTAGAGCCTAAGCTAGAAGCACTTGAAGGGAACTTAAGGGAAGGTAAATTAGCAATAAAACTAGTATGTATAAAAAATTATATAAAAATAAACTATATTGCTAATAATCGTTATGATAAAAAAGTATATGAATATAGATAATAGCAATAGAAATACTTATATTTAATGACATTATAAATATTGACAATTCTGAGATTCGATAGTTATTAACCAAAAATAATTATGAATAGTGATCATTATGACATAAAATTGTATAAGGTACATTTTCGGATGTACAATAATCGGAATTGCAATTTTATATGAACTTTGGAGCACCCGTTTTTTACATTCTTTGGTCATTTCTTTATAACATATTATAAAGAAATGGTTCATAAACCAGTTTTCCAGTATGTGTGAAAACTTTACTTAAAAATTTACTTATTTACCACAGTGAATTAAATGAATATTTGTTGGCAATAATATACAAATCGGCATAGTTCCAAACTAAACAAAACTAACAGGTACGTCATTTGTTATTCAAAAGAAAAGCATGGTGTTGGTGAAGAAAGTAGTGAGGTGGGTTAACTACAGCGGAAACGAATTTTCTATTTGCAGAATTACAATCTTGCTTGCGCATGGGCAACTATTGTGATTACGTATATTCTAGATAAGTATTACTGTTCGTTTCACTTTTACGCATTACCTTGTCATAAGTTTCAGTATTCATCGTTTACAAATACGTGCATCTTTATGTCTATGAGCTGTACGGTTGAACTGACCTACAAACCCTATAGCATTCGTGTGTTATACACAGTTCGTGATCAACTGCGTATCTGGCCTTTGAGTGTCTGTCCAGTAGCGTTCTGTGAAAATACATGTATGGCCAATTAAGTTTATGGCGTACAAATTTATGGTCAACTGAGTATCCGGCCTTTTGAGTGTCTGTCCAGTAGCGTTCTGGCAAAATACGTATATAGCCAATTGAGTTTATGGCGTACAAATTTATGGTCAACTGAGTATCCGGCCTTTTGAGTGTCTGTCCAGTAGCGTTCTGGCAAAATACGTATATAGCCAATTTAGTTTATGGCGTACAAATTTATGGTCAACTGCATATCTGGCCTTTTGAGTATCTGTCCAGTAGCGTTCTGGCAAAATACGTATATGGCTAATTGAGTTTATGGCTTACAAAGTTTATGGTCAACTGCATATCTGGCCTTTTGAGTGTCTGTCCAGTAGCGTTCTGGCAAAATACATATACGGCCAATTGAGTTTATGGCGTACAAATTTATGGTCAACTGCATATCTGGCCTTTTGAGTTTGTGTCCAATAGCGTTCTGGCCAACTGTATACCAGGTGAAGTGATTTCCTGGCCAAATGCGAATTTGCTTAGTTCAAAATCTGTCCAAATGCGATTAAACCTCATAAACAAAACGCGTTATTTCCTAAAAATAACCAAGCATTTATTGCTATATTACGACGTTTGGTGCATATTGTCGACATACAATTTCTGGCAATTAACATGTAAGGAGGTAGCTGTTAATTGCATGCAATCATAAGACACCGCACCCAAATAACAGTTATTTGTTAGAAATCTGTGCAATTACAGTAGGCGCTGAGAAACACTTACCGGTTGCTAACAGAACCCGTTTGTCACATACATCTTTACATATCACTAATAGTTAACTCTAATCGGTTAAGATAAACAGTAGGTTTTGGTTGTGTTGTTTGATCACTGGATCCTGGTGAATTTAGTATGACATCCTGATCCCTTGGAGAGTTCATACTTAGTTGAAAAAACCGTGGTCCCTCCTGTGATCAATAGTTAACGGCTTATGTGCATGTTAGCTATGTTTTTATTACAGGCATTTATAGAAACGGAGACACTGTTACTGCGGATTACTGGTCCAATCCAAAATTAAGCTTTGTAGCCCTTTTTCGTATGTTCACAGAAAAGACGCGAACCTAAATCAGTGTATGACCCAATTGAAACATGTGCCGATCGCTTACAACCAGGCCCCTATTTCATCAAGTTGACATATGTAGGCTGACAAATCGACAATTCTCATGTGAAAACTGTTTCACCAACTACAATTGTAATGTTTTTTGATAATTGTCGCGCCTGTCAGCTTTGGTGAAATAGGGGCCAGTTATCAACACAACTCGCGCGATCTTGCATAAACAAACACGTCCATTGTTGTGACTAAATAACACTTGGAGAGCAAGCAGTAAATAGATTTGACATTCATTACAAAGATATGGCACCTGGCCTTGTATCAGCAACCTGGAGTCATCAATCAGAGCTGTCGCAAGCTTGTTCTTAACAGGACACTTCTAATTGTTTTAAGATAAAACTGGCCGTAAAACCAATGGATTATGAAAGTAAAAGACTAGGTACTGTATGTACAGTCTTTTACTCCTAAAACCTTGGTAAAACCTGAATTCGGAATACATCATCCTCTAAGGGTCGGTTGCACCAACATACGATCACAGGCCGGTCATCGTCAACTATGGCGCCGGCAGCTGTCATCCCATAGAAAGATTTGTTAGATGTGTGCCACAAACGCATTTTGCCCCGACCCATAAACTTGTCACACTTGCAAACAAGCAGATTTTAACGAACACCGCTTACTGATGAGCACCGTTTGGTGCAACGCACCCTAAGGAAGGTTTTGGTAGGTCACATATTTGTCACTTGCCCAACCGCGGGTGTCCGTGACCGATCCTCGTGTCCTGCCACTCACTTTCGCCGGCCGAGTAATTAAGCAAGCCTCATATATGATTGTATAAAGTCCAAAACACTTAAATTCAAAACCTTTTTTTTTAACCTGTCTGTGGCTTTATAGGCCGGGCCCAATAAAGCGATAGGAGAGCACAGTTGGAGAGTAGCCTGGGGAAAATCCAGGGGAAAACCTCCGCCACGCGTGTGGTTTGGAATTCAAAACCTTTAATGTTATTAAAAAGGCATATCAGAGGGGTTGCAATGCATAGTAATCTAGATAGAGTTGTCGTCTAGGAGTTTATTATTTTTACTTCGCTATATTTGATGTTTCCAGCAAAAAAATCGCTTTCAGCTTCTAATCTCTTCAATTGTTTTCAAAAAATAGCCGCTTACATATTTATAAATAGATATATCAAGTGACCTGACGGGCTAAGATGATCGCTTATATGTCGGACATATAGCATTCGTCCCTTTCGCACTTACATACTTGACAGTAAGGGACGATATTCTAAAAACAATTGAAGAGATTGGAAGCTGAAATCGTTTTTTTGCTGGAAACAACAAATATAGCGAAGTAAAAATAATAAACTCCTAGATGTCAACTATGCACCACAGTATGTTCTATAGACTCGATTGACTGACTGACAAAATGTATTTTTTTTAACCTAACTGTGGCTTTATAGGCCTGGCTCAATAAAGCGATAGGAATGCGCGGTTGGAGAGTAGCCTGGGGAAAATCCAGGGGAAACCTCCGACACGAAACGCGTGTGGTTTGTAATACTGGAATACTAGAGTTTGCGCTCCAGTGAGATTGGTTGAGCGGTTTCAACCGAATCTGAAGTGTAGCAACATGTATATTCTGTAGACTAGATAGGCTAGTATTTTTTTTTTGTTTAGACTGTTTAGAGCCAGGCACGTATCCAGACTTTTGGTTCGGGGGGGACAAACATTGAAACATATATATTTTTATTTACCTACTTATTGAAAGAACACGCAAGCGAATAAATAAAGAGACTGTTAAAAACTTTTCGGGGGGGGGGGGGGGGGGGGAGATAAATCCCAACTTTCCCCCCCTCTGGATACGTGCCTGTTTAGAGCTCGTCTGTCAAGCTATCGCATTCGACTACGCTCTATCGCCAGTGACATGTAAGTTTAGGTTGTCCAATGTTCCAGTAAATAAGTAATATGTGTGTTCGAGTGCGCTTGGGCAAGTGGTGTGGCAAGCGGCGCCGGCGCCGACGCCACGCGCCGCTGAATGCGGGAAGCGTTAGCTCACGATATTCGAGCGGGTTACGAGTTACGACACTTGATCTTAATTAACAGACGCTATCGACGATTATTACGAGCTATACAGAGATCAAAAGACAAAAGAATGGAAATTACTGAGCGGAACGGGCAGAAAATCAACGAGATTCAATTAGTCGATTACCATCGAATATGTAACAATAGTTTCGGATTCATTCACAGTGTAGTTCAATAGCGAAAGAAAGAGATACACTTATTCGCGACAAACTCATAACAATTACACACAAAGGCACCACATAACAGCATTTTCCATGGAATGGTCACAACGCAGCGTAGTGCTGGCAGCGCCAGTGCTACTCCTTTTTTTTTGAACCGAACTGTGGCTTTATAAGCCGGGCCCAATAAAGCGATGCGATAGGAGTGCGCGGTTGGGGAAAATCCAGGGGAAAACCTCAACACGACCACGCGTGTGTTTTGGAACACTGGAATACTCTAAGCGTTTGCGCTCCGGTGAGATTGGTTGAGCGGTTTCAACCGCATCTGAGGTGTGAGTGGGATCGAGGTACTGGGAGTTTTGTCGCTGGTTCACTAAACCTAGCCTAGTTGAGAAGCGTCCAGCAAGAAACTCAGCTAGGCGCGACCTGGGTCGGACTGACTACCCGGTATGCAGTTTAGTTATTTCTGAGTGTATCTGTGCATACCTAACTTACCTACGGAATTACAAGGTGCACCAAACCGCTGAGCTTTCTCCTAGAAATGAAACCATTACTGCAGCGTGTAATCGACAACTATCTTTATTGTTATTGTATTAATCGAGTTTACTACTGGGAGGTGCTTATCGAGAAAATTACTATTATTGCATTAACTTTTACTAGAAGATTACAGGAGTCTAGGCGGCTACCGGCGTGTTATATGAACCGTATTACTTAGATATCGCTAGAAAATAGCTTTCAGGAAATATAACCAATTTTAAGTATAGCGTGAACCTAACTCTATCCAAACGCACCTCGGTTTCGAGCTGTTGGGCTAAATACTGACCCATCGTCTAGCCGTCCCTGGGATCCCAGGGATCATATCAAAAGAATACTATTGTTTATTATTTTTTACCGGGAGACGACAACTTTATGAGGCAATGGCATTGCTATGCAGTGGCGCACCTTTAGGCTGTCTTTCCACTTAGGATTAACTATGCCACGTTGCGAAAGATGCGTTGATATCCACCACATATTTATTGGTTCACATAACACAGCACTGGTGGAAACGGAATCCTATCACATCTTCTTCTTCTTCTTTGTCCTGGCTTTAATCCCATTTCATTTGGGGTCAGCCCTCGTACGTTTACGCCACAACATTCTGTTTTGTGTTGTCACTTCGTCCACTTCTAGAGCCTTAAGGTTTTTTGGATTGTGCTCTTCCAGGTGACAGCTGGTCGTCCACGGCCTCTCTTCCCCTCCTCTATTGCCATCACAGCCCTGGTCATATGGTCCTCGTTGCGCCTCATTACGTGTCCGTACCACCTCAGCCGATTCTCTCTTAATTTGTCTTGGATTTTTGCAACTTTAAAGGTTCCTCGAATGTATTCGTTGCGAATTTTATCCAATCTCGTCACTCCTCCAGCCCAACGCAGCATTTTCATCTCTGTGACGTGAATCTTTTCACAATCCTGTCACATCCTCGCAGCATAACTGCATAGCTCATCTCTGGTGGAAAGGCGGCCTTAGGACGGTAAGTAGGCCTCTACATAATTCAGGGAATCCGGATAAAGCGACAGTCAAGGGACCGGTGATATTACGTCGCACTAACAGGACCAACGTCCTCTCAATCTCATCACGAAACGGACTGATTTACTTTGAAAATGTTTGATATCAAATCTAATGTGTGGTGATTTCGAAGTCGTTAAAAGCGGTCAAATGTTATAAGCGAAGTCGTTATAAGCGGATTCTACTGTACATGTACTTACCAATAAAATACATGTCTGCAAATCACCCTCACTTGAGTTTCGAGGATTTAAGTGATGTAAATGACTTAAATAAACTAAAATTAATGAAATTACCCACTTTCATCTTCGTTATTCTTCATAGTCGGCTGATTTTTATTTGTGTTGGTTTTAATGAGGATAAGGTTTTCTAGCACGGATCATTACCCTCGCGCCGGAAAGCGAGCCGAGCGGAGGATGTAATACATAATATTACTGCTCACTTGCTATAATCTAGAGATTATACTCAAGTCCTAAAATATAGAAACACTATAGTACCCGCAAACCGAACTGACGATCGGTGCCAAAAACATGAGACACACTTCGTAACACCGTGTAAGTATGTAAGAGATAGCGCTATCAAAATCAAAAATCAAAATCAAAACATTTATTCTGCAAATAGGCCTCAAGGGCACTTTCACAAGTCAAAATCTATCTAGGTACATCAAATAAAAATAATACAATAATCAAAGTATCATTAATTAAATGTAGTGTTACATGTCAAAAATAAGACTAAGAAACTAATAACAATCGAGATTTGTTACGTTAGGTTAGGTCAACTCGGTCGTCAGTTTGTTCTGCGGACACTAACTCAGGTAGATACCAAGAAAAAATCTTAAGTAATGGTTAACTTTGTCCAGTGGTGCGTAGAAATGGCTCACAATAGGAATAGAGCCATCTGCAAGGGTGCAGGTTATTTCTGCAACGCGTGCAATTTACTCTACAAACCGGAGTCTTGACTATTAGGGTGGGTTGCACCAAACCGTCTGTTCGTTAAAATCTGATTGTATGGAAAGTTTGACAAGTTTCTGTGGAATGACAGCTGCCGGAGCCATGTTTGACGATCACCGGCCTGTGATCGTATGTTGGTACAACCCTTAGCGTATTTTATAAACTATAATAAGGGCTTAGGCTAAGCGCGGGCGCACACTTCCCATATTAAAGTACCCACCATACACCGGCCATAGCCCGTGAAAGAGTGGGAGTTTGAGCATTGACCCTTAGTCACGTTAATATTGGAAATACGGGCATTTCAATACACACTTCTGAGCATGCAAGCCTTGTGAAAAGAAAGCCTCGCTCCACCCACGAACACGTAGTTTCCTCGCAGTTGACGTTCAAGCGATCATTGAGTTAAGGCGCTTTCTCCGAGACAATCGCCAGGAGGAGCGAGTTCAAGAGGACCTAACTACATCAACTTGCACGAGAGATAAGTCTTTCTCTGACACGTTTGTATGTATAATGACATAATGCCCTTTACAGTGTTCACTCAATCATAGAGACGGGGACAATACAAATTAAAGCGAAACAGAGAATTAACATGTAGTTCCTTGTGTTGGAATAGCAATTTTATAATGAGTAGGTATAATGAGGGAGTAAGGCTTAAAATTGAATGATAACGTGACAAAAGCGAGTGAACATCAATGAAACATATGAACCTCACTTTATGTACCGAACTGAATTAAATCAAATCGCTTAAAAAACGACGATATATAGTCAATATTCGAGTCAGTGTCTCGGTTGGATCCCATATTAGCATATACCTACCATTAACGTCCAAACGCTAACAGAACTAACCCCTTTAAAGGAAACTATATACACATCTTCTATATGACGATTAAGTATCCCAGTTATTCCCATCGTGACCCCACCGTGGCTCTTCTACAGCCAAACATTGCATCATAATAACAATTATATAAGCAGATGACAAGCTGTCTACAGAAATCGGCATATCTCCTACACTATTGTAGCTAGAATAGTAAATCAACAAAAGAGCGTTAGGTAAGAGGTACGTGATTAGACTCGAGAGGAGTTGTGTGAGAAAAGCTATGGTAATCTGATGGTGAGGGCTTTGTCGGGTAATGAAGCGCTTTGGCATGAGCGGAGCGGTTGATGAATTGACCTCGTAAATTAACTTGTAGTGTTCTCTAGAACAAAGACTAGTTAAGTTAACCTAAACGAAATTTGGAAACTTAGATTACATGTTTACGTAAACAGCGTTTTTGTCCACATGTGTGTCTTCGCACGCAACCAAACAGGCGGTCGCGTGCCGTTTGATGCTAATAATTAATTAATTACCAGGTAATTAGTACTTAAAGGCTTGACCCGGTTGGCAATTAACTCTATGCTCCAGTTCGTGGTATTAGTGACCGGAACGGGCACGGTATGCGACCAGCTCGGGACTCCTTGTAGGTAACTCCACTATTATATAATCATGTTGCACACGGTCTAACTTAGTAGGCCGATCTTGCTACCACACAAAAGTAATGTAAGGAAATTTTCACGAACGTCTATAATCTAGTGCAGTTGGACTGCAGGGACAGATTGTCAGTGCCAAGTCACCGCAATAAGAAAACTCGTGTTCTTTGAACACTTCCCATACTACACCACGATTGCATAACATATGCTAATTGACAGTTACTTCTCCGGTGGAACAAAAAAGTGGAACGAACCATTTCAGCGCTTGCGACACCTTTGTCGCGCCGCGACCCTTTCGGGGCTCCGACACTTCACACGGATTTATGGCTCTAGGATATCCACATTACAATTTCTCTCATGAGCTCTTTCAAGTTTACGTTTTCGTCGTTTTCGGTTTCATTCTAGGTTGTATTGTATTTTAGTCAGGCGCCTAATATAAAGCATCTGTCACTTTCTATCGAGTGGTATCTGATGTTAGATGGTTTATCGTATCGTTTGTCGTCGATAAACGTGACCATGACAGACCCTCTGGCCAACCAATCGTGGCCAGTAGAAAGTAGATGAAATCCACAATCTAGACCCTGAGTCGTTTAATAGCTGATGATAACAATGTGAGTTCTTATCAGGTTGTCGTTTGTTTCCAGATGGCGCCCTCAGTACTAGCGCTCGTGCTGCTGCTGGCCGGCTGCTCCGCCCGCGAGCAGAGCCGCTGGTCGCGCCAGATCAGCTCCTACACCGCCGACATCAGCGACTGGGTGCCCCTGCCCGGGCCCGTGGAGCAGCCCGCGCCCGAGATCAAGCGGCAGGCCGTCGCCGAGCCGCGTATCCTCGCCGAGCCCTTCCCCAGCTTCCCGCGCCCCACCGGTTTCAACCAGGACTTTAGGAACCAGCCCTTCTACCAGAACAGACCGCTTTACCTCCAATCTGTGCCATCAGTCCCGTCTGCTCCGCAGAACTTCTTGACTGACCAGGGCTTCGGACAGAGTATAAGATTTGGACTATCCCAACCAAACTTCCCGTTGAATCAGGGATTCGTTTCACCGCAGTTCAACTTTGATTCCGTGCCACAGATCAAGCTAAGACCGACCGTCCCAACTAATCCTGTCAAGTTTGAGAGCTTCCCGAAGACGCTGCCTTCGCCGCAAGCGAAACCGTTCATCAACCAAGCACCAAAGAAGCTCCACCCCCAGGCACCAAAATTCGTCGATGGTTACAGACTGGAGAACGCTAGCAATGAGTCCGCTTTTAACCAGAAGAAGAAGCCACAATCACTCCAAAAACTAAAGTTTGACGGACCTAAGACTGACACAGTAGTTCCTAACAAATCTAAGCTTGAAAGAGAAGAAGTGCAGTTACTTTACGTCCCAGTAGAATCTCTAAACCGAGGCCAATTCAACTTCCGCAACCCTCAAATTCAATCTGATCTGTGGTCACAGGGTCTACCGAAACAGAATCCCATCAAACAGACCTTCGTTAACGAGTTCCAAAGACCCGCGAAGCCAGCGGAACATGTTAACTTTGGACAAGAGTACTTCAATTACAACCCTCAAATCAAAGAATTCGACCAAGTCCCAAAGTTTTCGACTATTTCCACGCCGTTCCCGACCGCGCCGCCCACTACTCCGAGACCTAAGAAACTCAAGCCACATCAGCCTCCGCTTGCAGTATTCTTGTCCCAAGACGCTAAGAAAGGGGCTCAAGTGAAAGTCGGTGATGTCCTATCATCGCTCAAGAATGCTAACACAATCGCTGTCTTAGACGCTGTGAACCCCTTAAACGCTCCTCAGGTATTCATCGGACCGTCGACCCTGACACCGCCCGAAAACTTCGTCAAATTCGAATTACCATACTTATCGAATATTGAGAACAGCGACAATAAACTGAGACAGCTTCCGTTCTTCGTTGCCCCACTGAGCTACCATACACCGGAAGGTTTTGCCAAGATTCCCTTCCCATCTCCTCATGTGGGATCTGTGGTAATCAACTCGCAAATCAAAGACACTGCGCCTGCTACTCTGACGACTCCAGTCGCTGATGTTATACCTAACTCTTACGTCGCTTCACCTCCGTCCCAAAAACATCAACAGAGTTCAGTAACCCAAAAACCCAACTTCAGCTACTATAGCACGGTGCCACCGAAGACCAATGCACCCACTCGCCAGTCTGAATATTACTCGTTTGAGCCCCAAACCGTCTCTTCCATCAAGCCACCACAGGAACCGGCCGACAGCATCATTACTGCACCACCTAAAACTGGCTCATATTTTTTGAGCAATGTTGGAACACAGTACAATCCCAACCAGTACGTGGAATACTCACAAGAAAACTACAGCCAAGAGCAGGTGAAGCCAAACATAGTGAGGCAACCGGAGCCGACCACGACACGGCCGCCCAGCACCACGAGCAAACCGTCGTCCACGTACTCCAGCCAGCTACTGGAGACGCATAACCCGTACTCGATCAACCAGGCGTTCCACTTCAGTACTCCTTTAGATTACAACAACTTCTTTGATGATTATAAAGAAAACCAGTCGTCACAGCAGTTTAAGCCTTCACCATCGTCGTCAGCTTCGCCTACCTCTATTACCACTCCGAGCTCAACACATAAACCTGAAATTGTTACGGAAAAACAGTCATACCAACAACAATCCTCACCAAATTACGCACAGCAAAACTACTCCCCAGAAATTCAGTATGAATCCGAAATTCAAAGCTCTAGATTCCCCGTTTACAATTCTAATGAGTTCACAACCAAGACCGAGTTCAACCGGCCTGAGACGGTAAACACGAACAACTTGGCGACTGTAAGCAGCGTCAACCCACCCACAGACAGCAGATACGTCGAAACTCAAGCACCTGTACAAGACTTTGCCGAAGTTAATGAAATACCCACCACCGTAACTGGCGCAAGTGTGCAGCCAACGAAGCCGTCTTACAACCAATATGATACCAGCTTTATCAGCAACGAGAGCCAAGAAAGTTCCACGACCAGTACAACAACAACCACAACCACCAGGAGATCTCCCATCAGAAGCCGCGGCCGGCCCCGATACACCAGCACTACTCCCAGAACTGACTCCAACGAATCCAGCACCAAGTATATAGCGACTCGCAAACCACTGCGTGAGAGGAGGCCATTGCCGACCAGATCTAGATATGAACCCAACAAAATCACCACTGAGAAACCTACGAGGAAGCCGGTTGATTCAAGCGAAAGCTCAACCAAATCATCTACCTACTCTAGCAGAACCAGAACACGAGGGCGTGTGCAGTTCAAACCTTCAGACAGTGACGAAGGTCAGTACACCAGGAACAAGGGCAACAGGAAAGAGGAAGATCTAGCATACCAGAGAGATGTCCTCCATCAAAATTATCCTGTGACTCTCATGGAACGAACGAGCACCGTGGACGTGGAGGCCATAACCGAACCGACACCAAGATTCCAATCAACCAAGAATGTTGAATCGCCCGAAACTTATGATACTGAAAATGCCTATACTTATGAAAGAGCATCCGTCAGCCAGCCTAACACTAATTCCGCGTCGAACGAGAACACTTTCCCTTCAAGATCCGAGGTCCGCACGGAAACCCCGTACGTACCCCATCTGCATTCCACTCGCAATGAAGAATACGTTTATCACTCTAGAAGCAGTTCTGCTCCCGTTGACGCGATTGCATATGATGAGTCTTCTCCAGAGAACGAAGACATATACGCAAAACAAACAACTCCTATTCAGAAAGACAATAGCGCCGAAGTATCTTACGCTACCGAAGCGGTCAGTCCTGTAACCGAACAGGCGCCTAGCTATTCTGTGACCATCAGGCAAGAATCATCCGCGCAAGAAAATGAAGACGCTAAATTTTTAAGCGAAGAAGCTACCCAAGAAGAACAGGAAGTGCAAACGACACCTTCTTACAACAGAGTTCGCGTGCGACCAGGTCTTATCAAACAGTACCACCAGGCTTCCACTGAATCATCTAAACTTAAAGAGAGGAAACGTCCGGTGCAAGCAATCACTTACAGGCCTGCCTTTGATAGGCGCCGCACCACCATGCGGATTGAGGAGATCGGCGAGGATCTTAAGACCAAACAGGTTCATTCACGACCTGAAGTGCAGGAGCACAGGCATCCGGTGTACAAACCAGAGCCTACTACAGAGTCGCCGGCTACGTCGGCGTCGCAGGAGACCACCACCAAGCGCGGCACCTTCCGTCGCCGGCGACCGCCATACACTACAACCTCTACCGAATCCTCCAGCTCTAAGAAGACCACATATGAGGTAAAGAACAGGTTCAGAGGACGAAGACCCGCTGAAAAGCCAACCGAGAAACCAGAAGTCCAAACTGAGGCTTCATCAACGACTGTTAGAAATACTCATCACAGCAGATATAGCAACCGGCCACGATTGTCCGAGAGATACAATAAGAAACCAGAACCTGAAGAAGATCAAGAGCCAAACTACTCCATTAACAGACCTAAATTCGCCGAGCCCGAAACTGATCAATGGTCAGCAGATTCTTTCAAACCTTACAACCCTAATGACATCATCGATGATAGGAAAGACTCCACGACCGGATTGCAAAAGGGTGAAGGTAGCGAATTGGACATCATAACTGCTAGGAACGAATACGACGACATTCTTATTTCTGTGACTCCAGCGACCAACAGGCTGAACAAGAAGATCCCCGACATCCCCCCGACTCTAGAGGCCTTAGTCGAACAAAGTAAAGTGACCAAAAGTGACTCTCCTGACGCGATGTCCACATTTGAGAGCATGTTAGAGGAAGTCATGAAGAGCTTAGAAGAGCAAGACGAAGACGAATACACGACCAACGTGATGAAGCACAAAGGCGGAGAGATCGGAGAGATCCCGCCAGAGAGGATCATCTCGTCAGGAGATAACTACTCGAAGCCAAGCACGCCGGGAGAGGAGACCACGACGAGCGAACCAGCCGGAGACTCTAGCATACTTAGTGAGGTAAGGAATAATCCATATAACAACGGGTCCTTAATTAAGATAAGATAAGATAAGAAATCATTTATTAAGTAGGCTTCGTTGTCAGCTAGAACAATCTTAAACTTAATCTTTAATTCCATGAACAAAGAAGAAAGTTTACTCTAAACTCCAAGATCAACACCTACACACCTACATGCAATTTTGACGTTAAATCCGAGATCAAGTTCTCATATCAATTTGGTGAAATCCATCTGGAATTAGGGACACTATAGCTACTTATAATTTCAAATAATTATCTTGAGCATTAGCCAATTGGGAACCTTAAGTTTTTTGGAGTGGTCCATATTATATTTTTTATTGATAGCAGACTTATTATAGAATTTAAAACTGTTGCCGGATTTTTTTTATTAACTGTCGTTTTTAAGAAATAATAATATTTTAAATAAATAATATTTTTTGAATCTTATCTTTGTCATACCACATTACCTCAAAACGTGTGGTATGTCAAGTCAGTTTTGAACTCTATAATAAGTCCACTCCAGTCTTTAGACATTCCTCCAGCGTAGGAGAGGGAATGAATAAGCCGTAGTGTTCGCTGAAGTAATGTAGGCACACTTTATGATTTCTTTCCTGACCAGTGCCATTGTCTCGTTCCAGGAGGACACAGACCGCAAGGGTCGTCGCCGCGGTTTCTGGAAGAAGGTGGCGGTGCGGCCCGCCACCACGGAGGCGATCGAGGCGGCGGAGTCGCAGAACTACGTGCACGCCGTCAACCGCGTCGCCGCGCCCGCCGACAAGGCCGCGCACGACAAGCTCGACCTCCACCGAAAACCACACAAAGTCACCACTTACAAACCCGCCTTCAACATCAAAGACATCTTTGAGGACACGGATGAACTACCCATTGTAGACATCCCAAAGATCAACGCAGATATCAAAGAATCAGAGCCCCAAGTTACTACGGAAAACATTCTGCAAAAAGAAACGCCAACAGACATGTCGCCAGGCGACTTGGACTTGGGAACCGGATCCCCCGACCCAACGATTGCTGAACTGTTCACGACTACAGAAGCTACAGAAACTACTAACATCGACAGAAACGATGGCTACAACTTCATGGACTACCTGTTCGGCTCCACCGGCGAAAGCGAGAGTGAGGATGACAAATCAGCAACCACCAAAGCCACAGAGAGTGTTCAAGTAACAACCGAGCCAACAAAAATTAGGATAACCACAACAGAAAGCAACGTTATTCCCGAGGAAATCACCGCTGTCCCCGAGAGTGACGCGGAAGTGACAGAATTCACAGAGATCAAGAAGTCCAACGGCACGGAGGCCGCTACGGAAGCAAAGAGCTCGACGGAGGCGCCAGCGCCGGCGCAGGCGACCGAGTCGAGCTTCATGGACCCCGGCCGCGTGGTCAGCACCTCCATGTCCACGGAGGTCTCGCACGAGACCGAGATCTGCTTCCGCGGCAAATGCATAAAGACCAGCAAAGACCTCTTATAAAGGAGGCCAAACTAAATATGGTGCTAAAGACTGTGTTCAAAATATAGTGGAATATTCAATTAGTGAAATGCAACAGAACATTAATTAAGTTGAGTTACTAAATGATCTTACCTTAATTTATTAGTGTATATTTAATGAGTCTGGTGAGATTTTGTAAATAGTTTAGAATCACTCTTTACTTGATTTCACCAATGTATACCTACAGCAGGTAGAGCTGATCATATTAATGTTTGTGGCCACAAGGATTAACTACAATGTGTAAGATATGTTATTGTGGGATTTAATGTAAGTGTAATGTTAAGATCACATTTTAGTATTTTTTTACATTTTGTATTATAAATATTTCGACTGAGAATATTTTTGTAACCATAATTTAAGGCATAGATTACTTATCTAAACATGTTATTATTTATTTCTTCTTATTATTGTATACACTGTAAGGGCATTTTCTGATATATTTAATTGCATTATACTCATGTAGTAACAACTAGCTACTATGTACCTATTTCCCCAAAGCCTACATAAATAAATAAATAATTAATGTACTTTAATACTTCACCACTCACCAATGTTTCTGCCTAAAGTGTAATTTTGTATTAAAAATGAAAATAAAATAAGATTTAAGAATATTTTATTGTATTTTTACCCTTATCACATTTGATATAGGACATCTTGTATGTGCCGTCCTCATCCACATAGGGAATTACAACAAATAATTCGCGAAAAACCAATTAGAGTACAGAAAATGATAAAATTCCTAATAGAAATTGTTTCAATCAGTGTATTTCTGTGTATTGCACTAAATACGCTCACGTCAGACATGAGCGGAACACACCGGAGAAAGATTGGTTTATCACTACAGTAATTCTGCTCCTGTAAATATTCAACATATACAAACGGACTAGCGCTTTGCAGACTAGGCCACAGCAAGAGACTACAAAATAAACTCGTATCTGTGGTGCCAAGGGATGTCACAATGAGATTAAACAAAGCTTGAACACATTCTGTTCCGAAAACTCATTGTACGAGCCAGTACTTAAACCCACAACTCATCAGGGATAGTACAAAACCGCGTAACTAGCACTGGTAAATACTGCATATCTACACAACACCCAACTTTACAGGAGAAGCTTTTTTATTTTTTTTAAAACATTTTTTTAAAGGATTTTACGTTTGTTGGCAGGTAATCTAAGAGCCCTTATGAGTTAAAAAACGCTTATCTATTTAGGCCGTTTTCTGTTTGAATTTATACGTATCTTGACATTTTCTTAATGTCACTATCTAGAACAGGACTATTGCGACCTAATGTCATAAATTTTCAATGTACTTTTTGGATTTTTCATTAAGAAGCATCGTTTCAAACATCACTCCAAAACGCCCATTTTCAAACTAAAATTGGCTTTTTTCCGCTTAAATTCGACTACACACAATAAAATCAAGAAATGGATATGTTACTATCTAAAACTTTTATAAAGTCATCGTATCCTATAATCACTTTATGGGAATTATCAATACTTTTTTCATAATTTGAAATCAAAACATTTTAAAACTTATAAGGCCTCTTAATCTGGCTATATTTGTTAGATATGCGGTATTAACCAATGCTAGTTAGGCGGATTTGCCCTGTGGGTGTTGTGTAGATACGCAGTATTTACCAGTGCTAGTTACGCGGTATTGCACTATCCCCGACGAACAGCAGCTTGACTGTCACTTTATACCCCAATATGAACTCTTTTGACATACATTATAGTAATTCATGTCTTTTTTTAAATTTCATATGCATCAATAAATTGCTCTGAATAATTAGATTCAATTTATGTAATATATAACTGACGATTCAAAAGTGCTTGTTGCTAGGCCTATTTGAATAAAGAATATTTTGAGTTTGAGTATGAACATAATTCTAAAAGTTTAAAAAGTATAAATAACATTAACCCGTCATCTACCAGTCCCTGGGACCCCAGGGATCATTACAAAAGAATGCTATTGTTAATTTTTCCACTGAGAGACGATGGTGATATATTAAGATGATATATTATTTGCCAGTACCGGTACGATGTTTAAAGGCACTTAATCTGCTTATGACAAAAAGATGTAATTAACTAAATGAAATAACCTAAGGTAATTACTATTATTAGAGACACATGTATTAGCGAAAACTAATAATTCTAATCCTGTTGTTTATGTGATGTTCTAGTACATTTTCGCCATATATGAGCATAAAATTTATAATACTAGCTGGGCTCGTAAAATATGAGGAAATAATACTGACTAGGAGGTCAATGAATGAGCACCACTGATGCAATTGTATTAAACTGTCGTCTATAGGTCCCTTTAATCCCAGGGATCATAACAAAAGAATGCTATTGTTTGTTTTTTTCGCCGGGAGACAATGGCTTAAACCACTAGTCCAACCACAGTCCATCAATCAAAACCTTTCTAACTACACTAACTACAGTCTTACAGGGATGTGTACTTCAGGGCCGATTTTAACCAATTGGAGGCCCTGGGCACATTAGGGTAAAGGGGCCCCTCCCTATGCCTTTCACATATCACTATTTTGTTAGAATAGACAAAGAAAGTAGCTAAACAAGATTCTACCGACTTGTAGGTTCATATTCATAATTCATAAGATGGTATAGATGATCAAATAACTAAGCAATAGCATTCTTTAAAAAAAACTCGCATATCACTAATCACTTAAGTTGCACAAACCCACTTGTCCATTCAGTACCTGCACTTCACTCGATCACTTGACAGTCATCGTCGTCCACAAACCCACCGTTCATGGCATCATTCAGTATGTCATTCTTTTTCTTCTTCAATTCATTATCAATGAACATTCTCCGTTCTTCCCGCATTCTTCTTTCGGCTACCTTCTCCGAAGTCGGCTTCTGTACTATACCTTTAGTGAACGTGTAAATAACTATCGTAGAATCCCCATCTATGAAAGCTAAGTTGATACTGGGACCTGTTTCTATGGTGCACAAATTCTGTTGTAATACTCCAATAAAGTCCATGTTCACGTCTTCGTGCGTAGGGATGGGCACGTATATGTTCATTTTATCCCGTTTACTCGGTCTTGCGACGATGTACAGGGTGTCCACGTCGTTATTGAAGCAGTATTCGGTGTCGTACATTAGTTTTACGTCGACTAAGTACACATAAAGTTGATAAGCTAGAGATATTTTTAAGTCAGAAGTGCACCCTAGAGTGCGCATGTCTTCTTTTATCTTAGCTTCAATATCCATCATTCACTTTTTGTAACAACAACGAATGTATTGTAAATAAAATAAGTAAACATAACCTCCAGTCCAAATTAATGGAATTATGGAATACCTACTGGTATGATGTCAACAGTGACACCTGACAGTGACAGTGACAAGAGAAGTCTTGTAATAGCACAATGCGAGCGTTTAATTTACATCTTCTAACAATTAACTATTAGTACAATTTACCGCTTCACTTGTAAAGCGCCACAAATTTGTTTTTATTATCTGAGGGGTGTACAATTTAATAAATTAAAAAAATAATAACAATCGAAAAACTTACTGTGCAATACACTGTGAAGTGATTAAGTACACTGGCAACATTGCTCTTTGAACTGTCTGAAATCATTCATTTTAGGTTTTATTTTACCAAAAGTTCTCCTTCTAACTTTTTTAAACTTAAGTATTTGATACTTCTAAGTGTGTGGGAACAGTTATTTTTATCTTCATTATAAAGAACAATGGTGCATTTATTAATTATTTGTGATTTTAACGGTTAAGGTCATAATGCGAGTGTTTTTTCGGTAATTTTATCATATTTTCTTTCTGAGCATTGGATTTATCATTATTACAACAATTCAGACTAAGAACCGACGAAAACAACGCATCAAATTGGAGAAAGGTAACGAATCACTGTTTATTTCGTGGCTCGTTTTGATTTCATAAGCCAATTTTCACCCGCTCATTTTTTACCTCAAACACCGCCATCTGTCGAACTGAAATAAAAACATTCAAAACTTGATTAAATTGCCACCTAGTGTCGGGTAGTTGAAGTAGATAGTTCTCAAGCAAACTATTAAAAGACGAAAGTGTTTACTTTCCCTAGACAATACGTAGTTCAGAAATTGATCGGCAGATGTCTCCACTCTAAAAGTACTGGTTGTGACCGTTAGATGGCGCTTCAATGTGCAAAAAGATGGCAATGATTGAAACTATTTTTTTTTGTATTCTTATTCTAATATTTCTAATAGATAGATATTTAGTTAGCATTCATTACGATGATAAACAATTTATTTGATTAATTGATTGATATATAACATGAAAATTTGCTTTTAAGGAGGAGTGTCAGGGCTTCTGGCTGTACCTTATATTATTATACTTTTTAAGCTGACTACTGCATGATGGTACTTTAATCAGATTATTAACTAATTTACTTCCAGTTCAGCGGTTTTCTTTCGAATAATGAACGTACCTAATAAGTATGTGTCGCCGTGACCTACTACCATGTCCATGATGTCCATAGGTACATTCAAAGTTTTGGATAAATTTGTAAATTGTATTAGATTGGACTCGTTATTTTCTTAGAGAAGATTTATTGCTTTGTCTGTATGGCTTTAAATATAAGTTAAGTTTGCACGTTATCCAACGATTCGGAGTAAGGTGATCACGTGGAAGGCGGAAGTTCAACAAGTCACGTGACTGAAAATAAGGTCGGTTGAAAGTGAAGCACTATTTCGTCGTGTTAGTCAACTGTCAGGATGGCCGAGCGGTCTAAGGCGCCAGACTCAAGGTTACCCTTGCCTACTGTGTAGGTTTGAGCTGTTCTGGTCCTCTCTGAGGGCGTGGGTTCGAATCCCACTTCTGACAAAAGTTTTTGCCTTTTCGTTTGCTGCTTAGATTTGCTTGTTTGTGTGTTATACCTCTTCGCTTGCTTTTATAGTTTTAATGCTTTTTTTTTAATAAGATTTTACGCTTCTACAGCCCAACATACTCATTATACTTTTTGCTACAGCCATCAAAAGTTCAAAGAATTATGATTATGAGCTATGCTAAATGTGTTATTGCTCTCGTAATGTTGTTATTCTAGTCAACATCATATTTTTAAATTTTAATATTAACTAAGTATTATTGTACTGAATAAACGAGTGAAGTCGAAAATCCTGGATATTAATTTCTTGAATACTTACCAATTCCGTTTCCATAAATTTTGGCAAACATGGTAGTATTGTCACAAAAAGGTCAAAAAGTATAAAAACTAATGATTGCCCGCTGCCTGTTTCTCACAAACACGAATGTTAAAGTGACAGACAGAGACAAACAGTGTTTTACCTATAGTAAGAAACTTGTTGACTACCTGGTTTGTATTTTGTGTACCGTAAATTTACTCATGATGTCGCCAACGTCCATACCACGTTGAATACACCGGTTCTCGTCCGATCACCGAAGTTAAGCAACGTCGGGCGAGGTCAGTACTTGGATGGGTGACCGCCTGGGAACACCTCGTGTCGTTGGCTTTTTGTCAAAACATTTTTGTCTTTTTTACCTTAGTTTTCAATCTCAATCATTTTGTTTCAATAAATTGATCACACGGTAATGTAATTAATTTTGAGAATAAAAATATTGCCTATTTATTTTTATTTGTTACTCTGCTTTTTTTTAATCTGACTGTGGCTTTATAGGCCGGGCACAATAGATCACTCGTTGCTCAAAACGGCATGCAAACTCCAACACAAAGTTACAAGAAAGATTACGAAAAGCTGTGAAATAAAAATAACTCTTCCGATAGCAAAACATTACCGTGTGATCAATTTATTGAAACAAAATGATTGAGATTGAAAACTAAGGTAAAAAGACAAAAATGTTTTGACAAAAAGCTGTGAAATAAAAATAACTCTTCCGATAGCAAAACATTACCGTGTGATCAATTTATTGAAACAAAATGATTGAGATTGAAAACTAAGGTAAAAAGACAAAAATGTTTTGACAAAAAGCCAACGACACGAGGTGTTCCCAGGCGGTCACCCATCCAAGTACTGACCTCGCCCGACGTTGCTTAACTTCGGTGATCGGACGAGAACCGGTGTATTCAACGTGGTATGGACGTTGGCAAACACTGTATTGAATTTTTTTATTCATATCCGAATTATGACGTCAAATGTGTTTGACCATAATAATGTGTATAAAACATAACTCACATAAGTGACACGACACGACGCAGCCATTCGACTTAATATTCGAGTATACATCTAAGATAAATAAATACATGCATTTATAGTGCATTGTCTACATATGTATATATATTGTCTACATATTTTATGTGTGTTATGCTAGAATAACTTGCAATTAGAATTTATGGTTCTACACTCAAAAGAGCGCCAGTGTCCATTAATACTTTTTTTATTTAAATAGGTTTTATATTATTTATTGAACTGAATAACTTTACACATCTTGCTTTGTAAAATGCGTGACGGTATATGTAAAAGTTAAAAAAAAGATTCCCGTACCGGGAATCGAACCCGAGCCTCCTGGGTGAAAGCCAGGTATCCTAGCCACTAGACCATACGGGAGATGGTGAGCTTGCTAAAATTAGTATACTTATCTTACATGCGTTGTTAAGTGCACATAAGTTCAATGTGTGTATATATTTACTGTCACGTGTGTGTATTAACACAACACGAATAAGTGATTGTCTTGTAATGATAAGCAGGCCTGTACTCCGAATTTCGTATCGTTCCGTTCCTTTCACTCTCGTATTATACACTGTATGAGTGAAAGAGACGGCACGATACGAAATTGGGAGTACAGGCCCTGCTTACCATTACAAGACAACCGCTCATTCGTGTCTGTGTTAATACATAGGTCAGGCAGGATAGAAACTGGACGATAATCAGAAGGATTATCTTTATGGCCTGATCTAAAAATAGCTACTACTTTACTACATTTCATTAAATCTGGAAATATGCCATTGTCTATTGGGTGCAACGAACTCCAGAATAGATTCCAGTGCCTTGACTGACACGCCCCATAAGTCTTCTGTGCTCTTTATTCATATCATTTTAAAAGACATCCAGAAGAGAAACATGATGAAAATTGAAAATACTACAATTTCATTGAAACAATTTCACAGTTTCTGAACGCACTCGTCATCTATGTCAAACAAACAAAATCACTTGTAGTTCACAACACTGTGGTCACAAAAAAATAAGTTTCTGAACGCATCCTTCAATCAGTCAATGCAACTAATAAATATGGCAGATCGTTTTTGTCATTATTTTCCCATATTTAAATACGAAATACGCGACAATCCGAATTTTGCGGATATATGTTGTCGATTGAAAACTCTTATTTTTTTACGCTTTATAATTTGAGATGGATTTCGTTCGGGTCTACCGTACCCCTCGACGGAATTATTAATATAGATTAGGATAACAAGCCAAGCCGGTATTTGCCAACCAAAATTATTGGATTCTTCGGAATACTGCTCATATTCTGTCGCGAAGCGTATCTAGAGTGTAGTTTTCTAAGTGTTACGCAATTTGGGCGTTGCCCCCATCGCCTCCGTGGCGCAATTGGTTAGCGCGTTCGGCTGTTAACCGAAAGGTTGGTGGTTCGAGCCCACCCGGGGGCGTTTGTTTTTGCCTTTTACTTGTCCAATCACTTTTTTGTCATAACAATTTATCTCCTACTCGTAATATCGTAATAGTACTTTATTTAAATTACTGATACAAATTACGTGTTATTTAATCTTTTATGTATCCCTCATTCACTTACGTTTACATGTCGTAGGAGGCAAACGAGCAGACGGATCCACTTGTGCCATGTAGAATGTCATAATCAAGTTTGTGTCAACTTTAATTAATAATGATAGTATATGTCACGTAGGTACATATGATAAGAATGCATGATGGCTTTTATCTACAATTCTACAGAATATTAATCAACTTAAGCCAAACGCATAGAGTCTAAACTACAATGGCCTTCGATGAGGTTAATGAAACTACCAATCCCCTTGCAATTTTACGATTTCACGTTGCACACTAACTGCTTCAATTTATCAATAATTTGAAGTGTAAGCCAATGTTTAACAACGTAGTTTTCACACTCACTGGCATCGGGGATATAGCTCAGTGGTAGAGCATTCGACTGCAGATCGAGAGGTCCCCGGTTCAAACCCGGGTGTCCCCTGGCAAACATGCCTTTTTTGTTTTTTACTTATACTTTTTTTACACGACTATCTAAAAAAAGGAGTGTATTTTTTTACTAGTGATTGATTTGAATTTTTTTTAAAACCTTTTCTTTCCAATTTTTTTCTATGAAGCTGAGACGGACGGTGCGATTCTAGAAACGAATTCGATTCCATTGTCTATCAAAAATCGAAGAAAGGATCTTGTTTACACCTTTTTTGTACTAATTATACTCAAGCATTATCACACCACAGATTACCACTACTACTGGTGCAACCTGAACAGACTGCGTACTGGCCACGGTCGCTGTGCCCTTTACAAATATCGTTGCGGCTGGCTGGACTCCCCTGCCTGTCACTGTGGTGCCCAGGAGCAGAGTATCCAACATATATTTCAAGTTTGCCCATCTACCCGATACGCCGGAGGGCCTCCGGAAGACCTGATCAATTTAAACGACGAAGCTCTCAAGTGGATTAATTCTCTGGAGTTCGATTTATGATCTTCTGTATCTACTTTTCAATATGCCATACGAATAAATAAATAAAAAACCACTACTACCAGATTAACATTACCACAGATTATCTTGAGTCACGGGAAGAAGAAAAACGCATTTCCTAATAAGCTTTGCATACTATTTGTACAGCTGTATACGGATATAATAAATATGCGTTCATTATTTTAATCGATGACTGTACTATTCAAGGCCCGCGGTTGAAAACTGCGACCAACCTTCACATACAAATCATACGATACTACTAAATAAATAAGTAGACAAGTTAGTGAAGATCTAAGATAAGTGGAGATAGAAACCCGCCGTCTACCGGTCCCGGTATCCCCGGGCTCATTATAAAAGAATGCTATTGTTTATTTTTTTCGCCGGGAGATGACAGCTAAAGTAGTGTAATTTTTTTACTAGTGATTGATTTGAATTTTTTTATAACCTTATCTTTCCAATTTTCTTCTATGACGCTGAGACGGACGATCCGATTCTAGAAACGAATTCGATTCCATTGTCTATCAAAAATCGAAGAAAGGATCGCTTACAACACCCTTAATAGACACCTGAAGATAATAGGGATCAGCAATGACGCTTCCTGCCCACATTGTGGGGAAGAAGAAACCAGCAAGCACGTCGTAGCGGAGTGTATTATGTACGCAGCAATGCGGTTTAATATATTCGGTAGCGATATGCTAGAGGAGAGCAAATTGAGGGATGTCAACCTTAAAGGTGTCCTTTTCCTCTGCAGAAAAATAGGAAGAATGGAAGAAGACTGTGTGGGAAGGCCGCCGGGACAGTAACCTTAAGCTCCGACTTCAAGGGAATTGGGCTGAATGATCCAGACGTGCGATTGACAGCCCGCCTGCTTCCGGCCAGGCGTCCCTACACTACATCTACATCTAAGGATCGCTTACTGAGCTATCATCTGTTTCCTAACACTGAATTAACTAAGTCGACGTAAACTAAGGTCGAGTAGGCCAAGGTAAAAGGTGGGGGGACTGCGTGGTTTGCGTGAAAGAATATGGAGAGAGGAAGGATGTGAGAGAGATAACGGGCGACAGATAGGTATGGAAGAAAGAAACAAGCTATGCCGAGACTCCATGCATAGTTTTCAAATTAGATGGGACACACTTTTTAATCCTATGGCAGCTAATATCTCACTAACGGTTGACTGAAATTGAAAAGTTTTTTTAGGAACCTCTACATCATTTTAGCTTACCCATATATACCGGACTGGATGGACGTCCGTCCATCAGCTCCGGTGTCCATGACAGACATGGCGAAGCTATACTTAAGAAATATTGACGGATTCCAGAGGTCGTGGTTTCAAATTCCACCTACGGAGATATTTTTAAAATTTTTCACTTCGATTGAAAATTGTAATTTTGTTAGCGGACGCATCCGCTTGAAAAAAATTTAAAGCTATACTTAAGGGTTCCGTTTACACCCTGGGATGCACCAAACCGTCTGTAATCTTAAGCGGTGTTCGTTAAAATCTGATTGTATGGAAAGTTTGACAAGTTTCTATGGGATGACAGCTGCGGGCGCCATATTTGACGATGACCGGCCTGTGATCGTATGTTGGTACAACTGACCCTAAGCCTCGGTTTTATAAAGATCCGTTAGACCTTATGTCGGTTTGTTATGTACTGAGTTACTGAGATTTGATCTGACATTTGGTCTAACGGATTTTTATAAATCCCGGCCTAAGTATAATCGAACCTTCTATTTACACACAGTTATCTTTTTGAACTATATACGTTACCGTTTTTCTCAATATTGGTTATTAAACGGATGTGAAATAACATACAATAACTAAAGACTAAATTCGACACTAAAGGCACGGCAGTCGTGGCCGAGTGGTTAAGGCGTCTGACTCGAAATCAGATTCCCTCTGGGAGCGTAGGTTCGAATCCTACCGGCTGCGAAGTTTTTGTCTTTTTGTAAATAAAATTCGAAGCACAAGATAATAATTTTGTTCAGACTTTTAAATTAGGGCTTATCCAGAAATTACCCTGGGTTATTTGGCCAACTTTTAGATCTCTCCCCCTTAGTGATCTTTGGTGAGGATCTAGGCGAACCCTAACCTTTAACTAATTTAAAATAAAACAACGTATACATTTAAATAATATTTTTATTTATACTGCTGGTCTAGGAGTTAAACATTTTGTGAAAGTGAAATAAAAATAACTCGTCTGACAGCAAAAAGCCAACGACACGAGGTGTTCCCAGGCGGTCACCCATCCAAGTACTGACCTCGCCCGACGTTGCTTAACTTCGGTGATCGGACGAGAACCGGTGTATTCAACGTGGTATGGACGTTGGCAATCATAAGAGCGAATATTGTATACAGTACATAGAATACACAGGTAAGTAATTTGGCGCACAGACGCTAGATGTCTCTGTATTTTAGGTCTACTTACTATTCCTCACTAGATGGCGTGCAACGAGTACACAACCAAGAAATAAGTAATTATTTTTAAAAAAACACCAGCAAATGGCACTAAAAACATATCAAACAAAAACCATATAGAATAATAATAGTGTGTCCTATGTAAAGTATCGTTTTGTGGGAATTGTGGGTATAAAGCCGAATTTATAGGCATCGTTTTGCCATGGCCCTCATTTATTACTAACTTCTTCTTTTATATATTTAGATAAAGCTGCACCTTATTGCCTGGAAAAGCATCTTCAATTTACTTGGTTTTCTTGTAGTTGTGTAACCAATCTTCCAAGACGAAAGCCACTCCTCGCTCGCCAATCATGAGCGACGGAGCATTCGTGTTGCCTCGGTTGAAAATACTTATTTTTTTTAGATATAAGTCGTAGAAAAAGTATTGTATGCAACGGTGTATAACTGGTATAAAAAGGCTCGTGGTGTCTTTACTTGCGATGTTCGCCAAGGCTCATATCGCAACCCACACCACTCGCCTTTTTATACCCTTCTCATACACCAGTTGCATAATATACTATTAACTTACTTGGTTTTCTTATAGTTGTGTAACCAATCTTCCAAGACGAAAGCCACTCCTCGCTCGCCAATCATGAGCGACGGAGCATTCGTGTTGCCTCGGTTCACCTGCGGCATGATGGAGGCATCGATGACGCGCAGCCCCGACACCCCGTACACTCGGAGCCGCGGGTCCACCACGGCCGTGGGGTCGTTCTTCGGACCCATCTTACAAGTACCCACGGGGTGGTACGGGCAGGACGTGTAAGACCTTGCCAAGCACTCATAATAAGCGTTAGTGCCCCATGGTAGATGCCGGCACGCTGGCAGGGGTGTCTTCACAAAGTACGCACCTCTAGATTTAAAAGCATGAGTGTTTTCCAACGACAGGACTGTTTTTACGCCTCTTAACAGTACTTCTACATCGCGTGGATCAGTCAAATAACCGGACCATATTAGTGGGTGTCCGTAAGGGTCGCTCGCATTAAGCAGGAGCTGGCCTCTACTCCTCGGCACGAGGTTCATCACCCGTGGAATGACTGCGTCATAGAACGCAGTCGGGAAGATGGTAAGGCTGTCATAGGTTGCCGGTTCCCTGATGTATTCCTTCCAATTAGAACTGTCCACTTGCACTTGAATGTCAGGCGCATGCAAGTCGGGCTCCGTCAAATAGAACGACACGCTGTTCACTGGACCGTTCCCTGACAAAGGCCCTCTTTTAATTTCCATCTTCTTGTATTCATACAAGTCTTCCAGTAACTCATCCTGGCTGACAGTGGTTGCGGTTTCATTTGGCAACGCAATTATAATACCGTTAAAAGTCACGTGGTCGTGTAGGTTTTTACCAACCGGTAAATCTGCAACCACCGGTATATGTAGATCATCCAGATGTTCTTTAGGTCCAATTCCGGATAGCATAAGCAATTTTGGAGAATTTATAGCTCCGCCACTGACTATAACTTCCTTGGTAGCAAAAGCAGTGAATACGTGACCGTCTTTGACATATTTTACACCTTTAGCTCTCTTGTGTTCATCGAAAAGTATCTCGACAGCTTCTGCTTCAGGTCTTACAGTAAGATTTTTCCTCTTGTATCTGATGGGCCTGATGAACTCCCTGTTGGCCGAAGCCCTCTGCCCCTGCTCGGTTATGGCCTGCGCCTGCATGGTTCCGTACTGCACGGCGCCGTTGTAGTCGTTTAGAGGCAGCCCCCGCTCGTTGAAGGCGTCCGTGATCATGATGGAAGGTATGTCCACGTACGGGAACCGGGACACTGCCTGTTCTCCGTTAACGCCGTGGTATTTTCGATCTAATGCTTCAATGTTCAGATTCCTTTCAGACTTTTTGAAGTATGGTAATACCTGATCAACAAAAAATCCCGTTAGTTAGGTACACAATGCTATATCAGATAAATAACGCGTTTACTACAAAATCAAACATTTATTCTGCAAATAGGCCACAAGGGCACTTCCACATGTCAAAATATTAATTTACAATTTAAGAAAGTCTGACTATAATAATACGTTTTTCATGTCACAATATTAATATTTACAGTTCAGGAAAGAATAATAATTTCGAGTTTACAAATATAAAAAAATTAATATCATACAGTGAAGATAAACTTGCAAAGTTATCTATTACAAATATTACAACATCAGTAAAATTAGAGATGTTCAAGGTCTCAAGATTAAACAAGGAGTATAATGAAATTAATATAATATCCCTGAGATGTACATGATCTCTGAGCGTCAAAATTAAGATTAATTTCATTTTGTTAGAGATGTATATGGTCTCTAAATCACTGATAATAAAAACGAATCCACAACAGGATGGTGTCTCGTCAATCCCCTATAAAAAGACACTAGTATTAACGTAGTCACTATGTCCTAGCAAGCATGAACAGACCGTGTTGCATACATGTTCATGATATAGATGTTGGGAGGAAAAGACTTATATTTCTGGTTTTCCACTCACTAAAATGTAGGATACTCGTAAATAGTGATAAAATCAGTGTTGCCAGGGCCCTTGGAACATAAAATACGATTCGTTTCTTGAAAAGTTACATTTTTGATTCAAAAGTTACATTGCTTATAATTTTCGTAATTACTTATCAAAACGGTCGATTTTAAGAAATGAGTAGCCACATCAGCTAGAATTTGGCGAGTTCGGTGACAGAATTAAACCGGGCTGACGGGCGGTGTCTCATACATCATACATAGTTGCAACGGACGGATAGGCAGAGTTGTACCATGTGGGTTCTTTTGTCACCTTTTCTGTATGGAAGCCTATAAATTGTCTGGCTTGGTCCCGGTTATGTACAATTGACCTCAGGCACATATCCAGATAGTTGGGATTTATCCCCCCTCGAAAACGTTTTTAGCCGTCTGTTTATTTATTCGCTTGCGTGTTCTTTCAATAAGTAGGTAAATAAAAATATAGATGTTTCAATAGAATTACGATTTGAAACGGGATATTTACCATGTATATTTGTATTTTTGAGTTCCCAATATTCCCCGATGTTCCCGAAATCGTAATTCTAATGTAAATGACCATGTAAGCTTTAAATCTTATATAGATGTTTCAATGTTTGGCCCCCCCGAACGAAAAGTCTGGATACGTGCCTGATTGACCTTTCTTTTTAAATAGAGTTTCATTATTCTCAAAAGTTACGAAAATTTCCTTTACAATATAGGTTACTTACATGTTACGCGAGCCGGTCAAAAGTAACGAAAAATTTAAGAAACGTAACCATCTGTGCCTTTACCATGAGTTTACATGACCGTACTCGCTAGCGACTGCGTAAACGATTTAGTATGCCGATTCTTAGTACTATTGCGTAACCGCCAGAGGCGCTGCACTTTTGCCCATACAAGTTTTTACGCAATCGCTAGCGAGTACGGTCATGTAAACTCATGGTAAAGGCACTGGCAACACTGGATAAAATAAGTAGCGACGTGGGTACTCACATCCTCATAGCTCCAGCCGACGTTGCCGCGCGCCGCCCAGCCGTCGTAGTCGATCCTGTTGCCACGGATGTACACGAACGAGTTGATGGCGCTCGACCCGCCCATCGATTTACCCCTGGAACAAGTCAGCAGTGGCAGTGTGGTTTACATTCTAAATACAATACCAGAAGATATACACACAAGTGTCCTTGGAGACAAAAAGTCATGCAAAATCGCATTAAAAAGATATTATCTAACGGGAACAGACAGCGAGGTGTGATTGCTGGAGCGTAAAACCTACATACTTTAATCGCCTACTTAGTATTATTAATGTTATTGTTGTGAGCGGTGCGACACATTCGCGTCACGCATAAACCTTAAACAGGTTTCTGTGCGCGACTACTAAATATGTTTTGTAATTTTTTCTCTTTTAATATGAATAAATAAAAAAAACATGACCGTACTCGCTAGCGCCGGCGTAAAATAATCTATGGGGAAAGTACAGTGCCTCTGGCGGTTACGCAATGGAACTAAGAATCGGCATACTAAATCGTTTACGCAGTCGCTAGCGAGTACGGTCATGCAAACTCATGGTAAAGGCACAGCTCTCCGCCGTGCAACGAGAAATATCGCGTTCTTTGAAACACTGTTCTACCCAGACGAGGAACCAATAAGGATTGATTTTCAGATATATGATTTTTGACTACATGACTGTGTTTCCGACAATACCGAGACATGATGACTTAAAATTTTCTCGATAGAAAAAAATCCAAATTTGAGTCTTTATTTTCCTTTTTTACTCAGCCTACTAAAACAACGCATTATTAAACGGCGCAATTAAGCTAAAATGATGGTATCTTACATCGTCTAAAGTCTGTCAAGAGGAAATTTAATAAAACTGCACAGAGACAGACATTTAACGACATTTGTCTAAAAAGGCATTCCCGAAGAGTGTTGCGTCCCGTTTTGTCGTGCGAAAGACATAAGCGTGTCTCTTTCACAGGGGCGTGGCTGACCGAATCGAGGCATCCCCTTCAGTGTTCTTATGCAAATAGATGGCTTACGCTAATGCATTTTATTAAATTAAGTCCAAGATAATCAATTATCACATTAAACGAAGACTAAGTAGTATGTTTGTTTTAAAAAAAAAATATTTCGCCGGAGACGGCGGTTCTTCTCGTGGCAGAGATTTCTATTTTTCAACCTGTGGTAGTCTAAGGACATTCATAGGTGCTATTTGCACACACACCCAAATAAGGGAGGCAATTGCGTTGACTTTATGAACATTATTGCTTTTTAAAACGGGAGAAGAAGAAAACAGCTTATTCTTACCTCAAAGAGACATGAAATGAAGATTATTCTATTCGTGTTGTGCCAATAAGCAGTATTCTGAATCCGTCAATACAATAAGGCTGGTGGAATCGGGTCTTGTCGGTACAGGTAAATAAATGTAAAATGAACTTTATTCTCAAAGTAGCCCGCAATGGCACTTTCACAAGTCAAAATCTAACGTAACTTAGTTCTATAGATTCAGATTCATTTATTCACAATATAAATTACATGTCAATTTACAAGAATCTATTATCGTCAACAACGTTAAATAAAACAAAATAAATTAAAAATTACAAATTTAGAAATAAAAGAAAAAATGGGAAAATTTAGGCACCGAGCAGGCCGATCGAGTGCCGGGAGGTCGCAGGTTCAAATCCTGCTCGGTGCCTACGTTTTTAAATTATTCCTTTATTTCTAAATTTGTAGTTTACGTTAGCAGCGGTACTGCTTAATACAAAATTAAATTAAAAAAGGTGAATTTTATCATACTCATCGTATTATTTAACTGCTATTTTATTCATTAATTTTTCGTGCAGTGAATAAAATGCTTTCTTTCTTTTTTTGTATTTCTTGACGATCCTCTCAGGTGAATTTTATCATACTCATTGTATTATTTAACTGCTATTTTATTCATTAACAGAGGATCGTCAAGAAATACAAAAAATTAAAGAAAGCATTTATTCACTGCATGAAAAGACACACCGTTACAAACAGAATATACTCAGTACATTGAACATATAATTAGAAATTAAACGAACTTACCTGTAAATGAAGTTTTGTTTTAATTATATGAGCTGCATAATCTCGATGCGTCTTCGCACAATACAATACAATAAAGTGATTACCTAAATGCATGCAATAAATGTGGGCTGTTTCTAAGCTACCATATAAAAGGAATTCCTTGTTATACCTAGAGAGTAAATTACTACTTGTTTAGAAAAAAAAATGTTCAAGGCCTGGATGGCTGTGCAAAAAAGTTTAAAATGAGTGCATTAGCTCACTAAACTGTTTGTTTTATGTTTTAACTTTCTAAGATCCAAATGTACACTAGATACGTAAGTAACCATTGTATTATTATTAATAATAACAAATCTCGATTGTTATTAGTTTCTTAGTCTTATTTCTACCTGAGTTAGTGTCCGCAGAACAAACTGACGACCGAGTTGACCTAACCTAACCTAACAAATCTCGATTGTTATTAGTTTCTTAGTCTTATTTTTGACATGTAACACTACATTTAATTAATGATACTTTGATTATTGTATTATTTTTATTTGATGTACCTAGATAGATTTTGACTTGTAAAAGTGCCCTTGAGGCCTATTTGCAGAATAAATGTTTTGATTTTGATTTGATTTTTGAAAGAAATTAAAAAAAAACAATAAAGTCATATGTTACGAGGTTATCTTACCTTGGCCAGGCGCACCGCTGGCCGGGGAAGGCCAGGCAGGCGTGGCGGCTGGGCATGGTCTTGTACCGCCAGTCCAGGTTGGAGTTGAGCAGCGCTGTGGACAGCGCCGGCACGGACGTGATCTCCGGCTCCTCAGGACCTGCCTCCAGCAGGAGCACCTAGAAAGTCACCCTTAGGCTTCATCATCATTTCAGCCGAAAGACGTCCACTGCTGAACATAAGCCTCCCCCAAGGCTCGCCACCTAGACCGGTCCTGTGCCGCTCGTTTCCACCGGATTCCCGCGACCTTCACCAGGTCATCACTCCACCCTTAGACCCTTTGGCTTGAAAGTATATATTCAGGTGGGTTGCACCAAACCGTCTGTAATCGTAAGCTTATTAAAATCTGATGTATGGTAAATTTGACAAGTTTCTATGGGATGAGAGACCATGTACATCTCTGGGATATTATATTAATTTCATTATACTTCTTGTTTGGTCTTGAGACCTTATACATCTCTAACTTTACTGATGTTGTATTATTTGTAATAGATAACTTTGCAAGTTTATCTTCACTGTATGACATTAATTTTGTTATAATTGTAAACTCGAAATTATTATTCCTTCTTGAACTGTAAATCAATATTTTGACATATTAAAGGTATTACTTATTATAGTCAGACTTTCTTAAATTGTAAATTAATATTTCGACATTTAAAAGTGCCCTTGTGGCCTATTTGCAGAATAAATGTTTGATTTTGATTTTTGATTTTTTGATGACAACTGCCGGCGCCATATTTGACGATGACCGGCCTGTGATCGTATGTTGGTGCAACCAAGCCTTAGGGTGGATTGCACCAAACTGTCTCTAATCGTAAGCGGTGTTCATTAAAATCTGATATATGGTATGTTTGACAAGTTTCTATGGGATGACAACTGCCGGCGCCATATTTGACGATGACCGGCCTGTGATCGTAATATGTTGGTTCAACCAAGCCTCAGGGTGGGTTGCACCAAACCGTCTCTAATCGTAAGCGGTGTTCATTAAAATCTGATGAATGGTATGTTTGACAAGTTTCTATGGGATGACAACTGCCGGCGCCATATTTGACGATGACCGGCCTGTGATCGTAATATGTTGGTTCAACCAAGCCTTAGGGTGGGTTGCACCAAACCGTCTCTAATCGTAAGCGGTGTTCATTAAAATCTGATGTATGGTATGTTTGACAAGTTTCAATGGGATGACAACTGATGGAACGGAGAAGGCAGAATTAAATCATGTCATCATCATCATCCTAGCGTTATCCCGGTGCAGGTGCATCCTGAAGGATGCCCGGGGTCCGTTACCTAATCCCAAGATTTGGCGTATGCACAAGTTTTTACGGAAGCGACTGCCATCTGACCTTCCAACCCGAGGGGAAACCAGACCTTACTGGAATTGGGCTTGTCAAGTGAGTGGGCAAGTTGACTGTTAGAAGTTCTCAAGCCGGGTTCTCTAACTTGGGTTAGAATTAAATCATGTATTTTATTTTAATGAAAAACTAAGTTCACACAATTGAAATAACTTAGTGAAAACGGCCGCAAAAACCAATCTCGTGTTCCAATTTAGCAGCAATAGTAATTTATCACGACTGCAAAACACTTAATCAAAAACGATACCGACACGTAATTGTCTAAGAGCGATCAAACATCCTACCGGTATCGTTTTGTCTAATTCTAAACCTATTCAGCTATCGCTGTTTCGTGAGCTCGCTTCCATTTTTTAATGAAGTGGGCCTGCCACCGTAGCCTGTAGACGCTTGCAACGCACATGCGCGTCGTGCTAACGTGCCAAGAAAGGGGCGCGCGAAGCATATATTTTGAAATCTATTTAAGAATTTGTATATAAGTTCGTGACTTATCAAACAAAAACTTCAATATCTATATATGTATACGCTCGCTCAGATTATGTAATACTATATTAGGTACCTACACTATTCTGTGCCCAGATGTGTTAGAATCAAAGCAAAACACGTTGACATCAATTCGGAATGCCAATCGCAAGTTTTGTATCGACTCCTTCGACAAGGAATACATTTCCTCCCTAATTATTTAGTCTCATTATTAGTTGCGACCTTGTGAGCGCACACGGTCCATCAGCGGATGGAAAATACATTACATCGGAAATTACGATACAAGGCTACATAATACACACATTGTGAAGTCTAGGTTAACGTTTGAGCTAAGTCTTTTGATTGAAACTGGCACGATTTTCACGCTTTTTTTTAACCTGACTGTGGCTTTATAGCCCGGGCCTAATAAAGCGGTAGGAGTGCGCGGTTGGATAGTAGCCTGGGGAAAACCTCCGACGACCACGCGTGTGGTTTGGAACACTGGAATACTCTAAGAGTTTGCGCTCCAGTGAGATTGGTTGAGCAGTTTCAACCGAATCTGAGGTGTGAGTGGAATGCAGCTACTGGGAGTTTTGTCGCTGGTTCGAGAAAAAAGCATACGATTTTATACACAGGATATAGGGTAAATCGTCAGTAACTGGCCACTTAAGAAAATGTCATTCAGTTACTATAGTCACCAAATTTGTGCAGTCAAGACCGCCTTTAACAAAATAGATGAAGTCAGCTCTGAAGCGCCAGTTATTTTAATTTAATTTTTATTTAATTGTAGCAATATTTTTGTAAAATGGCCAGTTATTGGGACTATTAGGAGGCGGCCAACTATAGGCAATTTACCCTAATAGCGTACAAGGCGAATAATTTTAACGGTATTGTATTTTATATGAATAAACTCCGTGTTTACTACATACAGTAGAATCCGCTTATAACGACTCCGCTAATAACATTTGACCGCTTTTAACGACTTCGAAATCACCGCACATTAAGTACATTTCATACCAACCATTTTCAAAGTAAATCAATCCGTTTTGTGCGACATCCTGTTAGTGCGACGTAATATCACCGGTCCCTTGACTGTCGCTTTATCCGGATTCCACTGTATAATAATACAGTGGAATCCGGATAAACCTCGACTTAATTATTATTGTAATTACGTCGAAGTTTTGTTTCTAGGTTTGACCTATTCCAAAGGTCACATATTATTTCAGACCGATGTATGCCGCTCAGTCATGGATAGAAAATAGAATAGTAAATAGGTGTTACAAAATACTATACATTACCGGCGCGAGGGCATTTATCAAAACTGATAATAATATCCTCCATTATCAATTAGTTCCATGTATTAGCAAATGATAATTATTTTAATATACTATAAGTACATACATTTAATATCTTAAATGTGCACCTCCTACCTATTAGGTGCATTACTTGAGATGAGGTCTTAGTAAACGCGACGCAGAGATGCCAATAGGATGCCATGTTCCTACCTCCTAGGATTATGTGTGATATTTCAGAACGCAGTGTCACGTCACCACACCACGCTATACTACCTTTTTTCAATAAGCATTGTGCAAGATGTGAGGTGCGTCAACTTGACTTCCTGTACCTTCCAGTTCTCAACAGCAGTGAGCCTGTTGGCGACGATGCATCCTGCAGACCCGGCGCCTACGACGATGAAGTCGTAGGTCTCTGGAACAATAATATGATGACGTTGATGTTCACGTACGATACGGTTTTAGAAGATTATGAAGTAATGTAAGAATCAATTGTTGTCAGAGTGTTTTCAAATACAGAGTAAATTTTAAAGATAACAAAGCATCAATGTTGGCAGCTGCCCTCGTCCAAGGCGTCAGCATTTTGAAGGTGTTAGCTGATAGGTACAACTGTCCCATTCTTTGTCACTGGGTGGCACAGATTAGGACACTTGTGAAATATATTAAATAGCACTGATTGTGAAATATATTAAGTAGCCTTTATTATGTTATTCCTTTTAATTTTATTGAATTTATCTATTATGTAACCCCACTAACATAGATATAAGTACAATAATGTTACTAACCATATATGGATTATATCCGAAATAAAATTATTTGAATTTGAATCCATACCATAACCTATAATGTGGACAGTAGATTTGGCCAGACGTGTTATACGTGTAAACGTAGAAGGGTTTAGACCTCTCTAAACAACGTCTCTTTTCTTAATTCGGTCATGGTCTAAGTAAACAACGCCTGACAATCCGGATCGTGACACCATTGACGTCACTGTCGACACACACACTTACGTCCGCATCACAGGTTACGACTTGTGTCAGCCACACTACTAACCGATGTACCGGATTGCTATACCTGGCGCAGTATGTTATTGGATCATAGGCTTCGGTCTAAGGTTATTAGGCGATCTTCAAATGATTTGATATAGTGCAAGACAGTAGACCGCCAGGATGGCCTTTTTGCATCTAAGTTCACCAGCGCTCAGGCGTCCTTTAACCACATCTTTGTAGCGCAAATGCTGACCGCCGTGATTCCGCTTACCTATCCGTCAGTTAACTCGGATGCTGATACGGTACACATCTGTGAAGTGTCACCGAACGATTACAAGTATATATCATCATCTTGCCCGATTTCGGCTGGAAAGAGACTGATGGCTAGTGAGAGCGTCGCTCGTGAACTCTCAGCTGACTGATATAGTCTATCTTCGCAGTGAATGTGCGAGCACTCCCCACAGGTCCCCACCCCTCTGACATAATTATAGTGGATGGCCGCCGGTAATCGGGCCTTCAAATCCTCACCCGTCGAGACTCTTTACATCTCTTAATTATAGGTTAAGTTTATACTATAAAAAGTTATTATAGACCCTGAGACTATACATCTCTCTGCAAACGCGTGCCCAGGTTATTCGTCTGATGTATTGTTCACTTATTGCTGTGTGGTTTCACTATAGGTACTATGTTTTTGACTTGTAAAAGAGCCCTTGAGTGAGGCCTACTTACAGAATAAATGGTTGATGTTTGATGTCGAGTTCACTACGTCTTCGTTTTTTGAAGGCTTGCACAAGTATATATATATATATATATAGGTGTATGAGGTACCTGCGTCGCTCGCCGCGCGCGCGTGGTCAGACGCGGCGCCGAAGAGCCTAGTAACCAGGTCCAGGTACACAAGCGCGAAGGGCGAGCACGCCGTCAGCTGCGTGTGCGCCGGACACAGCGCGGACACGTTCGGCGGCTGCCACACCGTGGGGTACACCATCACTGGGCTGCCAAATAAACAAACATGAAGAAAAAATACTTCATTGCTAGCAATTTGTCCCCTGACGGCATATGTATTCGTGGAGATTTGCAATTAAGGAATAGTGATATTAATTTTAGTTTATGGTTTTTTTTAGCTATGGATTTCTATAAGTACGCCAATTCTTATTTTCTTCAGAATTCGTATATTGCATTAATAATCTGACAAGTCACAGGATACCTAAGGAGTTATGATGATATTTTAATAAAATAAGAAAATTTTACCCCAATTTACTATACAGTATACATGTAGCTTAAAGTTACAAGTGGTATATATAATTAATGAAGACACGTCTGTATCAAGAACAATAAATACGAAATGTGTTTTATTTTAGTTTAGTTTAATTTTAGTCATATATATTTTACGGTTCCATGTTATAAGTTTTTGTACAATAAATTATTTTAATTCTCTTTAATGTGTATGAAAACCTGGGAACAACACAAAATTTTAATAATCTGATAAAACCTTTAAGGGGGAAGGAAAAAATATCTTTTAATATATCGGTGGACAAGTCACACTAAAGTCACACTACTCACAGTAAAGTTGTCCTATTTTGTCCCACTTAACTCACTTGGATGAACCCGCGGCACAGCAGAAATGACTGGCGGCTGCGCCTGCGTCGAGTTAAGTAACGCAGGATCTCCCACTGCTGTTAAAGGGCGATTAACCGCAAACATTCAAGATTACATTTGTTGCTGGTCTGTCTGACTCCTGGCTTCCGATACCGGATCTTTGACGAAACCATCACAATGATTTCGTTCGTATTATTTTTAGACAAGCGATGACTTGCTCTCACTTTTTTCATACTATACAATGGCAAACAAGCGTAGTTACGGTAAGGCCTGCCTGATGGTAAGCAAACACTGTTGCCTACGGACGAGTGCGACTCCAGAAGAATCACAAGCCAACCCTTTATTCATTTAATTCAAAAAATAAAAAAAAAAAAAACAAAAATTCAAACATTTATTCTGCAAATAGGCCACAAGGGCACTTTTACATGTCAATATATTAATTTACAATTTAAGAAAGTCTGACTATAATAAGTAATACATTTTTCATGTCAAAATATTAATTTACAGTTCATGAAGGAATAATAATTTCGAGTTTACAATTATAACACAATTAATGTCATACAGTGAAGATAAACTTGCAAAGTTGTCTATTACAAATATTACAACATCAGTAAAGTTAGAAATGTATAAGGTCTCAAGATTAAACAAGGAGTATAATGAAATTAATATAATATCCCAGAGATGTACATGGTCTCTGAGCGTCAAAATTAAAATTAATTTAATAATGTTAGAGATGTATATGGCCTCTAAGTCACTGATAATAAAAACGAATCCACAACAGGATGATGTTTCTCGTCAATCCCCTATAAAAAGACACTAGTATTAACGTAGTCACTATGTCCTAGCAAGCATGAACAGACCGGACTCCACAAACAGCACCCGATCACGAGTATGACGCGTATCTCAGCCATCTTTGTCTTTCATTCAATGGACTAATATGACAATTCCGTCTCGACGTGTTGTACTCATTTATTGCGGATTTAGCATGGCTAGCACAAGACCAGAAGATATAATACTTACTAATAGAGCACAAGACGATACGTGACAGCTCGTGTGTCAAAAAGTGACGATAAAAGATAAAGCGCTACATAGCAAATTCGCAGCACGAGATGTCTCTTATAGTTTAAGAGCCGATGACAATGAACCTAGTTCGATAAGACTCCCAGATGATATATATATAATAAATAAGACACGTCATTCATAGCGGAACACAAAACGACGATGCTGCAATGCAAAAAACCAGGTGGCGCTAGTAAAAAAATAAAATAAAAAAAACCGGTCTCCCAACTTTCGTTTGCGCCTCGATACAGGGGAGGGGACGGACTATACGATGCAGTGCTGCAAGCCCCCCTGACTGGCCTTATCAGTGGCAGAAGCATAATAAGCGACGCCCGTACTTAGTTATCTAGTATGATCGGTCTCCTCAAAAAACCAAGGCCCATCCGAATGATCATCAATTTCTGTATAAGAAAAACCACTGCTGCCTTTACCTAACAGTGGACAAAGTGGTTGCTGCAGCGATTGAAGGAGCCGACGACACTCTTACACAGACGACGCCGACGAGACTCTACTATTACATCGCGGTCGAATGTAAAATGACAAAGCAACTAAATTGTTGTCGCTGATAAATCGCGGGATATCATCGAAATACGTAGCACAAGGTTCACTTTGCAGCAACAAAATTTATCGCGTCATAACCACCTCAATGTCGAAATGGGAGATAATCTCTACGAGATCTTTTTTTAATTGTGAATAAATGAATCTGAATCTGATGTGGACTTGTGGAGTCCGCGATAACGAGCCAAAAGTGGTTGTATGACGCAAGAATTAATATTCACATTTTCTGTATTCATTAACTGTTAATTAGGTATTACACGATTTATACGTCCAAACTTAATGAAATATCGTGATTTTTTGACTATGCAAATGATATTCGTACTGTTCATGGCTAATTTCTAATAATAGGTAACTACTCAGGCATGAATCCTTGCTGCTAAATTTACCAATATTTTAGTGGAATATATTATTTACTAGCAACCCGCCCCGGCTTCGCACGTGTAGTCCTTACTTTTACATGTCTTGATCTATGTATGTACCTACTAAACTACATATTAGACGTAACTCCTAAGTCTCTTACTTCAAATGTTACTCGTTTTCCATACAAACATTCATCCCCCTTTATCAAGGGATGAATTTCCATAAAGACAGGCTGAAAATGCGTTTTTTATAATTTAACTGAGTCTAAAAGTCAAGTATAAGGCATTGAAAAATGAGGTATGCCCATACAAACTTTCAACCCCCTTTTCACACATTTATAGGGCGAATTTTGAAAAACCCTGAAAACAGTTTTTTTCATTACAATTCTTAGTCTATTAGGAAAGTTTCGTGTTTCTCTTTAAAAATAATTTCGTTCAATATACAACAGACTTTACGGGTACTATTTTTGACTGTACGGGGGTAACGCTATGTGCTATGATGGGATGATGATGATGACATTCACCCCCTTTTAAACCCTGAGATGGGTTTGCGATAAAATATAGCCTATTTGTTATTTTGATGTCTAAGCTACAATATGGATGTTGACACCATATATAAAAAAATCAATAAGTTCGATATTTCTCGAAAAAGGATCAAATTCTTAATCAAATGGCGAAAAAAGTAACTCAAAAGATAAATAATTACATAATTATAAATTATAAGTTTTCGAAGTTTTAAAGAGTAATACCCTCTACTCTGTCCCTGTTCCGCAAAATGCATCTTTGTATTGGAACGATCGTCATTTAGCTAGTGGTCAATGACGTCACTGATCTGTCGCGCTTTCTCTCTTTAACGGTTGTAGCTTCGTTATTTTTTGGGATATTTGAATAGGGTTTTCACCATTGGCATATTTTTCTGCCTTGTTTCTTTTGGAGTAGTCTTATGGAGTAGTCAAACTTTGAGTCAACGTCTCTATACTGGAAAGTGTGGTTGAAATAGTTTAATAGTTTCCCGGTTATAACATTATTATTAGGACTGTTACTTGTTGTTCGTTCGGTGAAGGTAAAATACGTGGGAAAACCTGCATACATCTGCAAAGGAGTGTGTGAAGTCCCCAATCCACAGGAGGCCAGCGTGGGGACTAATGTCCGTTCTTTCTCGTCTATGATGAGAGACATACAGAACTCTATGAGAGGAGAGGAGAGCTTTGCGCAGCAGAAAGTATTTATAAAGTGTGACGTGTGGGATACTATCATCATCATCATCATCATCATCATTTCAGCCGAAAAACGTCCACTGCTGAACACAGGCCTCCCCCAAGGCTCGCCATTTAGACCGGTCCTGCGCCGTTCGTTTCCACCGGATTCCCGCGACCTTCACCAGGTCATCACTCCAACTTGTCGGAGGGATACAATAGTACTTTCTTTTATTCTGATTGCCTGTCGTAAGAGGCGACTATGAGATAGTGAAGCTGGTTGAAGTGTGTTTGTGGGCCATAGTCTCACAACACAAACTTACAGCTGTATGACCTGACCTGTGATACTTATTGTAGTTAGTGGAGTCCGGTCTGTTCATGCTTGCTAGGACATAGTGACTACGTTAATACTAGTGTCTTTTTATAGGGGATTGACGAGAGACATCATCCTGTTGTGGATTCGTTTTTATTATCAGTGACTTAGAGACCATATACATCTCTAACAATATTAAATTAATTTTAATGTTGACGCTCAGAGACCATGTACATCTCTGGGATATTATATTAATTTCATTATACTCCTTGTTTAATCTTGAGATCTTATACATCTCTAACTTTACTGATGTTGTAATATTTGTAATAGATAACTTTGCAAGTTTATCTTCACTGTATGACATTAATTTTGTTATAATTGTAAACTCGAAATTATTATTCCTTCTTGAACTGTAAATTAATATTTTGACATGAAAAATGTATTACTTATTATAGTCAGACTTTCTTAAATTGTAAATTAATATTTTGACATGTAAAAGTGCCCTTGTGGCCTATTTGCAGAATAAATGTTTGTATTTGTATTAATTTGGAAACAAATGATGTGGGAAAAATTACCTAATTGTTAAAAAAAAAGAAAAGTACCGGTACCGAAGAATACCCTTAATGGCTGGCCTTATTTTGTTTACCACAAGGATTAACACGGTTTTTCCTTTGTTTAAAACAAAGAGAAAGTGAAAACCGTGTTAAAACAGAGATGACACGAGATGGATTAAAAATAACACAACATATTCTCGTTGCAACTGGCAACGAGAATTAGTTAAGAATATTCAACCTCGTTTTTTAAATTGAATTTTCTTTTTGTCGCGTCCGTATCTTATATAGGCCCGACTTTCAACGAGTGGTGGATTTTGGGACTACGTGGCTGATTGGGAAGTTAAAAAGACTGACCTCGACAACGACTACAAAATGCAAAGTGAATAAAAAAACTCAAAAGCTTCTTTTGAAAATCGGAAACATGTGAAAAATGCGGTGTATAAAATCAAAATCAAAACATTTATTCTGCAAATAGGCCTCAAGGGCACTTTTACAAGTCAAAATCTATCTAGGTACATCAAATAAAAATAATACAATAATCAAAGTATCATTAATTAAATGTAGTGTTACATGTCAAAAATAAGACTAAGAAACTAATAACAATCGAGATTTGTTAGAGATGTATAAGGTCTCTAAGCGTCAAGATAAAAGGTAATAAAGTAGGTACACTAATCATAATAAAATATTTTGAGCTATATCTATAACACGTCAACATGAAAATAATAAAGTCTAATAAATAAATATCCTCAGAGATGTATAAGGTCTCTGAGCGTCAGTCTAAAAATAAGATCAAATGAGAACAAAGCGAAGTCTCTCATCATGTCAATTCCACTGAACACTAGTACTAAAAGTAAAGATTTTAGAACCCCGTTTTTCGGGTAAGTACCCGTTGTAAATCCCTAGTAGACGAGCAAAATGTGGCACTTTTAAGAAGAGATTGAAATTACGGATTGAGATTCTATTTACTTAATGAATTAGATCACTAAGTGTCGGTTGAACCAACATACGATCACAGGCCGGCCGGCCATTGTCAAATATGGCGCCGGCATCTGTCATCCCATAGAAACTTGTCAAACTTTCTATACGATCAGATTTTAACGAACACCGCTTACGATTACAGACGGTTTGGTGCAACCCACCCTAAGAGATATAGATTGATGTATAGTTTATCCATACTGTATGGTCGAGTTCTTATTTACGTATTTAAATAGGTATTTATTTTAATTTATATGCTTAAGAAATATAATTACAGTGGTAATGAGAATTACATCCAGTAAACTGATGGTTCCTGGCTTGTAGTTAATTAGATTCTCGTTATTTAAGTGTATAAAAGGAATGGTGTTGAGAAATTTGACTTACTTTAATTTTTATGGTTCTTATAATCGGAGTCAAATATTTTTAAGAGTGCTGTTGCTTGGATTTGCGCAAACAGTGGCTGCAGTTTTTTTTTAATCCACATCGGTGGCAAACAAACTGACAGCCCACCTGATAGTAAGTGATTACCGTCGCCTATAGACGCTTGCAACACCATAGGCGTTACTCGCGCGTTGCCGACCCATAAGAAACCTTTTCACGCCTTTTTTGAAGAGTCCCATTCTGTAGCCCATTGGGAATACCTCGGCAGGAAGCTCATTCCACAAGCTAAGTGCTCTTGGTATAAAGTGCCTGTTGAATCGTACTGTACGAAAAGTTCCTGTTCCAAGTTATGGAACCAATTTTGTTTAAAATATATCGGCTTAATTAATGACAGCTGGAAAATCTCCACAACTTGGAACCAATGCGTTCTCGTAAATTCTTATTTTTTTGCGAAATAATTCTGCACTATTATGAATCTTTAAGATAAGATAAAGTGCATAATAATAGCGTGATTAGCACGCATTAAAAAAAGTATGATACCATAGAAAATCTTCGTAAGGTCACAAGGTAAGGTGTATCTGTGTTACTCACAACATTCCAAGTAAAGGATTAGATGCGTTGTCTAGAGAAATCCGAAGCCTTGCGACTGCTGGATGTTAAGCGCTTGTGAAAATGTCGAGGGTTACTACACTTACTACGCAGAAAATGGCATCTACAGGGTATTTGGTCCTTTTCTACCTTGGACTTCTAGGTTGGAACCTTGGACTCTGGGTCCTAAGAGTCACGATTTTGCGATTTCCAGAGAAAAGTTCGAAAGACCTCGATAATTTGTTACATATGTGCAACTAAAACCTTATGTGGAGTGTTTTTTTTTATTATTGAAGTGTGTAGTATACCGTTACAAACTTCTTAAAACAAAGAAGTTTACGTTCCGTGCGCCGAACAACCTGTATATTATAGACGTAATACTTATCTTTACTCTGATACTCATACTCTCTATTGATATTAACTCGTAATAATCCTAATATTGGTTTATTTTTTACTGCCTAAATTGCCTATAACGTCACATAAAATATGTGCATAAAAGCTATAGTGCTAGCTGGGCAGGTGCTCCTATGTACCAATAGGTATACTAACTACTAAATATTAAGTTTTTAAATATTAACGCTTTGGAAGTTACAAAAATTTTTGCTACGTGCCCCGTTGCACGCCATCTAGTAACAAAACAGTGAATCTAAATGAAGGTTGATTACAGAGACATCTAGCCTATGTACACTGAACTTATTAGCTGTCTGTTTCATATGTAGTCGCATAATGAAAATTTTCGTCATTTCCAATTTATTTCTACTGTATGAAGGTCCAAAAGTGACGAACCTTTTTCCGCGACTAATACTTTCGCCATTAGATGTCGCAACTTTGTAAACTTTTTGGTGATTGGAGACATGTTATATCTTCAATACCTGTAGGAACGGGCCATAGTATTTGTTTACTTATTTCTAGTAGCATAACTATCCCTCCACATTCCTAATATCACACAGTTTCGCCCCATTTAAATTGCATAAAAACTTGACATAGGGTCGTTACGCCGGTTCCCGACAGTGCGCCGGTTCTCGTCATTTTGGATGACTTCTTCCTTACAAATGAGTAGAATAAGAATGTGTAAAGAATTACCCACGCATGTTTCTGCTCGTTGCATTCCTTAATACCTAACCTAGAACATTAACTATATTCAAATATTATTTAACAACGTGTGACCAAGATATAATCAATGAAAGTTTGCGTCACATTTTAGAACCGCGAAAATCTTGCCAAACTAAATAAAAATAGTGGCAGGGAAATTTTGTAAATAAGTAAAACTAGTGCCTATCCAAATTCTTGGGAGTAGGTATCAGAGCAAACGCCGCGGGCTCCATTAGAATACTACCGGAGAAACGGACGGAGATTTACTTTTGAAATCCGTGATCGTCCTCCTAGCGTTATCCCAGTACCGTTGCATTCTGAAGGATGCCCCGGATCCGCTACCTAATCCCAAGATTTGGCGGAGGCACTAGTTTTTACGGAAGCGACTGCCATCTGGTGGTCGTGAGTATATCCAATAAAGTATAAGATTGGTCAATATTCTCTATAACCATTTTTGCTCGGCAGCCAGCTATGGTGCCCCAAACGTCCCCCACGGTGTGGGTGCCGCCGGACATCGCCGCGACGTGCCCGGCGCACACGCAGCTCGCCGCGTGCTCCGCCTTCGCCTACGTGTACCTCAACCTCGTCACAAGACTCTTCGGCGCCGCGCGCTACAGTCCTCCCCCCACAGTCACGTATGATGAAGGTTGGTCACATCACATCAAGGCATGTTAAGCCGTTGATTCCGGTTGCTGTCTATGATAACAGTCGTTAAGCCAAGTAGGCCGGGGTCGTTTTCACCCGCCGCCTGCGGCCGACAGCGGCCCGCCGCCCGCGGCGTCTGAATGGTATGTTCGGGAATACTCGGGAGTGGTCGTTTTCGCACGCGGCGGGCGAAAACGACCCCGGCCTTAGAGGCCTTCGGGTGGCTTGGGAACTTCTAACAGTCAAGTTGCCCACTCACTTGATAAGGGGGGTCGAAGTTGCACCACGTCCGTAGTACCCACCGTTACCCTACACGTGACCCCTGGGTGGTGCTAAATGGGGCAACAAAACTGGCAATAAAATTGCCATACGATGAATAAATCTCGCTCTTATAATATCTCTTAACTCCGCTTTGAGACAAGCACCTATTATATGCTATAGACATCACTACATGTTTTTATTTATGGTGTATTGGTGTTGTGGGTCGCTAGATCTCGATAATATGCTGTGTGGAGAGTAAAGGAACTGCACTGCATGTCTCTAGCTGACAAATACAACAACGTGCTTGTGATTCTTCGAGAGTCGGAGGCGCCATAGGGTACTGTGTCGGCTTTCAATCTTGCAGGCCGGAAGTTAGTTTGCCGCCTAGATTTTTTCACTGAATAAGGACACCAGAGCCACAAGTCGCATTATCTTATTAACATATTACTTGCCCTATTAATAATATTATGTTATGGCGTTAAGTAACTGAGAGATTATTTCCTTGATTCAGAGATTTACGACTTCATCGTTGTTGGCGCCGGCACCGCGGGATGCGTCCTCGCCAACAGGCTGAGTTCTGTTGAGAACTGGAAGGTAAATACAGAAGACACTGCGACGCGGCTTGCGTGTGCTATCATCATCATCATTATCTTCAGCCTGTAGTCGTGCCATCATCATCATCATCCTCAGCCTGCAGTCGTCCACTGGTGGACATAGGCCTTCCCTAATTCACGCCACCACACCCGGTCCTCAGCTCTCCGCATCCAACCGCTTCCCGCCACTCTTCAGGTCGTCGGTCCACCTGCGTGTACCACGAGCGGGATATTTCACAAAGGATTGTTACTTGCGTCTACATACAAGCGGAAGTATTTTTCTTTATTTGTGAAATAAGCCTAGGATGGTACCTACCTGCTGTACCTTGGTCATCACTCTCGAGGCGCACCGTGACAACGTCGTATCTATCGTGACGTTGGACTTTCGCTTGTTATTGTGAACTTACTACCCGGATCTTAGTATACTTGGCCTAACAAATCATTGGTTAAATTAGAATCGACGATTCCGACGCCCATACCCTTCGCGGGGTGCGGATTTGGGATTCACTTGCGCTGGGTCTATCTGTAGTTCTGTCATTTTTAGTATGGATAATATTTACGTAATCACCCCTCAGGACCCAAAGAACTTGTGTCCCTGAAGTATAGCACGACCCAAGTAATAAGGCATGTGGATTAAGCAATAATAGTCTCTCAGTCAACTACTTAAGAGCTTTGACGCGCGCCATATTAATTGTGTTCTCCTGTAACACAGTTTTTATTTGTTCTCCTGGCAGGTGCTGCTACTGGAGGTGGGCCCTGAAGAGCCGGACGTGGCCTTCGTGCCGGCGCTGTCCGCCGTCCTCAGCAACTCCAACATCGACTGGGGGTACAAGACCGCGCCCAGCCAACTCTCCTGTCTAGCGTTTCCGGACAACCGGTGCGCTTTTCCGAGGTACAGTCTTCTGACTCCGTGACAGAGTCCTTCTCTATTTGTTTTACGGTATCTAATACTAGCACCCTTCCCCACGTACCTCGCTTCTTCTAGCACGTTCTAGAACTATATGATTTTGTCGAATTCCCTCTCCGAGGTTCCTATTATGCGGGTTCCACGGGGCCTGTTGTAGAGAACAATACCTAGGTAATGATCTAATGCTATGCATAGCTTTAGCCAGAAGCTAGCAAGTTTTAATATTGACTTCTGCTCCAGTTGATGAGGTACGTTACTTTAATACCGCATATTGCATGAGTAAAGTCAGAAAAGATTACACACATTAAATACACATACATTAAATAGTTTGTATACGAATACCTTACGTTAAACCACTTAAGAAGGTGATAATATTCCTTGTCTTGTGTTGTTCTTTCTCGTCTTTCTTTTCCTTGCCTTGTGTACAATAAAGTATTTACAAACATACATATATACATAATATTGTGTTTCAGGGGCAAAACGATGGGTGGGTCGAGCACCATCAACTCATTCGCCTACGTCCGCGGTAACCACCTCGACTACGACGGCTGGGCGGCGGCCGGCAACGTCGGCTGGAGCTATCACGAAGTCAGTGCCCATTTCATACGCACACAGCACAATCCTAATAATCTTATCAGCAAAATTACATTGAAAAACTATAAAAATATTTTTCTGTTGACCAGGTATTACCGTACTTCAAAGTGTCCGAATATAACATGAACATTGAAGCGTTAGATCGAAAATACCACGGCGTCAACGGGTTACAGTCCGTAGCTCGATTCCCCTACACAGACGTACCCACGGTCATGATCAACGAGGCATTTAACGAGAGGGGGCTGCCCATAATCGACTTCAACGCCGCCACTCAGTTCGGTACCAACCAGGCTCAGGCCTTCTCCAGGCAGGGAGAGAGGGCTTCCGCCAACTGGGAATTCATTAGACCCTTCAGAAACAAAAGGAAAAATCTAACTGTAAGACCTGAAGCCGAAGTCATCCAAATACTTTTCGATGAACACAAGAGAGCGTCCGGAGTAAAATATATCAAAAATGGCCGCATATTCACTGCTTTAGCGACTAAAGAAGTCATAGTCAGTGGTGGAACTATCAATTCTCCAAAATTGCTTATGCTTTCCGGTATTGGTCCTAGAGAGCATCTGGAAGATCTAAATATACCAGTAGTAGCAGATTTACCAATTGGGAAAAATTTACAGGATCATCCTACTTTCCTGGGGATTGTAGTTGCGTTGCCCAATGAAACCGCAACCACTGTCAGCCAAAGACAAATGTTGGAAGGCATGTATGCATATAAGATGATGAAAATTAAAAGAGGACCTTATTCAGCGAACGGCCCAGTGACCGACGTGACTTTCGACTTCACGGAACCTGGTTTGATGGCGCCTGACCTTGAAGTGCAAGAGAGCCCTTGTGACTGGAGGGAATTTGTCAGTGATCCCGTAACCTACATCAGCGCGGTGATATTCCCGACTGCCTTTTATAATGGAATTATAATACGTCCCATGAACATCGTACCAAAGAGTAGAGGGCAAATTGTACTCAACGCTAGCGACCCATACGGACCTCCGATAATACATTCCGGTTATCTCACAGATCCAAGCGATATATTAGTGTTATTAAGAGGTGCGAAAAAGGTGCTGGCTTTAGAAAACACTCACGCTTTTCAATCTAGAGGAGTTCGTTTCGTGAGAACGCCTTTGCCAGCGTGCCGGCATCTGACTTGGGGAACTGAGGCTTACATGGAGTGCTTGATCAGGTCCTACACAGCCAGCTCCTACCACCCCGTGGGTACTTGTAAGATGGGTCCGAAGAACGACCCCACGGCCGTGGTGGACCCGCGGCTCCGCGTGTACGGGGTGTCGGGGCTGCGCGTCATCGACGCCTCCATCATGCCGGTGATCGTCAGAGGCAACACGAATGCGCCGACAATGATGATTGCAGAGAAAGGAGCGACGCTTGTAATGGAAGATTGGTTAGATAACTATAAGCCAGGATTTAGGTTTAGGGATGGTTTGGATCAACAAGAATATCAATTTGAGGGCGCGCCTCCAGTTAGATATTAGCTTTAAGTAAAATGTGACGAGAGATTATTTTCCAGTGTCCCAACCACACGCGTGGTCGTGCCGGAGGTTTTCCCCAGGCTACTCTCCAACCGCGCACTCCTATCGCTTTATTGGGCCCGGCCTATAAAGCCACAGTCAGGTTCAAAAAAAAAGAGTGATTCTTATTATTTGGTGTTAAGCCTCTTAACCACTCTCATCTAGATTCGCTGGTTCCATATGACCTACATTATCCATTAAATGTGTCCCAGAAACCCCCAGAAGAGAAGAAAGTTTCCGAAATTCCGTTATAAAAAGTAGGTAACTATCTGAGATCTTATCTTATCTTATTTAGATGAGGGCCCTAGCGGATGCACTTCGACCCAGTGGGATCTTTTGTTTCTTTTCTGTAACTATCTGAGATAATAGAAACTTCAATGAATTTCCTTTTTTACAATATCCATAAACAAAACATCCGTTTGACCGCAAGAGATCCTAATGTAAAACACATTGTGTCCCAGCATCCTCCGTCTATTCAGTGATAAAAGGAAAATTTTATCTTATTTTGTTTTGTATTTTAGTTTTAGAATATAATTTTATGGAAAAAGTACGTTTTGGGGGCATTATCATTTAGTCATTAATACTACCTCTTTCTTATGTACACTGTACAGTACGGGTATTATTGGCGTGACCGGGTATAGAATGATCTGTACCCGGTCATGCCACTAATGCATCTCAATCCTTGCCGCCATACGATAACATGCTATCTCTTTGCGGCTCATTTCGATCCGTAAATGATCATTTTAAGAAAGTCCAAGTGTCCAGCTACTATGATATATACTATACTTATATTTTATCATATACTCTTCGACACGCAATTGGCTAAAAACAAATTATAAAAGGAAATTGTTTTGTATTGTAAGTAAGCAATGTACGAAAAACATTAAAGTACTTGTATAGCAATTGTACTTTTAAGAATATTTGCTTGTAAGAATTAAAGCAAATTGTTGTGTTATTGCCACATCAAGTCTGGCTTTATTGCCATCATATAATAAAAATCGGTCAAGTGCATGTCGGACCACGCACAATGAAGGGCTCCGTACCAACACCTACTAGCCCACATTTAAAATCACTATCCAATAGATTGAATCTAAAAAAGTCGTATATCTTCATAGGGAACTCACGGCACTTACGTGTTGTTTGGGCAAGACAGTTTTTAAGCGAAAACTCAAAAACCGTAAAACCTATATTGTTGAAAGTATTTACTAATGCACACCACCTCAATTTATTCAGAATTTTAAACTTTATAGTTTGGAAATTAGAGGGGGGGGGGACACTTTCTATGACTTTGACAGCTAATATCTCACCAACGGTTAACTTAAATGGACAAGTTTTTTAGAAACCTCCATATCATTTTTAAAGGCCTATCCATCGATACCCCACACGACTATGTGCGTTGAAATTGTTTTTTTCATCCAGTGGTTACATGTATAGAGTGCCCCCCCTAATTTAATAAATAATTTCACATCACAGTTATGTAGCGGTTCATAAAATACACCTTTCTACCAAAATTCATTATTGTAGTGCTTATAGTCTCCGATTAAATCGGCTGTGACATACGGACGGACAGACATGAATCTATAAGGGTTCCGTTTTTGCCAATTTGGCTACGGAACCTTAAAAATGAGTAACAAAGAGACATGTATATTTTAAAGAGAATTATGGAGTGTTAAAACCATGTTAAAACGAATTAGTTAATTGATTCAATGACGCCGACTGTAATTGCATTATGACATTATGTTACGTAATAGATATTTATTCTTACAGCACGGATTTGCAATAAGTGTCAGTAAATGAGGATACGGAGCAACTGTATTTGTGACAACACGTTATTGTATAAATAAAACCAACCAATTATGTAACTGTTTTTTATTAACTCTTTTTTCATAATAATAATACTGTTCATATAATTACAAAAGTAGAAAACGACTTATCAATTAATTCTCATTGCCATTTTACTTTATTAACTACTACAATATCTGTATACAATAAAATTCTTTAGGAAGTCAATTACACACAAGCCGAAATGGCGACATGAGCCATGAGCCTATTTATTTTACAAGAAAAACGTGAAGATTTTTCACAATTTCACAAATCTTCTATCATCAACAACATCTCAACAGAATTTCACTGGTCCTAGCGGACATCGAGAGCACTTTGTGCAGCTACCGAACACTAGATGGCGTTGAACGCCGAAGCCGTACAAACATAGCCAGCCGGCAGTGCAAGCAAGTTGCAAATAAACCAACAAGGGTATCCCTTTTTCTTAAGCGATTCGTTGTCTCGTTCACTTCTCGGGCAACTTAATAACCGGGACCTGGGAGCATCCCCAGTTCCTCTCGCAGTGGTCGATGAGGTCCCTCTCGCTATCTGTGAGCACCGAGAGGTCGACTTCTTGGCTGTCACTGAAGGGGTCCATGTATGGGTAGTGGACCAACACGCAACTGAAGTCCATGGCGGGGTTGCAGAAGCCTAGGATCTTCCGCATTTTTGACTCAGAGTCAACCTGGAGACAAAGGAAATAAAAACATTAATATTATATTTGTATCTATTTTTAGTTCCAAGTCACTAATCTTTAGAATTTAGAGTCATGGCTACAAAATTCGAAGTAGATAGACATTACTTAGGAACTTTGATATTGGAGCGTTATTGATTCCAAAAGACATTCCACGTAATTATTAATTTGACGACCGCTTTAGCCTAGTTGGTAGTGACCCTGCCTTCGAAGGGTTCGAATCCCGGTCAGGGCATGTATTTGTGTGATGAACACGAATATTTGTTCCTGAGTCTTGGATGTTTTCTATGTATTTAAGTATCTATTTATCTATATAAGTATGTATATCGTCACTTAGTACCCATAGTACAAGCTTTGCTTAGTTTGGGACTAGGTTGATTTGTGTAAGATTGTCCAAAAATATTTATTTATTTAATTGACAAGTTAAAATATCGTGTATATGACTAACTATAATTACCTTGATAACATAGATGTCGTTTTCATCGCAGAAGGCCTGCAGCAAGACCTCTTGCATGTGCGTGGCGCTGTCGCCAGGGGGCGCCTCTGTGGTGAAGCAGAACAGCGCTCCCATGCTGTTGCTGGACAGGTACTGGATGGCCGGCAGGAGGCCTACTGTGAGCCTCTTCTCCACGCAGGCCCGCCGCAGCACCGTCTTGATGCACTGGCCCATTGGGCTGAGGAAAAAAACGAATAGGTTAGACAACTGGACCAATAACTCGCTGTTATACCCCGGTGTCGGATACGGAAACTGTAATTTCGATTTAAGTTCGACTTGACTAGTTAGTTTAACGTTGTGGATCTACAAACTTTGACACTGTATTTTGGCTAATATATACCAATTAATTAATTTTACATTTGCACAACAATTAGCACATTGTCACGTCTGACCCGCTTCTGCCCGCGTCAATATTTCTTCACATAAAACTGCACGAATAGATTTTTAGTAAAATATCACGATATTTACCTTTTGGCGGCCACTCCGCTGAAGCTCTCCATTTTAACTGGTACCACTGAATCCTTGTACATGTTTGATAATTTAATGCTTTTCAGTTCGTAAATTTCACTAATCTCGTTCACTTTCCTCGAAAATGTGGGAATTTTCACAGGAAACACTATAGTTTCACAAAAAAATGGTGCAATCCAGACACGGGGTTCACTAAACCACTTGTTGAAACTTGAATGGGTTATGTCACAATAATTTCACAACTTCGCGAGCTAGACCGACGTGGTATCGCTTCGAGCGTAGAGTGAAGAATGTGGCCGCCATGACGCCAAGCGCCCTTTTATCGTTATCCCCGCGCATGCGCAAACGACGCTTCTAATTCCATGTGTGCGTACGGCGCCTGCCAGTATCAACGGAGATTCCTCGAAATTGGCCTGTAAGTTCAACTGTAGTAGTAAAATTCTGTAGTAACAGCGCACGTGTGTGTTGATAGCGTAGTTTGTTTATGTGTGCGTGGGGCATTTCTCCGCGACGGAATCAAGTTGCGACGTGTTTGTGTTTATTGAATATCCAGTTTGTTAGTTCTACCCTGCCCCCCGGATTGAGTGCAGAAGCAGGCGACAGAGCGGTAAGTAGTGTGGTTGTTGAGGTTAGCTTGTGTGTTGGTGTGTGTGGAGTGCGTACTGCCCCGGTCGGAAAAACCAAGCGGCCGGGGTTTTGGCGCGATTAGGAAACGATCAGAGGAAACTGGTGGAGCGGATACTGGGCTTTACGCGCTGCAGCAACCTTGAATGTTTCTTTTGGTTTTGTTTGATAAGTTAACAAGCTTCTGTCGTCTGTCGCAACCGTCGTATGTAGCAAGGTTAGTAGCGGATCTTATCATCAGTACCAAACCTATAACTTAAAAAAAACTACTGAGTATTTAAGTTAAACAAATCCTCATCAATTACTAAACGTTCTATTACTGCTGAGCTCAGGTAAAACAAATAATTAAATATCTATGACGGTCAAGTCATCATCTCCGAGTTGTTTTGCATAGAAATTACTAAAGAAAGACTATTGTCGTAATTTCCCTCGATTGACCAGAAAATAATCTTGTTTTACTGCGACACAATGCGTTTACGCTGCTGACAAATTATGGAATTGATCCTCATATTCAATTTTGTTCTACGCGTAGAATAAAACGGATTTTTCTGTCCGGTTTGTCCTACGATGTGAACAAAACGAAATCTTTTGTTCGGTTTGTCCTACGATGTGAACAAAATCGTAGGACAAAACGGACTAAGTACTTCAAGATGACACTTTATTCTAGAGTTCTTAAGAATGTAAATTTTTAGTAGATGTTGATTATGATGAAATTAAACTTCTTTAAATATAGACCTAGTTACGTATTTTATGTTATACACATTGTACTTACTCCTAGGTTCACTACCGATAAATACAATTGGCTTTTTTAAATGCAGATTTTGGAATACTTGGCCATATTCTTGTATCGTTATTTAGAAAGAGGTTTAATTGCAGTATCACTTCCGATAGTTTTGGTAATTAATGAACCACAGCTAATAACCATAAATCGAGTAACTCAGTGGTCCTTGGATGTCTCACTATTTATATGAAAAAATGGTTTTTACAAGTGTTAAGTACCCACCTTTATATTCATATTCATATGTTTTATTGCGATCATGTTCATTTTACATAGGATGGTATTAAAACATTATAAAGTAGGTACATGATACCCTGTTAGGGCATGGCAATAATCTTATTACTAATGCAATATATATATTTTACAGCAATATGTTAATATTTAAGTATTTTTACTTATAAATTCCTTTTATTAGGTTCAGGTGCTATTTCTAAATCCTACTTTTGTACACTAATTCAATACATATCATAGATATATTTTGTAATAGAAAACTGGCCATGAAAAAGTGGAATGACCCAATTACCGTTTACCAAACGCATGGCAGAGTGATAAAATAATAAACAACACATAGGTAATCAGTCGTCGAACCAGTAGGCATTATTATCTAATGTCCTAATCTTGCTAAAAGCGATCACCTTCAATTCCTAGCCTACTGTTTACAATTATGCAACCCGTAATGTGCTCCAGTGTCTATGATTAATCATATTACTCAGCCGAATGAGTCTTTATTTATGTTATGCTGGTTAGCTACCGATGTATTATGTGTTTGTATAACAAATTGCCAATAGATTTTAAGTCCATTTTCAGCGTAAACGTATTTAAGATCAGATTTAAACGGTTCCTTTTAACCAAATGCTATTATTCGATAGACGAATTTATGGAGAACAATAATAATTAGACAGATAATACAGATTTTAATGAATTCATCAAAACAAGGCACATTATATTTGGATTGTTATATAAAATAAGGTACAGCTTGTATTATTATTATTATTAATTATTTTTCGCATTGTAAAAAAAAAAAAATTATTTATTTTAATGTTTAAACTTGACATCTGTGTATGACATCATTATTCATTATTTCTATAATTAAGTAGATAATTTTGACAATTAGTAGGTAAGATTTCAAACACAATGTATATTGTTATTGGAAATAAAAATGAAATGAAGAAAATGAAATGAAATGATGCTGCGGACTGAACACGGTTTTATGATATTATTGGATTTAATTTTATCTGAAGACTGTGAAACTTCTTTTAATTAACATCACTATACAGGGTGTATCAAAACTAGTGAGGATCCGTTTAAGCGCATATTCGGTATCGTGTTCTGATTAAGAAAAATTAGAAGAAACATTTTTTTGACGCGAATTTTTTTTTTCTATTCATTTTTATTTATTCAATTAAATACAATGTAAGTTTACAGCATAAAATAACACCAAAGCACTTACACGATAAATTATTACATAGCAATAAACAGAAAATATATATATATATATACATGTCAAATAGAAAAGTCGTCAAATTGAGAACATTCGAAATTATAGAATCCATAAAAAATTATACAATATACTAAAATAAAAATTAATTTAAATAGTCAAGGAACTGCTTAGCAATACGGCACAATTGAGAAAAGCGATCGGCAAACATGTCAGCGTCCTCGTGCTGAGTGAGCATTAGGCATAACAAAGATATTGCACGCGTGGTAGGAGCGTGTCGAGCGAGACACGTGCGAGCGGATTCTATGGGGCAGGTCGTCCAAGTATATGCAATAAATAGTATGAATATGAATAATTATCTTATTTCTACATGAAATTTTTATTTCTCCTTTTTCTCATCAGAAATTTTTCGACTATTCATCGTCACTTGAAATTTTGAGTTTTTTCCAAATTAAGGGTTGAGAGAGAAATTTAAGGACTTTGAAAGATTAAGGCTAATCGGGTAAGAAACTGAGATCCATTGCACTTTGGGTCATACACGGATTTAGGTTCGCGTCTTTTCTGTGGACATACCAAACGTTAAGGTCTACAAAGCTTAATTTTGGATTGGTCTAGTAACCCGCATAAACATTGTTTCCGTTTCTATAAATCCCTGTAATAAAAACATAGCTAACATGCACATAAGCCGTTAACTATTGACCACAGGAGGGACGACTTTTGTTTTTTCAACTAAGGGTCGGTTGCACCAGCATAAGATCACAGGCCGGTCGTCATCAAATATGGTGCCGGCAGCTGTCATCCCATAGAAACTTGTCAAACTTTCCATACAATCAGATTTTAACGAGCACCGCTTACGATTACAGACGGTTTGGTGCAACCCACCCTAAGTATGACCCTTTATCATCCGGCTTATGGATATGTATTCGGCCTCCTTTACCTGAGCGAAACAATATTCGTAGTTTAAAGTACCTTACCTAATGTTTAGAATCGTTTAAAAACTAAAACGTTTTTAATCCTTTTTCTTGAATCAAAATTGTATTCAATAATTCATACAAAAATAACCCAATTAATTGTATGTAATAAATTCATCTTATAATTATTTCAATCATACTTGCATATTTTTTAAATAAAATATTCAATGTACTATTAATTTCATAACCAGTCGAGCTAATATGGACAATTTTCATATGGCAATGTTTAGATTTCAAAATTGTCTTACGTTAATAACTTACGGTTGTTCAGCAATTCCCAAGACTGTTACAATCACTTTTCTGTATATTTTTCTATTTTGGATTACATCAGCTCCTAAATCTACAGTCCACTATTTTTATTTACCACCACGGACCTGCGAAGATTTTACACCTAATTACATTCCACATTCCTTCGGCTACGGCTTATGACGATGCCTTCATTAGGAATCAAAATTGTTTCTGGATTTAAATGACGTCGTTAACCAGCTGCGTATCACTTTTATCGTGTTTCGTCGTAATTTCAATATTTGTTACATTCCTCTCCCTGATTCCCAAACATGTTTTGCATATCCGTATCTAAAGAGGTTTGTTTGTCTGTTGTATTATGATCCATTGATCACAATACAGTAGCATGATCTTTTTTTTTATACAACGCCGGTGGCAAACAAGCGTACGGTCTACCTGTTGGTAAATTGCAGTATCAGTACAAGAAGAAGAGATCGCTCTTTAGCGATAAGACCGCCTGTTGTCTACCTCTACTTATATCTCGCGTTACGTTTCTGACCGGCTTTGTATTTTTATTGAGGTGCACATAAAAAGTATTTGTATTGTTGTATTGTATTATCTGTCAGAATTTACGCTGATCATTTCGTCATTTTGAGTCCAGTTGAAGCTTGGGAAATAAACGGTTGCTGGTTGATAAGAATAATTAACGGTTTTGCCGCAAAAGCAATATCAGTTACTCTGAATTGTTTGCCAACAATTTGAATAATATTATGAACGTTATTTACCTCAATGCGGTTATCCTGGGAAGCCCGTGTCATTTGTTATTCTAATTATGATTATATAATTAAATAATTTAACGCACAAATATACTTGTTCCTGTCCTTGTATCTTCCTTGTATTTTATTATCATATTAATTAATTAGAAGGGATTCCCTTTACACGGATATATTAGTGACAATTTCCGCGTTGCTTTCCTGAAATAAATTTATTTTGTTGAAAACGGACTACCCAATATTTACATTGGAATAATAAGGAAAATTCCGTATGTATTTAGAAAATATTTCCGTGGACACAAACTAATAAGGTCTTAGAATATTATGCCGATTATAATTGAAATTATAATCGGCATAACATTCTAAAATGTGAAGAAGCTGAAACCATTGAAAAAATTATAAAAACCATTGAACCTTGTTCTTTCAGCGCTCAAATCACTGAGCACTCATCTAAAGCAATTTTTTTTTTCTTTTTACAAGAACAATCCAACGCGTTTACGTAAGAAACCCACATTTTAAAAAATCTCACGTGAGATTGGGGGATGGGGGAGGGGGTTGAATAAAATCTTACGACATCTCACCAGGGGGGGAGGGAGGGACAGAAAATTTAAAAAAAACACCTCACGTAATTTATGGACGCCACCTTACCGATACCGTATCCTCCTGGGGTTCAAAGTACTAATACTAGTACAAATTCACTTCAATGGAACATGTATCTTTCAAAATTGGAATAGAGTTGCATTTGTTTTGTTTTATTAAATTCCAGTCTGTTACTTGTATGGTGGACCCCTAGAGAATATATTGTTAAAAACACGCCGATCACACTCGGTTCTTAACCTTTGCCCTTCGCAATCTCTAGCTCTGTCCATCGATCCGTTTCTCGCTACCATGAAGGTCGCAACTTTGACCCATTTAACGAAAAAATCGTTCCAATCCAAAAGGCAATGTTTATATCAAAACGTAGCGTACTTAAGCCTTTATGCCTTCTCTTATAAAGAGCATATGTATTGTAAATAATAAATAGTATACGGCTTTTTGAAGTTATATTCGTAAAGGGCTGGTTCTAGGAACGCTCGCTGTTGTTTCACGGGTTTATTGGAACTTCGGCGGCCATCTTTTTGTTAGTCAGTGTCATGCGGAGGTTAAACAGTTGAATGCGGAGAAATTAGTTTATTTTATTTATTTATTTGAACATAATAAAACAAGTTTTACATGGTAACAAAATAATCGTAATCAGCTGCAGTAGTCGGAGACTGTGTCGCAGTGACTACGCCCATCACCTCAAGACATTAAGGACTTACGTTCTAAAACATTACAGACACTATATGAAAAACGGATACAACAACCGAGACAAGAGAAAAAAGAACAAAAAACCGTATTAGTGGGTGTTGAAGTTATTTGTTTGTGCTTGAATAATAAAACATATTATGAGTTTTTCTAAGAAAACTAACGCTACGCCGGAACGTCTCTTTCTGCCAAGCTTGATAACCATAATTATAGTAGACGGTAGGCGGATAGATGGTTATCTAGACTAGACATGGCTTTTTGTCATCGTGACGGTGCCATTTTAGACATATACTAATTGACTAATAGCAGTACGACGTTATTCATATGATTTACGAATTACCTAATAGTGTGGCTATATGGATAGACAAACATAAAAAAATCAATAGTAAATACGACCAATTAATTGAAATTATACGAAGATATTGGGACATTTGAAAAAGAGTGTAGCAGTAAAAATATATTTAAAAACAAACTCAAAAGGTTGCTATTAAACACCTCAACGCAAGATGCTTAATATTAATTAAATAAGCTAGTACCCATCTGGTTTTATATTCAAAGGATAGGGATTAATTACTTTATTACTTAGGTCATTAGATACTATAACTTGGTACAAAAAAATGAAAGTGAGTGTAATATTTCGCCGATAAACTTAACGTTTGGCGAAACGGAAACAAATGTAAACTGTACCATACTTTTATGGGAAAAATAAATTAAATTAAATTAATTAATAAAAAATATTGTTTTTTTTATTAACAGTTACCAATAGAATTATCATGTACCAATGTAAATTATAGGTCCCATATTTTATCGGCTCTAAACACTGGTTCTAATGACATGAATATATATTTTGTCACGCTATCAATGCGCACGCGTTAAAAATAGAACCATGCAGTACTACTGACCTCCATTTAATACCTGAGAATAAAGTTAGATGAATTAATAGAGTTTAAGAAAAAATTGTACACGTTCTTAGCATCTAGGGCTTATTACACAATAAAAATAAATAAATAAATAAAATAAATAAATATTAGAGGACAATCTTACACAAATCGAACTAGCCCCACAGTCTCAACTCAAGAAGGCTTGTGTTATGGTTACTAGACGACGATATATTTAATAGATATAAATACTTAAATACATAGAAAACATCCAAGACTCAGAAACAAATATTCATGCTCATCACACAAATATTTGCCCTGACCGGGATGAATATTTAACTGATATTGTACATTGACAAAATTAGATTATTAATTGTTGTATTTATTGACATTAACATTATTGATTTATTAAAAGTATTATATAAGTAAAAATTTGTGCGATACACATGACTCAACTATATTTGCATGTCTGTATGACAAAACATGTAGATCTATGTACCTAGTTATAAACCCATTTGTACCATTTTTTAAGCAAATAAAAAATAAAGTACTGAGAGGAAACTAGAGAGGTGTTGTTAACATTTGCCCACTATTCGGCTTATAAAGACCATAAATATTTCAATCAATGTTCGTTTAGGGTTCCGTATCCGTAGGGTCCAAACGGAACCTTTATTGTTGATTTGTTAGATGTGTGCCACAAACGCATTTTGCCCCGACTCATTTTTATCCCCATTCGCATTTTGCCACGATCGTGTTTTGTCGCATAGTACGTTTTCTCTTGTTGTTTTTTCTCTCATACTCGAATTTCAAAAATCCCAAGCCTAATCATGATAACAAATATGATGATTGATTTTTTTTTTTCATTTATTTAGGTCAACAAACAATCGCTACAAGGTTGCTTAGTTTAGACGTTAAATATAAATGGGTACAAATATGATGGGTATGGATATAATGGGTATAAATTTGATGAAAGAACTGCCCACTCTGTCCGATATGTTATCCGCAGGAAACGCAGTAGTCGTATATTATGATGGAGATCCCGGCCGTTTCCGTCCAATTAGTAGTATGATACGGGAATTTACTCGACGGGGAAAGCCGCGGATGAACTCTGTTTTTATTTAACCTGCCTGTGGCTGTAAGCCGGGCCCAATAAAGGATGGACTCCTGGGGAAAATCCAGGAGAAAACCTCCGACACGACCACGCGTGTGATTCGGAACACAGGAATACTCTAAGAGTTTGCGCTCCAGTGAGATTAGTTGAGCGGTTGAGCGGTGGATAAATTCTGTCGCCATCACAGAAAGAAGCTAACATGATACTCACAAATATCTAAACAGTAGGGTAGTAAAGAGTTTTTTTTTAATACGAAGGAACGGTTGATTTTGGGACTGGGTGGCGATTGCACCTATAGTTGGCTAGAGCGACTGGCCACGAGTGCCGGGAGGTCGCAGGTTCAAATACTGCTCGGTGCCTAAATTTTTTAATTTTTCCTTTATTCTAAAAATTTAGTAAAGAGATGTTTTTAGTAGACACGCCTATTGTTCTATTTAACGTTTTCATGTAATTAGCTACTTTACCTCAAATGCTGTCGATGGCGGATGGCGACAAAAGGGGTTCTTGATGGTCGCATGACAAATAAACAGACAGACAAACACACAAATTCTAAAAACTGTTGTAATGTGTTCTGTTATCGATTCTGAGATCCCTCAATCGATTTTTTCGCTAATATCTTCAATGTACAGCTTTTCGGACCTCTACAGCTTTATTGTATGTATAGATTCAACATTTAACCTAGGGTTTGCTCCCGGGAAATAGCGGAACCGAAAATACCGGGATTTCCCGGAATTTTTAGACCAGCAAAGAACCGGGACTGCAAAATTGAAATCCCGGTACTTTCGGGATTTCGGGAAATCCATTTTTGCTCTATATTTTCTCAAATCTAGTTGAATTACACGAAACAGCCGTTAAGCATAGAGGAGAAAAGTGCAATTCAAAGAAAACTATGTATTCCTCACCATTGAAACCAGTTCTGAGTCAGTGTCATATCTGACACTGACTCAGAACTGACTGAAACTGAGGATAACCGAAATTCAGCGGCTATTTAACTAAAATAGGTTTAATGAACGTTTATGCATAAGGCGGTTTATATATTTAGTAATTAAGTAACTCATCATCATCATCATCATCATTTCAGCCGAAAGACGTCCACTGCTGAACATAGGCCTCCCCCAATTTGGGGGGGATTTGCCATAGTCGCCACGCTTGGCAAGCGGGTTGGCGACCGCAGTTTGATGGTGGTAATGATCGAAGGATGCTGCTGCCCACCCTCCGATTTTCCCTTATTCGCCTCCTACGAAACCCACGGGAAGAGATGGGGTGGCGCAATTCTTACCCGGCAACCACACGGGGACAGTAACTGTAGGTAGGCAAAGGCATTGACATTCCTACAGTTGATTTCTTTTAACAGTAAGTTTAGAATCATAACTATTGCCTTTCTCGGTTTCTTTACCAATTATATGTAACATTAGTGCGGTCCCGAAAGTACCGAAAATACCGGGAAATCCCAGTTCCATTTCTAGCTGGTACCGAAAATCCCGGTTCTTGAAAACAGTACCGGTTCTGCAATCCCTAACTTAACCTAAACCACCACAGTGACACTGACAGCAGTGACAACCTATGATGAAAATTATTGCCAGTGTAAGAAATTAGTTCCAATGGTGGTCGGACTTTAAATTAAAACCCCATTTACTTTAACTTCCATTCTACAGTCGAGACTCGAGATTTCACTAATGCATAACAAACAAAATAATGTGTACCCGTTAATGCAATCTGGCTACCGAATCATGTCTATCGATAAAGACAATTCTGCGCAAGATTAGGTATATTCATTGAAGATACTCGATTCCGCAATTTCTGCACTTATTACGCATTATTCTTTCACGGCGCGTGCCAGTTTTAAAAATAACATCTGATGATTTTGATGTCCAAAACACGGTTTCAAGTTTAGTTTAGTTTAGTTTTATTTATCACAGAATACAATCTCGTGTAAGAAATAGGTACATTTTTGCTTATACTACTATTGCATACTGATCGTCAGGCGCTCTAATAGCGGAACAAAAAATGAAAATAAATAAGAATATACGGTTGAGAATATTCTTACAAGCACATAATTAACGTCAAATACAAAAAATACAAAAAATTACAACATTAAATTGAATATAAATAAAACCACATACAAAATAATCCAAAAAATAACAATAATAATAGTCTCACATATCTGTACTAAAACGGAATGTAGAAACGACAAAACGATTCAATAGGTAGATAGTAGATAACAGACACCTATATATTGAATATGTATAAAAAAGAGTCTGAAAATTATGTATATGAAAAAGTAGAATGGACCACACCATTGGTGCACGCACAAGCATAATGAGGGTTCAAACTTCAGTGCCTTTACCATGAGTTTGCATGACCGTACTCGCTAGCGACTGCGTAAACGATTTAATATGCCGATTCTTAGTTCTATTGCGTAACCGCCAGAGGCGCTGTCCTTTTGCCAATACAATTTTTTACGCAGACGATAGCTAGTACGGTCATGTAAACTCATGGTAAAGGCACAGTTGTAGGGTCACCAGCTCGTCAGAGTCTGTAGCTTGTTCTTGTCTGTAGCCATACAGTTCATTGTACATGGGTAATTCTTTTTCATGACCAGTTTTTTATTACAAAAATCTATGATATGTATTGAATTAGTGTACAAAAATAGTATTTCGAAATAGTACCCGAACCTAACAAAAGCAATTTATAGGTAATAATACTTAAATATTACCATATTGCTGTAAAAGGCGGGTAACACAGTGGTAAAAACCATTATCATACTAATGGTGGGACATCCAAGAACCGCTGAGTTACTCGATTTATGGATATTAGCTGTGGTTCGTTAATTATATACCAAAACTATCAGAAGTGATACTCTAATTATACCTCTTTTTAAATAACAATACAAAAATATGAAGTGAGGGTCAAGTATTCCTAAATCTGCATTTTAAAAAAAGTGTCTGAAAATTATGTACCTACATGAAAAGTAGAATGGCCCACACCATTGGTGCACGCATAATGAGGGTTCAAACTTCAAACGCATATTCTAAGTATTGTCGGACTAGAGACTGGTATAGCCATATATATGACGAGCATTTTCAGAGGTTTGGTAAGACAAACCCGAGCGTTTGGTAAGTTTTAGCCGTAAAATTATTGATGTATTGATTGGTTACCGAATTGTGAATACTCGATTTCGCAATTTCTAAATTTGTTGCGCATTGTCTTTTCACCGCGCCTGTCCGTTTTAAAAATAACCCATCTGATAATTTTGATGGTTTGATGGAAAACACGGTTTTAGGTCTCGCAATCTGTACTAAAACGGAACGTAGATAGGACAAAACGAATTCCAATAAGGTAGATAGTAGATAACAGAAATCTATAGGTATAGTTGACTGAAGAGATGTATATACTTTTTAGACAAATTAAAGAAACACATCCAAGAATTATCTGAAAATATAGTATAAACTATAGCCTAAAACAATATCGGGAAGCTTCGCAGTATATTCTCGTCCAATTTACCGCAGTGCCTCAAGTCAAAAGTCTTTGACCAGTGTGTGTTGCCAGTGATGACATAATATGGATCCGAGACATGGGCGCTAACGATGGGCCTCATAAGAAAGCTCTAGGTCACCCAAAGAGCAATGGAAAGAGCTATGCTCGGGGTTTCTCTGCGTGATAGAATTAGGAATGAAGCTATCCGTAGCAGAACTGGGGTCACCGACATAGCCTTCAAAATTGCGAGACTTAAGTGGCAGTGGGCAGGGCACATTGCTCGCAGGACTGATGGTCGATGGGGCCAGAATCTGCTTGAGTGGCGTCCACGCACCCGAAGACGAGCTGTCGGTAGGCCTCCGACGAGGTGGAGTGATGACCTGGTGAAGGTCGCTGGAATCCGGTGGAAACGAACGGCACAGGACCGGTCTAAATGGCGAGCCTTGGGCGAGGCCTATGTTCAGCAGTGGACGTCTTTTGGTTGAAATGATGATGATGATGATGTAAACAATATCCACTGAGACATAATGCATTTATATTAGTTCAGTGGCATTGTTGTCGATATAATAGAGTTGGTATATTATTTATATATATTGATAATGTGTTGATATTCTACCACTTGTTCCCCAAACAAATATTAACATTGTGTATTTATCCTCTCCGATTTCCCCTTAGCAATGAATATATCTGTGTTGAGCCAAAACTCGCTTGCTTTTTCGTACATTTCCTTGTATAACTGGTTAGCAACTGGCTTGCCGGATAACTCTTGTATTTATTATATTTATTTATTGTTCAGAACACATACAGTCATACATAAAAAGATAGAGGTAAGTTGCAAATATGTATAAAAACAGACCTGGAGGTTCATAAATATAAACATTAAGCAAAAATGTACAATTTTTTTTTTATTATTATTTTTTTTAAATATACAACAGCGTCTTAGCGAGTAGGAAAGTAAGTGAGTAGAACACTAAGTATTACTAACTCGTATCATCATCATCATCATCATTTCAGCCGAAAGACGTCCACTGCTGAACATAGGCCTCCCCCAAGGCTCGCCATTTAGACCGGTCCTGTGCCGTACTAACTCGTATAAAACTTCCTAATTTTGTACTTTAAGATGCTCATTTGCTCGAACCTAGCTCCCAGTGACCTTCGATCTGTAACTCTTCATTGTCTCGTGTTTTTTATGGCTTATCGTATTAAAAACAACGAGGTTTACTGAAATAGTATAATATTTACTTCAAAACTCACTATATTTAAGATATATGGCATTAAACTTTGGTAATTTTACGGTATCCGCTATGTATCATCTGCCTGTCGTCAGATTTTCCAACGACCAAAAAAAACAGTTTCTTTGACGTCACTTTTTGTGAAGATGATTTAAAGTAAAAATAGATATATCTCTAATATGTGCATAAACAACATATTAGTATCATCTGCCTGTCGTCAGATTTTCCAACGACCAAAAAAAAAACAGTTTCTTTGACGACACTTTTTGTGAAGATGATTAAAAAATAAAAATAGATATATCTCTAATATTTGCATAAACAACATATTAGTATCGAACAGAGCTTTTATGGACCATATTTGAATAAACCATAAAATATTAGTAGTTAGTATTATCGAAATTTGGCACTTACAAATGCAGATAAAGGATTGAAGAACATCAAATTTTGCATGCCTCAATTCCTGTTATTACTATTATTTTTTTTATTACTTTATTTTACTGTACGTGTTGTTTACCTTAAATATGATTTCGCATTCTTGCGGTGACAACAACAAAGTCCAATACATGTATTTGTCTAATAACCATGTTCTCATGGAAGTGATTGTAGATCTTATATGAGAATAAATTTCTTTAAACCTAAACCGATAACCGTTTGTGCAATAAATATATCTATAGTTTTGACGGAGCTATATCAACTCAAACCTCGTAAAACATCGATGTATAGCGCGTGGATCCCCTTAATCGTACTCTTGCGCTTTTTGCTGAGTAACTGTTATGAAATCAACGAAATCTGATTTTGGACTTGCGTCAGTTTGTGTTGTCTGTTGCCATCAAATGCATAATTATCTAATTCTCCATTAATTCCTTTACTCATACAACTGGTTTTAGTTTTGTTTGCTGGATTGTTGGAAATCTTTGCTAACGTCTAACATTTTAATTTGTTGCCATTAAAAAGTAAGTTATTTTATAGGTTTCCTAAATTATATCATAAACTACCGTCTTACTTTTGGCATGTCTACATTTAATTAATGATACTTTGATTATTGTATTATTTTTATTTGATATAGATAGATTTTGACATGTAATAGAATAGAATAGAGTTTATTTGCATAGAATAAGTAGGTACATTTTTGTCCTTAGGTGGTATGTGACAATAGGTAGCTTATCCTGCTATTTGTATTATATACTAGCATGCAAATATTAAAGCATGCAAAAGTGCCCTTGAGGCCTATTTGCAGAATTACTCCCTTATTCATAAAACTTAACGAACACAACACATTCTCACAAACGTAAATGTCAAAGTGACAAATAAGGACAAGCGAACTTTAGCGGCTAGTTAACTAATATAGGTTTGATAGACGTTTATGAATAAGGGGGTAATTGTTTTGTTTTGATTTGATTTAATTTGACAGCTTGTATAAGCTATCAAGCATTGTAACATTAAGTAAGTCCGGTCTGTTCATGCTTGCTAGGACATAGTGATTACGTTAATACTAGTGTCTTTTTATAGGGGATTGACGAGAGACATCATCCTGTTGTGGATTCGTTTTTATTATCAGTGACTTAAGAGACTATATACATCTCTAACAATATTAAATTAATTTTAATTTTGACGCTCTGAGACCATGTACATCTCTGGGATTGGGGACTCCTTGTTTAATCTTGAGACCTTATACATCTCTAACTTTACTGTTGTTGTAATATTTGTAATAGATAACTTTGCAAGTTTATCTTCACTATATGACATTAATTTTGTTATAATTGTAAACTCGAAATTATTATTCCTTCTTGAACTGTAAATTAATATTTTGACATGAAAAATGTATTACTTATTATAGTCAGACTTTCTTAAATTGTAAATTAATATTTTGACATGTAAAAGTGCCCTTGTTGCCTATTAAATGGCAGAATAAATGTTTGATTTTGTAACTAGTTACAAATGTTACAATGATCAGTCAGACACCATGGTCTAAGAAAACAAGGTCTGGCAATCCGAATCGTGACACCATGACGTCACTGTCGACGACACACACACTTACGTCCACATACCGCCGATAGGCTGATGACGTAGGTCGTGTCACACACTGCTAACCGGTGTACCGTACTTGCGCAGTATCACGCGTAGACACTATCCCCTGTATTCATAAAACTTAACAAACCTCTGCTAACTAAAAAGTTCTTTGTCCCATTCTCACAAACGTCAATGTCAAAGTGACAGATAAGGACAAACGAACTTTAGCGGCTAGTTAACTAATATAGGTTTAATAGACGTTTATGAATAAGGGGGTATAACTACAGAGTTCTTATGATAGTGTTACTAGACGCAGACGAGACAATGCATTGATCTGAATTTCCGTGAGATAAAAGCGTCCATTATGGGTAGTAGACACGATCAGTCATTGACATGATGAGAGACTTCGCTCTTTTCTCATTTGATTTTATTTTTAGACTGACGCTCAGAGACCTTGCTTTGCCCTTGTGGCCTATTTGCAGAATAAATGTTTGATTTTGATCTTGTACATCTCTGAGGATATTTATTTATTAGATTTTATTATTTTCATGTTGACGCTTAGAGATATATCTCACAATATTTTATTATGATTAGTATACCTACCCTATTTCCTTTTATCTTGACGCTTAGAGACCTTATGCATCTCTAACAAACTCGATTGTTATTAATTTCTTAGTCTTATTTTTGACATGTAACACTACATTTAATTAATGACACTTTGATTATTATATTATTTTATTCGATATAGACAGATTTTGACTTGTAAAAGTGCCCTTGAGGCCTATTTGCAGAATAAATGTTTTGATTTTGATTTTTAAATTTTGATCGCCATCAAATACAAGTCTTCAGGATGCTCATAAATACCTATGTCTTTACCATGAGTTTGCATGACCTTACTCGCTAGCGACTGCGTAAACGATTTTTGTATGCCGATTCTTAGTTCGTAGTTCTATTGCGTAACCGCCAGAGGCGCTGTACTTTTGCCCATGCACATTTTTACGCAGTCGCTAGCGAGTACGGTTATGTAAACTCATGATAAAGGCACTGAACATGAACTCTGACGCCTTAACGATAGCGGCGTGTTCAGATATTTTTTACCACCTTGTTCGCTCCGATTATCTGGCGACTGTACGCTCATTAGTCACCGAAGTATACTTAACCGCTGATATAGATCAATGACCGCCATGATGCCAAATATGACACACGATCTAAATATAGTTAAAACAGGAGCTTCAACCTCAAGATGAGTGACTTGTGACTCTATTTATTTGTATAGCAAGTAATAGTTCAATAGCATCTTTTATTTCGAATGGTCAAGTCGTAACACGAACTTTTGAAAAAGAAAGAAAGAAAGAAAATACGTTTATTTAACATCACAATTCAGCCGATTAAATAAAGAAACATATTAATTTAAAAATAGAAGACGTTAAAAAATAAATAATAATAAATAATAAAAAGGATCCCCACTCCAGCGTTAAGCCACGGTGAGACACAGCAAGCCGAGGCACTGATTTTCAGTGGGGACCTAACTTAAAACTAAGATAAGTGGCGACACAGACGTCAACGACAGATATATTTTACATAAAAAAGTATAAATAATAATTGATCCATAAAAAATAACATGTTATAAAATGAAACTTAAATTTAGGGTATACAAAAGACGTGCCAGAACGAAAAAACAACAAACAAAAAACAAAAAAAAAATTTGAATTGCAACCTAAGCTCAGCTTCTTTAAAACTTAAAATACCTTGTGTGTTCCGTAAACAGAGATTATCTCAATACCGTCTAACATTTTTTGTCGCGTTACAATTTTTATCGATAACATTTGATATTGAACTGCAGTGCAAACTATTGCGTTAGCATTTTCTATGTGTAAGAAATCACTTACAGTCTTTTGCTAGACTAAATAGCTTATCTTTATGGCTGTTCGGGGTTAGACCAGCTGAGATGGATCGCATGCCATGCCAAATGAAGAAGAAAGAAAGAAAAACCATTTATTCAATAAAGCACACACAACCGGTCTTAATAAATAGGTGTAAGATAATACACAGTGAGTGAAGGTGCACAATGAGTCCAGCAATGTGTGCCATAAAGAAAAGGCTGAGACTCAGCATGTGTTGCTATTTGCCGTGCAAACTGCAACGCTGTTATTCTGCCACAGCCTATGAGTCTAATTCGAAGTCTAGTCCATTAAAATCATACAAAAAAAAGAGAAAAATATATATGAGTCTTGTAGTTAATTATTATTTCTCATAACTACTTGTGAATAATGATACTGACAATAACATTATAAATGATCTTTTTGGCATCATGATTCCATTCCATTCCATTGATTAACTGTTGACACACTGATTGATAGTTCACCGTCGAGACAACGTCAAAGAGACGCGGTTTAAATCAGTCATAAGATCATAACACAGAGTACTCCGAACTTTGAAATCCGAACTTCGTATCGTGCCATCTCTATCACTCTCGTGTTATATGAGTGAAAGGGACGGCACGATACGAAGATCGGATTTCGAATTTCGGAGTAGTCCCTCACATTCATTCGATCTACGCACACTTAAATGACTGTAGCAACTTTCCTTAACATCATAGCAATAAATACCTTATTGGTATCGCGTGAACAAAACAAATAAATTAAACGGGTTTTTTACGGCCGGCAGAAATTGACCGTCATTCGTCATTTTCGTCATCGGTCATGATGACGTGCGATTAATTCCCTAGCTGTGCGCTATAGTTGAAAGAATCAAACAAAACTACCGAGTCATATGGTCATCTTACACCTTGGATTAATTACGTAAGTGACATAACAAATAGTCAATGTAATAAATGACATTCAATTCTATTAAATACGATGACTGGCGTATGATGTATGAAGGTAAACATCGTCAAAACATATAATTTAGGAATTAATACTCGGCCCGACTTCATTTCATAATATAAGATTTCAAGCTCACATGGTCATTTACATTAGAATTACGACACTGCGAAAAAAGCGAACCCGAAAGAGGGTAGATCGCTATGGTGTGTGGGTAGACCACAACTAAAACTCGCAGCACGTCAATTAATCCTTGATAATGGCGCTTGCAACAGTGCCGAAATATCGGGAACTCACAAATACAAATATACATGGTAAATATCCCGTTTCAAATCGTAATTCTAATATTCATTTTATAATTCTAACCGTCCATGGTTATAGGTAGTATTTGGTATCAGTATCAGTGTCAATAAATAGTAGATTGTATGACAAGGGTCTAAAATGAGCCATATCACCACGAGATAGTTATTTTCCCGAACAAAGTGAGGGAAAATAGTTCGAGGGGTAATATGGCTTTTAGACCAGAGTTATACACTCTACTTTTCACTTCGATTGCGAGAAAATAAATAAACAAAGGTTAGCCATCCAAAATTAACAATTAATTCCACGGCGAACTTATATGTAATTTGGCAGCATGTTTTTTTTTCTAAACTGCTTTCATGCTTTGACACACAAAGTAGACACCGCGGTTCGCGCGCAACATTCACGCGCAAAAAAGCTAACTCACCTTTCATTGAATGCTTCAAAGCGTTGCTCGAACGAACTAATCACTTATTTAATTATTGTGAAATAGAGACTACTACAAACTTAATCTTTAGACTCTTTAAAGAAATGAATTTTGTTTTCTGATTGGTCGATTTTAGTAAAGCTGTATTCTGGTTTGTTAATACCCAATACCAAATATTTTTTAAAGAGTTAAATTAGTGTTTTGTGATTGGTGGATTTAATAGGTGAAGTATTATGATTGGTCTAAATTGAATGTTTTGTAAATCATAAATATGTATTCATATTTTCCCTAGGGGTTAAATGTACTACTTTAGCCCCGCTTGACAAGTCTAGTATGACACACTTTTCGAGCATAAGTAGTGAAAAAGAGTTTGTCTCCAAAACATTTACCTGAATCGGGACAAATACTCCGCATTGATGAATTAATTTGTCCCGCTTGCAGTGGAGACAATGGGTTGTTGATGCTCAGAGGCCAGAACGTTTCTGGCAGAAATCGGGCGCCGCTTCCGAGAGAGAGGACATGACTCCCATTCCGGGTCATTCCTGATGCAAAGGTTGTCTTTTTTTTTGGACCTGACTGTGGCTTTATAGGCCGGGCCCAATAAAGCGATAGGAGTGCGCGGTTGGAGAGTAGCCTGGGGAAAATCCAGGGGAAAACCTCCAGCACGACCACGCTTGTGGTTTGGAACACTGGAATACTCAGAGTTTGCGCTCCAGTGAGATTGGTTGAGCGGTTTCACCCGAATCTGAGGTGTGAGTGGAATCGAGCTACTGGGAGTCTTGTCGCTGGTTCACTAAACAAAGAGTCAAAGCAGTCCAACGCGGTAATGCGGCCAGCGTGATGCACCTTTGCACTCGGAATGACACGGGGCGGTCCATTTGAGTAAATTATGACGTGTAAACTTACTATGAAAATGTTTACCTGAATTATCTTAAAAGTAATTATAAATAAAAAATTACCCAAAACGCCTTCTGATGGCAGCGTGCCCAGAAGGCTGGCAGTATCGCCACGTTGAATGGCAATGTTGATCCTTTGTGCCGGATAGAATCCAGCTTTCCGGTCACGCGTTTCCTCCACCAGGCGTTTGGAGCATTCTTTAAAGAGACTGGGGCTTTTACCTTTTTTTTTATACAACGCCGGTGACAAACAAGCGTACGGTCCACCTGATGATAAGAGGCCACCGCAGCCTATAGACGCCCGCAACTCCAAAGGAGTCACGTACGCATTGACGACCCTATATGAAATTTGAGAATTCACTGTGTTGACAGCAGAAGGGACTTTAGTGCACAGTGCACCCTCGGGAGCTCTGGCAACCTTGCTCACCTCCAGGAACACAACAATACAAACCTGAACAAAGTTGAATACATAGTTGTATTTTATAAACTGGGCAAACACATCTCATAGCAATTACAAAGTATCCGTAAGGTTTACACATGATAGCACATGTCACTGATACACGCCACGTAAATATCAACACTGCACAGCCATGTGCTAACAACCCGGCAAATTAAGGAATACTCAAATCTTTGTAAAACCTTCTTGATAAGATGCATTTCAAATTCATCGAATAATACGTGGTTAAATTACACGCGGCGAGCATTTACAAACTTACAGTTTACAATCAGAAGAATGCGGTATTCATTTGTTTACTAAGAAATCGGTTTCAGTAAATTGTCGTTGATGATTCCGCCAGCGTACCGGGTAAGTTTGTGTTATAACATTCTGATAACCCTTGATGTGCCTCTAAGACACGCCTTTTCGTAATGATTTGATGATATAGCACGTGGGATGCATGTAACTAATGCGTATCAAAGCTGAAGGCAATGGCCTGAAACTATTAGCTTATTATTATTATTATTTGTATCTCACCTTTGGGATATCACGGCACAATGTCCGGTCCTTTTGGAAGGCGTTCATGGGGATACAGATCCAACACGAAGAGGCCCCTTTGAGATACGATAATGTATTGGGATGTGTACACCTAGCGGATGCTATCTCTGCCTGCACTATTGAGGAGATACAGCCAGAGATAGCACCCGCTACGTGCAAGGGCTATTGCGAAAAGAAAGGAAACTACACCGGTTTTATGGGAAGGAACTTGAGGGACTGGTTGCTAGGATATTGATGAGACATTTTTTTTTATGTTATAGGGGGCAAACGAGCAGACGGATCGCCTGATGGTAAGCAATTACCGTCGCCCATAAACACCTGCAACACCAGAGGAGTCGCCAAGTGCGTTGCCGGCCTTTCAGAAAGGAATACGCTCTTTTCTTGAAGGTTTGAAGGTCATATCGGTCCGGAAATATCGCAGGCGACAGTTCATTCCACAGTTTGGTATTATTTACTGACCTTTTCACAAGTGTGGAGCCAGATGGATATTTCCCGTGGAAAATGCTTCTCAAATGGAAGCCAACGTACGCGTACTCTTGCGGAAACTAAGCGTATTATGCTAAGCGGGATAATATTATCGAGTAAAACGTCTCAGACTGGGAACTATTCCACTGTTATCGTCTGCTGACCTTACTCCAAGTATCAAGGTTGATTATTCTGCGACGTGGGACAATACCGTACAGCTAATGCGACTTCAACTAAAACATGCATTTAGTATCTTAAGTTTTTCGTACTTATTCGTCCACATCACACTGCAACATTTAATTTATTCGTCCAATGAACGAGACTGTATTTTTACTGATCTCAAATAGTATGTCGATGGGCTTACTTTTTCATGTACATAATTTTCAGATACTTTTTAAATGCAGATTTTGGAATACTTGGCCCTCACTTCATATTTTTGTATTGTTATTTAGAAAGAGGTTTAATTGCAGTATCACTTGCGATAATTTTGGTAATTAACGAACCACAGCTAATGTCCATAAATCGAGTAACTCAGTGCTTCTTGGATGCCTCATCATTTGTATGAAAAAATGGTTTTACAGCAATATAAGTATATTAATATTTAAGTATTTTTACCTATAAATTCCTTTTATTAGGTTCAGGTACTATTTCGAAATACTATTTTTGTACACTAACTCAATACATATCATAGATCTTTTGTAATAGAAAACTGGTTATGTAAAAGTCGAATGACCCAAATCTATATCACGCCACATATGTAGTGTGTTAGTTAATGCGTCTCAAATTCCAAATCTTCAAAATCCATGGCCCTATTTACTCTTTCTATCACGCAGACCTTCCCTAATTGTCAATGCTGGTTATTCCGCTACGTGTACAGGGTGTCCCACGGCTATGCCACATGGAGGGAAAGTACCTTGAATATTGTAGATGGAACATTTTACTGAAAGACATTATTTTAATTTAAAATAGAATTTAAACTGCATTCACAGATATTTAAATAATAATTAAACCGTGAACCGGGAATCGAATCCGTTACACGAGAAAAATATTTATCTTGTAGCTTTATCATACCGATCGAAAGGCTTCATCATATGGATTATTTTTTGCTAAATAACATAGTATCAGAAATAAAAGACCATGAATTTTAACATGTTTAATACAAAATTAATCAATTGATCACGTGTAAAGGGTTCGGTTCCCGGTTCAACCACAAAGTTATTTAAATATCTGTGAATTCAGTTTAAATTATTTTTTATATTCAAATAATGTCTTCTTTCAGTAAAATGTTCCATCTACAATATTCAAGGTACTTTCCCTCCATGTGGCATAGCCGTGGGACGCTCTGTATATATATCAGAATGAAACCAATGCCCTACATTAGTAATTAATTTGTCAAATTGTCACATACACATTTGCGACGTATCTAGAGTTGATATTCAAGGATTCTTGAGAAACAAAGCGATGAGCTACCGTATCTCAAATTGTAACAATACACTGGAATCATTCTACTCTCATTTGCAACCCTGGCTCGTCGCTTAAGAGATCGAGGAGGCGATCCCCGTTCTGGTGAGTACCTGGTGCAAAGAGTATCCCTGGCCATACAACGTGGGAACTCCCCCAGTATACTAGGGACCTTTGCGCCGGGTAGTGATAGGAACGAGGAATCCCCCCTTCTCACTCATTATACTCATTTCATATAGTTACGCATTTGAAAATTATCATTTATTATTTTGTCTCAATTATCAAGTAGATATTCTGCCGTGTGAAATAAAGTTTTCAGCTTGATATAAAAGAGGAAACATGCTGGGGCACCTGATACGACATTACAATTACATAAAAACCATAATCGAATGAAAGATAGAGGGGAAGAGAGGGAGGGGAAGACCGAGACGTGCGTTTATAGGGGTCTATTTTGGAATCCCTAAAGATTTTTGTCTTATTTTTGCTTTCCCGCGTATAGTTTGGTATACTGATAATATGTCCTAACGTTTTTAGCCCTATTAATGATTCACCTAATACATCTTGACCGAAGTTCAATTGTCCTACTGGGTGATTCCCTAATATTATTTGTTCTAACGTTTAATGCCCCTAATTATGATTGACCTAAAGTTATTTATCCTAACGCTCAATAGCCTTAAATGTGATTATCCTATTGTTGTTATGGCATGTGACTTTAGGACAATCGTTAGTTGGGATTTCGATGGACACCCGCGTTTATAGATCAAGCAAAATAGAAGGTCAATGTAATGTGGTATCAGGAGCTCAAAGCCTTGGCGGAGAACCGACCAGAATGGCGATTACTCCACCGACAAGAGCTAGGCTAGGCTCTTAAATATATGATGATGATGACAAAAATATACTGTATAAATGTACAATCCGGTACATCTGTTAGTGGTTTGTGTGACACGACCTACGTCATCAGCCTATCGACAGTATGCGGACGTATGTGGTGTCACGATTCGGATTGTCAGACCTTGTTTTCTTAAACCATGGTTTTCAGCTAAATACGCTGTGTTGCCAGGGCCCTTGGGACGTAAATTACGTTTCGTTTCTTGAAAAGTTACATTTTTGATGCAAAAGACATTTTTTCCATTTCTCATAATTACTGATCAAAACTGCCGATTTTAAGAAATTAATAGCTACATGCAGCTAGAATTCGGCGACCTCGGCGACAGAATTACGCCGGGCTGATGGGGGATATCTCAAATGTCATACATAGTTACCTACTCGTACAACAGACGAACAGAGAGAGTCGTATCATGTGGTTTCTTTTGTTACCTTTCCTGTATGGAAGCTTATAAATTGTCCCGCTTGGTCCCGGTTAGATACAAAAGACCTTTCTTTTAAATAGAGTTTCATTGTTCTTAAAAGTTACGAAAATTTCCCTTACAACAGAAGTTACTTACATGTTACTCGAGCTGGTCAGAAGTTACGAAAAATGTAAGAAATGTAACCATCTGGCAACACTGTAAATACGTCTCAGACAGAATCCACTGCCCCATTTACCCTCTTGTTTGTCATGCAACGCGGTGACCTCTATCTAGATCTCAACACAGACATCTCAGTTTCGGAATATGCGCAATACCGTGAACTAGAACTGGTAGAAAAAAATATCGAATAAACAAATAAATTAGAACATCAAAATTGAGCTGAAATTTGACACCGTTATACTGCGCCTTTACCATGAGTACATGACTGTACTCGCTAGCGACTGCGTAAAAATTTGTATGGACAAAAATACAGCGCCTCTGGTGGTTACGCAATAGAACTAAGAATCGGCATACTAAGGCTCAGTTTTATAAAGATCCGTTAGACCTTATGTCGGTTTGTTATGTCAAAAAATGTACAGAGTTACTGAAATTTGATCTGACATTTGGTATAACGGATCTTTATAAAACCCGGCCTAAACCGTTTACGCAGTCGCTAGCGAGTACCGTCATGCAAACTCTGGTTGTTGTATAACCTATATACATACCGTTCTTGTAGGTATTTTAAACAGAATCTACATTGAGAAATAACTTAAGTATTTATACTGCAGTAGTATTCCTAAAATACAATAAATTTTATTGTGTTTTCTTGTTGATATCAATTTGTATAAGTTTAGTTTTCTCAAAAACTTCACACATTACCGCCAAAATATCGATAATTTTTTGAAAACGTTCGTATTTGGTGGCAGATTGCGCTGAAACTATGAGTGATATCGCTTTTGTATGTAGTAGAGGTTTATAGCTAATTTATCAATGATTATTTCGTTCCTGTACACTTTTTATGTATCGTGTACGGTTTTCTTTTAAAATGGATAATACCCCGCTCCGGGACACTTTCACGGGCGCGGGGGGGTGACGCTCGCCCCGGAGGGGAGGAGTAGATAAAATTGAACTTTGTTTTATAACCTACATATCCTGATAGATAAAAGTTCTCCATTAATTTTGCCAAATTTTCCATACATTTGAATCTAATTTTCTTGAGCTATTCGCTGAGAACACGCAAGAAGACAATTCTGCACATATTCTTAGTGCATGAAAACCCTTATCAAATGCCTTATATTGTAATCTTCGCCCGTTCTCTAAAGCACACGCAAAGTGTGAATGTCATATCAAACTCCTAATTGGCACGAGTACGGCATCGCGTGTCCGATAAGCTGATAAGTGATAAGATACGTGTGACGGCGGCGTGCCGATCAATTCGTTTTAATATGATAATGATGACTGCGACCACTATTGCGTCGTGCAAATGTTGCTCAAGGTCGTGCAGTTTTGCACCTCTGACCGCCAGACAACACTATCTATACTTATAATGTGTTGTTCCTGAGACAGTACTCCGAACTTCGTATCCGTCCCTTCCACTCTCGTGTTATTCACTATATGAGTGAAAGGACGGCACGGTACGAAGTTCGGAGTAAACATTATCTACTATACAAGTGTTGGAAAACGCAGGGAACTGCCGTTGGGAAATATTCTTCAATTAAAATGCTTCATATCTCGAGACACTTTTATTTCCATTTTTGGGTTTTAACACAGAATTACGACATGTTGATGAGCAAGCTATCAAACGACGACAGCGGAAACATAGACAAACGTTAGTTTTGTTTTTTATGGTATGACCATAGAGTCACTCGCTACGGGCGTGTTCGGAATCACAACAACAAGTATTTGGTGTTGTGTTCCTGGAGGTGAGCAAGGTTGCCAGAGCTCTCGAGGATGCACTGTGTTGAGGGCGAGGGACCTAAATTTGTCCCTTCTGCTGTGATTTATAAAGGTTCGGTAACGCGTATGTGACTCCTTTGGAGTTGCGGGCGCCTATAGGCTGCTGGCCGCTTACCATCAGGTGGACCGTACGCTTGTTTCCACCGGCGTTGTATAAAAAAAAATCTATCAAATGGTGTATTTCGTACATAATTAAGTTATTGAAAAACCGGAAAACATGAGACGAGGTTCAAAAAATAAAGAACAGAACATTTAGTTCAGTGCAAAAATCAGATTACATACAACATCCTCATTGATTCAATCAGAACATCGATTGCAAGGTGTACCACAAATCCTCGGGAGCTCTGGCAACCTTGCTCACCTCCAGGAACACAATACTACATACTTGTATAGTAGATAATGTTATTATGGCTGTGGTGATGGATAATGTTATGTTAACGAAGTGAACTGAATATGCCCTTAATGTACCCTTGATATCTTGCATTGTGGGGTATAAAATACCACAGATGTTCCTGCACTGAGTAACAGAAAACAATAATAAAACACCAGGGATTACCCGACCCTTATCTGGCTCGAAGGACCAAAATTTTTTTTTCCGTCAGCATCATTAATATGAGTACACTTTTTATCCTCGTCTCTAAACAATAAAGTGCAATATTGTATACATATTTATGATGCTGACCGGACCTGAATAGGACGCCCGCAGCGACTGGGAAGCCCCAACATACCATTGTTGTCTATTGTCTTGTCAATCACACTTCCCGTACGACAATCTTTTTGGACGGTAAGAACCCTAATGAAAAAGCAATAAGGACCATTTTAGAAGAAGCATTGAGTAACTTAGTAGGTATGCAGTTTTGATAAGATGTATCGGGGTTTTTGGTTGATAATGTGACATTCCTAGCAAGAAAAATGCAAGGTCGATGGAATTAAATGAAGTATAAAAACTACTTGACTACATATTTGGAGTTTATAACAATTTATAACAATTTGACGGCCGCTTTAGCCTAGTTGGTAGTGACCCTGCCTTCGAAGCTGAAGGTCCCGGGTTCGAATCCCGGTCAGGGTATGTATTTGTGTGATGAACACGAATATTTGTTCCTGAGTCTTGGATGTTTTCTATGTATTTAAGTATATATTTATCTATATAAGTATGTATATCGTCACTTGGTACCCATTGTACAAGCTTTGCTTAGTTTGGGACTAGGTTGATTTGTGTAAGATTGTCTAAAAATATTTATTTATATTTATCTTTACGTGTACTTTACACACACATAACACGTTGACAACCGTTTTTTACATTTGTTGTTTTGTTTCCTACAGTTTGTAAAAAGAAAAGCAATTGACACAAATACCAGGACCTCGTACCGGATCACACAGCGCATACGCAGAGGGCCTACTCTGAACTTTGATCCGAACTTCGTATCGTGCCGTCTCTTCCACTCATAAGGTGTATAACACGAGAGTGAAAGAACGGCACGATACGAAGTTCAAATTTCAAAGTTCGGTAGACCTCGTCAGCGGCGCGTGTGCCGGTCACCTCACGTAACAAGAAGTAACCTCGTCATTCTAAATTCGACTCTCATGGGCTAAAGATATGGTTAAATTTGAATGTACAACGTTTTCGAAAACTCAGTTCACGTGACGTGGCTCACGGGCCCGCGTACCAGTTCCGAGGTAAAAGGTTATATAATACGTGTTTAGGACATAATTGGACATCAGATTAACCAATAACCATTCCTGATATGAATTATGAACTAGCCAGAGAAGATACAGAAGCAAGGCACGGGAAAGAACCGCTGCCACAAAAATACATAATATAATCAACTAGATTGGTACACTAAACACATACACCAAAGGGGCAAAGAGAAAAGATACAGAAGCAAGGTACGGGAAAGAACCAATTATACCGATGCCACAAAAATACATAATATAATCAACTAGATTGGTGCACTAAACACATACACCAAAGGGGCAAAGAGAAGATAGACACATGAAGACAGAGACAGACCAGAGAATATACACTACTGAGAAACCGAATTATAGGAACTCTGCCAACAAACTGTAATACAGTTTGGCAGATGAGATAATATATATATATATGTAAACTTCACGTGTAATAAATAAATTAAAAAAAAGGAATAATAACTGGAAACACACTAAGGGTGGATTGCACCCAACCGTCTGTAATCATAAGCGGTGTTCGTTAAAGTCTGATTGTATGGAAAGTTTGACAAGTTTCTATGGGATGACAGCTGCCGGCGCCATATTTGACGATGACCGGCCTGTGATCGTATGTTGGTGCAACCGATCCTAAACAAACATCTGTACAACTTAGGCATTACAAACAGCCCCATGTGTCAATGCAGGGAAGTAGAGGAGACTTTAGACACATTATCCTTGGGTACGGTACTTAAACGCGTACAATTGTAAATTACCTTTTTTTAAGGTTTTTCCCCACGTTTCGAATGTACCACAACATCCGTGGTCACGAGCTGACTAAATTACCATTGTATGCGTTTAAGTCCCGTTTCTCAAAAATAATGTGTGAATTAAATAAGTTTAAATCTATAGACACATTCTATTGGACTATAAGCAAGTAGAATATACAGAAAATGTATCTAGGTTATCCAAATACTGCACGAGGCAGAAAGCAATGTCAATGCATTAGTAATAAAATACGTGCAGATGGATAATAAAGACATAAATAATTAATTCGTTTGACGTTTGTAGCTCTTACAGAAGGACCAGATAACACTTCTAAACTACTCACACCTCAGATTCGGTTGAAACCGCTCAATCAATCTCACTGGAGCGCAAACTCTTAGAGTATTCCAGTGTTCCAAACCACACGCGTGGCCGTGTTTCCCCTGGATTTTCCCCAGGCTTCTCTCCAACCGCGCACTCCTATCGCTTTATTAGTTATTAGGCAAGGCCTATAAAGCCACAGTCAGGTTCAAAAACAAAAAAGAACTTCTAAACAAGGAGCAGATAACAATTCTAAACAAGGAATAGAAAAACCAAATCATAGGCAAATGCGTGGATATTTTAGTTTAGGTATAGTTTTTACAATGGTTTATGTGGAATTGGAAAAACCATACCTAACCCTACCCAGAACTGTAGGTACCTAATAAATTAGTACTCAAACTGAAATGAGCATAATAAGTAATCAGGTATATTATAATCAGTGCACGTACCGCTACTCGACACACGTCAGTGTATTACACAGTCTAACTGGAACAGTCCCGTTTGTGGCCTCATTCTACCGAGGACAAACTCAATTCGACATCATAATAACAGATATGTTTGGGCCGTTCATACCGTTGTACCCACAGTAAGGGTGGGTTGCACCAAACCGTCTGTAATCGTAAGCGGTGTTCGTTAAAATCTGATTGTTTGACAGGTTTCTATGGGATGACAGCTGCCGGCGCCATATTTGACGATGACCGGCCTGTGATCGTATATTGGTGCAACCGACCCTAAGTGTATCAATTATGGTTTTCCCAGAATGTTTAAATATGTAAAATAGTAATGTAACATTGGGGGAAAGGAAAAACATTCGCTTTTTGAAACATGACATTGAAATATAAGATTTCAAACTTACATGGTCATTTACATTAGAATTACGATTTGAAACGGGATATTTACCATGTATATTTGTAGTGCCGAAATATCGGGAACTCAAAAATACAAATATGCATGATAAATATCCCGTTTCAAATAGTAATTCTAATGACATTGAAATAGTAGAAAATAGGCCAGGCAATCGTCTGACGTCTTTACTATCGACCTACGTAACGTAGTACTTAGTTCGTACTTAGTTATCGAAGGAAAACATAATCACAAGACATGCACCCACAACCCACAACACAGACTCCAAAGTGAGTGAAAATTAGGTCTAGTTTCATTTCATATTGCCCAGCGACCTTGTGCACCAGTAACTATAAAAATGCGTAAATTTTATGTAATGATAGTAATGATTAACCAATTTCCTACATAAATTTTGACCTATAATGTGTTATTACCAATAAATAATGTCTATGTCTATAATGAATGTGTTTTTTTTTAAATGCAGATTTTGGAATACTTGGCTTTTTTTGTATACTAATTCAGTAAATATCATAGACAGAAGTAGAATGACCCAGGGGCTCCATTTATGTAATTTTTTAGGGTAATAGTATTTAAAAATAAAGTGAATTCAACCTATCTAATAAACATACAGCTTCGTACCTACCTACATATTTTGTTTGTCGCCTAACATTAGCTTAAACGATATGATACCACGGAACTACTACCGGGAATTTGTCGCGGGCTGTTTCTGACTCACGCCGATAATCAAACAATTTATATTTTAGTTCCAGCGAACGAAAAGCTTTTTGTTCGCCGTTTAGTTCATCTAAAATCCCGAGGAGATCGCTGGAGATTACCTACTTGCACCCGTCTTCAATATTTCCGGTATTTATTTGAAAGCAGGTACTTTCAGTTCAGTATAATCGCGTACGAATTTATAAAACAAGATACATGCAAAAGTGATTAAATTACAAACAATGTTATGTAATAATTTCATCGTTTTACCTTGGTAAACTTCGGAGATGTATCTAGGTTACCCTTCTTTATAACTGTTCCAAATTTTATATCGATGGCATAAGTAGTTCATGAGATATTTAGCGATGTGACAGACAGACAAAGTGAAACCATAAGGGTTCCTTTGTTTTCATTTTGGTACGGAACCCTAAAAGCATGTCAAATATGTAAATAAAAAATGCAGCAATCATAGTTGTACTTATACGTACGTTATTAAATTAATCACTACATAGTATAAAACAAAGTCGCTTTCTCTGTCCCTGTATCCCTATGTATGCTTAAATCTTTAAAACTACGCAACGGATTTTGATGCGGTTTTTTTTAATAGATAGAGTGATTGAGGAGGAAGGTTTATATGTATAATAACATCCATTAAATAGTGCAATTGCGAGACTTAAGTGGCAGTGGGCAGGCCACATTGCTCGCAGGACTGACGGTCGATGGGGCCAGAAACTGCTTGAGTGGCGTCCACGCACCGGAAGACGAGCTGTCGGTAGGCCTCCGACAAGGTGGAGTGATGACCTGGTGAAGGTCGCGGGAATCCGGTGGAAACGAACGGCACAGGACCGGTCTAAATGGCGAGCCTTGGGGGAGGCCTATGTTCAGCAGTGGACGTCTTTTGGCTGAAATGATGATGATGATGATGATGAAATAGTGCACCCGTGCGAAGCCGGGGCGGGTCGCTAGTAATAGATAAATACGACATGCTATATTTGTTGTGGAATTAAGGTATATATTAAATTCGGTTCGGGACTGGTAAATTTTAAGACAATTTAAGAACGATGTATTCTTATATCAGGTTACTGAACTGTAAATTGCTGAAATAGGGGAACCTACCCAAAGTTAAGGTATGAGCTCCCCTGATAATCGGCAATTTCTTCAAACTTAATTCATAACAGAGCACAAGCAGTGTCAATAAAATCATTTGATTTTGCAGCGCCAAACATTAACCTCATTATTGGTAATAATCTACATATGTAGAAGATTATAAACTTGTGTCTAAAGTCTAAACAAATATGAGGAAACGTCTCCACACATTGCAACAGCAGTTTTGCAATACTGATGAATCATGATAGCAGTGTTTGTATACACTTGTCCGGCGTTATACATGATAACAATTATTGTGAAATCAGAGGTAGGGATAATATAGTTCCAACTCGGTAACTAAGTGAGGGGACGTCGCATGTTAGGATGTATGTAATGGCGCTTATTCCATAGAAAATTCTCAAATCTTCCATACAGTCAGATTTTAACGAACACAGCTTATACAGACGGTTTGGTGCAACACGCAATAACGGTACTTTACCTAGATATTACTGCATTCTGCTACAGTTCTGTAGAGTCAGGACAGTAGTACATAAAACGACTCATATAGTCAATATAGAGCACCTGCAGCATGCTGGTTCACTTGCCGGGGCTCCTGGCTATGTTTTTCAACCTTTGTATAGGGCATGCTTACCTCCCACCGGCCATGTTAAAGACGATAGTCGTACCCATTATCAAGAACAAGACAGGAGATGCCTCCGACAAGAACAACTACAGGCCCATATCTCTAAATAGTTAAATAATTAAAACTAATCTAGATACATAAGTGAACAAATGTTACAAACAATGCTATGGATGTCTTGTCTGAAAATAAAATGATGATGATGATGATTATTATTATTATTCCACCAATATTTATTAGAATATGACCAATATTAATGTTGCAGTGAGGGAGGCAACCTATTCCTCGTCCTTTTTTAGCGATTTTCAAAAAGGAAGGAGATACTATGTTCGTCTGGTGTATGTTACATAACTTGGGCAATTGTGGACTAATTTTATAATTCTTTGAAACGAAGGTCTCTGCTTCAGCTTCGCAAAAATGTTTTCGTATGTACGGATTTCCGTTTGTCCTCCTCTATAGGTCACTTTCTTAACCGATTCTCGTGAAATTTTGTGAGTAGGTTTGGCAATTAATATAGGAAATATTCAAAAACAATTTATTTTTCAATGCTTTCATATGTGTCTGCGGGCGGATTTCGGTTTGTTTTCACAGGTCGCAATTTTGTGGTGTTTTTATGTCAAGTAAATTTTAGGAAATTTTAAAAAATATTTTTTATTTAATGATTTCGTTTGTTTCTGCGGGCGGATTTCGGTTTGTTCTCTACAGGTCAAATTCTCGTGAAATTTTACGAGCAGGTTCGGTATTTATAATACCTATATCTTTTAATATATAATAAGGCATGTACCTATTTCTTTTGTAATTATCTGTGTTGTGTGGCAATAAATATTCTTCTTTATTTCTTTCTTTTTTGTTATGTCAGATTTTGAGAATGAAAAAAAAACACTCAAGAGGTCTACATCTCACAGTCACTTACTAAATTTGTAAGCTGTACCAGTCATGTTCAGTACCAGTCATACTTATAGTAAAATCTGTCAACGAATTTCATAAAAAATATTATTATTAATAATATGATGCGTGAGTATAATTCCGAATATAGATCGTTTTCCATCTATTATTAGTAACCTGTAGCCGTGGTGACGTGTTTGGAGCGTGCTATTCGCACGCCCGGCCTTGACCCACCTGCGCCCGCGCCGCGCCGGCCTCAACTACCGTTATGGGCGTTTACCTTCGCTTCGCTCCATTACCAGACGCCTAATATACTGTCTACTTTCTTCACAAGTTTTGTAAATCTTTTTGTGGATGGTGGCAAACTTCCTTCCGGTTCTCCACAGGCGCGGATACAGGGGGGGGGGCAACAGGGGCAATTGCCCCCCCCCTGAAACCTGTGTCAGGGGAGGGCAATTGCCTATGTCCTGACGTAGGAAATATGTTCTGACAATATAAACAGTTATCAAAAGTCAGTTTTATTTTCGGAAAGTTCGAAAGTGCCCCCCCCCCCCCTGAACATAATCCTGGATCCGCGCCTGGTTCTCCAGGTGGTAAAGCCGTCACCATAGCCTAATGAGGATACCTATAATTCGCGAATAGTCGCCAGTGTTACCAGAACATGCTTTCTAGCACGGGTTTACGTGTTTTACTGGACACGAACGTGCTTTTTACGTGCGCTCCCCAAAAACATTTTCAAAAATTTGATTTTTGCATAGTTATCCCTAGTACATACAGCCGTAGATATTGAATAAGAATAGAATAGAAAAACATTTATTGATAAACCAAACATACAGCACCACATGAACATATTGAAACAAATAGAACAAAGTAAAAAAGTAACACATTGTGAATTATAAAACAGACAAAAAGAACTTATACCTATTTGTATTGGTTTTCGATGTTGACTATACCCTTTATTGATTTGAGGATACGCTGTGTCACACAGCTAGACCTGCCGGTTTGTCACTCCTGAGTATTGGTGGTAAGACAAGTGAATCTGATCTGACTTTTGAATACACTTGTTGTCAATTTCTGGGACCAATGACAAGCACCAATAGGGGCTATCGCGTATGAATTCGCCGCTAGAGGCGCTAGTGTAGCGTGGGGTCTCCGAAACGTCAAATGTCACTCTTTGTGGTCGCGCTACGCGGGTTAATATCTAATTGGAACAATATGGTGACTATTTTTCAAAACCTGAGCTTGATTATGGGAAATATGAGTTACGGGTCAATGACTGTCAGTTCTTTGAGACAGTTATGTCTTTCGGAAACTTATTTCCTCCTTTATTTCCTAACAAAACAGGATTGCGCTACAATGCGGGATGTTGGATATTTTTACGGTACGGTTTTAAGGTATTAAATATGATTTAAACGTAAACTTCGTTCATACGCCCATAATAACCAATAAAAAAAATTGACAGCTGGACCTTACTCGACAGTGGCGCCAACTGGTGAGCACAAAAACGATAGCCCTCATTATGTGGACTTTACTCCCTGTCCTGCATGTTCTAATCTCTGATATTGACACCGCGCACGGTATTCCCGCGCTATCGGCGCGCGCGCCGCCGTGCCAGCCGCCGCCATCCGCGCCGTCCTCACAACTCGCATCCTGTTACTCTGCGTACGTCAATGCGCTCATGTTCCCTGGATACTGTACAGTCAGCTCCATAAGATTGTTATACAAATACAAACATTTATTCTGCAAATAGGCCACAAGGGCACTTTTACATGTCAAAATATTAATTTACAATTTCAGAAAGTCTGACTATAATAAGTAATACATTTTTCATGTCAAAATATTAATTTACAGTTCAAGAAGGAATAATAATTTCGAGTTTACAATTATAACAAAATTAATGTCATACAGTGAAGATAAACTTGCAAAGTTATCTATTACAAATATTACAACATCAGTAAAGTTAGAGATGTATAAGGTCTCAAGATTAAACAAGGAGTATAATGAAACTAATATAATATCCCAGAGATGTACATGGTCTCTGAGCGTCAAAATTAAAATTAATTTAATATTGTTAGAGATGTATATGGTCTCTATATAAGTCACTGATAATAAAAACGAATCCACAACAGGATGTTGAATGAGATGTTTTTATATATTTCATTAATTTGATATGAAGTTTATAGCGAATTGCAATTTGCAACAAGTGACGTCATCGCCACGACTTTTCTATGGTCAAACAGCGTTCATTTAATTAATTTTTTTTTTGATAGTTTTGTTTATTACCTTGGAGTGCTTAGGTACACAAGACTAATTTTGGTGTTGTCAACATTATTTTTTCGAGTTTTCTTTTAGGGGAACTCAATCTATGACGGACTACAGAGCTTGTTAAGACCTTGCTGTTGGGAAACTCATATTAGTTATTTAGAACAGATACTTTTTACACAAGGACCAAGGACGTTACGAGAAAAATGAGAAGTTTCCCGTCGTTGGACTGAGGGCCTTCTCCGAACTTCGAAATCCGAACTTCGTATCGTGCCATCCCTCTCACTCATATTGTGAATAACACGAGAGTGAAGTCAAAGTCAAAGTCAAAGTCAAAGTCAAAGTGATTTATTTGTAAACATAGGTAATACAGTATATGGCGGTAGGTACAAAATATGTGCTCTATGTTTCGCCTTTAGGCATACAAATTCATTTTTAAATTACATAATATTAAAGATAAACATGTCAATTATTAAATTAGTATTAGATAACATCAAAAACAAAAATAAAATCGAATTACTTATAATTAATAAAATAAAAATAGTCAACGTTACAATAAATTATTAAATAAAAAATTAATATAACTTGTCCAAAAATAATCCGCTAAAGAATAATAACATTTGCAAGTCAAGAGTTTGGTGAGTTTCATTTTAAACAAATGTACTGGCGTCCTTCTTAATGTAATTGGTAATTTATTGTAAATTTTGCTGCAGAATAGAACAGGCTTTTCCGCATAAGGGCAGTGCGAGGAAATACTGAGCAAAGATTCTGAGACCGGTAGGTTTCTTTATTGAACTTCACTTCACTTCACTTTATTGAGTGAAAGGGACGGCAAGATACAAAATTCGGAGTATAGGCTCAGAGCTAACGTAACGTACCTAGTTGTAGCTAACAGCTAACGTGGCTGATGACTGGAAGGAAGCGAGGCGCGAACTAATGTAGGTATATCTTAGGCCCTTTGCTTCTCTGACAATTGGACACCCATTAGCGTAGCGTACCTAGTTGTAGCTAACGTGGCTGATGACTGGAAGGAAGCGTGGCGCGAACTAACATACATCTACATCTACAGGTACATCTATAGGTACATCTTAGGCCCTGTGCTTCTCTGACAACCCGTGGATACCCAATATTCAAATTGTTGATTTAATTTCTGCGCACAAGTTAAATAATATGATGAAATTCGATGCGTGGCGCTATATCTTTCAACCTGCCTATTTACATAGTGATACAAAATGGCACAAGCGACGATAAAATGATATGTTATCAGTGTTATCACTGTTAACTATTGACTTCAGCTAATGAAGTGATGGACACGCTCCTATTACTGATAAGGCGGGATTAGATGGCTGATACGTTATCAGATCAGCTCGTGACTCGACACCTGTTCTTATACCTTTGGATCGTCTATGATAGCTGCTTGTATATGTCACCGTTAGATTGTAAACTGTCGAAAGATTGTAATCTACCGAAAAACAATGCGTTAAATTGTAAGCAGTATTTTACGGACCCAACTCTTCCGACATGAAACTTTCAATTTAGTTAAGTTCCTTCGTTATCATGGTTCTTCAGAGCGGAATAGAAACCCTGCTGCGCGCTTGCTGAAGGAAAGTAAAAATACTATTTTCGGTTCACAATTCTTCGACATATATCTATACAACTTACGGCCTGTCTGGTGGTAAGCAGACACCGTAGCCTGTGGACGCTTGCGACTCCAGAAGAATCACAATTGTGTCATGATTTTATTATTATGATTGAGGAAAATTAACTTTTACATGGCAAACGTTAGTCAATAGTAGGGTAAATATATATTATATGGCAACACTATTATAAAACCGGTAGTAACGTGGCAGGGGTATAAACGCATTGTGGAGGGTGAACTCCCGACCAGCTCACTTGGTTGCGAGATCAGCTACTAGACGGACCACTCTTACCCCTGAGGCTGCACCCCAGAAGCAATCGTAATAATTGCCTTTATGAACTTGATGCTTCGTTATGTAGACAGCTAGAGATGTGTGAAGGTCCCTCACTCTCCACACTTCGCATCCTCGGGAGCTCTGGCGACCTTAGTCACCACCAGTGCCTTTACCATGAGCTTACATGGCCGTACTCGCTAGCGACTGCGTAAACGATTTACTATGCCGATTCTTAGTTCTACTGCGTAACCACCAGAGGCACTTTACTTTTGCCAATATAAATTTTAAGGTCTTAGATAGTAATGAAGCCACTAAGTGCGCAGTAGATAGTAAACTGAATTTAAAAAAAAACTGTTGCTTTAACGTTGTCGACTCAGAGTGGTTTTTGAATCGATATTTTTTTTCAGTTTAGGACCCGAAACTAACGTAAGTCTATGCCATAGACCGCAAAAGTAATGTATAAGTAGAAATGAACACTTGTCGGTATAGTATTAACACATTTTTAGTACTGTTGTTTCTAACATTGTCATTGTAGATTACACTTACTACTTTTAAATTTAAATTTAGTTATACTTCACAGATTACGCACGCGGAGTTTACCTTCAAGTAACTGTTACACTACTCGTAGAAATAAGTATGCTTGTACATAATCTTAAGCATTGGTGTAAACATTTGTTGGTAAACTTTGATTAAATAAATAAAAAATAATAAATTTTTACGCAGTCGCTAGCGAGTACGGTCATGTAAACTCATGATAAAGGCACAGGAACACAACACATATCTAAAGAGGAAGTAGCGGTGTTATGATACAGCGTTCTATAAGATGAAGGTACTACCCCAGCTTAACTAAAAATATTAACAATTCTCTTGAAAGTACAAATGACCTGAACTGTACGTTACAATGTTCTACGTAAATCCAGCAGTTCTGCGTATTGAAGTTATCTTCCAAAGGGGGCGATGATGATAACTGGGTAATGCAATGCGGTCAATATTTTTTTTGTAACATAAACATAATTATATTAACATACTTACGAAAACTGAATTCAATGTTTGTGTAGATACTGGCAGAATTTCTGTGCGCTCGTGGCCCAGCGGCGCCCGCTTACCGCGTGCGGTACGCGATGTTAAGCAACGTCGGCCGAGGTCAGTTCTTGGAGTTCTTGGTTCTTGGTTTCGTGGTAGAATGTTCGCGATCCCATGGCATCACCACCAAGGCACGTGAGGGTAGCATCCCAGAGTTTTAGTGGGTAGGCTAGTCCCTTCGACTGAAGAGCCCCACATAACCAATGCGTAATTTCTGGTTTTCCCCCGGAGCCTTAGGTTACGTAGTGGTATGCAGTTTCATGCATTTCTCGAGGTCAAAAAAAAGGTCAGTTCTTGGATGGATGACCGCTTTGAGTGGTCGTATCAATAACCTATGCTACTGTCTATGATGCTTGAGAACTTCTAACAGTCAAGTTGCCCACTCACTAGACAAGTCTAATTCCAATAAGGTCTGGTTTCCCCTCGGGTTGGAAGGTCAGATGGCAGGCGCTTCCGTGAAAATTAGTGCCAACGCCAAATCTTGGGATTAGGTAGCGGACCCCGGGCATCCTTCAGAAGGCAACTGTACTCGGATAACGCTAGGAGGATGATGATGAAGAATTAGTTAATGTATACATTTTCAGCAAGACAAAACAAATCATAGTTTTAATGCTTGTTTTGTTTACTTCGTATCGTGCCATCTCTTTCACTCATATACCTAATGTACACACGGGAGTGAAAGGGATGACACGATACGAAGTTAGGAAATCGAACTTGGGAGTACAGGCCCAGCCCTCAGTAAGCCTTATGTGCTCTATGTAGGAAAACAGAACATCATCATCCTCCTAGCGTTCTCCCGGTTGTGGTCTGGAGGAGCTCGAGTCAGCTTTAGCATCTAATCCTAAGATGTGGCGTAGGGACTCATCCCCCTAGCCTTTTTCCGGTTGTGGCCTGGAGGAGCCTAAGCTCAGCTTTAGCCAAGATTTGGCGTAGACACCAGTTTTACAAATGCGACTGTCATCTGACCTTCCAACACAGAGGACAAAAATAGACCTTGTTTTTGAACCAGCGATAAAATTCCCAGTAGCGCGATTCCACTCACACCTCAGATTCGGTTGAAACCGCTCACCCAATCTCACTGAAGAGCAAAATCTTCCAGTCTTTCCAGTGATCAAAACCACACGCGTGGTCGTGCCGGAGGTTTTCCCCAGGCTTATCCAACCGCGCACTCCTATCGCCTTATTGGGCCCGGCCTATAAAGCCATAGTCAGGTTCAAAAATAAAATTGTTTCACGATGTTCTCCCCTTCACCAAAAAAGTAGGACTTATACTTACCTACTATACAAGTATAGCATTATCTACTATACAAGTATGTAGTGTTGTGTTCCTGGGGGTGAGCAAGGTTGCCAGAGCTCCCGAGGGTGCACTGTGTTGAGAGCGAGGGACCTAAATTTGTCCCTTCTTCTGTCATCACAATGCATCCTTAATTTTTATAAAGGGTCTGTAACGCGTATGTGACTCCTTTGGTGTTGCGGGCGCCTATAGGCTGCGGACCGTACGCTTGTTTCCACCGGCGTTGTATAAAAAAATCTATCAAGTGGTGTATTTCGTACATAATTAAGTTATTGAAAAACCGGAAAACATGAGACGGGGTTCAAAAAATAAAGAAGAACAGAACATTAAGTTCAGTGCAAAAATCAGATTAGATACAACATCCTCATTGATTCAATCAGAACATCGACTGTAAGGTGTACCACAAAACTTCATTGCATCCAAAATTGCATGGCTAGCACATGATGGCGCGTCAGCCATCTCGGCACGAGATAGCAGCCTATCCGTCCTTTTTAAATTAGTACACGTAGAAACAAGACGGGTAGTCTCTCGTAGGTCCAGCCTTATGATCATCTCAATAAGGGCCAAGTTAATAAACTAACATTGCTAATCAGAAACATCTGATTCACCAACGGCCGTGTCAATGACCTTGTAGGTAGCACCGCACGATTCGCACGCGACATACAAACGATATCCATCTCGTTTTCCGGTACGTTGTGTGACAGAAACAGCGATGTGATAACGCTGGAACGTGATTACGTGGGTGCTCAACCCCGTAGACATGTTGTGACATGTTTTGGCGAGGACTGCGGGATTATATAACATTTATTTTTTATATATTTGTGGACAATCTTACACCAATCAACCTAGTCCCAAACTAAGCAAAGCTTGTACTATGGGTACTAAGTGAGGATATACATGCTTATATAGATATAGATACTTAAATATACAGAAAACATCCAAGACCCCAGGAACAAATATTCTTGTTCATCACACAAATATATGCCCTGACCGAGATTCGAACCCGAGACCTCCAGCTTCGTAGGCATGGTCACTACCAACTAGGCTAAAGCGGTCGTCAAACTACATTCAAGAGGGATCGTACATTCATCACGAGATACTTTTTCAGCATAATTTGAAATTTATAATATAATTTTTGTCACAAAATAAAGAAAATTATCTAAAAGACGTAATTTAAAAAATAATTTTAATATAACAACGCATAACCTGGTAAGCTTTATTCGTTGTTAGAATTTTACAAACCCAGACTGAACGATAATTGTTTATTGTTTGTGTGCATGCGAGGTGCACACAAACAATAAACATGCCTATTTCTTTTTCAACAACAAAGTAGAACAATCATAATACATAATACATGCTCGCAACGGGTCCACTTACGGACCCGGACGACGTAATCACAGCGTCTATCGAAAGATGGAACGCTGCGCTTGCGGCGTCCAACTCTGACACAACGCGTACACTTAGGCATTCCCGCCGGCGGGGACGTCCACCGCGCGATCGCGACAACAGTGACACATATAGTCCCTATTCGTCCTGGTACCGCCGCACACCGGGTAGAGTCAGTCCGACCCAGGTCGGGCCTAGCTGAGTTTCTTGCTGGACTCTTCTCAGCTAGGCTAGGTTTAGTGAACCAGCGACAAAACTCCCAGTAGCTCGATTCCACTCACACCTCAGATTCGGTTGAAACCGCTCAACCAATCTCACTGGAGCGCAAACTCTTAGAGTATTCCAGTGTTCCAAACCACACGCGTGGTCGTGCCGGAGGTTTTCCCCTGGATTTTCCCTAGGCTACTCTCCAACCGCGTACTCCTATCGCTTTATTGGGCCCGGCCTATAAAGCCACAGTCAGGTTCAAAAAAAAAAACATGCTCGCAAATAGGTATATATTACAAGTACAGCTTTAATTAAATGCGTGTGTGTGTGTGCGCTCCTAATTTTAGATTCTCTGCGTCATAGTCAACAATTAGGTGGGTGTGTTCGGCACACGACAACTGATGCAATATCAACATTTTTATAGATAACGGCGCGGAAAAATTCCATGGCGAGACGCATTGCGGTTTTCGCCGAGAAAACCAGACTCCCAGGAAGGGTCCTGGAGGAAAACTGAGCTATCTGTATCATTTCTCTCCACGGTGACTCTCATCTGCACCTCAAAAGACCCTAACGTAAAAAGAATCTCCTCGATTCTCTCTAGTGGCTTGTTCTGAGGTGACAGTATCGTCCCTTTAACGTGGTTAACCCGTCGTCTACCGGTCCCTGGGATCCCAGGGCAGGGTTTTACGCGGATTTAGGTTCGTTGTGGACATACCAAAAGTTAAGGGCTACAAAGCTGAATATTGGATTGGACCAGTAATCCGCATAAACAGTGTCTCCGTTTCTATAAATCCCTGTAATAAAGACATAGCTAACATGCACATAAGCCGTTAACTATTGACCACAGGAGGGACGACTTTTGTTTTTTCAACTAAGCATGACCCCTCAATACAAAAGAATGCTATTGTTTATTGTTTTCGCCGGGACACGACGGCTTGGATTGCTAAAGCCCCGCCAGGCCGTCACAGTCAGTCCACATTTAAATGTGAAGATAGTTCATTTCATCTAGGCTCTACGTCTTAGAATATAATACGTAGTAGTATCGGACCTGGGAATAGGTATTTATGGGTCATACTTAGTTGAAACAACAAAAGTCGTCCCTCCTGTGGTCAATAGTTAACGTCTTATGTGCATGTTAGCTATGTTTTTAATACAGGGATTTACAGAAACAGAGACACTGTTTATGTGGATTACTGGTCCAATCCAAAATTAAGCTTTGTAGCCCTTAACTTTTGGTATGTCCACAGAAAAAACGCGAACCTAAATCCGTGTTTGACTCTATGTTTTACCAAGATGAAGCTTATTCACACTCTCAAAAGAAGAGTTAAATCTGTGGCTGGGTATGACCCTTTCAACCTTCTAGTCTAGGGTCTCATTTGTAAACTTACAATTACTTGTAATGAGAAGTGTGGCGACGTAAATATTAATAGCAGTGGCCACTGGCCAGACTACCTTAGACACCGACTCCCACTGGATGGTCTATTTAGAAAAATGAGTTAGTAATACTCTCTCATAAATCATAATTCCTACTAACCACTACTACTATGACTATGGCAAATCCCCCCCAATTTTTGGGGGAGGCCTATGTTCAGCAGTGGACGTCTTTCGGCTGAAATGATGATGATGATGATGAATCATAATTCATAATCTTCTTGTTACCTAAAGAAGTAACCGGATTACCTAGAGTTTGATATCACGATTACCGCCATCACCATTGAAAGATAGAACGCCTATGTACTCGCATAGATCTAGAATACGTTTGTGTGTGTTGCTATTAGATTGGATACCCACGTTTCTTTCTGAAGTGGGTGTGTCTTGAATCAGTTGTGTCAACATCATAATATCTGCGCAAAATTCACGCTAAATGATTCCATGACGCAAGTCTCATGTTCTTGAGATAATCTGTACATTTCAGTTAGATTTCACTTAGTTTACCTAGTTCGTTTAGTTATTAACAGAGCTCGGAATAGGTAGTGCCTATTTACCTAAACTTCGCGGGAGGACGTAACTAAGAGTGGTTACAAGCACCAAAAATAATTATTTATTTTTAATGAATGCGGGATTTCCCGGGATTTACTGTATTATACTAGAGGCTTAATACATTTCACTTTACCTATAAATCTTGTTATATTGCATATTATTTGTTTAATTACCTTGAAATAACAATCGGCCATTAAAAATATAATATGGATCAAATTCAATCAAAAGGATTCCGAAATTTGATACCTTTTAGTTGACTTAGACAGAATTATACTCCTTTCTTCCATGAGAGGGGGCCTGTGTGTATATAGATTGGTGATGAGACAGAACTATGATATGGCATAGAAGATATTGTACAGATGTATTTTAATTTATTTCTAATATGATAGTAGACATGTACTTATATATTAAATAAAACTATTTTTCAACCGATTATATCGCGTATAATGAATTTAAAATACATTCCGTGATCAGGAGTGCTATAAAGAACTCTAAACGTCGGAATTTTCTATACGATATCATAGTTCTCTCATCACCAATCTATATACGTCCTAATGCTGGACACAGGTCCCCTCTCATGGAAGAAAGGAGTATAATTCTGTCTGTCAACTAAAAAGTATCAAATTTCGGAATCCTTTTGATTGAATTTGATCCATATTATATTTTTAATGGCTGATTGTTATTTCAAGGTAATTAAACAAATAATATGCAATATAACAAGATTTATAAGTAAAGCGAAATGTATTAAGCCTCTAGAATAATACAGTAAATCCCGGGAAATCCCGCATTCATTAAAAATAAATAATTATTTTTGGTGCTTGTAACCACTCTTAGTTACGTCCTCCCGCGAAGTTTAGGTAAATAGGCACTACCTATTCCGAGCTCTGGTTATTAAATAAGTTTTTTATTTTTTTAACATTTTTTTTTATTTATGTCAATAATATACAAAAAATAAATAAACAATAAACTCTTAACTTAAGACTAGCTTAAGCCTAGTCAAATAGTCCCCCTCGGATTGTCCCTGGCGCAAAGGTACCCATCACACTAGCCGCGTTACCGCGTTGAATGGCGACGCCGACGGACAACCTTTGCATCAGGCAGGTACAAACCCGCGCGGGCGTCAGACCCACTCTCCCTAATTCGGCGTCCCACTTCCCTAATGAAAGCCATAGCTTCCGACCCCCAGCACCCAGTAGTCTCAAAGGCCAGGGGAACAAAATAATAGCTACCGCCCAGGACCTGTGATGTGTATTAAATAATATGTGTAGCTAAAGTTTGTAAGCTCTCATTGTAAACGTGCATGCTGTGGTGGCCTGTAAGTGGGTCAATCAATTGTATATGATACTGTTAGTTTAGGCATATTAAAGTGTATTGTATTAACCGTTGGCAATCCAAATAATTAAACAATAATTGGCGAGGGCACATCGGATCGCCATCACGCTGTACTTGGAGCTACCCAACTGGGGAAGTAAGTACCTCCAGCGGCTCCAACTTACGTGGTCCAGGTGGTAAAACCGTCAGAGCTCCTGAGGATGCGTTATGTTGAGACTTGAGAGTGATAGGACTTGCATTTGAGCTTTATGAATTTTGATCTGCTATGAATCGTTCTGATTAGATTTCATTTCCGCTACCCTAAGGTTAGCGAAAAGGAAGAAATCGCTCTTTAGCGATAAGACCTCCTGTTGTTTGCCTGTTCTCATTGTGTTTTTGTACCGTACTGTATCCTTTGATTGAGGTGTGCAATAAAGAGTATTTGTATTGTATAGTATTGTAAAATGCCGGTAACGTGTTGACGATATTCCATCGTATCAACCCTATAGCAACAAATGCAGAACACTTGATAATTGCAGTGTTAGCAGTTGGATAAGACTACATTTTGTAACAACCTATATAAAATATTCTGTTACTTAAAGAGTCAAACAAGGCGTAATCACAAGCAAACACTGTAAAATAAATACACTCATGTGACAATTTCAGGCCGATGTTTTATATCGACTGTAAAATATATATTCATTTATTTACAAAGATAATAAACACAACCAATAAAATACCTGCCGTCCCAGTGTTAGACAATGACCCGTTATTTGACACTTTCAATCTTAGTCTAGTTTGTAGTCCTTTTATTGTTTTTTGTCAACCGACTTGAAAAAAGGAGGTTCTCAATTCGCCTGTATGTTTTTTTAATTTTTTTTTTGTATGTTTGTTACGCGATTACTCCGCCATTTCTGAACAGATTGGAAAAATTAATTCTTTTTTTGAAAGCATATGTTTCCAGATTGGTCTCATTGTTCTCGAAGTTCACTTCTGACGATGGGAACCATGACGAATTGAGGGAACGCCTCAAGAATTCAAAGAAAACATATAGCGATTTTAGTATTTTCGCCAACAAATCGAGCATTTACATTAAGAAAGTAGCATTTGGTGTACAGGAATTGATTGAGAAGACCACGGATGGTCATCCAAAACTCCTAGTGTTTTAGATATTGAAGCGAGTATGACGAAGCCAATTTAAATGGTACTCATGTAATGTTACTATTAACCTAATCTGGTAATTGAAGACAACGGAACTCCGTAATAGCTCTCGGAGTGGCCAAGTGTTAAATTGAAGTCGGTTTTATTTTTCAAGTGAAAGAGATTAACAATATTTTAATGATTAACAATCTAACCATTTGAGTTTCTTGTCATTAAATAGGCATTATAATAGAGGTGAATTTAAAAAAAGTGTCTGCGCATTATAGTAAATATTCGCTTACCAGAAAGCTGCAGGCAACATTTCGTACAGCAAAATATCTTGACTCTACCGTGTATATTAGAGATTGGTATATTTGTAAGAAAGCATATATGTATGTACGAATTGGAAAAAAATGCAAGACGTCGACATAAATTGGCAGTCCCCGAATCAAAATTGAATATATACAAACAAGGACCATATTAAAGATCAATTAAAATTTATTGTAAAATACCAGAAAATACTAAGGCGGAGAACAAACATGAAGTATTTTGTAAGAAACTAAAAACTTTTCTTATACAAAAGGCCTATTATTCAATTGACGAATTTATGACAGACGTTGCATGAAACTAAGACTGATTTATTATATTTTATTTCTATAGTAATAATTAGTTATCTTGTTTTTTCTTATCTTTTCTCTCATCTTTTAACATGTTTTAGTTCAATAAGTTTAATGCATTTATTTTTGATTTGAATTTAATTGTATCTTATTATGTATGCGACAACAATTGACATTTTTTAATTTTATTTTTGTAATTAATTTAAACTGAATATCAATTCTAATTGACATGTAAATTTAGTCTGTAAGATATTTTTGCTATGCCCTACCAGGGTATCAATACCTCTTACTTTGCAAATAACATCTGTGTAAATGTAATGTATTTGATTATGCAAATAAATGATTATGATTAATTTAAAGTGATTGTTCCAGATGTCCCGCAAAGCCGCGTCCCTCATCCTTCAGCACACTCGGCCATCCTGTGCGCACCTCACGCCCGAGCTGACGCTACGGCTAATCACCCCCGCCTGCCCGTTGTGGACCGCCAGGGGGGACGAACTGCCCTTCCCTGACCCCTTCTGGGGGTTCTACTGGCCAGGAGGACAAGCCACTGCCAGGTATATCTAGTACAATTTTTATTTCGTTGAAATATATTTCCAATTTTGCATGGCCAGCATCCAACCGAGGTGGTGGTTAAAAACGAAGATGGAGATCACCCGAAAATGATTATTCAATTTACTTGAGCTTCAAAATAACTGAATAATAAATAAATATGAACAATAAATATTAGAGGACAATCTTACACAAATCGAACTAGCCCCACAGTAAGCTCAAGAAGGCTTGTGTTATGGGTACTAGACGACGATATATTTAATAGATATTAATACTTAAATACATAGAAAACATCCAAGGCTCAGAAACAAATATTCATGCTCATCACACAAATATTTGCCCTGGCCGGGATTCGAACCCAGGACCGTCAGCTTCACAGGCAGGTGCACTACCCACTAGGCTAAACCGGTCGTCAAGGATAGGATTAATATTCAGGACAATAGGATTAATATTCACAAAAAAGGTTATATCCAGTCTCCTCGAACCTCGCCTTCGACCTAGCTCTAATTGCCGCCTTCGGTTTAGGTCCTAAATCCGGCAGTGGTCGAGAGGCGTCTACCTTTCCCTGGTCCGTACTTGAGTTCTGGGGATTTTACTGTTCTGGCAAACATAGTACTGTACCAGGTATTACTGACCACTCTCTGTGTTTCATGACTGGGTCATTGTCAGTTGTAAAAACAAAAGTTGTCCACCCGGTGGTTAATAGTTAACGGCTTATGTACATATAAGTTATGTTTTATTACATGGATTTATAGTTATGGAAACACCGATTACACGGGTTACTAGGCCAATCCAAAATAAGCTTTGTGGCCCTTAACTTTTGATATGTCCACCGAAAAGACTCGAACCTAAATCTGACAATGACCCGACTATGAAAACTATTAACCTAATCCCGCTATTTTAACTAGATTTTATGCATGTTCCAGCAAGTCAACACCCGCTATAAACGCCGATTATATAAGTAATATCAGATACCAATGTGGAAATCATGGTGAAATAATTTTAATGATACCCACACATTGATAGAAATCTAGCTGTTATGCCAGCTGGAGATAACTGGACGGCGCCGGTTGTTTATTTTTAAATTTCGCAAGATAACAATCGGTCGACAGCACGTGCAGATAAACCGATAAACATTTATGACGGTGATATGTAGGTACGCACGATAACGCTTGGTTCGACCTCTTGTCTCACAATGAGACACCAGCGCTCTCTCCTCTCCTCTCCTACATCCCATAGCCTCTTGAGTCCCAAGTTCCTATAGGAAGTACCAAATTGTACAATTTAGAATAAAGGAAAAATTGAAAAATTTAGGCACCGAGCAGGATTCGAACCTGCGACCTCCCGGCACTCGCGGCCAGTCGCTCTAGCCAACTGAGCTATAGGACGACGAGACACGTTAGTGCCGTTAATGGAGCATGAGTCTTCTGGTAGATGTCGCTGTGCGCCTTCCTTAAGGCGTTTGTATAAAAAAAATGCTCAATGGAATGTCAAGTCAAATTTGATAGAAATAGAGATTCATTTGTTTTGTATCGTTTGAATTTAGAGCAAATGAAGATATTCAAATCTGTAATCCGTTTCATTTGGTTCAAAATCCATTGATATTTTTCTTGTATGCGGTCTCAGGAGGATAAAGCAGGTGTCCCACTACTATGCGACTTGAAGGGAAAGAACCTGCGGGGACGTCCATCGCGCGATCGCTACAACACTGACACATATAGTCCCTATTCGTCCCGGTACCTCCACACGCCGGGTAGAGTCAGTCCGACTCAGGTCGGGCCTAGCGGAGTTTCTTGCTGGACTCTTCTCAGCTAGGTTAGGTTTAGTGAACCAGCCACAAAACTCCCAGTAGCTCGATTCCACTCACACCTCAGATTCGGTTGAAACCACTCAACCAATCTCACTGGAGCGCAAACTCTGAGAGTATTCCAGTGTTCCAAACCACACGCGTGGTCGTGCCGGAGGTTTTCCCCTGGATTTTCCCCAGGCTACTCTCTAACCGCGCACTCCTATCGCTTTATTAGGCCCGGCCTATAAAGCCACAGTCAGGTTAAACAAACAGGGAAAGAACCTTTTAAAAATAAAGGAATGTCATAAGAATATCCCATCTCCGATATTCAGTATACTTTCCCTTCTTTTCACCTAGCCGTGGGACACCAATGGATTAATTATACTTAGTGTGTAATGCATTATCAACCAGAGATGTGGATTATATTTCGCTACACAGTCTCGAAATGATAAACAACTTTTTTTTTGAACTTGACTGTGGCTTTATATGTCCGGCCCAATAAAGAGATAGGAGTGCGCGGCTGGAGAGTAGCCTGGGGAAAATCCAGGGGAAAACCTCCGGCACGACCACGCGTGTGGTTTGGAATACTGGAATACTTTAAGAGTTTTTGGAACACTGGAATACTTTAAGAGTTGAAATACTTCTAGAGTTGATAAACAACTTGTAGTACGCCGTATCGTACACAGCCTTCCACGAGTATAGAGTAAAAAAGTATTCTTCTAAAAATAATATAAATTCCAGTTTCCGAACGTAGCCGCCTCCCCCGCGCCCCCGCTTACGTTCCCCTCACTGTCGTTTTCGTGCATAACAGCCAAAAACCGTATTATTTACAAACAAACAGAATTAGTCTTAAAACTAGGGATGCGCCGAATATTCGGGTATTATTCGGTATTCGGCATGTTTTTGAATGTTCGGTATTCGGTTCAGCTGCCGAATATTTACCGAACAATTTTGAGAAGGTTTTGTTACAAGTCACAAGAGTGTATTATAGTTAATTCTCCGTGAAATTAACACTTGACCCATTGTTAACAGTGATTTAACTTATTTTTTGTCAATATTCTGCTTTGATAATAAACAAAAAATTTTCCATTCAATTAGTCTGTTTTACAACAATAGATGAAGTAATTACGTTGAACCGAATAATTCGGCCGAATATTCGCTTCGGTTACAGCTGGACCTAATATTCGGCCGAATGTTCGTATTCGGTCAAATCCATATTCGGTGCATCTATAGTTAAAACATTATAATATATAGCCGTATCAAGCTCCTCGCATTATCCAGAGTGTTCACACCTTTCTCCTCATACTCCCGAATTAGGCTGCTGTGTGTCCTAAGACTCCTAAGTTCCTAAACGTACTTAGTATTTGGGTCAATCAACTTTTCTTTGTTGTTACTCTGTCCCGTCAGCGAGGAGACAATAGTAACCGAGTTTCTTAGGAAAATGTTTATAGTATGGATTTCAAACATGCTTTAGAGATGACCCACGTCCAAATGGACAGATAATCATCGCTAAAACTCATGTTTGGTACATTTAAAGCCTATAAAAGTTTTAAAGAGTGACTCAGGAGACGTAACCATGGTAACGAGCAACAAAGAATAGTTGATTCACCCATTTTTACTAACTCATCGCAACGTGACCGACCACGAGCTGTGAAAACCCAAAATCCGTTTGCCTCGAAAACGAATAACAATTGAACTAACAACAGGTCAGAAAGTCTTTACGTACGTTAAAGCAATGGTAAAACCCAATTCAGATGTCGATAACGCGTTGACTTTTGTAAAAAAATATCATGTTACAAAGACAATAGATTTTTCACAGAGTTTTAAAAGTAATACATTCATTAGTCATTCATTGCATGGCAACACTCCGAAGCCACTGTAGTCAAGCGGTAGTAAACACGTATCTAAATATAACTTTATTTTAAGTTACTTTATTTTTAGTATGTATACCTATTTTACTTTAGTTAAGAGCTCCAAAAGATGATCAAAGATGGATGATCTAAAGCCACACACTTTCTTCATTAATAGTACATTACTTACCAAGGGCGGTAAAACAAAGAATGTCTCAGATCGCAGGTATTTGACGCCCGAGCCGAAGGCAAAGGCGATAATTATGCGATCTGAGGCTTTCTTAATTACCGCCCGAGGTAAGTACAAAATTTTATGTCACCCCCTGGCCAGGAAGTGGGATTTTCCGCGCGCGGAGCGTGCGGTAATTGCCACTTTATGGCCAGGTGTGACATAAACTTAATTGTAGTCAGTTCCGTCCATCTCGACATTTTAGTACAATCTTGAAATAACTACAGTTCTGGTTAATTGATTTCCGTTCAACTTCTAACTGCTTCTGCACACTTATGCGGTTGACTAAAATTTAACTAAACTGTGCCTGTCGAAACGCATCAAGTAATTAACCACGCCTACCTACTTAACGGAAAAATAGACACAATTCTAATTTACTTGCTTAACCACACACTTTTTAACTTGTAATTTATTACCTCGGTCTGAAAACCAGTGCTGGACATTTTTTTTGCCCAGCACACGCTGAGACCGAGACCCATTGCCTCAATTTTTTTTGTATTTTATTTTATATCTTAGTTTGTAGTTTCTTTTTGCTGTATTTTTCTTGGCTTTATTTTGTAACTTTTAATTTGTCGCAATAAATAATGATTCTGATTATTGAATTCATTGTTTAATTAAGAGTAAGGATCTTCTTTTGAAGATCATTTAAAAAAGGTTCATCTGATTGAAATTACTATCTAGAACAGGACTATTGCGACCTAATGTCATAAATTTTACATGTATTTTTAGTATTTTTCATTACGATATGTCGTTTCAAACATCACTCCAAATCGCCTACTTTCATGCAAGCTAAAATAGTAGATTGTGTCTCAAGGGAGCAAACTGATATATTTACGGCGAGGGCGGTATATTGAATTCTGAGTGAAGCGAAGGATTCTACAATAGAATCCTGAGCGTAGCGAAGGATTCTAAAGTAGAATCTTGAGCGTAGCGAGGGATTCAAGTGTTTACGCCCAAGACCGAAATAATTTTGCTACCGTGTGACACATACTGCTTTTCACACCGTCTATGAGGCCTGCTGCTAAAAACATGAAAATCTTACAAATGATTTTACTACAGAGCGTCACATACTGGTTTTCACACCTTCAATGAGGAAAAGAGTCATTGTAATCTTCAAATGAGGGAAGAAAAGTACACCTTTGATCCCTCATTCGAAGGCAACAATAACGCTTTTCTGAATAGCAGGTGTGAAAACTGTATTTTTCCGCTTAAATTCCAATACGCACAATGAAAACAAAAAATGGCTGTGTTACTATATAAAACTTTAATAAAATCATTGTATCCTTTTATGACTTTATTGGTATTATTAATACTTTTGTCATCATTTGAAATCAAAACATTTTAAAACTTAAGTACGTCCTCTTAAGTTAAAATTTAGTAAGTTACTTAACAACATTACATATAAATACTTAAAAACATCCTCAATCTGGAGATCAAGGGTTCCAATCCCGGCTTATACCACGGTTTTCAAAAAAACCGGATGTACCTCTATGAAAAATCATTTTGGTTTTTCACAGTAGCTCTTCACTGAAGGAAAACAGTGAGGAGTCCAGCGTATTCCAACAAGTGCTAGTTTTGCCACTAGGTTGGGAGATCAGATGAACCCACGTACATCAAAACCGTTCTTATCTTAGTAACTCTTCATGAATACTAACGTGGGAAAATGAATAGCAAACAAGGTAACTCCCCGTTTACCTGCTAACGTAAATGAAATGTAAGTAAACCTAAATGAATATTTCATACGATATGAAAAGCTCTGACGTCAAAAGCCACGGTAGCTGAGCGCTAAGACACGACACTTTCAATCTGGAGGATTCAAACTGGACTTTCCAAAAAATCTTAGCAAGAAATAGGTCATCGGCAGTTAAAAACAAAAGTTGTCCACCCGGAGGTCAATAGTTAACAGCTTATGTACATGTTATGTTTTTATTACATGGATTTACAATTACGGAAACACCGTTTATGCGGGTTACCAGACCAATCCAAAATTAAGCTTTGTGGCCCTTAACTTTTGATATGTCCACCGAAGATGCGAACCTAAATCTGACAATGACCCAAATATGACTTGATATTCAACAGCAGTTTTCAGATGAATGATAACTGAGAGGAAACCGGTCTAATCCGACAAAGCCTAGTTTTCTGTCTCGTTTTGAAGGTCAGATGATGAATATAGTTTCTTGTATCAACCAGTCTGTATATAACTCCGGATGGGAGGAGCGGCTTCTCCTAACACAAGTATTGTCATACTTACCTGGAGGGGTCGACCCACATTCATATGTTAAAACCAACAAGATACCAAATAAATATTTTTGTATTTTGTATTTTTGTATATAATGATTACGCTACGCCATATCTTTGGATGGGATACCAAAGCAGATCCGAAGCTCTTTTAGGATACAACTGGGATAATATAGGAGGCTAGTTGATGATAATTCAGATACATCGTGTTCATACCTATGCGGGGCATAGGCCTTCACTATCAGAGGCGAATTGCTGTAGTCTTCTGCTCCTGGCTAACCCAGAACGAAGCGTAGAAAACAATTCTATCTGCGAGATGGCAACACGCTTTCTCAGAGTCAATTGGATTACGAATCGCTTCAAATAGGACATAATTGAACCCTAATCAGATTTTCGTCATGAATATCCTGAGGAGAACGTAGAGTAAAATAAGCGACTTAAAGTACCGCGACTGGCCACTGTGGCCTCACGCATAAACTTCTACCGATACTCACGGTCCATTCCTTCGCCGCAATGTGATGTGTTTGTGACACGGATAGCGACACTGATGACCGAATGTCAAGAGTGTTAGAGAGAAGAATATAATGCTTAGTATAGTTTAATTTGGCGTCGAAACCTTGGGGCCATGGGGTCCAGGTGCGAAGGCGCTCTTCAAGGAAATAGCGGAGCGCCTTGTTGAAATGTCGGGTGACCAGAGGGCTGGCAGCTATTTTGGCCAGAGGATTAGCCTAGCAATCCAAAGAGGAAACGCTGCCAGCCTTCTGGGCACTATAGCTAGTGATGGGGACTTGGGGGGCATCTTCTTTTTATAGTTTAGTTATAGGTTTAGTTAGTTTAATTAGGTTAGTGATGTATTATTTAAATTTTTATTTTAATTATGTTTTTTATGTTTGTTTCAAGTTTTAGTTTGTATAAAATGTAATTTCAATAAATGATAAGTCTTTAAAATTCGTTTAATATTAGATATTGAGGTATATCGCTGTAACACTAAGGTTCCACTGTCATGTTACACAACTTTATGATTAAATAATGACCATCCGTCCAACGAGAAGTTAAGCTATTTGAAAAGTGGTCAAATATAGGTCATCAGAACAATTTAACTGCTTCCAGTTAATGAAAAATCTACCAACTCTTTACGTCAAGTGTATTTACAATAAGTTGCCGTTTTAGCATAAATTAGCTGGGTTTTTCCGACCGGTTTTCTCGCGACACCGTCTCGGATCGCAACCTCATTAGATTCAACTTGCGTACAGCTACAGCTGACATCTGTCCTTGCAACTTGGGAACGAACCTAGCCAATGTTGTGTGGAATCTGATCAATTTAAGGAAAGTTTAATCTTGTTTGTGCCTATTTTTTCCTTATCATTGACGTCCTAACTTGATTCGAACTCTTAAAATATTTTGATATATTCTTAATTAAGGAAAACAATCGCATCAATCACACATAAGTTAATACATTAAGGTAGATCATAAGCCAGTAAAGTTTTTACTAATATGTTTACACTCACGGCCGCTTTAGCCTAGTTGGTAGTGCCCTGCCATCGAAGCTGGAGGTCCCGGGTTCGAATCCTGGTCAGGGCATGTACTCGTATTTGTGTGATGAACACGAATATTTGTTCTTGAGTCTTGAATGTTTTCTATACATATATGTATTTAAGTACCTACTTATCTGTAAAAGTATGTATATCTATCTTCACTTGGTACCCTTTTTTTTTAATCTGACTGTGGCTTTATAGGCCGGGCCCAATAAAGCGATAGGAGTGCGCGGTTGGAGAGTAGCCTGGGGAAAATCCAGGGAAAAACCTCCGGCGTGACCACACGTGTGGTTTGGATCACTGGAATACTCTAAGAGTTTGCGCTGCACTGAGATTAGTTGAGCGGTTTCAACCGTCTCTGAGGTGCGAGTGGAATCGAGCTACTGGGAGTTTTGTCGCTGGTTCACTAAACCTAGCCTAGCTTAGAAGAGTCCAGCAAGAAACTCAGCTAGGCCCGACCTGGGTCGGACTGACTCTACCCGGTGTGCGGCGGTACCGGGACGAATAGGGACTATATGTGTCACTATTGTCGTCTTGTCTGCAATGGGTGGCTTTCAACGTTAACAATCTATTAATTGACAGTTACACAGGCTCTAACATCCCTAGTATTTTTTCCATAGAAAAATACCGGTATCCGATCCCTGCACGGAACTAGCTCGATTTGAGTGTGATTGTCCCCCAAATATTTTAAGAGTACGTCAATTCATCTACATTTTATCAATGAATGTAAATTCATAGAATTCACACGTTCCAAGGCAGCGAGAGCCATTTAAGCAAATGTAAACTCGATTACTTCTGTCATACAGTTGAATTTCAAATGTCTGTATCTTGCTCCGACACGGCATTGGACTAAACGGCCTGTTGATGTTGATTCAAATAAAAATGAACTCTAACGAGTAAATGTTAAGTCTGCAAGTAGAATGGAGATATTGGGTGACTCATTTAGCTGGGGTTTTACGGCTTATCCGTGCATTATTGATAACGGAAGCGTTAATAAGGATTTCTTTGAAGCAATCGAACAATAAATATTAACTAACTAGCGACCCGCCCCGGCTTCGCACGGGTGCACTATTTTGGATGTTATTATACATATAAACCTTCCTCTTCAATCACTCTATCTATAAAAAAAAACCGCATCAAAATGCGTTACGTAGTTTTAAAGATTTAAGCATACATAGGGATATAGGGACAGAGAAAGCGACTTTGTTTTATACTATGTAGTGATAGTAATAGTTGCTTATAGCACAGAGGTAAGTAACAGTACCTAATATCTATTAGTAGTAATTTTTCAACTAACTGCTTTTAAATATAAAAGCATTTTTTACAAGATTCGCCAATTTATTTTCACCACACTAGCGCAGAAAGCCCTTCTTTATTCTTTAAAAACAGATAGCAAAACTGCATTTTATCCACAAGAGTGCAATGAATATTTGAAATCCGACCGTGATATTTATAACTTTTTTAAACATGTAAAGGCTAGTCCAAGTCCAGCATCAATAATTTTATATTGTGCTGTTGTGTTAAAAAAACTAGTACTTACGCCAAAGCTAGTGGACTCCGGGCATCCAACTATATTTAAGATGCAACTGTACTGGAATATAGCTAGGACGAGGAGGAGCAAAAATAAATTCCTCGCTCTAGTGAGGTGATAAGATTATACACGGCTGCAAATTTATTTTACGTCTCGCGTGTTGCAACACTCGTTACGCTCAGGATACTATTTTTGAAACACTCGCTTCGCTCAGGACTCTATTTTCAACCATAGAATCCATTCACTAGCTCGTAGTTCAACCCTAGAATCGATTTTTTTTTTAATTTATTTCTTACAAAAAAAGTTTACATTCGTTTACACTATAACTTCGCCAAACTGCATCACAGTTTGTTGGCGAAAGAAACACTCTTTATTTTTTACTCAGCCATCTAAATATGTTAGTAACATTATTTTACCTACTTAATTTCACCTTACTTAAAAATACATACATATTTTTTATTTTTTTATCATGCGGGCATTTTCGCTAGCTCATGTTTCAATTCCACTCTCTCGGTTAAAATACAACTTTGCACCCTTTTATAAAGAATAACTTTTATTCATACAATACCATGAGCAGTGTGTTTTGCCGCAAAAATCTTTTGCGCACTTCGTTGAGATAGCCTGAACTAGTTCATGATAAGATAACCCACATTCCTTTACTCTATGACTCATTCAATGCAGGAATCGCGAGATAAGGACCGACATACAACTTTCACCCGCAACAGACAAGGACAGGGCAAAGCATTCAGGACACTGCAAACAGGGATCGCAATATAACTTCCCTGTGAATACAAACGAGACAGGTGCTTTGTTAGTGAAAGAGTGCGTATTGTGGCATTGTGAGGTGAGAAAAGGACGCAATGAAAGTATGAGTCATACTGAAATTCGGGATTATTAAGAGTGAGTCATAGTAAGGATACGGATTCTTGGAAGGATCGCGTTACTCAATAAACTGAAAGTGACTTTGGGAATATTTTATTATTGTCAGGAGTAATAAAACGGTTAGTTTATGCCTGCGTTATCCAGAACTGTATACTTTCAGAAAAGGTTCTAGAATATAGATACAGGGCAGGCGTATCCAGAGGGGGGGATAGTTGGGATTTATCCCCCCCCCCCCCAAACGTTTTAGGTTGTTTCAATGTTTGTCCCTCCCCCGAATCAAAAGTCTGGATACGTACCTGATACAGGGGCATTCTACTTTTTCATGTACATAATTTTCAGACAGTTTTTTTTTTATTTCAGTTTTTGAATACTTGGACCTCACTTCATATTTTTATATTGTTATTTAGAAAGAGGTTTAATTGCAATATCACTTCCGATAGTTTTGGTAATTAACGAACCACAACTAATATCCATAAATCGAGTAACTCAGTGGGCCTTGGATGTCTCACTATTTGTATGAAAAACATGATTTTTAAAGTTGTGTTACCCACCTTTTACAGCAATATGTTAATATTTAAGTATTTTTACCTATAAATTCCTTTTATTAGGTTCAGGTGGTATTTCGAAATCCTTCTTTTGTACACTAATTCAATACATATCATAGAATTATTATTGCAATAGAAAACTGGTCATGAAAAAGTAGAATGGCCCACAGTCGTGGGCACCAATATTTAAACATTTTTGGACTTTATTTCGTAAAAATCTTAAATGGTATTGATTCACAAAATTAACGTGTAACATATGCAATGATTCATTGTGTACTCGGCCGGTTCATTGAATACCTAGCCCTGGTTCAGCCTGTGCCATACATGGTACATAGAGAGCCATCTCTGGTCTTTTAAAAAATCTCGTCTTCTATTGATCCAAAATTAAAGCTAGATAAATAACGAACGGCACATCAATATTGTAAAAAAATCACATTCACACAGAGGGCTGTCTTATTAAGCTACGGTGGTTCATTGTTGGCTACCTGACCCCAATCGAGCCGGTCGGTGACCGAGTTTGCCCCGGTTTGTGGACCTTCTCGTTTTTAGCTTGATTTAAACTTAAATTAAAACTTTATGAAGTTACTGTTAGCGACCCGCCCCGACTTCGCACGGCTGCACTATTTAATGGATGTTATTATACATATAAACCTTCCTCTTCAATCACTCTATTAAAAAAAACCGCATCAAAATCCGTTGCGTAGTTTTAAAGATTTGAGCATACATAGGGATATAGGGATATAGGGACAGAGAAAGCGACTTTGCTTTATACTATGTAGTGATGGTACAACCAAAATCTACTAGAGTCCGACCACGCTAACTCTCATCATCATCATCATCATCATTTCAGCCGAAAGACGTCCACTGCTGAACATAGGCCTCCCCCAAGGCTCGCCATTTAGACCGGTCCTGTGCCGTTCGTTTCCACGCTAACTCTGCATTGAAATAATTTGGCAACACTACCTCTAACATCACAGTTTCATACAAATATGACGTATAATGCACAGTGTTGCCAAATGCCTTGCAGAGTTAGCGTGGCCGGACTCTAAGTACTTGAGACAGATCAGTGAAAGGAGCTTCATACATTATTTTCTTCAATTGCTTCACATTGCGCAATATGTTCAATACAATAACGGCGGGAGCGCTCGTGGCCCAGCGGCACCCGCGTACCAAGTGCGGTATGCGAGGTTAAGCAACGTCGGCCCAGGTCAGTTATTGGATGGGTGACCGCTTTGAGGGGTTATTAACTGAGCGCTCCCGTGCTTTGGAGGGCACGTTAAGCCGTTGATCCCGGCTGCTGTCTAATAATAGCAGTCGTTAAGCCAAGTTAGAAGCCTTCGGGCGGCTCGAGAACTTCTAACAGTCAAGTTGCCCACTCACTTGACAAGCCTAATTCCAATAATATCGGGTTTCCCCTCAGGTTGGAAAGTCAGATGGCAGTCGCTTCCGTAAAAACTAGTGCCTACGCCAAGTCTTGGGATTAGTTAGCGGACCCCGGGCATCCTTCAGTATGCAACTGTACCGGGATAACGCTAGGAGGACGATGACAATAACGGCATTTCGCGTATACCGCAAGCATTGAAATTAATATAATGTGAATGATCGCTGTTTAATGAACATTGCTCAATGAGGGCTATCGCGTATGAATTCGCCGCTAGAGGCGCTAGTGTAGCGCGAGGTCTCCGAAATGTCAAATATCACTCTTTGTGGTTGCGCTACGCGGGTTAATATCTAATTGGAACAATATGGTGACTATTTTTCAAAACCTGAGCTTGATTATGGCAAATATGAGTTACGGGTCAATGACTGTCAGTTCTTTGAGACAGTTTTGTCTTTCGGAAACTTATTTCCTCCTTTATTTCCTAACAAAACGGGACTGCGCTACAATGTGGGATGTTGGATATTTTTACGGTACGGTTTTAAGGTATTCAATATGATTTAAACGTAAACTTCGTTCTCATGCCCATAATAACCAATAAAAAAAAATTGATAGCTGGACCGTACTCGACAGTGGCGCCAACTGGTGAGCACAAAAACGATAGCCCTCATTCCGAACTTTATAGGTGTAGAAATCAAATATTCTTAAAGTGTAGTCCGTATTTGGTAACGTCCTAAAAAGTTAGATTGCCAGATTGTTATTTTCTTTATAAGTAATTTAAGTACAATACAAGGTTATTAATAATTCAATAGTTTGAATAGAAATCTTCAATATACTGGTGAGGGAAGAGCTGGCGACTTCCTCGCACAACGTATCATCATTGCGATACAGAGAGGAAATGCCGCCAGCACCCTCGGTACAATGCCACAAGGTCGTTAGTTTTTAATATTATCTAAATTATTATTATTTGACGACCGGTTTAGCCTAGTGGGTAGTGCACTTGCCTGTGAAGCTGACGGTCCTGAGTTCGAATCCCGATCAGGGCAAATATTTGTGTGATGAGCATGAATATTTGTTTCTGAGTCTTGGATGTTTTCTATGTATTTAAGTATTTATATCTATTAAATATATCGTCGTCTAGTACCCATAACACAAGCCTTCTTGAGCTTACTGTGGGGCTAGTTCGATTTGTGTAAGATTGTCCTCTAATATTTTTTTTTTTAACGCTTGTAAATCAATAAAAAAATAATTAATAATTGAGGGCGGTGTAGACGGCGGGGCCGTGGGGCGCAGAGGCCAGGGACTTTGTCAGGGATTTGGGTCGACGGCTGAGGGAGAGGGGTTGCGATCCTCGGTCCGGATCGTTCTTGGCTCAACAGATCTCTTTGGCCATTCAGCGTGGCAACGCCGCCGGGGTTATGGGAACCTTCGAGCCATCTACGATCCGGGGCGGTCCTTTATGTTAAGTTAACTTGACGAAGCATGTTGCGAATTTCATTTTTGGATTAATAGTACATTAATTGGTTAATTTATGGAGTAAATGGTCAAATTGTTATCTTACACTGCTAACATGCCACATAAAGATTATTAATAATTATGTAGAAAATTATAACGATTCTATTGAACAATCCGATTTAAGTATTCCACGAAATCGGATATGGATCCGACATGGACTGGAGCGAGGGCAAACTGCCACAGGCTCAAGAGCGCAGTAGCGACACTCTGGATCAGGGGCGATACCGCGAACAGCAAACGAAGTTCTCCCTCTCTGTCGCACTTGCAAGTTTGCACATAAGTAAGACAGAGAGGGAAAACTTCGTTTGTGGTTCGCGGTAGCCCCTCTGAGGGGCTGCTCTGAACATCGAAACCGATTCGTGTCGCGCCGTCCCTTTCACTCATATAGTGTATAACACGAGAGTGAGAGAGACGGCACGATACGTAGTTCTGAATTCGAAGTACAGGCCCTGAGGGGCTACCGCGAACCACAAACTAAATTTTCCCTCTCTGTCTCACTTATATGCAAACTTGCAAGTGCGACAAAGAGGGAAAACTTCGTTTGCTGTTCGCGGTAGCGCCCCTGATCTTTACATGGGAGGAATGGAACGAGAAAGTGGTTGTGAAAGAAACAAAAGACAAACTACATTTCCATGATACGATACAATTAGCAGTACGCACGATATAACATTGCATAATATGACGACATGTTATCTACGCAAGCGGCTTTTTTATTTTGAAACGTTTCACTTGTCTACTGTAAGCTACCAATAATTAACAAAAGGGATATTTAAATATGTAATTGGGATTTTTATACGAACGTGTGGAGTTTTGCTCAGATCTGCGTCTTTACAAGTTCCTAACCTAGGCTTCAAGAGCTTTACATATACTCATACTCATACTCATTTATTAATAAAATATAAAATTTTATATGTCAAGAAAATAAGGTACGGTAAGGTTTTTAAAAGAGGTAGGGCACAGCAAAATGTCATCTTGCTCGAATTTGGAGCAGCCCAACTGGAGAAGTACCTCCGCCTTGCAGAAGACCACAGCCATAATAACATTATCTACTATACAAGTATGTAGCGTTGTGTTCCTGGAGGTGAGCAAGGTTTCCAGAGCTCCCGAGGACGCATTGTGTTGAGAGCGAGGGACCTAAATGTGTTCCTTCTGCTGTCCACACAGTGCATCCTCAAATCTTATAAAGGGTCGGCAACGGGCACGTGACTCCTTTGGAGTTGCGGGCGTCTATAGGCTGCGGTGGCCGCTTACCATCAGGTGGACCGTACGCTTGTTTGCCACCGGCGTTGTATAAAAAAAGGTACATAATTATATAATAGGTATGTTAGTTAGTATGTAAGAGACACAATTTTAAATCAAGTAATTAACATGCCGAAGATTGACTTCTGACATGCACATTAAGCCGTCGTTTACCGGCGAAAAAAATAAACAATATCATTATTTTGTAATGAGCCCTGGGATTCTAGGGACCGGTAGACGACGGGTGAATATCCACCAAAGGCGTATTTTGGCAGTTATATTAAATTTCTAGTTTGCTGCGTGCGCTACTGTGTTTCCCACCCTGTACGAGGTCAGGGTCGCGCGTTGCCCGCGGCGCGCCCCGTGAACTGTGTCAGCTGACTGACGCTAACTCGCTGAGTAACGCTCGCAACACCGGAAGCCTTTTCACGCGGACTGTACCACCTCAGATTCGGTTGAAACCGCTCAACCAATCTCACTGGAGCGCAAACTCTTAGAGTATTAGTGTTCCAACCTCTTACCTGCTTATTCATAAAACTTAACAAACCTCTGCTAACTAAAATGTTCTTTGTCCCATTCTCACAAACGTCAATGTCAAAGTGACAAATAAGGACAAACGAACTTTAGCGGCTTGTTAACTAATATAGGTTTGATAGATGTTTATGAATAAGGGGGTTAGAGTATTACAGTGTTCCAAACCACACGCGTGGTCGTGTGGTTTTCCCCTGGATTTCCCCCAGGCTACTCTCCAACCACGCACTCCTATCGCTTTATTGGGCCGACCTATGAAGCCACAGTCAGGTTCAAGAAAAAGCGGACTGTACCTTATTCGCTAATTGCTAACTAGCCTCGATGCATTGGTGGACACTGAGCCAGACGCCAACACCATAGAAATAATCATCATCATTAAAAAGAGCTCTTGTCTGTGGAGTATTTTCAATTTCTCTCTCTCGTACGTTATTACAGAAGAATAGAAAGCAATAGAATCGCTCCTCGAGGGAAGTGGACATCAATGCTGATAAAGGGCCATTCTACTTTTTCATGTACATAATTTTCAAACACTTTTTTTTAAATACAGATGTTGGAAAACCTGGCCCTCACTTCATATTTTTGTATTTTTATTCAGAAAGTTTCATTGCAGTATCACTTCCGATAGTTCTGGTAATTACCGAACTTACAGCTAATATCCATAAATCGAGTAACTCAGTGGTCCTTGGATGTCTCACCATTTGTATGAAAAAATGGTTTTTACCACCTTTTACAGCAATATGTTAATATTTAAGTATTATTACCTATAAATTCCATTTATTAGGTTGAGGTACTATTCCGAAATCCTATTTTTGTACACTAATTCAATACATATCATAGATTTCTTTTTTGTAATAGAGAACTGGTCATGAAAAAGTAGAATGACCCTAAAGTGTTAATCTCGACTTAAGATGGCCCATTGTGCATAGTTCATTTCTTTCCTATTCGGGCTCTGTCAACAGACCCCCCCAATGACACCACCCATAATGATATGTGAAGTTATTTACGTGTACTAATAGCAGCTTATCTTCAATCTAACCTTTTATCTTTTATCTTTGGACGTGGAGTCCTGTCTGTTTGCAAGGACACAGTGACTACGTTAATACTAGTAAATAAATAAATAAATAAATATTAGAGGACAATCTTACACAAATCGAACTAGCCCCACAGTAAGCTCAAGAAGGCTTGTGTTATGGGTACTAGACGATGATATATTTAATAGATATAAATACTTAAATACATAGAAAACATCCAAGACTCAGAAACAAATATTCATGCTCATCACACAAATATAGGCCCTGACCGGGATTCGAACCCAGGACCGTCAGCTTCACAGGCAGGTGCACTACCCACTAGGTTAAACCGCGGGGTAATCACGTAACTTTATGTACTACCGTTAGATAGATTTTAATGTCAATTTTGAAGTATAAATTGCTGAGCTAATGTCATGTTTTTTGTACCCGACGCTAGTACATAATTGAATGAACGATTGAATGGAAATCCCATACTAAAGTAAGAAATTGATCAAATGATTGGAAACACGTAACTTTTTGACGGTAAAATTGTACGGTATAAATATGTCAATTACTGCGTGACAAAGTCATCGTCAGTCATCGTGTCTGTCATGTCATAACAATGAATTAAACAAAGATTTTGGTCATGATTTGGGTTTATTAATTAGTGAAAATGCCCCAAATTTCCTTGAAATGTCTTTAAAACACACGATCGAGTTTAAAATTCCCTAAGCACTTTAAATAAAACGAAAAGTAAGTAACAACAAATGTCATGGTCATGTGGTATTTATTTGCTCACATTCGTATTTACTAATATATTTGGTATAATTATGTGTTTCTTTTCAGGATGTACATAAACCAGATTCCCCATCTCTTGGTGGTGACGCGATGCTGCAAGATGCAGAGTGTGAAAGATAAAACGAGGGAAACTATGAAGTAACACGAACCAAGCAAAATAGCATGCCATATTATTCATCGCTGAAATATAGAAGTGTTAATTTATAAGTATGTACTTTTTCATATACGTGCCCCGCGTGTCGATGTATGCTTGTCGATTTATGAAAAGTAATAGGACGACATAAATTACCTAGTCTCCGAATCCTTTAAACATGAGTTTATTAAGTCCACTTGGGATGCTATTTCTGTCTTCCTTTGTAACCAGCGTGTAATGTGAATCTTCGGTATGTACATAAGATGTATTATATCCCGCGCCTCTACCTGTTGTCCCTACCAAATAGATAATACTCCGGCGGATCCGCGCGGGTAGGTAGGTAAAGTAACACAAGAGTTATACACAAATGTCAAATGTTTTAGATGATACAACGAGATTGCGAAGCCGTCGTTGGTGCTGGTGAGCTTTTAATTCCGCGCGGATTTACTGCCAAGAAAAAATCCTACTCGCATGAAGAGAGAAGAAAGTTGTATAAAGACATGATGTTATTTCTTAATATATTTTTGTATTTTTTCGTTGTTGTTTACATTATTTAAATACCTAAATAATACGTTTCGTCATTCATTAGGTATAAGCAGGTACATACGAATACACTATATTGAAATTGTGTGTATGCTATTGCATCGACTTATGTTCATTAAATTCTTCTAAAATGATATTACTCTGACTTTGCAAATAGAATGAAGAAGGAGTTTCATTAATCTTTTCTATTCAAACGGTAGCGACGCGTGGGCAGGTCTATAAAGCTTGTGGGGTGTACATAGATTACTATCAAGGCACATATCGCACCCAAAGCAGCGTATAGGTCAGCTCAGAGCAATAAACTTGGCGAGAACAAGAAGACAAGGGACTATTACGATTACGTAGTTGAGCTTAAAATACATTAATCTCGAATAATATTGTAGATGCAATAATGTAATCCATGTGTGAAAAGAATAAATAAATAATAATAATAAATATTAGAGGACAATCTTACATAAACCGAACTAGCCCCATAGTAAGCTCAAGAAGGCTTGTGTTATGGGTACTAGACGACGATATATTTAATAGATATAAATACTTAAATACATAGAAAACATCCAAGACTCAGAAACAAATATTCATGCTCATCACACAAATATTTGCCCTGACCGGGATTCCAACCCAGGACCGTCAGCTTCACAGGCAGGTGCACTACCCACTAGGCTAAACTAGATTACAAAGACTGGGGTTTCCCTCAATCACCTCTCAATGAAGTAACTAGTAATGTATATGCAATAACTTATTCTACTTGACGCTAGATGTCTAGTTGAACCCATTTCGTTTTATACAAAAGCAACGGTAAAATCCGGTAGTCTTCTTCTAGCATTAAGAGGCTGGATAGGTACTTTAACTTTTAAAAATAATAAACTGACAGGGCGTGTCACATAACAATTTAGAAAAAATGAGTACAACGAAATAAATACAATTATTATGTAATATTTAGTCCAGAGCAATATTAAACACTTATTTGGTGAATTTCGCGTATAAAAATCATTTTTTCATAATGGCTCGTATCGAATAGTTGGCTATGGTAGTTCACTTAAGTAACGACTTTATCTGCTACTACGCGCCAAGGGTAAGTAATTTTATTACATATCACTAATAAATAGTGTGCATGTTACAACATAACACCATGGCATAACTCATTATCATTAGCTGAATAGACGTCCACTGCTGGTCATAGGCCTTTCCCGGAAAATGCCTTGCTGATCGGTCGCGTGTCGTCCCAGGTCTTTTGACTCTAACGTCATCAGGCCACCTCGTAAGGAGCCTTCATTCACTGCGTCATCCGATACGCATTCGTCACTCGAAAGGTCGCTGGCGTGGGTTAAGCAGACACTATGGTGTCGATAGCGTCCATAGGCTATGGCCTATGGACGCTATCGACTCCTAAAGAATCACAAGCACGTTGCCGAGCCTTATTAAGTTTAGGATTCAGGGTCAGGGATATGTAAATGGGTATTTTGGTGTTATGAAATTGCGGATTTTTGAGACTATGGATGCGTGGGTGATACTGATAATAATACTGAGTCAAATGAGGAATGTCCTTATTATAAACTGTAGCATTTTTAGTTTCTACGGCTACTATAATATACATAATCTGTAGCCAGGCTCATGATAATTCAGATGCTATTTCAAGATGTTCATTACTATGCTCTAACTTCTTCTTTCAGTGCAGCAATTGTGAATTGCGTATTTTTAGGCAACATGTTAAAGATGACTATTTCTTACATTTCTTACACATGGTTATGATGATAATTTGATAAAATGAAAATCTATAACCGCCACCCTGCTGCCTGGTCCACAAGATCTCCTTACCTCAAGGCAAGTAAGTTTTTTTATTGAGTAATCTCTAAAATATAGTATGAACACTTGGGACTCCAGAAGAATCACAAGGTCGTTGCCGAGCCTTTATTGACATAAGGATTTGTTGTGTTGATAGCTAGAGACAAGTGACGCACTCTGAAAATAGTGCATCCTCGGGAGTTCTTGTGACTTTATATACTCACTACCAGGAACACAACATCGTATACCTAAAGAGCAAGCAGTGATGTTATTATGGCTGCGGTCTCCTATAAGGTACAGTCAGGGTCAGAGAGAAAAAAAAACGATTTGAGTTATAAGGTTCCGTAGTAAACAAGGTACTCTTATACAAAGTGCAAAAAGATTCCGTTTTGTGGCGCATTTCTCATATAGTTTTATATGACACGTCACAAAACTGACACAAAGTATTAGATGGTAAATCGAGGACATTTTTAAAATGGAACCCTTATAGTTTCGTCATGTCTGTCCGTCTGTTCGTCCGTCCGTCCGTCCGTCCGCCCGCCCGTCCGTCCGTCCGTCCATCCGTCCGTCCGTCCGTCCATCCGTCCGCCCGTCCGTCCGTCCGTATGTCACAGCCGATTTACTCGGAAACTATTAGCACTATAATTATGAAATTTAGTAAGAAAGTGTATTTTATGAACCGCTATATAAAAGTAATGTGATATTAGAAATATATATTAAACGAGAGTCCCGTAGCGGCGTTCCGACGCCGCTAAAATACGGAAATTCTCCTTCAGAAAAGGAACAACTGAAGGTACAAATACGTTTCTTTAATTTTGTGCCTCTCTTAGGAACACCAAAAACATGTAAAAAAGGGTTCTTAAAAAACGACAGTTCCTTTTCATTGTCACATTATGCCGGACCAAAACCATGCCTAATAGTAGACTGCTAGCTAAGTTAGTTTTCCGGACAACGTGGATGCGGCACATCATCATCATCATCAGTCGTTCCGTCAATGCTGAGGACATAATGTCCAATTCTTGCTGACCAGACTCCTCCATAGGCTCCTGTCACCCACCTTATGGATGGCCTCCTCTGCAGATATAGTTACAGGATACCACCAGTGATTTGGGTATTCCGTCTAGCGGGTAGTCTGCCTCGGGACCTCTGGCCCTCAACTTTTCCCGTCATAATATTTATCTACTGGCTATCCGAACGTCGTGAGAGGTGTTCCAAATATATATGAGGATGCGGTCCTGACATACTGTCGATAGTCGACAGCTTAACGTAGCTGGATGGACTGGTTTGTTCGCCTTGCAGTCCATGGTATTACAGATTTTCTCTCAAAATATTGAATATGCGAAGAGTTTGTATAATTATAATTTTTATTGAAATAAAAAGGTCATGAGGTTTGTATGCATGTATTGTAGATATCCCTTACATGGTTTTTGGGCGAGCGTAGTCTCCTGACATAAGTACATTTATTACTTAAAAGGAGATTCCAACCTTGCTTTTGTTAAACTTTTTTTTAACCAATAGGTATGAAAGTAAGTATGTATTGAATCGCACAAACGTGTTGCCCAACCAATATCCTCGTAATGCGTCCTGCTTAACATCAGTTTAACTATTTTTCAGCTAAAATATGGCGGTCCGTCGCTCTCAATACAGCTCCACCTCTGAAGCTCTGGCATTCTTGGTTGCCAGGAACACAACGCCTCATGTGTTAGTAATTATGTGTTATTGCTATATTTATATACTATTATTATGGCTTCACCAAGGAGTAGCATACTTTTCCAGTATTATAGGCTGCTCAAAATGTTAACCAAATCGGGGGTCATTATCCTCACAGCATCTTTCCGGTTGTGCCCTAAGGATATATTAGAAATCACAGGTAAGGATAGGATGGAGTTCCATCCTATCCTTACCTGTGGTATTGCATACTGGTATCCCAGATATCTTGGCTCCCACTCCCAAGCCACGCCACAGCTCAATAGCATCCAGGAATATATTCATTCCCTTACTTTCATATAAAGATATCGGTAGTAGGAGTAGTCGAAGCTATTGTATATCTGGCATGCAGCCACCTCTGCCTACCCTGGTGGGCGGTATGGGAGCCAGAAGGAAAACAAATTCCTGGGACCCAAACAGCAGCAGTATGGGAGCCAAGAGAGAAAATCGGCGGTATGGGAACCAGGAGGAATAACGTTATCCTTGGATCCCGTTGGGCAGTGGCTTGGGAGAGACGAGGAAAAGTACCACCGCTGGATCCCACAGGGCAGTTGCATGGAAGCATGACGGAAAAATATTTAGTTATCAATGGATGTTATGGCAGCCAAACGGCATCAAAATACATCTAATGATACCATGGGAGCATAGCGACAAAAACATTACGTTGCAATTCCATGGAATCATAGGCTTGGGCACCAAGTGGAAGGAGGGAAATCTAACGGTAAGCTACCAGGGTAAATGTAGTGGTAGAGATATATGGAATACGGGTAATGCTAGGCCTCTGCTCCAATATACTATACTGTCTGTTTAACCAGTTGAACATATTGGACAACTTTCCTCTATTGTTTTGAAATGTATCGTAAGAATAGTTCATTTTATTTAACGTCATAATACTGTAATTGAACTTATTGCATTTTTAAGTAACAAGTTGCTCGACTACTTTTTAAAAATTGAAGGAAAGTTATACAATATGTTCAACTGGTTAAACAGACAGTCAAACATATTGGAGAAGAGGATGCTAGGTGTCTATGGTCAGATTGATAGAACCAAGGACAAAGAAAATTACCTGTGGTACAATCATTAGGACTAACGGTGTAGGGCCACGGGCAAAGAATGATTTTTAGTTTATCATTATGGACCATTACGAAGTAAAGTCATGAAGCAATAATTAGGCAAGCCTACAGTGTGACCTTCAATTTGTCAGAAGTTTGTCAAATCCTTAGGCCCGGCACCCATTATTGGCACGGCATTGGCACGCCAAGGGATTCCTCCTCGGGCACGCCAAGATGTGGTTAGGATTGCCGGGGTTGCCGAGGCGTCCTTAGGCATGACGAGGCATCCTTAGGCATGCGCAGCCATCCTTAAGCATGCCCAGGCCTCATTAGGCATGCCGAGCATTCCTCGGCATTCCCAAGCACACCTTTGGCATGCATTGTCTATCCCGCTAGTCTAATGTGTGAGGCTGAGGAGCCCTTTGCCGTGCCGTGCCGATAGTGGACGCCTTTGCCTTCATGTACCTACTTAGTGTACACTGATGTCGGATCCGATTGAATTATAGAGAACATTCTGTCTATTGTGGATATTCAAGGAACGTCCAGAGCTATTATGTATTAAATTTGGGAAATATAAATGGTCGTTTCATTTCTGTTTGGGGACGTAGGTAGATTAACCCTCTTGATATGACAAAAACGCCTATAGGTGTTACCTGCTTACCTGGTGGTGTGGTGTGGTGTGGTGTCACGTACGTTGTCAAAGTGACCTTCGTGCTTTACACTAAAGTTCATATACAATCTCTTATGGAAAATGAGTTTGTTTGTAGGGATCACTGCCGTACATGACGCATGGCGATTAAACGGTTAACTAAAATAGGCAGGTTATGCCTACAATTCTTAAAATTTGAACCTTTTTGGACTGATTTGAAAGACTATACCGATATAAGATTATTGCAATAATAATATTGTTATGATAATGCAATTTCACCACACTTTTCATTTTATAATTCGGTGCGGGTCTAGGCTTCGGTGTATATCCAACATTATTTTACTGCCTGATAGTTCTCCTACTGCATACTAGATGTCAATATTATGGAATGCAAGTGAATTAACTGTCAACAAGTTCTCCTATTCGATACTAGATGGCATTTAGTTCTTTAAAATAAATATTATTAAATGATACAATATAAATTGATATATTTATTTGTACAGATATTATTTAAAGACTTATTAAAAGAAAATAATTTAAAATATTACAAAGGTTTTACGTCGTCACATTTACATTTGTCTTTCTGTCATACTCTTTCTGTAATAATGCGTTTTGTGTTTATCGGTTGCATGTTTAGTATTTGTGATTTAAATATAATAACTCGTGTTCATTTATCATGATCACATTTTTCCTTAATTTTAGATAAAGTGCTTTGAATTGGGTTATTATGATAATAAATTTGTGCAAAACATTGGAAGGAACAACCATTCGTTCATTGGATCACCTTTGCAATAACAGAACGTCGAATCTCATTCACCTTGTGAACGGTACGGTACGAAATGGTGTTTCTAACGTTAGTACATAAAGTTACCTGGTGCGAATTTTTGACAGGCGTTCGAACGGTCGAAAATTGACAGTAAAATCTATCTACCGTTAGTACATAAAGTTACGTGATTAGCCTGCCGGTCGTCAACTACTACTAGTGTCTTTATATAGGGAATTGACGAGAGACATCATCCTGTTCTGGATTCGTTTTCATTATCAGTGACTCTTAGAAACCATATACATCTCTAACAATATTAAATTAGTCTTAATTTTGACGCTCTGAGACCATATGTACATCTCTAAGGACGTTAGAATAGTAACTATTAATTGTATTTAGACACTCAGCGCACATGTAGGTATACATCTCTGGGATATTATATGAATTTCATTATACTCTTTGTTTAATCAGACTGAGACCTTATACATCTCTAACTGTACTGATGGTGTAATATTCGTAATAGATAATTTTGCAAGTTTATTTTCACTTTCGGTATGACATTAATTTTGTTATATTTGTAATCTCGAAATTATTATTCTTTCTTGAGCTGTAAATTAATATTCTGACATGAAAAATGTATTCTTATAGCTAGACTTTCTTATGTGAAAGTGCCCTTGTGGCCTATTTGCAGAATAAATGTTTGATTTTGATTTTGGACCAACGCTGGCAGTTCAGGTCTCGGTAGTTGACCGCTGCGGGTTCAGGGATTATGTCTCCTTCCCCACGAGGTGACTAATATCGCCTGACCCCTTGGTCTCCCTGGCAAATGGTAGCTAGTCGATGCTATCACAAAGGCAAGTGTGATCACGCTCTGAACCAACCTGTGAAGTTGAAGGTCGATCATTGACCGTTAGGGCCGACGTTCAGGGATTATGTCACCTTCCGACTCACAGTGAGCTGACTAACGCCGCAAGCCCCTTGGTTGCCATGGCAACTGCTAGTTTGTAATGTTAATGCACGAGACGCGAAGGGTATGATATCTCTCCACGAATGTAAAAATTGAGGATGGATGAACGTGCTACAGTTAGTTACGAATATAAGCAACGTGGGCTCAGGTCAGTTCTTGGATGGGTGACAACCTGTGAAGTTGAAGGTCGATCATTGACCGCGAGGGCCGACGTTCAGGGATTATGTCACCTTCCGACTCACAGTGAGCTGACTAACGCCGCAAGCCCCTTGGTTGCCATGGCAACTGCTAGTTTGTAATGTTAATGCACGAGACGCGAAGGGTATGATATCTCTCCACGAATGTAAAAATTGAGGATGGATGAACGTGCTACAGTTAGTTACGAATATAAGCAACGTGGGCTCAGGTCAGTTCTTGGATGGGTGACAACCTGTGAAGTTGAAGGTCGATCATTGACCATTAGGGCCTACGTTCAGGGATTATGTCACCTTCCGACTCACATCAGAGCTGACTAACGCCGCAAGCCCCTCGGTTGCCATGGCAACTGCTAGTTTGTATGTTAAGTTATGCATGAGACGCGAAGGGTATGATTTTCTCTCCACGAGTGTCAAAATTTTGCATGGATGAACTTGCTATAGTTAGTTACGAATATAAGCAAGTGGGCTCAGGTCAGTTCTTGGATGGGTGACAACCTGTGAAGTTGAAGGTCGATCGTTGACCGTTAGGGCCGACGTTCAGGGATTATGTCACCTTGCGACTCACAAGCTGACTAACGCCGCAAGCCCCTTGGTTGCCATGGCAACTGCTATTTTGTAATGTTAAGTTATGCACGAGACGCGAAGGGTATGATATTCTCTCCTCGAATCTAAAAATTGAGGATGGATGAACGTGCTATAGTTAGTTACGAATATAAGCAACGTGGGCTCAGGTCAGTTCTTGGATGGGTGACAACCTGTGAAGTTGAAGGTCGATCATTGACCGCGAGGGCCGACTTCAGGGGTTATGTCACCTTCCGACTCACATCAGAGCTGACTAACGCCGCAAGCCCCTCGGTTGCCATGGCAACTGCTAGTTTGTAATGTTAAGTTATGCACGAGACGCGAAGGGTATGATATTCTCTGCACGAATGTCAAAATTTTGGATGGATGAACTGAAATGTAGTTAGTTACGAATATAAGCAACGCGGGCTCAGGTCAGTCCTTGGACGGCGCTCCCGTGTTGATATAGCAGTCGTTAAGCCAAGTTAGAAACCTTCGGACGGCTTGAGAACTTCTAACAGTCAAGTTGCCGACTCACTTGACATAATTTGACACATGTTCAAATGTATAACGTCGTGTATGTGGTCATATATATAGGAAACCATCAAATTGTCATAATAAATAGTAAATTAGACAAATTAATCAAAATCCTAGCAAAGATATGGGACGATAAAAATTCGCAAAAAGTTTTTTTTAATTGTTCAAATGTAAATTGAAAGTTACCAAATTCTCATGTTTCAATAAAAGATAAGATAAGATAATTTATTTGCAAAATGTAGTGAGTACAGTTGGAATTGTCATTTTAAGAACTTACATTTTACTTAAAGAAGCATGCAAATATTTACTTACAATCTATGAGTTATTATTTAATACATTAGGCATTATTATTACATTACTAATTAAATATTATACATGTCATTCACTATCAAAACATTAATACAATTATTTAGCTACTACAATATTAGTTATTATTCAAAATTAAATTATTTATCTTTTATTGGTTTCAAATAATCATTAATTCTATAATAACACTTATCTAAGCAAAATTTATGTAATTTGTATTTAAATTCGGGCATGTCAGAGTTCTTTATTTCTACAGGTAAATTGTTATATATTTTTATCGTCATACATAATATGTTTTTTCCGAAGAAAGCTGTCTTAGAGAGTAAAGGATAGCATAGATCAGTACCGTTTCTAGACTGATAATTTGTGGTTGACGCCTTATTCCTAAATAATCCTATGTTGTTCTTTACAAATAAACCTATTTCGTAAATATACAGTGAGGGTAATGTCATCACTTTTAATTGATGGAATAAAGGCCGACAGGACTCTGTTTGATGTGCACCACATATAGCCCTAATACATTTCTTTTGGAGTAGATACACTTTTTGAACATTACTGCAGTTACCCCAAAGTATTAAGCCATACCGCAAATTAGACATTACATGCCCGTTGAATGCCAGCAGTGCAGTTTTTTGAGATGATAGTTGAGAGAGTCGCCGCAAAAAAAGAAATTGTATGTAAACTATGACCATAAACGCAATATTTCATATACAAATTACTCTTTAAGCCTAATTCGTTTTTTCATACAACTGTATTACGAAACCGTGACGTCACAATTCACTGTCTATTAGTTTGGAGCGTTTTCAGTGCCTTTACCATGAGTTTGCATGACCGTACTCGCTAGCGACTGCGTAAACGATTTAATATGCCGATTCTTAGTTCTATTGCGTAACCGCCGGAGGCGCTGTACTTTTGCCCATACAAATTATTACGCAGTCGCTAGCGAGTACGGTCATGTAAACTCACGGTAAGGCACAGTGCTCGTTAGGTATACTTTGCCCCTCGTTTTCGTCTTCTGTGTTGCTCTAATTGTATTGGTCCCATACAAACATTTAATCATCTCTAAAAACTGGTTGGAATGGAACACAAAAATAGTCAAATAGCCAGTTATCAGGTCGTATGGAACCGAACTGATTTCTGCTTTCAATTTCAATTTCAATGAAATGAAATGAAATCATTTATTCTTCAATTTAGGCATGTTACATGCACTTATGAATGTCAAAAAACTACCACCGGTTCATAAAATAAACCTCTGCCTCGAGAAGAACCGGCGTAAGAAACTCGGCGGGGTGTCATTTTTTCAAAACAATATACAATGTATATATACAGTATCATAATACTACAGAATTCAAATGCTACAATATAAACATACATACATATTTTTTAATAATTAAATACAAAATTTGAGTAGCAACAGATATTTCAAAGCTATTACAGTTTCCCGGTAACCTCCGCCATCTTGTCCTTCAAGAAGGCAGGTTCAAGGTAACAACGACAAGGTCGCGGCCTTCGATGAATTGTGTCATCGGCTGAGTAATCCGACTCATGGCTAGGCTTGTCAGACCGTTGGTCGACGAAGTGTCGCAGAAGATTCATTGATCTTACAAACCCCACAGATTCATTTCCCACATGATACACTGACTTTACTAATTATTTACTTAATTGTAGATATACAGCAGTATTCTCAGATTAATAGTAGTTTATGCAACTGATACTGAGAGGTCACGTTTTACACGAGTGTGGTTTTATGAAACGAGCGTTAGCAAGTTTCATAATAGGATCAAACGAGTATTTTAAGGCCTAATTATGTATGGTTGTATAAACTACTTTATCTACATCTTTCATGTTTTGAGGCACCATTGCGTTGAAAGTGCAGGAGTTCGAGTTCGTGAGCTCGTTGAAGTCTTTTTGAGCACGAGCCTGTATCGTAATGGGCGGAGATGGCCATAACGATACCGTTTTTGATGCTGTTATGACCGTCTCCGCCCCGGACCGGCGCGATATTGTAAAGTTGGTCCTTACCTACACTTTTTGAGCACATAAAAGAGGATTTACTGTATGGGTGTAGATAAAGGAAATTTAGGTATATCCATATCCCCACGCTTTACGAGTAGTACTTATAAGATTGTACATACTGTACTTAGTCTTTGCCACAAACATCTTCATGAAATGGTTATTTGTTTTACAAGGGTGCAGTTGTATTTTAACCGCGAGTGTGGAATAACGAGACGTAAAATAACTTTGCAGCCGTGTATAACACAAATCTTTTCACCTCACTAGAGCGAGGATTTTAAATATAGTTGGATGCTCGGGGTCCCACTATCTAGTCCCGAGATTTGGCGTAAGTACTAGTTTTTTAACACAACAGAACAATACGAAATTATTGTTGCTGGACTGTCTGGACTGGCCTTTACATGTTATTATTATGTTTAAAACCGGCCAAGGGCGAGTTGGACTCGCGCACGAAGGGTTCCGTACTAGTATCTATAAAACAGCAAAAATAACTTAACCAAAATTACAGTTAAATCAACCTATCTCAAAAACTATAAGAGATACTTTGATCAAACCAAAAATCGTTGAAAGAGTTAATTAGCATGCATCACCTCTATTTTTTTTAGAATTTTATACCCCGTAGTTATAAAAATAGAGGGGGGGGGACATACTTTTTACGACTTTGAGAGCTGATATCTCAAAAACCGTTCACTTTAAGAAAAATGTTTTTTAGAAAACTTTATATCATTTTAAAAGACCTTTCCATTGATACCCCACACGGGTATGTACATCGAAAAAAAAATTTTCATCCCTCAGTTACATGTATGGGGGGCCCCACCCCCAATTCTTTTTTTTACTATTTAGTGTCATAATTTTGTAGCGGTTCATACAACACATATTCCCATCAAATTTCATCACTGTAGTACTTATAGTTTCCGAGTAAATCGGCTGTGACAGACGGACAGACGGACAGACGGACAGACGGACAGACGGACATGACGAAACTATAAGGGTTCCGTTTTTGCCATTTTGGCTACGGAACCCTAAAAAGATACAAATAGCACGTTCGTATTTTAAATATTATTTGCCCTCTAATGGATAAAATGCAGTTTTGCTATCTGTTTTTAAAGAATAAAACCGGCCAAGTGCGAGTCGGGCTCGCGCACAAAGGGTTCCGTAGCAGCAAAAATCAACCTATCTCAAAAACTATAAGAGATACTTTGATCAAACCAAAAATCGTTGAAAGAGTTAATTAGCATGCATCACCTCTATTTTTTTTAGAATTTTATACCCCGTAGTTATAAAAATAGAGGGGGGGGGACATACTTTTTACGACTTTGAGAGCTGATATCTCAAAAACCGTTCACTTTAAGAAAAATGTTTTTTAGAAAACTTTATATCATTTTAAAAGACCTTTCCATTGATACCCCACACGGGTATGTACATCGAAAAAAAAATTTTCATCCCTCAGTTACATGTATGGGGGGCCCCACCCCCAATTCTTTTTTTTACTATTTAGTGTCATAATTTTGTAGCGGTTCATACAACACATATTCCCATCAAATTTCATCACTGTAGTACTTATAGTTTCCGAGTAAATCGGCTGTGACAGACGGACAGACGGACAGACGGACAGACGGACAGACGGACATGACGAAACTATAAGGGTTCCGTTTTTGCCATTTTGGCTACGGAACCCTAAAAAGGGCTTTGCGAGCTAGTGAGGTGAAAATTCTTTAAGACCATTGAAAGTAACTTATTTCATATTATTACCTATGCTCTGTGAGGGTACCATACATAATTTAGAATCTCTCCCGTTGCAACAAACCCCCATAAACATTTTAGTCTCTTGGTAATTACGATTATTTTCCATCATATACTATGAAGCTAGGCATAGGCCACACAGCTGTACAGTCGCGAACCGGGATTGTTACCACTAGCCATTATCCGTAATTTAGCCGTGTAGTGAATGGCAGACGTTACCCGATATCGTTTCAGTCCTTACACGACCAAGAGGCCGATTTTGATTTGTATGTGTTCGTAACTTGGGGGCAGATTTTTGAGTGACGTACGCTCGATTTTTCACTCGACTGTCAAGAAACTATGATGATTTAACAGATGTCGAGTGAAAAGTCGAGCGTACGACACTCAAAAATTTACGAACATTGTAAAATGGCTTAACAACCCCAGCGCGGTTACCGCGAACTGAAAACGAACGAAGTTCGAATTTCTCCTTCGCTGCCGCACAAATTAGCAAGTGCGACAGAGAGGGAGATATTCGAACTTCTTTCGTTTTCGGTTCGCGGTAGCCTTCAGGGCTTGTACTCCGAACTTCGTATCGTGCTGTCCCTTTCACTCTCGTGTTATACACTATATGAGTGAAAAGGACAGCACGATACGAAGTTCAAATTTTGAAGTTAGTAGTAGCCCCTCTGTTCGCGATGGTGCAGCACGAAAATTACACGTTAATCTAAATTAGATTAGGTTTCAGAGAAGCACTCGAGCGACTGTATATAGACGCGTCATGCAAACTAGAACTATCGGCCTAGTGTTTCGACGAAACTAGCGGATTCAGAGAAAGGCTGAAGTTCACGGGATGCTGGCATTACTGATTCAAATCAAAAGATTCAAAGATTCAAAGAATTAATTTGCTCAGAATACATGATAATACATAAGGTGTTGAAAATAAATATGTCCAGTGCATTCAGCCTGCATGCAGGCGTGCAATAGTACATTAATTACCAAGGGCGGTAAAACAAAGAATGTCTCAGATCGCAGGTATTTGACGCCCGAGCCGAAGGCAAGGGCGATAATTATGCGATCCGAGGCTCTCTTAATTACCGCCTGAGGTAAGTACAAAATTTTATGTCGCCCCCTGGCCAGGAAGTGGGATTTTCCGCGCGCGGAGCGTGCGGTAATTGCCACTTTATGGCCAGGTGTGACATAAACATTATTTAGGAGCGACATAATTAATCAATAATTTAATATATCTACACAATTTGCAAAATTTACGAAACAATGTCAAAGTAGTCAAAATTATAATAATGATATCAAATAATAATAATAATTCATGAATTACAATATCAATTAGGGTCCAAATATTTTCTTACACTATAAAAGCATTTGTCCAGAAGCCAGCCAGTCATTTTGTTCTTAAAACTGTAGCCTTGTAGTAATTTCATGTCACTGAGGAGCTACTCCGAAAGTTCAACTTCGTATCGTGCCGTCCCTTTCACGCATATAGTGTATGTATAACAAGAGAACAGCCCGGCATCTACTGAAGTAGGCTTTGACCTAGTTTTTGCTGGTAGCTGGAATTCGAGGAAAATTAGCGAACGTGGTTAAATTCCGCTTAAACGGAAGTGAGAATGAAAGGAGTTTGAACTATGTTTTTTTGTATAGTGATAATCCACATCGAAAGGGACCTTATGGCGGCAGGCGCTTACGTTACACCTATTCACTATTGTATTGGAACAGCGGCAATAAAGGCGTAAGTGCCGGCCGCCATAAGGTCCCTTTCAATATGGATTATCACAATAGTTTACATTAGGCTAGTTTGATAAATCTGGAATCTAAACTGTACCTACATTGCTGACCCGGCTCTGGGGATCAACATTGATTTTAAAACGCGTGCACCCAAATAAATACTTCGGAATTATGAGAAAGTAATAATGTCGTACATCATTTTCGAATGTCTAATTTTAATTCAAACCAGAGAAATTTAGAATAAAGGAAAAATTGAAAAATTTAGGCACCGAGCAGGATTCGAACCTACGACCTCCCGGCACTCGCGGCCAGTCGCTCTAGCCAACTGAGCTATAGGTGCAATCGCTACCCAGTCCCCCTTAAGGCGTACGCCTCCCTTAAGGCGTTTGTATTACCAGAGAAATAATATGATTGGGAACCTCCTGCTTTCTTTGATATGGCAATATGGCTGCCTCGCAGTTTGTCTTGATCCCATCGTCTACCAGTCCCTGGGATATCAGGGCTCATTTCAAAACAATGCTATTTTTAAGATATTTTTTGCGCTGGGGGACGATGGCTTAAGTGACGATTGGCAATTTTGTCAAAACATAACCTTTATATTTTCAATCTGTTAAAAATTGAATTCCTCGATGCAGTTAAATTAAGGGAATCAAATTCTACCTACCTACAATCTGTTACATGACAATATGTCGTTGACTGTCCACGCAGCAGCTACACTCTCGGAAGCCACCGGCGTTTTCTTAGTAAAAAGAAAAGTCGCTCCAATACTAATCCCTGAAAAAAATCTGCTCAATGTCTCTGACTGTCGACATAGCGAATTCTCAAATCTACTCGCTCAGAAAAAGTAAGATACTAGGTACTGAATTCTAGGTAACCCGAACTCCCATCACCGTCTCTAGACACGTTACATAACTTCGTAGAACAATTCAGCTTCTAGACTCCTCTTCCGCGAAATTGACCACCAGCCTCTCACGACCCTTTTTTAACAAGTTGAGGCTGCTTCAAATGAATGACTGTCTAGTTCTCCAAGTACCTGGTTAGGCTGGTAATTGAAATATTCTGTTGGTGCTAAATAAATTAGGCAGACTTAATTTTTACACATTTAGTGGGCAAATTATCACATTAAGTAAAAATAAAAATGCGTGTCTTTCATGTACACTAGAAAAACGTTAGTTATTATGTTTTAATTAGACTCGAAGATAAGAACTCGATAAAATATCATTGAATACAATACTTAAACAGCATTCACGGAAACTTATTTTTTCGTCGAAATCTCGGGCACTCTCGGAACAATACGATAATGCTGACATCTGTTACCAAGTAGTTACAAGTTTAATAGCGCCATCTGTTAATGAGTAGAATACTTATATAATACATTGTCGTAATACAGTAAAAAATCAATAGATGGCGTTAAAGTCAATACTATTTCATGAGGTTCTCTCAGGATTTATTTTTGTTTCGCATGCATTGGAAATGGCCTAGAGAATTAAACAACAATGTTAATATCAAAGAATAAAAATAACATAAGAATGTAACTGGCATCGTTTTCAAATTCCAATGTGTTTTGAATAGCGTCAGGATTGTTCAACGCCATCTAGTGAAACTGATACAATACATCGGAACAATATTTACTTTTTTTTCAATCATGTAACTGCTACTCTAGTTATCTATTTTTGTATTTTATTTTGTCATAGCAAAAATCGTTTTTTGCAGATACATACTGGACAATCCTAAAATCGTCGAAAATCAAACAGTTTTGGACCTGGGATGCGGATGTGGAGCAGGCGCTATTGCAGCAGCAAAAATGGGGGCAAAAAGCGTAATAGCAAATGACATCGATCAATGTAAGTAAAACTAGTGAAACAAAACAAAAAGTTGGAGATGCCGGGGATCGAACCCGGGGCCTTTCACATGCAAAGCGAACGCTCTACCACTGAGCTACATCCCCTTATGAACATGTGTTTCAAATAGCTGTTTATATGTAATCATACGTATTTTTATGATTATTTTCTTGTTATAAATATGATGACGATGGTAGCGCCACACGTTCCTTACATTATTGCTTTTGCCTGCATGAGGGCAGTAGCACACCTAGGGTAGTTTAAGAGAGGTAGGACACAGCAAAATGTCATCTTGCTCGAATTTGGAGCAGTCCAACTGGGGAAGTACCTTCGCCTTGCAGAAGACCACAGCCATAATAACATTATCTACTATACAAGTATGTAGTGTTGTGTTCCTGGAGGTGAGCAAGGTTGCCAGAGCTCCCGAGGATGCACTGTGTTGAGAGCGAGGGACCTAAATTTGTCCCTTCTGTTGTCAACACAGTGCATCATCAAATTTTATGAAGGGTCGCGTACGTGACTCCTTTGGAGTTGCGGGCGTCTATAGGCTGCGGTGGCCGCTTACCATCAGGTGGACCGTAAGCTTGTTTGCCACTGGCGTTGTATAAAAAAAGGGTGACCTAAGTAAATACTTTTCTCCTAAAATTGGCAGAGAATCTTATAATGCCCACTTTTTAAATATTTTATAGTCATCTTCTTGCATTTTTTAAGAACTTTTTACTCTATAAAAGCTCAAGTGACGCTTGAACCTTTGTTAGCTTGAACACACTATAGTACGTCTACATTACTTACCAAGGGCGGTAAAATAAAGAATGTCTCAGATCGCAGGTATTTGACGCCCGAGCCGAAAGCAAGGGCGATAATTATGCGATCTGAGGCTTTCTTAATTACCGCCCGAGGTAAGTACAAAATTTTATGTCACCCCCTGACCAGGAAGTGGGATTTTCCGCGCGCGGAGCGTGCGGTAATTGCCACTTTATGGCCAGGTGTAACATAAAATTATTTTTGTCAAGAAGTTTCACTGTTGATGATGCTAATAAATGACGATGATATTCTCAGTCGCCCTGGAAGCGACAGCCATCAATGCCGCGCTGAACGGAGTGTCCGTCGCCACCAGCGCCGACGACTTGGTCGGCGTCGGCGGGCCGCTGCCGGTCGGCGTGGGCGCGCTGCTCGTCGGCGACATGTTCTACGACCCGGCGTTCGCCGACGCGCTGCTCTCGTGGCTCGAGACGCTTCGAGGGACCACTGTGAGTTTAAATTCAACTGTTGCAAAATTGATTTTTTTACAAGCCTTGGTTTGAAGAAGGCCACAGACATAAGAATGCTACGTAATAACGCCATTCGAAGGCAATGCAATTAGAAATCATTCTTGTTAACATCGACAGCAGTGTTGCCAGATGGTTACATTTCTTACATTTTTCGTAACTTTTAACTGGCTCGCGTAACATGTAAGTAACTTCTGTTCTAAAGGAATTTTTTGTAACTTTTGGGAACAATGAAACTGTATTTAAAAAGAAAGTTCAATTGTATCTAACCGGGACCAAGCGAGACAATTTATACAGAAAAATGACAAAGGAACCTACATAGTACGACTCGTCTGTCTGTTTGTCTATTGCAACATTGACATTTGAGATACCGCCCATCAGCCTGGCGTAATTCTGTTTCCTAACTCGCCGAATTGTAGCTGTATGTTATTTCTATGGCTATTCATTTCTTTAAATCGAAGGTTTTCATAAGTAATTACGAAAAATATAAAAAATGTAACTTTTGCATCAAAAATGTAACTTTTCGAGAAAAGAAACGTAATTTTCATTCCAAAGGCCCTGGCAACACTGATCGACAGGCCTATTTGAGAATGCCACAATTTATGCAAGATTAAGATTATATGAGCTACACAGTAAAAGTGCCCTTGTGGCCTACTTATTTGCAGAATAAATGTTTGATTTTGATTTAGATTTTTGATTTTGACAGTCTCGAAATGATTAATTTGTAGTACCCCGTATCGTACACAGCCTTCCACGAGTATAGAGTAAAAAACCGACCAAGTGCGTGTCGGACCACGCATAATTTTTTTTTTTTTTTTTTGGATCCTGACTGTGGCTTTATAGGCCGGGCCCAATAAAGCGATAGGAGTGCGCGGTTGGAGAGTAGCCTGGGGGAAATCCAGGGGAAAACCTCCGGCACGACCACGCGTGTGGTTTGGAACACTGGAATACTCTAAGAGTTTGCGCTCCAGTGAGATTGGTTGAGCGGTTTCAACCGAATCTGACGTGTGAGTGGAATCGAGCTACTGGGAGTTTTGTCGCTGGTTCACTAAACCTAGCCTAGCTGAGAAGAGTCCACGCATAATGAAGGGTTCCGTACCAACACCTACTAGTCCACATTTAAAATCACTATCCAATACATTGAATCTAAAAAAGTCGTATCTTCATAGGGAACTCACGGAACTTACAACCTTTTGTTTGGGCAAGACAGTTTTTAAGCGAAATCTCAAAAACCGTAAAACCTATATTGTTCAAACCAAAAATCATTGAAAGTATTTAGTAATGCACACCACCTCAATTTTTTTCAGAATTTTAAACTTTATAGTTTGGAAGTTAGAGAGGGGGGGACACTTTCTAGTATGGAGTGCCCCCCTAATTTAATTTTTTTTTGTAATATCACATCAGTTTTATGTAGCGGTTCATAAAATACACCTTCCTAACAAATTTTATAATTGTAGTGCTTATAGTCTCCGAATAAATCGGCTGTGATATACGGACGGACGGACAGCATGACGAATCTATAAGGGTTCGTTTTTTGCCATTTTGGCTACGGAACCCTAAAAAGTATTCCTCTAAAAATAAAATAAATTCCAGTTTCCGAACGTAGCCGCTGCCTCCCACGCCCCCCGTTTACGGGACCCTCATTCAGTCAGAGTATCAGATTAGGGAGGGACTTCACAGCACCCTGTCCCGAATGCAAAGACAAATACGATTAAAATGATCTAACGAAACAAGACACAACCAAAGACAGATACGATTAAAATGATCTAACGAAACAAGACACAAGCAAAGACAGATACGATTAAAATGATCTAACGAAACAAGACACAAGCAAAGACAGATACGATTAAAATGATCTAACGAAACTTTGATGCGCTTCTTGATGCAGCCTCGTGACCTGTATCTATAGGCCAGGGATCGGATACCGGTATTTTCTCCATAGAATAATACCGGTATTATTACGGTCACAGTTTCAGTATTTCGTTTTTAATGGGACAATCTAATAATACGACGTTGTTACCTAAATACATAATAAAATAATAATAAATATTAGAGGACAATCTTACACAAATCGAACTAGCCCCACAGTAAGCTCAAGAAGGCTTGTGTTATGGGTGCTAGACGACGATATATTTAATAGATATAAATACTTAAATACATAGAAAACATCCAAGACTCAGCCCTACGACATGACATCACATAATTCAGCCCTACGTAAAGAGCAAAAAATAATCCAAAAAGGAAGGTTTTTTTTTAAATACCGGTATCGGTCCCTGCTATGGGCATGAGGCGAATGGGCCATCATTTCGAGACTGTAGCTCATATAATACCTTGTGTGTCCTCGTCGGGGGCGTACTGCAGCTATTCTGTGTGCTTGTGCGTAGAACAATAGATATTTTCGTTAAAATTTTAGGCAGCACATACTCGTTTCAACCCGCCTTGAGGATGACAATTTTTACATCTATAGTAGAAAGTAGAGTATAGTCCCTATTCGTCCCGACACCGCCGCACACCGGGTAGAGTCAGTCCGACCCAGGTCGGGCCTAGCTGAGTTTCTTGCTGGACTCTTCTCAGCTAGGCTGTTTAGTGAACCAGCGAGAAAACTCCCAGTAGCTCGATTCCACTCACGCCTCAGATTCGGTTGAAACCGCTTAACCAAATATCTTATCTCACTGGAGCGCAAACTCTATAGTATTTCAGTGTTCCAAATCACACGCGTGGTCGTGCCGGAGGTTTTCCCCTGGATTTTCCCCAGGCTACTCTCCAACCGCGCATCCTATCGCTTTACTGGGCCCGGCCTATAAAGTCACAGTCAGGTAAAAAAGGGTTTTAATTGCTGGTGTGTTTCAGGTGCTAATAGGAGACCCCGGCCGGCACGCGCTGAGGCAGCGCGCGGGGCGGAGCCTGACGCGGCTGGCGACGTACCGCCTGCCGCCGGACAGCTGCCTGGAGAACAGCGGCTTCGCCGACACCACGCTGTGGCAGCTCAATAATTAGACCGAGGCGGGCATGAAATGGGCCATTCTACTTTTTCATGACCAGTTTTCTATTACAAAAGAAATCTATGATATGTATTGAGTTAGTGTACAAAAATAGGATTTCGGAATAGTACAGTCGCCATCAAATATATCTGTACTCTTCAGGGTGCTCAAAAATATCTGAACATGCACTTTAACGCCTTGAAAATAGAGTCTTGTTCAGATATTTGTGAGCACCTTGTTCGCTCCGATATATCTGATGGCGACTGTACCTCAACCTAATAAATGGAATTTATAGGTAATGATACTTAAATATTAACATATTGCTGTAAAAAGTGGGTAACGCAGCGGTAAAAACCATTTTTTCATACAAATGGTGAGACATCCAAGGAACACTGAGTTACTCGCTTTAATGGATATTAGCTGTGGTTCGTTAATTATCAAAACCATCGGAAGTGATACTGCAATTAAACCTCTTTCTAAATAACAATACTAAAATATGAAGTGAGAGCCAAGTATTTCAAAATCTGCATTTTAAAAAAAGTGTCTGAAAATTATGTACATGAAAAAGTAGAATGGCCCAAATGACGCTGCGCGCGAGACTAACCCCCCACCAGCAAAACAGTCCCAGAATGCACACTTTATAAGAGTGTTAGGCTTACAGCGCTCTAATATTGTATTGTTTTCCTATTCATACTTTATATGACATTTTTAAATGTATTATTCCCTGATTATTGTTTAAATGTAGGTATAATTTAAGTATATACCAGTGGCGGTGCGTCAAAAATTTTCTTAGGGAAGTCGGAATTAATTTTCCTTTCTTATTCCTCATGAGCCGTAGTAAAAGAACTGTAATGGCTGAAAATTAGGTAAGCCGGTGGGAATCGAGTTGTATGGACGCTCCGCTACTGGTATATACCTACCCTCATATTATAATTATTAATTATTTCATTGTTATAACGATCGATATACGATTAGCAAGATAAGCGAACATGTTTTATAATGTAATTGTATATGGAGATTAATAAACTAAACTAAACTAAACTAATATTTGTTTGGGAAAATGTCATCGCTCTTATATTAGTCTTAGACAAGCTAGTACGGTCTTAAGAACGCTCAGTCTTATTACCTAGTCTCATATGTGTATATAAGAGCATTTTATAATGCTATTATAAGCCTCTTGCTCTTATATTAGTCTTAGACAAGCTAGTACGGACTCGAGAACGCTCAGTCTTATTACCTAATCGCATATATGTATATAAGAGCATTGTATAATGCTATTATTAGCCTCTTGCTGACACCAAACTGTGGAATCTTAATAATAAGTATACATTATTGAGTATTCAATCGATTTTTATTCTGAAATCCAATACCTAATTCGTCGTAAGTATGATAGTGTGCTGGGGAGGTGAGGAGCCGATCATTGGGACTATGGAGCCCAGACAGGGGTCTCTTAGGCTAAGGATCGGTTGCACCAACATACGATCACAGGCCGGTCATCGTCAAATATGGCGCCGGCAGCTGTCATCACCGCTTACGATTACAGACGGTTTGGTGCAACCCATCCTGTTGCACGAAACCTTCTGTAATCGTATGTTAAAATAATACAAACAGATTAAAATAGTCTTACTTTATTGGCTTATCATTATCATAAAATATTAATTACAAAAATATGCATTTCTCAGACAAAATGCTTTCGTTGTAAGTTCGTTGTTAGGTTTATAATATTAATTAATTATTAATTTGGACGGTAATGTAGGTTTAGGCAAAGACAACTAGTCTATCTTAGAGCATTAATATGGAAGTTTAAAATAACCATTATTATGAGGCAACGAGACATACAATATTAAACACAGTCAAAAATAAACTCCTTTGGCGGTATATCTTTTTGTACTTTTACATAACTTAAAGACAGACCAGTTGTTAATATCGTTATTTATAAATTATTTACAATAGCTTAGTTCTAAAACTTAAATTATACAGAGTAACCCCCTTATTCATAAACGTTCATTAAACCCACTTCAGCTAAAATGCCGCTAATATTCGTTTGTCCTTATCTGTCATTTTGACATTTGTGTCTGTGGGAAAGGGATAAAACACATTTTAGTTAGCAGAGGTTTGTTAATTTTTATGAATAAGGTGGTAAAAGTCTGCAATATATTAAAAGAAATCTTTTTTACGAGAAACATGCTCCAATAGATGGCATTCCAATCGATAAGTATTTTTCAAAAGTAGTATTAGTAACTTACTAAAGTCAAAGTATTTTCACTTCTCCTATTAAAAAAAAGACTTTTTTGCCCGTTTAGAGGGAGCAAAACTCGTTTTTGCTCCCTCATAATATTTTTTAAAATTCTTTCATTTCTGCACTGCTGACAGGGAGCAAAAACGTTTTAGCTCCCTGTGCCTGGTCGCAGGCCGGCAACACCCCCCCGCGCTGGAGGCTCCCCCTCCCTCCGCGCCTGTTTAAGTTATTCATCTCAACAATCGATATAGGTATCGTATAGGTTAGTCAAGCAAATTTTTAATATTTTATTAATTTTACGTAAGTAATTTTTCTTTTTCTTAAATGACTGGCTTGATGATCAACCAAGAATTTGTTCTTTTACTTACTTCTTTGGATGAATAGTTTTTCTCACAGGAGAAGTGAAAAGAAGAGTGTATTACATGGCAGCAGCATTATTTCTAACTCGGGCGTGGCGGTTTGAATCCCTCACTGCGCTCAGGATTCCACGTTAGAATCCTTCCCTTCGTTTGGGATTCAACACGCTAGCCCTCAATGAAATATAGCATTTTGCTCCCTTGCCATAGAATCAATCTACTATTATTGTTTGGGAGAATTGGGTTACATTGCAGGTACTAATAAACAATTTTACACATAATTTCACCAAAGCTCAGACACAGATATACTACACTGACTTTTACACATTTTCATGTTTATAAACCAAAGATATTGAATCATTAATCTATGATTAAAATTCTCTTCTCTCTGTAAATAGAAAATTAATTTAATTACAAAATACTTATAAAAGCGCCATCTCGCGGGTGACGCCTGAACTTCCACTCTATGCTTTAATATACGAAATTGTTACAACATCCTACATTCCACAAGATAGGTGACGCCACTAAATAGAAAATGACTAACATTTTAAAACACGTTCTGTAAACTTGGGGCGGCATTGTTGATCGCTTATCTCGTTTTAACTTGTAATTAGCTTAGACGTGAGAGTAAGATAGATGTTAGATGTGGTACAGCTGGCAGGTAATTCTGTAGGATGTTTTGCATCAAGAATACGTAGAATTCTTGATGTGATTAAAGTAACAGACACTTTATTAGAGAATGCCGGTATTATTAGAGAATGGTTTATAATTATTAGCGATGCGCCGAATATTCGGTTATTATTCGGTATTCGGCAAATTCGGCATGTTTTTGAATGTTCGGTATTCGGCCGAATTATTCGGTTCAGCTACCGAACATTTATAGAACAATTTTGAAAGGGTTTTGTTACAAGTTACAAGAGTGTATTACAGTTGCTGCTTCGTGAAATTAATACTTGACCCATTATTAACAGTGATTTAATTTATTTTTTGTCAACATTCCGCTTCGATAATGAACAAAAATTTTACCAATCAATTAGTCTGTTTTACAACAATAGATGAAGGAATTACTTTGGACCGAATATTCGGTTCGGCAACAGCTGGACCTAATATTCGGCCGAATGTTCGTAATCGGTCAATCGATCGGCGCATCTCTAATAATTATTAGAGCAGAGCAGCTACCACGAAACTAATTTACGTATATACCATTCCGTCGCTCGAATTGATAAGTGCTACAGAGAGATAGGGTCGGTAGGTGGGTTTACGGCCTGTTAATTTCATGCGCCAGTTTGCGGCCACTTGGATGAGTTGATGAAATGAAAGGTTTTCTTGTTATTTTTAATATATTCCCATTCAATAGCTACTAATTAAAACGCATACGACTCACTGTCTTTAGGGCATGTAAAAATGTAAATATCTTTAAATGAAAAAACTTTGTTCTTTAGGAGGCCGCAAACTGACGCAGGCCGCGTAACTGGCCTAGCGACCCTCATCATCATCATCATCATTTCAGCCGAAAGACGTCCACTGCTGAACATAGGCCTCCCCCAATTTGGGGGGGATTTGCCATAGTCGCCACGCTTGGCAAGCGGGTTGGCGACCGCAGTTTGATGGTGGTAATGATCGAAGGATGCTGCTGCCCACCCTCCGATTTTCCCTTATTCGCCTCCTACGAAACCCACGGGAAGAGATGGGGTGACCCTACATGAAATAATTTCATTGGCTCTTTCAAGACTGCATGACTTGCATGACCACCAGCACACTGGCTACAGCTGGTAGTGCTGCATGGTGTTCCCGTAGCCGTGCTTGGAGCGCTGCGAGTAGTGCGAGTAGCTGTCCAGGTCGCGCGCGCGCGCGTGCGCGTGCGGGACCAGCAGCACGGGCTGGAGCGCGAGCGACTTGCGCGACGCCACCGACGCCGCGTCCGTCACGTAGGCGTTGTTCACTTCGCCTGGAAATACAAATACAAATACAAATACAAACATTGAAATAAATGAACTTTATTCTGCAAGTAGGCCGCAAAGGCACATTTACAAGTTACAAGGCAAAGCAATTTATACGAGCCTTGGGAAGACGTTTGCAAGAGGGGTTGCGATCCTAGATCCGGTGCGTACCTGTTTCAACGTATCTCTTTAGCAATCCAGCGCGGGAACGCGGCGAGTATATTTGGGACGTTTGAGCCGGGTACTTATCGGACAAGTCATTGTTAATGGAGTATGTAGCATAGGTGACGAAACGTGTTGTGGATGATTCTTTGTAGCATAAATTGACGAAACCTGTGGTGGATACTTTTTGTTTGATATAATTAATTTACATATATTTCATTAATAAAGGGTCTTTTTACAAGTCAAAAACTACTAGCGTTTCTCATGAGACCATTGCCGAGAAGAAACGCCGAAAGAAACTCGACAGTCAGTCATTTTCTCCAAAATATGCTTATCTACTTAACCTACTTAAGTAAATGTAAGTGGTAAAAAACAAAAGAGAATTGAAAGAAAATAAGGAAAAAATAACAATAGGTATTTACAATGTGTAGTTACACAAGAAAACAAAACATGTCGAATCGTTTGATATGCAAATAGGCCACAAGGGCACTTTTACATGTCAAAATATTAATTTACAATTTAAGAAAGTCTGACTATAATAAGTAATACATTTTTCATGTCAAAATATTAATATACAGTTCAAGAAGGAATAATAATTTGGAGTTTACAATTATAACAAAATTAATGTCATACAGTGAAGATAAACTTGCAAAGTTATCTATTACAAATATTACAACATCAGTAAAGTTAGAGATGAGTCTTTAAATAAAGAATGATCAAGATTGGTCCACAATTGCCGAAGAAGTAACAAACATCTATACACCGGACGAACATAGTACCTCCTCCTTTTTCGGTAAAAATAAGCAAAAGACGGACTCCTCCAGGCAAGGCAGAAAGATTGTTAGATCTAAATTTAGCAATCGAGATGCCATCGCGTTTTTAAAACTTGCGACTTTATCACGTCCTACTGTTATTTTTATAGCCAAATATCCTTTGCACTAAATAGCAGTTCTATAAATAACTGTAAAGTCGGAGTGGCACGGGTTGCAAACGTCCGTTAGTTTAGCATATTCATGAGACAGACTGACGGCCGACATTTGTCCGTGGAGGACGGGCGACGTGCAACTCGTTTTGTATGAAAATGTGGTGTGAAAGATGTTGGTACCTTTTAAACATTTTCATTGTGAGCGCGTTTCAGCTGAGGCAAAAATGCTTTCGTATATGTATGTCTTGTGGGCTAAAATCGCCACCAAGTGGGTCCCACAAAACCGAGCGCGGCGTCGCGGCAGACCTCGTCGGAGATGGAGAGACGAACTTGACGTCTCGGATCAGAAGTGGTGGGAGAATGCACAAGACAGGGACGCGTGGAAAAAAAGAGGGAGGCCTTTGCCCAGCAGTGGGACACTTGAGGCTCTTAATAATAATAATATGTCTGTCCGGATGTCCGCTTGTTCGTTCATGTTGAGAAATGCGACCTCTAGAGGACGATTTGTAACGTCTGAGTGGAAAGACCAACTAAGCCCACTCGCATATTCAGCGTCGTCATATAGCAAGTAACAAGGTGGCCAATATTTGCGGTACAAAGATGTGCTGAAACGCCACATGAAGAGCACCAGCATAGACCCATCCACCTGGGAGACATTAGCTGATGGCCGAACCGAGTGGAGGCAAACTGTGTTCACCCGGGTGAAAGAGTTTGAAACTAGGCGACGCGCAGACCTTGACGCTAAGCGCGACGAGCTTAAGGCCAGACCACCTGCGGCCATAACCTATAACTATGTCGGAGGGGTGCTGACTTGCAGCGAGTGTAACCGCACATTCGCTGCAAAGATTGGCTTTGCCAGTCACCAGAGAGCCCATCAGCGTCGCTCTCAGCAATAAAAAAAAAACAATCGCTGTGGCCGAATACGGCTACGAGAAGATGATAGCAAGTAGCCATCAAGTACTTGGTCAGTTAGAATATACTTCGGGCCATGATACAATAATATACTGCACCAGGTATTGGCAATCCGGTACATCGGTTAGTAGTGTGTGTGACACGACCTTGGTCATCAGCCAGAGGGGCTACCGCGAACCACAAACGTAGTTGTCCCTCTCTGTCTCACTTATGTGCAAACTTGCAAGTGCGACAGAGAGGGAAAATTTCGAATGCCGTTCGCTGTAGCACTCCAGGCTCAGCCTATCAACGGTATGCGGACGTAAGTGTGAGTGTGTCGTCGACAGTGACGTATGTGGAGTCACGATCCGGGTTTTCTTAGACCATGCTTCAGATGCTAAGCTACCAACTAATGTCACCATATATATATATATATATATGGTGACATTAGTTGGTATGTATATATATATATATATATATATATATATATATATATATATATATATATATGTAAAATCTTCTCGTTCAAATAAAATGAATGGGTTTTATTCTCACAATTAAATTACTACGTAACTAAACTATATGGAATCAGTATAATGAGTGAGAAGGGGGGATTCCTCGTTCCTATAACTACCCGGCGCAAAGGTCCCTAGTATACTGGCGGAGTTCCCACGTTGTATGGCCAGGGATATTCTTTGCACCAGGTACTCACCAGAACGGGGATCGCCTCCCCGATCTCTTAAGCGACGAGCCAGGGTTGTCACCAAGTATTTAGCGGAGATACGCGTCATACTCGTGGTCGGGTGCTGTTTGTGGAGTCCGGTCTGTTCATGCTTGCTAGGACATAGTGACTACGTTAATACTAGTGTCTTTTTATAGGGGATTGACGAGAGACATCATCCTGTTGTGGATTCGTTTATATTATCAGTGACTTAGAGACCATATACATCTCTAACAATATTAAATTAATTTTAATTTTGACGCTCAGAGACCATGTACATCTCTGGGATATATTAATTTCATTATACTCCTTGTTTAATCTTGAGACCTTATACATCTCTAACTTTACTAATGTTGTAATATTTGTAATAGATAACTTTCCAAGTTTATCTTCACTGTATGACAGTAATTTTGTTATAATTGTAAACTCGAAATTATTATTCCTTCTTGAACTGTAAATTAAAATTTTGACATGAAAAATGTATTACTTATTATACAGACACTCACACTCACTCACTGTCAGACTTTTTTAAATTGTAAATTAATATTTTGACATGTAAAAGTGCCCTTGTGGCCTATTTGCAGAATAAATGTTTGTATTTGATGATATGCGTACTCCATATGAACCTGTGAAGCATTTGATCGTTTTCGCCAAGTCAATGTTTATGACCATTGTGTATGTTTCCAAGTATTTGGTTATTGTTGGCTGCTACGCTTAAGACGCTGAGGGCCTACCCCGAACTTCGTATCGTGCCGTCCCTTTCACTCATATAGTGTTTAACACGAGAGCGTAAGGGACACACTTCACATTAGGGAATGCAATCCCGATCCCGCGAGATCCCGATCAATCCCGACGCATCATATGACGAGATCCCGTTCGAGATTGACGGGATTGGGATACTATTAATACCCTTTGTTTTTTAAGGAGTCATTTTCAAAATCACTCGTCTTAGGTAACTACTTCCTAATTCCTTTGAAATATGTTTATTATTTTGATTACCTAATTTACCTATGTTAATTTCCTTAAAACCTGATAATTATTTTTGGTTGGTAAGATTAAAGAATAAAGGTTTTTATTTTCTTTCGAGTAATATGTTATTTTACTTAACCTCACTATCACAAACAAGCAGTTGTTAGCTTTTTTAGTCATCCAAATTTATTATTTTTTTAAAACAAGACGGGATCCCGAAAATTCCGGGATCCCGCGGGATTGATATTTCTAGTCCCGCGGGATCTCGAATTTGCAATCTCGAGTCGGGATTGCATTCCCTACTTCACATATTTAGTCGGCAGCATAATACTTAATTGTTATTACGTGGCGCTCGCGCAGTTCCGGCGCTCGCTCTCGTCGCCGTGACAGGAATCAGGGTGGAACTGTTACGTAATTCATTATCTATACAATGCGCACAGGCTTCACTATTGTTCCAACAACGGATGAAAAGGATTTTATGCAGGTATGTACACAATAAAAGGTTAAAACAATAAATTACTGTGTGACATGACAATTGTTAAATTCTTGACATCGTTTACGTTTTTTAGGAGAATAGGCAGTTATAGTATTAGAATACATCTGAACGCTCTAAACCTCAAATGTAAAAGTTGCCGGGCAAATGTTAGCAATCCAATTATTGTCTCCTAGACGTAGTGTTACGACCAACCCTGTAAGGGACTCGTCTGAAAATCAGCGCAAGGCCTAAAGCCCTGCATATGCTGAGACGAGCACCCATTGCCCAACCTAATACAATAAATATGTATTTTAAGTGTCTATTTTAAGTTATGTCATAAGAGATCCGTTGTAGTGTACACATTTTGTTTCTTTTTTGGCAATATATCATTTTGAATTTGAATTTGAATTTCCGCATCCGCATTTATTTTATTTTATTTCGAAAGGTACATAAAACAGACAGTAATCGAAACGTACAGTGAAATAATATATATAAGAAGACACACATGACTAAATTACTATCCAAAAATATATGTACACATCATGACTATGAGTTATAATTTAGAGAGAAAATAAAAAAGTAATTTGAATTATAGAGAAAAAGAATAGCAAAAGGCGAACAAACAGTTATTCAATCATTTTAAATTCTTTGTAGCTATATATTTTTTGAATTGAGAGATATTGGAAACATAAACATCAAGATCCTTACAGACGCGATTTAAAGTATTTAATTTCCAGTGGCTATGTGTGTTGTAGACATCACGAGTGATTTGTTCCTTTCAACGCCCATGGCTCTAAAAATACATATCGAATGATATAGAAGCAGCTCACAAAATTTCACGAGTATCGGTTGAGAAATGCGATCTATAGAGGAGAATCGGCCATCCGGCGGACATACGAAGACATTTTTGACGTAGCTGAAAAGGAGACAGGGGTGTATTTACCCTAGGGCCATCAGGGCCATGGCCCGGGGCGCCAATCCGCCAGGGCGGCGTAACCGCCTAGCCGCCCCCGACCGGCAGCTGCATCGTGTGTTTTTATTACAGAATCCTTAGAATTTCATTTCAAGTTTTCTTTTAATTTTCAAACCGCATTGCATTTTTTGAAAAAAAAAACACTATAAAAGCCTCTGCGGTACCGGGGTTGTCAGCCTCGTATCTCTAGATGGCCTCGTTAATACTCGGCCATCTATAACTACTCGGCCAGCAATTCCCTATTTCGCGGCCTCTTCAGTAATGTACTATAATACAATAGAAACGTAGACTATTAAAAAAATTACATTATTTTTCTTGGTTTATGGGGCGGCGAACCTTATTGGCCCGGGGCGTCAAATTTAAAAAATACGCTTCTGAAAGGAGACGCTCGATCGATAATAGTTTGCGCAGTCACAGTATTATATTAATTTCAATTTCAATTTCAATTTATTTTGCAACCATGTACATACAGTAAACACATGCAACTTAATGCTAGGTAAAAGTACAAGTACATACAGGACCCTGTTAGGGCCTATTAATTATGTGTATGTGTGTGTGTGTGTGTTGTGTGTGTATGTGTTGTTTTTGTGTATTATTATTATTGTTGTGTTATTGTGGGGTTATTAATTTATGAACCATTGCGCACTTTTACCCTGGGTTCAACGACCACGTCACACCTATTTCACGGTAACTGAGGCACCGCTAAGCTGCTAATCGATTCGGAAGATTTCTCCATCAGCCACGAACTTGGCCCTAACTGGTTCTTGTAATTATGCCGGTTTCCGGCTATGATTTATTTGAGGCACGCTAATGATGATAGCAATATAGTTGCAAGTTCCCTAACCGAACATCGAATACCAGTAAATATTTTTCACTTCTTATAGTTAGGGAGGCAAATAGGGGAATTTTCGGTAATACTCGAGCGTGGCAGTTTAAGATATGAGAGATACCTTAGACCTAATAGAACAACCTTGTAAAGTATTTAGCTCTATATGTAGTGACGCGCGCCTAGGATAGACGATCAGATTAGTAAAAAAAATCGATAGTCTGAAATACTCGAGCGCGTCAGATTAAGATATTGGGGGTTGATTTTAGTGTTTTAAGACTAAATTTAACTAATCTGACGATAAGTCCTTGACGCCGCCGAGTAATAGGGTCGCGAACTTGTAAAAAAAAAACGTTAATCCGGCATTCTCGAGCGCGATTTTTATTTTATTTATTTTGAAGAATATAATGTAAAACTTACTAAAAATACAAAATCTGCCGGTTTCCGCATGACCGGAAGTGTGGAGGAGCCATTTCGTCTTCCGAAAAACGCGTCGCGGCATATAAGTCGCGAACGATACATTTTACAAAAAAAAAGTTTAAATAAACAAAAAAGGTAATTTTATTTTACACAAAAAAGGTCTCTTTACATTTTTGTCCAAAGTTAAAACTTTTTGACTTGAAGCATCATAAAACCTATTAAACTATAAAATTACGCCATTTAGCTACCTCGCCTCCCTAACTATTATGCTCGAAAAGTGTGTCATATTAGACTTGTCAAGCGGGGCTAAAGTAGTACATTTAACCCCTAGGGATAATATGAATACATATTTATGATTTACAAAACATTTAATTTAGACCAATCATAATACTTCACCTATTAAATCCACCAATCACAAAACACTAATTTAACTCTTTAAAATTTGGTATTGGGTATTAACAAACCAGAACTACAGCTTTACTAAAATCGACCAATCAGAAAACAGAATTCATTTCTCTAAAGAGTCTAAAGATTAAGTTTGTAGTAGTCCCTATCTCACAATAATTAAAAAAGTGATTAGTTCGTTCGAGCAACGCTTTGAAGCGCTCAATGGAAGGTGAGTTAGCTTTTTTGCGCGTGAATGTTGCGCGCGAACCGCGGTGTCTATTTTGTGTGTCAATGTCAAAGCATGAAAGCAGTTTAGAAAAAAAAACATGCTGCCAAATTACATATAAGTTCGCCGTGGAATTAATTGTTAATTTTGAATGGCTAACCTTTGTTTATTTATTTTCTCGCAATCGAAGTGAAAAGTCGAGTGTATAACTCTGGTCTAAAAGCCATATTAGCCCTCGAACTATTTTCCCTCACTTTGTTCGGGAAAATAACTATCTCGTGGTAATATGGCTCATTTTAGACCCTTGTCATGCAATCTACTATTGTTTTGATTGCTGCCCTGCAGAGAGGGAGCAGATTAAATCGTTTTTTTCCTTTGGCTCCCTCTTAATTTTTGATATCTTTCATGTCTGCCCTAACGACAGGGAGCAAAATAGATTTTATAAGTTGTACTCTCAGTCTCTGTCCTTTGGTATTGCGTTTTATAGAGAGAGATGTATTGGCGGGTAATAGGGGCGTCATTCTACTTTTCCATGACCAGTTTTCTATTACAGAAAAAATATATGATATGTATTGAATTAATGTACAAAAATAGGATTTCGAAATAGTACCTAAACCTAATAAAAAGAATTTATAGTTATAATACTTAAATATTAACATATTGCTGCAAAAGGTGGATAACACAGTGGTAAAAAACCACCATCCAAGGACCACAGAGTTACTCGATTTATGGATATTAGCTGTGGTTCAGTAATTACCAAAACTATCGGAAGTGATACTCCAATTAAACCTCTTTCTAAATAACAAAACAAAAATATAATATGGGATCGACCTATGGGGTGACGCTGCGGACCGACTAAGGCCATTCAGAATCCAAAAACGAGCGATCCGCTGCATATCTGGGGTCCCATGGGACAACCCAGCTCAGGAACTGTTCAAAAAAACGGGAATTCTAACCCTACCGAGTCTATACACCTTCGAAGTAGCAAAATATGTAAGACGCAATTTAAAACAATTTCCGACCCGCAGTAATGCGAATTCAAGAAGGCACGGTGAACTTTATCCACCGAAAACACGACTTGCCAAATCCAGAAAGTGTATACACACGGTCGGACCCAAGGTATATAATAAAATCCCGCTAGAAATAAGACAAGCTACTAGCTATGGATCTTTCAGTAAAAAACTTAAAATGAAACTGGCATCCAACGCCTACTTTTCGAGAGCTAACACCTGCGCTAAGTAGGTTTTAAATTTCAAAATGGAAACGGTTCGCTTGCCCAGCCTTGCACTATAACCTGTATTATGATAATGTACCTAATGTAATCACATATTAATTTGACGTGTAAAATGTAAAATTTTATAAATAAATGATTGAATTGAATTGAATAAAGTGAGGGCCAAGTATTCCAAAGTCTGCATTAAAAAAAGCGTCTGAAAATTATGTGCATGAATGGCCCAGGGACTGACATGGCGAATATGAAGGCCAGGGCAGCTGTCTCCTTCACGCAGTGTACGGGCCAGGGACCGATACCGGTATTTTTAAAAAATAAGTATCTACAATTAAGCTGTCGTCTCCCGGTGAAAAAAATAAACAATAGCATTCTTTTGTAATGAGCCCGGGGATCCCCGGGACCGGTAGACGGCGGGTTGTAATTACAGGGACCGATACCGGTATTTTTTAAAAACCCTGAATTAGTCCAATATTTTGTGCTCTTTACGTAGGGCTGAATCATGTATTTAGGTAACAACGTCGTATTATTAGATCGTCCCATTAAAAACGAAATAAGGAACCGGTGACCTTAATGATACCGGTATTTTTCTATGGAGAAAATATCCGATCCCCTGCTGGGGCGTTACCGCGAACAGCAAACGAAGTTTTCGCTCTCTGTCGCACTTACGTCCGAACGTGCAAGTGCGACAGAGACTCACCGGGCCAGACTCACGGGCAGAGAGACTCACCCTTGTACAGAGACGGGGGCGGGTAGGGGCTGTCAGGCTGGAGCCTCACATGCCGCGTGGCGAGGATGAAGGCCAGGGCAGCCAGGACCACGCCGTCCAGGCAGCCGATCACGGCCAGCAGGTACGCCCAGCGGACGTGGCAGCGACCTGGAACGTTAAGGAAAACAATCTATAAATAATGAATGAATGAATGAATGAATGAATGAATGAATGAATGAATGAATGAATGAATGAAATGAATGAAAATAATTTATTCGTGGCATAGACACTAAAAGATAATACATTTACAATAAATAAATAAATATTAGAGGACAATCTTACACAAATCGAACTAGCCCCACAGTAAGCTCAAGAAGGCTTGTGTTATGGGTACTAGACAACGATATATTTAATAGACATAAATACTTAAATACATAGAAAACATCCAAGACTCAGAAACAAATATTCATGCTCATCACACAAATATTTGCCCTGACCGGGATTCGAACCCAGGACCGTCAGCTTCACAGGTAGGTGCACTACCCACTAGGCTAAACCGGTCGTCAAATCTATATATGTAGAATTTTCTGTTAATAGTTACTATAACGTGAAAGGGAACGTAGCAGGGGTAGAGTGAAAGGGATGGATGAAGGTGAGAGGGAGAGAGGAGATAAAAATATGGCGGCGGAGGTTGGGAATGAAAAGTGGTGTGCGGGAATAAAAAAGAATAGAAAGAATAGTGTTTCAGTTGTTAGTGACTTTTTTTTATTTAGGTCTTTTTATTAGGGTGTACAAACATCAGCCTCCCGTACTATATAATACATATATAGATATATAATACATAATATTCGTAAATATTTAGTACATTTTAATTGTTTTGTCAGGTACACGGGTCTTACAGGGACGGAGCTACAGGAATAACAAGGCTACCTATATTGTACTGGTCAGCGGTGGGGCCGCAGGTCTCCTGCACGGCTGGCTCGCTCCACGCGGCGGGGTACAAGGATCTGACAGGGACGGAGCTAGAACACCGACAAGGCTACCTATATTGTACTGGTCAGCGGTGGGGCCGCAGGTCTCCTGCACGGCTGGCTCGCTCCACGCGGCGGGGTACACGGATCTGACAGGGACGGAGCTAGAACACCGACAAGGCTACCTATATTGTACTGGTCAGCGGGGGGGCCGCAGGTCTCCTGCACGGCTGGCTCGCCCCACGCGGCGGGGTACACGGGTCTGATAGGGACGGAGCTAGGACAACGACAAGGCTACCTATATTGTATTGGTCAGCGGTGGGGCCGCAGGTCTCCTGCACGGCTGGCTCGCTCCACGCGGCGGGGTACACGGATCTGACAGGGACGGAGCTAGAACACCGACAAGGCTACCTATATTGTACTGGTCAGCGGGGGGGCCGCAGGTCTCCTGCACGGCTGGCTCGCCCCACGCGGCGGGGTACACGGGTCTGATAGGGACGGAGCTAGGACAACGACAAGGCTACCTATATTGTATTGGTCAGCGGTGGGGCCGCAGGTCTCCTGCACGGCTGGCTCGCCCCACGCGGCGGGGTACACGGGTCTGATAGGGACGGAGCTAGGACAACGACAAGGCTACCTATATTGTATTGGTCAGCGGTGGGGCCGCAGATCTCCTGCACGGCTGGCTCGCTCCACGCGGCGGGGTACACGGATCTGACAGGGACGGAGCTAGAACACCGACAAGGCTACCTATATTGTACTGGTCAGCGGGGGGGCTGCAGGTCTCCTGCACGGCTGGCTCGCCCCACGCGGCGGGGTACACGGGTCTGATAGGGACGGAGCTAGGACAACGACAAGGCTACCTATATTGTATTGGTCAGCGGTGGGGCCGCAGGTCTCCTGCACGGCTGGCTCGCTCCACGCGGCGGGGTACACGCACACACCCGCGATCATGCACGCCGCTGCAACAAACAACACTTGGTTAGCATATTTTTTTCGGTGAAGATAATCAGCAACGAAAGTAACGCATATGGAGATTCAAAAGTCTTTATTGGAATAAGATGATCTCTTCATTTACGTACGTACATATTTGGGATGAAGAAGTGTACCATACCAGTATAAAAGGCTACCAAAAAATATTTTTCTTTGACATCCGACTGTAAGGATTACATAATTACAAGCATATAATTATGAAACGTGTTAATTAGTGTGCGATAATACTTCAATTATATAATATAATCCTTTCACATTTTTACTACCTCCTCATAAACTGTCATCTTAAAATAGCTGGCTTTTAGATTTACGTAAGTACTTTGGCGCAGGAATACTAAAATGTCTAACGCCGTTTGAGACCCAACCAATAGCTCTCTTTATAACATAGAATAGGTAACCATGGGTATTGTAATTGTAAATTGAATTAAAAACAAATTATTCTATTGAGATCCATTCAGTAGATCCACTGCGTATCTTGTGAGATTTTTTGACATCAATTGATAATGGATCTGTTGAGATTTGTTCATTATGTAAGAGTCGTGTAAATAGTTGGTTTATAAAATTAGACCCTCAAAGGTACTATATTATTGATAACATTAGTCAAATACGTGTTTTCTAAATAACCAAACGTGTCACTTTGGTTATTTAGAACGTTAAATTAAATCATGACCAAAAGGATAAGCCTCCTCTCATCGCTACTCTGCTACTGACACGGTGGATGGCCAGACCGATTAATGTTGTATTCAACTTCACCATTTAAGAATTAACTTAATTAATGTACTTATTTTTGAGTAGGTACTGCTGATTATTAAAGAAACTATTCATATAATCTATGAATTGTAAAATTATTGAAATTGTATAGAACCTTTTTAATAGATTCTGTGAATGCATTGGCGCCATTTTTGACAGTTAAAATGGCGTCAATGGAAAAAAAGAAGTAGGCTGGGATTATGGTAATCGAACCGAATGTAACTAAGATGTTCGGATTGTTGTAATAGAAATCTAATTAAATATTGTAGCAAGAAATGAATATGGTTTTTTATTAAAGTCTTCTTCTTCTATTAGATAATTTTTAGCACGGAGCTGTGAGGAATGGATCTAGTGAGTTTAGTTCTTACATATTTGACCTTGACAGTAGTTTGAAGAGTAATTTGAAGAAATTGTGGCTCTCCAACGACTTGTGATTTGGTTGAATACTATATATATTTATTTATGTATATTAATTTAAATACGTATATATTTATAATATGTATTTATTATATGTTTAGTTGTTATATATTTATTTAGTTTTGGTTTTAGCTATAAGTTTCCTTATTGAAAAGTTTTAGTACAATGTGTAAGTTTGTCTATCTCATTCTCCCACTCTCCACTCAATCCCTCAAAGGTTAGCTGGAAGAGTTCGCCTTTGTACTCTAATCTTATGTGACATGTATATTGTTTTAACCTGTTATTGTGTACAATAAAGTGCTTACATACATTTCTCATTAAATTGTAATCTAAAAATCATAGTGAGAAGTTTTTTTTTGTTATTGCAATATTTGTAATGTTTTTTTACTTCATAATTTTATTCTATAATTGATTACTAAAAACCCCGTTTCCATTGCATCAGAGTGGATCACAAAGAAAAGAAAACCGCGCAGAGCTGCAATGTCATCAATTAACTTTTCTCGCTTGCAATTTGCTTCGAAAGTGTTTAGCAATTATTTAGATCAGGCGGTCGGACCACGACGAAAGCGACAAAGGGAAAATTTTCTGAGTCAGTGAAGATGGAAATTAATTCACGGTAGAGCAAGCTGGAATACTGCTTTTGGCATACATAATATCAGCATGAAAGTCAACTGACCATTCCTGAACCTTACTGCAACAAGATAAGGTTCAATTAACTGTGATACTGATTACGCAATTTACAAAATGTAGCGATTTAACGAACTATGATACTTGAAATCGATACTTAAACCCTGGCAGCTTATAAAACTACCTAACCTACCTACCTGTTACTATTTACGTCGGGGTGTAAATTTTACAAGAAACTCTTCAATTTTGTAAAGTACTGTCGTGGGTCAAAAGGATGTCACTTTTGAAGTCGATAAAAAAGTAAAATATTATTACCTTTCACAAAAGCATTCATGAACCACATTTAGGCTGGGTTGCACCAAACCGTCTGTAATCGTAAGCGGTGTTCGTTAAAATCTGATTGTATGGAATGTTTGACAAGTTTCTATGGGATGACAGCTGCCGCAGCCATATTTGACAATGACCGGCCTGTGATCATATGTTGGTGCAACCGACCCTTATTATTGATATCCTTGATTTTGAATCTATCTGCTACCAAATAGCATAAATCACTAAAAACAGACATTAAGTAAAGCATTGTTAGTTGTTTAATAAATACCAATCTAATCACAAAACTATAGAACAAGCAACAATACGCAACGATGCCCGTACTTCCTTCATCGGCAGACAATGAAAACCCACTCGTTATCACACTTTCTTTCTGCGTAGGAAAAACAATTTGAAGTACCTTCCTCGATTAATTGGCTATCATTAAGTTCGCATGGGAAGATGTTTTTTTTACTCTGTACGTACGTTCAAAATCAACAGTGAATCAATTTGATGAATACTATATATATTAATGTTTGCATCCCAAATGCATATAAAGACAAGAATTTACGGACTAGCTAAGTGCCTAATAGGTAGACTAAATAAGAAATTACATAGAATAGAATAGAATAGAATAATTATTTATTGTCAAAACTGTGTACATTGTTATAACATGTCATAAAGTAATGAGTATCAACAGTTTGCCCATTTCGGACGTACAATAATAATAAGATAATAATCTGAAATAACTAAGAAAACAGTGATATAATAATTAATGAAATAATAATAATAATCATCATTTTACATTCCATTTAAAATATTCGTTCAAGTCATAAAAACATTTGTCTAGCAGCCACCCCTTAAGTTTTTTTTTAAATTGTGTCCCTTCAAGCGACTTAAGACTTTCATAGACATAGACGTAGAAAGGCAATTTACCGTACCATTTATTACTTAAAACATGCAATTCACTCATTCTATATCCATAATAGACCAGTTAACTTTTACTTTTTAACTGCCCTAATTGCTGAATGCTCTAAAGTAGAATATAAACGCTTCACGGAGTAGTCACAATTATTCCGTCACACCTCACAACTATCGCGTACCACGAACCGTTTATGACAAGGGGTATGGACTATGGCGGCCCTTTCACTTTTACGTAGATAAATTAAATAGCGCCAATTGCACTGTTTAATTGTATTTCTATTCTTTCAAGCCAATTTATTGTCATATAACATGCATTCGCGCTCAAACTTAATTCGGCTCTTTCATTTATCAGATTCTTTGGATATCACTACATAGTAACTCAATTTGAATTCAACTGATTTGTATTTTGTAATGGACATTATTATTATTTATCTGACTGACGATTCCGAATGGAAGATGCATTTATTTTTCTGTTTACTTTTTATCGTGTTTTGTATTACTCTAGTTGACATTATGTTATTTTTATTTTTCCTGTTATGACGATCATGATAACAATTCTTGTAATTTTGACATGTGTGCAAATTTATAATGTAATTCCTTATCATGAAATAAATTATCTAAATCTATCTAAATCTATAAAACAAAGTCGCTTTCTCTGTCCCTATATCCTTATATCTCTATGTATAAACGCGTCACGGAGTAGTCACAATTATTCCGTCACACCTCACAAGTATCGCGTACCACGAACCGTTTATGACAACGGGTATGGACTATGGCGGCCCTTTCACTTTTACGTAGATAAATTAAATAGCGCCAATTGCACTGTTTAATTGTATTTCTATTCTTTCAAGCCAATTTATTGTCATATAACATGCATTCGCGCTCAAACTTAATTCGGCTCTTTCATTTATCAGATTCTTTGGATATCACTACATAGTAACTCAATTTGAATTCAACTGATTTGTATTTTGTAATGGACATTATTATTATTTATCTGACTGACGATTCCGAATGGAAGATGCATTTATTTTTCTGTTTACTTTTTATCGTGTTTTGTATTACTCTAGTTGACATTATGTTATTTTTATTTTTCCTGTTATGACGATCATGATAACAATTCTTGTAATTTTGACATGTGTGCAAATTTATAATGTAATTCCTTATCATGAAATAAATTATCTAAATCTATCTAAATCTATAAAACAAAGTCGCTTTCTCTGTCCCTATATCCTTATATCTCTATGTATAAACGCTTCACGGAGTAGTCACAATTATTCCGTCACACCTCACAACTATCGCGTACCACGAACCGTTTATGACAAGGGGTATGGACTATGGCGGCCCTTTCACTTTTACGTAGATAAATGAAATAGCGCCAATTGCACTGTTTATAGTAGATTGTGTCTCAAGGGAGCAAAATGATATATTTACGGCGAGGGCGGTATATTGAATTCTGAGTGAAGCGAAAGATTCTACAATAGAATCCTGAGCGTAGCGAGGGATTCTAAAGTAGAATCTTGAGCGTAGCGAGGGATTCAAGTGTTTACGCCCAAGACGGAAATAATTTTGCTACCGTGTGACACATACTGCTTTTCACACCGTCTATGAGGCCCGCTGCTAAAAACATGAAATATTGCCCTCAAATGAGGGAGAAAAGTACAACTTTGATCCCTCATTCGAAGGCAACAATAACTCTTTTCTGAATAGCAGGTGTGAAAATTGTATTTCTATTCTTTCAAGCCAATTTATTATCAAATAACATGCATTCGCGCTCAAACTTAATTCGGCTTTTTCATTTATCAGATTCTTTTGATATCACTACATAGTATAAAACAAAGTCGCTTTCTCTGTCCCTATGTCCCTATATCCCTAAATCCCTTTGTATGCTTAAATTTTTAAAACTACGCAACGGATTTTGATGCGGTTTTTTTTAATAGATAGAGGGACTCAAGGGGAAGGTTTATATGTATAATACATGCATCAGCATTGCACCCGTGCGAAGCCAGTGCAGATCGCTAGTTTAAAATAAGGCAGCCGATGAAATCTTATAGTTTTTTCTGTCAAAGACTAATGAAGTCGGTAAGTAGTTAGTTACTTTTGTCGACAGTATCGACAGTGTTGAGGCAGGCTCATGTCATGCGCAGATGCCGGGACACACTAAGGTCATACCCCATCATGGAGATTGAGATTTTCGTGGTACCAACTAGGGATGCACCGAATATTCGGTTATTATTCGGTATTCGGCATATTCGGCATGGTTTTGAATGTTCAGTATTCGGCCGAATTATTCGGTTCAGTTGACGAATATTTACCGACCAATTTTGAGAGGTTTCTGTGACAAGTTACAAGAATGTATTATAGTTACTGCTTCGTGAGATTAATACTTGACCCATTATTAACAGTGATTTACTTATTTTTTGTGAATATTTCGTCTAGATAATGTCATTTAACTTATTTTTTGCCAACATTCCGCTTCGATAATGAACAAAAATTTTACCAATCAATTAGTCTGTTTTACAACAATAGATGAAGGAATTACGTTGAACCGAATAATTCGGCCGACTATTCGGTTCGACAACAGCTGGATCTAATATTCGGCCGAATGTTCGTATTCGGTCAAACCCATATTCGGTGCATCTGAGTACCAACCAACCGTCTCGAAGCGACCGGAAATGGCCGGAGATTGACAAGGGCAGAAACAGAGAGTAGGTATTAATTATAGGAAGGCTGTCGACTATGTTTCCATCCCTCCCCCTCTGTCGTTACTCGGCGATCACTGATTAGGGGCCGCACGGTCCGGCGTCCTAGGCACACACTTACGGACCCGGACGAAGTAATCACAACGACTATCGTAAGATGGAACGCTGCGCTTACGGCGTCCAACTCTGACACGACGCGTATACTTAGGCATTCCCGCCGGCGGGGACGTCCACCGCGCGATCGCGACAACAGTGACACATACCTATTCGTCCCGGTACCGCCGCACACCGGGTAGAGTCAGTCCGACCCAGGTCGGGCCTAGCTGAGTTTCTTGCTGGATTCTTCTCAGCTAGGCTAGGTTTAGTGAACCAGCGACAAAACTCCCAGTAGCTCGATTCCACTCACACCTCAGATTCGGTTGAAACCGCTCAACCAATCTCACTGGAGCGCAAACTCTTAGAGTATTCCAGTGTTCCAAACCACACGCGTGGTCGTGCCGGAGGTTTTCCCCTGGATTTTCCCCAGGCTACTCTACCGCGCACTCCTATCGCTTTATTGGGCCCGGCCTATAAAGCCACAGTCAGGTTCAAAAATATAAAAATAGAGTAGGTATTTTAAGTCTTGGGGCAATATCACCAGGCAATGAGGTCAACAAACAAATGTGTATGTGAACAAGAGGAATTCAGTTCCCACAGCCACCGCGGACCGTGACGTCGAGCCGACATGATTCGTAATTACTAATTATGTTGCATTTCGCAATGCATGCTAATTAACCAACATGGCTGTGTTTGTGTGGTAGCTTTTAAGTTTCTTTATAATTAATGAGAATGGGCGTATAATTGGGTCATACTTAGTTGAAATAAACAAAAGTCGTCCCCTCTGTGGTCAATAGTTAACGGCTTATGTGCATGTTAGCTATGTTTTTATTACAGGGAGTTATAGAAACGGAGACACTGTTTATGCGGGTTGCTGATCCAATCCAAAATTAAGCTTTGTAGCCCTTAACTTTTGGTATGTCCACAGGAAAGACGCGAACCTAAATCCGTGTATGACCCAATTACGTTGTGAATGGGGAGATTTAGTGTTCATATTACAAAATATAAAGGTAAACGTGCCCAGTGCTCGACAACTTAGTGCCCAATAGACGACACCTACATATTAACCACTGTCATCGTGACATAAGATTGAGTGTCATGTATTGCGTCAGTGTCGTATGCAAGCACGTTTACCATTTTTTTAATCACTGAAACGCCGAAGCTGAGATTGCTATAAAAACCTGTCCGTGGATTTCCGAAATCTTTCGAATGAAATTGCTTTGAAAGGAACGAGATGAAACAAACGAGAGGATTGATTTGCGTGCGCACAGACTGTCATTTTCTACAATGAACACAATGTAATGAGCATATGCAATGAAGATAAGTCAATGAGGGCTATCGCGTATGAATTCGCCGCTAGAGGCGCTAGTGTAGCGTGAGGTCTCCGAAATGTCAAACTCTTTGTGGTTGCGCTGCGCGGGCTAATACCTAATTGGAACAACATGGTAACTATTTTGCGATACCTGAGCTTGATTATGGCAAATATGAGTTACGGGTCGGGACTGTCAGTGCTTTGAGATAGTTGTCTTTCGGAAACTTATTTCTTCCTTTTTTACCAACAAACGGGACTGCGCTACAATGTGAGGTATTTGATATTTTTACGGTACGGTGTTAAGGTATTAAATATGATTTAAACGTAAACTTCGTTCTCATGCCCATAATAACCAATAACAATTTTTGACAGCTGGACTTTACTCGACAGTGGCGCCAACTGATGAGCGCAAAAACGATAGCCCCCATTCTAATAAAAGAACTGAATGGTATACGAGTAACTATTTAATATATCCAGCGTGATGAGGCCATTATAATTATTCGTATGAAAATGAGCCAAGGCCATTCGACTGACCCTACTCGCGATTACACTCCATTAGCATTGATCAGGTTTCCTCGCGTTAGAAAAGCGACAGTTTTCACTGCGAGAGAGCTGACCACTTTCTATAATCCGGTGGACAGATCAGATTTATCAGTACTGACTTAGGTTTAAAAGATGCCTACCTAAGATTGATTACTTATGTATCTGAGAAGAAACCTCGTATTTATATTTATAACCACTATGATCAAGAACGCGTACGGTCCACCTGATGGTAAGCGGCCACCACAGCCTATAGACGCCCGCAACTCCAAAGGAGTCACGTGCGCGATGCCGACCCTTTATAAGATTTGAGGATGCACTGTGTTGACAGCAGAAGGAACACATTTAGGTCCCTCGCTCTCAACACAGTGCATCCTCGGGAGCTCTGGCAACCCTGCTCACCTCCAGGAACACAACACTACATACTTGTATAGTAGATAATGTTATTATGGCTGTGGTCTTCTGCAAGCTGGAGGTAGTTCCCCAGTTGGGCTGCTCCAAATTCGAGCCAGATGACATTTTGCTGTGCCCTACCTCTCTTCAAAATACCGACTAATATTAGGGTTTACGGGTAGTTTACGGCGACAAGTTAGGGAAGTTTACGGTTGGTATGATTAAAAGTTGGTATGATTAAATATGAGTAAAAGAAAAGAACTCGCATTGTTTTTACAAAAGACCTTAAAGATTCGATAATTTTGTCTTTAAAAATCCCTAGGTATTAGTCTTGTGCGCCCTGTAGCCCGGGAGGTCGTCGTAGAAGGTGACTAAAAAGGAGTCCTCGAGGTCGTAGACGATCGTAGTTGCGGGCTACGATCGTCCATAGAAACATAGCGGGACCCACATAAGTGGACTCCAGATCCCAGAACCGTCCGAAATGGGTTGAGAAGGACTATCGGAGGGTTTTTAGTCGGTGCAAGTTCGACATAACCACCGCGCCACCCCGCGCTGCGGAGGTATCCATAGCCGATTTTCCACCAGTGTAAAAAAAGGTATTAATCTTGTGTTAGTGTAACATAAACCGTCATCTACCGCCATCATTTTATTATGAAAACGAGATATGTTGTCGAGAATCTCCACCGGATCGAGTAGATGAGGGGTTTCCATTTTACTTTCACTGGATCACGAGAATTAGGAATCTAATGTACTGGTAACTTCCGTGGTAGAGGGGAACCAATTAAATTACCCTAATTGAAAGTCCTTTAAATCTTATTGTGAAGAGAGGATGTGACCATGACCCAGTTTTTATTTTGTTTTGATTGTCGTCTGCTGTAGTTTACGTAGTGGCCGCTGGCGCTAGTTGTCTTTGGAGGCGATAATGTATGACGTTTATTGTTAAGTCGCGTTCACGGATACGAGATATTTAGTTTTATTTTTATATTATTTTTTATTAAAAGCCGTGTTAAAATTCATGTGCGAATTTTTCTTTTTAGCTATTTGTAATATGTCTCTATAGTTCGTTTTTGTTTATGTGTTATCCGCCGTGAATTTTACCGATTGGCTCCGACGGAAGACCAGCGTCGACCAGTTAGGTTGGCACCATGCTGAGTCGGGACCATTTCGTGGCATTATTGATTGTTTTCTTTTTGTTTTACACTTTTTTTACTGTTTTTACTCGTTTTTCTACTTTAATCCTTGGTATGTGTATCACTCCTGTGCCACGTATAAATGTTTTTTCTTTCTTTCTTTCTTTCTTTAAGTGTTTTTTTTGGAAAATGCTCTTCTGCGCTTCGTTACAATTGCAATTGCGACAGCGAACAGACAAGTAGGCACTTGCAAAGCTTCATCCGTTGTGTGTGCGATTTCACAGTCCAATGGCACCGATTTCGCGATATATTGCCGATATATTGCGCAAGACATTGCACCAATTACGATAAACCATATCACGTATAAATCGGGAAGTGATACAATATGTATATGATTTTTGCTGTTCACGTAACCCTCTTATTCATAATCGTTCATCAAACATATTTTAGTTAAATTGCCGCTAAAATTAGTATTTCCTATCTCTCACTGTATTTATATTCGTAAGAGAGTAACGTGGGAAAAAACATTTATAATAAGATATGAATTTTTATTGTTGATTATTGTATTTATAATGGTTTAAGGGTCGGTTGCACCAATATACGATCACAGGCCGGTCATCGTCAAATATGACGCCGGCAGGTGTCATCCCATAGAAACTTGTCAAACTTTCCAACACCGCTTACGATTACAGACGGTTTGGTGCAACCCACACTAATAATCAACTACTTATCCAGACGAATGAAACACAAAAATTCAGCTTAATCGCATACCGGGACCGAGACATAAAGTCTAACTACCTAACACTCTTTACCCAAAGGGGGAGGTTTTAGTCCGTAGGCGAGTGGCGGTGGCATTTCATCCTAGGGCGGAGTGCCACCGTCAGTCGAGTCGGGCATGCCACCAGGACCGGCCTGGTGGTGTCCAATAAGGATTTCCTCCCACTTCGCAAAAAAAAAAACTACCTAGTACTTAAGGTTCATTTACCCGGAACAGGTGAACTCAATAAAAGCGTGTAAAGTAGCATACATAATCAACAAGACAATTTAGTAAACTCAAAATGGACCTTTCATAACGCAGTTATGGTGTTGAATAATGTTCATCTTCTCACGAACCCTGTCATTGTTTGCTGTTCCACTTTTACCCCTCACATTTGATGCGCTGATGCAATGACGACGAAAATTGAAAACCGACACTATTTGGGCATGGTGAACTGATTTCCTGTGATAAGTAACATAGCCGTGGCGCAACCAGACCCAATCTCTATTCTTTTAGATTCGTTACAAATATGTGTAATCGGACCCATGTAACAAATATGAAATACTTTATGCATAGCATAATACAGGTGATTTGTTTCTTTTTAATATAAGATTTCAAGCTTACATGGTCATTTACATCAGAATTACGATTTGAAACGGGATATTTACCATGTATATTTGTATTTTTGAGTTCCCGATATTTCGGCACTGTTGCAAGCGCCATTATCAAGGATTAACTGACGTGCTGCGAGTTTCAGTTGTGGTCTACCCACACACCATAGCGATCTACCCTCTTCCTGGTTCGCTAAAACAAATATACATTGTAAATATCCCGTTTCAAATCGTATTTCTTTTTACGCTATTACACAAATAGGGTTTTATACAAATACAAATACAAATAATTTATTGTATGAAAGTGAGTATTGAAAAAGGTGACAAATAATTCAAAAGTTCTTCACAATCAGCCATTGTATGGCGTACAATATGGTTATGGTTTTGTTTCATGTGATTGACAAAAGCTTCATCATGATCGCTGTATCATTCCAATAAAATAAATAAGCATTACCATTGTTAATTGTTTTAATAGGGAACCGATAAAATGATTCAGTCTACAATGCGCTAAAATCCTCCGGTTTGGGCATGTGCGCTCTCGCTCTGGCGCACCTATCCTCATCTATATTCAAACTCTTCCTCTTGCAAGCAATCTGTTTCTCCAAATCACCTCTATACTTCATCAGCTCGCTCCTCACGGTCTCTGCTTCTCTGACCTGCCCTCTCAAGGCCTCAACTTTCTCTTTAATGAGCTTGTGTTCCGCCATCAACGCGTACTGGGCCTCGTCTTGGCAGTTTTCCACGTTAGGTCTGTCATAGTTCCTTGCGTGCAATCGCGTCTCAGCTAGCTTGCAGGTCTCAGCGGCTTTTCTTAAAGACTCCTTAAGATAATCGATCAGATTTTCAATATCCGCTGTCTTTTGCAAGTTCTCTCTGAGGTTCCTCTCTAGATGTTCGCAACACTGCTGGGCAGCTGACACGGCATCTGCTAACGCCATGTTAGTTCTGTCTGCTTGCAGTTTCAAGTCCTGAGCTCCCTTTGTAATGGCAGTCATCAAATCTCCCCTCAGATCTTCGGACTCCTTCCTAACGTCATCGCAGTTCCGGATGCTCTCGCTGCAGTAATGCTCCCAGTATTCCAACGTGGTGGCGTTTTCCGGCCACCGCGCGACCCCAGGATGCGCCAGTATCAAAGTAGATTTCGGAGTCATGCTGTGATTCTTCTTGTCTAATTTCAGACTCTGCATTTTATCGCTCCAATCGAACTCGATTGCCGCCTTAGCCGCCTTCAACTTTAACATTTGCTCTTCGACTTTAGCAAGAGTCTGAAGGAATACTCTTCGAATTTCACCAATTATCGCTACTTCCATAACCAGTTCTTGTTCGGCGTCGTCTCTCACTAAGTCAGGCTCGTAGCGGAAAGTTCTCAACTCGAGACATTCCTTGGAAATAGCCTCGGGCATCATGAGGATGCGGCAAGCGCCCTTCAGTCGCGCTCTATACTCGTCTAATATACTAATTTCTTCTGTAATAGCATGTTCAGCTGCTTCTACTTTCTTCTTCCATGACGACAAGGTTTTCACTCGTTGATTTAACTTATTGTTGGTGTTATCCTGCGCTTGGTTAATCTGATCGAAAGTGTCAGCTATTTCTTTTTTAAACCTGGTCTCCATGGCTATACCTTTATCAGTGGCTCTCGGGGTGAGGATGTATTCGTTGTTTTTCCTCCATTCGCCCGTGGAGTACCTGGTGATGGTGTACTTGTCTACAACGGGTCGGACGCCGGTGATGCCGGCTTGGGGGGTCCAGTCGACGTGGCCGGCGGCCCAGGGGCCGACAGCACCCATGCCCAGGAAGTCCCCACTAGTACCCTCGCTGGGCTGAGGGAGGTACCGCGGAGGGGCGCCGGGAGGGTAAACCTTGGGGGTGGGAGGCTGCACCTGTCCCGGTGTGTACGGCTGCTCGTGCGGGTTGGTGTGCGACCCCGATCCCGCTTCGGCATATTTCTCTACCTTCTCTTTTCCTCCCTGAGACGGACAAATGTAAGGACAGTCATTTAAGTTCGGTTCGCCGGATTCCATTTTGACGAAAATTTGGGTTGTAGTAAATCAGTAAATAAATTAGAATTAAAATTAACTTAAACCTACGAGTTGTCGAAAAATTACAAATAAAATGACATTGTAATTCAAATGATGTGCTGATCACAAGGAGTATGCAGCCAGTAGGTACTTAATTAATATCAGATCAAAAAGGTTTGTTTAAAAACTTAAGTGATAAACGGTGTGTAAACAAGCGTTTTTTTTTCTTTTTGAACCTAACTGTGGCTTTATAGCCCGGGCCCAATAAAGCGATAGGAGTGCGCGGTTGGAGAGTAGCCTGGGGAAAATCCAGGGGAAAACCTCCGGCACAACCACGCGTGTGGTTTGGAACACTGGAATACTCTAAGAGTTTGCGCTCCAGTGAGATTGGTTGAGCGGTTTCAACCTAATCTGAGGTGTGAGTGGAATCGAGCTACTGGGAGTTTTGTCGCTGGTTCAAGTAAGTACTTCGTATCCGTCCCTTTCACTCATATGGTGTATAACACGAGAGTGAAAGGGATGGCACTATACGAAGTTCGGATTTCGGAGTAGGCCCTCACCAGATATAGGTTATTCAACACTCACTATAAAACTTGCGGTTACAATTGCAACAACTTACAATGTATGTCTAATACCAGCCAACCCACTAAAGTCTTCATCCAGCCACTCGATAGTAGCATCTATGTATACCAGCATGAGATCGAATCTAGCGGTTGAAGTAGATAACTGTACCAGTCGTGGGAGGCTGGTAATGACGCTATTGTTTTTTCATCGTATTGTTAAGTTACGTTATGGTGTAGTGGGTAATGATTTGAGGTTTAAGTTTAACTAACCGATAGATAGTAGGATACGAGTGTATAGAAGTGCCTACGTAGGCTCTAGACAAGTGATATTTTATACGTTTTCAGCTCCCATAGCACCGCCATTTTGAAAAAACCGGCCAAGTGCGTGTCGGACCATGCACAATGAAGGGTTCCGTACCAACACCTACTAGTCCACATTCAAAATCACTATCCAATACCTTGGATTTTAAAAAGTCGTATCTACATAGGGAACTCACGGCACTTACGACCTTTTGTTTGGGCAAGACAGATTTTAAGCGAAAACTCAAAAACCGTAAAAGTCGTAAAACCTGTATTGTTCTAACCAAAAATCGTTGAAAGTATTTACTAATGCAACCCACCTCAATTATTTTCAGAATTTTAAACTTTATGGTTTGGAAATTAGAGGGGGGGAGCACACTTTCTATGACTTTGACAGCTAATATCTCACCAACGGTTGACTTAAATGGACAAGTTTTTTAAAAACCTCCATATCATTTTTAAAGGCCTATCCATCGATACCCCACACGACTATGTGCGTTAAAAATTTTGTTTCATCCACCGGTATACGTCGAGTTAATCTATTAAAAAGGTGCCTACAATTTTAGTCATCGAGCTCGAACATCGAGACGAGACCGGCGAGGGCCACTGCATTTGTTTACCCTAGAATAGTCGGCGATGACTAGGATGTTCGTTTCAGTTTCCAGCAGCCTACTGGATATGTCACGCAAAGGATACGTGTAGTGTAGAACGCCGATTGTCCCGTTTTCTGCTCTCAGGACTCAGGTAGGCTAAGATCTTGGATCATACTCGTGATCGGGTGCTGTTTGTGGAGTCCGGTCTGTTCATGCTTGCTAGGACATAGTGTCTTTTTATAGGGGATTGACAGGAGACATCATCCTGTCGTGGATTCGTTTTTATTATCAGTGACTTAGAGACCATACATCTCTAACAATATTAAATTAATTTTAATTTTGACGCTCAGAGACCATATTATCTCTGGGATATTATATTAATTTCATTATACTCCTTGTTTAATCTTGAGACCTTATACATTTCTAACTTTACTGATGTTGTAATATTTGTAATAGATAACTTTGCAAGTTTATCTTCACTGTATGACATTAATTTTGTTATAATTGTAAACTCGAAATCATTATTCCTTCTTGAACTGTAAATTAATATTTTGACATGAAAAATGTATTACTTATTATATTCACTTTCTTAAATTGTAAATTAATATTTTGACATGTATAAGTGCCCTCGTGGCCTATTTGCAAAATAAATGTTTGATTTTGATTTTGTTTTTCTTCGAATGACACAGCAGGCTTAAGTACCTACCTGTGTCTACACATACCTAACCGAAGCCATACCCGTGTAAAACCTACCTTATCTAATTCTATTAATTAAAGAGCAAGTTTTACATTTGTGACAATGCAGTCTAACTCCAAGAACTAAAGAGCATTCTATTCCCGCCTTTCAACTTGGTTTAATTATAAGAGTTACTCTTTAGAAACGTGTTTTCTAAAACAATGAATCGAGTAATTGATGTCTCGAATAACGGATTGCATTAACATTATTAAGTTGGCTTTCTTATGACGGGAATGCGATTATTCTATTAACTTAATTAAAAGATGCTACCTCAGATCTTGGTTTCGCACATAAGCTCAAGTATATCTTGGTCCAAAAGGCCTTTTACTCGGTTACGGAATTTTTACAGGGATAGACATACGCTTTTTTTTTGAACCTCACTGTGGCTTTAAGTATAGGCCACAGTGAGGTTAAAATCCGGGGGAAACCTCCGGCACGACCACGCGTGTGGTTTGGAACACTGGAATACTCTAAGAGTTTGCGCTCCAGTGCGATTGGTTGAGCGGTTTCAACCGAATCCGAGGTGTGAGTGTGGAATCGAGCTACTGGGAGTTTTGTCGCTGGTTCACTAAACCTAGCCTAGCTGAGAAGAGTCCAGAAAGAAACTCAGCTAGGCCCGACCTGGGTCGGACTGACTCTACCCGGTGTGCGGCGGTACCGGGACGAATAGGGAATAGACATACGCGTTCAGTGCCTCAACATATTGGAACAATTTACTACACCTTAATCAACAATGTGTTAAAATTTAAACTTTATTAATTTCAATGTTAATTTATATAGCTCATGGTTATTATTTTTGACATATATATTATGTATGTGTTTTGTAAGTTTTCTGAAATTGTAATTACTAACACTTTATGGGCAATGCCTGAAATAAATGAATATTATTATTATTATTATGTACGACGATGTATGATCAATGCAAATAAATGATATGATATGTCTAGTGGGATCAAGGAGCTACTTCGAACTTCGTATCGTGCCGTCCCTTTCACTCATATAGTGTATAACACACACGAGGGTGAAAGGGACGGCACGATACGAAGTTTTGATTTCTAAGTTCGGAGTACAGGGCCAGAGCGGCTACCGCAAACCACAAACGAAGTTTTCCCTCTATGTCTCACTTATGTGCAAACTTGCAAGTGCGACAGAGAGGGAAAACTTCGTTTGCTGTTCGCGGTAGCGCCCCAGAGGGGCTACAGCGAACCACAAACGAAGTTTCCCCTCTCTGTCTCACTTATGTGCAAACTTGCAAGTGCGACAGAGAGGGAAAATTTCGTTTGCTGTTCGCGGTAGCGCCCCTGCTTTGACTCTTAACCTTTAACAACCTTTCAAGAGTTGCCAATGCGCACGCTCCTCTAATTTCATCACAGTACAGGGCACAATCCCACGACCTTCAGACAGGCACTGTTCTTTTGACAGCCACAGCTGTCATTCCAGTACAATTTATGTCGTACCGAGACACACATACACGGACTAGTATGGGGTTCTTCAAGAAAGGAGTGTATAAATTTTTACAGGGTCGGCAACGCGCATGTGACACCTCAGGAGTTGCAAGCGTCCATAGGCCACGGTGACCGCTTACCATCGGGCCGTACGCTTGTTTGCCACCGACGTGGTATAAAAAAAAGATGACAGCTGTCAAAAGAACTGATGAACCTCGTTAAATGTAGTTCGTGCCGTGTTTTATAATGCGTTGTATAATGAATTATTAAAGTTGAATCGGGAGTTTCAAAGAAAAAGTATGTGATTATAGTTTAGCCTACGAAGTCTTAATTCAAACATTAAACGACGAGTACTAAAACAAATATTTTAGCTGAGAAAATTCGCGTTGTCTCCCTGAACATGCAAAATCAACCATTATATAGGTGCGCTCGAGACTGTTGCCACCATGATGTAATAATATACTGCGCCAGGTATGACAATCCGATACCTCGGTTAGTCCTGGGTTATTAATATTTATTTATTTATTTATGTAAAAAAGGTAAACTTTACAGACATCACACAATAAATGATACAGTTAAGTTTGCACAAAATCAGTAGTTTATAGACCAGCATGACATCCAAAGCAAGTGCACACAGCATGATCAATAAGTAAGCGCATAATTGACCAAGTGCATAGACAGCACTAGTGTCAAGTCGACCAACACAGAGCAGGGTTAATTACATGGTTAAATCTAATCAAGTTCAGCATTCAATAACACAGTTACTCTACTCTATTTCAGCCAAGTCGGGCCAATGATGCATCAACATGAACATTACTAGTAGCAAAAGTTTAATTAAAGGAGATAAGTATACATTCTTAGGTACTAACTGAATGATAAACGATAAAACGATAAAACTGAAACGAAATTAAATAAACAAACAAGGAAATCAGGGTAAAGCGTTTACTTTTTAGGGTGAGCAAAAAGGATAGCCGCCAAGTATCTCTTAAATTTAATAATGATGTAATAATGATGAATGATACAAGATTACGTCATCAGCCAGCATCAGCCTATCGATCATATAAGTGTGTTGCCTCCAGTGAAGTATTGTGGTGTCACCATCCTATTGTCAGACCTTCTTTTCGCAGACCATTGCCACCTCACTAATCTCCTACTGGTTAACCAATAAACATAAACAAAAGATTATAAAATGCCAAGATTACGGGTTTCGCAAGCGAGAGTGAAAGGCGCGGTTGCAATGCAATGTAACGGCAGGAAGGAAGTGCAGCATCGATAGGTACCTGTGGAGTTTATAACCTTAGGTGGTGTGATATCTAGGTATTATAGGAAAAATAAGATCGAGACCACGCCAGCACATTCCAACACTGTTACAGAATAACAACATCGTACAAAGAACAGTGCCTTTACCATGAGTTTGCATGACCGTACTCGCTAGCGACTGCGTAAATACTTGTATGGGCCAAAGTACAGCGCCTCTGGCGGTCACTCAATAGAACTAAGAATCGGCATACTAAATCGTTTACGCAGTCGCTAGCGAGTACGCTCATGCAAACTCATGGTAAAGGCACAGGCAAAATGCGATCTTTGCGGAAAATTTCACGTATAAAATATGCATAATGATTCATAATGTTGTGCAAACTGCACATGACAATACGCAAACTGCTTACAATGCATACGTTATATACAAAAAAGTGCTAAATATATAATAAGTAAAACGTGGTAAAACGGTGGCGGGGACGTCCACCGCGCGATTGCGACAACACTGACACATAGTTCCTATTCGTCCCGGTACCGCCGCACACCGGGTAGTCAGTCCGACCCAGGTTGGGCCTAGCTGAGTTTCTTGCTGGACTCTTCTCAGCTAGCCTAGGTTTAGTGTTGTAGTGAGTAGCTCGATTCCACTCACACCTCTGATTCTGTTGAAACCGCTCAACCAATCTCACTGGAGCGCAAACTCTTAGAGTATTCCAGTGTTCCAAACCAAACGCGTGGTCGTATCGGAGTTTTTCCCCTGGATTTTCCCCAGGCTACTCTCCAATCGCGCACTCCTATCGCTTTATTGGGCCCGGCCTATAAAGCCACAGTCAGGTTCAAAAAAAAAGTGGTAAAACACAGAACAAATGCACAAGCAACACAACTACAGTGGAATCCGGATAAAGCGACAGTCAAGGGACAGGTGATAGATATTACGTCGCACTAACAGGACGTCGCACAAAACGGACTGATTTACTTTAAAAATGTTTGGTATCAAATTTAATGTGTGGTGATTTCGAAGTCGTTAAAAGCGGTCAAATGTTATAAGCAGAGTCGTTATAAGCGGATTCTACTGTAGTATAATCCTGAATGACACGAATCATTAACAAGGTGCTTCCAAATATGTGGACACGAATTTGTTACCAAGGTGTCAGAGTTCAGGTTTAGATATATTTAAGCGTACAGATATATTTGATGACGACTGGAGGTATGAATAGAATATACTAAGTTAGTTAGGTAGTTAGACACCAAGTTTGACTCATGCCTGTAGATTAATGAAAGGACTAAGACTCAGGTTTACAAAACTCCGATACACCTTATGTATCTAATGTCAGTATGTATGTACTGATTTAGGTACTACCAAAATAGGAAAAACCTTAACCAACGGATCTAAAACACATAGATTTTTGAATAACCGTATAGGTTTGCAATACTAAAATAGTTAAAAGCCCAGAGTGAAGTGAAAATTAATACTTGTTATAACCGTTTAATAAAATATAGTCTGAATAACGGCGCAAATAATTATACAACCATATTTCTCATAAATTAACATTCTCAAACGTAAACAGAAATATTAGATTGAGTATTCATTTAGATACTTCGATTTCTAGAAACCAGCAAGTTCCGAAGCGGACGGGTAGTGTGAGCGGATCATACCACATCTATCCCGGTCTATGTTCAACGTCTTCCTCTTAGAAGCTATATCTCTCTCTAACTCGATCCTCTTCTTCATAAGATCTTCCCTTATTCTCTCGGCGTTGTTCAGCTGTCCGATAAGGGACGTCACAGTCTCATGGATGGTCTTCACTTCTTCAATGAGGCCCAGGTGAGGCTGGTCCCTCACGGACTCCCCGTGAGGCCGCCACTGGTTTCGGTTGTCCAATCTAGTTTGAGCCAGTTTCATCGCCGCATCCATCTTTTGAACAGATGCTTTTAAATTGTCTATCAGGGACTCCATGTCAGCGATTCTTTGGATAGTGTTTCGCAAAGTCTCTTCCAATTTCGTGCATAATTCAGTAGTAAGGGCTACGGTTTCTGCTAAGGCCATGTCGGTGCGATCTGCCTGGTTCCGCAGCTTCCTGCCTCCGCTCACGAGGATAGCATTGAGGCTGCCTCTCAAGTCGCTCGACTTTTGCCTCGCTGCTTCACACTGCTGGACATTTTCACGGCAAAAGAACTCCCAGTATTCTAATGGTGCTGAATAGTCAGCGAACCTCGTTGCACCCGGTCTGAACAGAATTGTAGGGGATTTTGTAGTAAGTCCTAGATTAATAGTTTCAGCGTTGTATGCCATGTTCTTATCGCACCAATCATATTCAATCTTATGTTTAGCTGCTTTGTTGATAGCCATTTGTGCTTCAATATTGTCCAGAGTCTTGGCTAAGGTTGCTCTGACTTCGCTAACCAGATTCATTTCCTTGATCAACTCCTGTTCCGCTAAATCGGCAACTAAATCTGGCACGAAACGGTTAGAACGGAGGTCTAAGCACTCTCTCGATATTGATTCAGGCAACATCAGAACTCTAGATGCTCCTTTCAGCCGTTGGCGATCAACTTCAAGAGATTCCACCTCATCCGTGATCGCTTTGCAAGCCTTTTCGACTTCAACTCTCCATCTGAAGAGATCTTTTGCCTTCTGTTTCAGTCTCTTATTGTTTTCTAGCTGCGTTTTATCAATATTGCCAAACGCTTGCATGATGGCTGTTTTAGCGTTGTAGTCGACAATGTTCGATTCCGTTATGGACGAGGGGTCGAGTACGTCTTCATTGTGTTTCCGCCATTCGCTGAGGGAGTATCTGCTGATGGAGTACTTGTTGACGCCGGGTCTGGTGCCCGTCATGCCACCTAGAGGAGTCCAGTCCACCTTGCCATCCGGTCCCGGCTTGAGGTTGGGCAGGTATTCTTCGCCGGCCGGCGGGGGTCTGACCGGAGCCCGTTCCTCAGCTTGCACTGGGGCCGCATCAGCCGCAGGAGCCGCTTTCGCTTCTTCGACTTCTTTGCTCTCGTCTCCTTTGGCTAGCTCCACCTTTTTGAACGCACCGATATCCTTGCAAACTTTGGGACATTTTGGATCTTCCGGAAACGTTGTTAAAGTGGATTCTGCCATTTTATAAATGAATTAATAAAAAATTAACAGCGCTCCAAAACCATGTAGCTGTTGTGACAATTTTTTGACAAGTTACTAAAGTCTAAAATGCTTGACAAGTTTTGTTTTCAAATGTAAATAGTTCTAGTTATTGCTAATGTGTTAAAAGGTTATATATCGAATCTATAGGTACTCGTATATTTAAATTTCGTTTTGTTATATTATATGGTCATGGTGTTGGGTATGGTGTGATTATATCGTGTAATTTGAAACACGTTATGAGACGCCATGCTATAGTAGACAGTAATTTGTACTGCGGTTAACTTTTACTTTCATCTAAATGTAATTTCCTGTCATATTATCTACGGCAATTTTTAATATGTCCACGACTTCCTTGTTACTTTCTTTTGGATTTGTGTTTATGATATTTATGGTTCTATGAATACAAGCAAATGTTCTATGAATACAGGCAAAAGTACGCCTCTGGCGGTTACGCAATAGAACTAAGAATCGGCATACTAAATCGTTTACGCAGTCGCTAGCGAGTACGGTCATGCAAACTCATGGTAAAGGCAAAGAAGTCGCAAGCGCGTTGCCGCCGCCGACAACTTGCGGCCCTTTAGTGAATTCGTTCTGTCGATAGCGATAGAGACAAAATACATATGTCCCTCACTTTCATTTCAACTCATCCTGTTAAGCTCTGGAGTCATAAAAGAGATACATAATCTCAATCTCATCTCATTTTACATTTTCTATTCACTTCACATCTCTTTCGCTCACACTAGCGACTGCAAATTATTGAGCAGAGTAAAGATCGAGTCTCCGAGACTAGATTGAAGGTTAACATGTTTTTGCTTTTTATGCATAGTTCAAAGCTTTCAAACTATATTTAGTTACTTACTCGTATGTAAGAGTCGTGTAAATAGTTGGTTTATAAAATTAGACCCTCAAAGGTATAAAGTTATTGATAACATTAGTCGAATATGTGTTTTCTAGATAACCAAAGGTGTTACTTAAGTGTAGCTGAGATACTCATTCTATCTCTTCCTTAAGCCAGAACGTTAAAAATTAAATCATGACCAAAAGGATAAGCCTCTTCTCATAGCTACTTTGCTACCGACACGGGTGGCCATAGTGATGAATGTTGTATTTTGCAACCAACTTCACCATTTAAAAATTAACTTAATTAATGTACTTATTTTTGAATAGGTACTGCTGATTATTAAAGAAAGTATTCAAATAAACTATGAATTGTAAAAGTATTAAAAATTAAAATTGTATAAAACCTTTTTAATAGATTCTGTGAATGCATTGGCGCCATTTTTGACAGTTAAAAAAATGGCGTGGATGAAAAAATAAGTAGGCTGGGATTATGGTAATCGAACCGAATGTAACTAAGATGTTCGGTTTGTTGTAATAGAAATCTAATTAAATATTGTAGCAAGAAATGAATATGGTATTTTATTAAAGTCTTCTTCTTCACTTGTTTAACGTCTAAATGGCTATAAACAGAACTACACGTAATTTATAGTAGGTATAGTCAGAGTTTGAACGATTACTTTAAGTCATGGGAATCCCTTTATGGGGCAGCCTAGCTAGGAAGTCCTTTTATTTACTATCCTCATGTTATAAAGGAAAGATTGTTATTATATTAAGTCATAGAACGAATATGGATACATTTAACTGTATCCATGCTGCATCATCATGTTCCATCAACATGTTATCGTGTAAGAAATCGCTACCGTTTGCAAACAATTTTTCCGGTCGCATAGCGGACTCATGAACTCTCGTATGAGGTCACGACTTGCAGACTTCTCACGTACCTAGTCGTGTTCCAATAATTTATGAACATTTGACACGACTTTAATAAGCATTTATAAGGTTATTTTAATACTGAATACCGTTTAATAGATTTATATACAAAGGTAAAGTTTTTAAACAATTTGCCGCTGCATTAAAAGTGGCGGCAAATGTAAGACTCGAGAGCTATGTAAAAAAGACAGAAATCAGAAAATTTAGTCTACTTAAACTTGCCATTTTGTAATTGTGATATTTTTCCGTTGACTGTCAATACATAACCGGAAGAAAACAACAAGAACAACATTTTGCACTTAATCTTTTCAGTATTTTAATGTTGTTTTAAGTTTTAGTCCTTTTTTGTAAACGCTTAACGCCAAGATTACGCTGTAAGTGTTTCGTTTTTCCTTTATAAGTTTTAAAGTTGGTTGAGTGTAATGAAATGAATATTCCGTTTAGTTAATTTTAATGAATTTTAAGATTATATAATTACCTACATGGCTGTGCTCACCGGTATTGCGACAAAATCGTAGCGATTATATTCTCTTTGATTGCGACATCCGTGTTGGAGTTTTTTTTTGACGTTTATCATTACTACCTGTCGTAGGTATTATATAATGGTTAAAATGTTCACACTTTTGAAACCTATACGTACCTACATAACTTTTTATTAATCAACTGTCAACTACACGTAGGTATACCCATTGGTAGCGGTGCATGCACGAAGAAGGCAGTGGTAATAATATTTTTAAATACTTGTCTAGGTACCTTTATTTTTTAATATTATTACTACCAAGTAAGTTGCAGTTACAAACTCTAACATAGTTAAATGAGCATTTGTGACCCTTATTACAATATGCATTAAGTGCACGAATGGTCAGTTAACTGTGTTGACGAGGGTACAAATACCCTAATTGGATTGCTTTATTCTAGTTCATATTAAAGTCAACATAAGTTGTTACATGATATTGCGTGTCTTTAGTCCTGTTAGAAGGTGTTACTGTAATATAGTAACATATTGATGTGATTAAAGCTCACTACATATATTGCAACCGACAGCCAAAGTACCAGAACTTTATTAATTACAGGAAATAGCACTAGACACCTAGATTTAGTAACCAGTTTAAATTAAATGCATAAGAAGTAGCTGGGGTTGATTAACGTTAATTAAGTAAAAGTTAACTAGCTTAGTAAATGTAACCAGAAAGCTCTGGCAAGACTGAGTCAGGGATTAAAAATGTGGGAATCTAGTTTGCCACACCTGCCTCAGCCGGATGTTCGGCCGTACAGCTGTCCGCACAACCATGCAAAATGTGTACCGTGTAGGGCTTATTGCCATACAATAGTCTAATAGATATGCAAAAAAGGTGATAGTTTTACAATACAAATAAAATGGTTTCAGGAAAAACGCTTATCGTGGTGTTTCTTTTACAGGAAACCTAAAGAAAGTAGGTATTCATATTTATTTTATGTCGAGATACAAATGACCTTAGGTATATTCATATTCATATTCATATACATATTCATATTCATATACATATACGCGCTGTGCTGCACTTTATGTTTGTTGTTTCGCAAGCTTTGTGAGAATTAAATGTCTCGGGTAACTGTCACTTAGAACCTTGACTTGTAAACTTACAATGGTTAACAATGATTGACGATGCAGATCAAAATTATTTGGTACCAGAATTTACTTATTTATACTATGTAAAAATTGCTGAAATGCCTACCTAATTAAAATTGATTATAATAAATAAGCATGTAAGTACACAGATGTAACTGCCACATTTGCCATCTGTCAGCTGACAATTGATGATTTTTTTTGGTCACGGCAGACCAAGGCACGATCCTATGAATGCCTCCAAACGCGTGGTATATGGTACCTATATTATGAACTCATACCTCGTCCTTGATCTTTACTTACCAGACAAAAGTTGCAGCCAACCACAGATGTGGAACACGGTTGTCGATTGACAGAAAAAGAAGAGTAACATCGTGCAAATGGTGAAGAGGGCTGCCGCAACGGCTATGCCCACGAGGGCAGTAGCTATTTTAAACACGAGTCCATTTATTGAGAAGAAATCATCCAATCGCCCTTTACAGTCTTCCAAAGCATCGTCAGTTCTGCAAACCTGCCACAATCCAAACTTCCTCGGATACTCAGTCTCTAGATCACCAATCCACTCGGGAGTAACAAATACCACAACGCTAATTATCGCGTAGCAGATCGTAAAAATCGCCCAAAGTACACCAATAGCTTTCGAATTTCTGACATAGTTTGTCGCGTACAAATGTGACGAATCCACGTACTCGATCTTAGACCCCATTATGCAGGATGTATTTCACAACACTGAAGCTTATGACACTTAACGCATATTTATTTTATTGTTAATATTATAATGTATTTTTTGGAGCTGCACTGTTTCGATTCATGTCTTGAAAGGCACAGCCGAGGACACGAGAAACACGACACAAAGCGAACGCAGCGAAATACTAAACCGTGCGAGGCGAACACAACCTCTCGCTGCGCGCCATTCCATTGAGTGGGGATGAAGCCATCAGCAAACTTGACCTATTGACTCTCCTTTAATTCTATTTAAAATGCGCCTTACTACAAATAATACACACTTACCTTTACGTAAGGCGAGATCAATTAATTAAAAATGTAAGCTACCACGCATTGGCATTCGTCTTTCGTTGATTGATATTTGGTTGTTGATAAACAATAAAGCGTTTACTAGCGACATCTACATTAAACTATGCGTTTCAAATGGAATTACGCTAACGTCATCTACCGTGATCTATGTATATCACTTAAATCTCGCCATAACATACTTATTTCAATTTCATGTTTGTAATCTCTTCATTTCATGTTACATTAGTCGTTTGTAGCGACATCTATGGTATGGTCCATATAAATAATACTACTCATTTCCTCCTAAAGCCACAGACTTATAATAAATACAGACGTGACGCGGTAATAATAATACCAGTTCCAAGCGAGAAGGTCATATACAAATCTCGCTAAGTGCGTCGGAGAGATATGTATCATTTGCTGTCTTTGTCATAGTTCCACTTTTTGTTATTGGGCACAATGTCAAAGTTAGCATCAGTTGGGCTCAACAAAAGGTAGTCGGAAGTGTCATCTCAAAATATAACTGAATTAATTAATGTTTTTGTGCATAAAATAGTGCTTTGGGCAACAAATGATATAGATCAGGGTTTATGTGGTACAGTTTCTATAAAACAATGGTAGTTTGCAGCGTGATCGGCTGTAAAAGCCGCAGAGAAAGATGCGAAGAAAATGTAACCTTTCACAAGTAATTATACTATTTTATACCTTTATCTAAGCGTAATATGTGTTATTTCATTGGTACCATAATGTTTCATTCAAAATCTTGTAAAATAAAGCGATTAATATTGAAATAACAACATTGTTTACATTGGTGATTTTAGGTTAGAAAGTTTTTGTCGACGTTATTATCCGCCTAAATTACGTAGGTTGTTTATTGGAAGCTGTCAGAAATGTTTAAATCTGTTCTTAATTTAGCTTCCCTGCAATCAATTTAGGGATACCAGCTAATACGATTTAACAGTAGCCCAATTATATGGTAATTTAGTGTACTATAAAAATAACACTTGTCATTATATAAAATACTTATAATGCTAGCCTAGGGTGAATTTTATTGTATTTAAATTTATGTAGCAGCAAAATTGTAGTATTTCTTAGAAATGGACAAGCAATATATAATTTTCTTTTCTAGGTTTCCACTAAATTATTCCACCCGAAATAAGTGGATAGCAGCGACAGGTCGGCAAAACTGGAAGCCGTTTAAAACAGCTGATTGCGTTCAAAGCATTTCGAATTGCATTGCTTCCGCAAAACACTATCAAGAGTTTATGTGATTAAGACCACTACGCCAAACAGAAAAGAAAGTATTAGAAAAGTATACACAAAATTAATATTATTCAAAGGTCAGTAAGTGCCCCGATCAGGTTCCTGAATCTACCGTCCTCTCTTGAAAAAAATATTATATGTATAATAAATGTATGAATGTATATTTGTTTGTCATTTCGTTCCTTAGTGGCATTTTTGGTATGCTATAATATTGTTTATTTTTTCGCCGGGAGACGACTGCTATACCTATTAGTGACAATAACTTGTACCCAATTTCGGAGCATTATACCTACAATAACTTCCACCTAATAATTAACTTATACACTTTAACGAAGTTATTTAGCATGGAATACCGCAAAGAAACACTGGGTGCCGAGCGATTCTCTAACTTACCGGTCATATTGTCATTATACATGTAAGTATACTTTTTTCAATGATTTCAAACAAACAACTTTATCGCTCATACCAGATAATTACATAATGCCTATAATGAGTCGAATTATACAAAATAAACAGAAGCCATGGGGTAATTTTAGTAACATGGTCACCCCACGGGAGGTATGTACTCTGTTGTCGTCCCTCGTTGCGGCACGCGTATAGCAGCTCTTTAGAAATATTTATACTCTAAGTCCTAAAGCAATTTGAAATCCTACTTTAATCATAATTTATAACTAAACTTGACCTCGACGCCGTTAAAAAACAATTACTTACAATTTTAAAAGTAAAAGCTTACTAATTTACAGTTTTTTTTGTGTCTTGTAAGATTTACAGCAAACGTCTACTCAAACCTTCCATCACTTTGACAGTTTCGTAACCAAACTGAAAGAATAGGTATAAGTACAGTGCAAAAATATGGGTGTATGCAAGCTACTCAAAAACATGTCCCATGGATCTTATGCCTACGCGTTAAGGTTTCGGCACATATTTATGAGAGGATTCATTCGATACTTATTTTTACACTTGACTGTACATAATTCAGTGTTGCCAGACGGTTACATTTTTCGCAACTTTTGACCGGCTCGCGTAACATGTAAGTAACTTCTGTTGGACAGGAAATTTTGGCAACTTTTGAGAACTCTCTATTTAAAAAGAACAGTCAATTGTATGTAACCGGGACCAAGCGAGACAATTTATAGGCTACCATACAGAAAAGGTGACAAAAGAACCCATATGATACGACTTCAGAGTTGTACAGTCAGCTGTACGCTGTACGTCTGTTGCAGCTGCAGCTACGTATGACATTTGAGATACCACCCAACCGGCGTAATTCTGTCGCCGAATACTAGCTGTATGTGGCGATTCATTTCTTAAAATCAATGGGTTCGATAAGTAACTATGAAAAACATAAAAAATGTAACTTTTCAAGAAACGAAACGTAATTTACGTTATCTACGTTCCAGGGGCGCTACCGCGACAGCAAACGAAGTTTTCCCTCTCTGTCGCACTTACGTCCGAACGTGTAAGTGCGACAGAGAGCAAAGACTTCGTCTGCTCGCGGTAGCGCCCCAGGTGCCCTAGCAACACTGTGACTGACATGACATAATTACACATCGCATCAGCGAAATGTTTGTTTTCACTAACATTTCATGCATATTTTAAGCGAAAACCTTTGAATTCATGTTCCTAATTAACATTTCCTTTCTCCGTGTTACTGTTCTGTAGTTTAGATATGTTGTGAAGTATGTGAATGTGGTAAAAGAGGCATAATGTCTGGAAAGGATAAGTGGGTCCGCCGGTTTTCGGTGGACGAAACGGCGAAACACAAAAATGGTTTTACTATTTACAAAATAACATCAGTGGTAAGTGGTATTTGAAAATAATTTTGTAGTTTCTATTGTAGATACAGTCAACTTCGTAGTGATCGTATCATTATTTTTTATAATTTATTACCTACAGCTTTGGCAACCAGGGCCATCAGCTTAAAATTACAGAATAAGATTTTAAAAAACCATTTCTAGATCTGGTATAGTTTCTATTAAATGTTTTATGTTTATCCTATTAAAACCATAATTATTTTTGTAATAAAATAAATAAATAAGTAAATAAATAAATATTTTTGTACACAAATCAACCTAGTCCCAAACTAAGCAAAGCTTGTACTATGGGTACCAAGTGACGATATACATACTTATATAGATAAATAGATACTTAAATACATAGAAAACATCCAAAACTCAGGAACTAATATTTGTGTTCATCACACAAATACATGCCCTGACCGGGATTCGAACCCGGGACCTCCAGCTTCGAAGGCAGGGTCACTACCAACTAGGCTAAAGCGGTCGTCAAATAAGTCGTCAAAAGCATAATAAACAACAGGCGGTCTTATCCTTTAAGAGCGATCTCTTCCAGACTCCCTTGGACAATATTTACTAACTACCTAAAACTACATGTTCCCGGGGGTATATGTTGCTTGTTGTATAAATAAAAATTAAATATTCTATTCAGACCAAATACTAATTACAATGTTATCAATCTTAATCATAGATTAGGTTTTTCTTCCACACTTTATGTCCACTTGACAATAAAGGCTTCCTCCAATCTTTTCCGCTGGTCTCTACGGCCACCCTACTCCATGTTGTCTTTCTATGTGTAAAGGAACCTAACTAGCATGATTGTATTTTGGTTGGACATATAGGATTTGTCCTTTGCTAGCAAATATATGTTCGAGGAGGATGTTATGTTATCAGTCAGTCGTAAATATGATAAGGCTAGGCAGGTGTCTGTATAAATGAAAGAAGAAGAAGAAACATTTATTCGTGACGATACAAACATAAAATATAGATAAATAGATGTATTTTGTGTGTATTTTGTTTTTGTATACTTTGTTTTTTGTACCTGTCTTGGTTGCCTGTAAATGTATACAATCATTGAATAAACGTCTTATTATTATTATTCTCTTTATTTACTTTAAGACTTAGGTTAAATTTTATAATGATTATATAAAAAGTAAAATATAAAACAATATTTACAAAACATAAAATCATTATAAAGACCTAACCTAGTGTGCCGCCGGCAGCGAGGCGGGGCCTAAGCTACCGGTGGTTATTATTATTATTATTTAAAAAAAAAAAACAAGGAATCGCCACAAAAAGGTTTCGCCTCAGCGTAATGCCGACTCAGGGAGCTGGCGCTGATCTTCCGGCGAAACCTAGGTTGTTAATGACGGTGTGTGTAGCACGCTTCGCCTAAAAATTGAACGCGACCTGTAGATGTGGTTATTTGTTATGAGACGTTGTTGTTGTCTTAGGGCACCCCAGAGGTGCAAAGGGCCTTCATAAGCTCGCGCCACACCTTCCTGTCTTCAGCGACGTCCTTGCCCTCGCTCTAGCTCAGACCAACTGTTTGCAGCTCACTCGCAATTGTCCGCAGGCATGTGTGCACGTATTAGAGGTTATTGCCAAGTAATTGCGCAATGTACCTACATGATATGATAGAGTCATATCCAGAGCTCGGAATAGGTAGTGCCTATTTATCTAAACTTCGCGGGAGGACGTAACTAAGAGTGGTTACAAGCACCAAAAATAATTATTTCTTTTTAATGAATGCGGGATTTCCCGGGATTTACTGTATTATTCTAGAGGCTTAATACATTTCGCTTTACTTATAAATCTTGTTATATTGCATATTATTTGTTTAACTACCTTGAAATAACAATCAGTCATTAAAAATATAATATGGATCAAATTGAATCAAAAGGATTCCGAAATTTGATAGTTTTTAGTTGACTTAGACAGAATTATACTCCTTTCTTCCATGAGAGGGGACCTGTGTCTAGCAGTAGGACGTATATAGATTAGTGATGAGACAGAACTATGATATGGCATAGAAGATATCGTACAGATGTATTCTAATTTATTTCTAATATGATGGTATACATGTACTTATATATTAAATAAAACTATTTCTCAACCGATTATATCGCGTAAATTTAAAATATATTCCGTGACCACGAGTGCTGTAAAGGACTCGAAACGTTGGAATGAATGTCGGAATTTTCTATACGATATCATAGTTCTGTCTCATCACCAATCTATATACGCCCTAATCCCGGGAAACCCCACATTTTATAAAAAGAAGTAATTATTTTTGGTGCTTGTAACCACTCTTAGTTACGTCCTCCCGCGAAGTTTAAGTAAATAGGCACTACCTATTCCGAGCTCTGGCATATCCAAGCCTGTACAATAGCCTTGTGATCAGTTTGCAATAACATTCTGAATGTAATTACCACATTCCAAAGACATATTTATCGTATGTCAATTATTTCGAACTATGAGATCTTCAACAGTACAGTTGCCAGTTTTTGTTACACTTTTAGCATCACCCACGGATCACGTGTAGGGTAACGGTGGGCAGGTATAAATAAATAAATAAATAAATATAAATAAATATTAGAGGACAATCTTACACAAATCGAACTAGCCCCACAGTAAGCTCAAGAAGGCTTGTGTTATGGGTACTAGACGACGATATATTTAATAGATATAAATACTTAAATACATAGAAAACATCCAAGACTCAGAAACAAATATTCATGCTCATCACACAAATATTTGCCCTGACCGGGATTCGAACCCAGGACCGTCAGCTTCACAGGCAGGTGCACTACCCACTAGGCTAAACCGGTCGTCAGGTATGTATCCAGACTTTTGGTTCGGGGGGGGGGGGGGGCAAACATTGAAACAACCATGTGAACTGTGTAAAAATCGCTGTAATCACTACTGGCTAAAAGCGTTTTCGGGGAGGGGATAAATCCCAACTATCCCTCCTCTGGATACGTGCCTGACGGTGGGTACTCCCACGGACGTGGTGCAACTTCGACCCCCCTTGTCAAGTGAGTGCGCAACTTGATTGTTAGAAGTTCTCAAGCCGACCGAAGGCCTCTTGGCTTAACGACTGCTATCATAGACAGCAGCTGGGATTAACAGCTTAACGTCCAAAGCATGAGAGCGCCCAGTTAATAAACACTCAAAGCATTTACTCATACCAAGAACTGACCTGTCTCGACGTTGCTTAATCTCGTATACCGCATGCGATATGCGGGCGCCGCTGGGCCACGAACGCTCCTTTATAATAGAAATCATATTGCTTGTTTTGGTTTTTGTACCTGCTCATTGTTATGTTATTTTGTATAAAAAGAAAGAAAAGACAAGCCCTTATTATATTTCATATTCTTATGTGTTAGCCGGCGTAAAAATATTTAATAAAATATGCCTGGAAGTCAGAGGTATCTTGTATACTTTAGTAGTTTTATTTTTAGGGTATGAATGCCTTTATTTAATAAGAAAAAAATATTAAATAAGGCATATTCTTATGAGGTGTATTCTAAATAATTTAATTAAGTGTATTATACATTGTATAAATGACATTCTAATAGCTTCTACAGTCCATGTCTAAAATGACACGACATATTTTGCTACGGTAGGACCTTACGTGATACGTGGCCATAACTATATTTGGATTTTAGTGCACTCTACGCCACACAATACTATTCGCGACGCCCGGCTTTACCATAAATGACTTTGGGTCTCGATTAAAAAAGGACGAGTCAATAACATGATGTTTCCATTCCAGCTGTTCCCGATAGACGCCCCGGAGGCGGTGACAGTGGTGTCGGTGTGGAAGCGCTACAGCGAGGTCCGGCGGCTGCACCGCAACATGCTGGCGCTGCACGCCGGCCTGCACCTGCCGCCGCGCGGCCTGTGCGCGCTGCCCAGCGGCAGCTACTTCCGCCGCTTCACGAGAGAGGTGAGCTACGGAGACGGTGTGGTAGCTACAGCGAGGCTGCCCTGCCGCCGCGCGGCCTGTGCGCGCTGCCCAGCGGCAGCTACTTCCGCCGCTTCACCAGAGAGGTGAGCTACGGTGACGGTGTGGTAGCTACAGCAAGGTTGCCCTGCCGCCGCGCGGCCTGTGCGCGCTGCCCAGCGGCAGCTACTTCCGCCGCTTCACCAGAGAGGTGAGCTACGGTGACGGTGTGGTAGCTACAGCAAGGTCGCCCTGCCGCCGCGCGGCCTGTGCGCGCTGCCCAGCGGCAGCTACTTCCGCCGCTTCACGAGAGAGGTGAGCTACGGAGACGGTGTGGTAGCTACAGCGAGGCTGCCCTGCCGCCGCGCGGCCTGTGCGCGCTGCCCAGCGGCAGCTACTTCCGCCGCTTCACCAGAGAGGTGAGCTACGGTGACGGTGTGGTAGCTACAGCAAGGTTGCCCTGCCGCCGCGCGGCCTGTGCGCGCTGCCCAGCGGCAGCTACTTCCGCCGCTTCACCAGAGAGGTGAGCTACGGTGACGGTGTGGTAGCTACAGCAAGGTCGCCCTGCCGCCGCGCGGCCTGTGCGCGCTGCCCAGCGGCAGCTACTTCCGCCGCTTCACGAGAGAGGTGAGCTACGGAGACGGTGTGGTAGCTACAGCGAGGCTGCCCTGCCGCCGCGCGGCCTGTGCGCGCTGCCCAGCGGCAGCTACTTCCGCCGCTTCACCAGAGAGGTGAGCTACGGTGACGGTGTGGTAGCTACAGCAAGGTTGCCCTGCCGCCGCGCGGCCTGTGCGCGCTGCCCAGCGGCAGCTACTTCCGCCGCTTCACCAGAGAGGTGAGCTGCGGTGACGGTGTGGTAGCTACAGCGAGGTCGCCCTGCCGCCGCGCGGCCTGTGCGCGCTGCCCAGCGGCAGCTACTTCCGCCGCTTCACCAGAGAGGTGAGCTGCGGTGACGGTGTGGTAGCTACAGCAAGGTTGCCCTGCCGCCGCGCGGCCTGTGCGCGCTGCCCAGCGGCAGCTACTTCCGCCGCTTCACCAGAGAGGTGAGCTGCGGTGACGGTGTGGTAGCTACAGCGAGGTCGCCCTGCCGCCGCGCGGCCTGTGCGCGCTGCCCAGCGGCAGCTACTTCCGCCGCTTCACCAGAGAGGTGAGCTACGGTGTGGTAGCTACAGCAAGGTTGCCCTGCCGCCGCGCGGCCTGTGCGCGCTGCCCAGCGGCAGCTACTTCCGCCGCTTCACCAGAGAGGTGAGCTGCGGTGACGGTGTGGTAGCTACAGCGAGGTCGCCCTGCCGCCGCGCGGCCTGTGCGCGCTGCCCAGCGGCAGCTACTTCCGCCGCTTCACCAGAGAGGTGAGCTGCGGTGACGGTGTGGTAGCTACAGCGAGGTCGCCCTGCCGCCGCGCGGCCTGTGCGCGCTGCCCAGCGGCAGCTACTTCCGCCGCTTCACCAGAGAGGTGAGCTGCGGTGACGGTGTGGTAGCTACAGCGAGGTCGCCCTGCCGCCGCGCGGCCTGTGCGCGCTGCCCAGCGGCAGCTACTTCCGCCGCTTCACCAGAGAGGTGAGCTGCGGTGACGGTGTGGTAGCTACAGCGAGGTCGCCCTGCCGCCGCGCGGCCTGTGCGCGCTGCCCAGCGGCAGCTACTTCCGCCGCTTCACCAGAGAGGTGAGCTGCGGTGACGGTGTGGTAGCTACAGCGAGGTCGCCCTGCCGCCGCGCGGCCTGTGCGCGCTGCCCAGCGGCAGCTACTTCCGCCGCTTCACCAGAGAGGTGAGCTGCGGTGACGGTGTGGTAGCTACAGCGAGGTCGCCCTGCCGCCGCGCGGCCTGTGCGCGCTGCCCAGCGGCAGCTACTTCCGCCGCTTCACCAGAGAGGTGAGCTGCGGTGACGGTGTGGTAGCTACAGCGAGGTCGCCCTGCCGCCGCGCGGCCTGTGCGCGCTGCCCAGCGGCAGCTACTTCCGCCGCTTCACCAGAGAGGTGAGCTACGGTGTGGTAGCTACAGCAAGGTTGCCCTGCCGCCGCGCGGCCTGTGCGCGCTGCCCAGCGGCAGCTACTTCCGCCGCTTCACCAGAGAGGTGAGCTGCGGTGACGGTGTGGTAGCTACAGCGAGGTCGCCCTGCCGCCGCGCGGCCTGTGCGCGCTGCCCAGCGGCAGCTACTTCCGCCGCTTCACCAGAGAGGTGAGCTACGGTGACGGTGTGGTAGCTACAGCGAGGTCGCCCTGCCGCCGCGCGGCCTGTGCGCGCTGCCCAGCGGCAGCTACTTCCGCCGCTTCACCAGAGAGGTGAGCTGCGGTGACGGTGTGGTAGCTACAGCGAGGTCGCCCTGCCGCCGCGCGGCCTGTGCGCGCTGCCCAGCGGCAGCTACTTCCGCCGCTTCACGAGAGAGGTGAGCTACGGTGACGATGTGGTAGCTGCAGCGAGGTCGCCCTGCCGCCGCGCGGCCTGTGCGCGCTGCCCAGCGGCAGCTACTTCCGCCGCTTCACCAGAGAGGTGAGCTGCGGTGACGGTGTGGTAGCTGCAGCGAGGTCGCCCTGCCGCCGCGCGGCCTGTGCGCGCTGCCCAGCGGCAGCTACTTCCGCCGCTTCACCAGAGAGGTGAGCTACGGTGACGGTGTGGTAGCTACAGCGAGGTCGCCCTGCCGCCGCGCGGCCTGTGCGCGCTGCCCAGCGGCAGCTACTTCCGCCGCTTCACCAGAGAGGTGAGCTGCGGTGACGGTGTGGTAGCTACAGCGAGGTCGCCCTGCCGCCGCGCGGCCTGTGCGCGCTGCCCAGCGGCAGCTACTTCCGCCGCTTCACCAGAGAGGTGAGCTGCGGTGACGGTGTGGTAGCTACAGCGAGGTCGCCCTGCCGCCGCGCGGCCTGTGCGCGCTGCCCAGCGGCAGCTACTTCCTCCGCTTCACGAGAGAGGTGAGCTACGGTGACGGTGTGGTAGCTACAGCGAGGTCGCCCTGCCGCCGCGCGGCCTGTGCGCGCTGCCCAGCGGCAGCTACTTCCTCCGCTTCACGAGAGAGGTGAGCTACGGTGACGGTGTGGTAGCTACAGCGAGGTCGCCCTGCCGCCGCGCGGCCTGTGCGCGCTGCCCAGCGGCAGCTACTTCCTCCGCTTCACGAGAGAGGTGAGCTACGGTGACGGTGTGGTAGCTACAGCGAGGTCGCCCTGCCGCCGCGCGGCGTGTGCGCGCTGCCCAGCGGCAGCTACTTCCGCCGGTTCACGAGAGGTGAGTTACGGTGCAATAAGCAAATGTGAAAATACATGTAAAACTAAATTGTGTCTCAAGGGAACAAATTGATATAATTATGTATTTACGGCAAGGGCGGCGGTATATAGAATCCTTAGTAAAGCGGAAGAATCTGCAATAGAACTCTCAGGGTTAAGGCGTAGCGAGGGATTCTAAAGTAGAACCTTGAACGTACCGAGAAATTCACATGTTTACGTCTAAGACGGAAATAATTTTGCTACCGTATGTATTTTTCGCACCACACGAGGCCCGCTGCTAAAAACATGAAATAGTCTTACAAATAATTCTGCTACCGAGTGGCAGAAATTTGTGTTTCGTAATGGACATACATTTTTTCTGACTGACGATTCCGAATGGGAGATGTATTTATTTTTCCTGTTAAGACGATCATGATAACAATTCTTGTAATTTTGACATGTTGCACACATTTATAATGCAATTCCTTATCATGAAATAAATAATCTAATCTAATCTAATGAATGAAGAAAAGTACGACTGATCTCTCAACAATGACTCTTTTCTGAATAGCAGGTGTGAAAAAGATTTTTGAGAGGTCTAAATACGTGGCTACTCGTATCTTGGCAAGCTGTTTGTAGTGCAAGATAATCTTGCTCTACAAACGTCCCGCCGGCGGGGACGTCCACCGCGCGATCGCGATAACAGTGACACATATAGTCCCTATTCGTCCCGGTACCGCCGCACACCGGGTAGAGGCAGTCCGACCCAGGTCGGGCCTAGCTGAGTTTCTTGCAGAACTCTTCTCAGCTAGGCTAGGTTTAGTGAACCAGCGACAAAACTCCCAATAGCTCGATTCCACTCACACCTCAGATTCGGTTGAAACCGCTCAACCAATCTCATTGGAGCGCAAACTCCTAGAGTATTCCAGTGTCCCAAACCACACGCGTGGTCGTGCCCGAGGTTTTCCCCTGGATTTTCCCCAGGCTACTCTTCAACCGCGCAATCCTATCGCTTTATTGGGCCCGGCCTATAAAGCCACAGTCAGATTCAAGAAAAAAAAGCTCCACAAACATCGTGGTGCGGTTTAGTCGCTCTAGCCTAGGCCGCTCGACTCGAGTTTCAAACAGACTGTGTGAAGGTCTTAGGGTGCGTTTCCATCCAGGCGGAGCGGAGACGTGCGGAATTTACCAATCGAATAAATCCATTAAATCGAACCGAATAAGAACGGAGCAGAGGAACTAATTTAATGGGGGCTATCGTTTTTGTGCTCACCAGTTGGCGCCACCGTCGAGTAAGGTCCAGCTGTCAAAAATTGTTATTGATTATTGTGGAGATGAGAACGAAGTTTACATTTAAATCATATTCCATACCTTAAAAACGTACCGTAAAAATATCAAACATATCGCATCCCGTTTTATTCGGAAAAAAATAAGTTTCCGAAAGACAAAACTGTCTCAAAGCCCTGACAGTCATTGACCCTTAACTCATATATGCCATAATCAAGCTCCAGGTATTCCAAAATAGTCACCATATTGTTCCAATTAGATATTAACCCGCGTAGCGCAACCACAAAGAGTGACATTTGACATTTCGGAGACCCCCACGCTACACTAGCGCCTCTAGCGGCGAATTCATACGCGGTAGCCCTCATTGGTCTCACGCCTCACTGCAAACGCACACTTATCCTATTTGTGTAGGTGTATAGTTCGTGAACATAATGTAATGATCAAATGCCATGTTAAGTTATTGACCGAGCAAACGAAGCGAGCGAAGCATCTTCGTTTCATTTTCATTTTGGCGCCAATTTTTTTGTCGATGCAGTTATAGGTTTTTTTTTTCAAAATGGCGGAGCTATTGGGAGCTGAGCAGGGCCGGATTAAGCGCGCGGGGGGCCTGTAGCAAATTCTATCAAGGGGCCCTTGGTTTGTTTTAGGTTTTCAAGTTTACGGTATTAAAATGAAACAAAACTGTTACAAACGAGCTTTTCTGGATTTAATTTGGGCAAATACGAGTGGGAGCTGACTACGTCCTGTAGGGAAGTTCGCGTATAATAAAATAAATAAATATCTTTGGACAATCTTACACAAATCAACCTAGTCCCAAACTAAGCAAAGCTTGTACTATGGGTACCAAGTGACGATATACATACTTATATAGATAAATAGATACTTAAATACATAGAAAACATCCAAGACTCAAGAACAAATATTCGTGTTCATCACACAAATACATGCCCTGACCGGGATTCGAACCCGGGACCTCCAGCTTCGAAGGCAGGGTCACTACCAACTTGGCTAAAGCGGTCGTCAAATCGTCGTATGGAGATATTTTTTCGGTAAAGGTGAGTATTAGTAAGTATTTTAGCCGTCACCTGGTTGCAACCCAGTCGAGGAAGTAAGACCTCGAAACGTTCGTAACTTTGATGAAATTTGGTACGAATGTTCATTGATAGCCTTGATTTCGTCCCCAAATCCCCAGGCCAGGACCTTCTAGAGCCTCCGCTATCTTGGAAAGTATACTCCATCCGGAAGATATTCGCATTCATAATACTTAGATACTTTTTAGGGTTCCGTAGCCAAAATGGCAAAAACGGAACCCTTACAGATTCGTCATGTCTGTCCGTCCGTCCGTCCGTCCGTATGTCACAGCCGATTTACTCGGAGACTATAAGCACTACAATTATGAAATTTGGTAGGAAGGTGTATTCTATGAACCGCTACATGAAAGTGATGTGAAATTACAAAAAAATATTAAATTAGGGGGGCACTCCATAAATGTAACCGGTGGATAAAAAAAATGTTTCAACGCACATAGTCGTGTGGGGTATCGATGGATAGGCATTTAAAAATGATATGGAGGTTTCTGAAAAACTTGTCCATTTAAGTTAACCGTTGCTGAGATATTAGCTGTCAAAGTCATAGAAAGTGTCTCCCCCCCCCCCCCCCCCCCTAATTTCCAAACTATAAAGTTTAAAATTCTGAAAAAAATGGAGGTGGTGTGTAAATACTTTCAACGATTTTTGGTTTGAATAATATAGGTTTTACGGTTTTTGAGTTTTCGCTTAAAAACTGTCTTGCCCAAACAAAAGGTCGTAAGTGCCGTGAATTCCCTATGAAGTTGTTTCAATGTTTGTTCCCCCCCGAACCAAAAGTCTGGATACGTGCCTGCCTATGAAGATACGACTTTTTTAGATTCAATGTATTGGATGGTGATTTTAAATGTGGACTAGTAGGTGTTGGTACGGAACCCTTCATTGTGCGTGATCTGACAAGCGTGGGTGCGCGGGGCCCGTAGCATTTGCTACTCTTGCTAATCCGCCACTGGGGCTGGGAACGTCAAAACTAAACAGGATACAGCACACCAGTTTAAGTTTTATCAACTTTTCTATTTGCAATTCGGTTGACAAACAAAACGAACGGAAGGAAGTAAAGCAAAGCGAGGCCACGTCTTGAATTAGATAGATATAAGATAACAAAACGATAAACAAAAAATGTCTTCAGGGGTTTTTTTTTACAAACGTGTTTCGTTTGTTTGAATTCATAGGCCTTATTGTGAATGCAGTAAGGCTCACAAATGGTAGTTTAATTGTGACAGTAAATACTAAACGCTTCAAATGTTTTTCGTTTGTTTTAAGTACTCATAGGCCTTATTGTGAATGCAGTAAGGCTCACAAATGGTAGTATAATTGTGACTTAGTAAATACTAAAGGCTACAAACGTTTCGTTTGTTTTAATTATTCAAAGGCTTTATTGTGAATGCAGTAAGGCTCACAAATGGTAGTTTAATTGTGACTTAGTAAATACTGGCAGCAAAGAATGTACCATTTCATAGTCTGCTTTTGATAGGAGCGGTTGTTTTGTGTCGGTTAGGTGAAATGTTTACGTAAGCAACTAGGTAAATACTTTCTCCCGACTTCGATGTTAGACAGAATACTGCCTACACACATTAATGTAAGTACATGTCGTGTTTATTTATGAATCACTACATAGTATAAAACAAAGTCGCTTTCTCAATCCCTATATCCCTATGTATGCTTAAATCTTTAAAACTACGCAAAGGGGTTTTCATGCGGTTTTTTTTAATAGATAGTGATTGAAGAGGAAGGTTTATATGTATAATAACATCCATTAAATAGTGCACCCGTGCGAAGCCGGGGCGGGTCGCTAGTTATATTATAATAGGGTCAATTAACTTTTTCTTGTTGTTATTCTGTCCCGTCAGCGAGGAGACAACAGTAACCATGTTTCTTAGAAAAATGTTTATAATATGGAATTCAAGCATGCTCAGGAGATGACCAATGTCTAAATAGATTTATACTTATCGCTAAAACTCATGTTTGGTAGACTTAAACCCTATAAAATAATAGTTTTAAAGAGTGACTCAGGAGACGTAACCATGGTAACAAGCAACAAGAATAGTTGATCCACCCAATTGTAGAGGTTTCCAGACGTTGGTTTTTTAAATACTGTTTTTCAAGTTATCTACTAAAACTGTGTGTTAGTGCTAGTTTTGTGCAGTAAAGAGAGCGGAAGTTGCAAGCGTGAAGTATTTAATCTTACATATTAAGTTTCATGCATATCGTTTTATTGTATCGTTCGGTGGCCAAATAGAAAATGAATATACTCGAGCTCAAAATTTGGGGTCACCCTAAACTAAACTAGTGGCTCTGTGAGCTGTAGACCTCGTGAGTGAATTCTCGAAAATCGGACATTATAAAAAAGATCAATTATGAATATTGAACCTGCTAACAAAATGTCACGAGAAACGGTTGAAAAATGCGACCTGTAGAGGACAACAAACCGAAATTCGGACGCAGAAAGTTACAAAATCTTTGAAATAAAAATTGTTACTGAAAAATTCCAAAAACTCACTCGAAAAAAAAAACCTATATAATTACCGGACCTGCAGGCGAATCACGTAAGTTTATGTACTAACGGTAGATAGATTTTACTGTCAATTTTGAAGTATAAATGTATGAGCTGACAATTAAAATTTGACATTAAAATCTATCTAACGGTAGTACAAAAGTCACGTGATTACCCCGCAGCTCACAAAATTTCACGAGAATCGTTTGCGAAGTGCGACCTGTAGAGGAGAACAAACCGTTGAACAAATATATTTTTTTAATTTCCAAAAACTTATTCGACAAAAAAAACTGTAACTTTATCCAACCTGCTCACAATATTTCACGAGAATCGGTTGAGAAATGCGACCTGTAGAGGAGAACTAACCGAAATCCGCCCGCTGTAAAATAGGCCTGGCACCCCGGACGGTGCAGAAGAAACTCGAGAATTCGCGCTGAGTCGTCGCCGGGCTAGAGAGAGAGAGTGTGTGGGGGACGAGCTGATGATATCTTGGTTGCAGGTGATCGAGGAGCGCGCGAAGGCCATCAAGCGAGTGCTGGAGTTTGTCGCCGAGCATCGCCTGCTCTTCACCAGCACAGAGTTCGTCAACTTCTTGCAGGTGACCATCAAACTGTGTCCTTTTGGACACTAACATTCTTGACCTTTGGGAACGTGCAGAGGCGAACGGGGATGGATGATCCACTTGCCAACCCATTTAAATTCCACGTTAAATTAATACGAATGAAAAACAATCTACTCTCTATCGCTATCTCTTTCTATCGCTATTCAGCGCGGAAATGCTGCTAGCGTTATGGGCACTTTTGCACCGGGACGATGAGGGGCGGGTTATATGACTAAATTGTTATTTGGATGTAATAACTGTTAGTAAAAACAATTTGAGTTTTGTTTGCGACAAAGAGTAGGGCCACTGGCCAATGTTTGCAAGTTAAACGTGTAATGCGAATCGGGACTGACATCTAGAGGTGGGTGATAAATAACTTCACGAGGAAAAAATCACTGTGATCCAACGTTAAACAACGTTACAAAATAACGTTGTTACTTATCGTTACGACATCACTGGACAGTGGAACCGGTCGATGCCTATGGAATCGTATCTCGCCAGTGACCGCTGTGACTGTGAAGTGAACTGAGGGCTTACTCAGTGACTGTGACTCGGCTCGGCATAATTCGAAAAAAAATTTCTTCTACTTTTTCTTAATCAGAACACGATACCGAATATGTCCTTAAACGGATCCTCACTACTTTTGTTACACCCTGTATATACAATGTGGTTATTGTGCATACCAGAGTGGCTACCCAGAGCCGAGTCCGTCGCGAGGCGCGATCGACACGATCCGCGCGACGCTCCGCCTGTCGCCCGCGCCGGCGCTGCCAGTCGCGCGCGACCGGAGCCCGGCCAGCACAGGTTTGCGGTTTATCACATTACTAGCTTTTGCCCGCGACTTCGTCTGTTTAAAGCTCGTTCATTCGCGTTAGAAATTAATTGCTATTCTTTTATTTCAGGCGCTCACCTAATTATCGCTCTTACATACAAACTTTCACCTTGTATAGATAAGAAAGAAAGAAAGAAAGAAAAAACGTTTATTTGGTGTAGGTACATACAGATAAAAAGAAGAATACAAATTAGAAATGGGTATACACCAAAAAGGTTGTCGCTCAGCATGTGCCACGACTGATGTGTCGTGACGCTGATTTTCAGGACAACCAAGAAATATATATACTAGTCTTAACCTAATTAATATATAATGGGTGACGACACGACCGCTCTTAATAACACAGCTCAAATAACGTTTATGGCAATACTAAAACAAACAAGTTCCATTTGAGTTGTTGTAACGGCCAAATCCTAATGAAAAGAGAAAAAGATGTGAGACTCGTCTAGTACTAATTATTATATGCAGTTTAAAATTAAATATTGATTAGTTGTTAGTTATACGTCTAGTGAATGTTCTACCCCTTAATATAACTTATATGGGTAGCTCTACAAAGTAAGGAATTTTCGACGGCTCAGCTAAAATGTCATGAAAAAATTGTTACAACCAAGTTTATTTTCATAACATATTGTTTACCATACCTATATCTACCTAGTCTCTAAAAATAATTTAGATACTAATATATTATCTTAGGAAAAAAAATACTCAAAGCGTCAAATTCCCAGGATCCTGGAGTGTCCCACGAGCAAAATTGAATCTAATGTGCAATATTATTTATTTTCTACTACATTGAGCCCATAAGTTAAACCAATATAAATGACATCCTATTATTATTGTTACCTAGGTGACATATTACTAATTTATTGTAACAAAAACATTATAAAAACTTTGTCCAGAAGTTGTCCCAACAGTTTTATATCAGGATCCTGCCCAATGTTAAATAAGCGAATATTCAATATTCTATTAGCCGCGCGACCGTGACGTTTAGCTGAGTTCGTTGCCGGTACGAAAGAGACAAAGAATACCACCTATCGTTTTGCACCCAGTGTGTTGCTTAGTCTGCCCGGCACATTTGATGGAGGAAGTCGCGTCATAATCAGTCGAGCTCACAGAATCCTGGCAAGATATTTAATTACGAAATCCATGTGGTAATATGGTAATTGTAGCATTTTGATGTATAAATTGCTTACACGAAAGCTTAATGCTGCTTGATTTTGGTTGAATGTTATAAATAGACGTTATTTTTAAATATTATTCCGAAATTCTCAGGAACCTGGTCTCAGGATCCTATGAAATAAATAGCCAGGATACTGAGAAAAATGCAGGATCCTGAGTGTTTATATTGAAAAATATTTTTTGTTCAACATCATATGTTACTTTTTCTGCTATATACTATGAAGTCAAAATTTATTATTTTATTAAAGCTAATTTTGTAGATTTAATGATAAAAGTTCCTGTTCAAGACTGATTTAGATAGATAATTAGTATAAGTCAAGAATAGACTTAATTATCACGATAGTTCAAGATATTTGGACAATTACAAACTAATGGTTAGAAGCATAGTTTTTATTTGTGAATTTATTATTAAATAAACGTTGATTTTGATTGATATTTGTTTAAATCCTCAGTCTCCTGGTTATACAATCTCAGTTTCCTGCTGCTTGATTTCTTAAAATTGCCATAACTCTAATATTTTTGAATATTTTGTCCGTTCCACTTAACATAGGCTAAAAAGACCATGTAATCTTTATGATAAACTATATTTTGTAACCATAATGAAAAAAAATCGTCGGGCCGGAATCGGACTCATTTTCGTCCTTAGTTTGTAGAACAACCCATATAATGATAACTTTGCAAGTTTATCTTCACTGTATGACATTAATTTTGTTATAATTGTACACTCGAAATTATTATTCTTTTAAGAACTGTAAATTAATATTTTGACATGAAAAATGTATTACTTATTATAGTCAGACTTTCTTAAATTTTAAATTAATATTTTGATATGTAAAAGTGCCCTTGTGGCCTATTTGCAGAATAAATGTTTGATTTTGATTTTGTTGCCTTATTGTAGGGTTCACATCAGACGGCCGTAGTTTGCGCGCGACTTACCAGAGTTAGAGGAATATGAACCTTCCATACAGAAGTTACATTTCATATTTAAATGGCAGCTATCTGGAATAAGGAAAATATTTACGTTTGATATGAATCTTACACAATACTGATATAACAAGTATTTGACGACCGCTTTAGCCTAGTTGGTCGACGACCGCTTTAGCCTAGTTGGTAGTGACCCTGCCTTCGAAGCTAGAGGTCCAGGGTTCGAATCCCGGTCAGGGCATGTATTTGTGTGATGAATATGAATATTTGTTCCTGAGTCTTGGATAAATAGATACTTAAATACATAGAAAACATTCTATGTATCTAAGTATCTATGTATCTATATAAGTATGTATATCGTCACTTGGTACCCATAGTATAAGCTTTGCTTAGTTTGGGACTAGGTTGATTTGTGTAAGATTGTCCAAAAATATTTATTTATAACAATGAAATACAGTTATTTCTAACCTTCCAGGTACCGCCCAGCCCGAGTCCGATCGCGACGAGACTGACTTCGCCTCCATCCCCCAAATCCCCATCTACGAAGCCGCCAATGTGGAAATAAATCCTTCCCACACCGATGTGGAGCTAAAGCCCCCTTCCCACCACACCTCCGTCGACTCGCTCAACTCACTCGACAGCCTCAACGACGAACTATACAACGAACTCACTAAACTCACCGTTGAGACAAAGAGTGCAGTGAAAAAACGTGCAATGTTGCCAGATTTGATAAACTTCGACGCCCCATCTAGCTCCCGCTTCGAAGACTACCACACAATGCCGCGACAGTCCCGGCAATCCGACACTTCTTCTATATCCTCTAGGAGTAACAGTCGGATGTCCCTGTACAGCAGGACGTCCCTGTCCAACGTGGAGAGTAGGACGAGGACGGAGGACAGCTACGTGTTCGAAGCGGGGTATATGCTGAATATGGCCGCGCGGTGTGAGGACATGGGGGACTATCAGAGGGCCTTCGATTATTACAAGTCGGGGATTGAGAAGATGCTCATTGGGGTTCAGAGTGAGTATTGTAATTCCTTTTCTACATGAAATTTGTTTAAATTTGAACCTTAAGGTCATTTTATTTTATTTATTTAAGGAACAACAAACAGCTATAAAATAGGTGTTACAATTAGTGTTACATATATGAGTGGTTTAATGTATAGTCAACAGCGTTATCCACGAATAACTTATGTAAGGTTGCTGAAGAACTGACAATAATACTATTAAACGATTAAAAACTATCAATAAAAACAATCTCTGGCTATACAGATTTCAAAATTAATAACATTGATTATATAAGTTTACAATTTGGTTGTACTGATTAGGGTGTATCACAAAATTTAAAAAAAAAATTATCACTACAAGTAATCTACGTTAAGTATTCTAATATGGCTTTTTATATATTATAATTAGGTCATGAATTGTATCTGACATTAGGGCGTCGTATAAAGTGAACGAACTTCGTAAAAAGTGAGAACTGGATTCTGGTAACAACAGGGCCAAAATTGAAGCATATGCTTTCAACCAGAGAAATAATTTTCCAAATCTGTTCATAAATGACGGAGTTCTGAAGTAACAGACATTTTTAAAAAATAGAGTCTCGTAGCGGCGTCGATAATAAGGGAATTCCGATTGTTATTCAGAAAAAGAACAACTATATACATAAATATATTTTTGTAATTTGTGCCTCTTTCACACTAAAAATATTTACGTAAATACACATTCTGTTCTAGCTAGAAACACTGAGAAAATGTCAAGATACGTGTCAATTGAATCAGAAAATCGTCTAAATAGATGAGCGTTTTTTAACTGATAAGGACCCTTAAGAGTCCTTATCAGTTAAAAAACGCTATGATATTGAGGTCATTTTCTGTTTGAATTGACACGTATCTTGACATTTTCTCGATGTCACTATCTAGAACAGGGCTATTGCGACCTTATGACATAAACTCTTAATGTATTTTTTGGATTTTTTATTAAGAAATACCGTTTCAAACATCACTCCAAATCGTCCATTTTCAAGCTAAAAACTAGTTTTTTTCCGCTTAAATTCTACTACACAATAAAATCAAAAAATGGTTATGTTGCTATCTAAAACTTTAATAAAATCATCGTAGCCTTTAATCACTTTAATGGTATTATCAATACTTTTGTCATAATTTGAAATCAAAACATTTTAAAACTTATAAGGCCTCTTAATGTAATTTTTAACGACATACATACATACGTAATGCAGTTTGAATAATAAAATTAATTAAAATGGATGAAGAAACTCATGCGACAATGGATGTCACGATCATCCGCGATCGGGTGAATTGTTATCTGAGGCTCATAGCGGAAGAAAGTGTGACTAGTCAGGTATATGTCATGGCGGAGACAATGATTAACTTTACACACGAGCTTGTCCGATAACTAGTGATAACGGCGTTGATAATCCGCGCCAACGCACCTAAAACTAACTCATATCGGACGTTCATTACCTACTTATTGTGTTGCACTGTGATGACATTCAGTGTTTATAGATAGTGTTAAAATGAATTTCCTGTTTTTGTGTGAATACATGCAAAAGTCTGAATATGATTATGAAACCGTGAATGTGATCGAAATGAGTAAGAAAATAATAATGATATATTGTTAGGTGTAATTAATAACATAGTGCAATTCATAAACCTATTGTTCAACGTAGATCTCTCCGAGAAACTTCCACTAAGGGACAAGCCACTCAAATAGGTAATTTATTTACCAAACCTTAGCTTCGCTTGCTCGGCTTGCGTGGTGTGGAGTCGCAGTTCTTCCTAACACTCCTCCTCGCTTCGCTCGTCGTCGTACCTGCACGGAGCTGCCTGCATAAAATATGTAGAAGTCTTGAATTTCTATTATTGCATTTCGCACCGTACCCTAAGGGCGCTACCCTGAGATAAATTATTAGCTCAAACAATAATATGCTCAATATTCATTACTTAAACAAATGTTGTTGGTTTTAATAGGAAAAATTAGGAAATTCTTCCTTCTTCGTGCTATATTGTTTTAGATATATGTTTAATAAGTATGGAAACTATAGATCTATATTAAGAGAAAAAAACAGTAAAGATGTTTTTGTTAGACCGTTTGTTTCATATCTAAATAAATAAATAAGAATAAAAAGTTATTACAGTTTAAAAAATCTTATTTATTAATATATTAGTATTTGTTGATAAAATATACGTAATAAAAAACATAATTACCAAATTTCAAGTTTATAGGTCAATGGGATGTTAAAAATTTCTTCGGTACAAAATTTTGTAAAAATAGGTGACTGGTGTCTTTTTATTTCCTTGTTTCTATTTTTTTTAACAAAAAATATTTAAAAGAATGCAGTATTTATCACTCAATGAGCTCTCAAATTCAAATTATTTTATTTGCCATAAGTATATTTCATTTATTTATTTTACTAACAGAAAGTTCCATGCAAAAGATGTCTACGTGTGACAGTTAGTTACAATAAGAAACACAATATACAAACAAAATGGTAATAGCTACACACTTGGATTAATAAGTAGGTATTCAAACAACTGTCAAACATCAATTAAAATTGAAATTACAGCTTCTTGGTATAACCATAAATACTGGCTGACAATGTCCTAATTATAAATAATTAAATCTTAATTAAAAAGTAATTCATACATGCAATAATATCAATCGAACAATTTTCCTATAAATTCATTGAGACTGTAAAAAGGCCTTTGATTTAAATAATTTTTGAGTTTTCTCGTAAAGTATATCGATATACATGCAAATACATAATAAAATAATAAACACATTGTCATTTCTCTCTAAATAACGATACCTCACTCCATGTGTTAGGTCAAAATACTTTTTTCTTGCCCCCCTTTATGTGTATGGGAGCCTCCTTAAAAACATTTAAAAATTACTTTTGACAATTTTTATTGGTTTGGGTTAACAAGATGCTGTAAAAATTTGAAGAATGCAGCTCCAACCGAGTGACAGTCGACGGACGTGACAGCGATAGGGTTCCGTTTAAACTTCGCGTACGGAACCCTAAAAGCTATTTAATATAATAAAGCTATTTTATATATATTTAAGTAAATTGAAATAAAATGTAAGCACTTAGTCTTAGATTAACATTATATATAAAATAACAGTAATATATATTATATAATTAATTGCGAAGTAAATCAACGATTCACCTAACTTATTTGACATGTACCATAATTGTAAATGTAATAATCGAGTTTTTAAATCTAGATTTAATATTATGACTATTGTGTGCCCTTACAGGGTGTCATGAAATGACTTAAATTAGAAATGTAACATCTTATTGTGTATGCATGACATTACAATGAATAAATAGTAGATTGTGTCTCAATGGAGCAAAATCTTAACTTATTTATGGCGAGGGCGGTATATTGAATTCTGAGTGAAGCGAAAGATTCTACAATAGAATCCTGAGCGTAGCGAGGGATTCTAAAGTAGAATCTTGAGCGTAGCGAGGGATTCAAGTGTTTACGCCCAAGACGGAAATAATTTTGCTACCGTGTGACACATACTGCTTTTCACACCGTCTATGAGGCCCGCTGCTAAAAACATGAAATATCTTACAAATTATTTTACTACAGAGTATCACATACTGCTTTTGATACCTTCTATGAGGAAAAGAGTCATTGTTGCCCTCAAATGAGGGAAGAAAAGTACAACTTTGATCCCTCATTCGAAGGCAACAATGACTCTTTTCTGAATAGCAGGTGTGAAATAAATGATTAGAGATGGTGGTGGTATTCGCAGCGGACAGCGAGCCGGCGCGGCGCGCGCTGATCAAGCAGAAGAGCGGCGCCTACCTCGCGCACGCCGAGCGCGTCTACAAGAGCCACCTCTGCGGCGCCGAGCGCAGCGTGAGTACACTACTCTTATCCTCGTGGCGCCCACGCGCCTTTTGATAAACCAAAATAAGCATGGCGGCTCCAGCCCAGCACTTTTTTCAACTAACCTTCAATTAGGTACTGCCCACGCGCCTTTCAGAAGGCCATATTAATAAACTCCGTAAATCTAGTAATTGAGGCCCAGTGGCCTTTGTAAAGATCAAAAGGTAGACAAATAATTGAATTTAAAAACACATGCTAATATAATCATAATTATACCCTGAAAGTTTCACTTCAAACCGGTAACTACACAAATTTCAAGTCAAAATCTTGGGCGGATATGACTGTAACTATTATTTCCTATAAGAAGGACAGTCGGGTCATAGTTAAAGAGGAGCCAAAAAATCTTTGGACGCCACGAGGTTATAGGGTCAATCAACTTTTTCTTGTTGTTATTCTGTCCCGTCAGCGAGGAGACAACAGTAACCGAGTTTCTTAGAAAAATGTTTAAGGTACTGTTACACATGCTCAAAATGCTACTACTAAGTATGTAGTAGGCGAACTTGTCCACATTGTGCTGAGGCTGAACTAGATAGATAGATAAATCATTTATTTGTTTGCCACATTCACACTCACGTTACAACAAATAAAAACAAAGAACGGAAAAAGAAATACACAAGGAAATCAAAACTTAAAACAACACATATTAAAAAAGAAGCAATTATAAAACAGGATTTAAAAAAAGAAAAGAAAATTACGAACACAGTTTAAATAACATATTAAACATAATACCGAAAAATAGGTTGGTTGTGTTGTGTGCAACTCAGTGCGTAGCTTTGCTCGCAATTGAGCAAAACACTGGTATTCTGTCAGAAATACTAGTCGTGTCCTGTTATTTGAATCGCAACTGTTACATATTTTTTTAAAACACTTGCTCAAAAAGTGTTACTTTATGTAGCTATATATCGTGCGCAAGATTATAGTTCTCGCACTAGTGCTTTTTACTTTCCATTATTTTTTAAATTTACTGTTGGTCCAAGGCATACATTCAACGAAAAAGTTTTAGGTTCAATCAGCTTATATTAAGCATATGGGATTAAAACTATATAGGGTGTCCAGTAAATAATGGACAAGCTTCTAATCACCGATAGAGCACCTGAGGCTGGTCCAGAAAATGGACATTCAGATTAAGTAAAAGTGCCTATAATCGAACTTTTAAATTTTCTTAATAATTGGTATCTTAAGTCATCTCTTGAGCACGCTTGAAGTTCACATTATAAACATTTTTCTTAGGAACACTAAAACTTGGGTACTGTTTTCCCCTCCGTGCAGGACACAATAACAAGAAAGAGAAGCTGATTAGTTAGATAGATAGATATATTTATTTCCTTTATAAAATTACATCATGGTTTACATTTTTAAAACAAGATAAATTCACAAAAGGATCGTCAATAGGTATAATAATAATAATGAAAGAAAAATAATTGAAATCAAATAATGTCAAAGGTAAAAAATAATAGAAATTTCAAATTTGTATACACGGCTAGAATATCCTAGGCAATGTCATTAGTCAAATTTAAAATAATAGAAATAAAAACAATATAAACGCTCGATTCCAAATATGGTCAAATATCAATACAATGTCAGAATAATAAATAATATGGTAATGTCAAGAATTAAACGAAATAAATAACAGAAATTGATCCAAATAATAAAATTGATAAAAATTACAAACCTAGTAACATATAACGATTTTTTTTTTGAACCTGACTGTGGCTTTATAGGCCGGGCCCAATAAAGCGATAGGAGTGCGCGGTTGGAGAGTAGCCTGGGGAAAATCCAGGGGAAAACCTCCGGCACGACCACGCGTGTGGTTTGGAACACTGGAATACTCTAAGAGTTTGCGCTCCAGTGAGATTAGTTGAGCGGTTTCAACCGAATCTGAGGTGTGAGTGGAATCGAGCTACTGGGAGTTTTGTCGCTGGTTCACTAAACCTAGCCTAGCTGAGAAGAGTCCAGCAAGAAACTCAGCTAGGCCTGACCTGGGTCGGCCCTACCTATAACGAGTTATCTGACTAAACTCATGTATTTCCACAGTTGATACCTGAAGCGGCACCCATCCCGGTCCACAGTCCCGTGCCGCTCTCCATGCTGCGGCGCCCGTACGAGGATCTGGCGCTGTACCGGGTCCTGGCCGTGCTCGCCGACACCATGATGCTGGTGCTGCACCAGGCCGAACAGGCCTGCCACGCCATGAAGGTAAACTGGGAAATTCCTTTTTCACACCTGGTATTCAGAAAAAGAGTCATTGTTTAAGTAAATTAATATTACAAAATCAAAATCAAAACATTTATTCTGTAAATAGGCCTCAAGGGCACTTTTACAAGTCAAAATCTATCTAGATACCTACATCAAATAAAAATAATACAATAATCAAAGTATCATTAATTAAATGTAGTGTATTGTCAAGAATAAGAAACTAATAACAATCGAGATTTGTTAGAGATGTATAAGGTCTCTAAGCGTCAAGATAAAAGGTAATAAAGTAGGTACACTAATCATAATATCTATATCTATAACACGTCAACATGAAAATAATAAAATCTAATAAATAAATATCCTCAGAGATGTATAAGGTCTCAGAGCGTCAGTCTGAAACGTGCGTTAAAGTCTTCTATCCTAAATCTTTTTTCTTAGAATTAAAACTGCTGATCATGAATAAAAAAAATTGTAGCTGTACCAATGTTTACATAAGCATGGGAGGGGGGGAGGTAAGAGCTTTGCTTACTTGTGCTGACAAGGGATAAATAATTGTAATAAATCTGCTTACGTAATACTTGAGCGGCCCCAGGGATCAAAGTCGTACTTCTTCCCTCTTTTCCTCGTAGGTGTGAAAAGCTGTGTGTGCCCCTCGGTAGCAAAATTATCTGTAAGTCAAGTCATTTCATGTTTTAAGTACCGGGCCTCACGGGCGGTGTGAAATGCATTATGTGTCACACGGGTAGCAAATATTATTTCCGTCTTAGGTGTAATCACTTGAATCCATCGCTACGCTCGACTATGTTTGCAAGGACTAGTAACTTCGTACTAGTGTTCAGTGCAATTGACATGATGAAAGATTTCGCTCTGTTCTCACTCAGAGACCTTATACATCTCTGAGGATATTTATATATTAGATTTTATTATTTTCATCTTGCCGCTTAGAGATATATCTCACAATACGACGACCGCTTTAGCCTAGTTGGTAGTGACCCTGCCTTCGAAGCTGGAGGTCCCGGGTTCGAATCCCGGTCGGGGCATGTATTTGTGTGATGAACACGAATATTTGTTCCTGAGTCTTGGATGTTCTCTATGTATTTAAGTATCTATTTATCTATATAAGTATGTATATCGTCACTTGGTACCCATAGTACAAGCTTTGCTTAGTTTGGGACTAGGTTGATTTGTGTAAGATTGTCCAAAAAATATTTATTTATTTATAATATTTTATTACCATTAGTGTGCCTTATTACTTTTTATCTTGACGCTTAGAGATCTAATATAGCTCTAACAAATCTAAGTTGTTATTAGTTTCTTACTTTTATTTTTGACATGTAACACTATATTTAATTAATGATATTTTGATTATTGTATTATTATATAGATAGATTTTGACTTGTAAAAGTGCCCTTGACGCCTATTTGCAGAATAAGGGTCGGTTTCACCAACATACGATCACAGGCCAGTCATCGTCAAATATGGCGCCGACAGATGTCATCCCATAGACACTTGTCAAACTTTCCATACAATCAGATTTTAACGAACTCCGCTTACGATTACAGACAGTTTGGTGCAACCCACCCTAAATGTTTTGACATTGATTGATTTTGCTCAAGATTCAATATACCGCCCTCGCCATAAATATATCATTTTGCTCCATTGAGACACAATCTGCTATTGCACCGGCGTTCTACCGCCAATCGTGTAAAATCTATATGCCTAATTTTTGCCTTTTTCCAGGTGATCCAAAAAATCCCCAACAACCTAACAGAATTCGACGAATACTTCCTCCAGCGAACCAACGAAACACGACAGCCAGTCTTACCAACCAGCGTTCCCTACATGGTTTCCTTACACGCGTACATAGAGACAAACAGTCTAATATTTCTCATACTTACATACGCACCGGGAGAGAAACTATTAGACTATATAAAGAACTATGTCAATTCTGCACCGAACACACCGGCTAGAGAAGTGAATTTGGAGAATGTATTTAGTGAACCGTTGAAGAAATGTGATAAAAGTGAGACACCAAATGATGTAGCCGATGAAAGTGATGCGATAACAAGTGATGTAACTAATAAAAGTGATGCGATAACATTTGATGTAACTCATAAAAGTGATGCGATAACAAGTGATGTAACTAATAAAAGTGATGGGATAACAAGTGATGTAGCGGAAATAAGTGATGGGATAACTAGTGATGTGCCGGAAGATAGGAATGAGTTTGAGGTGTTGGTAAGGAACTCGCAGAAGTTGTTGCGGAATGTGGATAGAGTGTTGAAGGAGGAGAATGAGGAGAAGGAGGAGAAGGAGGAATCAGGGGAGAAGGGAGTGGAGGAGGGGGGAGATGAGTCGCCGGCTCATTTTAGGGTGAGTATATATAACATATTGAGCTTAAAATTATTTGTGCAGTATTATAGTTGAATAGGTTTTGTCCGCGACTTCGTTAGCGTGGAATTCAGGCACGAATCCAGAAGGGGGGATAGTTGGGATTTATCCCTCCCCCCCCCCCCCGAAAACGTTTTTAGCCGTCTGTTTATTTATTCGCTTGCGTGTTCTTTCAATAAGTAGGTAAATAAAATTATAGTACAGTGATTACAGCGATTTTTACACAGTTCACATGGTTGTTTCAATGTTTGTCCCCCCCGAATCAAAAGTCTGGATACGTGCCTGGTGGAATTCGTTTATATCATATCTCCATACAAAATTTAACCTTCGCCTGGATAAAAACTATCCTGTGTCCAGAGCTGGGCATTAACTCGTTAATCCGTTAATCGTTAATTAACGAAGTGTATCCGTGTATCGGATTAGCTTTTAAGTTAACTTGCAAAATTGTTAACGGATTAATTACCTCCCGCTAATTGTCCAAAGCTCCGTTAATCCGTTAACTAAGTACCTATTTGAACAAAGGAACACCGCGCCTCAAAAAACGGGTTTTGACAAGTCCATTAGACCGGGGTGGCGTAGGCGCGAGCTATAGGCGCTGATTGTTTTAATTAGAATCATTACAAGAAATTGCTTTTCTTATTTTTTTCATTCCTTGTCTATTTTCCATAGCGCATACCCACATACGTAGGTGCTGTTTTTACCAGGAGTTAACGACTAATTTCTGTTTAATGGCCCGAAATGCAACGTGGGTTAACGAAGTTAACTTTTGTTAGCGGCTTAGCGATTAACGAAGTTAACTATTTCTCTCCTTTACTTTTAATTTGGTGAGCGTGAGGTAAGTGAAATATCTTGGTAAATTTCTTAACCATTTACTAAACTGAATCAGACTGGAAATACTTATTGATGGTCATACTTATTGATTTAGAATAATCCAATAATGTTATTATATACAAGTGTTAGGTAAAATTATTTCATAATTATTCAATGTAAATTTTAATTTTAAGTATTTTGCTATGCCCTATCAGGGTCCATGAGATAATATAGCATAATGTAACACCTGTACTGTACCATGGTTGCAAATAAATGAATTATGTAAGTGTTCTAAATCTATCAAAGGGATCCCGTTTTTTCGTAAAGTGAGACCAGTTTACGGTATCGATAGTGGTGTGTTCCCCGCAGCCGCGGCGCGGGCCGGGGCCGGCGGGGCCGGCGGGGCCGGGGCGGGCGGCGGCGCTCCCCGCGGCGGCGGCGCGCGGCTGGGCGGCGCAGCTGCTCACGGCGCTCGAGAGCCTGCACAACGCCGGCGTCGTCTGCAGGTCACACACACACACTCTCCGACCCAGGTCGGACCTAGCTGAGTTTCTTACTGGACTCTTCTCAGCTAGGCTAGATTTAGTGAACCAGCGACAAAACTCCCAGTAGCCCGATTCCACTCACACCTCAGATTCGGTTGAAACCGCTCAACCAATCTCACTGGAGCGCAAACTCTTAGAGTATTCCAGTGTTCCAAACCACACGCGTGGTCGTGCCAAAAGTTTTCCCCTGGATTTTCCCCAGGCTACTCTCCAACCGCGCACTCCTATCGCTTTATTGGGCCCGGCCTATAAAGCCACAGTCAGGTTCAAAAAAAAAACACACACACACTCTCTATCACCTCTACCTCTAGTATGTTTTTTCGTAACAAAACACCAAGATTCGAAAGGACAATTATCGTAATTTTTATGCTTTGATAATTATCAATTTGATAATAACCTAAAATTGTAAATTCGGCATGAGTTAAAAAAATACGTGCGTGAATTCGAACGTTAATAATTGCGCGCTGTATATGCGTTTCAATAATGTTATAATAATTAATTGATTATATTTTAATGGTGTAAAAAACTAGTATAATTACGATTTGAAACGGGATTTTTACCATGTTTATTTGTAAATCATAATTCTAATGTAAATGACCATGTAAGCTTGAAATCTTATAACTAGTATAATATTGTATAGCAAGTATTTATTTTGCAGCCTAAAACACCATAATCTTTTATAAATTAGTACAGAGTACAGTCTTTATTGATGAAAATACATTTTACAGGTCATATCATACATAGGAAAATAAATTTAACAAATAAAATAACGTATACTACCCTACCCATAAGAGGTATAATTATCCCGATAATTATTAAAGAGCATAATTATCTTGATAATTACAAACCCTGCAAAACACAAACAAACGCGTTTGCGTTTAGGGTCAGTTTGTACGGCTAGCTACTAGCAGCGTCTCCACATACACACTCTTATCTAGGAGCGTCTCTGGTGGCCGTTGTTGGTAACTGTTTTTTTTTGTTGACAACTTTTACTCCTTGCCGAATTTGGCGTGACATATCACACGAGAACTTACGTAACGAGAAGAGAATGATCATATTAAAATGATTTTTACGTCACACCTGGTCATAAAGTGGCAATTACCGCACGCTCCGCGCACGGAAAATCCCACTTCCTAGCCAGTGGGTGACATAAAATTTTGTACTTAGCTCGGGCGGTAATTAAGAAAGCCTCAGATCGCATGATTATCGCCCTTGCCTTCGGCTCGGGCGTCAAATACCTGCGATCTGAGACATTCTTTGTTTTACCGCCCTTAGTAAGTAATGTACTATTGTGGGAATATGTCTAGGAACCTAAAACAGATACGAGGGCTGCCTTTTAAGTTGTGTCGTTTGAAATAATTGTAGAGAATCTATCAAATTATTACCGTTTGTTTTTCAAAGAATTCTTCGCGATATTTAATACACTCTTCCATCCGTTCGAACCAGTTTTTAAAACATTTATTCCACTCTGAAGTGGGGGTAGTCAAAATGGCCGATTTGTAGGCATCAACGGCTCCTTCATGCTTTCTTCGTGAATTGCGAGACTTAAGTGGCAGTGGGCAGGGCACATTGCTCGCAGGAATGACGGTCGATGGGGCCAGAAACTGCTTGAGTGGCGTCCACGCACCGGAAGACGAGCTGTCGGTAGGCCTCCGACAAGGTGGAGTGATGACCTGGTGAAGGTCGCGGGAATCCGGTGGAAACGAACGGCACAGGACCGGTCTAAATGGCGAGCCTTGGGGGAGGCCTATGTTCAGCAGTGGACGTCTTTCGGCTGAAATGATGATGATGATGAAGTAACCCGGTAACATTATAATATTAGTATGTATTTATTTTTCCTTCCAGAGACCTGAACCCGTCGAACATCCTGCTCGGAGACAACGGGCACATCATCCTGACGTATTTCGCCGGATATCCGGCCGATGTGTCCCTCCCGCGGCGCTCGTTGGCTATGGCGTCCGGCCGTATCGACCTATACGTGGCGCCGGAGTTGTACGCGGTGTGTGCGGATATCGGAGACGAGAGGGTGTGTGATTATTGGAGCTTCGGGGCTATAATGTACGAGTTGTTGTGTGGAGTGGTGAGTGATACTTACTGTATTCATTATACCAGTACAATTCATGTAAACAAATCACATTTAGGGTGGGTTGCACCAAACCGTCTGTAATCGTAAGCGGTGTTCGTTAAAATCTGATTGTGTGGAAAGTTTGACAAGTTTCTATGGGATGACAGCTGCCGGCGCCATGTTTGACGATGACCGGCCTGTGATCGTATGTTGGTGCAAACGATCCTTATAGGGACAACTCGAAGTTAATATAAAAAATACAAATACTCTAATGTTTTCAATTGTAACACTCATCGGGATATGAGTTTGAGACTAAATATTCGTATAATGTATATTTATTTTCATTTCTCCTGTTCGGAAAGTTCGATTGAAAATCGCTTTTCCGACCCTAGAGTGGAAAGTATTTTTTTTTAAGTTTCTATAGGCCGGGGGACGGGCACGGGTCGCGGCGGCGCCGGCTGCTGGTTGTTGTAGCGCGTGTTTTTATTACTGAATCCATGTAATATCATTTTTAATACAGTTGCTCAAAAAGTGGTACTTTCTGTAGCTGTATATCGTGCGCAAAATTGGATTTCGCGCACTAGTGCTTTTTACTTTTCCAATTTTTTTTTAAATTTACTGTTGGTCCAATCCAAACATACATCAGAAGAGTTTTAGGTTCAACCAGATTACTCATTTATTTAATAAAGCTTTTCGGGTGGATAGCTTTTCAAATAACAGTTACTCGAATAGATCTTGATGGTTCTTGTAGATGCCTGTAGTTTTCCTTGACAGGCTTCGTTCATCGCTTCAGAGCATCTGGTGAATGATCTTCCACTGTATTTCTTTTTTATTAAGAATGGTATTGTTCTTTTATTAATCATAACATTAGTTGAATGCATGTTGTTTGTGTTGCAGCCGCTGTCCCACTACCACAAGAGCGTGTTCTCGAGCCACACGCAGCTGGCGCTGCCCGAGAACATGCCCGTCGAAGAACAATCCTTACTGACACAGGTAATAAACTACACCAACATTACAAGAACAATCCTTACTCACAAAGTTAATAAACTACACCAACATTACAAGAACAATCCTTACTGACACAGGTAATAAACTACACCAACATTACAAGAACAATCCTTAATCACACAGGTAATAAACTACACAAACATTACAAGAACAATCCTTACTCACACAGGTAATAAACTACACAAACATTACAAGAACAATCCTTACTCATACAGGTAATAAACTACACCAACATTGCAAGAACAATACTTACTCAAGTAGGTCATAAACTATACCAACATTACACGAACAATCCTTACTTACACAGGTAATAAACTACACCAACATTGCAAGAACAATACTTACTCAAGTAGGTCATAAACTACACCAACATTACACGAACAATCCTTACTGACACAGGTAATAAACTACACCAACATTACAAGAACAATCCTTACTCACACAGGTACAGGTAATAAACTACACCAACATTACAAGAACAATCCTTATTCACGCAGGTACTTGGGAAAGATGACTGTTCAAAAATACTTTGGATAGTTGACTGTAACCAAGAAATACTTGGAAAAAATGACTGTTCAAAAATACTTTGGAAAGTTGACTGTAACCAAAAAATACTTGGGAAAGATGACTGTTCAAAAATACTTTGGAAAGTTGACTGTATACAAAAATACTTGGGGAAGATGACTGTACAAAAATACTTGGGAAAATTAATTGTAACCAAAAAATACTTGGGAGAAATGATTATACAAAAATACTTGGTAAAGATGATTGTAGTAAAAAGTACTTGGAAAAGGTGACTATAATAAATAATTGGGAAAATGTTCCAGTTGTTGACGTACGATCCTGCGGAACGGCTCGGCCGCGGCGGGATCGACGAGATCAAGCAGCACCCGTACTTCCGGCGCGTGGACTGGCGCCAGGTATATGAGGACTGGCGCGCGCCCGCCTGCGCCTGACCCAAGTAACCGTGTTTCCCGGACACGGACTGACCAAGTAACCGTGTTCCCCGGACACGGACACTGGCGCGGGCAGCAGCCCTCGCATCGGCCATAGCGCGCTACGCTGTGCCGTCTTTACGTCGGTTTCAATAATATCTAACCATTTTTGGACCTTATTACATGGTAATAGTGGACACGGACACTGGCGCGGGCAGAAGCCCAGCGCGCTACGCTGTACCGTCTTTACGTCGGTTTCAATAATATCTAACCATTTTTGGACCTTATTACATAGTAATAGAGTGCAAAACTGTATATATTAATGAGAATCGAGTGTACAGTGACGATCGGATTACATTTATGCGGGACTTAACCACCGGCAGCATCGCCATGTCGCTGCTCGTACAACGTCGCTGTAGGCGGAGGTGTAGGCGCCACCACTGCCGACCCGGGGACGGACCCGGATACGGATTCAGATTCGGGCCCGGACACGGATCCGGGATCGGACACGGGCTCGGATACGGACCCGGACACGGATCCAGGATCGGACACGGGCTCGGATACGGACCCGGACACGGATCCGGACTCGGACCCGGACCCGGACCCGGACACGGCGACGGTCCGGGGACCGCTTCGCACTCAGAACGTCGCACGAAAAGGACTGATTCGCATAGAAAATCTTGTATGAAAGCGGTAAAACTTTATATCGTAATAAGCGAATTCCACTGTAATCGAAAATGTCTTCCGTGTTTCACATCATTTACTAGAGCGCCATCTACGCCCGGATAGCGGAAAAGCGAAAGGAGAAAAAGGCAAAAGGTTTTTAAAGGGTCGGCGACGCGCATGTGACACCCCAGGAGTTGCAAGTGTCCATAGGTCAGTTGTCTGATTTTTCTAATAGCATAAGCGGCTGAATTTAATTTACGTACCATAATAGCTATATGGGGACTCCAGTGTAGATTTTTGTCTAATGTTATACCTAAGAATATTGCTTTATCTACAATTTCTAAACACTCGTTATTTAAAAGTATATTAGTTTCCACCGGTCAAAGGCAAAGAAAATCTGACACATTTAGTTTTCTTAGCATTAAGTAGCAGATTGTTAACGGTAAACCATGTGACACCCCAGGAGTTGCAAGTGTCCATAGGCTACGGTGAACGCTTACTATCAGGCGGGCCGTACGATTGTTTGTCACCGACGCGGTATTAAAAAAAAGCGCTTTCACAATTTCACCAAGATGGCGCTCTAGTAAATGATGTAAAACACGGAATATATTTCGATTAATTTGAATTTCCCGCAATCTATATCAGGGACCGATACCGGTATTTTTAAAAAACCCTGAATTAGCCCAGTATTTTGGATTATTTTTTGCTCTCTACGTAGGGCTGAATCATGTGTTTAGGTAACAACGTCGTATTATTAGATTGTCCCATTAAAAACGGAATAATGAACCGGCGACCGTAATAATACCGGTATTTTTCTATGGAGAAAATACCGGTATCCGATCCCTGGATATTGCCCCGTTGTACCTTATTCATAAACGTTCATCAAACATATTTTAGTTAAAATGCCGTTTAAGTTAGTCTATCTTTATCTGGCCATTTGACATTGGTGTTTGTGAGAAAGGGACAAAACACATTATCCGATAGCGACTGCACGGACATCCTACATTTATGTCTTGTCTTAACAAATCTAATTAATTACTTAATTAGACTTGTAATTAGTATTATTCAGCGAGTTTGTATCAGTTTAAGAATTTGTGTTAAAAATTTCGCTACTTACTGTATTAAAACTTAAAATATATGTTCCTTCGAAATTTTAGAGGCTAAAAAGAAAGTGAATCTCGTATTGGAATCCAATTTTTTTTACAATCTTTTTGTTTTGATAGTATTATTTCGTATTTTTTATAAATTGTATTATTTTAGATGCGCTTTTTCACCCCAATGACACTTTGCAATCGTTAGAAGGAGAAAGTTAAGCCCGATTCATAATTTTCTGACGTAATGCTGTCTGATGCTCTGACGCCAGACATAGTATGAGCCGTCACGTCAGAACGCATCAGATAATTGTGAATACTATATAGTTTTGTCAAACAATGTGTCAGTCTATAGTACAAATGTTTTTTCTTCATATCAGTACAGCAAAAAACAAACACTTGTATGGAAACCCAATGCAAAGTGTACCCATTTTATTTGCTCTTGAGTGGAGGATTTATGGGTGTAGAGTAGACGTGGTTGAGCCTTAAAACGATGGTCCAAAAGACAGGAATACTTGAAGGTAGGAAAAGGGACCTTAAGGGTAGAAAATATTAAATACACAGGTTTAAAATAAGCTCTTTTAGCTACACATTAAATAAAAAATGTTTTATGTCACACCTGGCCATAAAGTGGTAATTACCAGGAAGACATAAGATTTTGTACTTATACTGGGCGGTAATAAAGAAAGCCTCAGGTAGCATATTTATATTAGCATATTAGCACTCACACCTCAGATTCGGTTGAAACCGCTCAACCAATCTCACCGGAGCGCAAACTCTTAGAGTATTCCAGTGTTCCAAACCACACGCGTGGTCATGCCGGAGGTTTTCCCCTGGATTTTCCCCAGGCTACTCTCCAACCGCGCACTCCTATCGCTTTATTGGGCCCGGCCTATAAAGCCACAGTCATGTTCAAAAAAAAGGCACCTTCGCCTTCGGCTCGGGCGTCAAATACCTGCTATCCGTAGAAAGAGTATTAGATAGAAGAAGGATTAGCGAATCACCAGCGGGGACGGACTTATGATAGGCCGACTAAATTTAGATGTAACAGAAGACTGATATGGATGTAGCATAATTCTGACATCTTATAATTAGTCGTGCTGTATATAAATCGGCAAATTTAAATTAAGCCAATAGCCTTGAATACATTGGTGACGTTTCGGTGACACAGGCCGGTGACGAATAATACGCGATGAGAGACAGAAGATGACACATTGTATCTTGTTTCCACGTGTGTTGGTGTCTATGCTTGCATCTCTTTCGCACATAAGAGAGGTAGGGCACAGCGAAATGTCATCTTGCTCGAATTTGGAGGCGCCCAATTGGGGAAGTACCTTCGCCTTGCAGAAGCCCACAGCCATTAACATTATCTGCTATACAAGTATGTAGTGTTGTGTTCCTGGAGGCGAGCAAGGTTGCCAGAGCTCCCGAGGATGCACTGTGTTGAGAGCGAGGGACCTAAATGTGTTCCTTCTGCTGTCAACACAGTGCATCCTCAAGTCCTATAAAGGGTCGGCAACGCGCACGTGACTCCTTTGGAATTGCGGGCGTCTATAGGCTGCGGTGGCCGCTAACCATCAGGTGGACCGTACGCTTGTTTGCCACCGGCGTTGTATAAAAAAAAACCTCCAGTCTTAGCCTTACTTCATGCTGCTATCTGAGATATTCTTTGTTTTATCGCCCAAGTAATGTACTATTAGGGTCAATCAACTTTTCTTTGTTGTTATGCTGTCCCGTCAGCGAAGAGACAACAGTACAGTAGTACCCAACTGATAAGGCGCGTCGTGAATCTTCGTTCGCGCAGAAAAGAAATTATCGCTCCGAAGATTAACGAAAGAATGCTTAAAACTTACAATTAACCTTAGATCACTACTATAAGGTTCATAATACAGTGTTCATAATGCGCGTGCACTCGATCAGAAGTATGGCGGCTGACTAACATGCCACGCGGCGCGCGCTAACATGGCGGCAGCTGCGGATCAATAGCGGTACAGGAAATGTCGTGCCGATTGGTCAATAGTATTTCCCGCGCTTTAAAAATTCATCTTCTGCGCAGGTACATCGGTAAGCCATATCAGTTGAGTACTCCTGTAACAGAGTTTCTTAGAAAAATGTTTATAATATGGACTTCAAAGAGATTACCCATGTCCAAATGGATTTATGCTCATCGCTAAAACTCGTGTTTGGTAGATTTGAAACCTATAAAATTATGCAGTTTTAAAGAGTGACTCAGGAGACGAGACGTAACCATGGTAACGTGCAACAAAGAATAGTTGATCCGCCCATTAAATTACTTTCTAAGCCCATGTCATTACGATTATGAGATGAGTTTTGTTTAAAAAAAAACAATTAAATTTAATATGATGAATTTATTAGCAATTTAGGTCTATTATAGATTTCAAGATTACGTTGTTTATGAACTTCTTATTGTCTATGATCTCTGTCTTGGCCAGCGATTTATTGCAATTAAAGTTGTATTAAATAAAACAGATGGCGCTTTTGAAGGTGATGTTTTAAAAACAGACATTACATTATGATATTACCTTACTGTAATTGAAATTGTTCAAAATATAAATTCGAAAGTATGCAATAGTACCGTAAACTGGGGTGTTTTTAAGAAAAAAAAGGGCCACTTTGATAGATTTAGAAAATTTATATAATCATCACCAATTAATTCTAGTTTGATTCAGTTTAGTAAATAGTTGGGAAAATCAAGGTATTTTACTGACCTCATGTTAAGCACATAAAAAGTAAAACACGGCATAAAAATTGGATTTTTAAATTCGGCCCTCAATTTGAATGAGGGCTATCGCGTATGAATTCGCCGCTAGAGGCGCTAATGTAGCGTGAGGTCTCCGAAATGTCAAATATCACTCTTTGTGGTTGCGCTACGCGGGTTAATATCTAATTGAGACAATATGGTGACTATTTTGCAATAACTGAGCTTGATTATGGCAAATATGAGTTACGGGTCAATGACTGTCAGTGCTCTGAGATAGTTTTGTCTTTCGGAAACTTGTTTCTTCCTTTAATTCTGAAAAAAACGGGACTGCGCTAGAATGCGGGATATTCGATATTTTTACGGTACGGTTTTAAGGTATTAAATATGATTTAAATGTAAACTTCGTTGTAATGCCCATAATAACCAATAACAATTTTTTACCTTACTCGACAGTGGCGCCAACTGGTGAAAACAAAAACGATAGCCCTCTTTAGAAGTTTCTATAAATCATTGGCGACAAAAGCGCCATCTTTTGGCAGTACTTAAGAACTTAGATCCTAGTCTCCAAAGGTGACTGTCCACTGGATGATTTAACAAAGGAACCAGAGAGAAAGTGACCCAAATACATAGGAAAACTCACGCTATTCTAAACTTTATCATCCTAGTAATTAGAAGTATTGTCGCGTGTCAAACAAAATGTGGATAGGTCACTCGAGCTCTGAGATTCGGAATGTGATAGTTTTGTGTATATTTTGAAAAGTGGACAGCTCTCATCAAAATTGTATTGATTGTACACTGAAGTATTATTAATTATGATATAAATATATTTATTGAATAGTGTTAGTACAAAATTATATAGCGTTTTTATATTATATTATAGAGTATTTAGGTGTAGATGTATTGGCTTGATCTCAATTTGTTTGCGTGTTGGGTAGATGGCGCTTGTATTAGTTTTATATTTTGATGAATATATCAATATAGAAGACAGACGTTGTTTTATTAAAAAACGCTCATCTATTTTGTCAAACAAATACCTAAGGTATTGGGATAACTTAGACAGTGGGGTAATTTTGAAAATGGCAAATGTCTACTAAACTGAAAGCACTTAATACTTCAGCAATACTTACCCCTGCAACCCTTACCAAGGCGTGTCGTTAGATGTTGCCACAGTAGTAAGTATAGCACGACCCAAGTAATAAGGCGTGTGGATTAAGCAATAATAGTCTCTCAGTCAACTACTTAAGAGCTTTGACGCGCGCCATATTAATTGTGTTCTCCTGTACTGCCAGCTACGAAACTGGCAGTATTTGTCATTATCAAAATTACCCCATTGTCGAAATTAGCCCAATGCACCTTCATCACTACATAATATAAAACAAAGTCGCTTTCTCTGTCCCTATATCCCTATGTATGTTTAAATCTTTAAAACTACGCAACGGATTCTGATGCGGTTTTTTTTAATAGATAGAGTGATTGAAGAGGATGGTTTATATGTATAATAACATCCATTAAATAGTGCACCCGTGCGAAGCCGGGGCGGGTCGCTAGTATCTATTAAACTGGAAGCACTTAGCACTTCAGCAATACTTACGCTCCTGCAACGCTTACCGAGGCGTGTCGTTAGATGTTGCAGTACTACTGCTAGTTTCGTAGGTATTTGCCGTTTTCAAAATTACCCCATTGTCGAAATTAGCCCAATGCACCGTACTTAAATAAAGCTCGTATATCAGCATCGTTTCAGTACTGAGATACGAGATTCCGGAGAGTAGTGACAGATTTGATAGTGAGTTTTGCTTCTCACCCGTCGATATAATAAATAATAATAATAATAAATATTTGTGGACAATCTTACACAAATCAACTTAGTTCCAAACTAAGCAAAGCTTGTACTATGGGTACCAAGTGACGATATACATACTTATATAGATAAATATATACTTAAATACATAGAAAACATCCAAGACTCAGGAACAAATATTCGTGTTCATCACACAAATATTATTAATTATTATTAGAGGACAATCTTACACAAATCGAACTAGTCCCACAGTAAGCTCAAGAAGGCTTGTGTTATGGGTACTAGACGACGATATATTTAATAGATATAAATACTTAAATACATAGAAAACATCCAAGACTCAGAAACAAATATTCATGCTCATCACACAAATATTTGCCCTGACCGGGATTCGAACCCAGGACGGTCAGCTTCACAGGCAGGTGCACTACCCACTAGGCTAAACCGGTCGTCAAACACAAAACAAATAAATGCCCTGACCGGGATTCGAACCCAGGACCTGCAGCTTCGAAGGCAGGGTCACTACCAACTAGGCTAAAGCGGTCGTATTTACTGTGAATACGATTTCACCGCATTAACATGCAAACTGCGTCATTCGATTTTTACCCCTATAACCGTCAGGAAGTCACGTCATACCACAAGTTACAAATGCACACAGACGCCGCTAGTGAATCTAGAGGGGCTACCGCGAACCACAAACGAAGTTTTCCCTCTCTGTCTCACATATATGCAAACTTGCAAGTGCGACAGAGAGGGAAAACTTCGAATGCCGTTCGCGGTAGCACTCCGGGGGCGCTACCGCGAATAGCAAACGACGTTTTCCCTCTCTATCGCACTTACAAGTTTGCATATAAGTGAGACAGAGAGGGAAAATTTCGAATGCCGTTCGCGGTAGCACTTCTTGGCCCTGTACTCCGAAACCAGAACTTCGTGTCGTGCAGTCCCGTTCACTCTCGTGTTATTCACTATATGAGTGAGAGTGACGGCACTGTACGAATTTCGGAGTAGCCTCTGGTAGTTTTAGTATGGGGATGGGTTCGTTTTGTAGTTCACCGACCGCATTGTTAAGTTGGTAGAGTCGTGTTGACGGAAACAGATATACATTCAGTCATGTTGCATTTCCCTTGTCCATTACTGGTGTTGTTACCCTATATACCTACTATACGAAATTAAATATATTTAATGCGTCGGCAGCTTCGCTGGTGTGGTCACGTATCACGTATGACGGAGGAGAGAGTGACGAAGCGCATCTTCTACTCTGAGCTGGAGGAGGGCAAGCGGAAGCATGACGGTCAACTCCTCCGGTATAAGGATGTCCTAAAGCGACACATGAAGAGATGCGACATAGAGCCCTCTCAATGGGAGTGTTTGACAGCACAACGCCCAGAATGGCGCAGGCTGGTGAACGGCAAGGTACGGGAATTTGAGGATCAACGTAAAGTTGACCTTGATACCAAACACGACCAGCTTAAGGCCCGCCCACCTGCTGCCATCTCCTACAATTATGTAGACGGCGTGCTTACGTGCCCTCAATGTGCGCGGAGTTTTATTGCTATAGGCTACATTAGCCATCTTCGGGCGCATGAGCGCCGGGACACTGATTAGGAGTCGAAGTGGTCGCCATGGCCGAAACCGTTCGGAATCATCATCACTATACGAAACTCAGAGGGGCTACCGCGAACCGAAAACGAACGAAGTTCGAATATTTTCCTCTTTGTCGCACTTGCTAATTCATGCGACAGAGAGGGAGATATTCGAACTTCGTTCATTTTCGGTTGGCGGTAGACCCTCTAGTCAAAGAAAAGTAATGAAACGCGTTTGTAACTTGTCTATAAAATCACACGCGCCAATAAGCTCCGGCGAGTAGCTACTTACCGTCAGTTACCTAGCGATAAAACTCCTAATTGCTCGATTCCACTCACCTCCGATTCGGTTGAAACCGCTCAACCAATCTCACTGGAGCGCAAACTGAGCATTCCAGTGTTCAAAACCACACGCGTGGTCGTGTCGGAGGTTTTCGCCTGGATTTTCCCCAGGCTACACTCCAACCGCGCACTACTATCGCTTTATTGGACCCGGCCTATAAAGCAGCAGTCGCCTGACTGAGTGTTGCCAGATGGTTACATTTCTTACATTTTTCGTAACTTTTGACCGGCTCGCGTAACATGTAAGTAACTTCTATTGTAAAGAAAATTTTCGTAACTTTTGAAAATAATGAAACTATTTAAAAAGAAAGGTCAATTGTATCTAACCGGGACCAAGCGAGACAATTTCTATACAGAAAAGGTGACAAAGAAACCTACATGATAAGACTCTGTCTGCCCGTCTGTTGCAACTATCTATGACATTTGAGATACCGCCCATCAGCCTGGCGTAATTCTGTAGCCGAACTCATCGAATAGGGATGTTGACACTAAGTAAGAAACTCAACTACTTCAAATTTTCTCGAAAAAGGATCAAATTCTCAACCAAATAGCGAAAAAAGTAACTCAAAAAAATAAATAATTACATAATTACAAGTCATCAAAGTTTTAAGTGGGGGCATGTTCTGTCCCTTTTTCGCAAAACGCACCTCTGTATGGAACGATCTTCATTTACTATGGCGCTTTAAGTCAGTGACGTCACTACAAATTAGTGCTTTCTCACTCTTATTAACAACATTCTAACGGTTGTAGCTTCGTTATTTTTTGAGATATTTTAATGGTATTTTCACCATTTGGCATAGTTTTATGTCTTCTTTCTTTTGGATATAATTTAGATACCAATAAATTTTGAGTCAACATCCCTATTGTAGCTGTATATGGCTACTCATTTCTTAAAATCAAACATTTTCATAAGTAATTACGAAAAATATAAAAAAATGTAACTTTTGCATCAAAAATGTAACTTTTCAAGTAATTAAACGTAATTTTCGTCCAAAGGGCCATGGCAACACTGCAGTCAGGTTCCAAAAAAAAACCGCTCTCCGTCAGCAGGGCATCCATCCCCACACCTTAGAACCGAAATGGTCGCGTACGGTACGGTTTCAAAGGAATTTCCTCCCTCGGACGCTCCGGTTGTGGAATGAACTCCCTGCCGAGGTTTTCTCGAGGGAATACAGTATGGGGGGGGGGGGTATGGAGTTAAATTTTTAAAGGTTCGTCAACGGGCTCGTAACACCCCTGGAGTTGCAAGCGTCCATAGGCTGCGGTGACCGCTTACCACCAAGCGGGCCGTACGCTTGTTTGCCACCGACGTGGTATAAAAAAACCGCTTTCCTCCATCGTATAGCAAGTTCAGTTCATTTATTCAATAAACAATATACATTGCATTTGAAATATTTGTACATAAAAACATATTAAAAATAAGCAAAATACACTAAAAAGACAGAACAATTTTAAAAGTCAGTTTATTATAAGGTTAATTTTCCTAATTTCAAAATAATATATATAATATATCAATTCTCGCATACCAACCACCGACCACTTAGCAGCAGTGTTGCCAGGGCCCTTAAGACGAAAATTACGTTTCTTTTCTTGAAAAGTTACATTTTAAATGCAAAAGTTACATTTTTTATATTTTTCATAATTATTTTCGTAACTTTCGATTTTATGAAATGAGTAGCCACATACAACTATAATTCGGCGAGTTCGGCGACAGAATTACGCCAGTATGATGGACGGTATCTCGAATGTCATACATAGTTGCAACAGAAGGACAGACTGAGGCATACCATGTAGGTTCTTTTGTCACCTTTTCTGTATGAAAGCCTACAAATTGTCTCGCCTGGTCCCGGTTAGATACAATTGACCTTTCTTTTTAAATAGTTTCATTATTCTCAAAAGTTACAAAAAAATCCTTTACAACAGAAGTTACTTACATGTTACACGAGCCGGACAAAAGTTACGAAACATGTAAGAAATGTAACCATCTGGCAACACTGCTTAGCAGATTTACTAGGAACAGACCCAAGAAGACATTGTCTCGAGGTCCTCAAACACAGCCATTACGTCATTCGAAAATAAGGTAGGTACCTACTGTAGCTATTTAAATTCTGCACATGCCCGCCCGTGCATACCAGCCGAGGCCAAAGCATTTCTTCTGAGGTGATCAACATCTTAAACATACTGCACGGCATTTACAACTTAAAATTCTAAGGTCTACGGTGAATTATTCTAGTAACATATCCTCCCCATTCACTTAACTAACAATTACGCAAAAAACCACTCTATGTTAAACACAATAAGGTAAATTTAAAAGTCAAGTAGAAGCCTTAAGCACGAACGAACGTAATTCACGCCAATATCATGTTTATGACCTTCTAAATTAGTATGAAAATAGTGTGACAGTCGTAAAGGTAAGTATAAGCCGGTTTTGTGAAAATGCATAGTGCGAGAATACTTATTTACGTTAGTCAACGACCATTCAAACTCGTTTGTGTAGTACTTTAAAACCAAAATGGTTTCTGTAGTTCATTATCTCTCTTGACGTCCTTACACTGTTAAAATTAAGACTTATTTTTGCCTGATTTTAATTTACGGATTATTTTATAAGTTTGCTTTCTTACTCCGATCTTCGGAGAATGCAACGCGCCGATTGGTTCTCAACAGTCGTTCCTTCGCCGACGGAAGGCGCGAACGCACAGCGCGTGCGCGTAGAAAGACGCCATATTGTGGATGCTTTTAAAAAAAGAACGGTGTTTTCTCGTGAACTATCGAAAACTTTGTCTTTTCGAGTTTTTAAATTAACTTTTTAATAAACTTTGGTGTGTGGTTCTGTTGGTGTTATGCCGAGTGTATTGGAATTTACCACGTAGGTTCCATAAACGGGTTTCGGCCCCATCGACGGGATATTTTGTAACTTGCATAATTATATGATTATTGTTTACCTGCATTAGGAACTGGTCTAGTGAGTTAACATAAAACATTCCAACGTGCCTTATTGGATTCCTATTGGAAAGGTAAGCCGTTACACACATCTAAAATGTTTTAAGTTTTACTTAGAAATAACTTTGAATAGATAACTTGTAGGAAATGTACTTTCAATCTAGAAAAAAAAAATGGGTCCGGCTGGTCACAAAACATGATAGGTATCTAACAGTGTTTTTTTTAAATAACCTTGTCATGTCTACGGTTAGTTAAGGTAAACATGAAACTTAAAGCTCAAGGAAGTAGGTAATTAAAACAAAGGACATTTTTAAGTCAATTCATCATCTGGCAACATTCATCATATAATTAAAAAATGTACTCATATTATTTACTAGCGACCCGCCTCGGCTTCGCACGGGTGCACTATTTAATGGATGTTATTATACATATAAACCTTCCTCTTCAATCACTCTATCTATTAAAAAAACCCGCATCAAAATCCGTTGCGTAGTTTAAAGATTTAAGCATACATAGGGATATAGGGACAGAGAAAACGACTTTGTTTTATACTATGTAGTGATATATCAGTATTTAGTTACGCATCTATAGATAATTTGGCATTATTGGCAAATTTGAAAATCGATTGCCACTACATGGAAAGCGGATATCGGACGAAACGTGATCTGATCTCAGTCAAAATTATGTAATCGTGTAGATAGGGCGACCATGCTGACCGAGAAAATTAGGACATTTTCAACAACATGCATAGAATAAACTAAATATAATAAAAACAGTGCATAAATAATGTATAATGGTTTACTGATGAAATCTACAATTTTCTTTGCGATAAATGTATAAAACGATTGCCATAATTATCATTTTATTCTGAATCTTTCATCTCAAACACTTATCACTATTGCTATGAGTATGAAACAAACCTTGCCTAACCTACAGGGCTCTATAGGTAACTAAAACGTATATTTAAATTGCTATCCTGAAAATGTTACGATTTCAGAGAAAATGATTTTTATGGCAAATGACGATTACAGCAAACACTAGTATTATGACAAATTAAATTATGGATATCGAAGGGATCCGATAGCGTTCATCACGTTCACGATCATGGCAAATAAGTGTATGACTTTTTTAAGAGCCTGTAATGTTCCACTGCTGGGCCTTTGCCTCCCTCTTACCCTTCCACGAATCCCGATCACGACGTCTCCCACCAGTCTTTCTCAAAGGCATCGAGTTCATCTTACCACCGCCGTCGTTGTTTACCGCGACGCCGGATTCGGCTCTGTGGAGTGTATGACTTGTCTGATCTAAACCATATTCTAAGAACGCCTGCAATTCCAGAATCATCATTATTATGACCGTTACCGATTTTTTTGTTCAATTTCAAATATTTATTCTGCAAGTAGGCCTCAAGGGCTCTTTTTGTTTAATTTATTTACGAATTTGATTAGTTAACCGTAAATACAGAAATAGAGACATTACTAAAATTATAAATGCGAAAGTTTTGATCTTAGATTGCTTGTTACTCAATCATGCAAAACGGATTATGATGAAATTTGTTATACTGTTTATAAGACGTTAGATTCAATTTTTTTTGAACCTCACTTCTATAATGAAGTACTGTAGCTTAGATCAACATATTGTAGAATACTTTTGCTACCTAAAATCATCTCTCAAGAGGTTTAATGAGGGAGTGGAAATTTACGCATATGAAATCGCGGTGCTAATAATAGGTAAATAATTTTATATTTAATTCGACCAACTAAGATCATACAGTAGCGCCATCCTAAATGCATTGCTATACTGCACTCCTAAAGGCCTAAACCTCTAGTACCTATACATTTATTGAAACAAACTCAAACGAATGCGTTTGCTTTTAGTCTCAATTTGTATTGCAACACAAACCTCTGGTGGCCTTTGGTGGTATGGTAACTATTTGTTGCCATACAAATTGAGAGTAATAGTCGCAAGCCGTTTTATGTTTCGAAAAAATGTATATACTAGAAGTAGGTACTGTACTTAAATAAATATTAGAGGACAATCTTACACAAATCGAACTAGGCCCCACAGTAAGCTCAGGAAGGCTTGTGTTATGGGTAGACGACGATATATTTAATAAATATAAATACTTAAATATGTACATAGAAAACATCCAAGACTCAGAAACAAATATTCATGCACATCACACAAATATTTGCCCTGACCGGGATTCGAACCCAGGACCGTCAGCTTCACAGGCAGGTGCACTACCCACTAGGCTAAACCGGTCGCCTTGTTTGTTGCCGTTGTACCTACTTGCGTTTAGTGCAAACCAAAGACTACAATGGTGTAAACGACGACGTGCGATATGGGTTACATATCTATTCTTTCTCTAGATACTTGCAAATTTTTGCGTTAGTAACTGAATCCAGCTTTTTATGAAACTCCAAAAACCGCTCGTGCTAATCGCGGTTTTCGCGGTGTTTGTAGAGAAATTTGATATTCTATGGTAAAACTGCATCCTTTTTCTTCATATATTTAAATATCTTATAAACACAGCATAATTCAATCGTGTGATATTTTCCAAGTGTTTTTCGTAAGTTTTCATTACAATAATTTCCTCCCACGGACGCTCCGGTTGTGGAATGAGCTCCCTGCCGAGGTTTTCCCAAGGGACTACAGTATGGGGTGTATACATTTTTAAAGGGTCGGCAATGCGCATGTGACACCCCAGGAGTTGCAAGCCTCCATGGGCTACGGTGACCGGTTACCAACGGGTGGGCCGTACGCTTGTTTGCCACCGACGTGGTATTTAAAAAAACATATGTAGGTAAGATAAAATTATATATTTTACTGTGGTTTAATAAAGCGTATTCGCTATATTCTAAATTCATCGTTAAAAAAATAAAAAAAATAAATGAATGAATATTTGTTTCTGAGTCTTGGATGTTTTCTATGTAATTAAGTATTTATATCTATTAAATATATCGTCGTCTAGTACTCATAACACAAGCCTTCTTGAGCTTATTGTGGGGCTAGTTCGATTTGTGTAAGATTGTCCTCTAATATTTATTTATTTATTTTTATTTTATTTTATTTTAAAAAAGTTACCGCCAGTTTTAATAAAACAATCAATGATTAGTCATATATAATTAAGATGCAACAGGTGAAAGAGACACTTCATTATTAAATATACAATTGCCCATTATAAACAGCTTATGAGTAATCTGTTTATCAATGAAACACCTGTTCTCCAACAACAATCCCGCACATTACAGGTAGATTAAGGTCAGTATTGCGTCAACTTTACAAATGTCAAGTGTCATAATTACCTACTTACCGACCAAGTCAAGTACACAAACGAAATGCATAGGTTTTCATCCGATCCAGTTGCCTTAGTTTGATCGGGTTACATATACATTTTGTATGAAGTTTGTTTGGCTGACTGTTAGATAATTGGTAAATAATTAAAAGGGAATTGAAACTGTGTGTGTTGACTGTTGAGTAATATAGGCATTGCCTAATTTTGTTATGATAATTAAAAAAACTTCAATCAGAAGGGTCTTTGTTATTTCTATAATTGACTTTTTAATACGTAATGTTGCGTTCTCTGTCTTCAGGGCAAAAGTAGCCTTGCAATTTAAATACATATACTCGTTATTACACACTTCAATAAAACATCAGCATGCACAGTACATAAACAAAGATATAGCGACACAGAAGTAAAATAACAAGCCTTTCTAACTTATACATAATTTTTTTTATGTTATAGGGGGCAAACGAGCAGACGGATCGCCTGATGGTAAGCAATTACCGTCGTCCATAAACCTGCAACACCAGATGAGTCGCAAGTGCGTTGCCGGCCTTTCAGAAGCCCCACAAAATACATACATTATACCTAACCTAACCAGATGAAATCACAAAAAAATCAAGGTAAAGCAGATATTATCGAAGATCTTGTAAACATAATATGTGCTAACAATTACACAACGGTAATAAAATAAGAAAACCTAGTAAAATAAGCAGTCACGATGGCACGCACCGTTAAACAATATATTTTGCAAGTCCCGTATACGTTATTCTCGGCTTAACTCAAACAACTTTCCCTTACATAACTCTTTAAATAAATTCTCGTACATATGCTAATCCGTTGGTTATCTTTGCTCATTTTGCCGCTCCCAAATTGTGCAGTCCATAAAAAAATCCGCGTTAAGCATATGGATCATAGTAAATTTCTCATAACATAATTTTAATTAGTTAATGAGCAAAAATTACTTGGTTATACTCTTACTTATTAGCATAAATATATTCCTACTTTAAATCATCGTCGTCGTGAGTGGTTAGACTTCTTTATTTAGACAATAAAACCAACTAACATTACTTTAATATGTAACGGTAGGTAAAATCAACTACACCATTAGATGAACGGACGTATCAAAAATTAGTAGTGAGTGAAAAATATGGTAACCATACTATAACCTGTCGTAACTAAGACATGTAAGGAAGTACTATCTATTTAATATATTTTAATAATACATAATAGTAATTACAAATAAACAAAGAAATTAAAATAAAACTAAAACTAACCTAAAACGAACCTAAATATACTTATCAAAAACCCTAATCTAACAAACCGCTACCAGTAGGTAACGTTCCCAAAATGCTGGCCGCATTGCCACGTTGGATGGCAATGCTCAATCTTTGTGCCAGATAAAGGCCAGCATTTTGGTCACGTGTTGCGTCGACCAGACGTCCAGATAGATCCTTGAAGATCTTATGGGCTCCCGGTCCCCACGGCCCAAGTGTTTCGACCCCAAAAGGCTCAAATATGTACCCGCTATCGAGACTAGACATGTAAGGTATTTTTTGTAAAACTATAATTATGTTGGTATATACGTACTATGAGTAGACATGTTATCAATATCAATTTACATCTATCTGAAACAATTATATTTAAAATCACAAAATAATTGAAACATAAAAACTAAAATTATATTAAAGAAGGTCTCCAAGATCGGAGCCCTATGAAAGGGTGCCCATAAGGCTGGCAGCGTTCCCCCTTTGGATGGCTAAGCTGATCTGCTATCTTAAAATTATATTACATTTTGCAAAGTCCGGTGTAGTTCGAAATAAGAACATGTCCATTAATCATGTTGTCTTTAAAAATCTAACTACGTGACGTGAGGTTTGAGATTTTTATAAATGGCCAGCAAAACATTCATATCAAGGTCAGTTATAGACTCCTAACTAGTTTAACAATGAACATGGAAGACCGCTGTACCAGGCTGTACAACTTTCTGTACCCAGCTACCACGAACAATCAACAAGCTGTCACAAAACATTTTAATGCGTCGTTAACGGCTGATTGCGGCTCACTAAATACCTCTGCAATGTTTACACGCGATTGTTTTTGCCTCCCACGTCGGCTCCCAGCTTCACAATACCTATTCATTCTCGAAGAAGTACCAGGAATTTATAACTGACATGGTACAATTGCTCCGGTTTTTAAGTGAGGTCAAAGGACCCCGCCTGCGTTGAGTCCGAAAGTGTTTTTTTGTTTTGTATAATGAAGCCCTGTTTTGAGCGTGGGTCGTGGGAAAAAGTAAGCACTTTGTTGCTTGGTCTTATGTCCGTAGAAAAAATATTTTAACTACAGATAATTACATTTTCAATCAAAACATACATACTACGATCTTTTAATCCTTATAGTTGACCGATGAAATTCAATTCCGCATCGATATTTGGTGAAACGAAACTACGTAATTTCATGTAGTGGTACATTTTCTTAATATGTATGTGTATGTCCATCATCACAACAATGCGGTCTGTTCAAATTGACCGAATTACATCTAAAGATTTATCTACAATCTCTCTGTTTGCAAATACCATTGTAAATACTTCTGTATCCCATCCCATCAAAAATGGCGTAACTGCGGGCGGTAATCACATACGTTTTACCTGAGACTGAGATCAGAGCTATGAGTAATGGCCTCATAGCGAAACTTGGAACAATCGTTCGTTACACAATCCGATCTGATCATTGTGCCCTGTGATGCCGCTTGTTAAATGCTTTGAGAGTGCTTTGTTAAGGCTTGGGATGGGATGAAACATGGTGTGTTAGATAAACGTCTATACCTTACCCAGTAATCTGAGTTTAGTTGAAAGCTGTTTCACGTGAAAGAACTTATGTCCCAGTAGCTCGATTCCACTCACACCTCAGATTCGGTTGAAACTGCTCAACCAATCTCACTGGAGCGCAAACTCTTAGAGTATTCCAGTGTTCCAAACCACACGCGTGTCGGAGGTTTTCCCATGGATTTTCCCCAGGCTACTCTCCAACCGCGCACTCCTGTCGCTTTATTGTGCCCGGCCTACAAAGCCACAGTCAGGTTAAAAAAAAAAACTTGTCCCATTCTATGCCCTTCTAGTTTAATTTGTATATAAATATTGCCAAATTCAAAACATGTTTTTGCAACTGCTACATCAAGATTTAACGGTTTTTTTGCCCTAGGCCTAGGCTAATCTGACTAGAATTTAAACCGTCATAATACATTTCATTAGATACCATAACCATATCAGTTCTAAAATAAGAAACCGAAGGTTCCAAGGTGGGACATTACGGCAAGTTGGCTGTGTTGGTTTTCTATCAGCATATTTCGAAACCTAGATAGAAACTGGACTTTGCAAAAAGTGTTGCCTTTCCGTTTCATTGCTAAGTTAGTAAGCATACTTAATACGTATGGTTGTAAGTATGGCCACCTGCCGCTTTTGGTATGGCACACGGCGAAATGTGGCATATTAACAGTTAGCAATGTTAGTATTCAGCACGGCCACTTATTTGGTGTCTTGATTCGTTTAATTTTTATCTGTATTTGCTACTTATTTTAAGTATTTTCGATAAAATTTCTGGTATGAGTATTCGCCAAGGTTTATCGTAACGATTGACTTATTTTATATAGTTTATAGTGGACGTCCTTTGCCGGAGATCAGCATAAATTGATTTTTCCAATAAGATACTTATTAGGTAAAATTATATAAAACTGATGATACAACTAACATAGTGATATCAAAAATCTTATGTGTATTACCGTACGTGAGCACCTAAATCCTTCATTCGACTTATCTTTAAAAAAATGTATATTTAGACATTCTCACGCGTACTAAATATATTCATAAATTACAATAATCAGTAGAATCTATAATGATGACGCACCACAATATCAAAACGCAAAAAATACGCACCGTATCACAAAGACAAACCTAATTATAAAACGTGAGATCTGTATACACATCAATTATCTATGGAAAAATGAATGCGGAAATTCAGATATTCCCATACATACGTACGATAACGAATGATGAGAAACGTGATCTAAAATGCATATTAACGAAAATACTTATTTCTTGTGTATGATATATTATGAATATGACGCTTTACTTGGAGGTGCTTTGAGTTTACAGTACAACCTGGATTGATTCGTTTCGATAATAAATATTTAAATTAATTAATTTAAATTTTAAATAACAGGAGCTACCAGTTTTTATTTAGTTTTTGTTGCCATAATTTAAAATATCAATTCTTAATCATTACTCTTATTAATACAGTTTGAAATCAATAGATTTTTACAGGCTGCAGGTACAGGTTTCGGCCGTTTCTTTTATATCAATAATAAAATGGATACATTAAAAAATCGTATCAAGGCTTACCATCTGACTGGTCGCACGCTTGTTTGCCACATTGCCACCGACGTGTTATAAAATAAATTCTATGTATAGTAAGTTCACGGCACACAATGATATCTTTACTTCTAGGTTATGTATATATATAACTTTGATGTTCTCATGTTACTTGTATTACTACACGAGATGTTTTTGTCGTGCCTTTTCGCTCGATGACACGTTTTGTTTAATTTTTCCTTAGTAATGAAAGTTTCAAGTTATAATTTTAATGGGAAGGTCGAGGCTGATGTATGAGCCTCACGATTTCTATTACTGGCCGTTTTCTAAAGGGCTCTAGAAACAGGCATAGCAGAGGAAAGGTAGTTAATATTTAGTTGTATAAAACAAATTACATTCATTATTTATTACATTATGGAACATGGATATAGTGGGATATAAAGTTATATTAATAATATTATTGATAGCATAGTGGCATAGTGTGTAGTTGAGACATACTATTGAATAATCAATGTATGAAGAAAGCCGCTGTGCTGGGGAAAAGAAATAGGTATAATATATTATTCTCAAACATGCAATGAGATATTGACGTTATATTCGTCATAACAGGCTGCGAAGTATCACGTTTCGGGTGCGGCGCAACAAGCGGCTTATAATGGAATTCCTTACAACATTGCCGGCCTAGGCCTGCAAAGTGATCGTCTTTTGTTCCCGGGGTCGGCTGCTGGCCCCCGGCCCGTCGGCCCCGACCGCCGGCTGCTACAGCGCGTGTTTTTATTACTGAATCCTTAGAATTTCATTTCGAGTTTTCTTATAATTTTCAAATTTCATTGCAGTTTTTGAGAAAAGCACTATTCAAGCCTCGATGCGAACAGGCCTCGAACGCCTCGTATCTCTAGATCCATAACTACTCTGCCGGCAATCCCTTATTTCGCGGCCTCTAATGTGGATTGTTTTTGTTTTTACCAGTTTTTTCGTATGTATAATATTTTTCCGAAAAAACTGAGAAAACCGGTAAATGGGACACATTTGGATTTAGAAGGGAGAGTTGTAAGTTTTGAACCGAAAACGCAGTGTTTCCATCTCTGTTGATCGACTATGCAAGTGCGACAGTGAGGCACATATTTCGTATTTGGTTCGCGGTAAGCCCTCTGGTCTCTCATAGACAAGACAGTGCGTTATACCAAGTAGGTATAACAATAGGTATTATGTCAGACAATTGAATTCGTGTGACAGTTAAAATCGTAGTATCGAAAATATCTTATTTCTAAATAAAAACAAGCTCATTATTGAGCATTGTTTAAATTATATTGTGATAGTTCACATTGAGCTATTGAATATAGGTATATACGTATAAACGAAACATTTAAAAATTTGCCTAATTATAACAAAAAACAAACAAGTCGAATAGGTACAACATACATTACACAGACATAAAGAAGACACAGTATTTTTTTATTTGTAATATACTGTTATAAGTGAAGATAAATAGAAGTCATATTTTATTATATTGCTTGCTTAACCCATGTATTTAAAAAAAAACTGTTAAAAACGTATAAAAAATTAAGGAGTCAAAAATATTAAACGTAACAAATGTCCGAGTGGTCGACAGTAACTTGGCATTTTCAATCGAAAGACATAAGATTTTATGTCATAATAATAGGTGAACTGAGGTGAACGATAGGTGTCAATGTCAACCATTGGACATTATGGTGCAATGCTCGATGCATTGGGACGTATACCTTATATAATAAGAGGCTTCAATAATAAATTAATTTTTAAATTACAATCAAAACAATTTAATTTAATTTTTTTCATTTTTGAACTACTGATGAATTGTGTTTTTTTTTTTATTTATGTGAAAATGTATTGTATGTGTCGACCTTTTGTAGTCTGAATAAATGAGAGTATTATTATTATTAATTATTCTCTTTAATTATTATTATTATTATTATATAGAATGATGAAGTCATCTGCGATGTGTAGTTACTACTAAGCAATGTGCATGTAAGAAGTAATAATGGTGGCAGATGCAGATTTACCGACCTTACTGCATCCTTTGCAATTCTAATGACCTCAGATGCGGCAGCCGGAACTCGTTACACTTGCTATAACGATAACTTGTTTATCGTTCTATTCTTCACTATAATATGTATATTTAGTCCAATTAGTTAATTCCATTCCTAAAGATTCAAAAAATCAAAATCAAACATTTATTCTGCAAATAGGCCACAAGGGCACTTTTACATGTCAAAATATTAATTTAGAATTTAAGAAAGTCTAACTACAATAAGTAATACATTTTTCATGTCAAAATATTAATTTACAGTTCAAAAAGAAATAATAATTTCGAGTTTACAATTATAACAAAATCAATGTCATAAACTTGCTAAGTTATCTATTACAAATATTACAACATCAGTAAAGTTAGAGATGTATAAGGTCTCAAGATTAAACAAGGAGTGAAATTAATATAATATCCCAGAGATGTACATGGTCTCTGAGCGTCAAAATTAAAATTAATTTAATATTGTTAGAGATGTATATGGTCTCTAAGTCACTGATAATAAAAACGAATCCACAACAGGATGATGTCTCTCCTCGATTAATATTTATTGAAATGAAATCAAATCATTTATTCTTCAATTTAGGCATATTACATTCACTTATGAATGTCAAAAAACTGCATTCGCATTTATTGTTAAATACAAGAAAATTATAGCGCCATCTACTGGAAACCTCGTTAAAACTAACCTCCAATTGATTTTTTCGTACCAATTCACGTCACTTATAGTAATCCCGAACATGCACTGTGTTGACAGCGAGGGACCTAAATGTGTTCCTTCTGTTGTCAACACAGTGCATTCTCAAATTTTACAAAGGGTCGGCAACACGAACGTGACTCCTTTGGAGTTGCGGGCGTCTATAGGCTACGGTGGCCGCTTACCATCAGGTGGACCGTAAGCTTGTTGCCACCGGCGTTGTATAAAAATGTACCTACAATACAACCAAAAATAAAAAAAACCCGCAATCTAAAATAAAAATGTACCATATTTGATTAATGAATGCGAATAAGTTACTAAATCAGACCAAAGCTGAAAAATTAAGCTTCGTTTGAAGCTGCGGCGTCTAGCGAGTGACGTGTAATAACCCGGCTTTTTATACACACATTTAGCAATTACCTGAGCCCACACATAGCGACAAATACAACCATTAGGCGCTTACAACACCTACGCTTTTTAGAGATCCCTTTAGAAATTCTTAAAATATACAGCACTTACTAGCTTTGGCAACAAACTACCAAGTAGGTATTTATTTGACTTTTTTATAGGTAAAACGGGATTTTCAATTACACAAAATGACAGAAATCCAAATAATTAGTATACGACAAACATTTCTGAAATTTTTAATTACTTTTTTTTATACCTAATTAATATATTAAAAGAAGTAATGAAAAGCATTAAATGTCATTTTTTCTAAAATCGACGCTTCCTGTAATTCATGCTGTGTTTATATGTAATTGTTGTCGCAATTATACCTAAACCTGACTGTTCTGAAACTTTTATATGTAATTGGTGTCGCAATTATACCTAAACCTGACAGTTGTTGCCACCAGGGACCGATACCGGTATTTTTAAAAAACCTGAATTAGCCCAATATTTTGGATTATTTTTTGCTCTTTACGTAGGGCTGAATCATGTATTTAGGCAACAACGTCGTATTATTAGATTGTCCCATTAAAAACGAAATAATGAACCGGTGACCGTAATAATACCGGTATTTTTCTATGGAGAAAATACCGGTATCCGATCCCTGGTTGCCACTTTTTGTGATAATAAATAAACAATATATAGGTTTATTAATTTTATGTTCGCTGTAAATATATTATAGAACCCTAATAGCTAAGGTACATAACTTTTTCTGAGCGCATGACGCAACGGCCAGGTATGCGCGGAGACCGGTTTGCGGAATCTAACCGCGTGGTCACTCTAGCAATTTGTGGGCTTGTGGCCATTTTCTTTTTTTTATACTGGCGATTGCAAACAACTGGGTTTAGGTAAAATTGATTTTATTTTGCCTTAAGTATGATTATACCTGACCAATCGTAATAATTTACTGAAAAAATAAAATGTGCGGTTTCTAGCCTCATTAGGAACTTTTATAGCTAAAAATGGTGTCAACAAACTATGTAAGAAGACCAACGAAACATGTGCAGGTATACTATAAGATATAATGTCAAAAATGTTAATTAGAGTGTGATAGTGGTGTGATATCATATCACATAACATGCTTTTAGTAGGTACTTTTAAGTAGGTAGTTTAGTAAGTAGGTAGGCTGAATGTTTACAGCGGGACGTATATATATCTCAATCTTTCTGCTTTGCCTTAAGGTTGACTGGTAGAATGCTTTTGGCATTAAGTTCGCCTTTTGTACTAGTAAGTTTTTCTTTTGTGCAATAAAGATTAAATCAATAAATATATATATATATATGTATATTTTTTTCATTTTATAAGCGTCAGAGCCAGAGCGTCTACTCCGAACTTCGTATCGTGCCGTCTCGTCACTCATATGGTGTATAACACGAGAGTGAAAGAGACGGCACGATACAAAGTTCGGAGTACAGGCCCAGATAGTTCAACTCCCTCCCCTATGAGGCGCTAAATTCAGGCCGTAATACCCGCTTTTCTGTATTTGATATTGCATAAATACGAAACAATTGGTGGTATCTTGTGGTCTGGTGTTTAAATAAATAAATATTTTCATGTCTATACAGGGTGTCCCACGGCTATGCCATATGGAGGAAAAGTACCTTGAATATTGTAGATGGAGCATTTTACTGAAAGAAGACATTATTTGAATTTAAAAAACAATTTAAACTGCATTCACAGATATTCAAATATTTTTATGGTTGAACCGGGAATCGAACCCGTTACACGAGACAATTTCACATCAAATGTTAAAATTCATGGTCTTCCTTTTATTTCTGATACTATGTTATTTAGCAAAAAATAATCCATATGACGAAGCCTTTCGATTGGTATGATAAAGCTACAGGATAATTATTTTTCTTGTGTAACGTGTTCGATTCCCGGTTCACGGTTTAATTATTATTTAAATATCTGTGAATGCAGTTTAAATTGTTTTTAAAATTAAAATAATGTCTTCTTTCAGTAAAATGTTCCATCTACAATATTCAAGGTACTTTCCCTCCATGTGGCATAGCCGTGGGACACCCTGTATACTATCGACCCCACCACGCTCTAATATTTAATTAATCATTAACTCGGTACTTTCTTTGGAATTCACGTCTTCTGACTAGGTATGTAATGTATGGCGTAAACTGCACGTATACTTATGTAATAAATAGTAACTTTTTATATACAAACTGTAACAATAATTGCCCAACTTATATTTCAGTTCTCAATCAAACACTATCATTAGGTTCTTTACAGCATTCCCCACATTACCACATCAGCATACAAATTGCTCCAATTTAATCTCTAAGTCATGTGTACAAAGTTTTTATTCGATTGATCTACTTTTTCTAACAGTGTGGAAATCTAGTGAACGGTAGAATTGTGCTAATATTCTATTTGACAAACTTATACGAGCAGGTGGTAAAATTGCGCATTAAATAGACCCTATGATAACATTGCATAAACTCTTATGACGGTGCTCCGGTGACCTGCATTGCTAACTTTGTATTTTTTGCGCGTACACATATTTAAAATAGGCGTTGATTGGTATATCATTAATGTAAATGATTGATTTTCATGTTACAAAAGCGGATATTACTTTATTGGCAAATTTAAGAGGTAAAGCTCAGTCTGATTATACGCGACTATTGGTTTATGAAAATAGTTTATGAAAAAAATAGACTTTGTGCTCACCAGTTGTCGCCACTGTCGAGTAAGGTCCAGCTGTCAAAAATTGTTATTGGCTATTATGAGCATGAAAACGAATTTACATTTAAATCATATTCAATACCTTAAAACCGTACCGTAAAATATCGAACATACCACATTGTAGCGCAATCCCGTTTTGTTCGGGAAAAAGGAGGAAATAAGTTTCCGAAAGACAAAACTGTCTCAAAGCACTGACAGTCATTGACCCGTAACTCATATTTGCCATAATCAAGCTCAGGTATTGCAAAATAGTCACCATATTGTTCCAATTAGATATTAACCCGCGTAGCGCAACAAAGAGTGACATTTGACGTTTCGGAGATCCCACGCTACACTAGCGCCTCTAGCGGCGAATTCATACGCGATAGCCCTCATTGCGCTAGTGCAACGCTCAATTTGTTCGTCTTTTGAAATGCCGATTTAATATTATCTAATATCAGTAACAAGAATCATAAAATCACAAACGAAACAAATAACGCAACTAACAGCATAAATTACATTATAATGAATAGCAATCAAAATAATGTCTTAAATGTAAAAAAAACTGGACAAGTGCGAATCGGACTCGCCTACCGAGGGTTCCGTATAAATGTATATTGATTACGTATTTTAAAAGACTATATATTATTTTATGATTGAATTACATTTTTTTTTAATAAAGGAAAAATTGAAAAATTTAGGCGCCGAGCAGGATTCCAACCTGCGACCTCCCGGCACTCGCGGCCAGTCGCTCTAGCCAACTGAGCTATAGGTGCAATCGCCACCTAGCCCCAAATACATCAATTCATTTTTTTTTCAATTTTTCCTTTATCCCAAATTTGTGGTTTACGTTAGCAGCGGTACTACTTAATACAAAAATTACATTTTTTTTTACGTTAACTTAAAGTTTGATTCACAGCTTCAAGATACCGTAGACCTGAGGTATATGGTTTTAATTTGTTCCCGAGATAAAGGTTCTTCTCCACTTGTTCCCGAGATAAAGGGTCTTGACATATAGACAGACAGACAGACACCAAAGACATCCTATAAGGGTTCCGTTTCCTTTTGAGGTATGAAACTAAAAACGAGTTTTATAATTACTCTACACAGTCATACTACTACATTTATATTTTATGCCAATAAAATAAAAAATAAGCCTTAAGTGTTTGGTCCCATTAAATTATTTAAAACCTTTTTAAAAGAGCAGTAAGATTCAAATTGGATTAGAGTACCTTCCAACTACAGTTTCCAATTGGCATTATACTGCCATATATGTGGACATTAAAATACTGGAATGAGGACACACAGTCTATTAGAGGCAACCTTCAGTAACTATGTTGGGTATTGACACAAATATATAATCAGAATATGCAGGTTAACTTATTCGTGATTAACATATAAAAATCGCGATATAGCTAATTAAATCAAAATATGTGATAATCCATATTGAAAGGAACCTTATGGCGGCCGGCACTTACGCCGTTATTGCCGCTGTTCCAATACAATAGTGAATAGGTGCAACGTAAGCGCCTGCCGCCATAAGGTCCCTTTCGATGTGGAATATCACATATTTTAATTTACGGATTTAATTATATAATTGACCGAGTGAAACGAAGGTTGCTTCAGCTTCGACAAAAATTTCGTATGTCCGGATTTCCGTTTGTTCTTGTCTACGGGTCGCAATTCTCAACCGATTCTCGTGAAATTTCGTGAGCAGGTTCGATAGTTATATAGATTTTTTTTGTCGAGACGGTTTTCGGAAATTTCCAAGACCAATTTTTTTAATATTAAGAAATATTGTACCGTTTGTGCCCAAATAAACATTAAAACATTTAGGAAGTTCAGAAATTTTAAAGTAAGTTTTTTAGCTTCATTTATAGTGCAGCTGGTTAAATTATTTTTGAGCAATTCGTTGTAAATAGATACTTTGTTTTTACTTTTTAGTGTGATTGAAAATTAGGAATGTCCTGTTGGATTTAAGGTGAACATGGTCACCCATTTGCGCTTTTAATGGTATGTTACGTGACGTGAAAATAAAAATGAATAATTAAAAAGCATTGATTGGTATTAATTTTAAGTATGGAATTAAATATGGAATTGAATGTATGTTACTTTATTATAACATAAAAGTTTTTCATTATATATATAGGTACAACAAGTACAGTCAAGGGCACCAATATGTATACATTTTTTCACCTTATTCCATAGATATAAAGTCCAAAAATGTATACATATTTATGCCCTTGACTGTGCATGTTTATATTATGTACGTACGTACAGCATTAATGGAATCAGACAAGTTAACTACAACCACACATTTCATTCGATCATATTAGGACCATATCTTCGATTCGAAGACGCTTCTAAATTAGACTCTAAGCTTTTGCAAACAAGGTTATTTTTAAATATACACCATGCACATGGTATGCATATCTCTTTCCAAGACTGTTTAAAATTGGACTTTACGCCTTTTCAAATTAGGTCTATTTTGGCAGGGACGTTATGCAGGTTGTGCTTGAGATGAGTAAGGCCGATTGCGACACTAGGGCCAGGTGTAATCGTTATTAGGACCGGTAATTACTGGCCTTCTGCCCTCTGCACGATTCGCATGTACTATGGTTCCGTACATCAGTAAAATACATTCAAAATCAAAATCAAAACATTTATTCTGCAAATAAGCCTCAATAATGTGACTGATGGACGTTAAGGTGCTATTTTAAATTACATTCCAATTGTTAATTGAACTGGCTTGTTACAATCTAAGGGAGTTTATGTCAAGGCCAACTAACTAGGGACTAAAAATTACTTACTTGAGAATGTAAAATATACCTATTGTGTTAAACAGGTAAGCATATTTACCTCTAAACCAATCTGTTTGTGTCAAAGTGTGCAATAAACTGTATTGTAATAGTATGAACTGGGTAGAATAGAATGTGAAAATTAATACTAAAATATAGAAGATATATAATAATAAGAATGTGAAAATTATTGTAAAAATGACATGTAAAATTACTTATAATTTTATGAATAAATATCTCAATCTCAATCTCAATCTCAATTTACGTAACTTTCAATTAAAAAATTTATATTTTCTGAATTAATCTTCCAGTAATACACTTGTAATGGCTGTCATTATTGTATCGAGAACTTAAATTAGTGTTTAATTTCTCGACGTAATCTTAACGCAAGTTCTCCATTTCAACCCCCAATACCTAATTACAACCTAAAGGATTAAGCACTACAAAAATAATTCCATAATAAAAAATATTCTATAAGTTCATCGAAATTTCTGCATTATTACCTACTTATTATGTACTTCTAAACTATAATCAAAATCAAAACATTTATTCTGCAAATAGGCCTCAAGGGCACTTTTACAAGTCAAAATCTATCTAGGTACATCAAATAAAAATAATACAATAATCAAAATATCATTAATTAAATGTAGTGTTACATGTCCAAAATAAGACTAAGAAACTAATAACAATCGAGATTTGTTAGAGATGTATAAGGTCTCTAAACGTCAAGATAAAAGGTAATAAAGTAGGTACACTAATCATAATAAAATATTTTGAGCTATATCTATAACATGTCAACATGAAAATAATAAAATCTAATAAATAAATATCCTCAGAGACGTATAAGGTCTCTGAGCGTCAGTCTAAAAATAAAATCAAATGAGAGCAGAGCGAAGTCTCTCATCATGTCAATTCCACTGAACACTAGTAAGAAGTTACTAGTCCTTGCAAACATTCCCTTGTAAATAGCACCGGGTTTCACACTTTAATCACTCCACCCTTATGCTCATGCTCAATCGGATCTGAACGTCAAAAGACGCTTGTAAAATTTTATCTACTTACCTTATTTTTTTATCTTTCGACATTTAGGTACTTAGATGCCTCTAGGCACAATTCAGACCTTGACAGGAGTCAGATAAATAAATAAATAAATATTAGAGGACAATCTTACACAAATCGAACTAGCCCCACAGTAAGCTCAAGAAGGCTTGTGTTATGGGTACTAGACGACGATATATTTAATAGATATAAATACTGAAATACATAGAAAACATCCAAGACTCAGAAACAAATATTTATGCTCATCACACAAATATTTGCCCTGACCGGGATTCGAACCCAGGACCGTCAGCTTCACAGGCAGGTGCACTACCCACTAGGCTAAACCGGTCGTCAAATGCATTAAGAAATTGTTATCAAATGCTTAAATCTAATTTATCAAATAAGGTAACATTGTCTATTTTATCTCATTATCATCATTATCTCTTTTATCCTCGTGTGGTGCCGGGTTAGATATGGTCTAAGAAAACAAGGTCTGACAATAAGGATCGTGACACGAGGTCGAGTTGCCACTTTATAGTAACAAAGCGGATAATTAAGGAAATAAAATCAGCCATTATCATGCAAAATAAATTGTTTACGCATTAAAATTGGCATTTGTATCCGTTTGCCATACCTACCTGGCGAAGTATATTATTGTTCCCACTTACTTCCCGTGGGTGTCGTAAGAGTCGACTATGGGAACCGGGTTGTAGGTGATGGGCTAACCTATCACTGCAATATCTTTGAATGTTTAGTATGGTATTTATATGCTCACAACATTACTATAATGTAATTATAGTTAGTTGTAGACTTTTTCTTAGTTGTAGTGAATTGCTATGCCCGGAAGGGTACATGTTGAAACAAATTGTATTTTAACACCAATGTAAACACATGTATATGCAATAAATAATATGAATATGAATATCACATTTCCTCCATCATTAACATTAAACCTGCAATTGCTAAATGTGGTACTGAATTTTTCATGTGCTCTGCCTATGCCTTTTGGGAATACAGGTGTGTTTATGTATGTATGTATCTCTTTTACAGTATCCCTGTACGACTATGTGACTGGACATGATGAAAAACGGTTTGAAAGTAACTTATGTACGGTTTTTAGTTGCCATAATTTGAAATAATAACATTTTTAAACTTATAAGGCCTCTTAAGAGAAGATTGGTTTTGACACGCTACCGAGTGTCTATATATTCTTCTCCCTCACCATAAGAGATTGTTTAGTTCTTAGTTTCTTTTAAATAGTTTTTGTAACTTATATTAGTTAACATTTATTTTTAACCGCGTTACATCGCTGTATGAAAGAGCGAATGCCTCCTAACACAAATGTACACCATTTTGTGTACACGTTATAAAAATAAATGATTTTTGTTTTTTTTTTTTGATTCTAGTATGTTAATATTCTTAGGTTTTCACTTATTGCGTTGACACGTGCTCGTATATTTGTCGATGCTCATGTAAGTTGAGCATTAGCACACTGTGTCGTAACTTTTAAACGTTATGTTTAAGTTGTTTAACACAGCGGTTGCGACACCGCCACACACCATGACATCTCGTAACGACATTACCCCGAATACGTCTAAGTTCTAAAACTATGTGTGAAGTTAGGTAAGCCAGCGCCACAGACCAGATAAAAAATCACGGCACGGTAAGCGCTCGCTGCGTCCCCCGCACCGCTGTATTTTTGGCAGTATCGGTTTTAATGAAATAATTGCGTAAAGCGACGTCTTTAGGTTATCTGGTCTGTGGCCAGCGCTCGCGCGTTCAAGTCCCGGTGAATAAAACAAGAAAATTTCTGTATTTGGGTTCCATATCAAATAGGGTTCATCTGTCGCAGCGCATTTAAAATAAATAAATAAATAAATATTAGAGGACAATCTTACACAAATTAAACTAGCCCCACAGTAAGTACTTAAATACATAGAAAACATCCAAGACTCAGAAACAAATATTCATGCTCATCACACAAATAACACACATAACACATATAACATTGTTTTATAATTTAGCTGGCGAAGTATAAATAAATAAATATTAGAGGACACTTCACACACTCTTACACAAATCGAACTAGCCCCACAGTAAGCTCAAGAAGTATGTGTTATGGGTACTAGACGACAATATATTTAATAGTTATAAATACTTAAATACATAGAAAACATCCAAGACTCAGAAACAAATATTCATGCTCATCACACAAATATTTGCCCTGACCGGTATCCGAACCCAGGACCGTCAGCTTCACAGGCAGGTGCACTACCCACTAGGCTAAACCGGTCGTCAATTATTTATATAACCCGGCATTTATTTATATAATGGATCCCATGTTTAATATTATCAGAACTCATGGTTACCCTTTGAGTTGAAGCTAGTTTTCAGACCAAATTTAGTTGCTAGTTACCCTCCACATGCCGGCGCTGGCCCTCGTCGCTTCAAATCAAAATTGGACCAATCAAAATTAAAAAAAATATTCTGCAAATAGGCCTCAAGGGCACTTTTACAAGTCAAAATCTATCTAGGTTCATCAAATAAAAATAATACAATAATCAAAGTATCATTAATTAAATGTAGTGTTACATGTCAAAAATAAGACTAAGTAACTAATAAAAATCGAGATTTGTTAGAGATGTATAAGGTCTCTAGTGTATAAGGTAGGTACACTAATCATAATAAAATATTGTGAGATATATCTGTAAGCGTCAACATGAAAACAATAAAATCTAATAAATAAATATCCTCAGAGATGTATGAGGTCTCTGAGCGTCAGTCTGAAAATAAAATCAAATTAGAACAGTGCCTTTACCATGAGTTTGCATGACCGTACTCGCTAGCGACTGCGTAAACGATTTAATATGCCGATTCTTAGTTCTATTGCGTAACTGCCAGAGGCGCTGTTATTTTGCCCATACAACTTTTTACGCAGTCGCTAGCGAGTACGGTCATGTAAACTCATGGTAAAGGCACAGAGCGAAGTCTCTCATCATGTCAATTCCATTGAACACTAGTACGAAGTTACTAGTCCTTGCAAACATGAACAGACCACTGGCATTAGATTTATATTAGATTTAGATGTATTCACATCAGAAAATAAAACGCTGCAAAGTTGTAAATTAAAAAAAAATGTTACGCCGCTGACCCTCATTAGTAGGGTCAGGTCAAGAATAAAATGAATACCATTACCCTTCTTACAATCCCTCGCTTATGTGGTCACGGTCACACATGTACATAAACTTAAGATTTAACATACTGTAACATTAGGTTTATTTTCAGCCTTATGCTCACGATTACACGGTTGATATTTCGTTCAAAGTTTGTTTGAAGTTATCTTCCTAATCGTAACAAGCTCACATAAGGTTTTTACGAATATAAGTGTGGAGGAATTTTGAACCGAGTGCGTGAAGATATAAAGTTCGATTATAAATTGCATGTATTATGTTATGTAAGTTTATGGTAGGATGGTTCTTTTGATTAAAGATGTCCAGTAAATTACTTGAGCATAATCTTAACGACCGGTCTCAATCTTTGCTGTGTTTCCTTTTAAACCCGTTTTAGAACTATTACTACTAGTCCTTATAAGTTTGAACGTTCATCATTTTCATGAAATCTTAATCGATAGATGGCGTTAGCGCTCGGCACACGAGCGCACTGCTCTACAGCACACTACAACGCATATGTGTGCGTTTTTAACCGGGACGCAAATAATCTTGATCGTTTTGACAATTTCCAAAATTGACAATCGAATCGTCTCGCCTAACCGCAAATATTGAAGAAACGCTGCCAAGAGAATGCGTTTTTACCAGGTTTAACGCTAAAAAAATAAAGATTAAGCGATGTTACTATCTAGATTAAAAAACGAACTATCAAATACTTTAAGAGTTTCTTCAAAATTATGGATATTAACGCCAGAATCTTTGATGAAAAACTAAGCATTTTGCGAAATACGCTTATAGGAACTCTTAAAGGGAGGTATAATGTGATCTACACGATGAATAGATTGACAAACTACAATGTTGTTTTGTGTTCATTGCTGTTAATTATAAGGTCAGCATCTACGTATTGTTAAGGGATGTTTAGGGTTGCACTGGCCGTTATTTTATAAGGTTCTGCCAGAATACCAGCGCTGTGGCATGCCACAGCATTTATGCTGAGCCAGCGCCTATTCTCTGCCACGACACATGGCTTATCTGTTTAGTTTCTAAATCTTAGTTCTTAAGTACTTGCATGTTATATACTGTCAGAGTTAATATTTTATTTAATTGTAGTACTGTGTTATGCCATGTATGTTGTGGATATGAATAAAGAGTTTATCTATCTATCTATCTATATATGTTTACCTATATTATTTGCAAAGTCTCCGCGATAATATGTTTCGTTCTACGTATTGACTGTTCAATATAGTCTCTGAGATATTTTAAAACCGCTTTATGAGTCCTTACCAGTAAAAAACGTTCATCTATTTGACTATTTTCTGATTAAATTGACACGTATCTTGACATTTTCTCAGTGTTACTATCCAGAACAGAACTATTGCGACCTAATGTTAAAACATTTAAATGTATTTTTTGGTTTTTCATTAATAAATATCGTTTCAAACATCACTCGAAATCGACCATTTTCAATCTGTGTTTTTCCACTTCAATTCTACTACACACAATAAAATCAAAATGGCAATGTTACTATCTAAAACTTTAATAAAGTCATCGTATCCTTTAATTATTTTGTATTATCATTACTATGTATGTATGTATGTAAGTACTTTATTGTACACAACAACAGGTTAAAACAATATGTCACATAAGATTAGAGTACAAAGGCGAACTTATCCCTATGAGGGATCTCTTCCAGCTAACCTTTGAGGGATTGAGTGTAGAGTGGGAGAATGAGACTATGACTTGGAAATTATGACTTGTGTCATAATTAGAAAACAAAAGATTTAAAATCGTATAAGTATAGTATACGTTTAGGAACTTACGGACGATCGGTCTGACCTTGCGTGATGACATCACGCACACGCAACGCGCAGGCTCCGCCGAGATCATCACTTTTTGTAGGGATCAGAAAAACGTGATGGGTTTAATGGATGGGATGCCCTGTTCTGTTGGTTGATATAAATATAACAACAAAGATGATCTATGCTTAAAAAGTCTGCAGGTATATTCATTAATTTATAACCGCCTTCGTATTCTGCTTTGCCTTGACACCTCAAGACTGATGGATAAAAAAATAACGGTTTTATTTTTTTCCTGATGGATAAAAAAATAACGGTTTTATTTTTTACTCCAAAAACACTAAATAGTAAAAAAAAATTACCTTCTAACATCAGACTTTACGCTTCTTATTGAACTATGTAGTTGTAGACGTACGTATTGTAATTTTTGAAGCCACTGCCATCCAAATTGTCTATAATCAAAATCAAAACATTTATTCTGCAAATAGGCCTCAAGGGCACTTTTACAAGTCAAAATCTATCTAGGTACATCAAATAAAAATAATACAATAATCAAAGTATCATTAATTAAATGTAGTGTTACATGTCAAAAATAAGACTAAGAAACTAATAACAATCGAGATTTGTTAGAGATGTATAAGGTCTCTAAGCGTCAAGATAAAAGATAATAAAGTAGGTACACTAATCATAATAAAATATTTTGAGCTATATCTATAACACGTCAACATGAAAATAATAAAATCTAATAAATAAATATCCTCAGAGATGTATAAGGTCTCTGAGCGTCAGTCTAAAAAATAAAATCAAATGAGAACAGAAATAAAATAAAGGATTTGTTAGCTGTTAGGCCAATACGCTCTTCGTCCAAATTGGATTTCAACACTCATTTTGTCCAACACTCATTTCGTCCAACTCGTGTTTCGTCCAACTCGCATTTCGTTCAACTCAAATGAAACGATTCTAATAACATAGAACACTAGAGCTCAAAACCCCCCTCACGCTTTCCTAGCTTAGCTTCGGCGATCCAGGACACCCTCCCTGGGGCTGATATGCAAGTGCTGCAGCCCACTCCATTAAGCACTCGCAACCTAATGGCCTAAAGAAGATTCGTCTTTTATGATTAGATTTTATTATTTTCATGTTGACGCTTAGAGACATACCTCACTGTGCGTTTGTCATGGTTTCTCAAGAAATTTCCTGCCTCGCTAACTAAACTATGGAAAGAACTGTCGCCTGCGGTATTTCCGGACCGATATGACCTTCAAACCTACAAGAAAAGAGCGTATTCCCTTCTGAAAGGCCGGCAACGCACTTGCGACTCCTCTGGTGTTGTAGGTGTTTATGGGCGACGGTAATAGCTTACCATCAGGCGATCCGTCTGCTCGTTTGCCCCCTATAACAAATATATATATATATATATATATATATAAATGATTAGTGTACCTACCTTATTACCTTTTATCTTGACGCTTAGAGACCTTATACATCTCTAACAAATCTCGATTGTTATTAATTTCTTAGTCTTATTTTTGAAATGTAACATTACATTTTATTAATGATACTTTGATTATTGTATTATTTTTGTTTGATATAAGTAGATAGATATTGACTTGTAAAAGTGCCTTTGAGGCCTATTTGCAGAATAAATGTTTTGATTTAGATTTTTAAGCGATAAGATTTATTTAAAGCAATTAAATTTATTCATACAAATCCGACTTCTGTAAATCAGGATGATATAAAACTTTAGGAAATTAATAGGCACGTTAATTATTTCATCTTTTAAACAGGTGGAATTATGTTTAGCGGTGAAATTAGAAACTCCTATGAGAATAGCAAAGAATTGGGTTTCACTTTAATGATGCTAAATTCAGAGAGGCGTCATTAAATCATTATCATTACCCACAGTCTCCTACGTACACTTAAATACGTAGTGTAGTACAACTTATTATAATTTGTTCAATTTTAAGTAGGTAGGTACTGTGGTACATATATTAATACTGGGGTATGCTGCACTAGTGATGCGCGACTTTGAATGATGCTAATTCGATTAGTCGATTATTGTAATCATTCGAATAAGTTGACTAATGTCATAATCATTCGACTAATATTAGTAATACTGCAATCGCCGCTCGCCCGAGTCGAACGGACGTAGTAACTAATGTCCACAACACAACTAACCTAACTAACTCCCGGTCAAGTCGAATAAGAGCCGAAGTCGGCACGACCATTACCGAGTCGCGCCGAACAACGGCCCACTATAGGCGGAGCTCTACGTTTTTAGTGATTTTAGCGAAGCGGAGGTTTCGCTTGCGATGGTCATTCATTCGGATTCTTGGAATAGTAATAGTATAGTATGGTCGAGCGGAGATTAGTAACTAATATTAGTAGTCATCATGATTTCAGGATTAGTATATTATTAATTTCCAATTCGAATATTGACATTAGTAATCGCTAATCATTCGAATAGGTAAATCATTCGAAGTCGCGCATCACTATGCTGCACGAGAGGTACGGGTTTAGAGGTACTGGGAGGTGATCGTAGCTAAAATATAACACTGGAAGCACATATGAAACTAGTATATTTCTTACTGTTACTGAAATATGCTTACAATAAACTCTTAAATGATTTACAGAACATGTGATTCCGATGGTGTCGTGAAGACAAGTCCCTGGAAAACCAATTGTTTCCAGAAGAATGCCAGTTTGACGCATTCTCGAATCATAGTTTAAATTCAATTTGTATACGTTATGATTCTGGACCTACACGGCCAGCCTCATACCGTCAGGGGCGTATTTACCCTAGGGCCATCCGGGACATGGCCCGGGGCGCCAATCCGCCAGGGGCGGCATTGTCCCCCCGTGAAACTTTTAAAAAAAATTTGTACCACCCCAAAAATTTAGACGTTAATATATATTTTTTTATTTTTTAAATTTATATAGTTCTTTCTTGACTTCTGGGGCGGCGTACCTACTCGAATAGGCTAGTCAGCCCTGAATTATATTTATGAAATTTAGTCTTATTCCCCAAAAACATACCTAATTCCAAAACATACCTAACTTAACGAAACAAACGTGATGTAAAAGATTTCTGGGTCTTATTACAAAGCGATAAGGTCTAAACTTGAAAACAGGTTCGACTACTTATATTTCCCCAAAAACAAAAGCCACACGTAGCATAGATCGAGCGTAACCGGAGTAACGTGTGCGTGAACGATCGATTTCATGCTTTCGTGGGAGAAACGAATACGCAAATATTTGAGAAAATTGAGGATTCCCCGTCACTTTTGTTTTCGGTTGTTTGTTACACACAGGGTTCGAAATTATCAAGATAATTATGGTCTTTGATAATTATCCCTCTTATGGGTAGGGTAGTATTTTATTAGTTAAATTTATTTTCCGATGTATGATATGACCTGTAAAATGTATTTTTACCAATAAAGACAGTTAAATTGCTGTAATAGGTAATAATTAATTAATATTGTATACCTCAGGCAGGTAGAAAATGGAGACTGTAAAAATTACTAACCACCTATGTAACCCATTTTCATGCAATAAATACATTTTTACTTTTACTTTTACTTTTAAAGACTGTACTCTGTACTATAATATATAAAAGATTATGGTGTTTTAGGCTGCAAAATAAATAGTTGCTACACAATATTTTACTTGTTTTTTATTAACCATTAAAATATAATTAATTAATCATACATATAAAGAGCGCAATTATTAACGTTCGAATTCACGCACGTATTTTTTTAACTCATGCCGAATTTACAATTTTAGGTTATTATAAAATCACGATAATTATCTTGATAATTATCAAGATAATTACCATTGATAATTATCCTTTCGAACCCTGGTTACACATGATTTACGTGTAGACTATGTCAATCGAAAATGGAAATTAAGTTTCTGCCAGATGGAATACTCCGATATTCGCATCGTGTTGTCCCTTTCACTCTCGTGTCATGTCATTATATAAGTGAAAGGGACGGCACTATACGAAGTTCAGATTTCGAAGTTCGTAGTAGCCCCACAGTGGGGCTACTGCGAACCACAAAGTTTTCCCTTTCTGTCTTACTTATGTGCAAACTTGCAAGTGCGACAGAGATGGACAACTTCGTTTGCTGTTCGCGGTAGCGCCCAAGAATTCGCTTCATCAAACGAGTTTTTGTCAGCGGCTTCGCGTTTTCACAAAATGTCAACTCATTTGGAATCGTCTTTTAGGGAATTGTATGTAGAAAAACAACATAAAAACATTCTCAGTGAAATTGAAAATAGATATTTGTATGGGGGACCAAAATCTAACTTACGCAGAGAAGCTCACAAAAAAAACACAAGAAGTTTAACACGTACCTAAAATATAGTGTGAGAAAGTGTTCTTGTCAGTGGCGTAGCTAGGTGACCAAGGGCCCTGGGGCAAAAAAAGACTGGGGCCCCTAAACATTTATTTTTAATGAGTTGCCATGATTAGTGTTGGAAACTTGGAACCTATTTTATTTAGATTCCGAAGGTGAAGGTTTGCTAATCAGGCTTTGGGGGCCCCAGACCTTGGGGGCCCTGGGGCACAGCCCCGCCTGGCTCTTGGGTAGCTACGCCACTGGTTCTTGTCCGTATCAGATGAAAAATCGACCCTAAATGAGGTACTGTAAGTAATCTAAAACAAAAGAGACCACAATATTTATTTACAACATTCATAATATATTATTTTTCAGGAGTCTTTTACGAGACATCATTCCTGCAGCATTCTAATCTAGCCTAGATCCTATGAGAATAGCTTAAAATTATCTAGAATAGTAGAGACTAGCTAGTTCACTATGTCAATCTGCGCTTGGGAGTTAAAGTAGCTATTTTTTGCCAAACTACAACCTACATAGACATTTTCAATTTAGCATTGTCTGTATGTATGTCGCGGCTTCACACGAGGCGATAACAGCAATGTAATTAAGTGAAAGTCGTTACGCGTGTGTTTGTCTTGCTGTCTGAGGTAATCAGTAACTATTGGTATTCTCAAGTGCTAGACAGGTTTGAATATTTAGTGAAATGCAAAATAACAATTAGGTTACAAGGAAGGAAGAAACTGGCTTTAAATTCCTATTGCACCTGTCAAACTGTAAAAATGGACTCATGGTAACTAATTCGTAATTCTATATAGCGGTGACCTATTTCGCTTTGTGAGTCACTAGCCTCGGTAGCGCAGTAGGCAGCGCGTAAGTCTCATAATCTTAAGGTCGTGAGTTCGATCCTCACCCGGGGCATATCTTTTTGCATTTTTATCCCTTTAGATTCCTACCTCGTACTTTTTAACAGCAAAGCAAGGCCACAGAACTAGTTTCGCTACCAGTTGTCGCAACAATCAATCTATACGCACTAAGCGTTTATTATGAAACTTCACGCAATATGTTAATCTGTCGTCTTCTAAACAATGCGTACCAGCTATTCCAGTCTACCCACATTTCAAGCTAAACGACGTTTAGTAAACGTGCCTAATTGCTAAGCACAAATAATAAGAACGCCGCGCATAGCATAGTGAAAGGAGTTTTCAATTGATTAATTATAACGTCATCTGTTGACGGATAGATGAACTATTTCACATGACTCATTTTTGTTTCAGACACCAGTCAGCAGTCACATTCATACCTGGTATAACGACGTAAGTGTGATTTTTTTTTCTTGAATGAAACTACGTAATGTTTATCTCGTAAATATAAAGCTAAGATTGTGTTATCGATAGACCATCTCAACGAAATTTATAAGCGGATGGCGTACTTGTTTAGTAATAATTGTTTACCGACAAAACTTTTCTGCAGTATACATTGTCGCTATACCTTATTCATAGTGATGTAGGGGTCAGAATGAATTGCGTTTTGTTAGACAGGTGCAATGTAAAATGGCGAGCGGTCATACAATGACGGCATTATGTAAACTGCTTAAGGTCATCGTAAGGCCGTGCAGATTGTGCTTTGGATATTTGATTTTTATTTACAAGACCTTAAAAACATTTCAGTTCGACTGCTTTTATTTTTTCCTTCTTTTCCAATTATATTTGTATACTTCTGTTAAGGACGTCTGAAAAATAGTAGATTGTATGACAAGGGTCTAAAATAACCCATGTTACCACGAGATAGTTATTCCCCCGAACGAAGTGAGGGAAAATAGTTCGAGGGGTGGCTTTTAGACCAGAGTTATACACTTTTCACTTAGTTTGCGAGAAAATAAATAAAGTTTATCCAGCAAAAATTAATAGGTAATAAATTCCACGGCGAACTTATATCTAATATGGTGGCATGTTTTTTTTCTAAACTGCTTTGACACATTTAACAGACACCGTGTTTCGCGCGCAACATTCACCCGCAAAAAAAGCTAACTGACCTTCGATTGAGCGCTTCAAAGCTTATTGTGAAATAGGGACTACTTCAAACTCAATCTTTAGGACTCTGGAGAAATTGATTCTGTTTCCTGATTGGTCGATTTTAGTAAATCTGTATGCTGGTTGGTAAATACCCGATACCAAATATTTTTTAAAGAATTAAATTAGTTTTCTGTGATTGGCGGATTTAAAAGGTGATATATTTTGATTGGTCAAATTTAAATGTTTAATAAATCATAAATATGTATTCATATTTTCCCTAGGAACTAAATTTACTACTTTAGCCCCGCTTGACAAGTTTAATATGACACAGTTTTCGAGCATGAGAAGTGAAAAATGTTTCTAATTCCAATATATCATCGCACATACACCCTCTGGGGTGGATACTGCAAAAATAGGTGATATGAAATGACGTATTTTTTAAATAGATTTTAGTACCAACAAAATAACTTTAGATTCAACTAGGGGCAGGTCAGTGTCGGGAGGAATTATTCATTTAATATGTAACAACTCTCTATTGAATAAATCCGGACTGAATTTGAGACTGTAGTGAATAATGATCATCACCGAGATATTGTGGTAAGTACATCCAAAATCAGACGAACTGAGAACCTCCTTTTTGAAAGACGGTAGAAAAATACTCATTATGACTCTTTATCATTAATTTTACGGGATATCCATTATATTTGTGTCTTAGTATTTAGTTTTTTAACTATTTTTTACATTAAATTTCGATATTAAACCTAAGTACAGCGAGAAAGTAGGTACCGTCGTAATTGTTACGTAACAAAAATAAGTAAATACTTTTTTGTTACGTAATAAAATTGTGTTTGTTAGATGAATATTTAAAATTTACATAAGGTACAAATAATTACATTTCTCGTTTCTCGAGGAAAGTAAGCGGTTGGGGCGTTATTGCTAACAACAAAAAGGCGTTTACCTACCTGTCAAGAGATATATAGTAAATACTAACTCTACATGAATTATAATACAATTACTTAAATTGATAATGATCAGTCGAAGGTAAATTGAGATGATAAGTCGTTTGAAGACTTTGAAGAAAGAATCAATTAAAAAACAGAAATAAAAGTGCTAATTAAAAATGAAACATGACTGGTGCCTATCATCGATAATCGGATGTTCAGATACGTATGAGTTTCTTTCTTAGGTTGAACCTGACAGTTGGATAGTTTGTGGCCAGAATAAAGGATCACTCATATTTAACTATCAATTAAGAAGCGGGAAAGCCATCTACATCTAGACCTTTAAACCTGGACCTACCACTTGTAAACTACTCGAAAAGTATACAAAGCTTCCTAATGGAATGTACACTGCCTGCCCCTCCAACTTCAAACCCGAACTTCGTATCGCACCGTCCCTTTCACTCTGAGTGAAACGAAGGTCTCTGCTTTAGCTTCGACAAAAATGCTGTCGTATGTCCGGATTTGCGGATATCCTTTTGTTCTCGTCTACCGGTCGCCATTCTCAACCGATTCTCGTGAAATTACGTGAGCAGGTCCAATCATTATATAAAATTTTTTTGTCGAGACGGTTTTTGGAAATTTTCAAAAATAGTTTTTTGATTCTCGTGAAATTTTGTGAGATGGTTGGATAAATATACAGATTTTTTTGTCGAATAAGTATTTGGAAATTAAAAAAATATAATGATATATTTTTTCAACGCTTTGTTCTCCTCTACAGGTCACATTTCGCAAACGATTCTCGTAAAATTTTGTGAGCAGGTCCGGTAATTATATATATTTTTTTTGTCGAGGCAGTTTCTGAAAATTTTCAAAAACAATTTTTATTTCAAAGACTGTAAGTTTCTGCGTCCGAATTTCGGTTTGTTGTCCTCTACAGGTCGCATTTCTCAACCGCTTCTCGTGCCATTTTGTTAGCAGGTTCGATATTCATATTTTTTTTTATAATGTCAGATTTTGGAAATGATAAAAACTCAGTCACGAGGTCTACAGCTCACAGAGCCACTAGTATACTATATGTGTGAAAGGGACGGCACGTTACGAAGTTCGGAGTAGGACCTCTGTTTGTATACAGAGGGGCTACCGCGAACCGAAAACGAACGAAGTTCGAATTTCTCCCTCTCTGCCGCACGAATTAGCAAGTGCAACAGAGAGGGAGATAATCGAACTTCGTTCGTTATCGGTTCGCGGTAGCCTCTCTGGCGACCGACACGACATTGACAAGTGCGTGACCAAAGGCGGCGCGCGCGCTGATCTTATTCGTCCAACTGTTCGCATGTCTCCGATAAATGTTTAAGGTCTTTAAAGCCTTGGCTTTACTTTATGATCTTGGTTACTGCGGCAATTTGATTAATGTATAATGTTTTCTAGAGTACTCTTGAGATAAAAAGAGTTGTAATTTTTTTTGTTTGGTGTTGGGTTTATAAAGGTTTCATATGTATTAACTCAGCACCACCTGCTATGAATCGTTATGATTAGATTTCGTTTCCGTTACCCTAAGGTTGTCTGGAAGAAATCGCTCTTTACCGCCTGTTTTTTGCCTCTAATCATTGTGTTTTTGTACTGAACCTTTAATTGAAATGAAATGAAATAACTTTATTCCAAATGTCCAAATGTAATTGAGGTGTGCAATAAAGAGTATTTGTGTTGTATTGTATTGTAACCCATCAAAATATGGGAAAAATTACAGATCTTTCGTCTTACGTTTTTGTTCATTAGTATATGAATTGATTTATATTATTTTAAATGATTAAAGGGAAAGGTTGCCTCGAATCGAAATTGCTTTTCTCTTATGAATTATGAACCAAGCTCATTACTTATTTAAAGCAATTATCGCCATCTCTGTAATAAGCAATATACATCAGAGACTTTTAATTTTTCACAAATTACCGTACTTTCGTTGGAAGTTAAAAAATCCACGCTTAAGAAAGTAAAGTGTGGTCAACCGCATGTAATCGAGAGTTCCGTAGTTTCCGCAAATACTGTGTTCAGAACATTGCAGGAAGTTTATAAAATTACTTCCCAGTAAGTAATCTTGCAACTACAATGGCAGCAATTCAATTGTAAAATCAGTTTCTTAAATTCTGGGATTGATTGCTACATATATTAGAAATATCTGAAATGTCATGGGAATTAACGCTGGCTCCTTTTTTTATACAACGCCGGTGGCAAACAAGCGTACGGTCCACCTGATGGTAAGCGGCCACCGCAGCCTATAGACGCCCGCTACTCCAAAGGAGTCACGTTCGCGTTGCCGACCCTTTATAAGGTTTGAGGATGCACTGTGTTGACAGCAGAAGGAACATATTTAGGTCCCTCGCTCTCAACACAGTGCATCCTCGGGAGCTCTGGCAACCCTGCTCACCTCCAGGAACACAACACCTTCACCACCTTCACCTTTTCCTTCCTTCAGGAAGGATGTAATTGGGAAATCGCATAGATGAGGAGTCTGGCCACACACATGAACCAATGCTGGATACAGTAATCTGAGGAAGTACATCTTTCTTTCAGTGCAGATGGGTGGTCTTTAGTCACCAAAAATGAAGTAATAAATTTAGTTTGTTATATAGATTCCATTGAACGCGATCGAATGATGCTATTTAAGCCGTCGTCTCCCGGCGAAAAAAATAAACAATAGCATTCTTTTGTTATGATCCCTGGGATCCCAAGGATCCCGTAGAATTTTGGGCGGCTAGTTTTCGGTTATATAGCTATTCTTCCGTTTGACTGAACACTGATGTACGCTCAGAGACCATGTACAAGTACATCTCTGGGGTATTATATTAATTTCATTATACTCCTTGTTTAATCTTGAAACCTTATAAGTACATCTCTAACTTTACTGATGTTGTAATATTTGTTGTAGATAACTTTGCAAGTTTATCTTCACTGTATGACATTAATTTTGTTATAATTGTGAACTCGAAATTATTATTCCTTCTTGAACTGTAAATTAATATTTTGACATGAAAAATGTATTACTTATTATAGTCAGACTTTCTTAAATTGTAAATTAATATTTTGAAATGTAAAAGTGCCCTTTAGTATCGAATATATATTTATTCGAAGAACCAACAGCTACTATCATTTACAAATCATAACATAATATAATATACAATATAATAAAAGGCCAACAAACTAAACTTAAAATAAAAACTTAAAAATAAATAAATAAATATGGCGCTGGCAGCTGTCATCCCATAGAAACTTGTCAAACTTGCAAACAATCAGATTTTAACGAACACCGCTTACGATTATTAAGTGCCCTTGTGGCCTATTTGCAGAATAAATGTTTGATTTTTTTTTTGATGGTTCCTAATTTCATGGGACCATGTAACAGTTTCCAAGTATTTCCAACGAACTCCGGGACCACCCGCCGTTTGGCGAAATTGCCTTTCCACCGCTACTGGTCAAGTGGGTTGCAATTATTTCTTTACGTGTTCAGCTTGAATATCATCGTGTCTCAATATGGAGCTGGTGCTACAGGTCTCAGATGTGAAACTATAAAAATGTGATGAAATGGAGATGGGAGTGGTCGGTTTCTCAAAATCTGTTAAGAAAGTCGGATCTGATTCATTCGCTTTAATTAACATTAAATAGATAATAAATAAATAAATAAATGTTAGAGGACAATCTTACACAAATCGAACTAGCCCCACAGTAAGCTCAAGAAGGCTTGTGTTATGGGTACTAGACGATGATATATTTAATAGATATAATACTTAAATACATAGAAAACATCCAAGACTCAGAAACAAATATTCATGCTCATCACACAAATAACACACATACACATATAACATTGTTTCATAATTTAAATGATATGTAGTTCTAGCAAAAAGTGTACCTTTTGGCGGCTTCAATAAAGAACCATTGCCTAAGACTGGGTTGCACCAAACCGTCTGTAATCGTCAGCGGTGTTCGTCAAAATCTCATTGTATGGAAAGTTTGACAAGTTTCTATGGGATGACAGCTGCCGGCGCCATATTTGACGATGACCGGCCTGTGATCGTATATTGGTGCAACGGACCCTTAGAGTGGGTTGTACCAAACCGTCAATAATCGTAAGCCGTTTTCGTTAAAATCTGATTGTTTGCAAGTTTGACAAGTTTCTATGGGATGACAGCTGCCAGCGCCATATTTAACGTTGATCGCTTTGTAATCGTCTACAATCCGCCCCTTGTGACGCAATTAGATATCAAATAAGGATCTTAAGAATGACACGTTTTGTTTCCTTCTGAAAGTGGTGCTGGTGTGAATGATGGTGGATCGACCCCTAACGTATTTTGTAAATTTATTGAAGGTAACTTTTTTTTAAATCGAACAAATTAAATTTAGTTCACAAAATTACAAACCTTTGTTTTGGACTATTGTTCTTCCCGCGTGTCACATATCTCCAAACAACTATAATGTTTTCTAAATATTTAACGTTTTGCGCAGCGTCGTTAACACGGTTTAGACTAGCATTGCGTCACGGCTTCGCTTGCATTTGCGAAACGCGACCTTGACAGTTCAGCGTAGGTCGCATCTCATTGGTAATTATACTATACACCCACTATTTCGCACATGGCTAACACGATATAGTAGTAATTATTCGTGGTATGAATAAACATTAAAAAGGTCAGCCATAGAAATTACACATTGCATTGCGTCGCAACACCATAAGTATTATAACAATTAACACAACAAAGTAAGATGTAAACTTTTCTAAAAATGCTTACAGCATCGTGCTGTGGATTTTATATCAATAAATAAATAAAACACATTCATTCAAAAAACTTGGGACTTAGTTTAAATGTTGTAATATATTTCATAATCGATATTCACTACTTTTAAGAAGTTCTCTTCAAATCTAGAATTGACAGTTGAAATCATATTTTGTTTTGTAATGACTTACTTGTACGTACACAATGAAACGAATAATTGATTAGTTTTCTGATGTCATCAAAAGTGATCTGATGCATAGAAAGATGTAAGATACGTTTCGAGTGGCATTGTGTTTAGGTTACTGCCAACAAGAAAGAGTTCGATAGTCAATGTAATGTAATGCCACGCGATTCAGATGTTAAAGTGAATTATGAAACGTATAAATCAACATTCGGTTGTAGCACTTTGCAAATCACTTGTAAGTACTCGGATCACGGACACGACCTGTCGATGCGATTCCATTCCTCATTCATTGTGGCTCGCTCTCACAGGGCGCGGCACTTTCATTCGTTGCACAACAACTTGTTGGGCGAAAAACGGTTTTATTGTTACGGTAGAAAGGGTTTCGATGCAGATTTAAGAAAAAGAGAACTCAGACATTGTATTATTAAGAAGTTTTTATTTTGGGACTTTCTGAAAACCAGCGCTGCTCATTTATGGTCAGCACATGCTGAGATTGGGACCTATTGTCTCTATACTCGTAGTCTATGTATTGTAGTCAAGGATATGGCAATAATGTTTATTTTATTTCTTTCTAATAATTATAACTGCACTGTAGAACCTCAATCGAACTGACTTTTTCGTTTTTGTTACATAAGCTTACTTAGATAAAATAAGTTAGTTGGCAATTCTACTTTTTCATATACATAATTTTTAGACATATTTTTTAAATGCAGATTTTGGAATACCGTCGCTTCATATTTTTGTATTGTTATTTAGAAAGAGGTTTAATTGCAGTATCACTTACGACAGATTTGATAATTAACGAACTACAGCTAATATCCATAAATCGAGTAACTCAGTGGTTCTTGGATGTCTCACCATTTGTATCAAAAAATGGTTTTTACCCACCTTTTACAGCAATATGTTAATATTGAAGTAGTTTTACTTATAAATTCCTTTTATTAGGTTCAGGTACTCTTTCGAAATCCTATTTTTGTACACTAATTCAATACATATCATAGATTTTTTTTGTAATAGAAAACTGGTCATGAAAAAGTAGAATGACTCAGTTCTCACTTTCAACAGGTTCGGCATGTTAACAGTAACATTTGCTGTAATAGAAATTGCATGCTATTTTAGCTATTTATTTTTATCAGCATATCATGTTGAGCCTATTGCAATAAATTAACCAAACAAAACTAAGTATTTATTTCTGGTGAAAGGTTTCTATGATCTTAGGACCCTACAAAGTTACCGCCATTAAACAATATCATAATTCATAAACCATTAAGGATCCTTATCAGTTAAAAAACGATCATCTATTTAGACGATTTTCTGATTTCATGATATTAATCGTCATTCTAATACGTATAAAACAATTCGTTGTAAAGGCTATCTTACCATTCAAATAATAAGATACAAAATTGAATAACATTTTTATAGAAACTTGCTAAAATAAAGAATTTGAACCTTACCAGCTGATTATATTCACAATCATTTAATCATTATTATCATACAACTGATTAAGCGCTTGACGCTCGGGCGAAATAACATAGGATCTTACACTAGCTTTAATAAAACTAACTTAAAAATAAACATAATAAAGAGACAAAAATTATAATTATAAAAAGAAAACAGCCTCCAGCTCTCCCTCCTGCGGCATGCTCCCAGGACGCTAGCTGCATTACCCCTTTGTATCGCAATGGCGATCCGTTGGCAAAGGTACCTGCCAGCCCTGGGATCTCCCAATGCGTGGATCAACCGAGACGAAATCAAATTTTCTGATTGAATTGATACGTATCTTGACATTTTGTCGGTGTTATTATCTAGAAAAGGACTATTGCGACCTAATGTATAAATTTAAAATGTATTTTTAGGATTTTTCTTTAAGAAATATCGTTTCAAACAACATTCCAAATCGACCATTTTAATTAAAAGCTGTGTTTTTACGCTTAAAATCTAATACACAGTATAATAAAATCAAACAATGGCCATGTTACTATCTAAAACTTTAGAAAATTATCTTATACTTTAATCACTTTAATGGTATTATCAATACTTTTGTCATAATTTGTAATCAAAACATTTCAAAACTTATAAGGCATCTTAAGTAACACGGCGGTCGGTACCGGTATTTTATGTCAACTTGTGTCAGCGTGACCACTTTTAGTAGTTTCCTACTTTTTTGGTAGTTTTGTGGGAATTTTTTCAAGCTTTTAGTAGGAGAAAATAAGTAGTTTTTAGTAGTTTATAGCAATCCACAATTGGCTACTTGACAATTTTTGAAAATCTGTTTCAATATGTTAAAAATGTTGTAAATTAAACGTTTCCGCTTTTAAGAAAACATATATTTGTTTACTTATTATGAAATCCATACTTTTAGAATTTCATTTAAATTTTCGCGCTAAAACAAATAAGTAAAAAAGTCCATATTTCAATACCACGATAATATTGACACCCCATTATTGTGATAATAAAAACCGTGTATCTGGCCCCTATGGGAGATCATAGCAATACTGCAAGTTATAAGATTTGTAAGATAGGGATATGATGACCTTGGTGGTCTCGCTCTATCTCGAAGCTGTCCCTTTGCATGGTTGAGTGTTTTACTGACATTCTTTCCCTTTCGCACTCACTAACTTTACTAGCAAAGGACGAATGCTTGTTCCGAACTACGATATACAAGATTTATACACAAATAATTGCGATTTAAACACAATAAAGCTTGATTTAGTTAGTCTAGTAGTCTTTAGTAGATTATGAAATTCATTTGGTATTTTTTAGTAGTTTTTTGACCACTCTTTTAGTAGGAACGCCGATTATAAAGTGGTCACGCTGACTTGTGTTGATAAATCGTTGTCTATAACAACTTGATTTATTTCCAAATACGGCTTATTATTGTTTATAGTTCTCCGTATTTTTGTTATGTGTCAGTTTATGAGTAGCAGCCGTGACATACTTTCTCTTAGGGCACGTTAATTTGATTTATTATGCCTTCCTTCGTTGCGTAGGAATTAGAACAATAGACTATCCGTCAATGTATTATGCTTCTAATGACTACTTATGTGTGAATTGAGTCGTTATTTGGTTAACAATTTGGTCAGGCATTTTTAACAAAATAAACATTAGCATTGAGTGATGTGTGCAACAAAATATTATGTTCTTCCTATGTCATTCAAAAGTGATATACATATATTGTAAGAATTATCGCACTTTCGAATAGGCACTTTACGTAAAAGGTTACAAGGGTCATTTTACTTTTTCATGACCAGTTTTCTATTACAAAAAAACCTATGAAATATATTAAACCTATAAAATAGGATTTCTAAATAGTACCTGAACCTAATAAAATGAATTTATAGGTAAAAACACTTAAATATTAATATATTGCTGCAAAAGGTGGGTAACACAGTAAAAACCATTTTTTCATACAGTGAGACATCCAAGGACCACTGAGTTACTCGATTTATGGATATTAGCTATGATTCGTTAATTACCAAAACTATCGGAAGTGATACTTCAATTAAATCTCTTTCTAAATAACAATACAAAAATATAAAGTGAGGTACAAGTATTCCAAAATCTGCATTAAAAAAAAAGTATCTGTAAATTATGTAGGTATATGAAAAAGTAGAATGGTCCACAAAAGTCAGCAGCGAATTTAATAATATCCAAGTTATTTATAATTTGTAGAAAACGTATGTAATAATCAGTTAATTTATTGCATGCGCTTCCAGAGGTAACAGTAAATTTCTAATGCTCGTTAAACAATATTTACTTGGATTAACGTTATTTATATGAAAGTTTACACTTTCGTTACAACGCCTATTCGTTGTTGCTCACGAAGCTGTGACTGGCACTGGAAGTGTTAAAATAAACGGTTTCTATTGAGTTGATTTGTTTAATCAAGCGGTTTAATGCAAATGCAAGGTCGCGAAGTGATTTAGCGGTTAAATGCGGTTGTTAACTGAAACTTCCGCATGCGACACTTGAATAGTATTAGAAGTGTTTAATGTCACTTTGGCTAACCAATGTTACCAAATACATTTAGAGGAAAATATCGACAGTAGATTAATAAAGAAGGGCTGTATTATTTTAAGTCAGGCCTTTTATATCGCTTGTATCACGGGAATCAAGGGGAGTGCTCGGAGGAATTATTCGGAGAGATCCCTGCCGCATCTTTTCGTCATCGTCCTACGCGTCAGCATTTCCATCCTCACCATTTAGATGGTTGGCAGTCCAAAACTGTGCGTTTCTCAAGAAATTCCCTGCCTCGCACAACCAAACTATTGAATGAACTGTCGCCTGCGGTATTTCCGGACCGATATGACCTTCAAACCTTCAAGAAAAGAGTGTATTCCCTTCTGAAAGGCCGGCAACGCATTTGAGACTCCTCTGGTGTTGCAGGTGTTTATGGGCGACGGTAATTGCTTAGCATCAGGCGATCCGTCTGCTCGTTTGCCCCCTATAACACATAAAAAAACAACCCGTTTTCCCAGGATGTTCTTAAGAAACCCAGGGCCGAGTCCGCTTTGGCCACTAATCTCAAGATTCGGCGTAATTCAGATGGTAATCGTGTTACGGATGTGGCTACCTGACCTTTAACCCAGAGAGAAAACTAGACCTTGTGGGGTTAGACTTAGAGGCTACTCCGAAATTCGAACTTCGTATCGTGCCGTCTCTTTCACTCATGTAGTGTATAACACGAGAGTGAAAGGGACGGCACGATGCGGAGTGCGGAGTACAGGGCTTGGTGCACATCATAGTAACGTAACAAGCTTAATTTATGACATTATTCACTTTCAGTAGTAAACTAAGTATTCATATTCAGAAGTTTAAAAATGCGTTCTCAGAAATGTATAGCGACGATAATAATCACACTTGTTCTCTCGTTTTACAAACAAACAAGTGTTTACATCTCGGCCGTATCCTGCCATTCCTCTGCCAGCCGACAATGCTTTAATTAGACGATGGTATCGACCGCCATTGTTTCCCAATCTGTGATCTGTGAAAGCATACTATGATATGATTTTACTTGGACTTGATCTTGGCCATATCCAATTGCTGAGAATCTTTCACTTTTATGTTAGATTGGCGACGGTGTTTGGTCGTCCGTAAATTTAATAGACTTTATGGGTCCATTGTGATTTGCAAATAGTTTTTGCTCACGACTTCGTCCGTTACTCTCATTTATCGCGTTAATTGCTATTCCTTTGGCTATTACCTATTCATCACTCCTTCCACCCTCTTAAGGGATGATTTCCGGGATATAAAGTATCTTTTGTCCTTTCTGACTCGAACTATCTCCATACCGAATTTCCTCTAAATCGCTACAGGGGCTAAGCGTGAAGAGGTAACCGACAGACAGACACACTTTCGCGTTTCTAATATTAGTATGGATAATGCTAGTATGAGCTAGTTAGTTATTTTTATTTACGAAATGTATCTGAAATTTTCTAAATTAGTTCTAAAATTATTTCCTTCTTAGCTGGACAGATATCCCCATAAATATTTTGTCGGGACTCAAACTATCTCCATATCGAATTTCCTCTAAATCGCTACAGGGGCTAAGCGTGAAGAGGTAACAGACAGACAGTCACACTTGCGCATTTCTAATATTAGTATGGATAACGCTAGTATGAGCTAGTTATTTATTTTTATTTACGAAATGTATCTGCAATGTTCTAAATTAATTCTAAAATTATTTCCTTCTTAGCTGGACAGATATCCCCATAAATATTCTGAATTAGATTAGTAGGGTTGCTATTGTAGAAGGTCAAATAAATGTTTCGGATATTAAAGATTATCGGATGAAAAGAATACGTGTATAATAGTTACGCGCAGACTTATGTCAGCTTAACTCAAATATTTTTATTTAGCATGAATATTGATATGGTGATCGATTATAACACGGGTCAACATTAAGGGTACTTTTTTAAACTCATGAATCAAGTGAACTGTCATGCGGAAGAAGTCGTAGGGCACAGATAGAATGCAGGTAAATTAATAAAATCGTTTTAAATTTGAAGTGTCAAGACTGCTTTTCACGTTACACGTCAGGGATACCACACTGAATTTTTGAATTTGCCGCCATTTCTCATTCTCATCTCATTTGCAGACTCTATATCTCTGATTTTACTATTTACGTTCTTATGACTTTTTTAAACAATGCTTATTCATGTAAAAGTTGTTTTAAATCATAAAAGGCTTGTACGTGGAAGAAAATTTGAAACATTTACGACATTATTCGATTGAATAGGCATAATGTCGGCATTAGCATGTGAACGCCCGCTGACATGTGTCACTTTCCATTTCTAGTTCCGTCCCTGTAGAGGGCTTGACGGATTGGTATGAGGAACAGTTACAGGAGAACACAATTAATATGGCGCGCGTCAAAGCTCTTAAGTAGTTGACTGAGAGACTATTATTGCTTAATCCACACGCCTTATTACTTGGGTCGTGCTGTACACTGGTTATGATATGGTATTATGACACTGCTAGCGTACTAATTTGAGATTATCATATGGTTGTCAAAAATCTAAATAATGGGACCAACCAAATCCATGTATACCTATTTGAATAATATTTCAGAAACCCAGTATTTGGGTCAAAGAGTTACACTCTAAATTCAACCTTAAACGATACGTGACAACTACAAAATTATAGGTCAAGTTTACATCAGCCTCGTATATTTAATACAACATTCGTAAGCGGAAAAATACACTCTTGCAAAAAAATCACCTACATTTTTGTGTGGGACTGTGGTCGCTTTCTTTGATATTTATCTTTGTAACGTATTTTCATTATGGACAAACTGACCCTATCAACCTTATGAAAGACCAGTTCTGACGTTCTTTTTGCGGGTTACGAAATACACAGAGCAGAACTTTCGATACAATTCACGCAAACAAAAACTGGCAAACACTTTCATTAGAATCTGTGAGCAATTTCCCCGCGGGCTAAACTCACGTACGTCCTAGTTCGGGCGCGGCGCTTTCCAATGCGAATTTTGAACGGGATGGAAATTTATATTAGCGCCATCTGGCATTGAGTAGATTTTTTTGAAATATGAATGTTATTGCGGGAACCAAACCGCTGTATTTGATTTTGCGAATGTTAAAATTAATGTTTTAAAAGGTGTGTAATATCAGATAAGTGTTGACAATATCCTAGCTTTTTGGTGACACGAGCACAATATACAATGTGAACAAGTGTTATTTATATTTCAGGACTAACTGAAGTTTCCTTGGTCTCCCTATGGTAGAGACCAGAACATATATGGACCAATTTAAGGAAAAAATAAACGCTGCGTCGTATCAGGCAGTCAGACGAAAGGCTCAAGAAAGAGATACATGTCTGTCTCTTACATTGGTGACGATTATGATAAAGTTTCCTTACCCTTTCTATTTCCACCCTTTGCTTAAAACTATAACGTTACATAACATTTGAGAGCTCCCGCCAGAGGGCTCACTAATGAAGATCTCACGAGCAATGACAAACTATCGATGTGCGGCGCCAATTATCGTGATTCCGACGCTTGCGCAAGTCACGATCCACGCACCGATAGGGCTGCGCCATTCTTCAATCACTCAAAGCTTGACTCAGATTAAGGTGGAATCCACAACTGTGTTGCACTCTGCGAATAGGCGAACTTGTTATCCGTAATCATTGATACCGCTGTTGCGCGTGGCCTGCGTATTTGTGCCTTAACAACCCTTCCATCCATACATTTTCTTCTTCGACTTTCTGGAACATCGTGACCAAACACGACGGTCAAGGGCCATTGTGAGCAGTGTTGCCAGATGGTTACATTTCTTACATTTTTCGTAACTTTTGACCGGCTCGCGTAACATGTAAGTAACTTCTGTTGTAAATGAAATTTTTGTAACTTTTGGGAATAAGGAAACTCTATTTAAAAAGAAAGGTCAAATGTATCTAACCTGGACCAAATGAGACAGTTTATAGGCTTCCATACAGAAAAGGTAACAAAAGAACCTACAAGTTACGACTTTGTCTGTCCGTCTGTTGCAACTATGTATGACAATTGAGATACCGCCCATCAGCCTGGCATAATTATGTCGCCAACCTCGCCGTATTAAAGCTGCATGTGGCTACTTATTTCTTAAAATCGAACGTTTTGATACGTAATCAATTGAAAAATATAAAAAATGTAACTTTATAAGAAACGAAACGTAATTTTCGTCCCAAAGGCCCTGGCAACACTGATTGTGAGCTGCTTTATGCGTGGAAATGGAACACAACCCTTCTGAAAGATGTGAAACCATCTTTTTGAAATCCGACTTCCTATGTATAGACATACATAGGCATAATAAAATAGTTAAACCTTCGGACGCACCTGACGCTTCACCGCTTCGTGATCGGAGGGCATGATGCCCCGTAGCATACTTGATGTCACGAAACAGACAGTGACGATCGGGTGTCAGCAATTTCCGCTGAAAAACTGTCTTGCTCAAGCAAAAGGTCGTACGACTTTTTTAGATTCAATTTATTGGATAGTGATTTTAAATGTGGACTAGTAGGTGTTGGTACAGAAGCAGCCTTCATTCTGCGTGATTCGACACGTTTTTGTCCGGATTTTTACTTATGATGTAAGCACTTAGGACATTTTGGCTGTCGACACAATTAGTTAATAAAATATGCCAATTACATCTATTAACCTTCAAACAAACATTATTTAACAAATAGTTACAATTTAGACGTAATTAAAGTAATCGACACTTCCAGCAATATATTATAAATAAACTGGTCCCATAAAAACACAGTTTACATTGAAGTAAGCCCGACCAGAAATATGTGACCATTGCCAAGAAGGCGCTATTATTCTCATTTATATAGGAACAGGTCAGTGTTTAATCAGACTGAGACCTTATACATCTCTAACTTTACTGATGTTGTAAAATTCATAATAGATGACTTTGCAAGTTTATTTTCACTGTCGGTATGACATTAATTTTGTTATATTTGTAATCTCGAAATTATTATTCTTTCTTGAACTGTAAATTAATATTCTGACATGAAAAATTTATTCTTATAGTCTTAAATTGTAAACTAATATTTTGACATGTAAAAGTACCCTTGTGGCCTGTTTGCAGAATAAATGTTTGAGTTTTGAGTTTTTTGGTTGCCAGTAAAGCCGGAATAATCAGTTTTTGACTTGTTTATCTGTCAGTTCTGATGTTAATTTTCAAATGTTTTATAGCGTAAATGTGATTTCCCGAGGGTGTTTTTTTCCAGAATTTTATTACACACATTGTTAATAATGTTCCACTCTTGACAGTGAATCGTTTTGTCATTTTTTATTTAATATTCAACTCTTTCCGTTCAAATAAACCGTCACAGTGACACTGACACTTGACAGCAGTGACAGCCTATCAATAAAATTATTGCCAGTGTAAGAAATTAGTTCCAGTGAAATTCCGCAACATGGGACATGGTCATTTATTTCTGGTCGAGTTTTACTCGTACGCGGATAATCATTTTTTTGTACCACATTTTGATAAGAATAAGAATAAGAAGAAATTTATTGCCCGTAAAAAAACCTTAACCCAACAGATACAAAACAATCAACTAACAGTAAGTAAGCTAAACCATCAGAAAAAGGTGAGGCAATGGGTCCCAGGCTCAGCATGTGCTGGGTAGAAGTGCCCGGCGCTGGTTTTCAGTCTGGTCCCAAGAACAAATATTAAATAAATAAATAAATACATACCATAGCCAGGAGGGTCGCAAACTAATATTATTATAAATAAACGAATTACGCAAGTTTTGGTACGTCTGTGCTTAGGTGCAGAAAAGAGGGGTAATATAAAAGTATCAACAAAAAAAAACTGTAAATCAAAGATCAACATGATGTGTTTTCTTTTAATCCACATCGAAACAATCTCACTTTTTGCCGTTGCGCAGTAGTTTGTCACTGACCCATAGGCTATACTAGTTAAAAGGGGGCCGTGGATTAAACGAGCTAGGTATGTATATAAATAATAAGAATGATAATCATTTATTACACTGATAAAACAGGGAAATGAAGTAGGTATAGGAATTCCAGTCTTTATGACATTGACGTAAGTTTGAAATTCTCAACATGGCTTATAGAAACAGTTTCTTCGCTAAACATAATTGAATTACGAAATGTAAATCAAATTAATATTTTATTCCTGTGATTCTATAAAGAAAAAGGTATTCCGTAGAATACTTCCCGATCACTATATATATATAGACAGCACATTGGAAGTAATCAATAATGTCCAGAACTGGCTTCAATTCTGAAGAATTCGTATTTTTCTTTTAATTGTAATTCCTCCTTTATATTTAACGGCTTGTTTAGTGTAATTTAACTAGATTGGAGCAATAAGGATTTTCCGAAAATCTTGAAATTACCGGGATTTCTATTTTGCAGTCCCGGTTCTTTGCTGGTCTAAAAATTCCGGGAAATCTTGGTCCTTTCGATTCCGGTATTTCCCGAGAGCAAACCCTAATTCAAATCAAAATATTCTACTACTCGAAAGGTGGCATTTTGAAAAGTAACTTCAATTAACTTCACAATTTACAAACACCGGTAAAAAATGCTTGTTTGCTAATTGTAACTTCAACACATTTTCTTGCAGCCACAAACGCTGCACTTATGTCTTCACAGTTTTTCCGAGCATATCTCAGAACTCATTCTGTTTGTACTAATAACCGTCTGTGGAACAAACATCTTCGAGCATTCACTTGTTCGCAAGCGTGACGAGATGACCACTTTTACTTTTTGCAAGTGCAAGTTGACTTAATGAAGAATGTGCGCCCGAATTAGGTTCGGTGGAAAGGGTTATTAAGTATGCATTGAGCAATTTTCCGCGAGCGTGGTTTGACGTGAAGGAATTTGTTGGACGAATTTGCGGTCATAATAGTAATGACCGTAATTTTGAACAATTCACAGATATCTATAACACCTGTCTGTATATAGAACCGTCTCGTCTTAAAAAATAAAAGTAAAAGAAGATTTATTATCGCCCGATAAAAACACATATAAAAGAAACATAAATTTGCCTAGTACATTATTGTCTTTCGGTTTCGAGTTTGGCGATGTGTAGAGAAATCTTTCAGATTTCTAATTATTTATCTTATCGATTCATACTGTCTTGAGTAATGAGACTTTTAGCTTTCTTAATTGTTGTGAGACCGTAGAGATTGCTATGGCTAATTCATTGTAAAGGTATTCTTTTAGAGGAAAGTACATATATCCTAAACTTTCGCTGATTAGACTAACAAGATATTTTTATTTAGCGACATGATGTGTCTATAGAAGCTGATGTTAGATGTATTTTCATATAACTGTGCGCAAGCCTTGTGTAAATTATACCCTGCTTCATAAAGTCTGTATCCCAAGCATCTGTTTCCACAGCTACTTCTGATTTATCAAACTGTATATCAATTTCATAAACCGTTACTCAACCACATTAGCTCGTTGCTCGCTAGAATAAATTACCGTGAAATGGTTATTAATACCGATCATTACCGATTCAGTGTTGACCAACTCTATTACGTGTTGGCAATCTTGATTGCCGCTGAATTCTTGTGTATAGGCCTACACGTTGTGAGATAAATTATATTTTTTTTCAATATTCGTGTTATGATAAGATGTAATACAGAATGCCATGGCTTGCATTGGGTTTACGAGTATTACGTGCCTCAACTTTGATCGAACCCCCAATTCATGATACAGGCTACAATAATGCTCAGCCTTTAACACTTTATCCATATGTCGTTTCGTCTTTACCTTATCAGCGAGATCTCCGTTTGCATTATACGTAAAATAATTAAAATACATAAAAATAGCCTTTATTTCTACCATTACATTTAGTTTAGTTATATAGTATTACACTTAATCAGTTTTTTTTATTATTTTTTTATTTAATAGTAATAGTAGTCGCCTCCGTGGCGTAGGCCTCCCCCAAGCTCTTACACAGTGCTCTGTCACGAGCCTTACGCATCCAATCGACACCCGTTATTTCAGTGAAGACATCCCTCCATCTCTTCCTCGGGTGTCCTTTACCTCTGTTCCCTTCGTACGGGTATCATTCCACCAAACGCTTTGTCCACCTGTTCTCCATTCGGCATATGTGGCCTGCCCATTGCCATTTTAGTGTTCTCATTTTGGTTTTAACATCTAGAATCTTCGTTGTTTTTCTTACTTTGTAGTTGTTTACCCTATCTGCTAGCTTTAACCCCTGGGGTTAAAGCATTATACGTAGTTACGCGTATTTATTCACTACTGACACCCAAGAAGTGAGTCCCAAAAATGTACTCTTTTTGTTAAATGGGTATCAGTCTGTTTAACATTAAGAACCACTGCATTAGATGATGGTTTATTGAACTTTTCTTCCTCTTTTAAGCTGATAAAACCAAAGTAATCTCCAGACTTGAAATACTTTGGTTGAACTGTACGGACTGATTGTCTGTAGGTTATAACATTTCAAATGTTCTCTTGTGGCTCAACAGTGATCGCGAAATTCGCGAACTCTTTGTCTTTCGTGTTACTGAAGATGAACAAAGACTGCAATTAGCTTGCATTGCTGCAGTTTTGCTTCGTTATTTCGTAACAATATTATCGTTTGCTCAACACCAGAACAAATCAGTTTTGCCAATTTTCGCTTCACGATGCGCCCAATATTTAATTTGGATGATTTCAAGAATGTGACTTCTCAAGACAGTTACGACTTACGAGTTTGAAGTTCCATTCGTAATATCGCTTGTGTTTGAGTGACACAAAATAAACATATCCTTTTCAATTGTTTTGTATACTTTGATTTATATTGCCTGTGTTATAGTTACCCGTAAATTGCCGTGTATACAATCATTGAATAAACGTCTTATTATGATTATTATTACATGAAATTTAATACGCGAGATAAATAAATAAGTACAATCCAATTAATCACAATTCAATCAAAAGCCTTGCATATTATATTTAACACCGGTTGCTCATATGTCCAAACTTTTAACATGTTATTACGAGTGTTTTTAGAATTTTCGGGATCAAGAAATATCTATCTGCACTCTTCTCAAATAAGTGAATTATTTCGTTTCAGTTTACGTATAAGTAGCCTTATGCATCAATCTTGCGGATCAACTTCTTACTTAATTAATCGAGACAAATACAATCGACTAATGATTGCAAATAGTCGTCTCATCAGGTTGTTGATTTCATTGCTGATTAGAGCTATTAGGGATTTAAGCTGTTATAAGACCATCTGCTTATTTTTCGTCGGAAAATGAAAACAATTGCATTGACCAATAGATTACGTGTATATGCAAATTGGTAATCGATAAGTTTCGGCGTCGAGCTGGCTACTCAAGAGATGCTCTCATTTCTCTTGCAATTCCGCAGTATTCAGGAAGTGCGTGCCTCTTGTCTATTATAATATTTATAACCGTTAATTCAGTAAGGTAATAGAAGTTTTGTAATAGAAATAACGATAACAAGTATTGAATAACACTCTGTAAAATGCTGTGGGAGACGAGACGCTACAGCGGGATGCGTGGGAATAAATGATAATCAGCTTCCTCATGATTTTATTCTATAAGTAGTTTACTTAAGATTAATTGATCGAAACAGGACCGTTGTCAAGGAATATGAATGTTTGGCATTTTTGGACTCTATTAAAAATTGAGTCTAAAAGTGCAAACAATCAAATTCCCAGACCGTACATCATGTTATCTATTCGTGATTTTCTTTTAATAAGTATGTCCAGCACCAAACCGCTACACCACAGTAACGGGCCCAACCACAAGTTAACCAACAATGCCAAGTTTAAAAGGTCTCACGTAACCAAGAAGTTGACTATTCAACGTCTTTTTGATCCGTGAAGCATTAGTGTCCACAAAAAGTCCGGTTACCGACCTATTGCGATAACTGTTCCATTCAGTCCCATTAATGGAACAGTTGTCTTCCACGGCGGGCCCTACAATGACAATTACATAATTGCTGTTTTTGCGTTAATACTTTCTATGATTATTTTTCTGACTGCTGTGCTGTGTGATTTTATCAATTGCTCTGTGAATGGTTAAGGTTTTATGGAACAATGGTTGGTATTATTGGCGTGTCTGCTGAAATTAGATTCAGTGGTGAGCAATAAAACAGCAAAAACAGTTATATTTACGATTTCGCTTTTGATTTAATGTTATCTCTGTGTTTCTTATTGTTAGTGTTGATTAGCTGGATGTTTGGTAAGATTAGTAATTAAAACGGCAAACTAATAAAGTAACTGAATAGTTACAACTTTTAGTAAGTAACCGATTAATAAATACAGCAACTAGTTTGTTAATTTAGCGTGGCCTGTACTTCTAGGAATCCTATTAGGTTAAATATTCTTTTGTATGTATAAGATTTAAGTCAATGGCACAATATGATAAAAATGTTTGTGTATGACTTTTTTAAGAAAATACAAGTGCATAATAGGACGCAAACAATTGTAATTCAAAAATGCCCGTATAATGCCGGTTGGAAGTTGCATAAAATTTACCGTAACAGCTGTGAAACGTCGTAGCTAACCGATTCGTCATTATCTGCCTGTTGCTGTAACAATCATAAATCTGCAGTCTTTATCAACTCTATTGCTTTACATATAAGAATTAGGTTCTAATGATTAATTATCGTACAAAATTTGTGGAAAAATGTATAGAAAACCAACATAAAATGCACTCTTTGTCTACTTTACTAGATGGTATTAAGGGCTAAATTCTGAAACAAATAGGCTAGTATGGTTGAACAATAATCTAATTACAAAGTTAAATTTTGCATATCATTTGGTGTTATTTTGATAGCTGTAAGGTTTATATTGGCTGATTGGGTGTTATTTTAGCTTTGTTCAATACGAGTAGGAACACAACTGCTTCCGTCATTGTCTTAGTTTGAGGAATTTATTTAATTAGTGGGAAATAAATGTTATTCGTTGAGGTTGCCTGAAAATACTAAGGTTTTGGTATTTTTATTGTTGTCTTCAACACTATTTTATAATCAGATTAAAAAATCGAAAGTACTTGGTTAGCGAATTTCTTTTAAGGAATTTGGAAACAAGTCGGACATGGCCATTTATTTCTTTTAATAATTATTTAGTACTCGTTAAATAATCGTTCCCGTTTTTACATTAAGTTCCGAGCTGTGTAATTGCCGCATCAAAATTAATTGTATATTTATTTATATGAATTTAATACATACATGGTTTTACCAACTGACACCATTTGCATAGCGAAAATTTCTTGTAGCTCCATTAATACGTAAAAAAAATTAACACAATGACACTACCGTTTCAACAGAAAATAACATTGCACCGAACAATAAACTGTTGCATTGCATAGATTCCCAGGCATTGCAATGCAATCTCGATAAACAGATTTAGTTCGATAAGCTCCAATTAAGTGCCGCTACTCTACGCTAGGTGGCTCAATGTCAACATTATAATTGATTTTGAGACGTATCATGTATTGTAATTAGGTTGACGTTTCAATGATAAAGCAAGTTAAGATCAGCATTAGGCTATTTATTTTGATTTTATGACTTGCGTAATTAGGTTGTCATTTTAATGACTGGGGTGTGTTGGGAACTTGATCCGCTAGATGGCGTCCTTCCTCAGCTTATTAAAGCAGCTATTAATGTGCTCATGAGCGTGGCGGACTTGATTGAATAATGTTTAATAATCGGTTGTTACAATTCTTGTAATAGAGTGGTTATGTCAGTTAAAGAAAGGTAATGAATGTGATGTTGTTAACGGTTATAGCGAAAAAATGGGAGTTTGTGTTTAGTGTACTCGGTATTGTATGCTTAATGAAAGCTTATTAAAGGTTTTTTTATCAATAATACTGAGAAACTTATAAGATTCATAAATATTAAATAGTAATAAAAAATATATTCTCATTAATTCAAAAAGTCATTCCGATACCGGGAATCGAACCCGAGCCTCCTGGGTGAGAGCCAGGTATCCTAGCCACTAGACCATATCGGATGTTGGTGAGGTAGGCGAAATACATATTCATTTAGGTATCTACACTGTTGTAAGTATGACTGCTTAAGGCGAATTTTAACAGAAGAAACATTTGAAAATTTGAGCTAATTATAATGTTTTATTTTTAATTTCACGGTACTCGCCGTCAGTTAACCCTTTACCGCATGACGTAAAAAAATATTCGTTTAAATTTGAACCTTGATACTATGTAACAAGGTCTACAACGATATCTACCATATATGGCTTCATATGCGGTATTGGGTTAAAATGTATGCCACTAAAGCCAATTCCATTCCGTTGTCACAATCGATTTAAGTTAGTAATTTAATATTGGCACTTGAGAACTGTAAAGGCCTATTTACATAGTGCAAGAACTTGCAAGCCATTTTCATTACATTGCGGGGTTCCGGGCTAGCGAGGTACAACCCGGCCGATTAAATCCAGCAGTGCAATGACAATCGCATGCAATTTCTTGTAACTTGGGCCTAAATACATAACTCAAACACACTCAAGTAAGGTATGTGGTCGGGACAGTTCGCGCCGTGTTTACTGTCGATGGCGCGTGCGTGGAATGCAGGGAAAGTGTCCACCTGCGCACGCGATCGAGCGGTCGTCGTCCCGAAATGCGAATGACAACCTGCAGCCGAATTACAAAATTGCCTGTGCAAAAGCTGATTGAAAAACGGGATCGTTTGCAACTATAAAAAAAAAACTATTCGTAATAGCATCATTGTATGTACTATCGCGATCAAAGTTAAGGCCGGTCCACAAGGCCGTGCAGGTGCGAAAGAGAGCACGATGATAATGGTTTATGACCCAACACCCAATTAGTCAAATTATTTTATGATAACTGTAGTAAATAATATCTAAAAAAAAAAATAGTTTTAAGATTTCGGAGTATTCGCACTTTCAAGAGGTACTTAAATAAATTAGTAGTTACTATGCCAGTGAGACAATTTTTTTAACAACATAATAAACTTAAATCGCTTACGAGAACAACTGAAAACAATAAGATAAATTGTAATTATACAAATTACAGCTTCACAAACGCCATTGTTGGGTGAAAGTAATGAAAGTGGCGATGGACAGATAATCAGCTCCATTACCCACTGCGATAACGACGCTATTATATCATTATTTTATTATAGTATAATTTGAGGCTTGTGATCTGTTAGGTGTTCAGTTTAAGCTATCAAAGTTTATGATAATAGTCCTGTTTAAATAAGGTTTTTACAAAGATGTAACGTTTGTTTGTATTTAGGTGTTAATTTTTTTTATTATACAACGCCGGTGGCAAACAAGCTCACGCTCCACCTGATGGTAAGCGGCCACCGCAGCTAATAGACGCCCGCAACTCCAAAGCAGTCAAGTGCGCGCTGCTGGACCTTTATAAGATTTGAGGATGCACTGTGTTGACAGCAGAAGGAACACATTTATTAGGTCCTTCGCTCTAAATATAAATAAATATTTTTTTCTAAACTGCTTATCATAAAAAAAACATCACCTACCTCTCCATCGGTTTCGGAAGAAAATGTACTCAATAATTCCGAAAAACAGAAGAATCTAAATTACGAATGTACACACTTTTTTGAAAGTCAATGCTTAAGGTAAAACTGATTGTATGGTGGTTTTATTGTATTTTGTAAAATAATTACGGGCTATGATTTGTCTAGGTTACGTATCTTTACGACGTCGCTTTGAAGAATATTAACATTATAAATAAACGCTTCCAATACATATCCTGAGGGTTTCCAGCTTATTAACTTGTCCAACAGCCAACTTTCTAAGAAAGTCCAAACAATTTGCCACTGTTATTGTTATACGAGATTGAACCAATTTTCCAACAAACGACAGCTTGTTAAAGCTACCCGCCAATCTCTGCCAATCACCGTAGTTAATTCGTAGTTAACGGTGGAGAAAGAAAATAAAAGGTAACGGAAGTTAGTAGAGAATGTTGCAGTAGGGTTGAAATGTCCGCATACTAAAGAAATGAGTTGATTAACAGACAATCCTCACGCAAACTTGCGGGTCTCATCAGCGTTTCTCAAGTTTCAGACGGAAGCCACTCCAGTAGCTCGATTCCACTCACACCTCAGATTCGGTTGAGACCGCTCAACCAATCTCACTGGAGCGCAAACTCTTAGAGTATTCCAGTGTTCCAAACCACACGCGTGGTCGTGCCGGGGGTTTTCCCCTGGATTTTCCCCAGGCTACTCTCCAACCGCGCACTCCTATTGCTTTATCGGGCCCGGCCTATAAAGCCACAGTCAGGTTCAAAAAAAAGGAAGCACCTTGGTAATCGGCTAGCGTCGGTATCGGTAGAATGATAATAAGAATTTAAAGTATTCGTGTCTTTGGATAATGTTAAATCAGAAAATACTGTACTACTATAGTCAAGTAAGTACATAATTCTTGTATAATAAAGTTATAACAGTGTCTTCGTTTGTTACAGATCCTACGCCACAACCCCTGTCAACGAAACCAAATAACAACCAAAATGACGTAAAACCGTGAACAAAAATGTGTAAAAACCAAAGTGAATAAAACAAATCCAAGATGGCGTCGTGTGTGACATTGTTGTGCTTGTTGTGTTGTGTTGTGAGTGCGTGGGCGCACGTCGCGCTGACGTACCCGCCGGCACGCCGGTATGATTTGGACTTTTTGGACAATTCGCGGACAAAACCGCCATGTGGGATGCCCAAAGGTAAAGTATAATTTTTAGTTTTAGTAAATTCACCAGTACATATGGTAATATACACCGTGTTATTAGGAGGAGATACATTTATTGAATAATTTTAGTTTTTCGGGGTTATTATTAAGACTTCGATGTCCATCCGTCTGTCTGCCTGCGTCTGTCACCAGGCTGTATCTCATGAACCGTGATAGTTAGACATATGATTTTTTCACAGATGATGTTGCCGCTATAACAAAAAATACTATAAAACAGAATAAAATAAATATTTAAGGGGGCTCCCATAGAATAAAGTGATTTTTTTGCCGTTTTTGTAGATAATGGTACGGAACCTTTCGTGCGCGAGTCCGACTCGCACATGGCCAGTTTTTTTATTTTATAAAAAAAATAAATTAAAAACAGGTTTACGTAATATAAGATTTCAAGCTCACATGGTCATTTACATTAGAATTATTTCGGCACTGTTGCAAGCGCCATTAAAGCGGCATTTGAGTTAATCCTTGATTATGGCGCTTGCAACAGTGCCGAAATATCGGGAACTCACAAAAATATACATGGTAAATATCCCATTTCAAATCGTAATTCTAAGGTTTACGTAAGTTTAAATTACTTGTCCACTGTTGAACTAAACAGGTATGTGTCTGAGTATACCTGAATTCATATTTTTTCTTCTGCGTCACAGAATATGTAATTGTCTGCGTGCCCCGTTTTTCTACCTCTATCTCAGATTTTCGTCCCTCAATTTTTTTCACTTTGTTTTGTTTTATGTACAGCAAAGCAAAACATACATACACACTTAAAATCAATGCCATGCGTTATAATACTTATAATAAGAGCATTTGTAACTCCCGTCACCACATTAAGTAACAATGTCAAGTGTAAACACTAAACAGCGCTTAAACTGTAAACAAACAGAGATAGTGTAGATAATGACTGCCGGGGTCAGTGACCTGCGGTGACTAACTGTAGACTTGCTCTGCTGGATCTGTTAACTTAGTTCTTATCCGCGTCTTGATATTATGATTAATAAAATTGTTATACAGGCTGTAACAAAACTAGTGAGTAATGTGAGTATTCGTTTAAGGACATAATTATTCGGAATCGTGTTCTGATTAGGAAAAAGTAGAAGAAATTTTTTTTGTCGCAATAAATTTTTGGCCTTTGTATGGACAGTTGGCTGACCTAGACGACCTGCCCCATAGAAAAAAAATTTTTTTTCACGCCGAACAAAAATTTCTTCTACTTTTCCTAATCAGAACACGATACCGAATATGTCCATAAATGGATCCTCATTAGTTTTGTTACACCCTGTATATACCTACATTGAAAGGTGTTTTCGGGTAATTTCGAATGTCGGGTACATCCAAAAAAAAAACAAATTCCAGTCTAAGCGATTTCGTTGCACTACCAAACATCAAAGAAAATTTCAACATTTCTTTTTGACGATGATGATGATGACATGCAATAAAATCGCTTAATTAGACTGGACATTGATATTTTCGGAATTACCCCACATTCGGCATTACTCGATGACACCTTACCCAAGTTAAGTCTGTGTGCCCTATTTTTTCAAACAATGTTTCAAAATATCAGTAACTAGCGACCCGCCCCGGCTTCGCACGGGTGCACTATTTAATGGATGTTATTATACATATAAACCTCTTCAATCACTCTATCTATTAAAAAAACCTCATCAAAATCCGTTGCGTAGTTTTAAAGACTTAAGCATACATAGGGACATCGGGATTAGGGACTATAGGGACAGAGAAAGCGACTTTGTTTTATACTATGTAGTGATGACAAGACCCTCATAAAAACTTATGCAAAATGTTCATTCATGTTACTTGTTCAATCATATTAAAGCGTAACTGCGCCTTAAATTGCTAATAATCGTGTCGAGGCTGGCGACCCCAATTTTCGCTCGGTTTAGCATGAGCAGTCGTGGCCGAGTGGTTAAGGCGTCTGACTCGAAATCAGATTCCCTCTGGGAGCGTAGGTTCGAATCCTACCGGCTGCGAAACTTTTTATCTTTTTTATAATTTTGCTCTCGGTATAACTATAACTAACGTGTTTTTTTTACTGATTTAAGTAATTTATCACGCCTCTTCGTATTCGTACAAATAGTATCCTGATGTTACAGGATTTTAGATAAGTACTTATGTATTATGGATTTATGGATGGTATTAAATGAAAAATAGTATGAAATAGTATGTTGGCAATGTAAATTATCAACATAATATTATCAATAATTATTGTGAATAAGATTCTTTTCTCGTTCCCATATAAAATAACCCGCCAAGTGCGAGTCGGACTCGCACACGAAGGATTCCTTACCATTATCTATTAAAAAGGCGAAAAAAATCACGTTTGTTGTATGGGAGCCCCTTAAATATTTATTATATTATGTTTTTTAGTATTTGTTGTTATAGCGGCAACAGAAATACATCATCTGTGTAAATTTCAACTGTCTAACTATCACGGATCATGACGGACGGACGGACAGCGAAGTCTTAGTACCCTTTGGGTACGGAACCCTAAAAAATTAAAAAAATGTGTTTGTCTTGTGTGTTAAAGGTTAAGATTATGAACTTTGATACCTGTGTTAACAACATGCATTATATTATGTCTTTGTTGATATATATGAGTTAGCTAATTATACCATTAACCACAATCGTAAATAACAGGTATATAAGTACCTATTCAACACTAATCTACCCCAAGGTCTGTTCATGCTTGCTAGGACATAGTGACTACGTTAATACTAGTGTCTTTTTATAGGGCATTGACGAGAGACATCATCCTGTTCTGGATTCGTTTTTATTATCAGTGACTTAGAGACCATGTATATCTCTAACAATATTAAATTAATCTTAATTTTGACGCTTAGAGACCATGTACATCTCTGGGATATTATATTAATTTCATTATACTCCTTGTTTAATCTTGAGACTATACATCTCTAACTTTACTGATGTTGTAATATTTGTAATAGATAACTTTGCAAGTTTATCTTCACTGTATGACATTAATTTTGTTATAATTGTAAACTCGAAATTATTATTCTTTCTTGAACTGTAAATTAATATTTTGACATGAAAAATGTATTACTTATTATAGTCAGACTTTCTTAAATTGTAGGTTAATATTTTGACATGTAAAAGTGCCCTTGTGGCCTATTTGCAGAATAAACGTTTGAATTTTGAATGCATAGGTATTAAATTGAATCTAGGACCTTGTAGACAACTTAATGTATTCATAGCGAATTCCTCTTTTAAACGGCCTTGTCTGCGGATAACAGCCGTGGTCATAATTAGTTTTAGCCATTAGCTAAACAAGTTGGCGGATCCTGCGGTCGCGGTCGGTGACTCAGCAGCAGGGTTCCGTAGAAGCAAGGAACCCTTTCAAGGATACGCGGTTCTGTACAGCAGGCCGTTGGATTGTATTCAAAATTCACATGTTTAACCTCAAGCTCAAGAGATTTTTCACAAATTCACGATGTATCAGATTTGACACTTGACAGCGCTGTCCCATATATGGGTCACAGATTGTCATCTATCAAGTGTAGGTGAATTATAAAATTCGTATTTTTGGCTGAGTTTTTTCCCACTATTTGTCGTATTATTTTATTTATTTAGTAAAGCAAATGACATGCCTTAAAATTAAATACAACGTCCCGCAAAACTGTTTTGTTTGACTGTGGGATCCATGAGTCTATATATTATATTTGATGACATGGGGGGGTGGGGGGGTCTAGGTGGGGATTACGTCAGCAATAGTTATTTATTTATTTTCACAAATGGCAACCCACACATTGTCTATATTTGAAAACGAAACGCATTTTCGGGGTTCCCACAAATAATGAATACGTATAAGTACTCGCTTAGAACCAAGTAGGGGAATTACCGCGCGGTACCAATGTCTACGTAAGCATGGGAGGGGTAAGAGCTTTGCTTACTTTTGCTGACAAGGGGGCCGGGGGGTAAATAATTGTAATAAATCTGCTTACGTAATACTCGAGACTCTTTACATCTCTTAGTTATAGGTTAAATTTATACTATAAAAAGTTATTATAGACCCTGAGACTCTATACATCTCTCTGCAAACGCGTGCCCAGGTTATTCGTCTTATTGTTCACTTATTGGTGTGTGCTTTCACTATAGGTACTAACTATGTTTTTGACTTGTAAAAGAGCCCTTGAGTGAGGCCTACTTACAGAATAAATGTTTGATGTTTTGACTTGAACGGCCCCTAGCGAGTAATCTCATAGTAATTCTACTCGTTTGAGCGAGAATTAAAATTGCTATGAGAGTACTCACTGCTCGCCGACGGTGGGACCAGATGGGCTGCCGCGAACCACAAACGAAGTTTTCCCTCTCTGTCTCACTTATATGCAAACTTGCAAGTGCGACAGAGAGGGAAAACTTCCTTTTCAGTTCGCGGTAGCCCCTCGGTGCCTTAGGCTCTTCAATAAAGACTTTTGGGATGGAGGAAATTATTGATTGTGTCGTCGTGCGCGCGCAATCCTTGTGCGGAAAGTGTTGCGCTCTGAGGCCAGCCACGTCATGCGACCGTGTGGCCTAATGGATAAGGCGTCGGACTTCGGATCCGAAGATTGCAGGTTCGAGTCCTGTCACGGTCGAAAATATATTTTTTTGACTTACGTATGGAACCGTGTAAGACATACAGTTTTTTGTCACCTTACCTTTATGTTTGTATTATTTATTTTAGGTATTTTTTCTATACAGCGCGGTTGGCTGAGGCCTGATTTAACGCAAGATTTTTGAGTTTGGGAATTTTAGGGTTCATTCATTAAAAATACAAAACCGTTTTACCGTTACCGTCAGTTATTTGAGACAATATAAAGAAAGAAGTGAAAAATTTAGATATCGAGGATTTTTTTTACTATTGCTACTTCTATTCAAAGCTCTAAGGCCGGGTTTTATAAAGTTCAGTTAGACTAAATGTCAGATCAAATTTCAGTAACTTAATACATCTTTTGACACAACAAACCGAAATAAGGTCTAACGGATCCTTATAAAATCGAGTCTCAGTACTGGCCACTATTGACTCGAAACTCATAAAAGATTATGTCACTGTTATACAACAAACAAATTTGGCTACTAACTTAATTATTTGCCCGAATGAATTACCAATTCAGTGTGGGAATAGCTTTATTATGTAAGGAATTGTATTGTCGGCGGCAATACGCAAAGTTCTCACGTATTCAAATTACTTAATTTGTTTTGCGACACGTTGCGACATCTATACGCGAATAGCTGAAGCATGTCGTCATTCAGATTGTTTTTACTACGCAATAGCAGATGGCGCTGCAAGCAGATAACATACTGACATTATTCAACCTTATTTTCAGGCCATTAAGACCTTGTGATGTTTAATATATTCCTCTATTGTTCCAGGCTCTCTGAGGACTTCATTTTTGGCGGGTTCAAACTTTACTGTACATTGGCATTTGGCGTACGCACATAGAGTAAGTGATTTATATTTTACACCTCGTTACCACAAGCCCGGCTAGCTCAGTCGGTAGAGCATGAGACTCTTAATCTCAGGGTCGTGGGTTCGAGCCCCACGTTGGGCGAATTCTTTTTGTTAATATATTTTTTTTCTTGCAGGGAGGATTCAGTTTGCGAATTTTAGACTATTTGGAAAGGCCAGTTTTGGACCTGACACCACGTGCGGGAGGATCAGAGTTCGTCCGGGACGATGTTACGTAAGTGCTTGTTTTTTATCCACTTTCAAATAGAAATACTCATCATTATCATCATCATCCTAGCGTTACCCAGTTACATTTGCATCCTGAAGGATCCCAGGAGTTTGGTATAGGCACTAGTTTTTACGGAAGCGACTGCCATCTGATCTTCCAACCCAAGGGGACAACTAGACCTAATTAGGCTTCTCAAGTGGTAGGCACAGCTCATAGCATTGAAGCGCTCAGTTAGTAATCACTCAAAGCAATCATTCATCCAAGCCAGAGCCGGATTAAGACTACTTGATGCCCTAAGCAATCCTCGCCTGTGGGCCCCCCGTTCAAGATTAGCTAAAAATGAATAGTTAACCAAGTGAAACGAAGATCTCCGTTTCAACCTCGACAAAAATGCTTTAGTATGTACGGATGTTTACCTCTACAGCGGGGTAATCACGTAACTTTTGTACTACCGTTAGGTAGATTTTAATGTCAAATTTCAACTGTCAGCACATACATTGTTACTTCAAAATTGACAGTAAAATCTATCTACCGTTAGTACATAAGGTTACGTGGTCGCAATTTTGTGAGGGTTCGATAGTCATACCGATTACTTTTGTCGGGTCAGTTTTTGGATTTAAAGAATTACTCAAAAATATTTTTAAACGTTTTTAAGAGGTCTCACATACAGATAAAACAGGCCACAATTTTTTTTTACTTTAAACTAATATCCCCTTTCGTGTGTTCATGTGCTAGCAAATTATTTTTGGGTGCTGTTTCTGGTGCCCCCCAAGACGTGGTGCCCTAGGCAATTGCTTAGTTTGCTTAAGGGTTAATCCGGCACTGATCCAAGAGTTGACCACAGCTGACGTTGCTTAACCTCGCATACCGCTGCTGCGCCACGAGTTACGAATGCTCCGAATTCAAATATGTAGAAATAGTATTATTCGAGTGAGTTTTTATATAAATATTGCAAGGGAACATATCGTAGTATTTCGTCGAGGGTAGGTAATGAAATCCGAGAGAGATGTTTTTTTCTTTTGTAGCCGAAATCATTACATAGTATAAAACAAACTCCCGTATTCATAAAACTTAACAAACCTCTGCTAACTAAAAAGTTCTTTGTCCCATTCTCACAAACGTCAATGTCAAAGTGACAGATAAGGACACACGAACTTTAGCGGCTAGTTAACTAATATAGGTTTGACAGACGTTTATGAATAACGGGGAAAGTCGCTTTCTCTGTCCCTATATCCCTATGTATGCTCAAATCTTTAAAACTACGCAACGGATTTTGATGCGGTTTTTTTAATAGATAGAGTGATTGAAGAGGAAGGTTTATATGTATAATATTTCTGTAGTGTATTTAGTATCAGCATTGCACCCGTGCGAAGCCGGGGCGGGTCGCTAGTTTATTATATGATCTAATGATGACGACCGGTTTAGCCTAGTGCTAGTCCTGGGTTCGAATCCCGGTCAGGGTAAATATTTGTGTGATGAGCATGAATATTTGTTTCTGAGTCTTGGATGTTTTCTATGTATTTAAGTATTTATATCTATTAAATATATCGTCGTCTAGTACCCATAACACAAGCCTTCTTGAGCTTACTGTGGGACTAGTTCGATTTGTGTAAGATTGTCCTCTAATATTTATTTATTATATGATCTAATGATTCCAGAGCCCAGAAGTTCGAGGTGCGTTTACCGAGCGACTTCACCTGCGAGAACTGCACGCTGCAGCTGCAGCGGGAGGCGGGGGAGTGGGGGGCCAACTACCGCTTCTGGTCGTGCGCGGACATCGACATAGTACCACGTATGTACACAAACACAACCTAACCAGGCCACGTACTCATAGTTACCACGCCACGTAGTCATAGTTACCACGCCACGTAGTCATAGTTACCACGTCACGTAGTCATGTTACCAACTTACCACGCGATGTAGTCACACGTAGTCATAGTTACCACGCCACGTAGTCACGTTACCACGCCACGTAGTCATAGTTACCACGCCACGTAGTCATAGTTACCACTAGCGTAGTTCGTAAGATTTCCCTACCTGACGCAAATGTATGGATCAATGAACGATTTTTATTTATTTATTTTATTTATTTTCGGTAAAGGAACATCGCGAGGAAATGAAATATAATCATACAAGCGAGAAAACAATAGTAGATTGTGTCTCAAGGGAGCAAAATGATATATTTACGGCGAGGGCGGTATATTGAATTCTGAATAGAATAGAATAGAGTTTATTTGCATAGAATAAGTAGGTACATTTTTGTCCTTAGGTGGTATGTGACAGAGTGAAGAGAAAGATTCTACAATAGCATCCTGAGCGTAGCGAGGGATTCTAAAGTAGAATATTGAGCGTAGCGAGGGATTCAAGTGTTTACGCCCAAGACGGAAATAATTTTGCTACCGTGTGACACATACTGCTTTTCACACCGTCTATGAGGCCCGCTGCTAAAAACATGAAATATCTTACAAATGATTTTACTACCGAGTGTCACATACTGCTTTTCACACCTTCTATGAGGAAAAGAATCATTGTTGCCCTCAAATGAGGGAAGAAAAGTACATATTTGATCCCTCATTCGAAGGCAACAATAACTCTTTTCTGAATAGCAGGTGTGAAAACACTATTATGTCTCCAATTGATGGAAATTTCTAATCTAGTGCCTACATCAATTGTTTAGGCAAGAAAAAATCCATTACTGCAATCTATCAATAATGAAATTAGCTTTATTAATGCTAGATTTGCATAATTCATTCATATATATTCACCATCATAGAAGGCCGTTCAAAACAAGTCGTAAAATAAATCATTGAATCCCAAACTACTATTATATAATCACATTCTAAAGCCATTTCAAATAGGTAGAGATTCTATAAATACAGAGGGTTGATGAATTTTAATCAAGGGTGCCTACGAACGTACGAACGTAGGCAGGGTAGGGTTAGGTAATACCTAACCACATACCACTCGTAGTACTTAGGTAACAGAAGGTTTTCTGACTAACAAAACCGATGTTTGACAGCTAATCATTCCGCTCGCACGCGCTCGCCGCATAGCACAGTGCTCTTTCATTCCTAGTGCGTTTTTTTTTAACCTGACTGTGGCTTTATAGGCCAGGCCCAATAAAACGATAGGAATGCGTGGTTGGAGAGTAGCCTGGTGAAAATCCAGGGGAAAACCTCCGACACGACCACGCGTGTGGTTTGGAACACTGGAATACTCTAAGAGTTTGCGCTCCAGTGAGATTGGTTGAGCGGTTTCAACCGAATCTGAGGTGTGAGTGGAATCGAGCTACTGGGAGTTTTGTCGCTGATTCACTAAATCTAGCCTAGCTGAGAAGAGCCCAGCAAGAAACTCAGCTAGGCCCGACCTGGGTCGGACTGACTCTACCCGGTGTGCGGCGGAACCGGGACGAATAAGGACTATATGTGTCAGTGTTGTCGCGATCGCGCGGTGGACGTCCCCGCCGGCGGGAATGCCTAAGTGCACGCGTCGTGTCTGAGTTGGACGCCGTAAGCGCAGCGTTCGATGGAACGCTGCGATGGACGCTGTGATTACTTCGACCGGGCCCGTAAGTGTGTGCCTAGGATGCCGGACCGTGCGATCCCTAATCAGTGATCGCCGAGTTACGAAAGAAGGGGGAGGGATGGGAACGTTCCTAGCGCGATATGGTATCGGAACACCACAGAAATTGTCAGAGCCGAGTAAGAGGAATGGGTCATACACGGATTTAGGTTCGCGTCTTTTCTGTGGACATACCAAAAGTTAATAAGGGCTAGAAAGCTTAATTTTGGATTGGGCCAGTAACCTGCGTAAACAGTGTCTCCGTCTATAAATCCCTGTAATAAAAGCATAGCTAACATGCACATAAGCCGTTAACTATGGACCGCAGGAGGGATGACTTTTGTTTTTTGAACTAAGTACCCGAATACTCCTGACCTAACTAAGTATGAAACGTCACGTAATCGACGCAGTTTCTATCCTTTGATTTGACGCGCTATGATAATAATTAGATTATAAATGCAAGGTCGGTAGAATGTAGCCGGTTTACTTTCGGAGATAATGTAAACGTTTTGACAGCTGGCATTGTTTGACGTGCCTTGGACGAGCATTTGCATAACATCGGCGCGTACGCAGCATTGCAATGATAATTGTATTACTTATGTAGTTTATGCTAATATTGGCCTTGCAGCGAGACAACGTGGGAGATCAATGGAGAGATAGTAATGATTAACTCTTTAAAGATTGTAGGCGATTTGGTGTTTTACTGTAAGCTTAAATATAAAAATGAATGGGGCAGGTGGCCATATTAAGGGGAAATTCCGAATGTCGGATAATTCCGAAATTAACAAATTCTAGTCTAACTAAGCGATTTTGTTGCACTACCAAATATCAAAAAAATGTTAACATTTTTTTTGATGGTGATGACGATGAGATGCAATAAAATCGCTTGGTTAGACTGGAATTTGTTATTTTCGGAATTGCTCGACATTCAGAATTAAAAGAATGAAGGAATAATTGAAAAATTTAGGCACCGAGCAGGATACGAACCTGCGACCTCCCGGCACTCGCGGCCAGTCGTCTAGCCAACTGATCTATAGTTGCAATCGCTACCCCAGTTCCAAATTCATCAACCGTTCCTTCGTATTAAGCAGTACCGCTACTAACGTCAACTATTTTTTATACAAACGCCTTAAGGCCTCCCTTAAAAAAATAATAATTCGGAATTAACCGAAGACACCCTAATGGGTCGCCCTTGTCAAGTTGAACTTTTTCCCAAATAGTAGTGTCGAATCTACTAACACTAAGATACCCATCTTTGGCATAGCGGATGTAGCACCATTAAAAAAACCTACGAAATACACTCGCACACTCATAATGTAATAGTTAAGTCCAACCAGTCGGATTTAAAGAGACGAGAAGAAAAGAAAGATTTGACTTCCACTCGTCTCGGCTCTGAGCAGTTTCGGGTCAGTCGTTTAAAAAGGCGAAGTCACCCCGCGAGGCCGCCATCTCCGCCTCGGCCTGCCGCGTCGTCGCCGCTCTATAGGGCCCTTTTCTATAGGGCTTGAAGATAGTTTTCACGGAAAACTTCTTTAAGATATTTGCCACGGTGGTAGTGACGGTGACACTGTGCGAAAAAAGCGAACCAGGAAGAGGGTAGATCGCTATGGTATGTGGGTAGACCACAACTAAAACTCGCAGCACGTCAGTTAATCCTTGATAATGGCACTTGCAACAGTGCCGAAATATCGGGAACTCAAAAATACAAACTACATAGTTTATTTAATTTCATTTTCCTTCCCCAGGCAAAGACTACCACGAGACATGTTCCGGGCACGGCTTCCACATCCTCGGGCGCTGCAAGTGCAACAAGATGTACACCGGCTCGCGCTGCCAGTTCAGCGACGAGTGCGCCGAGGACACCGACTGCGGGCTGCGGGGGCAGTGCGTCGACGTGCGCGCCACCGAGTCGCCCTCCAAGATGTGCTACTGCCCGCACGGGTTCTACGGCAAGGGGTGCAACAAGAGTAAGTCCACCAGTTCAGTGACGTGACATTACCGGTGCAACACGAGTGAGGCGACCAGTTCAGTGACAATACTGGTGCAACAAGAGTAAGTCCACCAGTTCAGAAATCAGAAATATATTCAGAAATCAGAAATATTATCAGTATCAGTAAATATAATCAGTTCAGTGACGTGAAAATACCGGTGTAACAAGAGTAAGTCGACCAGTTCAGTGACGTAACAATACCGGTGCAACAAGAGCAAGTCGACCAGTTCAGTGACGTGACAATACCGGTGCAACAAGAGTAAGTCGACCAGTTCAGTGACGTAACAATACCGGTGCAACAAGAGCAAGTCGACCAGTTCAGTGACGTGACAATACCGGTGCAACAAGAGTAAGTCCACCAGTTCAGTGACGTGACATTACCTGTGCAACAAGAGTGAGGCGACCAGTTCAGGGACGTGACATTACCGGTGTAACAAGAGTAAGTCCACCAGTTCAGTGACGTGACAATACCGGTGCAACAAGAGTGAGTCGACCAGTTCAGTGATGTAACAATACCGGTGCAACAAGAGTAAGTCGACCAGTTCAGTGACGTGACAATACCGGTGCAACAAGAGTAAGTCGACCAGTTCAGTGACGTGACAATACCGGTGCAACAAGAGTGAGGCGACCAGTTCAGTGACGTGACAATACCGGTGCAACAAGAGTGAGTCGACCAGTTCAGTGACGTGACAATACCGGTGCAACAAGAGTAAATCTACCAGTTCAGGGACGTGACAATACCGGTGCAACAAGAGTGAGTCGACCAGTTCAGTGACGTGACAATACCGGTGCAACAAGAGTAAGTCTACCAGTTCAGGGACGTGACAATACCGGTGCAACAAGAGTGAGTCGACCAGTTCAGTGACGTGACAATACCGGTGCAACAAGAGTGAGGCGACCAGTTCAGTGACGTGACAATACCGGTGCAACAAGAGTGAGTCGACCAGTTCAGTGACGTGACAATACCGGTGCAACAAGAGTGAGTCGACCACTTAATATGCGAACAACGGTTGGAACTCACTTGGAAAGTCACTATTTGCGACATATTTCGGACTACAATTGGAGTCCTTCATCAGGTTGAGTGTTACCAAGGCAACCGACCGCGCAACACTGCCCTCCGACGAGCGCGGAGCTCGCGGGCGGGGGCGGGGGCGGCGGCGGGGCGGCGCAGTCCTGTGTTAAAGTTGACTGCTCCAACAAATTGTCCAAGTCGACCGACGATGATGATGATGTATATTTACACTTAATATGTCTCACGTTTGTGTGAATTTAAGTAAGTCGACCAGTTCAGTGACGTGACAATACCGGTGCAACAAGAGTGAGGCGACCAGTTCAGTGACGTAACAATACCGGTGCAACAAGAGTGAGGCGACCAGTTCAGTGACAATACTGGTGCAACAAGTGGCCGCGCGGGGGGCAAGATAGCTCGCTCGCTTATTTTAACTGGTTCAGTTAAAACATGTTGCTCACGACTTAGTACTGGTGTTATCAATATTTCGAGTTACCCACAATATTAGCGGAATTAAGTAATTATTTAATTCACTTGTTCTTTAAATGTAACTTAATTATAGTTTCTCTGTTTATAAGTATAATGTTTTGATGCAAAAATTTACCCAACACAATGGGCCATATAAATTAACATTAGTTATCATATATTAGAATATATATGTTATCAGTTTCTTTGTTAATTACAATTTAGATATATATTTATGCAACCAACTTTAAAAGGCGCATTCTAGCCTGTTTAAAGTATTTATAGCCTAAATTTTCGTATGTAAGTATTATGATTGTATTATTGTACTTACATTGTAATAGTTGCTTATGACAAATAAATAAAAAATAAAAAAAAAACTGTTGAGAACGTCTCAGACTCGTCTTCTATGACGAGAGCTGCTAACATATAAAGTAACAGTAATTCACTAGGGCGTGACTGAACGCCACGTAGGCATGAAGTAATGATAAGACTGGAGCCGGCAATACACACATACAAAGATGTGCGAAAGAGATGCAAGCATAGACACCAACACACGTGGGAACGAGATACAATGTGTCATCTTCTGTCCCTCATCGCGTATTAATTGTCACCGGCCTGTGTCACCGAAACGTCATCAATGTATTCAAGCCTATTGGCTGAATTTAGGCGCCAATGTATATACAGCACGACTAATTATCAGATGTCAGAATTGTGCTACATCCATATCAGTCTACTAATACATTTCAATTTAGTCAGCCTATCATAAGGCCCGTTGGTGATTCGCTAATCCTCTTTCTACGCACGAAGGCCACCGATAAACCTGCCCAACTGCCGCTGCCAACGTTGATGTAATATTTTTTGCCATAAGTACTTACGAGCTCGTACATTGTAAAAATATCTGATGCGGATCTTAGCAACCGTCAACCATTAAAAAAATAACCTCGAAGATGAAGACGGGAGTTTCGCTTCGCTTCAGCTCCCATCTTAATCTTCTAACCTATCCGCATTAGAGTCGATTTTGTCCCAACAAGTCATTCTATTCTGTGTTTTTAAAAAAAAACAATCTCGAAGATTAAGACGAGAGCTTCGCTCCCGCTTAGTCTTATATAACGAAATTATGGAAAATGTCACGTCGACTTTCCGTATCATTGAAATTATGAAAATGTGGCTAACGTATAAGTTGTCAAATGTAAAAATTGGGAATTGTAAAGCGGGCTTTTGAATTGCGGACAAATGACATTGTGGTAGAATGAATCCGTGGTATTTCAAACAGTTGCGAAACAAAGTATTTGGATTGTAAAAAATCGGTGAACCGTTTTCGGACAAGTGAAATTCGGTAAATAGATTTTCGAAACATCGATAGGTTACCTTGTGTTTCTATTTGCTTTAGTTGATTGTACCAGCATGTTCACGTTTCAGAGTCGCCTTGGAAAGACAAGAACCTGAATCTGGACCTGTACAGCCGCCACGAGCTGTCCCCGGAGTTCAGGATGTACTGGCGCGTGCTGCCGCACGAGCACGAGCTCGAGGTCGTCATGGTCGTCAACGGGACCTCGTATGCAGGTCAGTAGACCTCACGCCTGGACCTGGGTCTGTACAGGCACCAACTCTGGCTAGTTCTCTTGTAATGGTGGTGTATCCTATTCTATCAGGAGTAGGAAGTCATGGTGGTCAACGGGACCTAGTATGCAGGTCAGTAGACCTCACGCCTGGACCTGGATCTGTACAGGCACCAGCTCTGGCTAGTTCTCTTGTAATGGCGATGCTATTAGGAGTAGGAAGTCATCGTGGTCAACGGGACCTAGTGTGCAGGCCAGTAGACCTGGACCTTGACCTAGATCTGTACAGACACCACTCTAGGCAGTTCTCTTGTAATGGTGGTGCTATTAGGAGTAGGGAGTCATGGTGGTCAACGAGGCCTAGTATGCAGGTGAGTAGACCTGGACCTGCACCTAGGTGCAGGCTTGCGCCTAGGTAGGTCTGATCTAGATCTGTACACTAGCTCTGCTCAGCCCAGAGCTCTTGTACTGGCGAGTGGCAGAGGAGTTGGAGGTTGGCATAATCATCAATGGGAGTTTTTATGGATCTGGCGCTACAGTCTGGTGGCTTGGAGCTCTGAGCAGTTCTCTTGTATGGGTGACATCAGGAGTTGGAATTCACGGTGGTCAACCTCTTATGCGGGTCAGTACTATCCCAGCTGACTCAGTTATAGTTCACGAAATGTTTAAAAAATCTTTATATAAGGTGGAATTTGTGAAGGTGGAAATGAAATAAGTACATTACGAATACTGCAGACGCCGGGAAAGAAGGGCTTGCTGGTTGAGTGGGTATAGACGGATAGTGATACGAAATAAAAAAATATGTAATTCAGCTGTTTAGTCTGGGGCGCTACCGCTAAAGCACCATCGGTTTTATCTCTCTATCGCTCCAATGAGCAATCTCATTTGAGCGACGGTGAGAAAAAATACGATAGTGCTGTAGAAAAGTAGGTGTGCTCCTATAAAGGTTAATGTACAGTAAGATATATACAGGAAATGGTATCTACATAATATACACATATATACAATAGATAGGAAACACAGGAAGAGACGACAATAGAGAGATCTCTCAGGGACCGAAGTCCAATGAGAGTTGTTGGGAAGTTATATTTATGCAACTGATTTTAGAAACTTCGATAGCGCGATGAAGAACATGTCAGATTTGACAGTTGACAGGAGTGACGCCACAGTGCTTTCACGGTCGCAGCCCTGTTCATGAACAGACGCCATGTTTACATTAAAATAAAATAAAAAAATACTTCCCGGCCTTCAATTTTGTATGAAATTCCTTTACAGTTCTCTCTAATTGTTCCGCCCGAAACGTGATACTTCGAAGCTTGTTATAACGAACATAACGTCAATATTTCATTGCGTGTTTGTGAAAATTAACTTTATTATGCAAGTAGCCCGCAATGGTATCATTTTTAATTTTTATTTTATAATGCTATCTATGGACTTGTTCTGGAATAAATTATTTTCATTTCATTTCAATGACACTTTTGCAAGTCAAAAACTAGCAACTGTTTTCGATAACTACAGAAGTTCATCTGTGTTAAATCGAAAGAAGTTACTCAATGTAACTTCTTTCGATTTATAATATTTCTTGTGTTATAATATTTCTACTCAATAAGAGATAGAGATAGATCACTAGATAATTTATGATTCATGATCGTTTTACAGGGATCGGTTGGAGACCAAAAGGACTGACGAAAGAGTGTAAAAACTTCCCCGTCATAGGGCCGCCACTGGTTGACAAAAGTAAGTATTTTTAGAGTTAACCCATGCATTGGATTTGTGTCTTGTTTGAGTATAATGTGTTATTTATGCCTTTTTTTATACAACGCCGGTGGCAAACAAGGGTATAGTCCATCTGACGGTAAGCGGCCACGGCAGTCTATAGACGCCCGCAACTCCAAAGGAGTCACGTGCGCGTTGCCAACCCTTTATAAGATTTGAGGATGCACTGTGTTGACAGCAGAAGGGACAAATTTAGGTGCCTCGCTCTCAACACAGTGCATCCTCGGGAGCTCTGGCAACCTTGCTCACCTCCAGGAACACAACACTACATACTTGTATAGTAGATAATGTTATTATGGCTGTGGTCTTCTGGAAGGCGGAGGTACTTCCCCAGTAGGGTGCTCCAAATTCGAGCATGCCTGTTTGTTTCCTTTAACGCTTTAAGGTTACAGGATTGCCAATACACAATATGTCTTAGTCAAACTGATTAATTTTATAAAACTATGATTTAAGACATCAGTTTAAATAAAACTCGAACTTTAAGTTAGGCATAATAAAGTTTAAATTCAATTATTTTCACAGCAAGCACACCGGAACCGGAACCGCTACCGGAGCCGGAACCCAAAGCGGAACCAAACGCCTCGCCCGAGCCGAGTCCCGAACCGAAATCGGAACCCGAGCCCCGCGCTGAACCTAAAGCGGAACCCGAGCCGGCCGCGGAACCCAAGGCGGAACCGGAACCGGAACCGACATCCGAACCGACTGCGGAACCAAAAGCGGAACCAGAACCGGCCGCAGAACCAAAGGTAGTCTTTGCGCGGTGGCTTTCTCGACCGTGTTGTATCATTCTCAACCATTCTAATGTAGTCGGCTCATACTTAGTTGAAAAAACAAAAGTCGTCCCTCCTGTGGTCAATAGTTAACGGCTTATGTGCATGTTAGCTATGTTTCTATTAACCCCTAACCCGTTATTCATAAAGATTCATCAAACCTACTTTAGTTAAAATGCCGTTAATATTCGTTTGTCTTTGTCTGTCACTTTGACATTTGTGTTTGTAGGAAAGGGCCAAAGTACATTTAAGCTAGCAGAGGTTTTGTTAATTTTTATGAGTAAGGGGGTTAGAGTATTCCAGTGTACTCATGTTGGAGGTTTCCCCTCTAGATTTTCGCCAGGTTACTCTACAGCCCACTCGCACTCCTATCGCTTTATTGGGCCCGGCCATAAAGTCACAGTCAGGTTAAAAAAAAGGGATTTGCGAACAAATACGAGAAACTACACAAATCCTGCTCATTTAGTACTATAGCGGATAGATCTGTCTCCTTATTTCATTTCAAATTTATTTCCAATAACAATATACATTGTGTTTGTAATCTTACCTACTAATTGTCAAAATTATCTACTTAATTATAGAAATAATTTATAATGATGTTATACAGAGATGTCAAGTTTAAACATTAAAATAAATAATATATTTTTTATTACAATGCGAAAAATTGTAATAAAAAATATAATAATACCAGCTGTACCTTATTTTATATAACAATCCAAATATAATGTGCCTTGTTTTGTTCAATTCATTAAAATCTGTATTATCTGTCTAATTATTATTGTTCTCCATAAATTCGTCTATCGAATAATAGCATTTGGTTAAAAGGAATCGTTTAAGTCTGATCTTAAATACGTTTACGCTGAAAATGGTCTTAAAATCTATTGGCAGTTTGTTATATATATATGTCCTTTTAGTCTATCTTATTTGAAGAATGATATCTAAAGCCATGTTGATAAAAGGCCGAGCCGACGGCAGCGCCGGAGCCGGGCAGCACCCCCGGGGTGCCCGGGTCGGACAACAGGAACAAGCGCGTGGCGATGCACTCGCTGGACGGCATCGACTTCAAGAACCTCGGCGATGACGTCACCGTCAAGACCAGCGTGTCATACAAAGTGTCCACCTCTAAAGGTAATTTATCGTACTGATGACTGGCTACGTAGCCAGTCATCTTCAACATCCTCCTAGCGTTCTCCCGGTACAGTTGCATCCTGCTATGGAGCGAGCTATGCTTGGAGTCTCTCTTAGGGATCGTATCCGGAATGAAGTTATTCGTCAGAGAACGAAGGTTACCGACATAGCTCAGCGAATTAGTAAGCTGAAGTGGCAGTGGGCAGGTCACATATGTCGCAGAACCGATGGCCGTTGGGGCAGACTGGTTCTTGAGTGGAGACCGCGTGTCGGCAAACGTAGTGTAGGACGCCCTGTAACTAGGTGGGGCAGTGGGCAGGGATTGGAGGAGAAGAGCTGAAGACCGAGCTCAGTGGCGTGCCATGGGAGAGGCCTATGTCCAGCAGTGGACTCACACAGGCTGATGATGATGATGATGGATGATGAGTTGCATTCTGAAGGATGCCCATGGTCTGCTAACTTCCAAGATTTGGCGTAGGCACTAGTTTTTACGGATGCGACTGCCATTTGACCTTCCAACCCGAGGGGAAACCAGACCTTATTGGAATTGGGCTTGTCAAGTGAGTGGCCAACTTGACTGTTAGAAGTTCTCACGCCGCTGGCTACACACGAAAAACCGTAAGTAGAGAAAAGCGCCAAATAATTTGTATTTAAAAAAATATTATTATTTTCGAGATCACAAAAATAATCCGCCATAGCAGAGTGCTCAAAAACAGAATATTAATTAACAATTTGATATTTTCTGGCCTGACATAGGTTACACTTTCGATGGAAATTCAGTACAAAGCGTACCTGTTATTTTTGCTCGTGAGTGTTATGTTTAAATTGAAAATATTTTTTTATGTTGAAGGTCGCCGCAAGCGAGCCGTGGGCGAGGAAAGTAAGTATTTAGCTAAGTTCGGTGCTTGTTGGACTAAAAACAAACCCACATTAAAACGGTACTTGTGACGTTTTATCGAAAAGTAAACAAAATACTCCATGCTGATCCTAAAGAATAATTGAGGAACAAGGATAGCATGTCTTATGTACACCATATATGGTTTGAGAATTTCTAATGATCTGTCTAGTCGATTTGGATTCGATATGAGGTAAACGTCATGTGCTGGACTGACCCAATACATGGCACTTTAAATCTTTGTCATGATGCTGTCATTATGAAAGTATCTCTGTAAGTGATTAATAAGTGTCATCCATTGGGCACTAAGGTGTCGAGCATTGGGACGTTTAGCTTATCGACAAATTGAACAGTATTAATAATAATCGAACAATAATTGAACATATTGTGAGGTCTCCAATATGGATGAATCTTGTTTTCGATAGAACGCCGCATTTTACTTTACAAAATTACTTGCCCATACCACGGAAATCACTCAAAACTAAATTTTAATTGGACTTTAAACACGGCACAACCAACACAGTGCAGGCACACGCAACGCACTACACTAAAAATTAAACGCTAATGTACATAATTTAAGTTTTAAGAAAACTGAACGTAAATGTTTTAACTTGTGCACAAATTCTTAAACTTTTGGGAATTTTGACGGCTCATTTTAAAGTAAAGTTTCGCATCGTTTGTTTCCTATACAATATTTTATTTTGCTTGCTACCTATACTGTAAAATTCACAAGTCTCGTTCCGAGCTAACGAAGTGAACCCACCATTTTTAACATGACCCTTAAATTATTCGTAGCCATTTGTAAGAAAAAGGTCAAATTGTCAGTTGGTTTGTGAAACTTGGCACCGTAATGAAGTTCTCATATGTTTTGAACTCTTTTGACACCGTCAAATAAATATTATGCTTCGACAATTGCATAGCCATGACTATAAATATACTGAATTGACCGTTGGTTTTATTAAGAAAGAAAGAAAATAGTTTATTAGCACAAATCATGTACTTGTAAGTACTGAATATATTTGCGCCAAAGGGTCTTCACTTCTTTGCTGAAATTCCCAAAAGCATGTAAAAATATGAAGCTATCTGCCCCGCACAATACCGCATGGTCACTTATGTTTGCAGATGTGGAAACCTCAACCCATGACCATAAACATGACAATCCCGTGCCATCCTTAGAACCTAAACCTTTACCTAAAGCTAGAACTAAATTTATCCCTAAGTCTAAGAGAACTACCACTACCACCACTGTTACCACTCCGTCACCGACTACCCCGGTGCCTACTGAACCCACCCCGGAACCGACTGCAGAACCTAAACCTGAGCCTACTTCTGAGGCAACTGCCGAACCTACGGCTGAACCGGAACCTACTGTGGAACCAATATCTGAACCTACTCCTGAACCTACGTCTGAACCAGAACCAACTGCTGAGCCTAAAGCGGAACCTGAACCCTCCCCAGAACCGACATCTGAGCCTGAACCTTCAACCGAACCTACGGCTGAACCAGAGCCTTCCCCAGAACCTAAATCTGAACCAGCACCCCCTGCTGAACCTAAGTCAAAGCCCAAACCACAAAAAGAGCGAGTACTTAAACCTAAAATTTTATCAAATCTCAAAGCTGAGCCAGAACTTAGCCCCCAACCCAAATCAGAACCAGAACCTACTCCTGAACCTAAATCTGAACCTGAACCTACCCCAGAGCCAAAATCTGAACCGGAACCTACACCTGAACCGAAATCTGAGCCAGAACCTAGATCAGAACCGGAGCCTTCCCCAGAACCTAAATCTGAACCAGAGCCTTCCCCAGAACCTAAATCTGAGCCCGAACCTAGTCCTGAACCTAAATCTGAACCAGAGCCTTCCCCAGAACCTAAATCTGAGCCCGAACCTAGTCCTGAGCCTAAATCTGAACCAGAACCTTCCCCGGAACCTAAATCCGAGCCTGAGCCTAGCCCTGAGCCTAAATCGGAACCCGAACCCTCTCCAGAACCCAAAGCGGAACCAGAACGCGAAACTTTGCTAGTGAAAGGACTTAAAGAAGAAACAGGTAACGCACAAGCTTTGCACATTTTTGAAAACACATTCAATAGCAAAATATGCCTAGAAATATACACGGTTAAAATGTTAAGTAAAAACAAGCCAAGTACGAAGTATTGAAATTAGTATTGATTTGTTATTGGATGTGTTTTCTTTGTACAGCCATTTATCACCAATATCACCATATTATTATTGGTTGGAGGTAAACTAATGCATAGATCTCTATCCGTAATCGTCTAAACTCATCGATTCTTAGGAGTCGTACAGAATACTTGTATTGATTCTTAGAATCTAAACATTCTTCGTTCGATGCTACGTGACATTGGTTACACACTGGATATCATGTAAGTATCATGTAGTTATTCTCACTGGTTTGAATTGGCGAAAGTGTTGTGAATACTAGTAAATTAGGCCGTTATGGACTATAATAGGATCCATATTTTATCTTTAGTCAACCTTTGTTCGGTGACCTTACTTGTATTACATGTTGTAATTTTTTACAAAATAAAATAGCTACAGAGACATTTTTTCAAACTTACGTTAAATATATATGGATTGACAGATATTCCATTCCAAAACTGATCGCGATTGTAATACCTGTCTTACATTGTTGAGTGATTCGCCATTTTAAAACTGCACTCGAAACCACTGTTTAGCTTCTAGTTAGCTTTCTTTGTGCTTCGCTTTGCCAAGCTTGGCCTATGCTTTTCCTACTTCCTCTTCTCTCCCTCCCCTGAACCCGGTTCTTTGTGAACTTACCTTTTTACTCTGGTGTGATTAACGATTTTGTGATCTAATTTGAGAGGATGGTGTTCATCGGGATATGGTCATTTTCTATTCTATCATCTTATAGTCCTGATAATTAGGTCGTTTACATTGTAATTAGTAATTTATACTTAAAAAATTACCATGTTTGTCATTAAAATTACATAAATTGTGACTGTGACTACTGTGTTTGTCTTCATGTAAAGTGTAAAATAAGAATCAAAGTCAAAGCGATTGTTAAAACACCTCATTAACTTTAAATACAGTCGGAATTTTTCAAATGATGAAGATAAGGTTATAGCGATGTCGTTTTCAGGTTATTTTCCCGCGCATGAATACGTGCCAAAGGCGGATTTCAATCCCATGGACTGCACGGACATAGTCATTGGGACTGCCCGAGGCAACTACCACAGAGTTCTCGACTATTACACGAGGGATAGGTAAGACTCCTTTTGGATTAAATGTCTCATATTTTTCAGATGTAAAGGCTTCCACCAATACCTTTATTAAGGATTAAATATCATGTAATTATTTATTAAGTGTATTAATTACAACTTGCTAGTCCCTTTTTGTGATAAATATCCATCTTAAAAGAAGCATTAAATTTTGAAATCCTGGTCACGGCACCAATTGTAACATATCCTTATACGTATTAAGTTGGATATTAACGAAACTATTTTAAACCAAAAATAATCTATAAAGCTGGATTTAAAAATGCAATCTTGTTTCTTGACTTGTAAGGTTTATATCATGTTTCAACATAGGTTTATATTGTATCAAATGATTACTTCTTAATAACGTATACTTACATGAAATATAGCTCAGTTACGATTCAGTACTGAGTACCGAAAGTTGTAAAGGTAGTAACGGATTTATTAATAACCAAAGAATTGTGCTGCTGCAAGCTGGGTGACGACTAGACCTTCTTAGCTTATATATCTGTGTATATCCTTGTGTTTGTGTTTTATGAAAATGCTTAATAAACGTATTTATTTCTGTATCATCTTTAACTGAATGTGTTCACAAGGTCGACGCCCCGCGTGGACACGTTCTGGGGCGGGCACGACGACATCACCGCCGCCTCCGGGTTCGAGGAAAACGGCGTCACCACCATCATATTCAGGAAGAAGCTGCAGGTACCAATCTCACTTAAAAAAGATCTTTAGAAGCAGGAGAATGAAAAATAAGGAAGAGGGAAAATAGGTATATTTTCAAAACAGCCGCATGATTTCATCTCTCTCTCTGTCCCTCTTCAAGCTTCTTCGCAACTTTTGAGTCCTATATCAACTTTATTGTCGCCATTTTTATTTGTTACATTAAACTATGAACTTAGCTCAAAATCATTGAAGTTACTTTAAGGCCAAAGTGAAATTCTAATATTTATTCCGGGAGTAGGATTCAAAGTCTTTTTTGCATGCCCATGATCTACTAGCGCTTCGATATACGAGTAGAGAAGAATCTTGCCAAAACTGAGTTTAACAACTTAGTGAATCATCACCATGAATTAATTTTGATCGGCAGGCCAAGGAGCCGACGGACCACTCGATCGTGGACGAGGCGATGCACGTGATCTGGGCGCGCGGGCAGGAGCCGGGCCGCTACCGGCACGCGCCGCCCTCGGGGCTGGAGGCGGGCGCCGCCGCCGTCAGGGACTTCTACCGCCCGGACGAGCTCAAGTACCACGGCCACGGCGCGCAGCGGGGCGTGGCTAACATTAACTTCTTCGGTCAGTTCAAGACAGGCTTTCAGACGGTCATTCTCTCTCAAGAGTTCTTGTCAGTTGCAAAAACAAAAGTTGTCCCGTCGGTGGTCGATAGTTAACGGTTTATGTGCATGTAAGCTATGTTTTTAGTACATGGATTTATAGCAACGGAGACACTGTGTATACGGATTACTAGAACAATCCAAAATTAAGCTTTGTAGCTCTTAACTTTTGATATGTCCACCGAAAAGACGCGAACCTAAATCTGACAATGTCCCTCTTGTGTTTGTAGCCACCCTCTGTCAATTTTCAATGAATTTAGACGCAGACACAAATCTGGAGAATGATCGCAGAATTAGTACTTATTTCTTCCGGCTCCGATTAAACTTGTTTATATACTTAGATAGCTTGAGTCACGAGGATGTTCCTACTCGACTTATCTACGCTATGATCGTACAAACAATGGATCACTTGCTCCCATTTATGGTAAAAACTTGGATTAATTATACACTATACATGTTATAAATATTTCAACATAATTAGTTAATTAGTCCTGAAATCGACCTTGTCAATACTCAGACCAAATACCTATGCCAAAATTGAATTTATAGTATTTGCTATTTATAAACTATTTTCAAAAGTACCTAATGCCCCAATCACGAGCAACTACGCGTAAAGCTTTTCTTTATTCTCTTTACGTTTTGCCTGAAACACGAGGAAATCTAGTCTACATATAAAAGAAGAAGTCCTCACTGACTGACCGACCAACCGGCCGACCAACCGACCGACCGACTGACTGACTGACTGACTGACTGACTGCCGAAACTGCTAACGCTAGAGAGTTAATTTTTAGGGTAGGGATAAAAAAGCAAGTTTGCGAAATTCATCCTCTAAGGGGGTAAAACAAGTGACGAAAATTTGTATGAAAACACGTATTTATTGAAGTGAGAGATTTGAAACTTTGTATATAGACTCTCTGTTTAAATATATTAATGGCGTATTTCAGCGTTTTTCTAAATTGCTCCCCTAAAGGGCTGAAAAGGGGGTTCAAAGTTTGTACGCGGAGCAAATCTTTTTTGAAGTGAGTGATTTGAAACTTCGTAAATAGACTTTCTGTTTAAATACAACTAAACATATTTCAGCGTTTTTCTAAATTGTTCCCCTAAAGGGGTGATAAAGGGTTACTCTGTAAAGGGGACTCTGTTATGAATATAACAAAGCGTATTTCAGAGTGTTTCGAAATTGATTTGAAATTGAAAGGATCAAGGTTCCTCGAGGTGCCGATTACGAAACTGATATGTATTTTCAGATCCAAGATGGCGGACATTTATTATTCTAAAAATCGATATGGGTGTCATCTTTGTAGTTCCTCGGGGTGCCGATTACGAAAATGACATCTATTTTCAAATCCAAGATGGCGGACATTCGTTTGTCTCCAAATTAATGTGGGTCTCATCGTCGAGGTGTCTCAGGGTGCCGATTACGAAAATGACATGCATTTTCAAATCCAAGATGGCGGACATTTATTATTCTAAAAATCGATATGGGTGTCATCTTTGTGGTTTCTCGGGGTGCCAATCACGAAAATGATATCCATTTTCAAATCCAAGATGGCGAACATTTATTCTTTCTTTTGAGTAATTTTGCACAAAAGATTCATCAGTAAACTGACAGAAAAAATAGACCTCATTTATATCTTTTTTACCATCTAAAATCTACGCGGACGAAGTCGCGGGCGGCCGCTAGTATTAAATATAAGTATATGTGTGTATAATTGCGTTTTGAATAGATTATTTGTATTTGTATCGTCAGAGGAGAGCAGGTCGGCGGCCCTGGGCGGTATCCTCCCGCTGGAGGACAAGTGCGGCGGCTACTTCCAGCTGCCGCCGCGCTGCTCGCTCGCCGCCGGCTCGTGCCGCTACCACGCGCGCTGGGAGTACCTCGGACAGAAGCGCGGCCAAGACTCCATCAAGTTCACCATCGTCACCAAGGAGAGCAACTTGTGGACTGGCATCGGCTTCAGCGATGATAAGAGGATGGTGAGTTTAACATTATCGATGATATGTAACCTCTTACGATTTTCATACGGGTCGGCGGCGCGTGAGTGACGCCTCTTGTGTTGTAAGCGTGACGGTGACCACTCACCATGAGATGGGCTGTCAGCGTATTTGCCACCAAGTCTATCATCGTCATCCCATCACAGTTGCATCCTGAAGGATTTAATATCCGGGATCAAGTCTATATTAAGCACAAATATCGACATTTGTTTCAATATCGTTTAGGATCGGTGACCTGAAATCACTACAAAATTTTCTTCCAAGTAATTAGACTTCAGTTGAGATTATTTATTTAATTAAGGAGAACCGACAGCTAAATTTTCAGTTGCAATTTAATTAGAAATACAAAACCAATTACAGAATCTCACTTATAGCTATAAAATAAAAATTAAAATATAAAAACAATTATAGTTGCGATTAATTAAAATTTTACGTAAATACTTTGACATTTGTCATGTCTGGTGCTTGCGTTGCAGCTCCGATTAGCTACTTATTTCTGTTTGTGAAAAAGTATTATCATAATGTTAAGTATGTAAAAGAATCTTTAGAAAATTTTGGAATAGGAATTTTACACTTTGTTTTCGGGTGCCCATGATTTTATAATAAAACTCCTACGGTTTACTCCTTTTATAAGCAATGGCAACCACATGTGATAACAACGAACCTGCTGAACTCTTCTCCTAAACCAATTTTAAATGAAGCACGGCAAAAACAATGACGTCAGCTAACGCATTTTTATTTTTCCCTTTTATAAATTTTTCTAAGGTATATTTTTTATCACCAGTCCCAAACCGACGCTATCATCGGCTGGGTGGACCCGCGCTCGTCGCGGCCCTTCATCATGGACACGTGGGTGTCGGGCTACGCGGCGCCGCGGGTGGACGCGCGCCAGGACCTCAGCAAGGAGAGCGGCAGCCTCGTGGACGGCGTCACCACCCTCAGCTTCGTGAGGAAGCGAGACACTAAGGACGCTAAGGTTAGTCCAAACCGACACCACCTTCACCTTCGTAAGGAAACGAGACGTTGAGGATGTTAAGGTAAGTCCAGAGTGATTAGATGATCAGTACAAACCGTTTCATGCATTGTACTAAAAAACATTCAAAAGTACTTTATGCTAGGCCTATTCGAATAATAAAAAAAAATACTTTGACTTGACTGATTGATATTATTGAAGTGTTCTTAAGAGGTACAAAGTTTTCAAGACAGAAGACAAGTTTGAATTCTTTATTATACTAAAGGAATATTTCACAAAGGGGAAATATGCTGGAGAATATACCTGTAAATTAAAAAAATTACAAAAATATTAAGCATATTAATTGTGTAAAAGAAAACAAGAATAAAAATAAAAATTAAGCTGTATTTTTAAATGAGAGCGGAGTGACCGCGCACTACTACAGAGATTTAGCAACCTATGAAGATTTAATATATGTAACCTACTTTTCGTGAAGTAAATAGATTTATATTCCAAAATTTAATTTAATTTTATTCTCAACTTTGTGCGAAAACAAAATACTAAAGATTTTAAGGTAGCATCAAACACCACACTTAGCTTTGTAGTAGTAAGCCTGTACTTACTTTAAAGTCTAGGATTAAAACATTATAATCTCAACTTAATATGTAACTTTATTTATTTCTTCCCAGAACTTGATAACTCGCGCAGACGTTTTTGGAAAAACCGCGCCGACAAATGATGCGCGGTAAAATGCGCAGTAGTTACAAGCCCAACGTAAAGTTCACGTAGATTCAGAAAATTATCACTAAAGAGGTTTGCAGTCCAAACAAAACCAAAACAGGACTCAACTTAGTGTGGAAACGGGACAAACACGTATCATATTCATTAGTCGAAAGGCATCTCGCCTGGATTTGTACGAACAGTTGTAAATGATCGATTTAAAAATGTTACCCTTCTTTGTTTTGTTAACGTAATTCTTCACGCTCGTCACGATATGTTCAATTTAATTCAATTATTTATTTGTCCAAAAAGTAGGTAATGTTATACAACAGGTGTTATGTCACAATTTAAAAGATCTCCACTTTTTGCCGATTAAACGGCGTACAAATTTTATATCACGAGATTTTATCTCTTTACGTGCCTGCCTAATTATTACTATATTATTGTTATTTATTATTCCTTATAATTATGTTATCAAATTTCATTCGTCAAGTCAGACTAGATACTAAAACAAACAGAAGTATAACACAATAAATAAACCAACATAACATAATATGTATGTTTAGCATCATTAATTTTAGTAGTCATATGCCACCACAGCTTTAGTTTGTACGTGGTACGTGTAGCGTGTGACCTGTATAGGTCTTAATGGCAGCTGCTTTATACATTTAAATGATCGTCCCTAGGACCTGGCGTTCACGGACAGCCAGTGCCTGTACATGATGTTCATCCCGAGCGGCGGCGGCTTCGACCCCGTGAACAAGCGCACGAGCAAGCACGCACAAACCCCCATCGTGTCGGAGCACAGGGTGTGCATCAAGCCCTGTGGACCGGGTGAGTTTTGATCTACACAGGCTCATATTCAAAATAATCTAACTTTGGAAAATTGAGGAAATTTTTTACCACAAATTGGTGGTAAAGTTTTTGGTGACATTAAGGGTCAGTTGCACCAACATACGATTACAGGCCGGTCATCGTCAAATATGGCGCCGGCAGCTGTCACCCCATAGAAACTTATCAAACATTCCATACAATCAGATTTTAACGAACACCGCTTACGATTACAGACGGTTTGGTGCAACCTACACTAAATCCAAATAAGTCAACTTAGCATTGGTTTTCCTTCTGCATTTTATGACTTGTTGTGTATTATGTTCCTGGTGGTGAGTAAGGTTGTCAGGGCTCCCGAGAGTAAAGGACCAGCTATTGTCTCCAGCAGTCAATAAAAAAAACCTCAAAACCTGAAGTTAGTAAAAATACCGTCATCTCGTTTGTGGTTCTTCTGGGATTGAAGGGTCCATAATCTACTGTGTTTGCTTACTATGAATCAGGTTGTAAGCTAGTTAGTAGTAAGGTAGGTACTATTAAAACACACACACACACACACACACCAATACCACAGTAGATACTATACTACTTATAGTCCCCGGCAGATAAGAAGTCAGTCTTGACACCATTCATTTCAATATATTTTATATTCTGAAAGCGGCTATAGGACGTTAGGAAGATATTTATGATGTATATTAATTAGACTAGCGACCCGCCCCGGCTTCGCACGGGTGCACTATTTAATGAATGTTATTATACATATAAACCTTCCTCTTCAATCACTCTATCTATTAAAAAAACCGCATCAAAATCCGTTGCGTAGTTTTAAAGATTTAAACATACATAGGGATATAGGGACAGAGAAAACGACTTTATTTATACTATGTAGTGATGAAGGTCTTAAATAATATAAGGATCATCATAATCAGCCATTTAGGGTAATCAGCTGTCTTTACTGTAATGCTATCCTTGTCCAGGCGTATTAGACGATAATAATAATAATCATTTATTCACACGTAAGTTAACAGTTTGACACCAAAACACTTACGAGGTAGTTAAATTATAACATTGAAACTGCACCTAGTAGATATTTATACAACAAGATTAACAACACATATCAAATACAATAAACATAGAAATAATAAAATCAATTAGCGGTTTTTTAAAGTAGGCAGCACAGCCCGAATTTTTACAATATATATAGGTCTTACCTTTTTTATCCGGACAAAGATCGGGGTGAGTATGACGGACTATCCGGTTAGACCGTACTACCGTATAAAAACCCAACGAGCACCGGCTACGCCTTCAGTGGGGCGCCGCAGGATCGCAAATGGCATTCTACTGCGATGATATAGGTCTTACCTACTTGGATATTAAAGCTAATACTTTTCTGCAAAATACACTGATACTGTCAGCAAATATGTCAATGTCGCCTGCCTGCACAATGCTGTTCAGATCTGGTCTGCCTATGATTTCTGCTTCATCTTCACATCCAAATGGTCTTATATATTTTCTTGAACTTTTCACCTTTATTGAGACAGCTTTTATAATTGAAATCTTTTACTTTCAGCCAATACACAAGTTATGAATAGAGTCCGACCACGGTAACTCTGTAAGGAATAATTGGGCAACACTGTGCATTATGCGTTATATTTGTATGAAAATGTGGCGTTTGAGGTAGTGTTGCCAAATTATCTCAATGCAGCGTTAGCCTGGTCGGACTACGCATTTCCCCATTTAATATTTAATTTTGATGCGGTTTTAGGTTAGGTCTTTTAGGTTTTGGTGCCAAGTCTCAGGATTGACTCTTATGTCGGGTACTGTAGCAGTAGTATCTACTGTGGTTTATTTTGTAATGTTTGTAATAATGTTTGTAACATTCCCAGAGCCACCGGAAGAGGAAGTGACCACGGAAGCGGTAGTCCCGGGGCAGACGGCGTACACCGTGCTGGTGCGCATCACGGGGCTGGCGGAGAGCTTCCGGCCGCCGGCGGAGGACTCGCCGGAGTTCCGCGACCTCAAGCGGCGCGCGGAGGACGGGCTCGGCGCGGCGCTCGCCAACAACGAGGGCTACCGGGGGCTGCGGCTTAATGGGTTCATGCAGTCAGTATTCAGCTTAGTTTCTTCTAAAACAGATCACAACCTTTTAACCTATATACCTCACCTAACGTCAAGCCAAAATTCGACGTCGCCCTTAGGGGCTGAAATTGAATTTATATAATATATTTTTTTGGGGACAATCTTACACAAACCGACCTAGTCCCAAACTAAGCAAAGCTTGTACTATGGGTACTACGCGACGATATACATACTTATATAGATAAATATATACTTAAATACATAGAAAACATCCAAGACTCAGGAACAAATAATCGTGCTCATCACACAAATAAACCCGGGACCTCCAGCTTCGTAGGCAGGGTCACTACCAACTAGGCTAAAGCGGTCGTCAAATTTAACAATTGATGGAGATAACAATGACGAGTTAACTTCAAAGTTAGAAACGCTATTCTATTATTTTATGACCAATAAGTACTCGTAGCGTGGACAAGGGATAGAACACAAATTCAATCCTCACCACTTAGATGGTTGGCGGTCCAAACTGTGGTTTCTCAAGAAATTTCCTGCCTCGCACAATTAAACTATGGAATGAACTGTCGCCTGCGGTATTTCCGGACCGATATGACCTTCAAACCTTCAAGAAAAGAGCGTATTCCCTTCTGACTTGCGACTCCTCTGATGTTGTATGCGTCTATAGGCGATGGTAATCGCTTACCATCCGGCTATCCATCTGCTCGTTTGCCCCCTATAACATAAAAAAATACTTATAGAGATTTGTAATTTTTTTTTAAATAAGGGGATTTGGAGCCGCTCCCTGCGCCCCCATTGGAATCGCTCAACGCCCCACTGGTTGGGAAACCCTGTTCTAAAACCTTCGTTTCGTAGCAAAAGCACCAGAGCCTGTACTCTCCGGAGTTCGAGATCCGAACTTCGTATCGTGCCGTCCGTTTCTCACTCTCGTCTTATACAGCATATGAGTGAAAGGGATGGTACGAAATTTGGATTTCGAATTTCGGAGTAGCCCCTCAGGATCGCAGTTAGCAGGTTTCGTGCAACTAGTCTGCTCTTTCATGCAATAAATAATTTTGATTGAGACTATTTTTTCTAAAACCTATGTATACTGGCCAGATGTACAGTCGCCATCAGATATATCGGAGCGAACAAGGTGATCACAAATATCTGAACACGACTCTATTGTCAAGGCGTTAAAGTGCATGTTCACATATTTTTGAGCACCCTGAAGAGTACAGATATATTTGATGGCGACTGTACCAGGATCGCATCTGTACTGAAGCTCTCTGCACGTAGTTTCGTAAATATTTAGTACGTTTTAATTGATTTGTGGAATACTGGATCACATATGAAAAATCTATCCAGTTATTGTGTTGGAACAATAAAAGAGCTATCTTTTTGATAGTGTTGTTGATAATTACGAAATCGGCAACATGAAAGTTTATTTACGATGATTATTGATCGGTCATCGAGTTTCTTTTTCAGTCTACATAAATTTTTGTGTAGTGCAATTCTATATTATGTTTTCTTCATACTGGAATCTCAAACCTCAATATTTTCGTCAGATCTCATGAATTGGCCTCGCCTTAATAGCGCTTTAATAATATGTAATAGGTCCACTAGCGCCATTCGTAAATAATTGTAATTATTTAAATTTAATGATATATAACTAAAAAAGGAGGCCGCTACGTACTGTAGTTTGTATTTAAGTACTTTTTGAATCCATCAAACTAATTTTTACGTTGCTAGATTGGTCCGTCTATGAGCTCAAAATTAAAACGGCCGTTTTAACTTTGAACGCATAGATTGACGAATCCAGCAACGTAATAACTAGTTTGATGGATTCAAAATGTACTTAAATACAAAATACAGTACGTAGCGGCCCCCTTTTTTAGATATCTATCGTTAAATTTAAACAATCACAATTATTTACGAGTGGCGCTAGTGGACCTGTTACATTTTATTAAAGCGCTCTTAAGCATTTGGTTTATGTGATCCACCATCCAATTAAATCTGAATATTAGGAATCGCAATGAGGAGTCGAGCAATACTCCTATTGTCCGGTTTGTAGGAGTCGATTTTTGGAAGAAAGATAATTCCATTGTGCATGTTCCTAAATAATTTTTTTTTTTTTTTAGGAACGAAACCAAAGCCATAATCGCCGAGCTCACCCTGAAGTCGATCGACAGCAACTTGATCGAGGGTTCTAGCGCGCGCTCGCTCGGCGCGGCGCCGCGCAACGCGAGCGACGAGGACAGCGAGCGGCGGCGCTGGGAGCGCGCGCTGCGGGACGCGCTAGCGCAGGGCAGGGTGGGCAGCCTCGACCTGGACCCTGACTTCCTATTCTTCCAACCGCAGAGCTGTGAGTAGTTTTTTCCGTTCATTTTCTAGTTTTTTTTTCTCCTTTATAAATCTGCCATCGGCTATTCTAGCCATAATCAGATGGTGTGTTGGTTTAATGAGGGCTATCGCATATGGATTCGCCGCTAGAGGCGCTAGTGTAGCGTGAGGTCTCCGAAACGTCAAATGTCACTGTTTGTGGTTGTGCTACGCGGGTTAATATCTAATATGGTGACTATTTGGCAATACCTGAGCTTGATTATGGCAAATATGAGTTAAGGGTCAATGACTGTCAGGGCTTTGAGACAGATTTGTCTTTCGGAAACTTATTTCCTCCTTTTTCCGAACAAAACGGGACCGCGCTACAATGCGGTATTATCGATATTTTTACGGTACGGTTTTAAGGTATTGAATATGATTTAAATGTAAATTTCGTTCTCATACCCATAATAACCAAAAACAATTTTTGACAGCTGGACCTTACTCGACAGTGGCGCCAACTGCTGAGCACAAAAACGATAGCCCCCATTGCATTATTTGTTTTGGGGGTGTTCCATTGAACATTATCACCATGTCTGACGGGGGCTTAGTATCTCTGATCCAGCCCTAAAATGTGCCATCTCTTTAGCCTTGTTTTGTGGTCTGGTTTAAAAGATTTCTGGCTAATTCATTACAGTGTTTTTGAAGTCTATCCTTGTATTTTTTACAATATGTATTCACTTCTTGTTTCACAGTAGGGAGTTCAGTATATTCGTGTATGTCACTACCTTTAACAAACCATGAGGCATATGTTATGAGTCGAATGATCCCGTTTTGGAATCTTTGTATAGTACCAGATTATAGTTGCTTGCTGATTAATTTTCTAGTTAGTTTAATTCTTAACCAACTTCAAAAAAATGAGGAAGTTGTCAGTTCGCCTGTATATAACCCCCTTATTCATAAACATCTGTCAAACCTATATTAGTTAACTAGCCGCTAAAGTTCGTTTGTCCTTATCTGTCACTTTGACATTGACGTTTGTGGTTAGCAGAGGTTTGTTAAGTTTTATCAATACGGGAGTAAGTATATATTTTCTCTTTTTATTATGTGTTTGTTACGCTATTACTCCAGCATTTATGAACAGATTTGGAAAATTATTTCTTTGTTTGAAAGCATATGCTTCCAGATTGGTCCCGATGTTATCAAAGGTCGCTTCTGATGAAATATAACAAACGGGTCACTCGTCTTCAAGGTCGAGTATAGCTCGACATGATTCGGACCAATACGTGGCCTTTAATCATGAGACCTAGCCGCGGCGCACGTCGCCCAGCCCATTTATTATATTTCAATATCTGAAACTCACGAAAGATTTATATTTGAAATTCATTTCTGATGACGGGTTCCAAACTCAAACTCAAACTCAGAATATTCTTTATTCAAATAGGCCTAGCAACAAGCACTTTTGAATCGTCAGTTATATATTACATAAATTGAATCTAATTATTCAGAGCAATTTATCGATGCATATGAAATTTAAAAAAAGACATGAATTACTGTAATGTATGTCAAAAGAAAGTATAATAAATTCACAAAAAGATCGTCAATATGTAAAATGAAAACATAAAAAATAGTATAATCTAGACAGTTTCTAGAATAAAATCTGAATGTCAAGAGGAAAATTTAACCGTCAACATCTAATACCATAGTTATGAAAATAGTCATTAAGATGTAATGTCATAATTATTAAAATATAATTAGTATTTCAACCACAATTATACCCACGGTGTTTCCATCCATGAGGAATTGAGGGAACTCCTCATAAATTCAAGGGGAACATATAGCTATTTTAGTATTTTCGGTAACACATCGAGCATTTCAGAAAGTAGCATTTGGTGAACGAGAACTGATGAAGAAGACCACGGATGGTCATCCAAAACTCCTAGTGTTTCACGGTTAGCGCTAAGATATTTCGATTAAGATACTGAAGCGACTATGCCGAAGCCAATTTAAATGGTCCTGATGTAATGTTACTATCAACTTGATCTGGTAATTGAAGCCGGAAGGTAGGCAACGGAACTCCGTAATAAAACGTACGTAAGATGTGCTCTGGTAATGACTCACTAAAAAGTGTGACTGAAATAAAAAATGATAAAAAATAAAAACCTGTGATTCCAAAAAAATGGCTTTTCGGTGTTTTCTCTCGGAGTGACTTGGCGAAGTATTAAATTGAAGTCGGCTTTGTTTTTTCAAATGAAAAAGATATTTTTGTAAGACTGAACAGGGTTTTACTTTAACCTTTGATCATTATGTCACCTGCCTCTTGATATTCTCTTCTCAATCGTTCCCCCATTGCTGAGGATCGTGACTCCTTCTTAGACAGTTCGATTGCACCAACATACGATCACAGGCCGGCGATCGTCAAATATGGCGCCGGCAGCTGTCATTCCATAGAAACTTGTCAAACTTAGAATAAAGGAAAAATTGAAAAATTTAGGCACCGAGTATAATTCGAACCTACGACCTCCCGGCACTCGCGGCCAGTCGCTCTAGCCAACTGAGCATGTCTTCTGGTAGATGTCGCTGTACGCTTCCCTTAAGGCGTTTGTATAAAATACTTGTCAAACTCTCCATACAATCAGATTTTAACGAACACCGCTTAAGATTACAGACGGTTTGGGTCTACCCACCCTTAGTGTTTTGTCTCCAAATGGTTCGGTCCGCCGCCCGATGTAGGGCAGTGCTGACAGATAACTCCAGTTCGGAGATTTGGTCAGTCCATCTATTCGAGCTTCGACGTCTAGGTCTTTTGTCTTCAACCTTTCCTGTCACGAGTTTTTCTAGGTTGTTGGCATCTCTACCTCCTCCTCTCGATATTACAAGTTTATCTTCTTTGCAAGTTTATCTTCACTGTATGACATAAATTTTGTTATAATTGGAAACTCGAAATTATTATTCTATCTTGAATCATCATCATCATCATTTCAGCCGAAAGACGTCCACTGCTGAACATAGGCCTCCCCCAAGGCTCGCCATTTAGACCGGTCCTGTGCCGTTCGTTTATCTTGAATTGTAAATTAATATTTTGACGTGTAAAACTGCCCTTGTGGCCTATTTGCAGAATAAATGTTTGATTTTGATTAGTGTTTACGTTTCTAATACCAACACTGCTGCTAAACACAGCTTAATCGTGTTTCACGAATTTAATGTTTACAGGTCGGTAGTGTGAACATTTTTTTTTATTAATAAATTTAGAAAATAATATCTCATTTATTGAGAATGCTATTTTAATTCGATTTATCTGTTACGGAAAACACCTGTATCGTATTCTTAAATAGCTGCGCTTACGCTCGAGGTACGCTACGGGTGTCAAATTTGTGGTTCCTCGGGGTCCCGATTACTAAAATGACATCTATATTCAAACCCAAGATGGCGGACATTTATTTTTCTTAAAAATCGATATGGGTGTCATCGTCGAGGTTCCTCAGGGTGCCGATTACGAAAATGACATGCATTTTCATAACCAAGATGGCGGACATTTGTCTTTCTTAAAAATCGATATGAGTGTCATCTTTGCGGTTCCCCGGGGTGCCGATTACGAAAATGACATCCATTTTCAAATCCAGGATGGCGAACATTTATTTTTTCTTTTGAGTAATTTTTCACAAAATATTAAAAGCATCAGACAACTGACAGAAAATAATAGATCTCATTTATACGTTTGTTACCATCTAAAATCTACGCGGACGAAGTCGCGGGCGGCCGCTAGTCCAAATAAAACGGAAAAAATGAAAATTGACATTTTGATTTGATTCTGATTTGATATAAAAGTAATTTGCGTTAGAGCGGTTACTGGGCCTGTATTTCGCACATCTAAATCCGAACTACGTATCGTGCCGTCTCTTACACTCTCGTGTTCACTTTACGAGTGAAAGCGTCGGCATGATATGAAGTTTAGATTTCGAAGTTCAGAGCAGTGTTGCCAGGATTGGAATTTGATATCATTCGATTTCAGCCTTGAAAAGATCCGAAAACAGTCGCGAGGATCTAAGTACAATTTCATTATTTTCTCATACATTAGGAAGTGATCCGATTTGATCCACGGTCCGATTTGACCCCCACAAGATCCGCCAGAATAGAATAGAATAGAAAAACTTTATTGTATAAAACTGTGTATGTACAGTCGCCATCAGATATATCGGAGCGAACAAGGTGCTCACAAATATCTGAACACGACTCTATTGTCAAGGCGTTAAAGTGCATGTTCAGATATTTTTGAGCACCCTGAAGAGTACAGATATATTTGATGGCGACTGTACAAGGATGGAGCAAATGTTTTAGTGGTGTTTCAACAGTTACCCTTCCGGGTATACAATGTTAATATTCTTAAAAACTAATTTACAAATTACTAGCATAAAATTCTTTTAAGTTATAGTAGGCCTTGTCTATGAGCCATTTTATTAGTGTTCGTTTAAACGTGCTATCTTCTATACTTTTTATATCAATGGGAAGATTATTATATACACGAATAGCCGATATAAAAGCACTTTTTTTAAATATTGAGTTGTTGATCTTGGGAATTTTAAGATAAAATTTATATTGAGATCGAACATTTAACCTGTAAGTTAAATGTTTCTTTTTAGAAAGAGGTCCGGCTGATTTCTAACAAATAAACATAATTCTAGAATGTATATGCATGTCAGAGTTAAAAAGAGTTTTTCTCGAAAAACGCTTCGAAGAGACTCGTCATCGCATGCGATATATAGTCCTTAAACATCTTTTCTGTAGTATAAAGGTTTTCTGTACATCAACAGAGTTTCCCCAGTAGATAGCACCGTAGGTTAGTAAGGGATAGACATTCCCGTAGACATTTATAGTTATGTCTTTGGATCATGTTTCAGACGGAACTGATAAAGCCCAGGCAGAGGCCTGACCTATCCGAAGGACCAAAAGATCTACATTGGCAACACTGGTTCAGTGTAACCCCTCTGGTTGCTTAGTTGAAAATGAATGTGAAAGAAAGAAAAACATTTATTCGTGACGATACAAATATAAAATATAGATAAATAAACGTAATTAAAAAAAAACAAGGAATCGCCACAAAAATTTCGCCTCAGCGTAATGCCGCCTCAGGGAGCTGGCGCTGATCTTCCGACGAAACCTAGGTTGTTAATGATGGTGTGTGTAGCACGCTTCGCCTAAAAATTGAACGCGACCTATTACAACTGAAATGTAGTATGAATACCTGTTGTTTGCAGTGGTGTCGACGCTGCCGCCGCCGCCGGTGGAGGAGGGTAACGCGCGCGCGTTCTTCGGGCTGGCGGCGACCAAGCTGTACGTGGTGGCGGGCTGCGTGGCCGCGCTCGTGCTCGTGGCGCTGCTGCAGGCCGGCTGCACGCTCTACCGCAGCAGGAGCGGCCGCAGGAAGGTGAGTACACGCAGCTGTACGTGGTGGCGGGCTGCGTGGCCGCGCTCGTGCTCGTGGCGCTGCTGCAGGCCGGCTGCACGCTCTACCGCAGCAGGAGCGGCCGCAGGAAGGTGAGTACACGCAGCTGTACGTGGTGGCGGGCTGCGTGGCCGCGCTCGTGCTCGTGGCGCTGCTGCAGGCCGGCTGCACGCTCTACCGCAGCAGGAGCGGCCGCAGGAAGGTGAGTACACGCAGCTGTACGTGGTGGCGGGCTGCGTGGCCGCGCTCGTGCTCGTGGCGCTGCTGCAGGCCGCACGCACGCTCTACCGCAGCAGGAGCGGCCGCAGGAAGGTGAGTACACGCAGCTGTACGTGGTGGCGGGCTGCGTGGCCGCGCTCGTGCTCGTGGCGCTGCTGCAGGCCGGCTGCACGCTCTACCGCAGCAGGAGCGGCCGCAGGAAGGTGAGTACACGCAGCTGTACGTGGTGGCGGGCTGCGTGGCCGCGCTCGTGCTCGTGGCGCTGCTGCAGGCCGGCTGCACGCTCTACCGCAGCAGGAGCGGCCGCAGGAAGGTGAGTACACGCAGCTGTACGTGGTGGCGGGCTGCGTGGCCGCGCTCGTGCTCGTGGCGCTGCTGCAGGCCGCACGCACGCTCTACCGCAGCAGGAGCGGCCGCAGGAAGGTGAGTACACGCAGCTGTACGTGGTGGCGGGCTGCGTGGCCGCGCTCGTGCTCGTGGCGCTGCTGCAGGCCGGCTGCACGCTCTACCGCAGCAGGAGCGGCCGCAGGAAGGTGAGTACACGCAGCTGTACGTGGTGGCGGGCTGCGTGGCCGCGCTCGTGCTCGTGGCGCTGCTGCAGGCCGGCTGCACGCTCTACCGCAGCAGGAGCGGCCGCAGGAAGGTGAGTACACGCAGCTGTACGTGGTGGCGGGCTGCGTGGCCGCGCTCGTGCTCGTGGCGCTGCTGCAGGCCGGCTGCACGCTCTACCGCAGCCGGAGCGGCCGCAGGAAGGTGAGTACACGCAGCTGTACGTGGTGGCGGGCTGCGTGGCCGCGCTCGTGCTCGTGGCGCTGCTGCAGGCCGCACGCACGCTCTACCGCAGCAGGAGCGGCCGCAGGAAGGTGAGTACACGCAGCTGTACGTGGTGGCGGGCTGCGTGGCCGCGCTCGTGCTCGTGGCGCTGCTGCAGGCCGGCTGCACGCTCTACCGCAGCAGGAGCGGCCGCAGGAAGGTGAGTACACGCAGCTGTACGTGGTGGCGGGCTGCGTGGCCGCGCTCGTGCTCGTGGCGCTGCTGCAGGCCGGCTGCACGCTCTACCGCAGCAGGAGCGGCCGCAGGAAGGTGAGTACACGCAGCTGTACGTGGTGGCGGGCTGCGTGGCCGCGCTCGTGCTCGTGGCGCTGCTGCAGGCCGGCTGCACGCTCTACCGCAGCAGGAGCGGCCGCAGGAAGGTGAGTACACGCAGCTGTACGTGGTGGCGGGCTGCGTGGCCGCGCTCGTGCTCGTGGCGCTGCTGCAGGCCGGCTGCACGCTCTACCGCAGCAGGAGCGGCCGCAGGAAGGTGAGTACACGCAGCTGTACGTGGTGGCGGGCTGCGTGGCCGCGCTCGTGCTCGTGGCGCTGCTGCAGGCCGGCTGCACGCTCTACCGCAGCAGGAGCGGCCGCAGGAAGGTGAGTACACGCAGCTGTACGTGGTGGCGGGCTGCGTGGCCGCGCTCGTGCTCGTGGCGCTGCTGCAGGCCGGCTGCACGCTCTACCGCAGCAGGAGCGGCCGCAGGAAGGTGAGTACACGCAGCTGTACGTGGTGGCGGGCTGCGTGGCCGCGCTCGTGCTCGTGGCGCTGCTGCAGGCCGGCTGCACGCTCTACCGCAGCAGGAGCGGCCGCAGGAAGGTGAGTACACGCAGCTGTACGTGGTGGCGGGCTGCGTGGCCGCGCTCGTGCTCGTGGCGCTGCTGCAGGCCGGCTGCACGCTCTACCGCAGCAGGAGCGGCCGCAGGAAGGTGAGTACACGCAGCTGTACGTGGTGGCGGGCTGCGTGGCCGCGCTCGTGCTCGTGGCGCTGCTGCAGGCCGCACGCACGCTCTACCGCAGCAGGAGCGGCCGCAGGAAGGTGAGTACACGCAGCTGTACGTGGTGGCGGGCTGCGTGGCCGCGCTCGTGCTCGTGGCGCTGCTGCAGGCCGCACGCACGCTCTACCGCAGCAGGAGCGGCCGCAGGAAGGTGAGTACACGCAGCTGTACGTGGTGGCGGGCTGCGTGGCCGCGCTCGTGCTCGTGGCGCTGCTGCAGGCCGGCTGCACGCTCTACCGCAGCAGGAGCGGCCGCAGGAAGGTGAGTACACGCAGCTGTACGTGGTGGCGGGCTGCGTGGCCGCGCTCGTGCTCGTGGCGCTGCTGCAGGCCGGCTGCACGCTCTACCGCAGCAGGAGCGGCCGCAGGAAGGTGAGTACACGCAGCTGTACGTGGTGGCGGGCTGCGTGGCCGCGCTCGTGCTCGTGGCGCTGCTGCAGGCCGGCTGCACGCTCTACCGCAGCAGGAGCGGCCGCAGGAAGGTGAGTACACGCAGCTGTACGTGGTGGCGGGCTGCGTGGCCGCGCTCGTGCTCGTGGCGCTGCTGCAGGCCGGCTGCACGCTCTACCGCAGCAGGAGCGGCCGCAGGAAGGTGAGTACACGCAGCTGTACGTGGTGGCGGGCTGCGTGGCCGCGCTCGTGCTCGTGGCGCTGCTGCAGGCCGGCTGCACGCTCTACCGCAGCAGGAGCGGCCGCAGGAAGGTGAGTACACGCAGCTGTACGTGGTGGCGGGCTGCGTGGCCGCGCTCGTGCTCGTGGCGCTGCTGCAGGCCGGCTGCACGCTCTACCGCAGCAGGAGCGGCCGCAGGAAGGTGAGTACACGCAGCTGTACGTGGTGGCGGGCTGCGTGGCCGCGCTCGTGCTCGTGGCGCTGCTGCAGGCCGCACGCACGCTCTACCGCAGCAGGAGCGGCCGCAGGAAGGTGAGTACACGCAGCTGTACGTGGTGGCGGGCTGCGTGGCCGCGCTCGTGCTCGTGGCGCTGCTGCAGGCCGGCTGCACGCTCTACCGCAGCAGGAGCGGCCGCAGGAAGGTGAGTACACGCAGCTGTACGTGGTGGCGGGCTGCGTGGCCGCGCTCGTGCTCGTGGCGCTGCTGCAGGCCGGCTGCACGCTCTACCGCAGCAGGAGCGGCCGCAGGAAGGTGAGTACACGCAGCTGTACGTGGTGGCGGGCTGCGTGGCCGCGCTCGTGCTCGTGGCGCTGCTGCAGGCCGCACGCACGCTCTACCGCAGCAGGAGCGGCCGCAGGAAGGTGAGTACACGCAGCTGTACGTGGTGGCGGGCTGCGTGGCCGCGCTCGTGCTCGTGGCGCTGCTGCAGGCCGGCTGCACGCTCTACCGCAGCAGGAGCGGCCGCAGGAAGGTGAGTACACGCAGCTGTACGTGGTGGCGGGCTGCGTGGCCGCGCTCGTGCTCGTGGCGCTGCTGCAGGCCGGCTGCACGCTCTACCGCAGCAGGAGCGGCCGCAGGAAGGTGAGTACACGCAGCTGTACGTGGTGGCGGGCTGCGTGGCCGCGCTCGTGCTCGTGGCGCTGCTGCAGGCCGGCTGCACGCTCTACCGCAGCAGGAGCGGCCGCAGGAAGGTGAGTACACGCAGCTGTACGTGGTGGCGGGCTGCGTGGCCGCGCTCGTGCTCGTGGCGCTGCTGCAGGCCGCACGCACGCTCTACCGCAGCAGGAGCGGCCGCAGGAAGGTGAGTACACGCAGCTGTACGTGGTGGCGGGCTGCGTGGCCGCGCTCGTGCTCGTGGCGCTGCTGCAGGCCGGCTGCACGCTCTACCGCAGCAGGAGCGGCCGCAGGAAGGTGAGTACACGCAGCTGTACGTGGTGGCGGGCTGCGTGGCCGCGCTCGTGCTCGTGGCGCTGCTGCAGGCCGGCTGCACGCTCTACCGCAGCAGGAGCGGCCGCAGGAAGGTGAGTACACGCAGCTGTACGTGGTGGCGGGCTGCGTGGCCGCGCTCGTGCTCGTGGCGCTGCTGCAGGCCGGCTGCACGCTCTACCGCAGCAGGAGCGGCCGCAGGAAGGTGAGTACACGCAGCTGTACGTGGTGGCGGGCTGCGTGGCCGCGCTCGTGCTCGTGGCGCTGCTGCAGGCCGCACGCACGCTCTACCGCAGCAGGAGCGGCCGCAGGAAGGTGAGTACACGCAGCTGTACGTGGTGGCGGGCTGCGTGGCCGCGCTCGTGCTCGTGGCGCTGCTGCAGGCCGGCTGCACGCTCTACCGCAGCAGGAGCGGCCGCAGGAAGGTGAGTACACGCAGCTGTACGTGGTGGCGGGCTGCGTGGCCGCGCTCGTGCTCGTGGCGCTGCTGCAGGCCGCACGCACGCTCTACCGCAGCAGGAGCGGCCGCAGGAAGGTGAGTACACGCAGCTGTACGTGGTGGCGGGCTGCGTGGCCGCGCTCGTGCTCGTGGCGCTGCTGCAGGCCGGCTGCACGCTCTACCGCAGCAGGAGCGGCCGCAGGAAGGTGAGTACACGCAGCTGTACGTGGTGGCGGGCTGCGTGGCCGCGCTCGTGCTCGTGGCGCTGCTGCAGGCCGGCTGCACGCTCTACCGCAGCAGGAGCGGCCGCAGGAAGGTGAGTACACGCAGCTGTACGTGGTGGCGGGCTGCGTGGCCGCGCTCGTGCTCGTGGCGCTGCTGCAGGCCGGCTGCACGCTCTACCGCAGCAGGAGCGGCCGCAGGAAGGTGAGTACACGCAGCTGTACGTGGTGGCGGGCTGCGTGGCCGCGCTCGTGCTCGTGGCGCTGCTGCAGGCCGGCTGCACGCTCTACCGCAGCAGGAGCGGCCGCAGGAAGGTGAGTACACGCAGCTGTACGTGGTGGCGGGCTGCGTGGCCGCGCTCGTGCTCGTGGCGCTGCTGCAGGCCGGCTGCACGCTCTACCGCAGCAGGAGCGGCCGCAGGAAGGTGAGTACACGCAGCTGTACGTGGTGGCGGGCTGCGTGGCCGCGCTCGTGCTCGTGGCGCTGCTGCAGGCCGCACGCACGCTCTACCGCAGCAGGAGCGGCCGCAGGAAGGTGAGTACACGCAGCTGTACGTGGTGGCGGGCTGCGTGGCCGCGCTCGTGCTCGTGGCGCTGCTGCAGGCCGGCTGCACGCTCTACCGCAGCAGGAGCGGCCGCAGGAAGGTGAGTACACGCAGCTGTACGTGGTGGCGGGCTGCGTGGCCGCGCTCGTGCTCGTGGCGCTGCTGCAGGCCGGCTGCACGCTCTACCGCAGCAGGAGCGGCCGCAGGAAGGTGAGTACACGCAGCTGTACGTGGTGGCGGGCTGCGTGGCCGCGCTCGTGCTCGTGGCGCTGCTGCAGGCCGGCTGCACGCTCTACCGCAGCAGGAGCGGCCGCAGGAAGGTGAGTACACGCAGCTGTACGTGGTGGCGGGCTGCGTGGCCGCGCTCGTGCTCGTGGCGCTGCTGCAGGCCGGCACGCACGCTCTACCGCAGCAGGAGCGGCCGCAGGAAGGTGAGTACACGCAGCTGTACGTGGTGGCGGGCTGCGTGGCCGCGCTCGTGCTCGTGGCGCTGCTGCAGGCCGGCTGCACGCTCTACCGCAGCAGGAGCGGCCGCAGGAAGGTGAGTACACGCAGCTGTACGTGGTGGCGGGCTGCGTGGCCGCGCTCGTGCTCGTGGCGCTGCTGCAGGCCGGCTGCACGCTCTACCGCAGCAGGAGCGGCCGCAGGAAGGTGAGTACACGCAGCTGTACGTGGTGGCGGGCTGCGTGGCCGCGCTCGTGCTCGTGGCGCTGCTGCAGGCCGGCTGCACGCTCTACCGCAGCAGGAGCGGCCGCAGGAAGGTGAGTACACGCAGCTGTACGTGGTGGCGGGCTGCGTGGCCGCGCTCGTGCTCGTGGCGCTGCTGCAGGCCGGCTGCACGCTCTACCGCAGCAGGAGCGGCCGCAGGAAGGTGAGTACACGCAGCTGTACGTGGTGGCGGGCTGCGTGGCCGCGCTCGTGCTCGTGGCGCTGCTGCAGGCCGGCTGCACGCTCTACCGCAGCAGGAGCGGCCGCAGGAAGGTGAGTACACGCAGCTGTACGTGGTGGCGGGCTGCGTGGCCGCGCTCGTGCTCGTGGCGCTGCTGCAGGCCGGCTGCACGCTCTACCGCAGCAGGAGCGGCCGCAGGAAGGTGAGTACACGCAGCTGTACGTGGTGGCGGGCTGCGTGGCCGCGCTCGTGCTCGTGGCGCTGCTGCAGGCCGGCTGCACGCTCTACCGCAGCAGGAGCGGCCGCAGGAAGGTGAGTACACGCAGCTGTACGTGGTGGCGGGCTGCGTGGCCGCGCTCGTGCTCGTGGCGCTGCTGCAGGCCGGCTGCACGCTCTACCGCAGCAGGAGCGGCCGCAGGAAGGTGAGTACACGCAGCTGTACGTGGTGGCGGGCTGCGTGGCCGCGCTCGTGCTCGTGGCGCTGCTGCAGGCCGGCTGCACGCTCTACCGCAGCAGGAGCGGCCGCAGGAAGGTGAGTACACGCAGCTGTACGTGGTGGCGGGCTGCGTGGCCGCGCTCGTGCTCGTGGCGCTGCTGCAGGCCGGCTGCACGCTCTACCGCAGCAGGAGCGGCCGCAGGAAGGTGAGTACACGCAGCTGTACGTGGTGGCGGGCTGCGTGGCCGCGCTCGTGCTCGTGGCGCTGCTGCAGGCCGGCTGCACGCTCTACCGCAGCAGGAGCGGCCGCAGGAAGGTGAGTACACGCAGCTGTACGTGGTGGCGGGCTGCGTGGCCGCGCTCGTGCTCGTGGCGCTGCTGCAGGCCGGCTGCACGCTCTACCGCAGCCGGAGCGGCCGCAGGAAGGTGAGTACACGCAGCTGTACGTGGTGGCGGGCTGCGTGGCCGCGCTCGTGCTCGTGGCGCTGCTGCAGGCCGCACGCACGCTCTACCGCAGCAGGAGCGGCCGCAGGAAGGTGAGTACACGCAGCTGTACGTGGTGGCGGGCTGCGTGGCCGCGCTCGTGCTCGTGGCGCTGCTGCAGGCCGGCTGCACGCTCTACCGCAGCAGGAGCGGCCGCAGGAAGGTGAGTACACGCAGCTGTACGTGGTGGCGGGCTGCGTGGCCGCGCTCGTGCTCGTGGCGCTGCTGCAGGCCGCACGCACGCTCTACCGCAGCAGGAGCGGCCGCAGGAAGGTGAGTACACGCAGCTGTACGTGGTGGCGGGCTGCGTGGCCGCGCTCGTGCTCGTGGCGCTGCTGCAGGCCGGCTGCACGCTCTACCGCAGCAGGAGCGGCCGCAGGAAGGTGAGTACACGCAGCTGTACGTGGTGGCGGGCTGCGTGGCCGCGCTCGTGCTCGTGGCGCTGCTGCAGGCCGGCTGCACGCTCTACCGCAGCAGGAGCGGCCGCAGGAAGGTGAGTACACGCAGCTGTACGTGGTGGCGGGCTGCGTGGCCGCGCTCGTGCTCGTGGCGCTGCTGCAGGCCGCACGCACGCTCTACCGCAGCAGGAGCGGCCGCAGGAAGGTGAGTACACGCAGCTGTACGTGGTGGCGGGCTGCGTGGCCGCGCTCGTGCTCGTGGCGCTGCTGCAGGCCGCACGCACGCTCTACCGCAGCAGGAGCGGCCGCAGGAAGGTGAGTACACGCAGCTGTACGTGGTGGCGGGCTGCGTGGCCGCGCTCGTGCTCGTGGCGCTGCTGCAGGCCGGCTGCACGCTCTACCGCAGCAGGAGCGGCCGCAGGAAGGTGAGTACACGCAGCTGTACGTGGTGGCGGGCTGCGTGGCCGCGCTCGTGCTCGTGGCGCTGCTGCAGGCCGGCTGCACGCTCTACCGCAGCAGGAGCGGCCGCAGGAAGGTGAGTACACGCAGCTGTACGTGGTGGCGGGCTGCGTGGCCGCGCTCGTGCTCGTGGCGCTGCTGCAGGCCGGCTGCACGCTCTACCGCAGCAGGAGCGGCCGCAGGAAGGTGAGTACACGCAGCTGTACGTGGTGGCGGGCTGCGTGGCCGCGCTCGTGCTCGTGGCGCTGCTGCAGGCCGGCTGCACGCTCTACCGCAGCAGGAGCGGCCGCAGGAAGGTGAGTACACGCAGCTGTACGTGGTGGCGGGCTGCGTGGCCGCGCTCGTGCTCGTGGCGCTGCTGCAGGCCGCACGCACGCTCTACCGCAGCAGGAGCGGCCGCAGGAAGGTGAGTACACGCAGCTGTACGTGGTGGCGGGCTGCGTGGCCGCGCTCGTGCTCGTGGCGCTGCTGCAGGCCGGCTGCACGCTCTACCGCAGCAGGAGCGGCCGCAGGAAGGTGAGTACACGCAGCTGTACGTGGTGGCGGGCTGCGTGGCCGCGCTCGTGCTCGTGGCGCTGCTGCAGGCCGGCTGCACGCTCTACCGCAGCAGGAGCGGCCGCAGGAAGGTGAGTACACGCAGCTGTACGTGGTGGCGGGCTGCGTGGCCGCGCTCGTGCTCGTGGCGCTGCTGCAGGCCGGCTGCACGCTCTACCGCAGCAGGAGCGGCCGCAGGAAGGTGAGTACACGCAGCTGTACGTGGTGGCGGGCTGCGTGGCCGCGCTCGTGCTCGTGGCGCTGCTGCAGGCCGCACGCACGCTCTACCGCAGCAGGAGCGGCCGCAGGAAGGTGAGTACACGCAGCTGTACGTGGTGGCGGGCTGCGTGGCCGCGCTCGTGCTCGTGGCGCTGCTGCAGGCCGCACGCACGCTCTACCGCAGCAGGAGCGGCCGCAGGAAGGTGAGTACACGCAGCTGTACGTGGTGGCGGGCTGCGTGGCCGCGCTCGTGCTCGTGGCGCTGCTGCAGGCCGGCTGCACGCTCTACCGCAGCAGGAGCGGCCGCAGGAAGGTGAGTACACGCAGCTGTACGTGGTGGCGGGCTGCGTGGCCGCGCTCGTGCTCGTGGCGCTGCTGCAGGCCGGCTGCACGCTCTACCGCAGCAGGAGCGGCCGCAGGAAGGTGAGTACACGCAGCTGTACGTGGTGGCGGGCTGCGTGGCCGCGCTCGTGCTCGTGGCGCTGCTGCAGGCCGGCTGCACGCTCTACCGCAGCAGGAGCGGCCGCAGGAAGGTGAGTACACGCAGCTGTACGTGGTGGCGGGCTGCATGGCCGCGCTCGTGCTCGTGGCGCTGCTGCAGGCCGCACGCACGCTCTACCGCAGCAGGAGCGGCCGCAGGAAGGTGAGTACACGCAGCTGTACGTGGTGGCGGGCTGCGTGGCCGCGCTCGTGCTCGTGGCGCTGCTGCAGGCCGGCTGCACGCTCTACCGCAGCAGGAGCGGCCGCAGGAAGGTGAGTACACGCAGCTGTACGTGGTGGCGGGCTGCGTGGCCGCGCTCGTGCTCGTGGCGCTGCTGCAGGCCGGCTGCACGCTCTACCGCAGCAGGAGCGGCCGCAGGAAGGTGAGTACACGCAGCTGTACGTGGTGGCGGGCTGCGTGGCCGCGCTCGTGCTCGTGGCGCTGCTGCAGGCCGGCTGCACGCTCTACCGCAGCAGGAGCGGCCGCAGGAAGGTGAGTACACGCAGCTGTACGTGGTGGCGGGCTGCGTGGCCGCGCTCGTGCTCGTGGCGCTGCTGCAGGCCGGCTGCACGCTCTACCGCAGCAGGAGCGGCCGCAGGAAGGTGAGTACACGCAGCTGTACGTGGTGGCGGGCTGCGTGGCCGCGCTCGTGCTCGTGGCGCTGCTGCAGGCCGGCTGCACGCTCTACCGCAGCAGGAGCGGCCGCAGGAAGGTGAGTACACGCAGCTGTACGTGGTGGCGGGCTGCGTGGCCGCGCTCGTGCTCGTGGCGCTGCTGCAGGCCGGCTGCACGCTCTACCGCAGCAGGAGCGGCCGCAGGAAGGTGAGTACACGCAGCTGTACGTGGTGGCGGGCTGCGTGGCCGCGCTCGTGCTCGTGGCGCTGCTGCAGGCCGGCTGCACGCTCTACCGCAGCAGGAGCGGCCGCAGGAAGGTGAGTACACGCAGCTGTACGTGGTGGCGGGCTGCGTGGCCGCGCTCGTGCTCGTGGCGCTGCTGCAGGCCGCACGCACGCTCTACCGCAGCAGGAGCGGCCGCAGGAAGGTGAGTACACGCAGCTGTACGTGGTGGCGGGCTGCGTGGCCGCGCTCGTGCTCGTGGCGCTGCTGCAGGCCGGCTGCACGCTCTACCGCAGCAGGAGCGGCCGCAGGAAGGTGAGTACACGCAGCTGTACGTGGTGGCGGGCTGCGTGGCCGCGCTCGTGCTCGTGGCGCTGCTGCAGGCCGGCTGCACGCTCTACCGCAGCAGGAGCGGCCGCAGGAAGGTGAGTACACGCAGCTGTACGTGGTGGCGGGCTGCGTGGCCGCGCTCGTGCTCGTGGCGCTGCTGCAGGCCGGCTGCACGCTCTACCGCAGCAGGAGCGGCCGCAGGAAGGTGAGTACACGCAGCTGTACGTGGTGGCGGGCTGCGTGGCCGCGCTCGTGCTCGTGGCGCTGCTGCAGGCCGGCTGCACGCTCTACCGCAGCAGGAGCGGCCGCAGGAAGGTGAGTACACGCAGCTGTACGTGGTGGCGGGCTGCGTGGCCGCGCTCGTGCTCGTGGCGCTGCTGCAGGCCGCACGCACGCTCTACCGCAGCAGGAGCGGCCGCAGGAAGGTGAGTACACGCAGCTGTACGTGGTGGCGGGCTGCGTGGCCGCGCTCGTGCTCGTGGCGCTGCTGCAGGCCGGCTGCACGCTCTACCGCAGCAGGAGCGGCCGCAGGAAGGTGAGTACACGCAGCTGTACGTGGTGGCGGGCTGCGTGGCCGCGCTCGTGCTCGTGGCGCTGCTGCAGGCCGGCTGCACGCTCTACCGCAGCAGGAGCGGCCGCAGGAAGGTGAGTACACGCAGCTGTACGTGGTGGCGGGCTGCGTGGCCGCGCTCGTGCTCGTGGCGCTGCTGCAGGCCGGCTGCACGCTCTACCGCAGCAGGAGCGGCCGCAGGAAGGTGAGTACACGCAGCTGTACGTGGTGGCGGGCTGCGTGGCCGCGCTCGTGCTCGTGGCGCTGCTGCAGGCCGGCTGCACGCTCTACCGCAGCAGGAGCGGCCGCAGGAAGGTGAGTACACGCAGCTGTACGTGGTGGCGGGCTGCGTGGCCGCGCTCGTGCTCGTGGCGCTGCTGCAGGCCGGCTGCACGCTCTACCGCAGCAGGAGCGGCCGCAGGAAGGTGAGTACACGCAGCTGTACGTGGTGGCGGGCTGCGTGGCCGCGCTCGTGCTCGTGGCGCTGCTGCAGGCCGGCTGCACGCTCTACCGCAGCAGGAGCGGCCGCAGGAAGGTGAGTACACGCAGCTGTACGTGGTGGCGGGCTGCGTGGCCGCGCTCGTGCTCGTGGCGCTGCTGCAGGCCGCACGCACGCTCTACCGCAGCAGGAGCGGCCGCAGGAAGGTGAGTATATCCACCGCCCACGTGCTCGTGGCAGAAATTCTATGGAGCAGGCCGTCCAGGTCGGCCAACTGTCCATCCAAAGGCCAAAAATTTATTGCGTCAAAAAAATTTTTCTTCTATTTTTTCCTAATCAGAACACGATTCCGAATATGCCCTTAAACGGATACTCACTAGTTTTGTTACACCCTGTATAACAATTTTATTAATCATAATATCGAGACGCGGATAAGAACTAAGTTAACAGATCCAGCAGAGCAAGTCTACAGTTAGTCACCGCAGGTCACTGACCCCGGCAGTCATTATCTGCACTATCTCTGTTTGTTTACAGTTTAAGCGGTTGGAGAGTAGCCTGGGGACAATCCAGGGTTTCCAGGAGAAACCCTGGATTGTCCCCAGGCTACTCTCCAACCGCGCGCTCCTATCGCTTTATTGGGCCCTATAAAGCCACAGTCAGGTTAAAAAAAACCCACCCTTCAACCAGGCACGTATCCAGAGGGGGGGATAGTTGGGATTTATCCCCCCCCGAAAACGTTTTTAGCCTATAATTATAGTACAGTGATTACAGCGATTTTTACACAGTTCACATGGTTGTTTCAATGTTTGTCCCCCCCCGAACCAAAAGTCTGGATACGTGCCTGCCTTCAATCAAACCTTCCTTTTACACCCATATAATAAATCCTCTTCAGTCCTTATCAGTTAAAAAATGCTCATCTATTTAGACGATTTTCTGATTAAATTGACACGTATCTTGTCATTTTGTTAGTGTTACCATTTAGAACAGGACTATCGCGACCTAATATCATAAATTTTAATTGTATTTATTTTTATTTTTCTTTAACACATTTCGCTTCATACATGACTCTAAATCGACCATTTTCAAGCTAAAAACTGTGTTTTTCCACTTAAAGTTTAATACACACAATAAAAACAAAAAACGGCTACGTTACTATCTACAACTTTTATGAAACCATCGTATCCATTAATTACTTTATTGGTATCATATTTTGTGGTCATAATTTGAAATCAAAACATTTTTAAACTTATAAGGCTTCTATATGTATGGGTATGTACTTATAGAAAATGTTGGTACTTCGGGAACGTTGGGTAATCCCAAAAAGATAAATAAATTTAGTTTTTTACTATTACGAGTATGTTTTTTTCACTTACTTCGTTGGCAATACGCGGTACCACATCGTTGGCAATACGCGGTACGGCGTATTGCCAACGATCATAGTTAAGCATAAGCTTTTTCCCAAAAATCGCCCGCAAAGTGAACATTACTCGCTACATATTTGAAGGTAAAGTGAAGGTACATAGTTTCAGGGTCAGATCAAATAAAAAAACATTGTAGGCCGCCTGGAATGTGACATAAATTTCTTTATTTGTCGAGGTTTAAACTTTTTAATCAAATAAGTAGAAACAGGCATAGGTATAAAAGACTGCACAGGTCATATTCAGCCAATTCAAGTCGTATTTTTCTGTCTTAAACGCTACGTTTTTATGTGTCACAAATAATTTGCGTTTTTCGTTGGCAAAATACACTTGCGATTCTGTTACAAAAAGGCGGGAAATCGATAAGTTTTTGACCTTTTAAGGTTATGATTATCAAATCTTAATCCAGATTTCGCCCTGGTTCATCCATATTTGAGAAAAGTACTATAACAGGCTTGGCCGGAATGGCAATTGCAGGCTTCGTTTTAAAGGGACTCGCAAGATCGTCCGTTTAAACAAATACTTAGCCTGCAATTGTCTCCTTCCCGGCCACGACAATAATGCACTATTACGGAGGCGACGGGAGTTTTCAATTCCCTAGTGCATCTTTGTACAATTCCTCAGGAGCAGCTGATCCCCCACGCGGCGTGGAAGGACTACTCGAGCTCCAACACCAACTACGCGTTCGAGCCCTTCGAGAACGACGAGAAGTACAACAGCACCGCCTCCACCGCGCCGCTGCGGGAGCGGCCCCCCTCCGCGCCGCGCCCCACCAACCCACCCCCACCCAGGCCAGGTATATTACAGTCTAAAATGAGAAATACCTAGAACATATATATAGTCCTCCTAGTCGTATCCGACGACGGCGACCCTTACAACTTTCTCTGATGAGCACGGATATGTCTCGCAAAACCGAATTTGGATATAAATGTTCGGTCGCACTGTGTGCAGTATAACTGCCCCTGATGATTTCTTGTGTAGGAATATGAGGGCTTGGGCCGAGTCTTCCGTAGATGGCGCTTATGGTCCAGGTGTTCGAGTCGAGTTTCTTCAAAAGAAGCTACACCCTTTCGGACTCTATTACGCCATTCCGGTCTCATCAATGCAAGGTCCTCCCAGCGCTCAACAGGGATGTCACAGGCTTTGAGATGGCGTTTTAATACGTCTTTGTATCGCAGAGATTTAGCAACCCCACCTAGAACAAGAAGTACAATAGACCCCCCTCCGCCCCGCTGCGCCCCACCAACCCACCCCCGCCCAGGCCAGGTACATTAGTCTAAAATGAGAAATACCTAGAACAAGAAGTACAATAGAACGACCCCCCTCCCCCCCTCTGCGCCCCACCAACTCGCCACCACCGAGGCTCGGTACATTACAGTCTAAAACGAGAAATACCTAGAACAAGAAGTACAATAGAACGACCCCCCTCCGCTCTTCTGCGCCCCACCAACCCACCACCACCGAGGCAAAGTACATTACAGTCAACAACGAGAAATACCTACAACAAGAAGTACAATAGAACGACCCCCCTCCGCTCTTCTGCGCCCCACCAACCCACCCCCACCGAGGCCAGGTATATTACACTCTACAACGAGAAATACCTACAACAAGAAGTACAATAGAACGACCCCCCTCCGCGCCGCGCCCCACCAACCCGCCCCCGCCGAGGCCAGGTACATTACAGTCTAAAACGAGAAATACCTACAACAAGAAGTACAATAGAACGACGAATTCATATCTCTGAATTGTTCTCTGAACGGAATAATAAATGACACATAACATACCTATATTTGTCTTGAAGTTCTGTTTACTCATGTCTTATTTTACTTAGTCTGCTTCGCTGCGGCCCCATTTGGAAATCCCCCATCTTGTCCAACCTGTCTCCTCTTAAAATCGCTATTTGAATATATACTAAACATTCGTTGTAGCGAACAGGCGTGGACCCAATTCTCCCTTCCCACAATGTTCGGTGGTTTGGAAACACGCAAAATTATCAGTATTGCTCTGCTGGCATTCCTGGCTCCAATAACATTAAATAAATGAATTTTATTCTGCAAGTAGGCTGCAAAGGCACTTTTACAAGTCAAAAACTACTAGCGTTTCTCATGAGACCACTGCCGAGAAGAAACACCGAAAGAAACTCGACAGACAACCATCATTCCAACCTGACCCCAATTATAAACGCACATTAAATTTTTCTTTCAGCGAGCAACAACAAAATGGCGCCGAACGGCAAGAGCGGCAAGATGGCGGCGAACGGGAACGGGAACAAGATGGCCGCCAACGGGACCGGGAGCGGGCCCGGGAGCGGCAAGACGGCGGCGCGGCTGCCCAACAGCGCGGCGCAGTACTACCACGAGACCCGGTCGCTGCAGCGCCGCCCGCACTCGCAATACGGGTAACACTTTATACCAGTGGTTTTTTCACCGAGTGTTTTCATTTCATTTCATTTATTTGCAACCAAGTACATAAACACATGCAACTTAATGCTAGGTACAGTACATGGACCCGGATAGGGCGCAGCAAAATAATATTTATTATACATGGAACATATTAACAATGGTGAAAATAATTTGATAGAATAATTGATTTAAACAATGGCATAACAATAAAAACATGACATAAAGTTAAAAAATAAAATAAAATAAGTAATAATAATTGTTAATAAGAAATTCGTTCATTAAATAATAATTAATTAAGTCATTTGGTAAATAAAAATGGAAGATTAAAATAAAAATAAAAATGGTAAAAAAAATCACAATTAAATTTATAAATTATGTTTTTATACATAAGGGCCATTCTACTTTTTCATGTACATAATTTTCAGATACTTTTTTTTTAAATACAGTTTTTGGAATGCTTGGTCCCTACTTCATATTTTTATATTGTTATTTAGAAAGAGGTTTAATTGCAGCATCACTTCCGATAGTTTTGGTAATTAACGAACCACAGCTAATATCCATAAATCGAGTAACTCAGTGGTCGTTGGATGTCTCACCATTTGTATGAAAAAATGATTTTTACCACCGTGTTATCCTTTTACACCAATATGTTAACAGTGAAGTATTTTTATCTACAAAACCCTTTTATTAGATTCAGGTACTATTTCTAAATCCTATTTCTGTAAACTAATTCAATACATATCATAGACTTGTTTTTGTAGTAGAAAACTGGTCATGAAAAAGTAGAATGACCCATAAACTCACGCCTGTATTCCCAAAAGGGATTAGAAACATGAAATTTATTTCCAGTGCCACATTTAGCGATTCTAGGTTTAAAGATGGCGAAAATGTGGTATTGCAGTGATAGGTTGCTAGCCCATTGCCTATGTGAATAAGTAGAATGTGCACCTTTAAAGGATAATAGACAATCAAGATATACAGAAAAGGGAGTATCTATAAATTATATACATATACAGGGCGTCCCACGGCTATGCCACATGGAGGGAAAGTACCTTAAATATTGTAGATGGAACATTTTACTGAAAGAAGACATTATTTGAATTTAAAAAATAATTTAAACTGAATTCACAGATATTTAAATATTTTAGTGGTTGATCAATTTATTAATTTTGTATTAAAAATGTTAAAATTCGTGGTCTTCCTTTTATTTCTGATACTATGTTATTTAGCAAAAAATAATCCATATGACGAAGCCTTTCGATTGGTATGATAAAGCTACAGGGTAATTATTTTTCTTGTGTAATGGGTTCGATTCCCGGTTCACGGTTTAATTATTATTTAAATATCTGTGAATGCAGTTTAAATTGTTTTTAAAATTAAAGTAATGTCTTCTTTCAGTAAAATGTTCCATCTACAATATTCAAGGTACTTTCCCTCCATGTGGCATAGCCGTGGGACACCCTGTATACAATAGATAGGAGACACAGAAAGAAACGACAATAGAAAAATCTCTCAGGGACCGAAGTCCAATGAGAGTTGGTTGGAAGTTATATTTAAGCAACTGACATAAGAAACTTCGATAGCGCGATGCAGGACATGTCAGATTTGACAGTTGACAGAAGTAACGCCACACCTACAAAACACCTCCGTCTCCGTTTCAGCTTGACAAAAGTACTTCCGTATGTCGGGAGGTCTACCCGGCTTTTCCTATAAAGGTCGCATTTCTCAACCGATTCTCGTGAAATTTTGAGAGCAGTTTCTATAATTACATGGATATTTTGTCTATTAATTTTTGGGACATTTTAAAATTGAGGGAGACATGGGAGTTGAATACAGCCTACACTTTACAGCTCAGAGCCACTAGTTCTATACGGAGTAGGCAGATCACTTAAAAGTTTAATTTCAGTGCTACTTTTAGCAATAGTAAAATTGATGGAGAAAATGGATATTGTAATAATAGGTAGCTAGCTCATCATCCACATCAAACTTCTACCCAGTCCCCACATTTGTCTCGTTCGCAACAAGTGACGTCACGACTGCTATGGTCTAACAGCGTCCATTTTTTGATCTTTATAATAGCAAGATTAAGTTAGCGTGATGTTTCCGAGTATTTTTGTGAGATTACGTTTATTACTTATGTAAGAATGATTTGTTTTTACTGTCAACTACCTTATTTACGAGTGTCATTTATAGAATAAAACCAGAGATTAAGAAAGAGCCCTTCTGAGTTAAAAATCGCTTGTATGTTTAGGCCATTTTCTGTTTGAATTTACACGCATCTTGACATTTTCTCAATGTTAATATCTAGAACAGGACTGTAGAACTAGAGACCTAATGTCATAAATTTTAAATGTATTTTTTGCATTTTTCATTAAGAAATATCGTTTCAAACATCACTCCAAAACGACCATTTTCAAACGAAAAACGGCTTTTTCCCGCTTCTATTTTACTACACACAATAAAATCTCTATCTAAAATATTTGTAAAGTCATCGTATCCTTTAATCACTTTATTGGTATTGTCAATACTTTTGTCACAATTTGAAATCAAAACATTTTAAAACTTATAAGGCTTCTTAACCGTTAAAACGGTGTCTTGACTTGTCGTATCAAAACTTCGCTTAGGCACGTTACTTATGACCCTTATTAAGGCAGTCTGAATGTTAAGGAAGAAATGACATTTGTTTATGGTCACCTATTTTTCTTTATTATGTCTTAATTTTAATACCCATACTTACTATAGATTGAACATTGTAAAATTTTGAGAAATAAACCTTTTTGTATTTGTATTTGTATTTATATTCAGACTTTTTTTTATTTGCGCAGTGGCAAGAGGAAGTATCGATTAATTTTAATTTGAACTGTTAAAGGGATAAATTGTAACCTTCTATAACAGTGTGATTATCAAGCCAATGAGGGCTATCGTTTTTGTGCTCACCAGTTGGCGCCACTGTCGAGTAAGGTCCAGCTGTCAAAAATTGTTGATGGCATGACAACGAAGTTTACATTTAAATCATATTTAATACCTTAAAATCGTACCGTAAAAATATCGAACATCCCGCATTGTAGCACAGTCGTTTTTGTTCGGAAAAAAAGGAGGAAGTTTCCGAAAGACAAAACTGTCTCAAAGCACTGACAGTCATTGACCCATAACTCATATTTGCCATAATCAAGCTCAGGTATTGCAAAATAGTCACCAGATTGTTCCAAGTAGAGATTAACCCGTGTAGCGCAACCACAAAGACTGACATTTGACATTTCAGAGACCTCACGCTACACTAGCGCCTCTAGCGGCGAATTCATACGCGATAGCCCTCATTTAAACAAGACAATGGTACATACGGGGTGGATCAATAGGGGTTGGAAGCGCTGCGCCTAGCAGCGTGGAATTTCGGCGTGGACACCGTACGACCGTGTGGCCTAATGGATAAGGCGTCGGACTTCGGATCCGAAGATTGCAGGTTCGAGTCCTGTCACGGTCGAAATGTCCTTTTTGTTTTCTTTTCTAATATTCTCTATGATTATATTAAAAGTTTTTTTTTAATTATTTTTTAATTGTTTATAAAAATTAGAGATAATTAGTGAATAATTTAGTGTTGAGTATTGACAATAAGGTTTACGTTGTTAGAAGTAAAATTAGTAATTTACCAGCATTCAATATGTTATTTAAAATGTTTTTGCCTTTCACACACACGGAGATGCTATTATGGCAGATTTAAACAAATGAATTTAACGAGATAATTAAAAACGATTAAAGTATTATGTATAATACTAGCGACCACGCACGGGTGCAATGCTGATGCATGTAATTTACATATAAACCTTCCCCTTGAGTCACTCTATCTATTAAAAAAACCGCATCAAAATCCGTTACGTAGTTTTAAAGATTTAAGCATACATAGGGATATAGGGACATAGGGACAGAGAAAGCGACTTTGTTTTATACTATGTAGTGATGTCACACAAGATTGGAGTAGAAAGAATCGAAGTAAAAAAATATCCCTAAAAGGATAACTTTTTAGCTAAATGAAATAAATGAACTTAATTCCGTAGGCCGCAATGGCACTTTCATCAACCTTAGAGTAATACGGTTTTTAAATTTACTTTTTTTATGTACATAAACAGATCTAACGAAAATACTCATAAACATAATTCTTTAACATATTTATGCTGTTTTTTTTTACATAAAAGATGAAAAAGGACGGTTAACTACAGAAAATTGTGACGTCATTTGACATATTTCCCCACAAGTTTCATACTAACCAGAGACAAGTAAATTATATAGACTGCCAATATCTATACGTACCTTTAAAATAATGAGCCTGCTGTAGCTAGTGTCACTATAAACATCCATAATGACATCATACATAATGAGAGGCCATACAACACGTGTGTGGTTTTATGAAACGAGCGTCAGCGAGTTTCATAATAGGATCACACGAGTGTTTTAAGGCCTAATTATGTACAGTTGTATACACAACTTTATCTACATCCATGCATTAAATCCTCTCTCATGTGTTCAGGAACCATTACGTTGCAAGTGTAGTGAGCTCGAGTGTGAGCCCGTTGAAGTCTTTTGCGAGCCTGTATCGTTATGGGCGGAGATGGCCATAACGATACCGTTTTCGATGCTATTATGGCCATCTCCGGCCCAAGTCGGCGCGATATTGTAAAGCTGGTCATTACGTACACTTTTTGAGCACAGTAGAGGATTTACTATATGGGTGTAGATAAAAACACTGTAAGTATTGTATGTGTAAGTGTAAAGTGTCTTCGGGTAATTGTGAATGTCGATTAATTCCGAAAAAAAAACAAATACCAGTCTAAGGGTGGGTTACACCAAACCGTCTGTAATCGTAAGCGGTGTTCGTTAAAATCTGATTGTATGGAAAGTTTGACAAGTTTCTATGGGATGACAGCTGCCAGCGCCATAAAGCGATTTTGTTGCACTACTAAACATCAACAAAAATTGTAACATTTCTTTTTGATGATAATGATGATGATATGTAATGAAATCGGCTTAGACTGGAAATTGTTATCTTCGGAATTACCCGACATTCGGCATTACTCGAAGACACCTTACCCAAGTTAACTCTGTGTGCCCTATTTTTTCAATGTTTCAAAATATCAGTAACAAGACCCTTATAAAAATGTATGCAAAATGTTCATTCATGTTACTTGTTCAATTCAATAAATGTTACTAAGATAACAATCTTCGGAATGAAGGCTATCGTTTTTGGGCTCACCAGTTGGCGCCACTGTCGACTAAGGTCCAGCTGTCAAAAATTGTTATTGGTTATTATGGGCATGAGAACGAAGTTTACGTTTAAATCATATTTAATACCTTAAAACCGTACCGTAAAAATATCGAATATCTCGCATTGTAGCGCAGTCCTGTTTTTTTCAGAATTAAAGGAGGAAACAAGTTTCCGAAAGACAATACTGTCTCAAAGCACTGACAGTCATTGACCCGTAACTCATATTTGCCATAATCAAGCTCAGGTATTGCAAAATAGTCACCATATTGTTACAATTAGATATTAACCCGCGTAGCGCAACCAGAGAGTGACATTTGACATTTCGGAGACCTCAAGCTACACTAGCGCCTCTAGCGGCGAATTTATGCGCGATAGCCCTCATTCTGAAGACATAATGTGTTTGTGTATGCGCAGGTACCCAGGCCCCGGCGGCCCCGGGGGGCGCGAGGCGCGCGCGGGCGCGGGGGGGGCGTACTCGCTGCCGCGCGGGCGCGAGGCGCCGGCCGCCGCAGACTTCTACTTCATGCCGTCGCAGCGGAAGTACGAAGGTGAAGTGGTTAGGGTCTACGTGGACTACCGGGACAGGGACCACTAGTGTCACCGACCCGCCCCATAACATGATGCCATCTCACTTACCGTGTCACACGTATGCGTAACACAACAGATAGCAATAACATGATGCTTAACACGTTCACAGTCCAATGTTTGAATTTTCTTGGACGTCCAAGCAAATTATTTCCATCACACGTCCGTGCTCTGCATTTGGGTCACTATGAAACGACCGTACGTACACACTCTAATTATTACAAAGAATGCTACTTCATATCTAACTAAAATATGAATTGATAAATCAGAATTGTCTTTATAAGCCTTTTATCGAATGCAGTAGGAAATTAATCATACTTCGACTAGCACTGCAATGATCAGTACAGTAGTACCCAACTGATATGGCTTACCGACGTACCTGCGCTGAAGATGAATTTTTAAAGCGCGGGAAATGCTATTGACCCATCGGCACGCTCCACGCACCGCGCTTCTGGTTCCTGCACCGCTATTGGTCCGCAGCCGCCGCCATGTTAGCGCGCGCCGCGCGGCATGTTAGTCAGCCGCCATGCTTCTGATCGAGTGCACGCGCATTATGAACAGTGTATTATGAACTTTATAGTAGTGATCTAAGGTTAATTGTAAGTTTTAAGCATTCTTTCGTTAATCTTCGGAGCGATACTTTCTTTTCTGCGCGAACGAAGATTCACGACGCGCCTTATCAGTTGGGTCCTACTGTACACAATAATTCGCATCATGATCGTCAGGCAAAAAAATACAACAAAATAGAACAATCTAAACAAAAATATAATTATAGTGATTTGAGTGCGTACCTGGTCGGCTATAGTGACCCATGTGCGGGGCACGGACTTGTGGCGATAGTTCGTCGTGACCCATGTATGGGGCACTGGACTGTGAACGTGTTAACACGGATCTAATGCTAAACGCGGCCTAGACATCTCTTAAAATTCGCATAGATATGTGTAATGATGGGTTATTTGTAGATAGTCTTAATGATATAAAAAGTTTTCTAAATGGTGTGACAATTTGCTTATTTAGTTAGTAATAGTTTATTTAAGTTAATGGACAGGTTACAAGCTTTAATGTAGAGGTTATAGTTGGGTTTTTTGTAGATTGAAATGTGCCAGTTTGTAGTTGGGGATATTGTGTCGTTAACTTCAGACTCGGATAAATCCACTCTAACATTTGGGAGATTATTGAAAAAAATTATAACGTTAACTCGGCGATTTGAAAGACAGTGTTTTTTTATTATTGCTAAAGGATTAAGGAAAAGGATCTTCTTCGGCAAATTCAGCATTAAAACCATCCAAAAAATAAAAATTTAAAAATACAAACGACAAAAAATAAAATTAAAATAAAATTTTGATTGTATTTACCTTCATTTGATATAATCTATTGCAATTTATCTGTCTTTAAGAAAACTCAGTGTGGATTTATATAATTTTGATTTAACAGAAAAAATATTTTTGAAAAAAAAAATACACAAATGTTGAACAAACTTCTTTCGCTGATTAGTTTGGATGGACTTACCTACATTTGAAAAATACTGTCATATGGATTTATCTCATTTTGATAAAATACTACGATTTTTACTGTAATTTTCTCAAAAATCACACGCAATTATACTTAACCGATAAAACTGTAACTGAGTTCTTTATTCTTTTATTTTTTACCAAAATTAAAATAAATTATAGGATTGGATTATACCCGAGTTCGAAGTTATGCGACGCATATGTAAATATGTACTGTATTCTTTAAAAATTATGTCAAGTATAACTTGAATAATATAAGTAATATATTAATATTTTAATATGTAATGCTCGATTATAAAATTAAATGTACTAATATGTATTGTTTATCAAGCGCTTGCTAATGTGCAAATATAAAATATGCCTCAAAGCTTTAAAAATATATTATAGTTCGACGTTTTTAAATAAATACAAAAATAGAATTACGATTTGAAACGGGATATTTACCATGTATATTTGTATTTTTGAGTTCCTGATATTTCGGCACTGTTGCAAGCGCCATTATCAAGGATTAACTGGCGTGCTGCGAGTTTTAGTACAAACATACATGGTAAATATCCCGTTTCAACTTGTAATTCTAATGTAAATGACCATGTAAGCTTGAAATCTTACACAAAAATAGAATAAAAAGATTTTTTTACTTCCCTAAAATAGTACATTTAGCCCCTTGGGAAAATATGTATACATATTTTTACAAAACATTCTAATTTGACCAAAATAATTCACCATATTAAATCCACCAATCAGAAAACACTTCGACAGCCAATCGGAACGTTGGGTTCTTTTTGGTATATACTTTGTTCAACTAATTTAACTATTAAAAAAATTAGGTCTTTTTTCGTCCCCATTTCAACTACTTTGTATCTGAGGCAAGACAGTTTAAAAAAAATTGCCGCCATATACTCATTGAATTTTATTATTAATTGTGGGTGGATAATATTTGTTTATTTATTTTCTCGCAATCGAAGTGAAAATTAGTGTATAACTCTGGTCTAAAAGCCATATTACCACTCGAACTATTTTCCCCCACTCAGGGATCGGATACCGGTATTTTCTCCATAGAAAAATACCGGTATTATTACGGTCACCGGTTCATTATTTCGTTTTTAATGGGACAATCTAGTAATACGACGTTGTTACCCAAATACATGATTCAGCCCTACGTAAAGAGCAAAAAATAATCCAAAATATTGGGCTAATTCAGGGTTTTTTAAAAATACCGGTATCGGTCCCTGCCCTCACTTCGTTCGGGAAAATAACCATCTCGTGGCGATTGGCTTATTTTAGACCCTTATCGTGCAATCTGCTATTGAGGCAATAAATACCAAAATGGTTCTTATAATTTAAAACGCGTTATATGTTATTATAACCTTTAAAATTTAGTGTTTTGGTTATCTTACCGGATATGCAAGTTTAGTGGTCAAAAGGTTAAAGATAAAATCGTGTAAGGTCGGTAGGTGGGTTTACGGCCTGTTAATTTGATGCGCCAGTTTGCGGCCACTTGGATGAGTTGATGAACTGAAAGGATATTTTCTTGCTTTTTTAATATATCCCCGTTACATAGCTACTAATTAAAACGCATACGACTCAATATTTCTTTAGGGCCTGTAAAAATGTAAATATCTTTAATTGAAAAAACTTCGTTCTACAGAAGGCCGCAAACTGACGCAGGCCGCGTAACTGGCGTAGCGACCCTACTTAGTCAATGTTATAAAAAACAATAAATTGTGATTTGGCTTATTGTTATTGGCTTATTAAATGCTTCGTAGTTATGCACTTATTTTATCTTGTCAGAGTGGTGATTAAGGGTCGGTTGCACCAACATACGATCACAGGCCGGTCATCGTCAAACATGGCGCCGGCAGCTGTTATCCCATAGAAACTTGTCACACTTTACATACAATCTGATTTCAACGCTTACGATTACAGACGGTTTGGCGCAACCCACCCTAAGTGACATTTCAAATGTACGATACTTAGATCTGTCATTTTTTGTACGGGAAATTGACAGTAGATCTAGGTACCTATTGTACGTTTGAAATGTTACGTAATCGACGAGTAGGAGTTACTTTACGTACCTACTTATTAAATGGCATGTTAATAATATCTATTTGTTAAGATGCTAGTATTATTGTTGTAAATATATATCTTATTTTATTATCATATTCTCTTATTTTAACAGTTAATATTACTAATTATGTCTTTGAATGGTAAATATTTCAGAGCTGAAAATGGTTTGGTATTTTGCATGAATAGCACAAAGTATTTTTTTATATGTTGTAAAATTCAATTTACTTTCACCACATATAACATTAACAAGAATAACTTTCTGTAAATATCTATCTCGATATTTATTTGAACTATTTATTTTTTTCCAGATTTTTGACGGAGTTTACGAATGGAGATAATTTTTAGTTACCAATAATTATTTCTTTTGCACCGAACGATTTTATGTACACTTAAGACATTCCCACATTTATATAATTACTCCCAAACCAGATCTAGTCTCGTTTCACAGTTTTAAACTAAGTTATTTTATTACACCTCTTTATTCTTAAGATTAATGTAAATAAGGCTGTATATTGCGTAATATCTATGTAATTACCAGCAATAAGTGGCGGGTTTACAACTAATTTTAATGTGAACGTACCTTAAACAACTAGTAATATTAATTATTTACGATATTAGAATACATGTGAAATGATGTAGGATAAATATGAACGTTTTATCAATATTAATCTTTCAACTATTAAACCTTATGAACAAAAACAAGAATACTCCCAATAGTTTTGAATTCATACCAATTTTTATGTTAAAACGTTTTGGAAATATCATTAACAAACTTAATTTTAACTAGGCAATATCGTCGATATTTGACTTAAGATTTGATGTGTGACATACTTGTAAACTATAACGTTATAAAACTAAGTATAGTTTTAGAAAAAGAAGGACAATCAATAAAAGGACTTGAAATTCGCTTAATAGGGTCATTGTCAGTTGCAAAAACAAAAGTTGTCCCTTCGGTGGTCAATAGTTAACGGTTTATGGGCATGTAAGCTATGTTTTTATTTAGTACATGGATTTATAGCAACGGAGACACTGTTTATGTTTCTCGGTTTGCCTATTAATCTTAATCTCCACTCAATTGTTCAAAGGTTAGCTGGAAGAAATCCCTTACAGGGATAAGCTCGCCTTTGTACATATATGTCAACTGTTCTTGTAATTTATGTTATGTTTTACTCATGTACAATAAAGAATTTTACATACATACATACATGCATTATGCGGGTTACTAGACCAATCCAAAATTATGCTTTGTAGCCCTTAACTTTTGATATGTCCACCGAAAAGACGCAAACCTAAATCTGACAATGATCCACAAAATGTAACGTTATAAAACTAAGTATAGTTTTAGAAAAACAAGGAAAATCAATAAAAGGACTTGAAATTCTCTTAATATGGTTTTATGAACGAATGCGTTGTCATCGTTACTAGACTTTATAGAATTAGGGTGGGTTGCACCAAACCGTCTGTAATCGTAAGCTGTGTTCGTTAAAATCTGATTGTATGGAAAGTTTGACAAGTTTCTATGGGATGACAGCTGCCGGCGCCATATTTGACGATGACCGGCCTGTGATCGTGTGTTGGTGCAACCGACCCTTAGGTAGGTATGTTACATACAACATAAGTTTGTGGTGAAAAGGTTCAATTATTTTATTTCAAAATTGCTCTTAAAAACAATAAGTGTTATTTTATAAGATTACTGCGTAAGATCTGTATATATAGAGTTTAAACAAAGAAATTTAATGAATAATTTAAATAACTAATATAAATATAATCTAGTTACGTAACCAACTTTTTACAAAGAGATTGCAGAAGTAATCAGTGTAATCAAGAATAGTTTAAAAATTTGCTCACATTGTCAGAGTGAATTGTTTTTTATGTAGTAAAAATATTTTCACAGTGGAAATTGACTTACACATTTTGCCCAATAAATAAAGTTGATCAGTATTTTCTCCTCATTATATTCTTTATTTAACAGAACGTGAGCGGTTGTAAATACTATCGCAGTATATAATAATTTACTCCATTAATTTTTATACTACGTACAACTCTGTCAAATTATTGTTTTAGTGTGTCAAACCCACGGTTTGTTTGTTTTTACGAAATATAAGTGATTATACACCGTGGCGTCAATAACCTGAAAGATTAAAACCTCGTATTTTTGACGACAGTACGAATAAATAATGTTGTCAACATGGGTCCAATTATGTGTATTAATTAAGTTACTGTTTCAGTATAAATTAAATCATATTAATTGGCAGCTTCTTTGTGAACAAACCTTTACTTCAGAGAGTGAGCATTAATTAATCTCAAGTTGAGAAACAGAGAGCGAGCATTGTCATTTTAGTGACATCAATTTCAAACTATCGGCCAGTTATCAGTAAAGGTAAACAGTTTACACTCTCGAGATTGAGAACAAAACAAAACTTTCGATAGTGAAACCTTTTTGTAGGATAGATACCAAACTTAATTAAGTGAAACTGGCTAACAACCATGCAGTTAGTACGTCTGCGTGTAAAAGTTGTAGGTGGCTACGTCACGCCTTTAGGGTGTGTTAGAATTGAGATTTTTTAACTTGTGATTTGTTTTAAAAATTAATATCTATTAAGAGTGGAATATATGTTATATAACTTTATATACTCTAATTAAGATCTAAAATCGTTGGTTTAAATCTTTCGGTTTATTAACGCCCACGGTGTATATTGATAGTTTGATTAACAAGTTAAATGAGTGCTTTTTGACTGGCGCGGGATTCGCGGATGCGGGATGCGAGTCAGTATTGGGGGGCCATTTTTGAGTGTCCAACGCTCGACTTTTCACTCGACATCTGTGAAAACATCATAGTTTTTTGACAGATCTCGAGTGAAGTCGCTCGTTCGAAATTCAAAAATCGCCCCCCTGCTCCGCTTCTGATCAGTCGTGAGGTTTTCCCCCCTTCGGAGCGTGATTTCTGGATAAATCCTTAGAGGCCGAATAAGAATGTAAGTTGCCTTTGGGCTATAACGTGTCAAGAAGAATTAAAGATACAGGACCTAAGATAACTCCGAAATAAAACCGTTGTCAATAGAAAATGTGTTTTATTTACTCATCATCATCCTAGCGTTATCCCGGTATAGTTGCATCCTAATATAAATATAAAATAAATAATATAAATATTTTTTTTTTTGGAAAAATCTACCTAGTCCCAAACTAAGCAAAGCTTGTACTATGGGTACCAACGATATACATACTTATATAGATAAATAGATACTTAAATACATAGAAAACATCCAAGACTCAGGAACAAATATTCGTGTTCATCACACAAATACATGCCCTGACCGGGATTCGAACCCGGGACCTCCAGCTTCGAAGGCAGGGTCACTACCAACTAGGTTAAAGCGGTCGTCTAATAAATGTATGTTTACTTAAAAAATTGTTATAATTTTGAGATGCCGGTATCTGTATCAAAATAAAACGCCAAAGCTACCTTCACTTTTGAAACTGAAGGTTCAAAATCCCATAAACTTCTAAGGAATCCGACATTTTAAAATGATTTTAATTATAATCTTGTGTATATTGTATTTAGTGTTGAGATGTAGCGTTTTTAATATAGTATGAAACATGCTCACATGATCAACTTGACAGTTCCTCTATATAGTTAATCTGTATCCGGTTCCCGGCAAAACCTGACTGTCGTACATATTTCTATCTCGCTAAAATTAAATTGTTTATTATAATAGTAATCGCTATATCTAATTCCTGCTAGCCTAAAATTAAAGAGCATAAGTGTGTCATAGCGTATCTGGTGGTTTTATTTCATGGGATCCAATCCAAGGGACTTCTCTGCGCCCTGCTGGCTAGAGCACCTGCCAACCTCCAAGATTTAGGACAATTACAATTTAAGAAAACTGTAGGTCTTATGTCAACTACAAGCATTTCTGTACATATTTTTTTTTATATGACCATTTGTTTCTTTCAATAAATAAATAAATAAAATAAAATCCTGAAGGATGCCCGGGGTCGGTTTCCTAATCCCAAGATTTGGCGTAGCCACTAGTTTTTACGGAAGCGACTGCCATCTGACCTTCCAATCCGAGGAGAAACCAGACCTTATTGGAATTAGGTTTTATTTACTAGTAATCCTTATTCTCCCCTATATATTGCTGTTTGGCAGCAGTAACACGATGATTATTACTCACAATATTGGGGTATCAATATTATCGTGATATTAAAAATGTATGAATTTTGCTTCAATATTCATCAATACACACGTGATACGTGTTATATTGGGGTATCAATATTATCGTGATATTAAGAATGTGTGGATTTTGCTTCAATATTCATCAATACACACGTGATACGTGTTGGTATATGTATCGTGTGATAATAATCACAGTGTGACTGATGCCTTTTTGATTCCGTGGGTAACAAAATCATTTATGTCAGATGTGCAATAGATTAGATTTAGATAATTTATTTCACTATAAGGAGTTACATTATAAATTTGCACACATGTTATCATCATCATCATCATCATTTCAGCCAAAAGACGTCCACTGCTGAACATAGGCCTCCCCCAAGGCTCGCCATTTAGACCGGTCCTGTGCCGTTCGTTTCCACCGGATTCCCGCGACCTTCACCAGGTCATCACTCCACCTTGTCGGAGGCCTACCGACAGCTCGTCTTCCGGTGCGTGGACGCCACTCAAGCAGTTTCTGGCCCCATCGACCGTCAGTCCTGCGAGCAATGTGCCCTGCCCACTGCCACTTAAGTCTCGCAATTTTGAAGGCTATGTCGGTGACCCCAGTTCTACTACGGATAGCATCATTCCTAATTCTATCACGCAGAGAAACCCCGAGCATAGCTCGTTCCATTGCTCTTTGGGTGACCTTGAGCTTTCTTATGAGGCCCATCGTTAGCGCCCATGTTTCGGATCCATATGTCATCACTGGCAACACACACTGGTCAAAGACTTTTGACTTGAGGCACTGCGGTAAATTGGACGAGAATACACTGCGAAGCTTCCCGAACGCTGCCCAGCCGAGTCGGATTCGACGAGTGATCTCTTTCTCGAAGTTGGACCTACCTAACTGGACTGTTTGTCCCAGGTATACGTACTCGTCAACAACTTCGAGCGCAGAGCCGCCGATTATTACGGGAGTTGGTACAACATGGGCATTAGACATGACCTTCGTCTTGTCCATGTTCATTTTCAGACCAACTCGATCGGAAACTCTGCTGAGATCAACGAGCATTGTACTGAGGTCCTCCATGGTCTCAGCCATGACTACAATGTCGTCAGCAAATCGAAGGTGAGTGATGTACTCGCCATTTACGTTGATGCCTCGTCCTTCCCAGTCCAGAAATTTAAAAGCATCTTCCAGTGCAGCAGTGAAGAGCTTCGGAGAGATCACATCTCCTTGTCTGACTCCCCGCTGCAGTGGAACAGGCTTTGTTTCCTGGTCCTGTAGTCGGACGGACATGGTGGCGTTTTCGTACAGGCACTTCAGGACTTCGATATACCGGTAGTCAACTTGGCACCTCTGGAGAGACTGCAGTACAGCCCAAGTCTCGATCGAATCGAAGGCTTTCTCGTAGTCCACAAATGCTAAACAAAGTGGCAAGTTATACTCTTCGGTCTTCTGTATAACCTGTCGCAAGGCATGTATGTGGTCTACGGTACTGTAGCCTTTTCGGGAGGCTGGAAGTCGTCAAACCTGCGCGCGAGACGGTTCGTGATGACTCTCGAAAACAGTTTGTAAACATGGCTCAGAAGTGAGATGGGTCTGTAATTCTTCAGCAAAGTGTTATCGCCTTTTTTGAAGAAAAGCACCACCACACTTCTGTTCCATGCTTGCGGCGTTTTCCCCTCGTGAATTACAGAATTAAACAGCGTCTGAAGGGCTCTGAGGACAGGTTTACCGCCCGCCTTCAGGATTTCGGCTGTAATTCCGTCGTCACCCGGGGCTTTGCCGTTCTTCAACTGTTTGAGAGCCATACTAATCTCATACAGGCTGACGTCCGGGATATCTTCGGTATAGTGTCGGGTTAATCTAGCTCTAGGGTCTTTGGCTAGATCAACGGCGGGTCTTCGGGTGGTTGTGTATAGCTGCCCATAGAACCTCTCAACTTCACGCACACATGTTAAAATTACAAGAATTTTTATCATGTAATACAAAACAAAAAAAATATAAAAATTGGTTTTGTATTGTCACTTAGGCTCGGTTTTATAAAGATCCGTTAGACCTTATGTCGGTTGAGGCTGGGTTTTATAAAGATCCGTTAGACCAAATGTCAGATCAAATTTTAGTAACTCAGTACATTTTTTGAAATAACCAACCGATATAAGGTCTAACGGATCTTTATAAAACCGAGCCTTATTATGTCATAAAATGTATTGACTTACTGAAATTTGATCTGACATTTGGTCTAACGGATCTTTATAAAACCCGGCCTAAATAAAGATTGTGTAGTAAATTGGGATTTTAAATAAATACTCGTTTTAACGATTACACAACTGTATAATTCTCATTATAATACGTATAATTTATAACAATTTCATTGGTTAATATCACATTTCATAGCACCAAGTCACCAGTACCCAACCCCATAATAAATACCTAACACCCAATAGGGTACATCAACCAAATATATATAAGCGAGCAAGGTGTACACAAATATCTGAACCCAGCCTTATTATTAGAGATGCGTCGAATATGGGTTTGACCGAATACGAACATTCGGCCGAATTATTCAGAAACATGCCGAATACTGAATAAGGGTGGATCAACTATTCTTTGTTACTTGTTACCATGGTTACGTCTCCTTAAAGAATATCTCACTAATGATTATGCAAATTTTGATATAGACGAATCTAGTAAATTATAATATTGTAAATAACTATGTTTTTTTTTATATATTACTTAGGACGATCCGAATATTACTGAGCACAATCATAAACATTTAACCGACGTTAGCATATGCTTTTAATTATAAGTATAATAGTAAGAAATGAATATGTTTTAAAGAAAAACGACATTATGTACTAGATCTTGATTGACGAGGCATGCTCTATCTTATTTAGCATCGTGTACTATACAAAATGTTAAATGTGTGAGTGTGACAATAAATGATTCTGATTCTGATTCTGATTCTGATTCCTGAGTCACTCTTTAAAACCGTGATTTTATAGGGTTTAAATCTACCAAACACGAGTTTTAGCGATAAATATAAACCCATTTGGACATTGGTCATCTCCTGAGCATGCTTGAAGTCCATATTATAACATTTTTCTAAGAAACATGGTTACTGTTGTCTCCTCGCTGACGGGACAGAATAACAACAAGAAAAAGTTGATTGACCCATAATAACCGAATATTCGGCGCATCCCTACTTATTATAACTTGCACTTGGTGGATCATGTTAGAAACGCTGCTAGATTCAACAGTGACATAGACTACTTAGGAGATACTAGTGACATCTCTGTCATCATGTCACAGTGTGCCTGTCATATACCAATCGGTCCATGAGATGTCCAGAGACCATGCACATCTCTGGAATATTATATTAATTTCATTATACTCCTTGTTTAATCTTGAGACCTTATACATCTCTAACTTTACTGATGTAACTTTACTGAATATTTGTAATAGATAACTTTGCAAGTTTATCTTCACTGTACGACATTAATTTTGTTATAATTGTAAACTCGAAATTATTATTCCTTCTTGAACTGTAAATTAATATTTTGACATGAAAAATGTATTACTTATTATAGTCAGACTTTCTTAAATTGTAAATTAATATTTTGACATGTAAAAGTGCCCTTGTGGCCTATTTGCAGAATAAATGTTTGATTTTGATTGAGTCGATGTGCTCAGCCACTTTAATTATTATTCCTTCTTGAACTATAAATTAATATTTTGACATGAAAAATGTATTACTTATTATAGTCTGACTTTTTTAAATTGTAAATTAATATTTTTACATGTAAAAGTGCCCTTGTGGCCTATTTGCAGAATACATGTTTGGTTCAGCCACTTCATGACAAGGTCGCAAACCCCCATCACGTAATTATATTCATAACGTTATCCTGGTTGTATCCAGGAGCCCGAGGTCAGTTTTCACATCTTATCCCATTGGCGTGGGCACTAGTTTTTCGTCTGACCTTGTTGGACTTGGACCTGCTTTTCACGACGCTTTCCTTATCTGAAAAGCTAGTTTATCTACACCCATATAGTAAATCCTCTTTTATGTGCTCAAAGAGTGCAGGTTAGGTTAGGCGGAGACGACCATAACAGCATCAAAAACAGTATCGTTATGGCCATCTCCGCCCATTACGATACAGGCTCGTGCTCAAAAAGACCACACTCGTGTTTTGTTCAGATACAGATATAGTCACAGTTGTGTTCAGATACTTTTGAGCACCCTAGCGTACGATGCCTGCCCGGTCAGAGGTCGATATGAGGTTCACAGATGACTCTTCACACCAATTGGTTTGCTTTTGAATCTCCACACGTCCTGTGAAAAAGAAAAAAATATAATAATAATTATAGTTTTAACAATTTGATTTTTTAGGGTTCCGTACCCAAAGGCTAAAACGGGATCCTATTATTTAGACTCCGCTGTCCGTCCGTCTGTCTGTCGTGTACTTGTGGAAAATGTCCACTAAATTTTTACGTTTTCCCTCACAAATCGAAAATGGCGCGACGTAAAAAAAAATAAAAAAAATGTTTCAGAATGTGCAAATTGAACTTTAAAATATTTGTTCATTATCAAAGCGAAATATTGGTAGGAGCGCTCGTGGCCTAGCGGCGCTCGCGCATCGCGTGCGGTATACGAGGTTAAGCAATGACCCAGGTCAGTTCTTAGATGGGCGACCGCTTTGGGTGGCTATTATCTGAGCACTCCCGTGCTTTGGAAGGCATGTTAAGCCGTTTATCCCGGCTGCTGTCTACGATAGCAGTCGTTAAGCCTAGTTAGAGGCCTCCGGGCGGCTTGAGAACTTCTAACAGTCAAGTTTCTAAGGGGGGTCGAAGTTGCACCACGTCCGTAGCGAGTACCCACCGCTACCCTACACGTGACCCCTGGGTGGTGCTAAAAGTGCAACAAAACTGGCAACCATACTGTCTTCTCAAAGATCTCACGGTTCGAAATAATTGCCATACTATAAATAACGACCGGTTTAGCCTAGTGGGTAGTGCACCTGCCTGTGAAGCTGACGGTCCTGGGTTCGAATCCCGGTCAGGGCAAATATTTGTGTGATGAGCATGAATATTTGTTTCTGAGTCTTGGATGTTTTCTATGTCTTTAAGTATTTATATCTATTAAATATATCGTCGTCTAGTACCCATAACACAAGCCTTCTTGAGCTTTGTGTAAAATTGTCCTCTAATATTTAATATATAATTATTTATTTTTATTACCAAAAAAATTATGATATGTATTGAATTAGTGTACAAAAATAGGATTTCGAAATAGTACCTGAACTTAATAAAAGGCTAGGTAAAAATACTTAAATATTAATAATATGTGATAAAAGATGGGTAATACAGTGGTAAAAATCATTTTTTCATACAAATGGTGAGACATCCAAGGACCACTGAGTTACTCGATTTATGGATATTAGCTGTGGTTAGTTAATTACCGAAACTATCGCAAGTGATACTGAAATTAAGCCTCTTTCTAAATAACAATACAAAAATATGATGTGAGGGGCAAGTATTCCAAAATCTGCATTTAAAAAAAAAGTGTCTGAAAATTATGTACATGAAAAAGTAGAATGGCCCAGTTGACAACCAGAACTCACTATCAAATCTGTCACTACTCTTCGAAACCTCGTATCTCAGTACTGAAACGATGCTGAGATACGAGCTTTATTTTAAGTAGGTATTAGTGACTTTTGATTGTCAACCGACGATATTATTTTCAATTGATTCTAATTTCTCGCAGTTTAGATTGCCCCGCTGCACCATATAGCCGTCCCTGTCTGTCCCGTACCGTGTAAGAGAGCTGGAATCCTTTCCTCCTGGCCTCAGCCTCGACTTCCTTGGCTAGTTCTGATGTCTCCTCGTGGAAATGACACGCGCTGTTCGCATAGTGTGCTGATATAGCCTTGCGGTACCTCTGCGGATAAAACCAACTTATTTATTCATTGGAAATTCATTCACAGTAAGGATAGCCCATCTAAGGATTGACTCAAAACACAAGGCAAAAAATATATGAAATAGGGAAACATCCCTCAACAGCACAGGAGGTGTCAACAGACACCAAATAAGAAAACCTGTGCAGGACGACGGAATAATATACAGGGTGTCCAGTAAATAACGGACAACCTTCTAACCACCGATAGAGCACCTGAGGCTGGTCCAGAAAAAGACTTTCAGGTTTAGTAAAAGTCCCATGGTTTTCGAGATAATCGAACTTTTCCATTTTCTTAGTAACTGTATTGTATCACCTATGCTTCGAAAAGTGGAAATTTTGAACCTAAATAATCCTATTTTCTTCCGGGTCAGTATCAGGGAACTGTAGAAAACAATTGGTTGACTGTACCTTATAGACAATCAAATTGGTTGATTGTACCTTGTAGACAATCAAATTGGTTGAATGTACTTTGGACACAATCAAATTGGTTGAGTGTACCTTGGAGACAATCAAATTGGTCGATTGTACCTTGGAGACAATCAAATTGGTCGATTGTACCTTGGAGTCAATCAAATTGGTCGATTGTACCTTGGAGTCAATCAAATTGGTCGATTGTACCTCGGAGACAATCAAATTGGTCGATTGTACCTTGTAGACAATCAAATTGGTTGATTGTACCTTGTGGACAATCAAATTGGTTGATTGTACTTTGGACACAATCAAATTGGTTGATTGTACCTTGTAGACAATTAAATTGGTTAAGAGGCCTTATAAGTTTTAAAATGTTTTGATTTCAAATTATGACTAAAGTATTAGTAATACAAATAAAGTAATTAAAGGCTACGAATACGAATTATTAAAGCTTTAGATAGTAACATAGCCATTTGTATATTTTATTGCGTGTAGTAGATTTAAATGGGAAAAAACCGTTTTTAACTTGAAAATGGTCGATTTAGAGTGATGTTTGGAACGATATTTCTTAATGAAAGATCCAAAAACTACATCTAAAATTTATGACATTAGGTTGCAAAAGTCCGGTTCTGGATAGTAACTCTGAGAAAATGTCAAGATTCGTGTCAATTCAATCAGAAAATAGTAGAAATAGATGAGTTTTTTAACTGATAAGGACTCTTAAGTGTACCTTGTATAACAATCAAATTGGTTGACTCTACCTTATAGGTACACAATCAAATTGGTTGAGTGTACCTTGTAGACAATCAAATTGGTTGGTACCTTGGTGACATTAGGCCCGGAGCCGTGCACCAGCAGCGGGTGGAAGAAGACCGTGTCCCCCGGACTCATCTCCAGGTACACCCGGTCTTGTTCCGGGGCAGCGCCGGCCTCGTCCAGGATACCGTGGTACAGACGGTTGGAATTCTGGAACACAAGAAATAAAATAAACATTTGTGGACGATCTTATACAAATCGACCTAGTTCCAAATTAAGCAAAACGGGCGAGACGATATTGTCAAAAATAATAATGGTGTAACAGTTAAAAAAAAACCGTGTATGTAGTATTATATCACAATAACAATTATGTTGTATGACATCACTACATAGTATAAAACAAAGTCGCTTTCTCTGTCCCTATATCCCTATGTATGCTTAAATCTTTAAAACTACGCAACGGATTCTGATGCGGTTTTTTTTAATAGATAGAGGAAGGTTTATATGTATAATAACATCCATTAAATAGTGCACCCGTGCGAAGCCGGAGCGGGTCGCTAGTTAATTCATAAAACTGACATGTAAAATATTATTATTTTATCCGTAAATGGATTGATTGATTGATACTGTTCTACTGATACGACGATATACATAGTGATATAGATAAATAGATAGAAAACATTAAGCTCGATTTACACGGTGCAACAACTTGCATACGATTTCCATCCCATCGCTGAGTTTGATCGTCCTCCTTTGTCGTCGGTAGCCCGCAATGTAATCAGAACTGTTCAAGTTCTTCCACCATGTAAATCTGTGTTTTACCGGCACAGTCCCGTGGCGGTGCAGGTCGCGCGCGTGCGAGCGCGGCACCACGAACAGGCAGCCGTTGTCGAGCGTCGCGTCGTCGATGGCGGTCCACGCCGCCACCACCCACTCCGCCGGCCGGAACGGGAAGTAGAACAGGTCCTGGGGGTGGGGTGGATATTCAGCGTTTCAACGGCGGTTTTCTTTCGTCATTGTCACTATTTGCTACAACCAAAATTCCCTGACTTTTCCCGGTTTTCCAGGCGTTTTTTCAAGTTTTTCCCTGAATATAATCTTAAATGTAATAAATATAAAATATATAATTTGAATGCGTTTCAGAATTATCTGCTAGTAAATTGCAATTTATAAATACAATGAAATAATACAAAAACGGAAATAATAAGAGGTAGTATCTGAATAGCTCAGTTGGTAAGAGCGAAAGCATTTTTAGACGGAAGTCGTGGGTTAACTCAATAATCATATTTTTGGAGAAAATGACTGACTAGAGTTTGACTTGCAAAAGTGCCACTGAGCCCTACTTGCAGAATAAAGTTCATTTATTTCATTTACATAAAGAGACATTTTTATTCCCTGACCCCCAATAAATTTCCCTGACAATTCCCTGACTTTTCCATGACTAGCGAAATTCCCTGACTTTTCCCGGTTTTCCAGAAAGTGGCCACCCTGTTAAAGGAGACGATGATCAGAGTAAACTTTTGTAAAAAGCGTAAACCAATATCGGGTCTGAGTCTTATTTGAGCAATGTTTTCGCTGGTTTATTTTAATTTTAAATAGATAATCGTGAGTCGACAATGGCTTTACAAACGAGCGTTTCAAACGCTCGGAGAATCGCCCGGTAACGATTAATACTACATTACTGCACACGCGGGGGTAGAAGGGGTTGCCGGGTGAGTAGGTATAGCCGGCCGACTGGAGGGAGGCCGGATAGTGATACGAAGCCAGCAAACCCTTTTAACGGGAAGGCATGTATAGTAGGGTGGGTCGAAAATCACGAATTTCGGAGTACCGTAATGTAATAGGGCTCAAAAGTTGCTGTGTATTCTGTAGATTACAAAAAAATAATTTAAAAAATCTAGATTTAGACTTTTAACCCCCGCACAGCCGCCAAAAATCGATGTTAAGGCCTAGATTATATAAGTACTTAAATAAAGTACGTGACAATTATATTAATAATTTATCACTTAATAAAGTAAATTAAACTATAATAAAGCTAAATTATACTGAGACTTTTTTGTTATTTTCAAAATAGTCGACATTACAGCTTTTTGAAGTTTGATAACTTAAAATATTAAGTCATCAATAAAGCAAAATGCTATATTTATATAAATTTTTGCTTCTATTTTTTAAATACAAGCTTGAATGTAAGAGCTATACTAAATATTACAGGAAAAATTTGTTTTCTTCAAAAACATACGGTATTTATATGTTTTTAATGGTACCCAATAGTACCAAATAGCCTTAAAATTATGTTTTTCGAGTATTGTTTCTGGCCTCGTGTTGCTTTAATCGATATATTTTTTGTTTCTATTGTTTGTGTTTAGACCACTGATGATAGATCCGTTAATAGCTTTAAATCATAATTTTGCCCGTTTAAGCACACCAAAGTGCATTTTACATAAAAGGCCAATTCTCTAGTTTGGCTACATGATGACAAAATATGATACATGGATAAAATATAATAAAAAATACATAATTTTGAAATACAATAGTGTTATTTAATGATTGAAATAGTTTGTATTTATATATTTAACTAGCTTTTACCCGCGGCTTCGCCCGCGTAATAAAAGTAATTTTTTACCGTCTACAAAAAAGGAGGTTCTCAGTTTGATCCAAATGTTTGTATGTATGTATGTAGATACGTATGGATGTCATTTCCGTAATCGGCACCCCGTGGAACCATAAAGACGACACCTATATAAATTTTTAAGATAAATTAATTTCCGCCATCTTGGATTTGAAAATGGATGTCATTTTTATAGTTGGCACCCCGAGGAACCTCGAAGATGACAACCATATCGATTTATAAGAAAAATGAATGTCCGCCATCTTGAATTTGAAAATTTTTTTTTTTTTATTTTATTTATTGATAATGGGAAACAAACAGCGTAAAATAATTCATGCAAAATACTAACATTTAAAATTATACAAAAGCCAAACCAGTTTCCACTAATGAGCTTATATCATTATGGTTGCTCAGACAAGACTTGTTTATACAATTCAATTAAAAAATAGTTGATTTAAGTAGAATATAAAGTACCATGCACAAAATTGACCTTACAAAACTTTAGTAATTTCTATGAAGCAGGTATCACTATTCTATTAGTATTGTGTTAACATATGAATTAATTAACTTTTATTACATTTATTATTAATTATTAATTGATTGATTTATTAATTGCAGAAACAAATTTCTTTACTGAAGGAATGAAAAACAAGTCAATATGAGAATATTTCTCGTTATAATTTTTACACGCTCTCGCAATAAATCTGTTCCTTGCGTAAGCAGTTCGATGGGAAGGGACGGCGAATAATTTGGTAGAGCGCGTACGCTGGTCCACGCAGCGGAGGAAGGTACGCGCGAGCAGTGCAGGGGAGTCCACCAGCCCGTTTAGGATTTTATATAATAGAATTTGATCTCTGATTTCGCGTCTAACTTGAAGTGATACTATATTATTACTGTCAAATTCCTTGAATTTATATTTCATCCACCGGATAAATTTATTTTGGATTTTTTCAATTAAATTAATATGAATAGAAAAATGAGGAGTCCATACTGTAGAGGCATATTCCAAGCGAGATCTTACGTAAGCATTATATAAAATAATCAATGTGTTTGAATTTTTAAAGTCTCTACCCTGTCGAAATATAAACCCGAGCATAGGTACTATAGGCCTTCCGAACAATATTGTCAACATGGGTGGTTAACTGCAATTCATGGTCAAGATTTACGCCAAGATCTTTTATTTCTTTCACCTTTTTGAGTTGTCTGTCATTTATGGAGTAGTGATAAACTATAGGATTACGTTTACGTGAGAATGTAATAGAGCAACATTTTTCAGTATTTAGGCAAAGGTTATTGTACTGGCAATAGTTATTTAGTCTGTCGAGGTCGTGTTGTAGATTGAGACAGTTATTTTGTGATGTAATAACACTGAATATTTTCATATCGTCAGCATATAATAATACTTGAGAATGCTGAAAACATTCAATGACGTCGTTAATAAATACGTTAAATAACAACGGACCAAGATGGGAGCCCTGGGGGACCCCCGACGAAATAGGCACAAAGCTAGAGGTATAACCTTTGACTGTCACCGCTTGGGTTCTGTTACGGAGATATGATGTAAGCCATCTCAAAAGGTTGCCGTGAATTCCAAATGTTTCTAATTTATCTATAAGTATGGAGTGGGAGATTTTATCGAACGCTTTAGAAAAATCTGTATAAATAGCGTCCACCTGAAAGCCTTTGTCCATTGCTACAAGAGTGTAATCAAGTAATTCGTGTCATTTTCGTAATCCGCACCCTGAGGAACCTCGGAGATGACACCCATATCGATTTTTAGGGAAAAAAAATGACCGTATATCCATCATATATAACGTCATCATATTTGAAAATGGTTGTCATTTTCGTAATCGGCATCTCGAGGAACAACAAAAATACACCCGTATCGATTTTTAAGATAAAGAAATGTCCGCCATTTTGGATTTGAAAATGCATGCCATTTTCGTAATCGGCACCCCGAAGAACCTCGAATATGACACCCATATTACTGCTCCCCGCACAAACTTGAAACCCCTTTTTCACCCCTGTAGGAGTGCAATTCCGAAAAACGCTGAAACGTGTTTTGTTGTATTTAAACAGAGTCCATATACGAAGTTTTAAATCTCTCATTTCAAAAAGATTTGCTTCCCGTACAAATTTGGACCCCCTTTTCACCCCTTTAGGAAAGAAATTTCAAAAAACGCTGAAATATGGTTTGTTGTATTTTAACAGAGTCTATAATATATACGAAGTTTTAAATCTCTCACTTCAAAAAAGATGTGCTTCCCGTACAAACTTGGAACCCCCTTTTCACCCCTTTAGGGGAGCAATTTAGAAACACGCTGAAATATGTTTTGTTATATTTAAACAAAGATTCTATTTACGAAGTTTCAAATCTCTCACTTCAAAAAAGATTCGCTCCCCGTACAAACTTTGAACCCCCTTTTCATCCCTTTAGGGGAGCAATTTAGAAAAATGCTGAAATACGCCATTAATGTATTTAAACAGAGAGTCTTTATACAAAGTTTCAACGCTTTTTCCCGCGGCTTCGCCCACGTACTAAGAGTAATTTTTAACCGTCTACAAAAAAGGAGGTTCTCCGTTTGACCTGCATGCAGATATGTATTGGATGTCATTTTCGTAATCGGCACCCCGAGGAACCACAAAGATGAAACCCATATCGATTTTTAAGAAAAATAAATGTCTGCCATCTTTGATTTGAAACTGGATGTCATTTTCGTAATCGGCACCCAGAGCAACCTCGAAGATGACACCCAAATTGATAATTAAGAAAAATTAATCTGCGCCATCTTTGATTTGAAAATGCATGCCATTTTCGTAATCGGCACCACGAGGAACCTCGAAGACGACACCCATATCGATTTTTAAGAAAAATAAATGTCCGCCATCTTGGATTTGAAAATGGATGTCATTTTTGTAATTTGCACCCCGAGGAACCTCGAAGATGACACCCATATTGATATTTAAGAAAAATAAATGTCCGCCATCTTTAATTTGAAAATAAATGTCATTTTCGTAATCGGCACCCAGAGGAACCTCGGAAATGACACCCATATTGATTTTTAAGAAAAATAAATGTCCGCCATCTTTAATTTGAAAATGAACGTCATTTTCGTAATCGGCACCCCGAGGAATCTCGAAAATGACACCCATATCGATTTTTAAGAAAAGGAAAAAATTGCTCCCCGTTCAAACTTGGAACCCTCTTTCCACCCCTTAAAGGGAGCAATTCCGAAAAACGCTGAAACATATTTTGTTGTATTTAAACAAAGAGTCTATGTACGAAGTTTTAAATCTCTCACTTCAAAAAAGATTTGCTCTCCGTACAAACTTGGAACCCCCTTTTGAACCCTTTAGGGGAGCAATTTCGAAAAACGCTTAAATACGTTTTGTTGTATTTAAACATAGAGTCTATGTACGAAGTTTTAAATCTCTCACTTCAAAAAAGATTTGCTCCCCGTACATACTTGAAACCCCCTTTTCATCCTTTTAGGGGAGCAATTTCGAAAGACGCTTATATATGTTTTGTTGTATTTAAACAGAGAGTCTATATACGAAGTTTCAAATATCTCACTTTAAAAAAGATTTTCTCCCCGTACAAACTTTGAACCCCCTTTTTACCCCTTTAGTGGAGCAATTTAGAAGAACGCTGAAATACGCCATTAATATATTTAAACACAGAATCTATATACAAAATTTCATGTCTCTCACTTTAATAAATACGGTTTTTCATACAAACTTTGGACCCCCGTCACACCCCGTTTGGGCTGTGCGTTGATATGTCAGTCAGTCAGTCAGTCAGTCAGTCAGTCAGTTTCTTCTTTTATATATTTAGATATGGAGTGAAAATAAAAAATATAAATATTTTTTTATACTTAACAGTCATGCGCGGGTTAAAAGTCTAAATCTAGATTTTTTAAATTATTTTTCCTGTAATCTACAGAATACACAGCAACTTTTGAGCCCTATTACATTACGATACTCCAAAATTCGTGAATTTCGACCCACCCTAAATTGTATAGTGCTTTTCTCAAACATATGCGATGAAATAAAAAAATACACCTCTCAAAAAACAAATTTTATAAAATTTGAGGATGCACTGTGTTGACAGCAGAAGGAACACATTTAGGTCCCTCGCGCCCCCTCTTAGATCCCCCCCCCCCGTCTTTTATGTTGTCGTGGATTAAAAAGAAACATTTACCGACAATTTCCCAGTAGCCGACCGGTAAGGCACGCGACTTTACCGCTCGGCTAGTGTTCTTTTTAACAAGGTAGGTCAAATATTGTTTTCACACCCCCCTTTAGTTGTATCAACAAGCTGTGGATGATGACGATACCTGGTGCGGCGGGTGGCGGGCTGTGCCCGGCGGCTTGTTGATGAGCATGCTGTGCATCACAGTCAAGTCGTCGCCGACGAGCTGCCTCAGCACGTGCAGCAGGCGAGGGTGCTCCGTGTACGTCATGAACACCTCGTCCTGGTGGATCTCTTGAATCTACAATAAAAAACGGCTAAGTGCGTGTCGGACCACGCACAATGGAGGGTTCCGTACCAACACCTACTAGTCCACATTTAAAATCACTATCCAATACATTGAATGTAAAAAAGGCGTATCTTCGTAGGAAACTCACGGTAAGAGACCACCATTAAATTTGTATTCATGCTACGTGTTTGGTACGTGTATTGAACAATGTCCTTTTACTTGATGATAGCCTCAGAGATTGACTATAATCAGAAAGAAGGTTATAATCAATGCAAGCCTTTATTAACTCTTGGTCTAAAAAAACCGGCCAAGTGCGTGTCGGACCATGCACAATGAAGGGTTCCGTACCAACGCTTACTAGTCCACATTTAAAATCACTATTCAATACATTGAATGTAAAAAAGGCGTATCTTCATAGGAAACTCACGGCACTTACCTTTTGTTTGGGAAAGACAGTTTTTAAGCGAAAACTCAAAAACTGTAAAACCTATATTGTTCAAACCAAAAATCGTTGAAAGTATTTACTAATGCACACCAACTCAATTTTTTTTAAATTTTTAAACTTTATAGTTTGTAAATTAGAGGCGGGGGACACACTTTCTATGACTTTGACAGCTAATATCTTACCAACGGTTGACTTAAATGGACAATTTTTTTAGAAACCTCCATATCATTTTTAATTGCCTATCCATCAATACCCCACACGACTATGTGCGGTGAATTTTTTTTTTCATCCATCGGTTACATGTATGGAGTGCCCCCCTAATTTAATATTTTTTTTGTAATTTCACATCACTTTTATGTAGCGGTTCATAGAATACACCTTCCTACCAAATTCCATAATTGTAGTGCTTATAGTCTCCGAGTAAATCGGCTGTGACATACGGACGGACGGACAGACAAACATGACGAATCTATAAGGGTTCCGTTTTTGCCATTCTGGCTACGGACATTATGGTATTGCCGACTGTACATTCCACATCCATCAACCACTTGTTTAAACGGTTCCCTTGAGACCAGCCACGAAGGTTTATCTTGTGTAGTTTAGGACTTGCTATCAGGGAACGTTTTCGGTACGGTATAAACGGTATGGTAGCGGTATTGGATATCGATACCGCTTCGTTATAAAGGTAGAACTATACCGGTTGAAATATAAGGTACGCTACCGGTATAAAACAGCGATATCGCTATTTTTCAAAGGTGTACTGAAACCTTTATTATAACGGTAGCCAACCGGTATTATTTCGGTACCGAAAAATTTCGATCGTAACTCTTACGATGGGTACGTAAACGTGACCAACAGCCAACAGCGACTACGTCAGTAATCTATTAAAAAAGAAATGGGTATTTTAGGCATACACCCAATAACTAGCGCTGATTGGTTGGCGCCGTTGGCGGGACCCTCGTAAAGCCTAAACGATACCTTAATGAAAACGGTTCAGGTATCGAAAAACCGTTATATTCCGCTACCGAAAAAAATTTTTTGCGGTATCGAAATCTAATCGAATCGAAACGGTATGTCGTCATACCGTTTTAAAACCCTACCTTTATTTTCCGGTTATGCAATCCCTGCTTGCTATGGCGTTCTGTCTCCATCATGAAATACAGTCTGGTGCCAGACAGACGGACAGCGAAGTCTTATTATAAAACCAAACCTTACCTTACCTTACCTTAACCAAACCTTACCTTATTATAAAGCGAACCAGGAAGAGGGTAGATCGCTATGGTGTGTGGGCAGACCACAACTAAAACTCGCAGCACGTCAGTTAATCCTTGATAATGGCGCTTGCAACAGTGCCGAAATATCGGGAACTCAAAAATACAAATATACATGGTAAATAGCCCGTTTCAAATCGTAATTCTAATGTAAATGACCATGTAAGCTTGAAATCTTATATTCTTATTATAAACTTTGAAAACTACACAAAGGGTCCCGTTTTACCCTTTGTGTAGTTTTCAAAGTTTGTAAAAAGCGTAGGTCTGGTTATACATATACCTTGTTTATGAGGTCCTCGCCCTTAGCCCCAGTGTTCACCAGGGACGGTTCCTTAGCAATCGTCATGTTGCCGGGATCGACCAAGCCTTTGCAGATCCTGGAGAATTGCCGTCTGTACAATAAATAAAATAAAATAAATAAAGATTAGATTTTTTATTTCATAATATACAATTACAATACAAATTAAAGCTAGCTTAATCTATACGAATTTATATTATGATCGTCAATAATGAAATAAAATGTTATTCAATTTCATAAAATGACAAACTAATGATTTTGAAATAATATTAATATAGTCAAAATTTAATAAATGTCATCTGAGAATTATTTTACAAAAATTACATCACATAAGTTCGTCAAATTAAAAACTAATAACTGTATACAGAAAAACACGAAATAATAATAATTGAAAACACGATTAACACTAAAATTTTAAATGTTAAAAACAGTATACTATACTATACTATATACTTTTTTAAATTTCGTTTGAATATTCTGTTCTATTCTTTTTTTGTACTGCCGTTGTAGTGAGTCGATTAAATATTACCATACCAGAATCAGTGCCTATTATTTCCAGCAGTTATACCATCAGACAGACTTAGGCTCGGTTTTATAAAGATCCGTTAGACCTTATGGCGGTTTGTTATGTCAAAAAATATGTAGTAAAAAGTTACTGAAATTTGATCTGACATTTGGTCTAACGGAGCTTTATAAAACCCGGCCTTAATGCCGAAACGTAAAGGTCCGTAGGGGAAAAACAAAAACTGTAGTGAGAATTAACATAAGCAATGTGTACATTGACACTTGTCATTTAGGTTTTTTTTTTTCTAAAAACATGAAACAATGGCATCAGACTGCCATTGTTTGAGTTTTTGCCATCATGCAAAGATTCATTAAGCAGTCAGAAATAACAATTTGTTTTTTTTATATGGTAGTTTTAATGAATAATGTTGATACATTACGTGTCAAGGTGACCAAGTATATCTAGACTTAGCATGTTAGTGATAAGTTTCAAGTTATTACTTCTCAATTAGCACCTCAAATAATTTCTAGATTTATTACTGTAGTTACTATATATGACAATACTTGTAAGTTAACAAGTGCTGGCCAATATTACGCATAAAGAATAAATGTTGCCATAAGGCAATAATAATAATAATAATTTTATTTTCAGACAAGACATCCATAGCATTGTTAGTAACATTTGTTCACTTATATATCTAGATTAGTTATAATTATTTAACTTATTAATTAATTACGAGGAATATTATTTAATATTATAAATGGGAGTCCTGTCCCCCATATGTATAATGTTCCTGTGTTTTACAACTGGGCAGTCAACTTTCTCCAATATACTATTCACGAGGCTGTTGGCACTATCCCTCACTCTGCGCATCACTGATGCTACTCGCTTCCGTAGTATTGCGCTAAAACCGTCGACATTGGCATCCATGAACATACCTGATGCGCTACAGTATCGTGGTAGTCCCAACAGCATCCTGAACGCATTATTGTATTGTACACGAAGGGCGTTTAGCGATTTTTGGGAATATTTGGTCCAGAGACTACAAGTATAAAATGTCTGACAATGCAGCCAGCCCTCTAGGTAACTTACCCCCTGATGGTGACTTGAGACAATATTTTATCGTTAATTTTTACGGTTTTTGCCTAGCATTACATTTGTATGGTATTAGTATCATGTTGTTAAAAATAAATCATCCGAAAGACTTAAATGTAACATGTGACAACTATGTATGTAGTTTAATGTGTAAAAACATGAATGTAATAAAAATATACTATGATGGTGACAAAACAATACAACCTGACGGTATGCAGCCACCTTAGCCTATTGAGGTTTGTGACTGGAGAAACCATTTTTTATTTCTTTTTTTTTATTTGGGAGTTGTGCATAAGGCAAGGGCGATCAGTTAGGATGTGTGCAGGTGTCTCCTTCGCTTCGAGGCAGAGTCACCACCTTGTGTCACTCAGTCCTAGCGTGTGTATGTGCTTATTGCCATGCGGCAACTAGAGCGGTCGCTCCACTCGCTCTACCCTAGATCCGGCCCTGTGTGTACTTACTTGCAACCATAAAGTGTGGTGAAATCAATGAGTCCCTTTATTACAAGGAAGCCATGTTTGGCAAAATAGCTCTTTTCTTCTTCTGACAAAGTGTACGTTTCTGGCACTTCAGCAAATACACTGAAACAATTCATATGTAGGTTTATTACAATAGTTCTCTATACAATCATTCGATAGTATTCAAGAAGTTAACGGGACAAGCTAAAAGTCTATACCTTCTTACAATAATAATTACATATAATGTTATATAACAAGATTAAGTTAACATAAAACAAGAACAAAAATATAGTTAAGTAAGGTGTCTTCGGGTAATTGCGAATGTCGGATAATTCCGAAAATGACAAATTCTTGTCTAACTAAGCGATTTTGTTGCACTACCAAACGTCAACAAAAAATTTAACATTTCTTTTCGATGATGACGATGAGATGCAATAAAATCGCTTAGTTGGGCTGGATTTGTTATTTTCGTAATTATCCGAAGACACCTTATAACAAAAACAAACTAATTTAGAATAATTGTCAGTAAACTTAGCAACTTACTTATTTGGTACAACTTTAAAATCCATTATTATTCCGATCGCGTGTTTAGGATAGTTTTATTTTTTGAATTTCGAATGTTGCACCTTAACTTTTTCGCAGTTATGTTTACGATGATGTTAACCAATGCGAAAGACTCAAACATTTACAGTTGTTTGTCACAGGAACGTATTAATAGCCCGGTATCAAAACAATTAATCATCTATAGATAAGAGGCACAGGATACTGTAATAAACCATTGGTTGTTGCTTGCAGTAGTTTGCAATTGTAATATCTGTACCTATGCTTCTAATTAAAATTAATCTAAGGGGCTACCGCGACTGAAAACGAAGTTCGAATATCTCCCTCTCTATCGCACTTGCTAATTCCTGCGACAGAGAAGGAGATATTCGAACTTCGTACGTTTTCGTTTCGCGGTAGCCCCTCTACTTTGATTGACGTCTCCAATATTGACATGACATTGACAACTCTTGACATAACTCTGTGGATGCGTTCAAGATGTAATTATTTCGTACGGTACCAAAATTAGAGTTAACAAACAGAGGGGTTACCGCGACTGAAAACGAACGAAGTTCGAATATCTCCCTCTGCCGCACGAATTAGCAAGTGTGACAGAGAGGGAGATATTCGAACTTCGTTCGTTTTCGGTTCGCGGTAGCCCCTCAGGTTGGCTGTAGCAATGTAATTGATTGAAACTATCAATGCAACTTACATATATATTTTATGAATATACTGTCAAGATATCATCAAATATTTTTTTCATAAAAACTTTGTCTTGGGCGATCTGGGTTAGTATAGGTACACACTCAAATAGCTCAGGAGTGCTACCGCGAACGGCATTCGAAATTTTCCCTCTCTGTCGCACTTGCAAGTTTGCACATAAGTGAGACAGAGAGAGACAACTTCGTTTGTGGTTCGCGGTAGCCCCTCAGAGGGCGTACTCCGAACTTCGAAATCCGACCTTCGTATTGTGCCGTCCCTTTCACTCTCGTGTTATACACTACATGAGTGAAAGGGACGGCACGATACGAAGTTCGGATTTCGAAGCTCGAAGTAGGCCCTCAGGCGCCGAGCCTGGGGCGCTACCGCGAACAGCAAACGAAGTTTTCCCTCTCTGTCACACTTACGTCCGAACGTCCAAGTGCGACAGAGAGCGAAAACTTCGTTTGCTGTTCGCGGTAGCGACCCTGAGGGGCTACCGCGAACCGAAAACGGACGAAGTTCGAATATCTCCCTTTCTGTCGCTCTTGCTAATTCGTGCGATTCGTGTTCCGCATTTTTATTTAGGATTTGAAGGGATGTTGAACACTAATTGACTTACTAATATGAATGTACCAAATTGCTAGTAGACTAACATATAATTGTTTTTCTTTTCTTGATTAGATTTGTAAGAAATGGTACTATACAAATAATATGCCTATAAACATATTTTTATAACATTACTCATATGCTCATATAGAAATACATTAAAACATTACATTAATTAAGTTACAGATTCACTGGCGAAAAAAAAAAATAGCCTCTTCGTACTCTGGTATTTTGGCTACAGAAAACAAAATTTAGGTCCTTTAACATTTTCTCTGCTAAGCTTTTCGTAGCGCTACCCAATTTCCTCTACATACGGGGAATCGCATGTTATCAGGTCTACGAGCAGAGAACTCCCAAGTAGAGTTCTTGGCACTGAAAGTGTTAATTGTAACTAAACAACCCTTTTGGGTACTTAAGTACCTAGTCCAGAAACAAAGAATGCAAAATTGTAGATAACTTAGGAAATTAAACTTTCTTGCAGTTCAAATATCTCTAACTCTATCTTTGTATATCCCATGTGTGTATCTTACATACACGGGGTACATACAAATTAAGTGTATCTACATACAAATTAATAACCTGATTTCTAAAAAAACGGGAATATCAAATAGTATTAATTAAAAAAATCTACACGAGAGAAAATAACAAAATTTCAGGAAAATTTTATTAATTTCATAGTATAGGAATCGTAAAATTAATAGTCTTTACTCGGAATAACAGAGTTGACTAAATTCTATAAAACTTTCCTTGATTTTATAAATGGTATACTAGCACCAATACGTCAGATTACTAATTACAAATGACTTATAGAAAAAACTTGAAACAAGGAGATTTTTTTGGTATTAGTAAATACTATTAGTAAAACTGATTTCTAATCGTTAGTATAATCTCCTGGTCTTGGGATTCAGTAAAATTTTCATCATCATCATTCATCATCATTTTCAGCCTGTAATCGCCCACTGCTGAGCATAGGCCTCTCTTCGAGTACGCCACTCGTCCCGGTGCTGAGCCAGTCTCATCCAAGAGTGACCCGCGATCTTCCTAATATCGTCGACCCATCGAGCCGGTGGACGCCCGACGCTCCTTTTACCACTAAGTGGCCACCAGTCTGACACAATTTTGGTCCACCTGCCATCACTCTGCCTGGAAAGGTCCTTTGGTCCTGCCCAACTCCATTTGAGTTTGGTAATGACATATCCGACGTCACGCACTTTTGTGCGGCGTCGGATCTCGGCATTCCTCACCCGGTCTTGCAGTCTAATGCCGAGCATGGCGCGCTCCATGGCTCTCTGTGTAAACTTTTACTAATTAGTAAAATTTTACTAATGATTAATAGTTTTTACTTGTTTCTACTAATTTTTTTTCTCTGTGTGTATGTTTAGTAGGTACATAGACAGTCGGAACAACAAGTCCAAGAACACATTGAAGCGTCATAAAAACTAGGAAATAATAACAAGTCTTGCACAACTAGTTAACTGCTAAACAGTCGTAAATTTTATCTTTGGACCGGTTATTATTTTATAGTTTTGCTGGACGCAGATTGAGATGATAAGTTTTATGGTGGGTACAGTCGGCTCCATAAGTAGCTGCACACTGGGGACTTAGATCAATTTTTTACTTTACCGTGGACGTCCACGATTTACCGTCACGATAAAACAGGGGACCTGAAATGTATGAAAATGTATGACGCTTTTATGAAATTCTTAATAAAATGGCGAAAAAAGAATAAATAATTACATAATTATAAGTCTTCAAAGTTTTAAAAGAGGCATACTCTGTCCCTTTTCCGCAAAATGCACTTTTTAGGGTTCCGTTTCGCCATGTCCGTCCGTCCGTTCCCCGCTTTGCCCAGTAACCGTTAGCACTAGAAAGCTGTAATTTGGCATGGCAAAATTTTTTTTAGGGTACCTCCCCTACATGTAAAGTGGTGGTGCAATTTTTTTTTGTTTCAAACCCCATCGTGTGGGGTATCGTTGGATAGCTTTTTCAAAAATATTATAAGGTTTCTAAAAGCATTTTTTGATTCAAGAATAGGTTGGCGTGATATTAAGCTTTGAAGTGATAATTTTTGCTATGGTCAAGTGTCCCCCCCCTGCTAGCTAAACTCTGGCTACTAGGCATGTGAAAAAAATCATGGTAGTAGTATATACGACGAATTTAAAAGGAAAACTATCACAGCTAAGTAGACATTACCGTAAAGGGCAAAAATATGTATACAACACAACATCTCAAAAAAGTACATCATCAGTACTAAGATCAGTAGAAACCCTTCTACGGGTCCGTAATTCCGCATATGACCGGTGACGTGATGGACGGGCAACTACGGAGCCCTACACTGCGTGGCCCGACCACTTGGCCGGTTTTATTGAAACGATCGTCATTTACTATGGCGCTCGTGGTCAATGACGTCATTGATCTGTCGCGCTTTCTCTCTAACCAGCAACATTAAAACGGTTGTAGTTTCGTTGTTTTTTGAGATATTTGAATAGGATTTTCACCATTTGGCATATTTTTTTGCCCGTTTCGTTTGACGTACTCAATGAGTCAAGAACCCTATTATATTTTTGTCTCGTATCGTCAGTTTTTAGGGTTCCGTAGCCAAAATGGCAAAAACGGAACCCTTATAGATTCGTCATGTCCGTCCGTCTGTATGTCACAGCCGATTTACTCGGAGACTATAAGCACTACAATTATGAAATTTGGTAGGAAGGTGTATTCTATGAATCGCTACATAAAAGTTATGTGAAATTACAAAAAAATATTAAATTAGGGGGGGGGGGGGCAGTCCATACATGTAAGAGGTGGATGAAAAAAAAAATTTCAACTCACATAGTCGTGTGGGGTATCGATAGATAGGCCTTTAAAAATGATATGGAGGTTTCTAAAAAACTTGTCCATTTAAGTCAATCATTGGTGAGATATTAGCTATCAAAGTCATAGAAAAGTCGTGTTCCCTCCCCTCTAATTTCCAAAACATAAAGTTTAAAATTCTGAAAAAAATTGAGGTGTCGCGCATTAGTAAAGACTTTCAACGATTTTTGGTTTGAACAATATAGGTTTTACGGTTTTTGAGTTTTCGCTTAAAAACTGTCTTGCTCAAACCAAAGTGCCGTGAGTTCCCTATGAAGATACGACTGTTTTAGATTCAATGTATTTGATAGTGATTTTAAATGTGGTAGGTGTTGGTACGGAACCCTTCATTGTGCGTGGTCCGACACGCACTTGGCCGGTTTTTTTAGATCAAGAGTTAATAAAGGCTTTCATTGATTATAACCTTCTTTCTAATTATAGTCAATCTCTGAGGCTATCATCAAGTAAAAGGACATTGTTCAATACACGTACCAAACACGTAGCATGAATACAAATTTAATGGTGGTCTCTTACAAAACACAACGTATGTTAGTATGGAACTCAAAGAGACATATGGCGTTCTTTCTCGAAGGGTAAACAAAGCGTTGCCAACAATTTAATTGTCATACAAATGCACGCATGCATGTGTTAGTTTGATGGTTCTATGTACGGTTCTTTACTATTTTGTAAGTTTGTACTCAAATTATAGTATACTAGCTTTTGCCCGCGACTTCGTTCGCGTGAACTTCTACTGACTATTCCTTCCCCTTGGTAGATAAATTCTGCGAGTTAGGTTATAAACTATTTAACTTTGAGTTACTCACTCGAAAACTCAAACGTTTTTACGTCTCGAAGTTACCACCTTACAATATTTCTTATTTATATAAATTTATTTGTATGTTGGTAATAGGTACTGGCTAAGTAAGTCAGACGTTAAATATGCATTTCATTGCAGCCTATATACGTACTAATTATTTTTGATGATTTCTTATACTATGTAACAAAACACTAATGACGGCTAAGAAACTACCACATCACATCCATGTAGCATAGTGGTGTCATGGTTGGATGTTGCATACGAGTACATACGTTCTTGTTCGATGACGTTATCCAACTACCTACTTTCCGAGCCTTAGTAGTGACATGCTCCATGTAGCGGCTACAGGGGAAGACATACGAGTATTATGCTTGAATCTAACAAATAATTAGATGTTTGTTGTAACGTGTTAGGAGTCTCAACCACCCAACACGTGTAGTTCAGTATAACCCAAGATCTGTAATGAGCTACAACAATATGACACTTTCTACTTGCAGTGAAAACCCTGGGCACATGTCTCTACGCATTATCCTTCTGTATGAAAATTAATTTAATACTTCTAGTTTACTAAGAAAATCGTTTTCATATGTAATTGTTACTTTACTAATAAAAACACGTTTACAAAAGTTTTAAGCACCCTCTCAAAATATCTGTAAGAGATTCTCTCTTTATCGAGTGGTGTGGGTTGTGATACCATACCACTCGATAAAGGGAGGACGGGATTTACGTTCCGTTTTCGGTCAGTCATGTAATAAATAGCGTAACATACGGCAAAGGAGTTTCCATATCCAAACTCTACCTATTGGTACACGTCTAATTTGATCGAAGAAAACCACCGACTTACCAGACGCGACACGCAAACAATAATACCACAACCGAGCGAGACCGTCATATACATTTTTGTATAAGAGCGACAGAGAATTACAGGTCATTTGTTGTCCCTGTCATAGTTTAATTTTTTTTGTCGAGCACAACTTATATTACTGTTGTGCCCAAATAGATCAGACAAGCGATTATGGTAAACCGGCAGCCATTTTAAACCACTTCTTAATTTATCTGACCTTTTCTGTCACTCTTGGTGGCCCGCGTATAGGATCTCTTTAGAAACATATCTCTAAGAAGAAAACAACATCTTTATGTCTTTCAAGATAAAAACATATTAATAAAACAATGTATCAATATTTAATGCCCTTTAATTGTTATAACGTTGGTAGAATCTCTCCGAGTCTAATAACCACTGCGTACCTTAATTTCATCAACATAACATTAATATTAGCGTCAGTCCGCTCTCCAAAAAGACGTTGATTCAATGTATTAGTACTAGGTATTGCTTATTCTGTGGCTAATATGCTTAAACCAGATATGAGCGGAAGAAACTCGCCGGAGGGGCTTCCAGTTTAAGACTAGCTTTACCCTAAAAAATATCGAAACGGTGGCCGAGGTTATATAAGTTTTTTCTGGTTTAGCAATAAATTAAGTATTGAATCCTCTAACATTTTTTTTTGTAGTTGCTATCCTCTATAGCGACTTCTTTTTATCATTTCAATACTTATATATTATATAGTAAGCCATGCATGAATACACCTTAACAATAGGTACCATTTAAATGCGGGGCGTAGTAAATATTAACAAAGACGACAAATAATATTTTGTTTAATAAACGCTCGGCTTAGAATAAGCGCCTGTGAAGACAGGAATGTATGTCCTCTTGTCCAGTATCATGAACAAGAAAGGCTTGTTAGCTGTGAACGTCTCCGGTAACCGTCTGGACTGGAACTCGGCACCTGACACGGCAGCAGCTACAGTTCCTTCCTCTGTAACCTCTATATCAGCCTTCTGCAATATGTTGGATATATAACAATTGTAGTCAGATATGTAAGGGAACTCAGCAGTCTGCTCAAACATCGACTTTAAACCCATATCAACGAGCAGTTCTTTAAGGTTATCCAGTTGGGAAGTGATCTTGAAGCGCGGGATCTGAACCTGGACAGCGTCACGGCCGCTCTGGTTGAAGAGGTGGTAGATAGACTTTATGCTGACGTCCTTTAGGAGGTCTATGACTTTAGCGACGGAGCCAGATTGGTAAGGAAGGAAGATAAGCATGGAGAATCGACTTCCATCTCCGTAGGGGAGATCCAACACTTTAGCTTGCACCTGATCCACGGCAGCCACGTCGTAGTGACCCATGGAGTACATCAAGTTCACGTCTCCGTCAGAACTGCCTCGTTCATTATAAAACGCGCTGATCTCAGTTTCCGAAGGCTCAAACGGAATCTTCCACAAACCTTTGAAGTACACAGCGTCGAGTAACAGCAAAAAAACACCTTCGATGTCACTTGGGCTGACGACTTCTTGGATGGTGTTGTGGGTAGCCTCGCTAACAAGGTTGTTGATGGTTGAAGCCACAGTCTCGTAGCTGTCGAAAGGCATAATCTTGACTTCACAAACGCCCGTATTTGACAGTTTCCTTTGGAAAGCCTCGTGCAATGAGATAGACTTGTCAACAAAGAGCGTAGAGCTTCTCTCTAAGGTGGTGTTTGGATCGGAAATTGCGATTCCACTCACGATTTCCAAGTATTTATCGTTGAAGCACTGATGGAAGTGGAGATGGAGGACTCGCTTCATTTCTCTGAGTGTTTCGTCTTCTGCTCCTAAAGACGCCGTTGTCAGGACGGTCCATAGCGACAACGGTGACGTCACAAAGTGGTTCTCGGTCTCGTGGCCGACTCTCTCGATTAAATCCAAAGAGAAGTCGTAGACCGCGCGGGTGAATTTAGGAGTAGCCTTTTCAATCGTACATTGCCCTAATATTGAAGGCACAAAGATGGCCAATAATAAGTATAAAGTGGCCATTTCAGTTGGCGGCTAACGAATGAATGGTCACACATACTCTTTGTTTTTATCGCCTGAACTTTGATAAAGGGTCACGGAGTTTGGTATGAATTCCGATTGTACAATGTTTATTCGTCTGATGTTTTTTTTCTTTTAATTGTACCCAATAAGTACTTACAACTTATCATAAGATACCGAACGACCTGTCGAGATTCAAGTTTCAAAATACCTATGACGTCGTTGGTCATTTCCATATTCTCACTGGTATGTCTACATTCTTTAAATTCAGAATGACTGAGACATGAAACCAAAGCGGTATCCTAGGAACATCTCCAGTACCAATGGAATTGTGGCCGAAATGTCAAATGTAAGCGGAACTTGTAAACAGTGATAAAACACAACAATCAGAAATTATGCAATTTTATAAATTTATTTTCTTAATTTGATCTCACGGGAACTTAACTGATTGAGGAATTGATTTTTTGTCATACGGGTAATGTAGGGTCACTTCACTTAGCGCTGTATTGAAATAAATAAACTTTATTCTGCAAGTGGACCGCAATGGCACTTATACAACTCAAAAACTACTAGCGATTCTCAAGAGACCACTGCGTGCCACTGCCGAGAAGAAACGCCGAAAGAAACTCGTCAGTCAGTCATTAGATCCAAAAACATGCTCAACTTACTTTCTTTTGTAATTAATTAGCGACCCGCCCCGGCTTCGCACGGGTGCACTATTTAATGGATGTTATTATACATATAAACCTTCCACTTCAATCACTCTATCTATTAAAAAAAACCGCATCAAAATCCGTTGCGTAGTTTTAAAGATTTAAGCATACATAGGGATATAGGGATTAGAGACAGAGAAAGCGACTTTGTTTTATACTATGTAGTGATTATATTTGTATCTTAAACCGAATACGTATATTAATATACTTTAGTCAACAATCAGCGTCTATGCACAACGAATCGACGGTCCGATCGAGAAACTACATTAGAAAATTCCTTCCTTCTACTTAAGAGTTTACTACTCTTGTTAGTGGAGCAATCGCCAGCCGTTTCTGTCCTCTGCTATCTCCTTTACTCCCTGATATGACATGACCTTAACCTTCACTTTTATTTGCTCGAAGTAGTTTCTTTTTGGCTTTCCTCTTCCTCTCTTTCCTTCAATCTTCCCTTCTATAAGGGTCATTGTCAGATTTAGATTCGCGTCTTTTCGGTGGACATATCAAAAGTTAAGGGTTACAAGCCTTAATTTTGTATTGGTCTAGTAACCCGCATAAACAGTGTCTCCGTTGCTATAAATCCATGTACTAAAAACATAACTAACATGCACATAAACCGTTAACTATTGACCACCGAAGGGACGATTTTTGTTTTTGCATCTGACAATGCCCCATAATGGTCTTAAGGAAAAGGTAATGTTTTAGCAGATGACCCATCATTATTCCTCTCCTATTCTCTATGGTTATATTTGTCTCTTTTCTTTTATTCTTTGCTGAAAATTCTTTGATAGAAAATTAGCAACTCTTAAAAATGTAGTGCCCCAATAATGTTGGTTAAGCTTTCATACCGACGCAGCTCAGATGCGTCAGATGCCAATGATATTCAATCTGGAGAAATCTCTGAAGAAAAATATGGTGGGGAAACCTTTTTTTTAACCTGACTGTCGCTTTATAGGCCGGGCCCAATAAAGCAATAGGAGTGCGCGGTTGGAGAGTAGCCTGGGGAAATTCCAGGGGAAAACCTCCAGCACGACCACGCGTGTGGTTTGGAACACTGGAATACTCTAAGAGTTTGCGCTCCGGTGAGATTGGTTGAGCGGTTTCAACCGCTCAGATTCGGATCTGAGGTGTGAGTGGAATCGAGCTACTGGGAGTTTTGTTGCTGATTCACTATACCTAGCCTAGCTGAGAAGAGTCCAGCAAGAACCTCAGCTAGGCCCGACCTGGGTCGGACTGACTCTACCCGGTGTGCGGCGGGACGGGGACACAACCGGGAAATCGTTAGGAGGGTGAGCTACGATCATATGACAAAAAACATACCATTCGAACCAGTATTTACAGACGATGAAATGTGTGTATGGGACCAACTACAATCACAGCAACACAAAAGACGAAAATGAGAGGTAAAGTACAGCATAGCTAACGAGCACTTAAAACGATCCATACTGATTGACACGCAGGCGTAACGTCACGTCTGTGTGGCCTCGTACTACCGTTGTATGGAAAAAAACTTGCCGCTTTTGTCGTGAAATATCGCGTTTAGGTACTTAGTTGCCATACGACCGAGTACAGAGTTGCCATCACTAGGTACTACTGATAATAATAAATATTAGAGGACAATCTTACACAAATCGACCTAGCCCCACAGTAAGCTCAAGAAGGCTTGTGTTATGGGTACTAGACGACGATATATTTAATAGATATAAATACTTAAATACATAGAAAACATCCAAGACTCAGAAACAAATATTCATGCTCATCATACAAATATTTGCCCTGACCGGGATTCGAACCCAGGACCGTCAGCTTCACAGGCAGGTGCACTACCCACTAGGCTAAACCGGTCGTCAAACTACTACTGCTAATTATTTATCAATGACGTGTAAATTGGTTTTACAAATAAATTATCTTTTTTAGGGTTCCGTAGCCAAAATGGCAAAACGGAACCTTTATAGATTCGTCATGTCCCTCCGTATGTCACAGCCGATTTACTCGGAGACTATAAGCACTATAATCATGATGGTAGGAAGGTTTATTCTATGAACTGCTACATAAAAGTGATGTGAAATTACAAAAAAATATTAAATTAGGGGGGCAGTCCATTGTAACCGGTAGATGAAAAAAAAAATTCAACGCACATAGTCGTGTGGGGTATCGATAGATGGGCCTTTAAAAATGATATGGAGGTTTCTAAAAAACTTGTCCATTTACGTCAATCATTGGTGAGATTTAGCTGTCAAAGTCAACTCTTGGATGTGTGACCGTTTTGAGTGGTCTTTAACTGAGCGCTCCCGTGCTTTAGAAGGCACGTTAAGCCGTTGACCCCGGCTGATATCTATGATAGCAATCGTTAAGTCAAGTTAGAGGCCTTCTGACGGCTTGGGAACTTCTAACAGTCAAGTTGCCCCCCTCACTTGACAAGCTTAAGTAAAGTCTAGTTACCCCTCAAAGTCAAAGTCAAAGTCAAAGTGATTTATTTGTAAACATAGGTAATACAATATATGGCGGTAGGTACAAAATATGTGCTCTGTTTCGCCTTTAGGCATACAAATTCATTTTTAAATTACTATTAGATAACATCAAAAACAAAAATAAAAACAAATTACTTATAATTAATAAAATAAAAAAGTCAACGTTACAATAAATTATTAAATAAAAAATTAATTTAACTTGTCCAAAAAATAATCCGCTAAAGATATTATTCTTTGCAAGTCAAGAGTTTGGTGAGGTTCATTTTAAACAAATGTACTGGCGTCCTTCTTAATGTGATTGGTAATTTATTGTAAATTTTGCTGGAAGAACAGAACAGGCTTTGTCGCATAAGGGCAGTGCGAGAAAATACTAAGCAAAGATTCTGAGACCGGTAGGTTTCTTTATTGAACACTTCACCACCCTCGGGTTGGAAGGTCAGATGGCAGTCGCTTCCTTAAAACTAGTGAATACGCCAAATCTTGTGATTATAGGTGTCCCCGGGCATCCTTCAGGATGCAACTGTAGGTACTGGGATAATGCTAGGACGATAATGAAATAAGTTCACCATTTAGAGTCTGCTTAAGTTTACATTGAGTTGTTATTGTTGTATTGGTTTCCGCTGGTAAAAACATTAATGTGGCACAATGCAATTGGATGAATTTTTCTTTTTATGTTTTCAATCTTGTCACAACTGATCTCTTTAGTTTTAGTTCATGGGATCCACTGAAAATCAGCGTTGTTGCACTCTGTGCCTCGACACATGCTGAGTGGACTCCTTTTTTGTGACAACACTGTATATCTCTTAGATTTAAGCCTTTTGTAATGTAATTTATTATGTTGTTGTTGCAAAATAAAAATGTATTCTATTCTATTCTAAGAGAACAATTTGTATAGAAAACTCCCGTCAACTCACACCTCAGATTTGGTTTAAACCGCTCAACCAATCTCACAGTAGCGCAAACAGAGTATTCCAGTGTTCCAAATCACACGCGTGGTAGTGTCGAGGGTTTCCCCTGGTTTTCCCCAGGCTACTCTCCAACCGCGCACTACTATCGCTCTATCGCTTTGTTGCAGTGTTGCCAGATGGTTACATTTCTTACATTTTTGGTAACTTTTTACCGGCTCGCGTAACATGTAAGTAACTTCTGTTGTAAAGGAAATTTTCGTAACTTTTGAGAATAATGAAACTGTATTTAAAAAGAAAGGTCACTTGTATCTAACCGAGACAATTTATAGGCTTCCATACAGAAAAGGTGACAAAATAACTTACATGGGAAGACTCTGTCAGTCCGTCTGTTGCAACTATGTATGACATTTGAGATACCACACATCAGCCTGACGTTATTCTGTCACCGAACTCGCCGAATTGTAGCTGTATATCGCTACTCACTTCTTAGAATCGAAAGTTTTGATAAGCAATAATGAAAAATGTAAAAAATGTAACTTTCGCATCAAAAATGTAACTTTTCAAGAAAAGAAACCTAATTTTTGTACCAAGGGCCCTGGCAACACTGCTTTATTGGGCCCGGCTTGTAAAGCCACAATTATTTACATTTTGCATTTAATTTTAGAATGTAATAATTAGGAGACAAAATATTCTTAAATCCTCTGCGTTGGAGAAAAGGTTCAAATTTGATATCCACATTTCGAATGCAGTACACGAACACCGTAATTTTCACAAAATCCGATTACGTTGAACTGCGGAATCTAAATTCAACTTTATTTTTACTAGTCAAGGTGATTATTTGCAGAGTTAAGATTGTTTCAAAATTACGACGGAATTTTAATTCAATTCGTAAGTTGTATGACTTGTAGTGATTTTGAACTTTGAACTTTATTATCGGGGATCAAGATACCTCACATTGCACTGTCCTGTTATTCGCAAATTTGATAACGATGGAATCTGTCGAATTATGCGATTTGTCGTTTGAAATAATTAGCAGATAAGTGTCAATACCTCGGCTTTCCTGTTACTCACTGCTATTTTAGACGTGGTAGTTATTTTATAGGTATAAAACTATATCTTTACCCTAACCGCTAATAACTCGAGCTATTCATAAAAAATGACCGCGGTAGACTAGCTTGAGTAAGAAAGATTCTGCATGTCTGGCTGATGTCCGGCTGGTACATACGAACGCGTTTGCTTTTGGTCTCAATTTGTATGGCAAAAAATAGTTATATATATACCAATAAATACCGCCAAAGGCCATCAGAGGCGCTGCTCGCGTTGCCATACAAATTGAGACTAAATGCAAACGCGTTCGGTTGTGTTTTGTTTCGAAAAACTTATACTAGAGGCACAGGACGCATATGTCAATAGATTCTCTTGAAATTTGTCAGCGGGTTCGTTAAAAATTAGGTACATAGATTTTTTTTGTCTATTCAGTATTTTGGATTTTTTTTTTAAATATCACTCGCGACCAGGGTTCGAAAGGATAATTATCAATGATAATTATCTTGATAATTATCGTGATTTTTATGCTTTGATAATTATCAATTTGATAATAACTTAAAATTGTAAATTCGGCATGAGTGTTAAAAAAATACGTGCGTGCGTAATTATTAACGGCCACGGCATCAACTGCAGCTTTAGAAAGATGTTTTATCGACTTTTGGCCTAGTGCAATCAAAGCTTAGAAATAGATTGGGAAATGAAAAAGCTTCTAAGCTCGTATTCCTTTTTAAATTTTACAGTCAAGAAAAAAAGGCAAGCAAGGAAGACAAAGGTTTTAGTTGGTTCTTGCCAGAATATAATCGAAAATTAAATTTTTATTAACAGTTTGATTTATCAAATGTCTTAAATGATTATTATAATTTGTTATACTTATCATGATTAATTGATTATATTTTAAAGGTTAATAAAAAACTAGTAAAATATTGTATAGCAACTATTTATTTTAAAACAGCCTAAAACACCATAATCTTTTATATATTAGTACAGAGTACAGTCTTTATTGGTAAAAATACATTTTACAGGTCATATCATACATAGGAAAATAAATTTAACTAATAAAATAACGTATACTACCCTACCCATAAGAGGGATAATTATCGCGATAATTATCAAAGACCATAATTATCTTGATAATTTCGACAATCGCCGTGCAAAATAGGATAACATATTTTTCTCAATTAAAGCTGTTAGGCCAAAAAAGTTCGACACTAAAAAACAACGCGTGAACATTCGCCAGATGTGTGATAAACCTTTGACATCCGTAGATAATTGATTTAATTTAGGTCACTGTATTAATTGTTTATTTGGCACTTAGCGTGTGTGAAAGGAAGCGCGAGTCAAATATAAAACTGATTCCAATTGAATATGTTTAGAGGAATGTAAATCATTTTTAGGTTAGGCTTTCTAGTAAACTTTAACAAGGTAAAACATTATAGTTATGTAGATGGTATGTGACTCTTCTTGTCCAGTCTGTTATAGGCCTTGGTACTCCGAACTTCGAATTCCGAACGTCGTATCATGCCGTCCCTTTCACTCTCGTGCTATACTCTATATGAGTGAAAGGGAACACATCCTCTCTACTTTCTTAAGAGTGACAATGCTGGTTGACTGACCGCTCTCTTTCCGGTGACTATTGATAAGTAATACGACCTTACGCCCGTTGTATTAAGATCGTTTTAGACATTAGTAGTTTGTAGTTATTATTGGGAACCAAACTAAACCAACAAAAGCGGAGCGTGGATCCTCTCGAGCGATGCTACGGAACTGCAAAATTGATTAGGTATACATGCGGCCTGAATAACGGTGTTTCTAATTCTGCTGCCAACAGCCTCACGGTACAAGCGTTGCTCTAAAGTTAATAAACATACGCAAGACAGCCCATTATCTAATCTCAAGATGCTAATAAACTAAATTTTATCATGAAAATGAAACAGTAAACACATTCTAAACGCGGCGAAAGAATGCGTTGTGCGTAGGGCATGAGGCATCGAGCGTTCAAAAACGCTATCGCATCCTTGTGTTATATATACAATAACAACAGTTCTCTGAGTCAGTGAACAACGGCGTCTCTTTCAACGCGGTCCGAAAATGAGGCTCGCAATTTTGCTAAGTTTTTTCTGCTATTCGCTAGCTAAGAACTGCGATGAACGCGCCGCGATCGCGTATTATAAGAAGCCTATCTATGAGTTTTCAATCGGGCTCTTGGACAGAGTGTCGCAGGAAACTGACGGCCATTTCGTCTGCTCACCGATAACTCAGTGGTTGCAGCTGGTGAACCTCGCGGCCGGCGCCCACGGAGCCACCCTCAAGCAGCTCTGGAGGGTAACAGGACACGGGAAGCCTTGCATGCAGAAGACTCTGCGGAAGATCCTCAACAACATGTACGGGGAAGTGAAGGGCAACTACAAAAGCCAGAGTTTAGTGATGGTGGACAAATATTTAGCGGTGAACAAAAACTTCAAAAGAAAATTGGAACAATCCAACACAGTTAAAGTGGCTTCCATAAACATTGATACGCCTTACGATTCTGCTGAAAAAGCAAACGAGATTATTGAAGAAGCTACTGGTATAAAGAACAGTATAGATCCGTTCGAGTTTAATATGAGTTCTCTTTTTCTGGCCGATGTAGCGAAGTTCAAAGCGGCGTGGAAGCAACCATTCGATCCAGTGTTCACCACACGAGAGCCTTTCTACCATGGTGAAGTGAAAGCGGGCGAAGTCAGAATAATGTCACAGATAGATTATTTCAACTACACGAAATTGAACACTATTCACGCTGAAGTTGTGGAATTGTCGTGCATTGACGAGAAGCGTTCGCTGCTCATATTTCTACCAACAAAAGGCACTATCAAAGATCTCTTTTTCCACATGAAACAGATACGGATAGCGACCCTATTCAACCTTTTTAGAATATCAAAAAAACAGCTGGTTTACTTGAGACTGCCTAGGTTTAAAATTAACAGTGAAATTGTGAATATACCTGAGATGATCCACGATATGGGTGTGTCTAATATTTTCGGTCCAAGCAATGGTAACCTTAAAGGTATAAGTGAGTTTCCGATACAAGTAAATAGGATGAAGAGTGTAGCTGAGATAGTGGTGACGGAGGAAGGAGTGTCGGCTGAGATAGCCCAATCGCTTATTAATCCTGAAGTGTCTCCCATAAAATTTGAAGTTAATAGGCCATTTGCATTTATGCTAGTAGATAAGGTGACAGAAATCGTGCTGTTTGCGGGCGTTTACTCCACTCCTTCAGTTTACTAAAAGTAAAAGTCAAAAGTAATTTATTTGCTAGAATATCAGACAAGCGGATGTTAATAATGATAATATTCGCACAATGTATTCTGCCTGCTACTGGGCATGCAAATTATACTACAATTAAAATTAAAATGTTAAGAGTTAAGTTAAAGGTTAGTCAAAATTTAATTTAATTATTACGGGAGATCTAATAAATATCAGGCTTACAATCTAAACATTCTTTACGAATTATTCCTTACGAATTTGACTATATTATACATATATGTGATAATCCACATCGAAAGGGACCTTATGGCGGCAGGCGCTTACGTTACACCTATTCACTATTGTATTGGAATAGCGGCAATAAAGGCGTAAGTGCCGGCCGCCAAAAGGTCCCTTTCGATGTGGATTATCACATATAATGAGGGTGTTGTCATTATACCTAGTAATGTGAATAGCTGTCGCGCTGGTGGGTCAGGGGGAGCGCGTGCTATTATTCTTACTGCTCATGTACTGCTCGCTTCTGCAGCACAAAAACACGGCGCCATTCGGTACTCGACACTGTAGTTACAGAGTGGAAAAGCGCTTCGTATCGTGCTGTCCCTTTTACTCATATAGTGTATAGCCTCCTAAGACCCCGCGTCCTATATAAAGGGCAAAATATGGTCAACGGAAAATAAGTTAAATTTTGAAGTAATAGAGTTGCATTTGTTTTGGTTTGATTGATTTGACATAAAATAAAATTCAAATTTGCAATCGGAACTGTTAGGTTCAAATTCGATTGTATTTTTATTTGTATGGTGGGTCTCAGGAGGTTAGCACGGAGTAGGGCCATGGTTTTTAGTGTTCCGTAGCCAAAATGGCGAAAACGGAACCCTTATAGTTTCGTCATGTCTGTATCTCACAGCCGATTTACCCGATAAGCACTACAATTATAAAATTTTAGTAGGAAACTGTATTCTATGAACTGCTACATAGAAGTGATGTGAAATTAAATTACAAAAAAAAATATTAAATTAGGGGAGGCACTCAATACATGTATCCGGTGGATATAACAAAAAAATATATACGCACAACTGTCAAAGTCATAAAATTTGTCCATCCCTCTAATTTCCAAACTATGAAGTTAAAAATTGTGAAAAAAATTGAGGTGGTGTGCATTAATCAATACTTTCAACGATTTTTGGTTTAGTCAAGACAGGTTTTACGGTGTTTGAGTTTTCGCTGAAAAACTGTCTTGCCCAAACAAAAGGTCGTAAGTGCCGTGAGTTCCTTATGATTCGACCTTTTTAGATTCAATTGAAAGTGGACTAGTGGGTGTTGGTACGGAACTCTTCACAGTGCGTGCTCCGACGGTTTTTTACTTCACAACTTGACTTTGACTATTAGCTAGTGAATCGGGATTTTATCTAGTTAGATTAAGGCTAGGAATAATGTTAGCTTTTGTGTAAATACGCAAGCGTTCAACTGAGTTGTTAGAATTTAAATTGAAAAACCGTCGTATCCTTTTTATCATCTTACTAAATTATATTATGGTTTAAGTTTTACTGAAATATTGTTTGTTTCTCGCATAAGTGATTTGTAATTTTCACTACATAGTATAAAACAAAGTCGCTTTCTCTGTCCCTATATCCCTATCATTTAATCATTTAATCATCATTTATTGCATCCATGGTTTACATAGGTCTTACAATTATAATTTAAATTTTTTTTTATCCCTATGTATGCTTAAATCTTTAAAACTACGCAACGAATTTTGCGGTTTTTTTAATAGATAGAGTGATTGAAGAGGAAGGTTTATATGTATAATAACATCCATTAAATAGTGCACCCGTGCGAAACCGGGGCGGGTCGCTAGTAGAGATATAAATAAATCTGAACTGAACTGAATATACTCAGTAAAAGTAATAGACAGTGGTTAAATGCTCATTTAACCACTGTCTGAGCTGACTGAGGCTCGGTTTTATAAAAAACATAAACATAAAACATTTATTTAATTTCTTTACATATTCTAATTTAGTTTACATTCTAAGTAGCCGAAATATACATTTAGAATCTGCAAAGATTTCGTTTGCGCTAATTCCAAAGTTATGCATGGTTCCTACACTAGGCAAAGCCTGTCCCGTAGGAAACCAGATTACATCCAGGTCCCTTATGTCGGTTTGTTATGTCAAAAAATGTACTGAGTTACGGAAATTTGATCTGACATTTGGTCTAATTGATCTTTATAAAACCCGGCCTGAGTGGTCCGAGGCGCCCTCAATATAACAGTAGCGGTCAACTTAGCCCGCACGCTAAACGGTGCGTGGGCCGAGTTACTCCCGAAGGGGTATTATCCGTACTATTAGCCTCGTGAATCATTTAGTTGTAGTGAAATCAATGTAACAATAGTTATTTGATATACAAGGGTGCAAAGTTGTATTTTAACTGTGAGTGTGGAATTGAAACACGAGCTAGCCAATGGATTCTAGGATTGAACCACGAGCCAGCGAATGGATTCTATGGTTGAACCGCGAGCGAAGCGAGTGGTTCGAAAATAGAATACTGAGCGAAGCGAGTGGTTCAAAAATAGAATCCTGAGCGTAGCGAGTGTTGCAACACACGAGACGTAAAATAACTTTGCAGCCGTGTATAACACAAATCTTTTCACCTCACTAGAGCGAGGATTTTTTTTCCTCCTCGTCCTAACGTTTACAGTTGCGTCCTAAATATAGTTGTCCACTACCTAATCCCGAGATTTGGCGTAGGTACTAGTTTTATAACACAACAGCACAATATAAAATTATTGTTTCTGGACTGTCTGGACTGGCCTTTACATGTTATTACGTTTAAAAAAGTTACAAATAGCGCGTTCGGATTTCAAATATTCTTTGCACTCTTGTGGATAAAATGCAGTTTTGCTATCTGTTTTTAAAGAATAAAAAAGTAGACGTGAAAAGTATTTATCTGACCAAAACAGTGACGAAGCGTCAATAATATGATCATATTTTTATACGGCTGTTCTAAGGCAAGGCCCATTTAGAGATCTGACGAAAATACATATAAATATAAATTTTAAGAGAGCACAGCAAAATGTCATCTTGCTCGAATTTGGAGCAGCCCAACTGGGGAAGTACCTCCGCCTTGCAGAAGACCACAGCCATAATAACATTATCTACTACACAAGTATGTAGTGTTGTGTTCCTGGAGGTGAGCATGGTTGCCAGAGCTCCCGAGGATGCACTGTGTTGAGAGCGAGGGACCTAAATGTGTCCCTTCTGCTGTCAACACAGTGCATCCTCAAATCTTATAAAGGGTCACACTATGTCTTTTTTAGGGTATGTAAAAGTGTCTAGTCTAATGTAAAATCTTTAATTGAAAAGAACTCCTTCTTCAGAAGGCCGCAAACTAACGCAGGCCGCGTAACTGGCCTAGCGACCCTATATAATAACTTATTACAACAGATCATTAAAAAATGTCAAGTACCCTATTGTAACATGTCATTATTTATTTTTAGTTATAAAGTATTAAAACATGATTAAATAAATACGTTTTTAATAAACTATAGCAATAATCTCATTATTTCGACACCTTCTGCCCAGCAATAATGAGGGGTATCGCGTGTGAATTCGCCGCTAGAGGCGCTAGTGTAGGTGAGGTCCCCGAAATGTCAGATGTCACTCTTTGTGGTTGCGCTATGCGAGTTAATATCTAATTGGAACAATATGGTGAGTATTTTGCAATACCTGAGCTTGATTATGGCAAATATGAGTTACGGGTCAATGACTGTCAGTGCTTTGAGACAGTTTTGTTTTCGGAAACTTATTTCCTCCTTTTTCTGAACAAAACGGGACCGCGCTACAATGCGGGATGTTCGATATTTTTACGGTACGGTTTTAAGGTATTGAATATGATTTAAATGTAAACTTCGTTCTCATGCCCATAATAACGAATAATAATTTTTGACAGCTGGACCTTACTCGACAGTGGCGCCAACTGGTGAGCACAAAAACGATAGCCCTCATTGACAGTGCAGCAGCCACTGTAGCAAGCTACCCACAACCTGGAGGCCGCTTGTCCTGTGCTCCTAACTTCGTATCGTGCCGTCTCTTTCACTCGTATAACACTATATGAGTGAAAAGGACGACACGATGCAAAGTTCGGATTTCGAATTTCGGAGTAGCCCCTCAGGCTCGAAGTTTGAACAAATTTAAGTACAGGCAGATTTTTAAACAGATTAGATATATAAAATGAAAGAAAAAAAACAAAAACCAATAATGCATAATTTAAATATTTGGGCAATGGGTACCAGTCTCAGCCACAGCTGGGCAGGTGTTGCATATCCAGCGCTGATTTTCAGACAGTTCCTTTTTTTTACCTTAACTATGTAGGTGATATGTGATATGACAATTTTTTTTGTTTATTAAAATATAAGAATCGTGATGGTGGATTTTAATTTACTTTTAGTCAATAAAAAAAATTACATCATTTTTCGAAACTTTCAAGTGTCATACCTTTTTAATATTTTGTGCATATTTATAAATCACTACATACTCGTAGTATAAAACAAAGTCACTTTCTCTGTTCTTATATCCCTATATCCCTATATATGCTTAAATCCTTAAAACTACGCAACGGATTTTGATGCGTTTTTTTTTAATAGATAGAGTGACTCAAGGAGAAGGTTTATATGTATAATACATGCACCAGCATTGCACCCGTGCGAAGCCGGGGCGGGTCGCTAGTTTACTATATTTTGTCATAAATTTGATGGCTTACTATTCATATATTGACATCTTATTACTTTCATTCCGCTTGCATATTCTCTATTCTAAGATTTCGCGTAGGAACTAGTTTTACGAAAGCGATTTTCATCTGATCTTTCAACCCAGAGGAAAATTAAAAGAAATCAAAAAAAAATCAAACATTTATTCTGCAAATAGGCCTCAAGGGCACTTTTACATGTCAAAATATTAATTTACAATTTAAGAAAGTCTGACTATAATAAGACTATATTTTTCATGTCAAAGTATTAATTTACAGTTCAAAGAGGAATAATAATTTCGAGTTTACAATTATAACAAAATTAATGTCATACAGTGAAGACAAACCTGTAATAAACTTGTCATAATAATCAAATAGCAGTTATGGGTCATTCTACTTTTTCATGACCAGTTTTCTATTACAAAAAAAACTATGATATGTGTTGAATTAGTGTACAAAAATAGGATTTCGACAAAATACCTGAACCTAATAAAAGGAATTTATAGCTAAAAATACTTAAATATTAACATATTACTGTAAAAGGTGGGTAAAAGACTGGTAAAAACCATTTTTTCGTACAAATGGTGAGACATCCAAGGACCACTGAGTTACTCGATTTATGGATGTTAGCTGTGGTTCGTTAATTACGTGTTAATTACCAAAACTATCAGAAGTGATACTGCAATTAAACCTCTTTCTAAACAACAATACAAAAATATGAAGTGAGGGTCAAGTATTACAATATCTACTTACATAAAAAAACTGAATATTATGTACATGAAAAATTAGAATGGCAATAGCAGTAGATATAAGGGATCTACTGCTATTGCCACAATAAATATGCATAATTATACTATGTAAAGTTGGTTCGCGCTCAGTAATCAAATACGAGGGGCGTTCAAAATATTCTCGGTATTGGAATGAAAACAAACAAGTATGAACAGTTTGATATTTTTTATTTTTCAATATACTCCCCCCCTATGTTAATACACTTAAAAGATCGATCAATTATTTTTTTTAATCCCTCATAAAAATATTTTTTATCCTTGGTATAAAAGTGCTCCTCTACTGCCGCCTTCAACGCCTCATCGTCAAAAAATCGATTTCCACGCAGATCCTTTTTGAGATTGGGGAACAAAAAGAAGTCGCTGGGGGCTAAGTCCGGACTATACGGTGGATGAGTTATAGTTCCGAACCCACATTCAGCAATAGCTGCCTTGGCAATATGAGCAGTATGGACAGGGGCGTTGTCATGCAGAAGCAGAATACCTTTAGACAACTTTCCTCGCCTTTTTTCTTTTATTGCGTCCCTTAATTGATGTAGAATATTCGCGTAGTACTGTCCCGTGATATTTACACCTTTTTCTTTATAATCGATCAACAATACTCCTTCACAATCCCAAAATATTGTTGCCATGACCTTGCCAGCGGAAGGGACGACCTTGAACTTCTTGGGATGAGCTGAACCCTTAATGTGCCACTGCATGGACTCCTGTTTACTCTCTGGGTCATAATGATGAACCCAGGTTTCATCTCCAGTAACTATCTTTTGCAGCACCTCATCAGGATTTTCACCACACAGGTCAATAAAATCGGAACAGCAAGCTGCACGCACATCTTTTTGAAGTCGAGTCAGCATTCGTGGAACCCATCTTGCACTGACCTTTGACATATTAAGATGGTCATGGATAATGTCATGTACGGTACCAATAGAAAGATTGGTTACTTGAGCTATTGATTTTATCTTTACTCGACCATCTTCCAATATAAGGTTTTCCACCTGATCAATATTTTCTTGTGAAGTAGCTACTACAGGCCGGCCAGGTCTAGGGTCATCTTCAATACTCTCCCTGCCACGTTTGAATTCGCTTGACCACTTTTGAATTGTAGATAAAGAAGGAGCAGACTCACGGTAAACACAATCCATTTCCTCTTTTATGGTTTTTTGGTTTTTACCCTGTTTCGTCAAGAATTTTATTACGGAACGATGTTCTAATTTCGTTAACATTGTTAATTCACTCATTGTGTTCGTGTTTGTTCAGAAATTGCAGAAAAACAAAAGAACATCTCGGTTTGAATTATACTTTTTTTTAATGTCAAAGAATGAACCTTACCACCCAGTAACAAAACAAATTCAAAAAGAGGTTATAAGATATCAATACCGAGAATATTTTGAACGCCCCTCGTATACATAAAACTTGATCTGATGTCAGCTCCGTTTGTAATACACTTAAATATGAAGTGCAGCACACACCCTAATTACATCATACTTGGTGACTGTTATAGGCTCCATGCGCTATTCATCGATTTTTAAGAGGCCTTATAAGTTTTAAAATATTTGATATCAAATTATGACAAAAGTATTGATAATATCAATAAAGTAATTAAAGGATACGCTGATTTTATTAAATCTTTAGATAGTAACCTATCCATTTTTTAATAATAAAATAACAATACAGTCTAAATAATAATAGGCCGAATATGTAATTAAATGTTATTGTTGTAATTATTAGTAGGTTTCACATGTATTAACTCTGCACCACCTGCTATGAATCGTTATGATTAGATTTCATTTCCGCTACCCTAAGATTGTCTGGCAGAAATCGCTCTTTAGCGATAAGACCGCCTGTTGTTTGCCTCTACTCATTGTGTTCTACTATGTCCTTTAATTGAGGTGTGCAATAAAGAGTATTTGTATTGTATTGTATGTGACTGTGATGACTAATATTAGATTATGAACACTTTGTATAGTAAATTAATAACATATTTGTGGGCAATCTGACATAAATGGACCTAGTCACAAACTAAGCGAAGCGTGGACTATGGGTACTATTAGACGACGATATACATACTTATACTGAAATACATAGAAAACACCCAAGACTCAGAAACAAGTATTCGTGCTCATCACACAAATAAATACCCTGACCTGGATTCGAACCCGGGACCACCAGCATAGGACTAGTTACCACTCGTTGGGAAGGTGAAAATGAGTTTTCTTTAGAATCCGACATTGGAACACGAAACCATTAAGGATGATTCACACTAGACCGTTCCGTGTCCGGGCCGGCCCGTTTTCTATGACAGAAAATCGACGGCCGCCCGGCCACGGACAGGCCCGGTGACGCTCGGAAACGGGCCGGCCCGGACACGGAACGGTCACTCTATTATCAATGCAAACGTTTGACGGCCGATCTACCTACGTCCGAGGCTCGGAAACGGCACGGTCCCGGCCCGGCTCGGACGCGGAACGGTTAGCACATTGACACACAAAAAAGCTCGGAGACGGTCCGGCCCGGAGACAGAACGGCCCGGACACGGAAACGATGTCAAGACTGCTTTTCGCGTTACACGTCAGGGATACCACACTGAATTTTTGAATTTGCCGCCATTTCTCATTCTCATCTTTCATTTGCCAGACACTATGTTCCGAGTTTTTTCGTAAATTTTGTTTAACGGTAACGATTTAATGAGATTTTCTTTATCGGTTACCAAAAACATACCCTGATTGTACACCAAAAAATACTTACGGATTTGCACATCAAAATTTAACTATTGCACGTCAAAACCGAGTTTTGATGAACAATTACTATTATACCTGTGCAGATGAGCATTTTTAGGCTCTTAGATCTTTTGGCGTACTTTAAATACTAGCCGTCTACTGTTATTGTCCCGTCATCTACCGGTCGCTGGGCTGACAGGGATCAAAACAAAAGAATCCTATTGTTTTTTTTTTCGCCGGAAGATGACGGCTTACCGTTTTGTTTCTGGTTTTTCCAACAGGTAATTATTACAGTTGTATGAGTACCGCCATTTTCCTGATTGGAATAACGGAATGAGATCACTCGCAAAGAATGCGTGCTAACAATCACGTGAAGCTCTGCCCGTCTCGGTTGATGACTCCTATTGTCCTGAGTTTCACAAAGGTTAAACACATCACTAGGACCCAGTGTTGCCAGATGGTTACATTTCTTATATTTTTCGTATCTTTTGACCGGCTCGCGTAACATGTAAGTAACTTCTGTTGTATAGGAAATTTTCGTAACTTTTGCGAATAATGGAACTCTATTTGAAAAGAAAAGTCAATTGTATCTAACCGGGACCAAGCGAGACAATTTATAGGCTTACATACAAAAAGGTGACAAAAGAACCTACATGGTACGACTCTGTCTGTCCGTCTGTTGCAAACTATGTATGGCATTTGAGATAATGCCCATCAGCCTGCATTAGTGCCCACCTGACGAAGAATTGCAGGTTGTGATTGGCGGTTTACTACTGCTGCCTTTTTGTGAATTAAACGTTATTTATATATTCATTTAATATTAAAAATGCCACGTTGTAACGATCGCTCGTCAGCGCACGAATTCTGAAAATACTCGGGAACGTTCATTTACATTTTTTTTAAATCAAATCAACTTTCGTAATATGTTTTAGCGCTCTTTTTCAGGCCTACCGGAGTTATCTATCTATATCGGAATATTTCCGGATCCGGTGCCTATCGAGATACTGGATCCAGCCGGATTACCGCACCTATCTGACGGACCAGATTGCAATCCCTAAATGTAACACAGGATAGTTCGTGTAGTGTGGTATAAAATAAAATAATTTTAGTACTTAACAAGATGTAAAATAACTAAAATAAAATGTATTTTGCTGGTGGAGTCGGGCCAAGTTATCCAAAGGCACCAGAAATTAAAGGAACGCGATCCGAAAGTACAATGTTGTAAAAGTCTCGGCTTGGCCGAAAGGTTCGGCAGTTTTTTGGCTGAAACCGAATAATCGGCCGAAACATGATAATTTAGGCCGAAACCAGCCCAAACCGAAACCGAAACTTCGGTCAGACACTAATTTTTATGTAGCATTAGATTTAGATAGAAAAGATTTGTGTTACACACAGCTGCAAAGTTATTTTACGTCTAGTAGCTCAGGATTATATTTTTGAACCACTCGCTTCGTTTTTTGTTCAACCGCCTTTTGACGACCGCCTTAGCCTAGTTGGTAGTGACCCTGCCTACGAAGCTAGAGGTCCCGGGTTCGAATCCCGGTCACGGCATTTATTTGTGTGATGAACACGAATATCAAAGGCTCAATTGCTCAAAGGTTAACTGGAACAGATCCCTTAAAGGGATAAGTTCGCCTTTGTACCAATGTAACCGAATTTTTCTGTATTTTTTACCTGTATTTTGTGTACAATAAACTATTTACATGTAGAATCCGCTTATAACAACTTCGCTTATAACATTTGACTGCTTTTAACGACTTCAAAATCACCACACATTAGATTTCATACCAAACATTTTCAAAGTAAATCAGTCCGTTTTGTGCGACGTCCTGTTAGTGCGACGTAATATCACCGGTCCCTTGACTGTCGCTTTATTTTTTATTTATTTATTTATTTTTTTTGAACTTGACTGTGGCTTTATAGGCCGGGCCCAATAAAGCGATAGGAGTGCGCGGTTGGAGAGTAGCCTGGGGAAAATCCAGGGGAAAACCTCCGGCACGACCACGCGTGTGGTTTGGAACACTGGAATACTCTAAGAGTTTGCGCTCCAGTGAGATTGGTTGAGCGGTTTCAACCGAATCTGAGGTGTGAGTGGAATCGAGCTACTGGGAGTTTTGTCGCTGGTTCACTAAACCTAGCCTAGCTGAGAAGAGTCCAGCAAGAAACTCAGCTAGGCCCGACCTGGGTCGGACTGACTCTACCCGGTGTGCGGCGGTACCGGGACGAATAGGGACTATATGTGTCACTGTTGTCGCGATCGCGCGGTGGACGTCCCCGACTGTCGCTTTATCCAGATTCCACTGTATATACATACATTTGTTCCTGAGTCTTGGATGTTTTCTGTATATTTAAGTATCTACCTATGACGACCGGTTTAGCCTAGTGGGTAGTGCACTTGCCTGTGAAGCTGACGGTCCTGGGTTCGAATCCCGGTCAGGGCAAATATTTGTGTGATGAGCTTTGTTTCTGAGTCTTGGATGTTTTCTATGTATTTAAGTATTTATATCTATTAAATATGTCGTCGTCTAGTACCCATAACACAAGCCTTCTTGAGCTTACTGTGGGGCTAGTTCGATTTGTGTAACATTGTCCTCTAATATTTATTTATTTATTATTATTATTTATCTACTCGTATTTATCTTGCTTTGCTTAGTTTGGGACTAAGTAGATTTGTGTAAAATTGTCCCCAAATATTTATCTATTTAAACCATTCGCTGGCTCGCTGGCTCGTGTTTCAATTCCACACTCGCGGATAAAATACAACTTTGTATAACAAAATAACTATTTATACTCTGTAAAAACTGATTGGAATAACACCGTAAAAAGATAGTCAAGTAACCAATTACCGTTTACTTTTTTGCCATAGCGAAGGCTTATTGTAGTGTTAATGACCTTAAACAAGTGCCTGTCTGTCACTTTTTTCACTTAACCAGTCATTTGCTATTGGTACCTCCGGTTACCACCAGGCGCGGATACAGGGGGGGGGGGGGGGACAACAGGGGCAATTGCCCCCCTGAAGCCTGCGTCAGAGTAGGGCAATTGCCTATGTCCTGACGTAGGAAATATGTTCTGACAATAAAATCAGCTATCAAAAGTCAGTTTTATTTTCGGAAAGTTCGAAAGTGCCAACGGACTGACTCTACCCGGTGTGCGGCGGTACCGGGACGAATAGGGACTATATGTGTCAGTGTTGTCGCGATCGCGCGGTGGACGTCCCCGCCGGCGGGAATGCCTAGTGTACACGTCGTGTGTACGTTGGACGCCGTAAGCGCAGCGTTCCATCTTTCGATGGACGCTGTTATTACGTCGTCCGGGGCTACCACCCTTATTACAAAGGAATAGAGTTCAACTCAACATTCAAAACACATGTGACTGGAAGTAAACCCGTAGAGCATTATAATGAAAGCTGTTACGGAAATATTTTTAAGTATTTGATACAGTAACGTTGGCAAACAAGTCTACGGTCTCCTGATGGTAAATAGACACATTGGACGTCGGTAACCCAAGAAGAATGTTAATTGTTTATAGGAATGTTAAATATAACAAAAAAAAAAGCTAATAGATAAGACAATTCTGAGCGCTCGTGGCCCAGCGGCGCCCGCGTACCGCGTCTGGTATGCCAGGTTAAGCAACGTCGGCCCAGGTCAGTTATTGGACCGTTGACGCCATCCTCCGCGTCAAGGACCTAGCGGATACGGCGGTGTCAGAAAAGGAAGTGGTGTTGGCGGTATCCCTAGACATCGCCAATGCCTTTAACACCCTGCCCTGGGAATGCGTGATGGAGGCGCTACGGTACCACCGTGTGCCTGAGTACTTAAGGCGAATGGTCGGGGCATACCTCTCAGAGAGGTATGTGATTTTTCCGGGCCGGGACGAATGGGGTAGGCACAGAATGTGTTGCGGAGTTCCACAGGGGTCGGTCTTGGGGCCACTCCTGTGGAACATTGGATACGACTGGGTCCTGCGCGGAGCAAATCTCCCTGGTGTGAATCTGACGTGCTACGCCGACGACACGTTAGTGACAGCCCGCGGAAAAACACACCGCCATGCCGGTATACTAGCTACGGCAGGCGTTGCGCACGTTGTTGGTCGCATCCGGCTGCTGGGGCTGAAAGTAGCACTCCAAAAATCGGAAGCCATATGCTTTCATGGGCCCCGAAATGCGCCACCTCCAGATGCGCACATTGTGGTGGGAGGGACCAGGATTAAAATTGAAGCCAACATGAGGTACCTGGGCCTCACACTCAACAGCAGGTGGAGCTTCCGGCCCCACTTTACGAGCCTCATGCCGAAGCTAATGAAAGCTGCCGGCGCGCTAGGGCGTATACTCCCGAACACGGGGGGGCCTAAAGCATCGTGCAGGCAATTATACGTTGGGGTCGTTAGATCGATGGCCCTCTACGGAGCTCCCGTGTGGGCGGATTCCCTGCGGAGCGAGGAAGGCGCCTTGCTGCGCAGACCACAGCGCGTGATGGCCACCAGGCTCATACGGGGATACCGCACTATCTCCAACGAGGCAGCGTGCGTGCTGGCTGGGTCGCTTCCTTGGGACCTGGACGCGAGGGCCCTTGCGTCGGTTTATCGCTGGCGTAAGGAGGCGCATGGGCGAGGTGACTCTCCAGCACCGAGGGAGGTGGAGGCACGCAGGGAATCTGCACACCTTGAAATGGTGGATGTGTGGAAGGAGAGGCTGGCACAGCCTAGTGCGGGCCTTAGGACTGTCCAAGCAGTTCGTCCTGTCTTGACGCAGTGGCTGGACCGGCGCCATGGCGCGATGACATTCCGGCTAACACAAGTCCTCTCGGAGCACGGTTGTTTCGGGAGGTACCTTCACCGCATAGGCCGAGAGCCGACCGCCGAGTGTCACCACTGCGACAACTGCCTGGAGGAGACGGCCCAGCACACACTGGAGGAGTGTTCAGCCTGGGAGGAGGAACGCCGAACACTATGCGCGACAGTAGGACATGACCTCTCGTTGCCCACCGTAGTCCACAATATGGTGGGCAACGATAGGGTATGGCAAGCGGTTCTCGCCTTCTGCGAGACCGTAATCGAGCAAAAAGAGGCGGCCGAGAGACAGAGGGAGGCAACTTCCGATGATCCCGGCCGCCGACGACGAATCGGGCGAAGGCGGCGAGCGTATGATCGCCACCTTCCCCCTTAACTGTGGCCAGGGCCGGTAGACTTGGGGAAGTTTGCCGGCCGCACAACTAACTGGCCCGAGAAGGCGTGGCGTTTTGTTCCACACGCCACTCAAAACGACGTCGCAGGATGGACTTAACACCTCATCCACCTGCCACAGAGGTCGGGGCCTTCCAAACGGCCAGTCACCGCCGGGTCGCGGAAGAGTGCAAGACCGTTCCCGTAACCCGGCAACATGGTGACGAGTTGGAACACCGTGGGGTTTTAGACGGTAGTCCGGGCGGTTCCCGGGAGTCCGTCATACCCGCCCTGGCTACCCCGACAGGGCGGGATGCGTAAACGCATTTCCCCACGTAAAAAAAAAAAAAAAAAAAAAAGGTCAGTTATTGGATGGGTGACCGCTTTGAGTGGTTATTAACTGAGCGCTCCCGTGCTTTAGACGGCACGTTAAGCCGTTAATCCTGGCTGTTGTCTATGATAGCAGTCGTTAAGTCAAGTTAGAGGCCTTCGGGCGGCTTGGGAACTTCTAACAGTCAAATTGCCCACTCACTTACTGTGTTACTTGTACTGTGTCTGTGCCACGAATAAATGTTTTTCTTCTTTCTTCTTCTTCTACACTTGACAAGCCTAATTCCAATAAGGTCTGGTTTCTCCTCGGGTTGGAAGGTCAGATAGTAGTCTCTTCTGTAAAAACTAGTGCCTACGCCAATTCTTGGGATTAGGAAGTGGACCCTCGGCATCCTTCAGGATGCAACTGTACCGGGATAACGCCAGGATCATGATGATGATACAGTAACGGTGGCAAACAAGTCTACGGTCTCCTGATTGCAAACAGACACTGTAGCTCATAGACGTCTGTGACCCCAGAAGAAAAACAAGCGCGCTGCCAACTCTCAATGAATCTAAGATTCATCGCGACGAAAATCATCTCCTTGAGGGATCAATGAGCGGTTGGAAGTTTGTATGGGAGATGAATGAAGTCGCAGATAAAAGCTAGAACCCAGATAATAGATGAGTTATACTTAGCCTTGGGGTTCAGATTAGGTCGCCTGAATACAAAGATCCACTTATTATGCTTCACTGTTTTGCTGTGGATAGGATTGCATGACTGACACATTTAATTATAGGTTACGGATTTAATACACACCACAGAACAATCGGTCTTTATGAATTGTAAGTATATATGGGCCGATAAAAGATTTCAAGCTTACATGATCATTTACATTAGAATTACGATTTGAAACGGGACCGTAATCGAGTTTCAAGTGACAAGGTGGACGGTGGTAGTGTCGGTGACACTGTGCGAAAAAAGTGAACCAGGAAGAGGGTAGATCGCTATGGTGTGGGGGTAGACCACAACTAAAACCCGCAGCACGTCAGTTAATCCTTGATAATGGCACTTGCAACAGTGACAAAATATCGGGAACTCAAAAATACAAATATACATGGTAAATATCCCGTTTCAAATCGTAATTCTAATATATGGGCCGACTTTGGATTTTGCCGACTAGCCGACTAATCAGTGCTGGATTAATCGCCGACTATAAATGTAGCCATCTGCTTCCCCGACAAGTCGCCAACTAATCACCGACTATAAATGTAGCCGGATAGTCGGCTTCCCCGACTAGTCGCCGACTAATCACCGATTATAAATGTAGCCGGATAGTCGGCTTCCCCGACTAGTCGCCGACTAATCACCGACTATAAATGTAGCCGGATAGTCGGCTTCCCCGACTAGTCGCCGACTAATCACCGACTATAAATGTAGCCGGATAGTCGGCTTCCCTGACTAGTCGCCGACTAATCACCGACTATAAATGTAGCCGGATAGTCGGCTTCCCCGACTAGTCGCCGACTAATCACCGACTATAAATGTAGCCGGATAGTCGGCTTCCCCGACTAGTCGCCGACTAATCACCGACTATAAATGTAGCCGGATAGTCGGCTTCCCCGACTAGTCGCCGACTAATCACCGACTATAAATGTAGCCGGATAGTCGGCTTCCCTGACTAGTCGCCGACTAATCTTATTACTTTACTTTAACTTGCAGCCATGTTGACGAACGTCCGTGCGGCCTTGCCTATTGACAATTAGACAATTAGCAGCCGCCAGATGGCGCTGTCTGACGCAAGCGTAAAGGGTGCGTTCAGAATAGGTTAAGGCCGCGTCGAACAGCGGAGCAACGTGATCCACAAACAATGGTCTCGCCGGAAGACCAGCGCTGGCTTGTGAGTCAGCATTATGCTGAGGCGGGACCATTTCGTGGCAATTTTATTAGTTATTAGTTATAAATGTACTATCTTTTAGTGTCTATGCCACGAATAAATTATTTTCATTTCATTTCATTTCATTTCATTTCATAATCACCGACTATAAATGTAGCCGGATAGTCGGCTTCCCTGACTAGTCGCCGACTAATCACCGACTATAAATGTAGCCGGATAGTCGGCTTCCCTGACTAGTCTCCGACTAATCACCGACTATAAATGTAGCCGGATAGTCGGCTTCCCTGACTAGTCGCCGACTAATCACCGACTATAAATGTAGCCGGATAAAGTCGCCGACTAATTACCGACTATAAATGTAACCGGATAGTCGACTTTCGCGACTAGTCGCCTACTACTCAGTACATCTCTAGTCAAAATTGTTTAATTATTATTTGTTGTAAGAAAGAAAAATGGAAATGGAAGTGGGCTGGACACTTGATAAGGGGTAGAGAGAAATGGAGTAAAATTGACACCCAGTGGTACCCAAGAGACGGGAAAAGGAAGAGAGGAAGGCCACAAAAGCGATGGGAAGATGATATCAGGCAGGTAGCGGGAAAGACTTGGGGAAGAGTGGCTATAGAGAGACAAGAGTGGAGAAGATTGGAGGAGGCCTTTGCCGCCCGGCAAACGGACATCCAGAAATGGAAAAAAAGCGAAATATACGAGATATTCAGATAAAACTGTAACATTTTGTCCGATGAAAAGGCTAATAAAAAAAAATATAAGAAAGATACTTAAAAATTTGAAACTTGAAGAAAATGTCTGTAGTTTAAGTGCCGAATAGTCGGTCTCTTTTGCCGGCTATAAATGTGCCGGATATTCGGGTCTCCCGACTAGTGGTACATCTCTAATTGTAAGGTTACATTCATGTAATAAGCATTTGTACCTAGACAGTATACTCGCGTGATGCTCGCGTGCGCCTGCGCATAGGCCGGTAGTGCGTGTGCGTGCGCTCGCACTGCACTCAGGCTCGGTTTTATAAAGATCCGTTACACCTTATGTCGCTTCGTTATGTCAAAAAATGTATTGAGTTACTGAAATTTGATCTGACATTTGGTCTAACGGATTTTTATAAAACCCGGCCTATGTCTCGAGGTGGCGCTTACGTGTGACTTGTTTGTGTGAATAATACGCGTGGCGCGCGTGCGATGCGAATTATCGTGTTCTCTTTCTCTCTCATTAACTCCACCTGCACTTTCGGGTACCGGTATTTTAACTGCTAAATAAAGGTAATTTCATAAATTTACCGGTTTTTATAATAACGGTACCATTGCTTGGCATCGATACCTCGGTACCGTTACTTAGCCTAATAACGGTTTCTGGTTCAAAGTCACGATACTGGTTCCGGAAAATATCTGTATTTCAGTACTGCGAGGAAAAAATATCACTCCTACAGAGCAAGTAGTGTATGTTGTATATATATGTGTAAAAGGCAAAATAAAATATACGCGTAATAAATGGTAGTATTTATTAACATCAATACTTTATAATAAAATCCAAAATTTTACCTTACGACTAATATCACAGAAATAGCCTCTAAACAATATGAAAAATAACAATATTACGTAGGTACCTGATATTCCACTTAATTAAGTCTACATAATTATTTAGTCTAATTTGTAATTAAATTAAGTGGGTCAATCAACTATTTCTTGTTGTTATTCTGTCCCGTCAGCGAGGAGACAACAGTAACCGAGTTTCTTATAATTTTTTTTATAATATGGACTTCAAGCATGCGCAAGAGATGACCCATGTCCAAATGTCCAAATGGATTTATTTATACTAATCGTTAAAACTCACATTTGATAAATTTTAGATGGTGACTCAGGAGACGTATCCATGGTAATGAGCAACAAAGAATAGTTGATACACCTAATTGCAAATTGACGTTTTCGGGCGTACATCGGATTTGATTAAATAATGATTAAAGTACAGTGCCTTTACCATGAGTTTACATGACCGTACTCGCTAGCGACTGCGTAATTTCTAAGGGCAAAAGTACAGCGCCTCTGGCGGTTACGCAATAAAAATAGAACTAAGAATCGGGGGGCCTACCGCGAACTGTAAACGAAGTTTTCCCTCTCTGTCGCACTTGAAAGTCTGTACGTAAGTGGGACAAAGAGGTAAAACTTCGTTTGTGGTTCGCGGTAGCCCCTCGGCAAACTAAATCGTTTTCGCAGTCGCTAGAGAGTACGGTCATGCAAACTCATGGTACTCGTAAAGGCAATGGATTACGCTGGTCAAGCGAATTCGAACGCCGCCAGAGGACGACCGAACCGAAAACAAAGTTTCATTCGTCTCTCGAATTTGCAAGTGAGACGGAGCTGACAACGAAGTTTGCCCTCTCCCGCACTTGCAAGTATGTATAAGTGCGACAGAGAGGGAAACATCGTTTGTGATTCGCGGGAGTCCCTCAGAGATGGATGGATACACACGAATGAACTTCGCTTTCGTTTCGGGGTAGAGGGCCTCCGAATCTCGGAATCCAAACTTTGTACCGTGCTGTCCCTTTCGCTCTCGCGTTAAACATTGTATGAGTGAAAAAGACGGTACGATACGAAGTCGGATTTCGGAGTTCGGAGTAGGATCTCAGGCCCGTTGATATTTTTCGGCTTTTTCAACAGTAGATGCCTGAGGCATATGGACAAAAACAAACTAAAAAAATAAATATACTTAATTAATTTTTACCATCCGCTTGAGAATACACGTATCTTTAGTAAGTTTTTGTTGGCTTATATACTTAAATTACTACGTATAAGTAAATGTAAAAAAAGAAAATGCAAAATAAAAATAATAGTCTTATGCTTGGTTGTTTTATACATGTTTATTTCAAACTATGAATATATTCTTTCCATCATAAAATATCTCGAAATCTACAGACACTTATACAACATAGTTATTTAAGTTAGATGCATGGATATACGTTATACAGGGTGTTACAGAAATAGTATCTGAAGCGTTTGAGGCAATAATCGGTATCTAATTGCGATTCCCAAAATTAGTTTCCTTCTATTCTTGGACAACTTCAAAAAAAACTTTTTTAAAAAATAACATTACATAAATATTTCAAAAGGCCCTACTACTATGTAAAGGACGACGTCATTAACCTGTCGGCATTTCTTTGACATGCCGCTGTAACCTACGAAATTAATTCATAAAGCAAGCCGACAAACACGCCGCCCGTGAAACTGCACCTCTAATTACGCCTAGTTCTTATCGAGACATTATGAATTACATTGGTGTGATTATCAGCGCGGCATCTTTTATTGCGAGAGCGAGATAAAACATACGCGACAGGAGCTAGCAACGTTTTTAAAATGTTTTAAATGTATAATTTTTTTATGCACTTGTTTTTTTAGTATAAAAACGAAATGATTTTCTTAATCGCAATTCGATACCGATTATTGCCTTAAGCGCTTCATATACCATTTTTGTAATACCCTGTATGTCGTTAGTTGCATAATATATGTAGACGTCGAGATATTTCTCAAAATAATAGATATACCTAATCGTTAATTAACTTAATATTATTACGTTAATTTATCAGGCTATTAGTTAAAACGTTAAAACAAAATAAAAACGTCAAAAAAGTATATTAAAGGCGGTAACTGTAATCAAACATTGTATTCTCTATTAGCACCATTACATTTTCTCCTTTTATATTAAAGTACCTAACGAATATACAAATAAAAATAATTAGGTATGTAGCAATTTATTCAAATACGTATGTTTTTACGACGAGAACGCACATATTATAACTAATAAATAATAATGGCACCATAAAAGTCATAATTACATGTATTAATTAATCATTATCAGTATAGTTCTTCGAATAGAATCTCATAACGATTAAATTAATAGGAAATAGAAAAATACTTGCCAGTAAATGGGTGAGACTCAATTTTTGACACGTAATTAACTTAACAACGTGTCAAAAAATTGAGTCTACTATGGGTTTCCAGCGAATGTTTTCTGTACGATATAAGCGGTATGATAGCGGTATTGGATATCAATACCGCTTCGTTATAAAGAACTATACCGTATCGAAAAAAATAGCGGTACCGTTATATTCCGCTACCGAAAAATTCTTTTGCGTTATCGAAACCTAACCGAAACGAAACGGTATGACGTAATACCGTTTTAAAACGTTAACTTTATTTTCCGGTTATGCAGTCCCGTAAAGGCATTTAATATGTCTACATTTTAATATTTTACATCAAAATAAAATAAAATGAATTCACTAAAGGACCGTTTATAGGTATACAGTAAAATCTAACTTCAAAACAATAATTAGTAAATTATGAAATGTCACAAACATGTTGATGAAAGTTACCCATACAATTTAAATGGGTAACTTTCGTGTCACAACGGAATCAAGTAAAATGTAGGCATATTAAATGCCTTAACTATATGACAAGAATTACCAAACCAAACTATGGAATGAACTGTCGCCTGCGGTATTTCCGGGCCGATATGACCTTGAAACCTTCAAGAAACCTCCTCCTCTGGTGTTGCAGGTGTTTATGGGCGACGGTAATTGCTTACCATGAGACTATCCGTCTGCTCGTTTGAAAAAAAAAAGGTCCTCACCCACATATCTGTTCCCGTGTGGTGGCGGGTTAGAATAGCACTTCTCCCTTTCTTCCCGCGGGTGTCGTAAGAGTCGACTATGGGAACCGGGTTGTAGTGTGTTGTGGGCGATGGGCTAGCAACCTATCACTGCAATATCAAATTTTCTCTGTCTTTAAACCTACCATTACTAAATGAGCCACGAATTGAATTTCATGTGCTCTGCCTACCTCTTTTTGGAATACTGGCGTGAGTTTATATGTATAGTATATTATGTACGTAAATATCATATCAAATTAATTAAAAGACATAATAAAATGACAGTTAAGAGTCCTTATCAGTTAAAAAACGCTCATCTATTTACGCCATTTTCCGTTTGAATTGACACGTATCTTGACATTTTCTCAATGTTACTATCTAGAACAGGACTATTGCGACCTAATGGCATAAACTTTAAATGTATTTTTTGGATTTTCCATTAAGAAATATCGTTTCAAACATCACTCCAAATCGACCATTTTCAAGCTAATAACTTTTTTTCCCGTTTAAAATCTACTACACACAATAAAATCAAGAAGTGGCTATCTTACTATCTAAAACTTTAATAAAATCATCGTATACTTTAATAACTTTATTGGTAACTAGCGACCCGCCCCGGCTTCGTACGGGTGCACTATTTAATGGATGTTATTATACATATAAACCTTCCTCTTCAATCACTCTATCTATTAAAAAAAACCGCATCAAAATCCGTTGCGTAGTTTTATGAAAGATTTAAGCATACATAAGGATATAGGGACAGAGAAAGCGACTTTGTTTTATACTATGTAGTGATAGTGATATCAATACTTTTGTTATAATTTGAAATCAAAACATTTTAAAACTTATAAGGCCTCTTAAGCAGATAAACTTTTATCGCACACAGACGGCCTTCAAAAAATTATTCACATGAATATGAATAATACTTTATCACAATCGTTACGAATAACGGAAGTAGCAGCCATAATAACATTATCTACTATACAAGTATGTAGTGTTGTGTTCCTGGAGGTGAGCAAGGTTGCCAGAGCTCTCGAGGATGCACTGTGTTGAGAGCGAGGGACCTAAATTTGTCCCTTCTGCTGGCAACACATCCTCAAATCTTATAAAGGGTCGGCAACGCGTACGTGACTCGTTTGGAGTTCCGGGCGTCTATAAGCTGCGGTGGCCCCTTACCATCAGGTGGACCGTAAGCTTGTTTGCCACGGGCGTTGTATAAAAATAAGTGCAAGTAGGTATAGTCGTAAACCGGGATTGTGAGCCAGTTGCCATTGTCCATAATTTAGCGGTGTAATGCATAATTTAGCGATGTTACGGATGACGTGTCAGTCAAGATTTGCATTATACGTCCAAGTTGCGAAGGTTGGCAAGTGGCTCAACAAGCCCAGAGGGCCTACTCTGTGCCTTTAGCATAGTATTATTGCAATATGCTTCGTCACATAAATGACCGCCCCGGATCGTAGATGGCTCGAAAGTTCCCATAACCCCGGCGGCGTTGCCACGCTGAATGGCCAAAGAGATCTGTTGATCCAAGAACGATCCGGACCGAGGATCGCAACCCCTCTCCCTCAGCCGTCGACCCAAATCCCTGACAAAGTCCCTGGCCTCCGCGCCCCACGGCCCCGCCGTCTCCACCGCCACTGGCACGAAGTCGTACATTGGTTCCAAGGCAGAGTACTTCACATGTTTCGCCCGGGCCGCCGATTCTGCCGCCGATCCCGCGGATCTTATGGTGTGACTCAAATGGGACGGGGCAAAAATTTGTATGGGCAAAAGTACAGCGCCTCTGGCGGTTACGCAATAAATAAATAAATAAATATTAGAAGACAATCTTACACATATCGAACTAGCCCCACAGTAAGCTCAAGAAGGCTTGTGTCATGGGTACTAGACGACGATATATTTAATAGATACAAATACTTAAATACATAGAAAACATCCAAGACTCAGAAACAAATATTCATGCTCATTACACAAATATTTGCCCTGACCGGGATTCGAACCCAGGTAATATTAATAATAGTAATATTAATAAATTATATATTATGTAATTTATATTGTTATCTTATATTGTGAATAAATAAATGAATCTGAATCTATTCGGCCGAATGTTCGTATTCAGTCAAACCGATATTCGGCGCATCTCTACTTAGAATGTTTAGTGTACTCACAGCTTAAAGGCTTGTTTATACTTTGATTAGTCCCTACAAAAGTTACTCGCAAAAAATTGAACACGCTAATCAAAGAGTCTACTAATAAGGGTCAGGGGCAGAGTTAACGTGAGTCGAGAACACACAAGGTTGCCACTGTTTGTGGAGTCCGGTCTGTTCATGCTTGCTAGGACATAGTGACTACGTTAATACTAGTGTCTTTTTATAGGGGGTTGACGAGAGACATTCGAATTCGTTTTTATTATCAGTCACTTAGAGAAGTCTCTAACAATATTAAATTAATTTTAATTTTGACGCTCAGAGACCATGTATGTACATTTCTAATTTAATATTTGTAATAGATAACTTTGCAAGTTTATCTTCACTGTATGACATTAATTTTGTTATAATTGTTAAACTCGAAATTATTATTCCTTCTTGAACTGTAAATTAATATTTTGACATGAAAAATGTATTACTTATTATAGTCAGACTTTCTTAAATTGTAAATTAATATTTTGACATGTAAAAGTGCCCTTGTGGCCTATTTGCAGAATAAATGTTTGTATTTGTATTTGTTGCCAGAGCTCCCGAGGATGCGCTGTGTTGAGAGCGAGGGACCTAAATGTGTTCCTTCTGCTGTCAACACAATGCTTCCTCAAATCTTATAAAGGGTCGCACGTGATTCCTTTGGAGTTGCGGGCGTCTATAGGCTGCGGTGGACGCTTACCATCAGGTGGACCGTACGCTTGTTTGCCACCGGCGTTGTATAAAAAACACAAGCTATTAATGAGATACTATACAGTACAGGTACCATTACTGCAGAGGCCGCGAAATAGGAGACAGGAGGCAGACAATCTCTGTTCGCGCCGAGGCTAGTATATAGTACTTTAATGAAAAATCGAAATGATATTTTTTATACAAACGTCTTAAGGGAGGCGTACAGCGACATCTACCAGAAGACTCATGCTTCATTAACGGCACTAACGTCTCAAATCATATTCAAATCATATTGGTGCCTGGAGGTCGCAGGTTCGAATCCTGCTCGGTGCCTAAATTTTTCAATTTTTCCTTCATTCTAAATCGAAATGATATTTGTAAATTATAAGTACTCCAAATTATTCTAAGTATTCAGTAATAAAAACACGCGCTGCAGCAGCCGGCGGCCGGCACGGACACAAAAGACTATCACTTTGCCGGCCTAGCCCTTCAATGTTATATGAAATTCCATTATAGGCCTTTGCGCCGCATCCGAAACGTGATACTTTGCAGCCTGTTATAACGTACATAACGTCGATATTTCATTGCATCTTTGAGAAAATTACTTTGGGTATGACTATGACACTGACATGTGCTATTATTCCATTAAATATTCTACTTTAACACTAATTCAATAGAATTTCTATTACATACACACTGTTTAAATCGTATCCTTGTACAATAAACTCATTACATTAGTGTTAAAGTCGAATATCCAATGCAATAATATTATATTCCAAGCTTAAGGCACTTGTCCCATCGCCGGCGAGTAGCGAGTAATCTCATAGTAATTCCACTCGCTTGAGCGAGAAAACGAGTAGAATTACTATGAAAGTACTCGCTGCTCGCCGGCGGTGAGACAAGTGCCTTAAGTAGGTAGCTATAGCTGGCTTGCCAAAAATTTGATCGTTGTGCTCTGGTTGCTACCCATGATGACCAAAGGCTCGTCGTTGGTAGGCAAAGATCATGGTGACTCATATGTATAGTTTAGTTAAAATGTCCGATTCCTTCGTCCGACTTTGAATCTTCTTACTTGGACAATAAGTTTTGAACGAACTGATTTGATACGATCCGGTCAGTTCGAAATATTATATTTATATATTTTTATCGGGCAACAAGGACCATATTCACATATTCCTTACAGAATAACATCATCATCATCATCATCATATCAGCCGAAAGACGTCCACTGCTTGACATAGGGGTCAATCAACTTTTTCTTGTTGTTATTCTGTCCTGTCAGCGAGGAGACAACAGTAACCATGTTTCTTAGAAAAATGTTTATAATATGGACTTCAAGCATGCTCAGGAGATGACCCATGTCCAAATGGATTTATACGTATTACTAAAACCCATGTTTGGTAGATTTAAACCCTATTAAATCACACTTTTAAAGAGTGACTCAGGAGACGTAACCATGGTAACAAGCAACAAATAATAGTTGATCCACCCATAGGCCTCCCCCAAACATAATAACATACGTGTCAATAAAAGAAAACAAAAAACGGTATGGCTCCGCTGCGTCAGCTCTGATGTAGGGTTCGGAAGGTTGCCCAGGGACCGCCAAAACGCGACACCCTTCGGCCAGAAGTCAGCACATGCGATGGTCTCCTGCAGCGTTCGCGGCACGCGCACCGCAAACGAGCTGAAGTGTACGTAGTGGCGCGAAAACAACTAGAACACTCTCAACTAGTAGCCAGTCTTCTGGTGAATATACTTCACCACGTCACGTTATAAGCTTTTTTTTAATACAACGCCGGTGGCAAACAAGCTTACGCTCCACCGCAGCCTATAGACGCCCGCAACTCCAAAGGAGCCACGTACCTACGCGTTGCCGTCCCTCTATAAGATTTGAGGATGCACTGTGTTGACAGCAGAAGGAACCCATTTAGGACTCGCTCTCAACACAGCGCATCCTCGGGAGCTCTGGCAACCTTGCTCACCTCCAGGAACACGACACTATATATTTGTATAGTAGATAATGTTATTATGGCTATGGTCTTCTGCAAGGCGGAGGTACTTCCCGAGTTGGGCTGCTCCAAATTCGAGCGAGATGACATTTTGCTGTGCCCTACCTCTCTCTCTTATAAGCTTGTACTCTGATACCACCACAAACTGCTCATTCCAGAGATAAGCGTTATTTCGTTAGGACACTTCTAGAACTACTTAGAAGATGGTGGAATGGGAAATGGAATATACGAGGAAGGTACATATATTTGCCGCGCCATTAAAAGACCAGCGGTGGTCAGAATCTTCCTTCGCAATCAGGCTGTCAGAACTGGTCACCAGAACAGACCGTTTGTTGTGGGAATTTTTAGATAGTCTGATCATATTCAAGGTATATCAGTAATGTAAGATGGTAGTGATGTCTCAAATGTCTTAACAAAATCGTGGAGTTAGTGGGACCTGTGAAGTGGACGAGAGGCGATTTAATGAACAAGCGAGTTGGTACCTCGTTAGGTATGAAGTCTGACATCCTTGAAGCGCAAAGCGTTGCAACAATTTAATTAAAATAGGTATGGCACGAGAGAGTAACTCAACACAATGTTTGACAGTCTGATCAAATGATCATATGTGATAATCCATATTGAAAGGGACCTTATGGCGGCCGGCACTTACGCCTTTATTGCCGCTGTTCCAATACAATAGTGAATAGGTGTAACGTAAGCGCCTGCCGCCATAAGGTCCCTTTCGATGTGGATTATCACATATTCAAAGTATGCCAGTAATGTAAGATGTTAATGATGTATCAAGAGTTTTCCGTTCATACTCAAAATCCTCATCCGACTGTTCATATTCAAAATATGTTAGTAATGTGATGGTAATAATTTCTCAAGACTTCTATCACCATGTTTGGCGTGTCTCCAGCTCGTCATTGGAAGGCGAAGATCATGAACAGCAGTGGCACAGCGATGACGCAGGCGAGGTACACGGAGGTGCGAGGCTCGCACTCCGACACCACCACAAACTGCTCGTTCCAGAGGGACGCGTTGTTGCGCAGGGGCACTTCGAGGACCACCTGGAAGGAGACAGCCAGTTGAGAAAGTAGTTGATAAAAATAAAAAATAAATATTTGTGGACAATCTTACACAAATCAACCTAGTCCCAAACTAAGCAAAGCTTGTACTATGGGTACTAAGTGACGATATACATACTTATATAGATAAATAGATACTTAAATACATAGAAAACATCCATGACTCAGGAACAAATATTTATGTTCATCACACAAATAAATGCCCTGACCGGGATTCGCACCCGGGACCTCCAGCTTCGAAGGCAGTTAAACCAGCGAAGCTCTTATACAATTACCATTGATCCACACATCGGTCTATTGACATTTGGAGTCATCGAACATAATCTTGTCAGTTTAATCTGTCCAGCAACCAGGCCTTGTGCATAAGCAATAGAAGAGATTCGCGTTGCGTACTCATTTTATTTGTAGATTGTTGGCTGCTTAAATTAATGAAGGATATACTGTATCTGGGACTGTAAGCAAACGGTACCGCCACACACCGGGTAGTCAGTCCAACCCAGGTCGGGCCTAGCTGAGTTTCTTGTTGGACTCTTCTCAGCTAGGCTAGGTTTTGTGAACCAGCGACTAAACTCCCAGTAGCTCGATTCCACTGACACCTCAGATTCGGTTGAAACCGCTCAACCAATGTCACTGGAGCGCAAACTCTTAGTAGAAGGTACGTTAAGCCATTGATCCCAGCTCCTGTCCATGACAACAGTCGTTAAGCTAACTAAGAAGCCTTCGGGTGGCTTGAGAATTTCTAAGTCAAGTTGCCCACTCACTTAAATACCTAATAAGGTCTAGTTTCCTCTGGGTACTCTGGGGTTGGAAAGTCAGATGGCAGTCGCTTCCGTAAAAACGAATGCTTACGTCAAATCTTTGAATCAGGTAGCGAATGCCGGGAATCCTTTAATGTGCAGCTGTTCTGGGACGCTAGGATGACGATACATACTTTCTGACTGGAGAAGATGTCAAGGAGCAGATCGCAGCGCTGCGTGCTGTTCCGGCACTCCCGGAGCGTGGTCTTCGCCACCTCGTATCTGGTCTTCTGCAGGTCGAACTTCGCGCGGATGAAGTTCTTCTGGCGCTCGTTCTCGGAGTTGAACACGAAGAAGTAGTAGCCGTTGGCTGGTACCCTGGACACACAAGAATTTATTAGACGTTCTCAACGATAAACAAGCATGACTGAGACGTTACCTTCTGTCTTAAGCCGTGGTCTCCCGGCGAAAAAAACAAACAATAGCATTTTTTAATGAGCCCGGGGATCCCCGGGACCGGTAGACTACGGGGCGATATTTTACCTCACATAACATTTAGAATTTCAAATTGCTTCAATGTTTTATGATTATGAATTACCTTTTTTAGCACTTGACATAGGATTCTATTTGTTAATTGTAGGATTAACTTGCAACAGTGAAATAAATATTAATTAAATTTGCTTCAGTGAATAGTTCCGGGTGTGAGCTCTGGGTAGGGTTTGCAATTTTGCAATTCGGGCTTATCTTGTATTGGTATTATCTGGGTCCGGATTCAAAGTTTCGATGATATAAAGTTTGCCGTTTGGATCCAAGTTGTACAAACTTTGATCCGAATGGCCTAACCCATATTTCTAATGCTCAAAATACACATATATAACTAAAAAAAAAAAAAAAAACATGTCATTGTCATACATTTCCCATTGATGGCGGAATTTTTCAAGCACCAAGGGTGGGTTGCACAAAACCGTCCAATCTTAAGCGGTATTCAAAAGTTTGACAAGTTTCTAAGCTCAGCTCGGATTCAGCTCGGACTCAGCTTAATTAACTAATACAGCATATCCTAACCTGTATGTAAGAGCATTAGCTCTAGCAGCAGCCGCGCTCTGTCCCTCATCGGCTTCCTTCACGCACGACTTGTGCGGCGTCATGGGCAGGTTGAGGATCAGGCCTTCGCACTCCAGCAGGGCCTCCTCCGAGCTGGAGAAGGAAGACCAGTACTCCGAGTTGCTCATGTCGAAGGGGGTGGTTTCGTTGATGATCTCGTGGTGCTCGGCGTAACCGTCGGGTTCTATGCCCTGGAATTAAAATGTAAATATAAATCATCATCATCATCAGCCGAAAGACGTCCCTACTGGACATGGGCCATACACGGCCATAAATATTTGTGGACAATCTTACACAAATCGTCCTAGTCTCAAACTAAGCACAGCTTGTTTGACGACCGGTTTAGCCTAGTGGGTAGTGCACCTGCCTGTGAAGCTGACGGTCCTGGGTTCGAATCCCGGTCAGAGCAAATATTTGTGTGATGAGCATGAATATTTGTTTCTGAGTCTTGGATGTTTTCTATGTATTTAAGTATTTATATCTATTAAATATCGTCGTCTAGTACCCATAACACAAGCCTTCTTGAGCTTACTGTGGGGCTAGTTCGATTTGTGTAAGATTGTCCTCTAATATTTTTTTATTTATTATTTATTTATATGTTACTGGATACTAAGCGACGGAACAAATATTCGTATTCATCACAAAAATAAATTCCCTGACCGTGCCCTGACCAAATAAATGCCAAAACCGAGTGGCTTAAAGTTTATTTAACAGAGGGCCAATTCTCCAATAATGACCACCAATCTAACAGTTTACTGTGTGTCTTTGTTCTACCATTTTTTTTTTGTTGAAGTTGATGGTATCAAACAAATTTTTGAGACCCATCGTTTTCTACTTTCAAAGGGACTGTGGCTAGCCGAATCAAACCTCTTCACGAGCCGATATTGGCCCGTACTTTGTCTACAACTAGTCTAAACAATGTTAGTCTTTATATCTTGAGTACCTCTTCAGCGGCGTTGTCTCGTGCTTCATCATCTTCGTTCAGCTCCTGCTCCAGTCGAATCTGCCCCAACATGAGGTCTCGCTTGGCTCGGGCAGCTTCCCTGGCGTCTCGCCACTTTTCTGCAATTTTATAGTAACGTGCGTATATAACACCCAGCCAATACCATTTTTGGTTATATTATGGAAAATTCAAAAATCCAAAGCAAACTAAAAATATCATAAAAAGAACAAACGTTTAGATTGGGCTATACAATATAGCCCAATCTAAACGATAGAAGACCATATATTAAATAAAACATAAGCTTAGCATCACAATCTTAAAATGTAAAGATTTAGCTAAGTAATTAACATAAAATGTAATTAATTTTTTTTTTAAATAAACAGTTTAAATTAAAAAAAAAAATTATTACTTTTTCTCACCTGCTATTCAGTAAAGAGTAATTTATGTTCTGCATTGAAGAGAATAAAGTACAACTTTGATCCGTTAAAAAGAGTCATTGTTCGAAGGGTTGTTAGGTGTGGGTAGTAGGTACTCACGTTGCCTCTGAGGTCGCGTTTTCTCCTCATCGATGGCTTCAACCAGCACTTTTCGGAGGTGGTCCAGTTTTTCCTCGCTGTCCGTAGTATCCGTGGTTGCTGACATTCCAGTCTTGCTCTGGATAAAAAAACGTGTCTAATAAATATCTCGATGAAATAGAATATTACTATTTTTGTACGCCGTCGCCGCATAGCACGCGCATTTTTTTCTAGATCATGATCAACACCTCAGAGGTGTACGAGCGTGGATGCGGCAAGAGAAACAGGCTTAGAAGAGTCCAAAGTTTTAACCCTCCGCTTTGACTTAAGCCTCTTCACTGTACAAGTGATTGGTAAAGAGTATGTGGTAGTTCGAAAAACCCGAGCGGCCAGAAGATGTTGATACCAAAAAGGATGTTGTGACACATTCGAAACGTAGGCAAACCTCAAAAAAGGTGAATAAATTCCAATAATGTGGGAAAATCGTGCAAGTTCCATCCAGGGTACAATTTTTCGGCACGATGTTACTTACAGCCTGCATGTCTGAACATGCAGGCTGTAAGTAACATCGTAACAGCAGACATCAGTGTCTGCACTGTTACCTTTGTCGCTCACCTGTCCCAGATAGTCCAGGCCAATGTTCACTCACCTGTCCCGGATAGTTCACACCAATTTTCTCATGCAGTCTGTTTAAAACCCTGGCCCCCCTCGGCCCGAGCTCCTGGAGCTGCTGTATAATGTTCTCGAACACTTCCTGGGAGCTGGCCTCTGCGAGGTGGGGTTTGGGATTGTCCTGGAATTCGAAAACATTGTATCGTAAAGCTGGATTCATAATTCTTTCTCATGTTATAGTGGGCAATAGAGCAGATGGATCGCCTGATGCCGTCGCCCATATACACCTGCAACACCAGAGGACTCACAACTTTCATACTTGTATATTGTCTAACAATAGTGTGCAGTCTGCTGTCATTAATGCAACGGACTATAGAGTATTCGAGCGAGTTTGGCCTAACCAGCTATATCAGAGCTCACAATAGGGCAAATCGAAAACGATGAGGAGCTTGCCTGACACCGTAATGCAATCGCATATCATATGAATGCGAATCGAACTGTGCTAAATGTTATAACACCGATATCATTTCGAAGATGTCGCATAACGACTCCTCACGATTTTGTATCCAAATAATTAATGCCGAAATACTTAGCTAAAGCGGCGGTGGAAACATTGAAGGCCTGAATCCATGTTTATTGTATTCTACGGAAACGACTGTTTTAAAAAGTGTCCTCGAACAATTTCCGATGAAGGCATTATCCTGCTGATATAATAGGTATCTGATCCCTTATTTGTTCTACAAACAGCCTGTTATTAACCACATTCAGAGCTGATAAAACAATAAATAGACAGCTATCTCGAAGATAAAGTTCTAGGAATCTTCCAGCACACTCCCCACACGTTTGTTTTTCACATTACTTGTATGTTTATAAACATTAGATTGATAAATACCTAAGAGAGAGTTATTATCATGTGTGTTCTAGACTAGTTTGAATTAGAGTTGATGATGGAATGTGGATTTCAATGTAACCAGAGGCAGAGTCATAATTCTGTATGTTAGCAATTGCGTAATAAAATTCTTGTTTTGGTTAAGAGTCTGGTCATAGCAGTGGTGCTACCTTCTATCATTTTCGTAGTACATCTTTGATTTCGATTTAGGATAGGTTGCTATAGTTTGGTGTCTTAAGTCACAGAGATGGAAAACTGATCAACATTTGAAATCGATAAAGGGTCCTTTAGAGTCATAATTGTCGTACCATACAAATACAAATAATGCATCATGTGTGGTGATGGTGACCCTTAGCTGCCTGATTAAATTACCATTTCTTTTGTCACATCATCAGAAATTTATTACAATCCATATCATAATAAACCCATAATAACACTTACGTTCATTAATATATGTCTACAGAATTAATTAAACTTTAAACAATACCTAATTACCTATCTTATTTACTAACCTGTGTTGGCGCCACGTCAATGTTTGTTTTATATTTAAAAAGATTTCCAACTTGCGCTTCAATTTCATTATCTCCTCTTAAATAAGGCATATCAGTCGTAATCACATTATCCGTAACTGTTTGGTCTATGATTTCGAATTCTTTAGCATTAGATTTTTCTGTTTTCGTTGGAATAACATTGATTTCTGATTCAGTGAGTGCAGTGTTTGGAGACTGTGTGGTAGTTCTTAGACTTGTTTCTTCTATTTTAGATATTGTTACAGTTTCAGTTGCCTTGTTGGAGTTTTGGTCACTAATGTTTCCGTTGAGATCTGCAATAGATGATAATTTACGAATTATTAATTTGCATGCATGCATTAAATGTGCAGTAAAGTCTGGAGCATTTTTGATGCATTTACGAATTTAATGTAGGCAAATTAAAATGGATCAGGAAGAAGTTTGGCAGCTGCTGGTGATGAACAAGGAGTAAAAGAAAAAAGAAATTGATACCTAAGTATAACAATTAGTACAGAATTGCAAATGAAACTAGTAAGTACCTTTGAAAGACAACCACTGCCTCTCTTCCTTATCGACGTTGGTGTCCCTATGGCGCTGCTGTGCAGTTTTCAGTGACATCAAGTGGTCGGGTGGTTGGTAATGCTTGTACGTTTCCGTTTTCGCGGCTTGGCGGATCGCGTGCAAGCGTTCAAGGATCTCACGGAGCTCCTGGTGGTTTTTTTAAAATTAAGTATTGAGAACTTATGTTCTTACAACTATAGTTGAAGGACTTGATAGAACCCAACAGTTTGGGAACAATCTATCACTGGAGAAGGAAAGACACTCAGTAGGAAAGTCCATCATAAGAAAAAACATCCTTTCATAAAACTATGTCGATAGTCAGATCCGCAAGGATACACGAAAAAATGTTGCTCCTATTTTGGTTCCACGTACAGACATGTACTTATATCTGTACCTCTTGTGGTAGGCGGAGAACAAGGAGTGCCAAATACAATACCTTAAATACTTCTATAGCTTCGATCACAATCCTACACCTCCTCATAGGAGGTACCTATTAGAAGTTTAGAAGAAATATACAGAGATTATTGGGTTACCTTGGGGTCGTGATCTGTGACATCAACGGCAGGAACTGACTCCGAAGACGTGACGTTGGTAGAGTGCCGAGGGTCCAGGAAGCTGACTCCCACTTTGTGCCGTTTCATCGTGCCTGGTCAGTTGATGAGAATGGGACATTAGGTAGTTGGTAAGGTCCATCACTACCTATACTACTAAACCTATATTTCTTCAAGAAACCATTGAAAGAACCCTCAATGTTTTTGCTGGATACAATTAAGCTGGTTATCCTTCTCAGGGAACATCGCTTGCATCAGAATCGAACCATTATATCTATTCTAGAACGGGTATGTATAGTAAGGTGAACTAAGAATCATTATCTAAAGATGGTTAGACATCCAACAGCTATTGATAGATTTGGTCATGCTGTTGGTCTATAATATACACTTAGAAGTATACTAAATATACTTGTTAGTACACCTTGCCAGGCAGAGTGATGGCAGGTGGACCAAAATAGTGTCAGACTGGTGGCCACTTAGTGGAAAAAGGAGCGTCGGGCGTCTACCGGCTCGATGGGTCGACGATGTTAGGAAGATCGCGGGTCACTCTTGGATGAGACTGGCTCAGGACCGGGACGAGTGGCCTACTCGAAGAGAGGCCTATGCTCAGCAGTGGGCGATTACAGACTGAAAATGATGATGATGGTGATGATATTTACCAGGGTCATTAGTTTTTCCATTAATCTTTTTGAGCTCCAGAATCTTCTGCGCCAGGGTGGTGTTGGATAGCAGCCCCAGCTTGTTGGCCTCCAGCAGTTCATCCAGCTCTTCCGAGGAGTCGTCTCCGATGTACGCACAGTCCTTAAGGTGCCTGTAGCCCTTGATCATGATGAGGGAGGCTCCCGGGTGACTGAGAAAAAACGATCTTTCATCTCCTTTCTACAAAGGCTTTATAGCTCGGCAATTTACATACGTATGTAACAAAAACAGCTTAACCTTTTCAGCGCTCTGTCAAATACCAAAGCTGTCACAAACACTCCAAGACATGGGAATGTCAACCGCGTTTGAACACTATAGAGATGGATATAGATTGATATCGCATTAGACGCCGTGACGGATATATACGTCGAAAAGGCTAATGTACAGTCGGGGAATTTAATGTTTTTCACTTTTGGACTCTTGTCTATTGTAGTGGGGTCCAGAAATGCCAAGATATATATGTGTCTTTGATCAGTGTGTGTTGCCAGTAATGACATATGGTACGGAAACGTGGTCGCTCACCATGGGCCTTACAAGAAGGCTCAAAGTCTCAGAAGGTAATGGATAGGGCTATGATCGCACCCACTAGGTGGACTGATGACTTGGTCAAGGCAGCGGGGAGTCGATGGATGCGGGTGGCTCGCGACCGTGTGCTGTGGCGCTCCTTGGGGGAGGCCTATATCCAGCAGTGGATGTCTTCCGGCTAAATGATGAAGGATGATGATGATGATCGCATCAGAAATGAGGCCATCCGTAGCAGAACCAAAGTAACCGATACAGCCTTTCGAATCGCTAAACGTAAGTGGCAGTGGGCTGGGTACATTGCACTAGGAACCGATGGCCGTTGGGGCCGGAAGGTTCTTGAGTGGCGACCATGGACCGGAAGGCGCAACGTGGGTAGGCCAAGGTGGACTGATGACCTCGTAAAGGTCGCGGGAGTCCGTTGAATGCGAGTGGCGCAGGACCGGTCATTATGGCACTCTTTGGGGGAGGCATATGTCCGGCAGTGGACGTCTTTCGGCTTAGATGATGATGATGATAATATGTGTGTCGTTTACTCACTCCACGCAAGCAGAGACAGTGACAGTAGACCCCTTGAGGAGATAGAAGCCCCAGTACTCCTTCATGTCGTCCTCCAGCTCCAGCTCCCTGGTCATGGACACGGGGACCAGGTCTTGCGCAAGCTCGGGGGTGCCCGGCAGCACGAAGGCGTTGAACGTCGTGTTGGACCGGACCACTTGCCGCTGCAACAATACTAGTTCAGTACTTTATCTCACGAACGCGAATGAGCCACGGTTGTGTTGAGATATACATTTGTTGGAGAGTCCAACAATAGATACCTAAATCATTAAGTTGGTACTACTGATATTCTAGATTAAACGTAGTATTAAGATTCAGTGTTTCCTGTCTGGATTATTATCTGTGGCACTTGTCGCCATACTTATCTACTTCGTGTGCAAGCCTAAAGTCGCAATACATTGTTTCCTACTAATTATCCTCTTTTACTGCTGCTGCATCTCTCCCACAACACACAAAACGAATCAACGCTTCAACCCTAACAGTCTACCCAACAACATGCACATTCTCTTTTTTTTTGAAGCTGACTGTGGCTATATAGGCCGGGCCCAATAAAGCAATAGGAATGCGTCGTTGGAGAGTGACCTGTGGCAAATCCAAGGTAAACCTCCGACAGGACCACGCGGGCGGTTTAAGCACTGGAATACTCTATGCTATGTTCATTAGTTACTAGCAGTTGCCAAAGAACGTGTATATCCTATATGTCTCATTTTGATGTCTATGCTTACATTACTGAACATTTTCGTTTTAACACTACTTACAGTTTTTGAGATTAAGTGAAACAAACATCGACAAAAAAAATCACGTCTCTGCTGGCAAGGCAACTGCTTTTTTGAACCTGACTGTGGCTTTATAGACCGGGCCCAATAAATCGATAGGAGTACGCGGTTGGAGGGTAGCCTGGGGAAAATCCAGGGGAACCCTCCGACAGGACCACGAGGGCGGTTTAGCTTTAAACACTGGAATACTCTCAGAGTTTGCGCTCCAGTGAGATTGGTTGAGCGGCTTCAACCGTATCTGAGGTGTGATGATATACCTTACCTGACACCATGTAGGCGATATCTTGCTGTCGATGAGCCGCATGTCTGTCATGCTCATCGGGTACATCTGCGCCTGGAATACGCGGTATCTGGAAAAAAAAACGTTAATGCGCTTATATAATTATCAAACCTGCTCACAAATCTCACGAATCGGTGTGAAATGGGAGTGACATGTGGCGGTCTGATGTGTAGAGAAGGACGGCAGGATATCCGGAAATTACTAAAGCATTTGCTGTGAACCTGACGTTTCGCTCACCAAACTCTGGATAAATACCTACACACGTCATCATCATCATCATCATCATCATTTCAGCTGAAAGACGTCCACTGCTGAACATAGGCCTCCCCCAAGGCTCGCCATTTAGACCGGTCCTGTGCCGTTCGTTTCCACCGGATTCCCGCGACCTTCACCAGGTCATCACTCCACCTTGTCGGAGGCCTATCGACAGCTCGTCTTCCGGTGCGTGGACGCCACTCAAGCAGTTTCTGGCCCCACCGACCGTCAGTCCTGCGAGCAATGTGCCCTGCCCACTGCCACTTAAGTCTCGCAATTTTGAAGGCTATGTCGGTGACCCCAGTTCTGCTACACACGTCATTGAATATCAATATTGATAAACTGATGTCGCAAAGTATCGATATCGATAAAGACTAGTGTCATAAAATATCGATATCGATAAATACACGTGTCATCAAGGTATCAAGGATCTCATCAACTACCGATATCGATGATGTTTGGCGTCATCAACTACCAATTTCGATAGAAACCAGAACCGCCAACTATCGACATAGATAAAGACAGGTGTCATGAACATTTGATGTCGGTAAATAGGGCTGATTTCTTGAAAAGACTTGCATATTTTATACAAACGCCTTAAGGGAGGCGTACAGCGACGTCTACCAGAAGACTCATGCTTCATTAACGGCACTAACGTCTCAAAACATACATATTTGAGACGTTAGTGTCGTTAATGAAGCATGAGTCTTCTGGTAGATGTCGCTGTACGCCTCCCTTAAGGCGTTTGTATAAAATATAGTTTACGTTAGCATAATACGAAGGAACGGTTGATGAATTTGGGACTGGGTGGCGATTGCACCTATAGCTCAGTTAGCTAGAGCGACAGGCCGCGAGTGCCGGGAGGTCGCAGGTTCGAATCCTGCTCGGTGCCTAAATTTTTCAATTTTTCCTTTATTCTAAATTTAAGACTTGCATAATCCTGTTATAACGGTTATAAGGTACTTACAACGGGTATTATACGAGTTAACTGATATTTATTATATGAATCATAAAATGATGTCTGATGTGCAACATACTAAACTTAAGGACACATAAGCTACAGATAATGCGCATTTTACAGGCAGTGTTTAGATATCTTTATTACGCTGTTTGCATGACCATACAGTTTTGTTTTAGTATTCATTAGCAGAGCTGCAGAGGCGAATCACGTAACTTTATGTACTAACGGTAGATAGAGTTTACTGTCAATTTTGAAGTATAACTGTATGAGCTGACAATTAAAATTTGACATTAAAATCTACCTAACGGTAGTACAAAAGTTACGTGATTGCCCCGCCGGGCATTAACTCGTTAATCCGTTAATCGTTAATTAACGTAGTAAACCATCCGTGTATAGGATTAACTTTTAAGTTAACTTGCAAAATTGTTAACGGACTCATTAACTTCCGCTAACTGTCCAATGTTCCGTTAATCCGTTAACTAAGTACATATTTTATCAAAGAAACACCGCGCCGCGAAAAACAGGTTCTGACAAGTCCGTTCAATCGGGGCGGCGTAGGCGCGAGCTATAGGCGTCAGGAGTTAATGATTAACGTTAACTTCCGTTAAATGGCCCGAAATGTAACGCTTTAACGGTTAACGAAGTTTTTTAATGGGATATCCATTAACGAAGTTAACTATTTCGTTAACGGTGCCCAGTTATGTTCACTAGTTACTAGCAGTTGCCAAAGAACGTGTATATATATGTCACATTTTGATGTCTAGGCTTACATTACTGAACATTTTCGCTTTAACACTACTTACAGTTTTTGAGATTAAGTGAAACAAACATCGACAAAAAAAATCACGTCTCTGATGGCGACTGCTTTTTTGAACCTGACTGTGGCTTTACAGGCCGGGCCCAATAAATCGATAGGAATACGCGGTTGGAGAGTAGCCTGGGGAAAATCCAGGGGAAAACCACCGACACGACCACGCGTGTGGTTTGTAACACTGGAATAATCTAAGAGTGTGCGCTCTAGTGAGATTGGTTGAGCGGCTTCAATCATATCTGAGGTGTGGGTAAAATCGAGCTACTGGGAGTTTTGTCGCTGGTTCACTAAACCTAGCCTACCTGAGAAGAGTCCAGCAAGGAACTCAGCTAGGCCCGACCTGGGTCGGACTTTTTTTGTTATATAACGCCGGTGGCAAACAAGCTTACGATCCACCTGATGGTAAGCGGCCACCGCAGCCTATAGTTGCTCGCCACTCCAAAGGAGTCACGTACGCGTTGCCGACCCTGTATAAAATTTGAGGATGCACTGTGTTGACAACATAAGGAACACATTTAGGTCCCTTGCTCTCAAAACAGTGCATCCTCGGGAGCTCTGACTCTACCCGGTATACAGCGGTATCGAAACGAATAGGGACTATATGTGTCTGTGCTGTCGCGATCGTGCGGTGAACGTCCCGCCGGCTGGGTCATTTTTCAACACTGAAACATTCTAAGAGTTTGCCCTCCAGTGAGATTGGTTGAGCGATTTCAACCGAATCTGAGGTGTGAGTGGAATAGCTGAAAAGAGTCCAGCAAGAAACTCAAGGCCCGACCTGGGTCGGACTCAAGGTGACAGCAGTTACGGGAACTTACCTGAGATATAAGGGTATGAAGATAAACAGGCTAGGGAGAAAGATCAGTAACGCTAGCAGCCTGCAGATCCGAAGGGGGCCGCTGAAGAAGTTTCTGCTGACTAGGTGACTGTAGTAGCGGGGGTGAGGGCGGGGGCGCGGGAGAGCGCTATCTGCAGAAGAAACATAGATTTTATCTTGTTTTAATGAATAACCGTTCTGCCGTTAGATATTAGATGTGCCAAGTCTCTGCCCATTTTCAAAAATCTCCTGAGACATCATTACTTGTCACTCTCTTAGCTTGTATTATCTTTGTAGCTATGTATATATATGTATATATAAATATTTATGTAGTTATGTATGTAAATAAATAAATAATAAATAAATATTTGTGGACAATCTTACACAAATCGACCTAGTCCCAAACTAAGCAAAGCTTGTACTATGGGTACTAGGCGACGATATACATACTTATATAGATAAATATATACTTAAATACATAGAAAACATCCAAGACTCAGGAACAAATATTCGTGTTCATCACACAAATTAATGCCCTGACCGGGATTCGAACCCGGGACCTCCAGCTTCGTAGACAGGGTCACTACCCACTAGGCTAAAGCGGTCGTCAAATGTATGTATGTAATAAATGTATGTATTTATTAATGTATTGTATTGTTAGCTGTATATATTAGCCTAGATGTATGTGTTATTCTATCTCTCTTGCTTTATCCTAGCACTACCTGTTGTTATTTTTCTCTAAGTTTTCATTTCCTGCTACCCAAAGGTTGTCTGGAAGAGATCGCTCTATAGCGATAAGACCGCCTGTTGTTACCTATTAGTTTTTAAGGATAATCTTGTGACAATTTCTTTTTGTGGTGCAATAAAGAATATATTATTATTATTATTAATAACTGAACAGCGATTGGCCTTAGTCTCGCCTGATGGAAAGCGATTATATGATATGATTTATTTATCTCACAATATACAAATATCACTTAAAATTAAACACAGTTAATTTCTATGGAGCTGAATTTGTGATCGTCAGTTATATAACATTTTCAAATTGCATTAAAATTATCATTATTTTACAAGTAAGTATATAAAATGACAACAAGTTACAAAATAAAGATTCAAGATTAAGATGTCAATAAGTTAAAATGTAGACCACCATTCATCTCTGAATCGTCATTAATCCTAAGTCTACCCACATAATTCAAATAATTAAACAATTCAGATGTCATACTAATAAAATACTATACAATGTAATAAATTCAATCAGTACGTATAGTACTCATCTATTGAATAATAGATTTTCCAAAAAAAGTTTCATAGTAGACTCTTAAATTTTTTTAAACTTTTGTAGCCCATTTAATCATCAGCTAATAGTTTTTCTGACCGTACATAAGATTTCCTATAAATTTTTTTTTAATCAACTAAACAATTCAGATGTCATACAAATAAAATACTATACATTGTAATAAATTCAATCAGTAACGTCATAGTACTCATCTATTGAATAATGGATTTTCCAATAAAAAGTTTCGTAGTCAACTCTTAAATTTTTTTAAAACTTTTTTAGCCCATTTAATCATCAGCTAATAGTTTTTCTGACTGTACATAAGATTTCCTACCAATTTTTTTTTAAATCAATTTACACATGTATTACATATAAATTAGATCCCCCAAATCGGAACCCTGGGGGAGGCTACCCCTAAGGCTGGCTGCGTTCCCCCGTTGGACGGCTATGCCAATTCGCTGAGCAAGGAACGAGCCAACCCTAACGGTCCCCGGAAACTTCAACTAGTAATTTTGAAATTTGTCCAAATGTGATAATCCATATTGAAAGGAACCTTATGGCGACCGGCACTTACGCCTTTATTGCCGCTGTTCCAATACAATAGTGAATAGCTGCAACGTAAGCGCCTGCCGCCATAAGGTCCCTTTCGATGTGGATTATCACAAATAGTTTGTGGGCACCTTAAATTTGATGACAAGGCCTAAGACAGTTCGCTGGTTCAGTAATAGCCTATTCACTCTTACCTTGAAGAGGCTTGGATTATAATTAACCGGATATACAGAAGACGGAAGCAAGTTCCATTATTTTGCTGTTTTTATTAGAAAAGAGGAAGGAATCCGCTTCGTGCGAATAAACGGAAGACATAAGGATGACACCACCTCGTGTGATTTATTTATACAAATAGTATGTAACTGACCGAGTATACGAAGGTCTCCGTTACAGTTTCGACAGAAACGCTTTCGTACATCCGGCGAATATCTGAAAAACCGGAAATCCGCCGGACATACGTGCGTTTAGGTCGATTTTTCTTTTATTACCAAAATCTGATTCCACAAAAAATCTATATAATAATCGAACCTGCGGGGTAATCACGTAACTTTTTTACTACCGTTAGGTAGATTTTAATGTCAAATTCTAATTGTCAGCTCATACATTTATACTTCAAAATTGACAGTAAAATCTATCTACCATTAGTACATAAAGTTACGTGATTCGCCTGCTGCTCACAAAAAATCACGACAATCGATTGAGAAATGCGACCTGTAGAAGAGAATGAATCGAAATCCACCGGCAAAAACATACTAAATCATTGAATAAGAAAAATGTTAAAAGAACGAACGGGAAGGAACGATTGATGAATTTGGAACTGGGTAGCGATTGTACCTATAACACAGTTGGCTAGAGCGACGGGCCGCGAGTGCCGGGAGGTCGCAGGTTCGAATCCTGCTCGGTGCCTAAATTTTTCAATTTTTCCTTTATTCTAAAAATGTTAAAAAATAAAATAAAACGACAGGCCAAAAAAAAACTATATAAATAACTAATTAAAACTTTTGGTGTCGAGACCCTTGGTCCGTGGGGCCCATCAGCGCATACCTAAATTATACTGCTTCTTGGCAAAACGGTTGGTCGAAGTAACCGGGGACAACAGAGCTGATGGCAGCTTCCTCGCTCAACGTTTAAGCATTGCGATTCAGCGAGGAAACGATTCTAGCATCCTTGGTACACCACTTGGTATGCCACAGGGGCCTATTTTGAATTCGATGTATTATTATTGATTTAGTTAGTTATTTATTTCTTTCATTTTATTATTATATTTTTATAACTTAATGTATAAAATAAATAGCCTTTATTGTTGAAGTTTTCTTACACATATGTTTACTTATATATATTTTAGGTTTTTTATCTAAATAATATCTAATTGTTTTTGTTCTCCATCGACAACCTAAACTTGTCCCTTGACAAAGGCCTCTTCCAGAGCTTTCCATTTGTCACGATCCCTTGCCTTTTGGAGCCAAACACCTCCTCCAATCGTTTTAAGGTCGTCTGACCATCTAAGATTAGGTCTACCTCTTTTAGTTATATTTCCTCTTGGATACCACGCAACAATTTCCTTTGTCCATTTGTCCAGATTTTGTCTATCATGTGGCCTGTCCAGCGCCACTTCTGTTGCTTTACTATTTCACCAAGCGTTTTACTTTCTGATTTAGCCTTAATTATGGAAAACTTAATGTACCCGTCATTTTTTTATGTTATAGGAGGAAAACGAGCAGACGGATCGCCTGATGGTAAGCAATTACCGTCGCCCATAAACACAAGCAACACCAGAGGAGTCGCAAGTGCGTTGCCGGCCTTTCAGAAGGGAATACGCTCTTTTCTTGAAGGTTTGAAGGTCATATCGGTCCGGAAATACCGCAGGCGACAGTTCATTCCATAGTTTATTACCAATAAATAAATTTACATTATTTTAACTTACCAATAAATAAATAAATCACTGTGTATATGATTTATTCTAGCCCCATTCATAAAACATTTCAACAATAAGAAGCGTTGACAATAATGATGGTAACCCATGTTTAGTATTATACCCTATTTTTTATATTAATTTTCATAATTTTCTGACATTCGGAATTAGCAGAATAAGGGTCGGTTGCACCAACATACGATCACAGGCCGGTCATCGTCAACTATTGCGCCGGCAGATGTCATCCCATAGAAACTTTTCAAACTTTCTATACAATCATATTTTAACGAACACCGCTTACGATTACAGACGGTTTGGTGCAACCCACCCTAAACCTAACTTGTCATTTTTCTTAGTGTCAACTATTGGGTTAGGTAACAATCATTGGGGTCAAACATTATAATTAAAACTTACGTTCCAAAGGTTCTAACTCCGGTTGCTCCATGTCACTGTCACTGAACACAACTCTCACACAAATGTCACACAAATCTGTCCAACACACTCTGCCGAATCTGTCCACCAACCGATAAAACTGCTCAGTTACTTATTAACTACGGTTATTATTGATGAGTATTAACAAATCACATATTTATTTTAGGTGAAACTCGATTTCTGTAGAAAACTGGAAAAAATATAATGACATACATCTAGTTAGCGCTTTAGGGAATTGACACATTGAGTACATGAATTTAATTTATTTGGGAGTATATAAGTATTCTTGTTTTCATTTAATTGTGTTGTTTTTCTGCCGATGTATTGATATTGTACTAATTGGAGATTTAAGGGTCCTTATCAGTTAGAAAATGCTCATCTATTTAGACCATTTTCTGTCTGAATTAAGACATATCTTTACATTTTCTCAATGTTATTATCTAAAACGGGAGTATTGCGACCTTAATGTCATTAAAATTTATATTTTTGATTTTTCATTAAGTAAAATTGTTCCAAACATCAAATCACTCCAAATCGATCATTTTCAAGCTAAAAACTGTTTTTTTCCGCTTAAATTCTACCACACACAATAAAACCAAAAAATGGCTGTGTTACTATCTAACCCTCATATTCATAAAAATTAACAAACTTCTGCTAACTAAAATGTCTGTTGTCATTGTCTCACAAGCACATATCTCAAATTGATAGATAATGACAAACGAACTTCAGCGGCTGGTTAACTAATATAGGTTTGATAGAGGTTTATGAATCAGGGACCGATACCGGTATTTTTAAAAAACCCTGAATTAGCCCAATATTTTGGATTATTTTTTGCTCTTTACGTAGTGCTGAATCATGTATTTAGGTAACAACGTCGTATTATTAGATTGTCCCATTAAAAACGAAATAATGAACCGTTGACCGTAATAATACCGGTATTTTTCTATGGAGAAAATACCGGTATCCGATCCCTGTTATGAATAAGCAGGTTAAACTGTCAGTTGTTAATAACATCATCGTGTTCTTTAATCACTTTATTGGTATTATCAGCAGTGAACGTCTTTCGGCTGAAATGATGATGATGATGATGATGATGGTATTATCAATACTTTGGTCATAATTTGATATCAAAAAAATTCAAACTTATGAGGCGTCTTAAAGTTAATTATCTTTAATGTATTTATACGAATGAAGCCAAGCTTGAGTGGAATTTGGAATAGATAATTAAGTAGTTAGCTATAACATTAGTTAATGACCCAATTGTTAATCTGATGATTATTTCCGAGTCGTATTTGGATTCATTTGAACGTAACGTTGTTTTTATAATGACCGCTTTCATATTTGCATGACATTGGTTTACTATTTTTTTTATGTTATAGGGGGCAAACGAGCAGACGGATCGCCTGATGGTAAGCAATTACCGTCGCCCATAAACACCCACAACACCAGAGGAGTCGCAAGTGCGTTGGCATTTCAGAAGGGAACAATATATTTTTATTTTTTCTCCATATTTTTTAGTGTGATATTCTTTTATATTGATTATTTTTTATTCCTGTATTATTATTATTTTCACTAATTTAAATCGAAATTAATATAATAGTAATCAAATAATTCCAATGACATGCATACTGAAAATTAAATTATTGTACGTCAAATTCTGGCTGATTGTGATGTAACCAAATTACTAACCCTGCCACCATTTATAACTATTCACATCCGAACGATAAACCGTTTGTATTTGTATTTCGTCATCATCATCATCATTCAGCCAGAAGACATCCACTGCTGGATATAGGCCTCCCCCAAGGAGCGCCACAGCACACGGTCGCGAGCCACCCGCATCCAGCGACTCCCCGCTGCCTTGACCAAGTCATCAGTCCACCTAGTGGGAGGCCGTCCAACGCTCCGTCTTCCCGTGCGAGGCCGCCACTCGAGAACCTTTCTTCCCCAACGGTTATCGGTTCTACGAGCAATGTGGCCCGCCCACTGCCACTTCAACTTGCAGATTCTCTGAGCTATCGCTGGAAGCCTTGAGCATAATGCTCGAAGATCTCAACAGAGTATCCCAACAGGTGGGTGTAAGGATGAACATGGATAAAACCAAAGTTATATTCAATGGCCATGTCTCACCAATACCGGTTCATGTTGGGAATGCTCCACTTGAAGTTGTAGATAACTACGTATTTGTATTTGTATTTCGTAAAATAATAATTAGTATATCCCATCTCTTCCCGTGGGTTTCGTAGGAGGCGAATAAGGGAAAATCGGAGGGTGGGCAGCAGCATCCTTCGATCATTACCACCATCAAACTGCGGTCGCCAACCCGCTTGCCAAGCGTGGCGACTATGGCAAATCCCCCCCAAGGGAAAAATAAATTGGGGGAGGCCTATGTTCAGCAGTGGACGTCTTTCGGCTGAAATGATGATGATGATGATGAATAATTAGTATGTTTTAGAGCTCAGTCTACAACTTAATTTGTTTATGTATGTATCGTGTTTTTACTACATCGTGCTATTGATTGCTGTTCGTTTTTTTGACAGGAAATGTTTTATTTGTGACGGCCTTTTATTTGAGCCCGTCATGCGGGCTGAACCTCGTCGCTCCAAGTTTTGCACACTAATCGCTTGTTTACACTAAATCATCTAGATAGTCGTCGAGTGATTTCACACCGTAAATCACTCGACGGTCCCATCGGAAGACCAGCGCTGGCGATTGCCCGCATTATGCTGAGATGGTACCGTTTCGAGATAACACAACTTTTTTGTTTATTTTTATATTCTATTTTGCTGTGTTAATTGTTGTCTTTGCCTCGAATAAATATTTCTTATTTCTTATGGAAAAAAACCGGGCAAGCGTGTCAGAGTTACTAAGGGTGGGTTGCACCAAACTCTCTGTAATCGTATTATTATTGTTTGTGGGCTTTCTTTGCCGCCTCGACCAGTATTGATCTATTGTGGTAGCCCTTAAAGTTTTTTTATATACAACGCCAGTGGCAAACACGCGTACGGTACACTTGATGGTAAGCGGCCACCGCAGCCTATAGGCGCCCGCAACTTCAAAGGAGTTTTTTGCTTATACCCGTTGCTTCCAGGAATTTCCAGATTCTTTGGGTCGCAATCTGTTGTATCTCCTCTGGGTGCATGATGTGCCTCCCTAGGTAGATACTTCTTTTGCGTATAAGTGGTTCTGTAATCGTAAGCGGTGTTCGTTAAAATCTGACTGAATGAAAAGTTTGACAAGTTTCTATGGGATGACGGCTGCCGGCGCCATATTTGACGATGACCGGCCTGTGATCGTATGTTGGTGCAACCGACCCTAAGTCTTTGCAAGCCTGAACACACAGGACTCCTCAAACAGCACCCGATCACGAGTATGATTCGTATCTCAGACAACTCAGCCATCACCTCCCTCGACCAGTTAGGGAAGATGGCGACCCGATCAACAACGCCGAGCTGTACTTGGCCGAGCATGAGTGATACCGAAGCGTATAGTAACACGAGGCAGGCAATCCCTGTGACCGAAGTAATGTATAAAAAAATAATTACAGGTACTAAAATTACGAGGATTCACGGTGTATTATCACAATATTGAATGCAAGATCCGATTCGACATGCACTATACATGCGATATAGCTAGTGATGTGTCAACTCGAGTGTATGACTTATACTCGGTGCAAGAATGACTTATCTGGCTGTGATAAACAAGACAAAGCACTTGAAATGTACAGACATACATTGTTTAAATATCTAAACCTACATGTATAGATTTATTCAATAAGCTTACGGCCTGCCTGTATCTCTAGTATAAGTTTTTTCGAAACAAAACACAAACGAACGGGTTTGCGTTTAGTCTCAATTTGCATGGGCACGCAATTTGCATGTATTGCTATACATATTTTTACTACTACTAGTGTTTAGTGGAATTGACATGATGTGAGACTTCGCTCTGTTCTCATTTGATTTTATTTTTAGACTGACGCTCAGAGACCTTATACATCTCTGAGGATATTTATTTATTAGATTTTATTATTTCCATGTTGACGTGTTATAATAGATATAGCTCAAAATATTTGATTATGATTAGTATACCTACTTTATTACCTTTTATCTTGACGCTTAGAGACCTTATACATCTCTAACAAATCTCGATTGTTATTAGTTTCTTAGTCTTATTTTTGACATGTAACACTACATTTAATTAATGATACTTTGATTATTGTACTATTTTTATTTGATGTACTTAGATAGATTTTGACTTGTAAAAGTGCCCTTGAGGCCTATTTGCAGAATAAATGTTTTGATTTTGATTTGATTTTGATTATACAGACAATGTGTCCATTGGTTGCTTGCGAGTCCAGATCTCCAGTAGAATCACAAGCTCGCATTTCCACTAATAATTGACCGAGTGAAACGAAGGTCTCTGCTTCAGCTTCGACAAAAATGCTTTCGTATGTTCGGATTTCCGTTTGGTCTCGTCGACAGGTCGCAATTCTCAACCGATTCTCGTGAAATTTCGTGAGCAGGTTAATTAGTTATATCGTTTCTTTTGTCAGACGGTTTTTGGAAATTTCCAAATACAATTTTTTTATCAATGATTTTCGAAGTTTCTGTAATTTAAATTGTAATGAAAAAAGTAATACGTGGTAATACTATTAGTCATAAGTTCGTAAATTTTGCATGTCCAAATGTTGGCGAGATGTGCTGATCCTTAACAAAGTTGTTCCACCTTATTGATAACCATGTCTCAAGCAAATAAATTTCATTTCATTTCATTTCACTTCATATTTCTGTATTGTTATTTAGAAAGAGGTTTCATTGCAGTATCACTTCCGATAGTTTGGTAATTAACGAACCACAGCTAATATCTACAAATAGATTACTCAGTGGTCCTTGGATGTCTCATCATTTAGTATGAAAAATATGTTTTTACCACTGTGTTACCCACCTTTTAATTTTACCTATAAATTCCTTTTATTAGGTTCAGGTATTTAGAAATCCTATTTTTGTACACTAATTCAATACATATCATAGATTTTTTCTTTTGACGACCGCTTTACCCTAGTTGGTAGTGACCCTGCCTTCGAAGAGATCCCGGGTTCGAATCCCGGTTAGGGCATGTATTTGTGTGATGAACACGAATATTTGTTCTTGAGTCTTGGATGTTTTCTATGTATTTAAGTATCTATTTATCTATATAAGTATGTATATCGTCACTTGATACCCATAGTACAAGCTTTGCTTAGTTTGGGACTAGGTTGATTTGTGTAAGATTGTCCAAAAATATTTATTTATTTATTTAGTACAGCATAGTTTCTGTAATAATTAAAGCATAGTTGCTTTAATTCTAAACCTTTAATTTGTAACAGATTATTTCATTTTTTTTTGTTTTTGTTGCATGTGCGGTTACGTTAGCGCGTAATATTAGTACCTATTAGTTAAGTATCATGGCACTACCTGTGAGTTCCTATAATTGGCTATCTGTATCTACTTGATTGTGTAATGTTTTATAATAGCTGTTGGATCTCCAAATAAAATAAATAAATAAATAGATATAAATAAGTAGAATGACCCAAGTACACAATTACTTACTTATCGGTCCTGTATTTATTTTGATTTGTACTTCGAAACACTCCATTCTGAGATACGACAGTATATAAATATCGATGAAAATGAGAGCCCAGCCTTAGATAAGGGGTTGTCGACACGGTGCGTTGCACTTAGCTATGCCCACAGAACCGCATTTTGTCAGGTTTCAAGCAAGTCACAAAGCACCAAATACCTACTTAAAATAAAGCTCGTATATCAGCATCGTTTCATTACTGACATACGAGGTTTCCAAGAGTAGCGACAGTTTTTTTAATACAATGCCGGTGGCAAACAAGCGTACGGTCCACCTGATGGTAAGCGGCCACCGCAGCCTATAGACGCCCGCAACTCCAAATGAGTCACGTGCGCGTTGCCGACCCTTTATAAGATTTGAGGATGCACTGTGTTGACAGCAGAAGGAACACATTTAGGTCCCTCGCTCTCAACACAGTGCATCCTCGGGAGCTCCGGCAACCTTGCTCACCTCCAGGAACACAACACTACATACTTGTATAGTAGATAATGTTATTATGGCTGTGGTCTTCTGCAAGGCGGAGGATTTGATAGTGAGTTTTGCTTCTCACTGAATTCCCCTGGTTAAGTGAAATTCAAGGTTATTAATAATTAATTAAAGTAAATTAAAGATTAGGTTAGGTTTTTTAAAAGGTCGGCAACGCGCATGTGACACTCCAGGAGTTGCAAGCGTCCATAGGCTACGGTGACCGCTTACCATCAGGCGGGCCGTACGCTTGTTTGCCACTAATGTGGTATAGAAAAAAATTAGGGTGGGTTGCATCAAACCGTCTGTAATCTTAAGCGGTGTACGTTAAAATCTGATTGTATGGAAAGTTTGACAAGTTTCTATGGGATGACAGCTGCCGGCGCCATATTTGACGCCATTTTTGTATTTTGTCACCCCATAGAAACTTGTCAAACTTTCCATACAATCAGATTTTAACGAACACCGCTTACGATTACAGACGGTTTGGTGCAACCCACCCTAAGTGTTTGTTTCACGGCAGATTTAAGTTGTACGGATTGGTTGGAAATTCTTTATGGGAATAAGTTCACCTTTAGACTATGAGTTATTCCTTTTTTTTCTCTTTATTTAAGGAGCTTGTCATTCCTTTGTACTAAATAACTATTGGTCCGCCATTTTGAAAATTTTCTAAAAGCTGAATCGACAAAACAAAACCAAATTAATTATCGAACCTACTCACATCACTAGAATCGGTTGAGAAATGTGGCCTGTAGAGCGGACCGGACGTCCGCTGAAACTTTTTTTTTCAAGTATAAAATGCATTCTAATGACAGGTGTCAAGATTTCCATATTTTAGTCCTAAATCGGTAGGTTGCAGTCAATTTTGAATCTTGTGCAGCAGGTATAAGTTTCAAAATAGCTTGCATTTGATATGAAATGAAATGAAATCATTTATTCTTCAATTTAGGCATGTTACAAGAACTTATGAATGTCAATTGTCTATTGCCTCCTTCAAACAAAATCTCAAAAAACATTTAACAGAAAAGCAAATTGCCAATACCTAAGCAGATGTTTAGTGTTATGTTTTATAGTGTTTAGATAGCTTCATGTAAATTCTGTATTATAATGAACGATTTAGCTTGTATGTGCAGGTACAAAATATTATTCTGTATGGCTACACATTTCCCACATTGTCAATGTCATGTTATATGTTAAGGACAGCTCTCTCTCATGTCTATTGTTTTGTAATTTCATGTTGTTTCCTGGTTGCCCTGAAAATCAGCGTCATGATTTTCATGACACTATGCTGAGCGCAACCCATTTTGGTACTAAATAGGTACCTATTTACTATATCCTAGAATGTGTACCAAATAAATATTTCTTTCTTTCTTTCTTTCTTTCAAAGCCTCGAGAAGAACCGGCGTAAGAAACTCGGCTCGTAGGGATAGTCTGTCGTTGTGAGGTTTTTAGTACGATAAACTCTGAACTCGAGGAAGTATATAAATAAACAAACAAAGCAAGCGTACATGTGTATAATGGCTAAGATACGCGTCATACTCGTGATCGGGTGCTGTTTGTGGAGTCCGGTCTGTTCAATGTTCATGCTTGCTAGGACATAAGACGTTAATACTAGTGTCTTTTTATAGGGGATTGACGAGAGACATCATCCTGTTGTGGATTCGTTTTTATTATCAGTGACTTAGAGACCATATACATCTCTAACAATATTAAATTAATCTTAATTTTGACGCTCAGAGACCATGTACATCTCTGGGATATTATATTAATTTTATTATACTCCTTGTTTAATCTTGAGACCTTATACATCTCTAACTTTACTGATGTAATATTTGTAATAGATAACTTTGCAAGTTTATCTTCACTGTATGACATTAATTTTGATATAATTGAAAACTCGAAATTACTATTCTTTCTTGAACTGGAAATTAATATTATGACATGAAAAATGTATTACTTATTGTAGTCAGATTTTCTTAAATTGTAAATTAATATTTTGACATGTAAAAGTGCCCTTGTGGCCTATTTGCAGAATAAATGTTTGATTTTTTGATAATTTACAGTCAGCTTCAAAAATATCTATACACTACATGGTTGTACTATAGCGTCGTAATTTTGAAATAAATTAATCTAAATATGTCAATCTCAAGAGACGGGTTATGCAGGCCGAGTTGCATCAAAGTAATTCGTTCTAAAACCTATTTTACCATTTACACAATAAGGTCAAAATCCAGCAACATTTTTATAGAAATCCGGTCAACAGAAGAATTTCAACTACTTATTTAAATAGGCGCTATTTCCGTAACGACAATTAAAAATTGACCTTATTAACGCGGAATGAAGAACTTTTACAGCTTGATAAAGACAGATAATTAGCATCTTATATATGTAAATTGTGTTTTTATTAGATTTGAAGCCACGCTTGTTACAGAAATACAAACTCGTATATTACACGCGGCGACCCAATGTAACACAACAATTAAAAATCCATTCAAATCCCGACCCACTCCAAACGGAATAGCGTCGAAGTTCCAACGAGAACAATCACAATACACCGCACACTCGTTCGTAATGTCACACGATTATACAACTTAGTGCGTTGGGTTAGGGTTCACGCGAGCTGGGAGTGGACCGACCGGGTCGGGCGCTCAGAAGCGACTACACGCAGTCGCTATCGACCGTTTGATAAAATTATCTTGAACATAATGACTATTAGGAGTAATGTAAATAGACATTACATATAATTGTTTGCGATAAGTGCCGTGTTAGCGTTTTTGGGTCAATTTCAATAAACCTGATTTTTATCATTTCGGTGAGATTACACATTTATTGAAATCAAACGGCAGATATGGCTACCATAGTCAATGTGTTAACGAGGGCCGTTAAAAATTGTTACGGAGAAATTTGTCATTTCATTTGCGTACACACTGAAATGATTTAGTCACCGAAATGATTAGAAGCAGTCACCGATGTGACAATTTCCTCACTGAAATTACAAAATATGTCACTGAGATGATATTCAGATAACCGAAATGATAAGAAGGTTCATTGAGGTGATACAGTCACCGGGATGAGTCTTAAAACAATGTAATTTACACTTTAGGGAAACAATATGTATCCATTTGCGTTTGATATCAAAAATAAATTTTAAAGATTAAAAAAAAATCCATATTAAAATAGAAATTTTAAAAAAATTATCAGTATTTGCGGAACATTAAAAATTAAAACTAGTGGCTCTGTGAGCTGTAGACCTCGTGAGTGAGTTTCCTTATCATTTCCAAAATCTGATATTATAAAAAGATCAATTATGAATATCGAACCTACTAACAAAATTTCACGAGAAGCGGTTGAAAAATGCGACCTGTAGAGGAGAACAAACCGAAATTCAGACGCAGAAACATACAAAATCTTTGAAATAAAAATTGTTTTTGAAAATTTCCAAAAACCGACTCGACAAGAGAATTCTATATAATTACCGGACCTGCTCACAAAATTTCACGAGAATCGTTTGCGAAATGCGACCTGTAGAGGAGAACAAACCGTTGAACAAAAAAATATTTGTTTATTTCCAAATATCTGTGTATTTATCCAACCCGCTCACAAAATTTCACGAGAATCGGTTGAGAAATGCGATCTGTAGAGGGGAACAAACGGAAATCCGGACATACGAAAGCATTTTTGTCGAAGCTGAAGCCCTCGTTTCACTCGGTCAATAATATGAATTGTATAATTTCATCAAGTTTAAAAACCGTACTATATTGGAATGGCATAATATTTTCAATAGGTTTTTGACTCAAAATTTGACTAGGTACAGTAGAATCCGCTTACAACAATATCCATCCAATAGAATAGAATTAATTTCTATATCAAAATAACCAAAATGATTATGATATTATTGACAATAAAATGTAATGTAAATGTATTTCCAATAATGTCTATCTATTTTCAATCTTTTTATTTCTAAATTTTATTTTATTTTATTTTTTTTTCAAGACCTGACATATTATTTTTGTATCCAACTATTTCATATAATTTGCGATTATTAAATGTTCCTAAATGAAATTGTACAAATTAGCGCGTAAGGTTAAACTGTAAGTGCTAATTTTATAAATGTGTAAATAAAATAAATAAATAAATAACGACTCCGCTTATAACATTTTACCGCTTTTAACGACTTCGAAATCATCACGCATTAGATTTCATACCATACATTTTCAAAGTAAATCAGTCCGTTTTGTGCGACGTTCTGTTAGTGCGACGTAATATCACCGGTCCCTTGACTGTCGCTTTATCCGGATTCCACTGTACTCCAAAAAGGCTAAAAAAATCAAGGGACGAAAATTTTTTCAAATGGTGAAAATTCTATTCAAATATCTCAAACAATAACGAAACTACAACAATTTAATGTTGCTGGTTAGAAAGACAAAGCACTACATTTCAGTGACGTCATTAACCAGGAACGTCGTAGTAAATGACGATCTTACCAATACAAAGGTGCGTTTTAAGGAAAAGGGACAGAGTATTCCCCCTCTTAAAACTTTGCAAGTTTATCTTCACTGTATGACATTAATGTTGTTATAATTGTAAACTCTAAATTATTATACTTTCTTGAACTGTAAATTAATATTTTGACATGAAAAATGTATTATTATAGTCGGCCTTTCTTAAATTGTAAATTAATATTTTGACTTGTACCTAAATGTGCCCTTGTGGCCTATTTGCAGAATAAATGTTTGATTTTGATTTTGATTTCTTTGATTTTGAACTTATGATTATTTAATCTTTTGACTCTTTTGAGTTACTTTTTTTGGAATTTGATTAAGAAATTGATCTTTCTCGAGAATATTTGAACTTCTTGTTTTATTGATTTGGTGTCAACTATTGTCCTCCCTCCTTTATCCACTTTTTTACTAGTATTTTATTTTATTTTTATTTATTTATAACATTAATACTAAGACGTTTATTTTATACTACAGATGGGCCTACTCCGAACTTCGTATCGTGCCGACTCTTTCTTTCATATAGTGTACATAACACGAGAGTGAAAAGTAATACAATCACCTTATTACTTTAGCGCGTGTAAAAGCCCTATTATGTAAGCGCCTGCAATATAATCTAAGGCAGAACTTCGAATGTAATCATGAGCTATTGCTATATGCTGGACACTAACAGTCAAGTTGCCCACTCATTTGACAAGCCTAATTTCAATAAGGTCTGTTTTCCCCTCGGGTGGTAGGTCAGAGGGCAATCGCTTCCGTAAAAACAGATATTGGGATTAGGTAGCGGACCCCGGGCATCCTTCAGGCTGCAACTGTACTGGGATAATAGAAGGATGATGAACATACTATTGGGATAACACTAGGATAGGGTTGCCATAAATATGGGGACCAACACCGGGACAATTAAAGAGAAAGCAGAATAGTTAGAGATCAAAAAGAAAAAATCGAAGGGCATTAAGCGCTTGCCTCATCCTCAAAGTCAAAGCAGACAGAGCGGGGCAGATCTCTGTCATCGGGCGGCATCCTTCATGTGTTCCACTGGCAGCGCAGGCGCTGTCTGTTTTAAGCGGTAGGCTTATACTCGTCCGTACTATGTACATGTTTATTTACCTATCTGGTCCCTACTGATTAACTATGCTTTTCAAACCGGGACAATTTGCTTAATGTCCGGGACAATAAGACACCACGCTTCAAGCCGGGACATGTCCCGGCATCCCGGGACGTATGGCTACCCTACGCTAGGAGTATAATGAACGTACTGACCAACAGAAAATCCATACTAGTATTATAAATGCGAAATTAACTCTGTCTGTTACCTCTTCACGCTTAAATCGGTTAACGGATTTAGATACTCACATAACTTTTTCCTATTCTTATTCTGTCCCGTCAGCGAGGAGACAACAATAACCGAGTTTATTAGAAAGAAGTTTATAATATGGACTCAAATATGTTCAAGAGGTGACCATGTCCAAATCGATTTATGCTTATCGCTAAAACTCATGTTTGGTAGATTTAAATGCTATAAAATCACAGTTTTAAAGAGTGACTCAGGAGACGTGACCATTGTAACTAGCAACAACGAATCATTGATCCACCCTAAGTCAATATGACTTAATAGAAATCACATCATCATCAAATAAACATGTCATAATATCGTTTAATCCAATGCTCTGATCACCATGACGAGACATTAATTGATAACCATTTTAACGCTACTATACTCAAGAATTTTAGAATTTGGTCATTATATAACCTGTAGCAAGGTTGATATTCCAATGGTACTTAACATTTGATAAGATACGAGGTATGAATATTGTCTGTTTGTTCCTTCGAGCACGACCATCGCTGCTTCAGTGTGCTACGGTCGGAGTTCGAGAGAGGACGTTCGTTTCTTTCAAAAGTAAGTCTTATTTTACTTATCAATATGAATGCAAATGTCACTTACTAGCATCAGCTATCTACTGAAGAATAGCTTGTTAACCCATCGTATGTTTAGACACGTATCTGTGCCCAACATTTGAACCTATTATTTTACATCTCAAGGCCTAATACCATTAGGTATTGAGGGGCTTGATTGGACAATTTTGACATCCGCATACGAGGAGTTAATTACCTGTTTGTCAATAGTAATTTCTTTAAAACACTATTATGACTCAAAAATATGTTCATACACGAATACCTTTTCTTGAAATTGCATCCCAATTTAGACTAATAAAAACTGACTATGTATAATTACTACTTATGTACGACCGTAATTGTTTTATGAATAAGTGATTATTTCAGCCATTAATTCATAAATAGCTCACGACATTAAAGCAGCAGAAAAACGATGCATATCATTCTAAATCTCTTGATAAAATAACCTATTCTGTATTAATTATGATAATATATACAATTACGAAAATACGAGTTTTATGAAGAACGATTACGTTATAAAGGTTGATTAAAAATAATAATATAGGTAAATAATAACACGAAGTGGTTTGTTTACGCGCCGGCCGGCTTGTTAAGTTGTATTACGTGTAGGTTCAAGGTCAGGGCCGGTTGCGGACGATACTGTGTGGTAAATTCCGCTAGTTTATATTGAGTCTGTGGCAGGGATCGGATACCGGTATTTTCTCCATAGAAAAATACCGGTATTATTACGGTAACCGGTTCATTATTTCGTTTTTAATAGGACAATCTAATAATACGACGTTGTTACCTAAATACATGATTCAGCCCTACGTAAAGAGCAAAAAATAATCCAAAATATTGGGAAAATTCAGGGTTTTTTAAAAATACCGGTATCAGTCCCTGGTCTGTGGTAGGTCTTGCAATCCCCTGGCTACTGTTCTCCATGGAATCAGTTAAGTACATGTATTTTGTTACTTTTACATCATTCTTGATGGCTTTGCTACTATCACTTACCGGTTTTTTCTAGAAACATATTTTACTAGAATAGTTAAAAGACTATACATAGATAATTGGGTAAAAAAATAGTAGATAGCGGATCCCGGGCATCCTTCAGGATGCAACTGTACTTCAGATTTAGTAGAGTGACCTCAATATCTTAGCGAACAATTGACTTTCCAGTTATAAACTCAGTGAAAAAATTAGGAACGTTAAAGTAATCTCATAACAACTCAGTAAAATAAATCCCATACAGGATATATTTTAATCTATAATTTGGTAACTGGTTGGCAATTATGGCAGCTATCATTTTTATCGCTGCGTCTATCTGCATGTTTATTTGAACTTTGTAAATATCAATTTATTTTGATAACAGTTTTTGCCTCTGCGTAATTGCTCACGAACGTAACTGTAGGTACATGTCGGGAAGGTTAAAATGATTTGTTACAATGATACTTAAGTTTACAGTAATACAGTCCTACTCGTAGTGAGCTCTGTCATACGTTACACCTTAAAATTTGTTATCAGAGTAAATTTATATTTACAGAGTCCAAATAAACATGCAGAATAGGCGGAGCGATATTGAGAGTAGGTTTGCAGTTTTTACTCGCATTTAAATCAGGAGGGAGCAAAATTCAGAGAGATTTTAATAATTCATAAAATAAACAAATACCGCGTACAAGTATTTTCGCACACAAATAATGCATTACAAACATATCTATAGTCTTTCAAACATATAAAATACAAGTAGGTAATATGAGATTTTGAGAGGATGCGTGAAAGTAGAGTTTAACCCCCGTATTCATAAAACTTAATAGACCTCTGCTAACTAAAAAGTTCTTTGTCTCATTCTCACAAACGTCAATGTCAAAGTGACAGATAAGGACAAATGAACTTTAGCGGCTAGTTAACTAATATAGGTTTGACAGACGTTTATGAATAAGGGGGTAAGAGTTTTACGTCCAGGAGGTGGATGGTAGGGTCGGGAGGGGGGTGAGTTAGAGGGGTATCTTGACCAAATTTCTGCGATACTGAATAAGCTAGGTCAGAAGAACCCGCGAACGATGAGACTGTATGAGGAGATTCATGAATGTGTGTTAAGTAAGGAAATGTCATCAGCCGGTAGACGTCCACTGCTGGACATAGGCCTCCCCCAAAGAGTGCCATAATGACCGGTCCTGCGCCACCCGCATCCAGCGGACTCCCGCGACCTCGCGAAGGAAAGTATGAAAGGACATTTGGTCTCTCACTATCCCACTTGGATACATGTGTGAGTAAATGTGTGTATGTGCGAGTGGAGAGTATGGGATAGATTGGTAGCTTGGAGCGAGCGTCGGAAGACAAGCACAAGCGTATGGGTTAATTTAAAATGAAGGCACGGGTACGGACTGGGGTCACCGACATAGCCTTCAAAATTGCGAGACTTAAGTGGCAGTGGGCAGGGCACATTGCTCGCAGGACTGACGGTCGATGGGGCCAGAAACTGCTTGAGTGGCGTCCACGCACCGGAAGACGAGCTGTCGGTAGGCCTCCGACGAGGTGGAGTGATGACCTGGTGAAGGTCGCGAGAATCCGGTGGAAACGAACGGCACAGGACCGGTCTAAATGGCGAGCCTTGGGGGAGGCCTATGTTCAGCAGTGGATGTCTTTCGGCTGAAATGATGATGATGATGATGAAGGCACGGGCGTTTCTATTTCCAGCCCTTGTCTTGCTTGTGGAACCCCGTGAATCCTCAAATTCGGCCTTAACTGTCATTATGTATTACAGATGGCGCGTTTACTCTTCCTCGGCCTCCTCCTGGCTTTGCTGGCTTCACCGTTCCTCGGTGTTCTATACGTGCTATTCCTGAGGAGTCCCCCTCCTCTACCTGAGCTCGACGTCAACGCGTGGTGGGGGCCCAAGGAGCTGCAGGCCAAACAGGACACCACTATCAAGCCTTTTAAAGTGCAATTCACGCCACTGGTAAGTTATTTTACATCTAATTAGGTTACGAATACGATTCATCATTGTCAAATAGGTTTTTTGACGACCGGTTTAGCCTAGTGGGTAGTGACCTACCTGCGAAGCTGACGGTCCTGGGTTCGAATCCCAGTCAGGGCAAATATTTGTGTGATGAGCATGAATATTTGTTTCTGAGTCTTGGATGTTTTCTATGTATTTAAGTATTTATATCTATTAAATATATCGTCGTCTAGTACCCATAACACAAGCTTTCTTGAGCTTACTGTGGGGCTAGTTCGATTTGCGTAAGATTGTCCTCTAATATTTATTTATTTATTTATTATTTATTAAATAACTACAAGATGCGCTTGAACTTCATAAGGTTTTAGGTCTTTTGCAAAAAATCGCTTTTCTGAATGAATCTTTGGCGAAATGCTCACTGTCACTCCTTCATAAAATTACGATTCAACCGCAAGAAGTTTAGTTTCGAACACGATATTTTTGCGTAAGCCATTTCTTTTCTATTTCATCCATCTCGTACTTTCTGTTTTGATAGCACGTGAAACGAGCATAAATTTTGAGTAAAACGGAAAAACGAACATGTCCAACGTGAAAGTTTGGTTTATTTGTAAGACTGTAAGTATCCAATTTTCAGTTAAGCAGGTCGATGATAGTATTCAAAATATTTAACAGTATACAAAAGTTAAACAAACACTACTAATTAGGGAATGCAATCCCGATCCCGCGAGATCTCGGGTAATTTTTCGGGATCAATCTCGACGCATCATATGACGAGATCCCGTTCGAGATTGACGGGATTGGGATACTATTAATACCCTTTGTTTTTTAAGGAGTCATTTTCAAAATCACTCGTCTTAGGTAACTACTTCCTAATTCCTTTGAAATATGTTTATTATTTTGATTACCTAATTTACCTATGCTAATTTCCTTAAAACCTGATAATTATTTTTGGTTGGTAAGATTAAAGGATAAAGGTTTTTATTTTCTTTCGAGTAATATGTTATTTTACTTAACCTCACTATCACAAACAAGCAGTTATTAGCTTTTTTAGTCATCCAAATTTATTATTATTTTTAAACTAGACGGGATCCCGAAAATTCCGGGATTCCGCGGGATTGATATTTCTAATCCCGCGGGATCTCGAATTTGCAATCTCGAGTGGGGATTGCATTCCCTACTACTAATATGATTTTCCTTGTCTCAGATGATCAACGACCTCAAGGAGCGTCTGAAGAACCATCGTAAGTGGACCCCTCCGCTGGAGGGCGTCGCCTTCGAATACGGGTTCAACAGCAAGCAGCTGGACAGCTGGGTCACCTACTGGGCCGAGAAGTACAACTTCCAGGAGAGGGAGAGGTTCTTCAACAAGTTCCCGCAGTTCAAGACCAATATTCAGGGATTGGATATTCACTTCATCAGGGTTCGGCCAGAGGTATGCATTTAAAATGGCATAATAATAATAATAAGTGCATGGCAGAGATAGTATCCGCTAGGTGTACACATCCCAATACATTATCGTATCTCAAAGGGGCCTCTTCGTGTTGGATCTGTATCCCCATGAACGCCTTCCAAAAGGACCGGACATTGTGCCGTGATATCCCAAAGGAGAGATACAAATAATAATAATAATAGTTTATTTAACTTGAACACATTTTACACGGAAAGATAGCATGAATATGAATAATCTTTTCTACTGATTATTTTTAATATGAAAATGCGCAGAACACAAACTACTTAGGTATTTGAATTAATTTCATACAAAAGTAGAATTTATCCATATAAAGGTCAAGCTATGTAAAAATAGTAGATTGTGTCTCAAGGGAGCATAATGATTTATTTACGGCGAGGGCGATATATTGAATTCTGAGTGAAGCGAAAGATTCTACAATAGAATCCTGAGCGTAGCGAGGGATTCTATTGTAGAATCTTGAGCGTAGCAAGGGATTCAAGTGTTTACGCCCAAGACGGAAATAATTTTGCTACCGTGTGACACATACTGCTTTTCACACCGTCTATGAGGCCAGCTGCTAAAAACATGAAATATCTTACAAATGATTTTACTACAGAGTGTTACATACTGCTTTTCACACCTTCTATGAGGAAAAAAGTCATTGTTGCCCTCAAATGAGGGAAGAAAAGTACATCTTTGATCCCTCATTCGAAGACAACAATAACTCTGGACTGCAGGCTTAAAAGGAAGTTTAGGAACTTGGATAAACTTAAACAACTGTTTCTGTTTTAACTTCAGGTCCCAGCGGGAGTGGAGGTGGTTCCAATGCTGTTGATGCACGGCTGGCCGGGGTCAGTGCGGGAGTTCTACGAGGCCCTCCCTCTCCTGACCGCCGTCAGCAAGGACCGGGACTTCGCCATCGAAGCTATCGTACCCAGCTTGCCTGGTTACGGTTTCTCTGATGTAAGCATCACTATTATCAGACGACCAGCATATTTCCTTTTTTATTAGAATCCACTTAACACTACTGGTCTCAATAAGGTTCTTAAGGAATGGCGTGGATTAGCACTTAACAAGTCATGGAGGAGACTAGTTCTAAACAGGTCATCATCATCATCATCATTTCAGCCGAAAGACGTCCACTGCTGAACATAGGCCTCCCCCAAGGCTCGCCATTTAGACCGGTCCTGTGCCGTTCGCTTCCACCGGATTCCCGCGACCTTCACCAGGTCATCACTCCACCTTGTCGGAGGTGGTGTTAAGGGTAACATCTGGCATTAGACTTTCCGACCTAGTTGAAACATTAAAACAATTTATTCCAGGCAGCTGTTCGGCCAGGCTTGGGGGCTGTTGAGGTTTCCGTGGTGATGCGCAACCTGATGCACCGACTGGGCTATAAGAAGTTCTACGTGCAGGGCGGAGACTGGGGCGGCGCCATCGGTACTCACATGGCGACAATCTTCCCGCAAGTGAGTCTATGAAAATATAGAAGTAACTCTTGAAATTGGTCTCTTTGCGCTTCGTCTAACAAGTTTCTTCTTTTCGTTATTCGATACAGTAAATAACTCAATGGAATCGCTAAAACACAAAGAGCTAATAGTATATTATGCAACTGGTGTATAAGAAGGGTATAAAAAGGTGAGTGGTGTGGGTTGCGAGTAAAGCCACCACGAGCCTTTTTATACCAGTTATACACCGTTGCATACAATACTTTTTCTACGACTCATTTCAAATAAAAAGTAAGTATTTTTCAGACTTTTCATGCGCCATATTTTCCCTTAGTAATTGTGCAACTTACCTACGCAATTTCTTCTGTAATGCTATATAACTTCGTGGATTCTTTAGAAGAATCAACGTACCTACACATTTTCTTCATGAACACAAAAAAAACGTTTTATTTAAGTAATATAATCATTTAACACTTTTTACAGAATAAATAAAGTATGTATTTATATTAGAGTTCATGATTGCGTAAGTCGCGAAAAAAAGTACAGGAGTAGAAAAATGTATAAGAGCGTAGAAAGTGGATCAGATAGAAGGAAGAGCGCGAAATCACCGGCGGGGACGGACTTATGATAGGCTGACTAAATTGAGATGTATCAGAAAACTGATATGGATGTAACACAATTGTGACATCTCATAATTAGTCGTGCAATAGGCTTGATGACGTTTCGGTGACACAGGTCGATGACAAATAATACGCGATGAGTGACAGGCGATGACACATTGTATCTCGTTCCCACGTTCGCACATCCTTGTGTGTATTGTCGGCTCCAGTCTTATCCTTATCCTTACTTTATGTACACGAGTATGTCAGACAAAAAGGAAGATACAGCTCTGTAAAATTTGTGTTGGTTATAGATAAAATTCAAGACTATTCCAACTACAAATTTACAAAAACAACACGTCTTTTTATACCCCAGTCATTCGAATGTGTCGACTGTATAACGATATCCTTACGGAACATCCTTCTTTGGACATATTCATACAAAGATTACCCACATTTAAAAGTATTGTTAGAAATATATTGTTTAAATCTAATTAGGATCTCGAGTCTTAGCAATGTTAACGTATAATACGCATTGTAATTGTAATTATTATTATTATTAGTTAAGTAACGCAATAAATAAATAAAAAATATGCAGTAAATTCAATGCCATGGTCATGCAAGCAGATATGCAGATATACACTTCTCAATAATTTTAAAAACATCATTTATTTGTATACGCCACTCTTGTAAGTTTACCAATGATCATGTAATCTAGTGATTGACTTGTAATTTATCATATTAATCTGTCTGTGCACACATATATAAGAATTACAGTCCAGATCTACCCCCGTATTCATAAAACTTAACAAACCCCTGCTAACTAAAATGTTCTTTGTCCCATTCTCACAAACGTCAATGTCAAAGTGACAGATAAGGCAAACGAACTTTAGCGGCTAGTTAACTAATATAGGTTTGATAGACGTTTATGAATAAGGCGGTTAGACTTTAAGCTATTTATGTAATTGTGTAATAGACTGTAATTTGTTGTGTGAGCCTTATAATAAATAAATAAATAAACTAGAACAAAGCGTGGCAGACAGCTTCGCATGCAGGGCTACCAGAGTCTACTATATGTTCTCCACTAAATTATAGGTGTTTCTCAGTTTGACGACCGGTTTAGCCTAGTGAGTGCACCTGCCTGTGAAGCTGACGGTCCTGGGTTCGAATCCCGGTCAAGGCAAATATTTGTGTGATGAGCATGAATATTTGTTTCTGAGTCTTGGATGTTTTCTATGTATTTAAGTATTTATATCTATTAAATATATCGTCGTCTAGTACCCATAACACAAGCCTTCATGAGCTTACTGTGGGGCTAGTTCGATTTGTGTAAGATTGTCCTCTAATATATATATATATTTTTATTTTATTTTATGTCTCTTCAGTACCATCGATGGAACTAGCAATATACAAGTGTGTTACTAGTTCCATTGATGGTACTGTCCAATGGTACTCCAGTAATAAAGGGGGCGGGGCAGACAGCTTCGCATGCAGGGCCACCAGAGTCTACTATATGTTCTCTGTTGGAGAGTCCAACAATAGATACCTAAATCATTAAGTTGGTACTACTGATATTCTAGATTAAACGTAGTATTAAGGTTCAGTGTTTCCTGTCTGGATTATTATCTGTGGCACTTGTCGCCATTACTTACTCAACTTCATGTGCAAGCTTGAGTCGCAATACATTGTTTCCTACGATTTATCCTCTTTTACTGCTGCTGCATCTCTCCCACAACACACAAGAACGAATCAGAGCTTCAAGCCTAACAGTATACCCAACATTCTCGACTAAATTATAGATGTTTCACAGGAGATTCTCGGATACCATACTAATATGGGCTTCACCATGTCCACGAGTGCCAACGTGCTCGGCCTCTTTGGCAGCGTGTTTCCTTCCTTCGTGGTGGAATCTCACCTGGCGGAGCGCATGTACCCGCTCGCCACGTTCTATGGTGGCCTTATTGAGGAGATGGGCTACATGCACATTCAGGCCACTAAGCCAGATACTGTGGGTATGTATTTAATAACTTTATTAAAATCAAAATCAAACATTTGTTTTGCAAAATAATCTGTAGTACGACTCCTTAGCTCGAAAATATGACGAATACGGTCCCATCTGGCAGAAAGCATGAAACTTGGCATGCATGTAGCTTTCATATTAGTGCTTCAAAAATTTTAGGGAAACACGTTGACAGACCTTTTTTTCCCCCCCTTCCCCCCACTTTTGTGTGCCGAATTACAGTTTTTTTTAATTTTATTGAAAACGGCTGAAGCTAGGAGAAAACCGTCAAAGGAAAAAATGTTCCTTATAAAATTATCTACAAGTTATTCTTTGGATGTATTTTGATAGGACCTATACTTTTCAAAATATACGAGCATTCATTAGGGTAAGTACAGCAGAAAAGGTGCTAGAGGGCAGATTACTAACATTTTTGTGCGCATCGGGTTACAAGCATGAAATATGTACCATAGATAAAGTGTTCCGCGGTGATTCTTTTCAGATGTGGAGGTTAGTTAGATTCGTCCCCTGTGCGCGGGGAGAGCGGGGTGAATTGGACCAAGCACACCTTTTTTTCGTCTTTTGCTCACTGACCAGTTAAGGCTACTATGGCTTGCGGGGTATCCTTTTCGTGTAAAACAGACACCAGGAATTCATTTTTTGGGTTCTTTACCCGAAAACTCTAAGCGAAACCCTATTTTTGTGAGTCATACGTCCGTGCGTCGTCTGTTTTACAGATTTCACAGCCAAACGGTTGGAGCTACAGGCTTCAAATTTTCACAGTATAAGCATCTTGTTGACCCAAAGCCACACCAATTGTCAAAAAATTTTTTTAATTTTTTTTATGGGGGTCTCCCATAGAGCAGAAGTGGGCCGCAAAAAAAATTTTTTACCCACCCTATCGAGTGGGGTATCGTTGTTTAGAACTCGTTGAGTAGATAAACACTGTGTTTTTTGTTTTCAAAAACATTGGAAAACAAATGAGTGAGAAGCCACCAAAATCTGATATTTTACTAAATTTTGTTCCGAACATTTTTCCATTTCCCATTGACCTACGAACTTGAAGTTTAGTGGTAATGTTTATTATTGCGTGTATTTTAAAAGCAAATATTAATATACTGTGTTTTTTTTTCTTTTTTTTTATTAAAAAAAACTTAATTTTGCGGGTAGTTCGGCACTCTATATGTGCGAAGTGCGACACGCACTTGGCCTGTTTTGTCGCCGAAAAGGTAAAAATTACAAAAAAATATTATTATTCAGAACAATATATCAGTTTGAAGCATAATAGTAGTTGTTGACTCAAAATTTTACTACTCTAAAAGAAATAAGGCAAAAAATATTGTACGGCTCCTTATTTCTAAAATTAAATATGATGAATACGATCCCATCTGGCAGAAAGCATGAAACTTGGCATGCATGTAGCTTTCATAGTTGTGCTTCAAAAATTTTAGGGAAACACGTTGACAGACCTTTTTTTCCCCTCCTCCCCCCCACTTTTGTGTGCCGAAGTACAGTTTTTTTTAATTTTATTGAAAACGGCTGAAGCTAGGAGAAAACCGTCAAAGGAAAAAATGTTCCTTATAAAATTATCTACAAGTCATTCTTTGGATGTATTTTGATAGGACCTATCCTATCAAAATACATCCAAAGAATGGCTTGTAGATAATTTTACAAGGGACATTTTTCCTTTTGACGGTTTTCTCCTAGCTTCAGCCGTTTTCAAATTAAAAAAAACTGTAATTTGGTACACAAAAGTGGAGGGAGGGGGAAAAAAAAGTCTGTCAACGAGTTTCCATAAAAATTTTCAAGCACAAATATGAAAGCTACGTGCATGCCAAGTTTCATGCTTTCTGCCAGTTGGGACCGTATTTTGAGCTAAGGAGTCGTACATATTCCAAATACTGAAAATTATTATTTTTGGTTTATAAATAATGCTTGACATTGCGTAACTTCACAAGTATACAAATCTTAATAGATAGCTAATCCAATACATACCAACCCTAGGTATGTGCTTAATTTCGCGGCGTAGCAATTCTTCCACAAGTATTCAATCAACTAATTTTGAGTCAACAACCCTATTAAAACTAATATAACGTTCTGAATAATAATAATTTTTTGTAATTTTTACCTTTTCTGCGACAAAACAGGCCAAGTGCGTGTCGCACTTCGCACATATAGAGTGCCGAACTACCCGCAAAATTAAGTTTTTTTTAATAGAAAGAAAGAAAAAAAACACAGTATATTAATATTTGCTTTTAAAATACACGCAATAATAAACATTACCACTAAACTTCAAGTTCGTAGGTCAATGGGAAATGGAAAAATGTTCGGAACAAAATTTAGTAAAATATCAGATTTTGGTGGCTTCTCACTCATTTGTTTTCCAATGTTTTTGAAAACAAAAAACACAGTGTTTATCTACTCAACGAGTTCTAAACAACGATACCCCACTCGATAGGGTGGGTAAAAAATTTTTTTTGCGGCCCACTTCTGCTCTATGGGAGACCCCCATAAAAAAAATTAAAAAAATTTTTTGACAATTGGTGTGGCTTTGGGTCAACAAGATGCTTATACTGTGAAAATTTGAAGCCTGTAGCTCCAACCGTTTGGCTGTGAAATCTGTAAAACAGACGACGCACGGACGTATGACTCACAAAAATAGGGTTCCGCTTAGAGTTTTCGGGTAAAGAACCCAAAAAATGAATTCCTGGTGTCTGTTTTACACGAAAAGGATACCCCGCAAGCCATAGTAGCCTTAACTGGTCAGTGAGCAAAAGACGAAAAAAAGGTGTGCTTGGTCCAATTCACCCCGCTCTCCCCGCGCACAGGGGACGAATCTAACTAACCTCCACATCTGAAAAGAATCACCGCGGAACACTTTATCTATGGTACATATTTCATGCTTGTAACCCGATGCGCACAAAAATGTTAGTAATCTGCCCTCTAGCACCTTTTCTGCTGTACTTACCCTAATGAATGCTCGTATATTTTGAAAAGTATAGGTCCTATCAAAATACATCCAAAAAATAACTTGTAGATAATTTTATAAGGAACATTTTTTCCTTTGACGGTTTTCTCCTAGCTTCAGCCGTTTTCAATAAAATAAAAAAAAACTGTAATTCGGCACACAAAAGGGGGGGGAAGGAGGGGAAAAAAAGGTCTGTCAACGTGTTTCCCTAAAATTTTTGAAGCACTAATATGAAAGCTACATGCATGCCAAGTTTCATGCTTTCTGCCAGATGGGACCGTATTTCGAGCTAAGGAGTCGTACTACTGCAAAATATTCATTTTCACCTCACTAGCTCGGAAAGCCCTTTTTTATTCTTTAAAAACAGATAGCAAAACTGCATTTTATCCACAAGAGTGCAAAGAATATTTGAAATCCGAACACGCTGTTTATAACTTTTTTAAACATAATAACATGTAAAGGCTAGGCCAGACAGTCCAGCAACAATAATTTTATATTGTGCTGTTGTGTTAAAAAACTAGTACCTACGCCAAATCTCGAGATTTGGTAGTGGACAGCTATATTTCAATGTTAGGACGAGGAGGAAAGAAAATTCCTCGCTCTAGTGAGGTGAAAAGATTTGTGTTATACACGGCTGCAAAGTTATTTTACGTCTCGTGTGTTGCAACACTTGCTACGCTCAGGATTCTATTTTAGAACCACTCGCTTCGCCATAGACTCTAGCTCGTGGTTCAATTCTAGAATCCATTCGCTAGTTCGTGTTTCAATTCCACACTCGCGGTTAAAATACAACTTTGCACCCTTGTATAACAAATAACTATTACAGTTCAAGAAAGAATAATAATTTCGAGTTAACAATTATAACAAAATTAATGTCATGTAGTGAGTGTACGAAAACCTCAAGACTGTTTACGTTGGAGGTACAAGGTGACCTAAATGTTATAAACGAGATTGCAATAAATGATATTGCAATAAATGAATTGAATTGAATTCAGATAAAAAAAATCTGAAGACGAGTTTGTTGTTTAGGACATAGGTTGCTCAGATATTTTTAAATACAAAATATTTTATTTGTTAAACATAGGTATGTACATCGGTGTTTCAGTTTACGGATTGCATCACTATGTCTTGCCTGTTAAGGCATACAAATAGTCACAAAATACCATGCAGCATGCATACTTACACACTAAATATAAAATCGTTAATTATGCGCTTATGTTATGTTAGGATCGTTTAAATATTCTTGTATGGAATAATATGCTTTGGTAGTTAGAAATTTAAACAATGATTTTTTAAATAAATGAGGGTCATGGAGTTTCAAGATGGCGGTTGACAATTTATTAAAAATTCTAGGCGCCATTCCAAATATGCTTTTCGAAAGTAGGGCAGTTTTGTATGGTCCATAGTTTATCTTACCCTGCATACGAACACTATTAAAGCTCGAGAACTGGTTACTGTTGTGTTTAACATACATTGCTGTTTCAAAAATATAGTGATGGAAATGTCAGGATATTTAATTTAATAAAATAGGGTTTACATGATTCGTAGGGGTTTAGGCCGCAGATGGATCTGATACATTTCTTCTGACCTTTGAAGACTAGGTCTCTATCTGTAGAGTTGCCCCAAAATATTATTCCGTACCTTAGTGTAGATGTGACATAGGCATGATAAGATGTCAAGACTGCAGATTGGTTAACTTTTTTACTAAGATGATATAGAGCATATGAATATTTATTTACTTTCTTACATAAAGTGTCAATTTGATTTTTTCTGACCTTTGAAGACTAGGTCTCTATCTGTAGAGTTGCCCCAAAATATTATTCCGTACCTTAGTGTAGATGTGACATAGGCATGATAAGATGTCAAGACTGCAGATTGGTTAACTTTTTTACTAAGATGATATAGAGCATATGAATATTTATTTACTTTCTTACATAAAGTGTCAATTTGATTTTTCCAGGTCAATTTACTATCTAAGCTTAAACCTAAAAATTTTGATATGTCCGTTTCATTAATCCTATGTAAATGTATTTGTTTAAACCTTTGTAAATGTATTTATGAACTTGATTGTACAACGTTTTTCGATCGTCTCATAGGTTACACCAAAGTTACAAAATTTTATTGTTTTCTGAACAGGTGTGGGAATTTCTGACTCACCTGTCGGTCTTCTCGCTTACATTTTGGAAAAATTCTCCACCTGGACGAAAAAGGAATATAAATTGCGACCTGACGGAGGTCTGGCCGAGCACTGGACGAAAGACCAACTGCTGGACAACTTGATGTGCTATTGGTCTACAAACTCGTTTACCACATCTGTGAGACTGTATTCCGAGTCTTTCAATAAGAAACAATTTGGATTACAGATAGATGAGTAAGTATTACCTAAAATTGGGAAAGTACTTATTACTTAATAAAGGTCAAATCCAAGGAACTTTACAAACTTGATAAGTTGAATGCTGCCAGCGGCTACCAGCTCCTAAAAAAGAAGTTACTCAGCAATCAGCAGTTTTTTGGTAGCCTTATGAAGACAACTAAGTTGCGAGTTGTATTCGATGCTTCTTGTAAATTTTAGACTAATATTTTTCTTCAATTTTCCGGTACGTTGATCTAATCACAGTTTATGTCTTCCAGAGTCCCAACTTCAGTCCCGACCTGGATAATCCAAGCGAAAAATGAGCTCGCTTTCCAGTCCGCAAGGATCCTTCAGACGAAGTTCACTAACCTCGTCCAGGCTAACCCCATCGACGATGGTGGCCACTTCCTCGCTTTTGAGCTGCCCAAGATCTTCTCCGAGGATGTGCTGAAAGCTGTATCAGCTTTCAGGAAATTGAAAAGTCAAAAGACTGAACTGTAGTAGTGTAAGCTATTAGGAAATATGACTGACTAGTTTCTTTGTAATTTCGTTCAACTGTTGATTTTTACATTATTATTATATTTTTTATCGTTCATCAGTCCTAACGGAGTATCAATTGTTATATTTGCAATCATTTCTTATATTTGCAAGAAAATATATAAAAATATATTAACACGTTAATATAATAAACTAAATTTTCGGCTCAAACTTGATGTTTCCTTAAACTGTGTCCTGTCTAATCCAAACACGGTATAAATAGTCTTAACATTAATTCATATTAGCGGTATATAGCTCATACTCCAGCTCTAGCTAGCTCAAGCACCAAGATCTACATGGCCGGTGGTTCTGCCATATATGCTTTATCGTGCTGAGACGTGGACCATTTATCGCCGCCATATTTATATAGGTACTGGATCATTTCCACCTCAAATGGCTACGCAAGATACTGAAAATCCGATGGTCCGATCATGTATGAAATACCGAAGTTCTGCGTATGGCAAATGAGGGTGGAATTGAGGAGCATGTCTCGCGAATTCATGAACGACCAGAGAATCGCTAAGCGCATCTTCTACTCGGAGCTTGAGGAGGGCAAGCGGAAACAAAGGCAGTGAACTCCTCAGATACAAATATATGCTTAACCGCCATATGAAGAAGAAGCTATCCGTAGCAGAACTGGGGTCACCGACATAGCCTTCAAAATTGCGAGACTTAAGTGGCAGTGGGCAGGGCACATTGCTCGCAGGACTGACGGTCGATGGGGCCAGAAACTGCTTGAGTGGCGTCCACGCACCGGAAGACGAGCTGTCGGTAGGCCTCCGACAAGGTGGAGTGATGACCTGGTGAAGGGTGCGGGAATCCGCTGGAAACGAACGGCACAGGACCGGTCTAAATGGCGAGCATTGGGGGAGGCTATGTTCAGCAGTGGACGTCTTTCGGCTGAAATGATGATGATGATGATGATGATGAAGAAGTGGTGCATAGAGGCTTCAGTGCGGGCCGAGTGGAGATCTTTGGCGAGAACTTTGAATCTCAACGGCGCATTGAGCTTGATGCCAAGCACGATGATATAAAAACCCGACCACCTGCGGCTATATCCTACAGCTATATAAATGATGTGCTCACTTGCCCACAATGTTCTCGCATCTAGATCGGCTGGGCCATTCTACATTTTCATGTACATAATTTTCACACACTTTTTTTAAATGCAGATTTTGGAATACTTGGTCCTCACTTCATATTTTAGTATTGTTATTCAGAAAGAGGTTTAATTGCGGTATCACTTCCAATAGTTTTGGTAATTAACGAACCACAGTTAATATCTATAAATCGAGTAACTCAGTGGTCCTAGAATGTCTCACCATTTGTATGAAAAAATGGTTTTTACCATTACGTTACCCACCTTTTACAGCAATATGTTAATATTTAAGTATTTTTATCTACAAAATCGTTTTATTAGGTTCAGGTACTATTTCGAAATCCTATTTTTGTACACTAATTCAATACATATCATAGATTTTTTTGCAACAGAAAACTAGTCATGAAAAAGTAGAATGACCCGGCTATGTTAGCCACTTGCGAGCACACCGAAGACAACTACGGAAATGATGATAGCAGTTAGCAGTCGTCTTGGCCGAAATCGGCTGTGGAGCTTCACTACATAGTATATAGTATAAAACAAAGTCGCTTTCTCTGTCCCTATATCCCTATGTACCTATGCTTAAATCTTTAAAAATCGCAACGGATTTTGATGCGGTTTTTTTTTCATAGATAAAGTGATTAAAGAGGAAGGTTTATATGTATAATAACATCCATTAAATAGTGCACCCGTGCGAAGCCGGGGCGGGTCGCTAGTATAATTATATAGCTCATATTTGTGATATCCTGTAATTTGGTTCTGCTGTTAATATTGATGTTGTTACTTTGTTTTACTGCTGTTGGTTCTCCTGATATAACAGTAGATTGTTGACCAAGGGTTGAAAGTGACCCATTTCACCCGAGATATTTTGTAGTTCAAGAGTGAAATGGGTGCTTTCACCCAAGTTAAACACTCTACTTTTCATTTCGACTATGAGGAAAATAAATTAGAAATAAAAGTAATAGTAAATGATATTCTAAGCATTCAGTAATGCAGCAACCAGCACCGGCGCGCGCCCCCGGTCTATAGAACTTTAAAAAAAAAAATACTTTCCGCCCTAGGGTCGGAAAAGCGACTTTCAACCCGGCTATCAACTCATGAAAATCGAACTTTCCGAACAGGAGAGATGAAAATAAATATTTAGGAGGTTGATGAATCCAAAAACTATATCACAATATTTTGTAATTTCGGAATCGCAATGTTACTTACATACTTCAGTCGTATAGTAGGTAGTTATAATAATCCAATGATATACCAGATAAGATACTAAAATTGCATAGTAGTAGAAACTTCCAAGTCGATATACTTTAACTTATTTAATAATCATTTTATTCAGTTTCTTCCGATAATTCGAGAATTACAGTGTGCTCTGTACATAGAAAAAAACCTGGCAATTTGCTGTAAAGGTAAGGTTTACATACTTTCTCTATAAGTAAATATGGCTTGATGAAGTTCCAGTCTATCATCCAAACAAACAACAAAGAAGTGCTCATTAAAACATGTTTTGTATTTATTTGTTGCCGAAGAGTATAACTTGCCACTCTGTTTAGCATTTGTGGACTACGAGAAAGCCTTCGATTCGATCGAGACTTGGGCTGTACTGCAGTCTCTCCAGAGGTGCCAAGTTGACTACCGGTATATCGAAGTCCTGAAGTGCCTGTACGAAAACGCCACCATGTCCGTCCGACTACAGGACCGGGAAACAAAGCCTGTTCCACTGCAGCAGGGAGTCAGACAAGGAGATGTGATCTCTCCGAAGCTCTTCACCGCTGCACTGGAGGATGCTTTCAAATTTCTGGACTGGGAAGGACGAGGTATCAACGTAAATGGCGAGTACATCACTCACCTTCGATTTGCTGACGACATTGTAGTCATGGCTGAGACCATGGAGGACCTCAGTACAATGCTCGTTGATCTCAGCAGAGTTTCCGATCGAGTTGGTCTGAAAATGAACATGGACAAGACGAAGGTCATGTCTAATGCCCATGTTGTACCAACTCCCGTAATAATCGGCGGCTCTGCGCTCGAAGTTGTTGACGAGTACGTATACCTGGGACAAACAGTCCAGTTAGGTAGGTCCAACTTCGAGAAAGAGATCACTCGTCGAATCCGACTTGGCTGGGCAGCGTTCGGGAAGCTTCGCAGTGTATTCTCGTCCAATTTACCGCAGTGCCTCAAGTCAAAAGTCTTTGACCAGTGTGTGTTGCCAGTGATGACATATGGATCCGAGACATGGGCGCTAACGATGGGCCTCATAAGAAAGCTCAAGGTCACCCAAAGAGCAATGGAAAGAGCTATGCTCGGGGTTTCTCTGCGTGATAGAATTCGGAATGAAGCTATCCGTAGCAGAACTGGGGTCACCGACATAGCCTTCAAAATTGCGAGACTTAAGTGGCAGTGGGCAGGGCACATTGCTCGCAGGACTGACGGTCGATGGGGCCAGAAACTGCTTGAGTGGCGTCCACGCACCGGAAGACGAGCTGTCGGTAGGCCTCCGACAAGGTGGAGTGATGACCTGGTGAAGGTCGCGGGAATCCGATGGAAACGAACGGCACAGGACCGGTCTAAATGGCGAGCCTTGGGGGAGGCCTATGTTCAGCAGTGGACGTCTTTCGGATGAAATGATGATGATTTATTTGTTATGATCATTCCGTAATATCGAGTATAGTTCTTTATATAAATAAATAAATATTAGAGGACAATCTTACACAAATCGAACTAGCCCCACAGTCAGCTCAAGAAGACTTGTTTTATGGGTACTAGACGACGATATATTTAATAGATATAAATACTTAAATACATAGAAAACATCCAAGACTCAGAAACAAATATTCATGCTCATCACACAAATATTTGCCCTCACCGGGATTCGAACCCAGGACCGTCAGCTTCACAGGCAGGTGCACTACCCACTAGGCTAAACCGGTCGTCAAAATCTAATCTGGTCGGTATATAATGTATACTAAGGCTCGGTTTTATAAAGATCCGTTAGACCTTATGTCGGTTTGTTATGTCAAAAAATGTATACTGAGTTACTGAAATTTGATCTGACATTTGGTCTAACGGATCTTTATAAAACCCGGCCTAAGTATAAAGTCTTTGAGATACAAATATGCTCTTGGGGTATTTAATAAGTTTTGGGGCCTTGTGAGTATCTACTTACACGTAAGTACCTTATCGTTAAAAAGTTACTATTTCCATCACAGACCAGATAACCTAAAGACGTCGCGTAGTCGGGCGACCCCCTCTGCCACTCATATGGTGAATTCACTCTATGTTTGAGACACGCCCCCTTTGCTAACTTCAGTCTACAGACGGCGTCCGTGCAAGTAAGACTATCACTAAAATAAAGTTTTGACGTGGTTTTAGTGGTGCAAAATGCATTATTTTTTTGTTAAATTGTGTGGAAATAACACTAAAACATCTGGTGTGCAAAAAAATGGTATTTCATTTCACAGGTCTACTTACCTGTATTTAACGCCTATATTTATTTAACGCGTTACATCTCTAGCGGCCGGCAGCCATTATCGTCTGACGCTCAAGTGACCTTCAGTCGACAAATCACGGCACGGTAAGCGCTCGCTGCGTCCCCCGCACCCCTGTATGTTTGGCAGTATTGGTTTTAATGAAATAATTGCGCAAAGCGACGTCTTTAGGTTATCTGGTCTGTGATTTCCATTGACGACAGTGCTGATTAAAGGCGGAATGATAGGAACGTATCAACGAAGTGCAATCTGAGGGGTCACTCCGAACTTCTAAATACAAACTTCGTATCGTGTCGTTCTTTTCACTAATATAGTGTACACGAGAATGAAAGGGACGGCACGATACGAAGTTCGAAGCAGGCCCTCTTATCTTTTCCAAATCAGATCCTGCTATAGCTCATGATAATTATCGCTTTTTTTTATTCCGTCACGACCTCCAATAAAATTATAACAGTTACATGTTTCATGAACAGTCTTTGCACTGTTATGAGCGGACGCTAGGTTTGAAACAGTTTAGGAGATTTAGCAGTAACCTTATCTTAACGTAGACTGACAATCGTACTACGGCTGGCGTTGTACCACTCAGTGCTGATGTAAGTAAATATTTACTGATTGTACCTATACGAGTAGATATTCGAGCCAAATAAGACTATAAGTAAAGTCCAATATAGGTCAATAACTTATCGTGTCATTAGGTGCTCCTATTTAATGTATTGACATTTGATGTTTATTTAATCACTAGCCTTTACCCGCAACTTCGTTCACGTAAACTAATAATTCCAGAAAATTAGGATCTATAATGAAAATAACCTGTAGTATTTCGACCACTATATTTGACAGAAGGGAATGTACCGATTTTTCTGTCTCTGTCTTTTAAAATCAGATTAAGTCACGAATAACGTCTTATCTTTCCAGGTAAGGATGTTAAAACTTATCTTGCTACTAGTCGCCGGTGGAGCCCTAGCATTATGGTTCGTGTCCAGACCTCTAGACCCCTCCTCGATGCCTAAACTGGACTCCGAAGAGTGGTGGGGGCCCAAGGAACTGAAGGGAAAAGCAGACAACAGCATCAGGCCTTTTAAAATAGAATTTAGTCAGAAGGTTTGTCTTAAAATAAATACTTATACGAATTATAACGAACGAACGAACGATTAACGAACGGCACAGGACCGGTCTAAATGGCGAGCCTTGGGGGAGGCCTATGTTCAGCAGTGGACGTCTTTCGGCTGAAATGATGATGATGATGAATGATGACGAATTATAAAAAGAAAACAAATTATCTCTTTGAGGGATCATAATAATTGTAATGTAAATTATAATGGTCTATGGAACATAGAACGATTAAAGCTCGACTCTTTCCTTAGGACCTTGCAAAAGTTAAAGGATATAGAGCGTTTTTGGTTGAACTTTTGATCCTCATAAATGGTATATCCGCGTATAAGCCTCATACAAGATCCTGTTCCCTAGCCATGCTAATCTGGTACGTACCGCATTTAAAAAACGAGATATTTTGCGTTGCCGTGGAATCCTGATCGTGTAGGCATAAAATAATGTTTTATGTTAGCGAATATTAAGAATGAAGATAACAATACCATGTATTATCTAATGTCGGCATCAAGTCAAAGGTTGTTTGTTGGTAATTGAGGTAAAGACTGATTGAACCGTTTAAGGTATACTTATGGTGAAGGATATTTGTCAGCATTCAACAATAGTAGATTGTTAACCGAGGGCTGAAAGGCACCCATTTCTGACGAGATGTTTTGGCGCTCGAACGAAGTGAGAGCGCCAATAGTTCGAGGCAAAAATGGGTGCTATCACCCGAGTAAAACACTCTACTTTTCATTACGAATACGAGGAAAGTAAACACAAGCCAGTTAAAATCAAAATTATTTTATTAAAAAACAGTCACTTGAAATCAAAATTATTTTATTAAAAAACAAAGTCACTTGAAATTAATATTAACGTTTGTACAGTTATTGAGCGTTAGAGAAATATTTTTTTCCACCACCAGAGCGAATTCTTCACGCACCACAAATGTTCTGTCAATCTTTGTTTTGGTATTTGGAAGTTTTATTAAGTGTAATTGGCCGTGTTTTTCCATGTTTTCTATGGTGAGATTTGTAAGCTCGATGCACCTACAGGCGCCGCTGATGCCCAAAATGAGTGCAACCTGCAAAAAAATACGATAACATTAAATATACCTTACGACAAGAATATTACGACGAGCCCAAATTCAATTAGATTACGTTATGTGGGGTACATACGTCAAGTTAACTATAGTTGTAATCTTTCTCTTACCTTTGTTGCCAAATATATTTCATCGGGGGCTTGATTTAAGGTTTCTACTTCTTTTGCAGTAAAAACCTTCGACTTTTTGCATTTAAATCCATCCGATTGCCTCTTCAAAAATGATATGAGCTTGGTGTAGTTTTTTTATATTGACGTCGTGTTTTGTATTTACTACCGATCTCAGCATAGAAAATATGCTCCATAAAGTTGAAGGCTGAAGTTTCTTTGATAGTTCACTGAAATACGTAAGGCAAACACTTTCCGATAGAGATTTCACCCTTTTCTCGGCCCGCCACTTTATGAAATCATTATACGATTTCATATATCGTTCCTTAGTTATCGTTGGCAAAAGGTTTTCTACGACAGCTTGAGCCTCTTCTCTTATAAAATCAGGTGTTAATTCAATTTCAGAACCGCTAGAACTCATTTTGTTATATTAAACTCAATTTCGAATTTTGTGATATTCTACACAGTCTAATGGAACTTCCATAGAAAAAATTGCACTATTTTATTTAAGGTTTCCCGCCAGTTTACTTTTTTAATACCAACGTACACCCTGCACGGCTAGCACAAGTCGGCGCGTGAGCTAACTCGCCGAGAGATAAACTATCCGCCCTTTTAAACGACTGCTCAAATTTATTTTTTTAATTAGTATTTAAAAAATTAAATAATATAAATTAATTATTAATGTTAATCACTAAAAGATAAAAACAAGTTTAAAATATAAAACTTAAGGAAATCACGCCGAAACAGACGGATGGTCTAGCTCGCGGCGAGATAGCTCGCGCGCCAACTTGTGCTAGCCGTACATCACAATTCGCAAGATGGCGCGCGACCGCGAAAGACGGCCATTTTGAATTTGCGTATTTGGTGGTTTTATCTGTGTCTTAAACAATATTTTAATTTATTTCGCTAATCACATCTCGCCTTGAAAGTGACTAATAAATACATAAAGTACATTATATTAATTATAAACATCAAAAAGAATTTAAATGTCAACAAAACTGTAATAAATGAAGAATTAATCGTTTTATGGCTGTATAGGTTACTACCATTGCGTTGTTCAATATAAACTACGATTCATATATATTTTTTTTAGTACTTTTCTGCTTTAGAGCAGGCATGTACCACTTTCAGCACGGTGCCTGGATGAACAATGACCCCCTTTCAGAGTATGAGTAATGAAAAAATTAAGGCCGCGGTTACGGTCAGGTGAGGGCTGTTTGACTGAGGTATACCGCGGGTAGACTCAGAGGCAGGCCGGGCCTTGCTGAGTTTTTTGCTACACTTTTTAGCTAAGGCTAGGTTTAGTGAACAAGCGATAAAAATTAAAGGCCGCTCAACCAATCTCACTACAGCGCAAGTATTTCAATTTTAAGCCGCCAGCGTGGTTATGTCGGAGGTTTCCCCTGGATTTTCCCCAGGCTGCTCTCCAACTGCGCACGCACTCGCATTTTTGATCCCGGTGTATAGTCAGAATACGGGATAAATAAAAAAAGAATCTCCTGACAGTCGAAACACCTTCAGGGCCTGGCAACACTGGCGTCATACGAATATATTTCCTATACAGCTTAACTGGATCCATCTAAATATAATCGGTACAGTGCCAGCCCTGGCCCTCGCTGCTAGTCCTGGTCTTGATTAATCTGAAAGGCGCTGGAACTGGATAATCTTAAATCCGCTTTCAACTCGACATAAGATGAGGAACTTAGGACAAACTCGTCATAGCGCTTGTCTACAAAATAATAATTCCTAATCACATTACTATTCCAGATGATCGACGACCTGAAAAGACGCTTAGACAACTTCCGCGCCCCACCACCCCCGCTGGAGGATGCGGCGCAGAACTACGGGTTCAACAGCAACCTTCTGGAGGGATGGAGACAATACTGGAGGGACGAGTACCCGTTCCGGGCCAGAGAGGACTTCCTGAACCAGTTCCCGCATTTCAAAACTAATATACAGGGGCTGGACGTTCATTTTATACATGTGAAGCCTAAGGTGACTTTTTATTGTAACGGTACGATGTCCAAAAAGCTTACGTAGGCAAGCAAGCTGACATCAGAGCCCATGGACGTTTGCAACGCCATAGAATTCTAAAGCGGTTTCCGACCCTCAATTACGGTCCCTCAGGAGCTCTAGATATCACCATAGTGAATGTCATATTAGGTCCTGTCAGCACTTACCTGGGCCTAGAGGCTGGCTCCAGAAGTGTCATAGATATCTATAGGTAGACAGTGAAATAGATATGCACAGTGTTTTATCTGTCGTCCTCAACTGTCGTCCCCAAAAGTGTTTTTTCTGTCAATAATGTCGGCTCAAGTCCCGAAATCCCAGGATTTGCAAACTATTGCTATCATGCTTTTTAATTATTGAATTGATTTGTCCTGCCACAATACTTGTTACAAAAATACATACCAAAATTGTAGGTTAACCATGGTTATATCAATGTGACCTTGTATACTACAGGTGCCAGCTGGAGTGAAGGTCCTGCCACTCCTCATGCTGCACGGCTGGCCCGGCTCCGTCTGTGAGTTCTACGAGGCCCTCCCCCTCCTCGCCCGCCAAGCTCCTGGCTACGACTTCGCCTTCGAAGTCATAGTACCCAGTCTGCCGGGGTACGGTTTTACTGATGTAAGAGCGAAAGTACCATGAAACTTTCTTAAAAAATATTTATTTATTTATTTTTCATACACACAACAGTCCTTACAGGCTATAATCCTAATTCGACAGTGTGGATTTTACAAACATATTGGCATCAAAAAATATACAACTATACATAGCAGCAATAATATATGTACATATGCGATCACTGTTCCACATTGCTATAACATAAAAGGCCTAGCGTAACCTTTGTGAATTCGTTCAGCGAACAAGAGAAAAGATCCAATTCGACCGCTACTCGATTAAGTGTTCGCAGCGCCCTAGTGAAGGGAGCCCGGCGAAGTAGCTGCGTTCGAGCCCGGGGCTCGGCGAACAGGCTCGGCCGCCGGCGTCGCCACACGTACCGCTCCGGCGCATTTAGACGCACCTCCACGAGAACTCCAGGGTTAAACAACTTGCCTCGCAATAATTTAAATATGTACGAGGCTAATCCCAATTCCCTTCTTACTTCTAATTATACCTTTCAAATCCAGCCAGAGGTAAAATGGACGCTGAGTGTATAGCACAGCAGCAGCACAGTTGCAGTGTAATACTTTGAAGTGCGATGCTCAATTCTCCGCTTAGTGTGTAACACCTTTTTATATACATTACCCTTCTTTCTATTCCCAGGCAGCGGTCCGAACAGGTCTAGGCGCTGCGCAGGCAGCGGTACTGATGCGCAACCTGATGCGCCGTCTCGGCCACAATCAGTTTTACTTCCAGGGCGGAGACTTCGGCTCCATCATCGGCACCAGCCTGGTCACGCTCTTTCCTGATGACGTGCTGGGCTTCCACTCCAATATGCTGTTAGCTAGGGTGAGGGTAAACCTGTTGAGACAATCCAATAAAGGATCAACTAGTAGCTAGTAGCTTCCCTGCAGTCACAAACGTCCATAGGTATTGCCACTCATTATCAATATCATATATACAACAAATCCGGACAGCCTATGTACATACAGCATCTAAACGATTAAACATCCACGATCACTCTGACAACTGAGATGAACATATACTTACATATATTCCGTTGCTGGGATAAGGCTCATAGTACGTGTATCGAAAAGGGCAGTAATCTCCGTTTGCTACCATCCCACTGTTAGCCACTAACACTACTTATAAAAAATAACCTTTATTTTATCCTTCATGGATATCTAGTTGTGGATCGATTTCTAGCTGAGAACTTTATGATTCGTTTTACGTCCACAGAACAGCCGTACAAACATTTTAATGCTTCTGGGAGCTCTGTACCCTCCTCTCGTCGTGCCTGCTGGCCACGAACACAAGTTGTACCCCCTCAGCTCGTTCATAGCCAATATAACACTGGAGATGGGGTACTTCCACATTCAGGCCACCAAGCCTGACACCGTTGGTAATTTGAACGATTGTAATTGACGTAGCCTACGTTATATTTTATTTGGTATCACATTTGAAGTGGTTGGAATTACTAATGACGTAATTCGTTAACTTCGTTTATTCGCTAATTCGTTAAGTGGGGCCAGGCCAACGTAACGACTTTCCGAAGAGTTGTTGACCACCTAAAATTACCACGTTCAATGTTCTTGAACGGTACCCCTTTCTTACCGATACCGGCCTGTGGGTGCCGCTTACACACTGTTGAAAATTCAATATTCATATGTTCTGTGGTCAATAGTTAACCGTTTATGTGCATGTAAGTTTCGTATACATTAAATGGATTTACAAAAACGGAGAAGTCGATATTAACGAGTCCAACCGAAGAATATACACCCCTTTAGCTGTAGGAAATACACTAACCTTAATCCGCGTACGCATGACACCGCTATGCCCTGAATGCAACCACAAAAATAATACAACCACCATATTTTCCTTCAAGGTGTCGGCCTCTCCAACTCCCCTCTTGGCCTTCTCGCCTACATCCTAGAGAAGTTCTCCACCGGAGCTAGAATCGAGTTCAGGGACCGCGACGACGGAGGCTTACTGGAGTTCTACTCCAAGGATCAGCTCCTGGACAACGTGATGATGTACTGGGTCTCTAACTCGAAGACCACGGCGATGCGGCTGTATGCAGAAACGTTCAATAAAGTGCATAGTGCCCTTAATATTGACAGGTCAGGAAAGTTTACAATACAAATATCAGGTATTATTTACAGAAAAACACAAATAACTGTATAGTCATTTAATTCAACGTCAACATTTAATTTACAAGCGGTAATAATAGTTAAATAACAATAACTTAAATAATATTACAACTAACTTAAATCTAAAACGGGCCCTTGGGGCAATGTATGGCGGCATTTCCTCGCTGTATCGCAATGCTGATACGTTGTGCGAGGAAGTCGCCAGCTCTTCGGTCACCAGTTACGTCAACCAAACGCTTCGCGATTTCAGTAAGTAACTCGTGCGCGCTGGGGCCCCATGGACCAAGATTTTCGACACCAAATAACTTAAGGTACATAAATACATTACGGTAGACAATTGTTTGGTTGACCGAGTGAAACGAAGGTTGCTTCAGCTTCGACAATGCTTTAGGATGTCCGAGTTCGGGATTTCCGCTTGTTCTCCTCTACAGGTCGCATTTCTCAACCAATTCTCATGAAATTTTGTGAGCAGCGGGGTAATCACGTAACTTTTGTACTACCGTTAGATAGATTTTAATGCCAAATTTGAATTGTCTGCTCATACATTTATACTTCAAAATTGACAGTAAAATCTATCTACCGTTAGTACATAAAGTTACGTGATTCGCCTGCAGGTTCTGTAATTATATATTTTTTTGTCGAGTTAGCCAAAATTCAAAAAAAATATTCGCGAGGTTTCAAGCTCAAAGCCTCTAGTTAGGTACTAGGTAACTTTATTAATTACTAGCTTTTGCTCGCGTGGAAGTCGTTTATATCGTTAGGGGATAATTTCTGTGATAAAAACATTCACATGAGACTACACTGAGGATTAAAGCATGTGCTATGCCTATCCCTTTGCAAACTGACGATATTTTATGTCAAAGTCTTCATCTTTTCCAGTTATCAAACCGCCGTTCCGACTTGGGCTCTGCAGACCAGCAACGATCTTTACAGCCCGCCTCTTCTTCTGCGCACGAAGTACGTCAACCTACTGGGGAACACGGAGCTCGCTGATGGCGGCCATTTTATAGCTCTGGAGAAACCTGCAGTCTTCTCCGAGGACGTGTTTAAAGCGGTCAAGTCGTTTATGGAGTTTCGGGGGAGAGAGAAGACTGAATTGTAGAGTACAATAAAATCATGGATTATTAAATACAGATGATTTATTTGTTATCTTCTATTGCCCTTGTGGCTGAATTCGCTTATTGGAAAGAAAGCAGACGGGGCGACGGGATAAATTAAAATCCCATCAAAAACATAAATGTGAAAAAATGACAAGATCTTGAAGGGTTTCGCTAATAAAAGAAATGAGATCTAACTTAGCCATTCCCGGCCTATAAAGCCACAGTCAGGTAAAAAAAAGGCGATCTAACTGGTAACCAAATGATTTATTACTTAACAGTGTGACTTGGTAAGTTTTTTGATCCACTAACTTTAAAGCAATTCCAGTTCATCTTATAGATGCAAAAAAGTGTGAGGGTTCCGTACACAGTTCGTGAATCCGTCCCCACCCCATTAAGTTAGGCAAAATCTTAACCACGTGCCATCTCTCGGTGCATTTTATTACAAATTTGGGTCATTGTCAGTTGTAAAAATAAAAGTTGTCCACCCGGTGGCCTATAGTTAACGGCTTATGTCCACGTAAGTTATGTTTTTATTACATGGATTTATAGTTACGGAAACACCGTTTATGCGGGTTACTAGACCAATCCAAAATATAGAAGTAACTCTTGAAATTGGTCTCTTTGCGCTTCGTCTAACGAGTTTCTTCTTTTCGTTATTCGATACAGTAAATAACTCAATGGAATCGCTAAAACACAGAGCTAAATGTATAAGAGCGTAGAAAGTGGATTAAATAGAAGGAAGAGACAAGGATAGAAGGAAGACATAGAAAAAAAACATCTGTTCACTAACCAACTAAAATCCCTTCTAATAAACAAAGCCTATTATTCAGTACAAGAATTTATGCAGGATACTTTCACATAAACAAGTCCCAAATCGAATTTATTTTGCCTTAACTCATATAACCCATTTCTCACCCTTCTACATAAAACTCACCACACCACACACTACAGATTAAAATTTAAGGCCTTAAGCAACTACATGCAACAAAGAATATAGCATTTAACTAGTTTTAAGTATCATGTTATGCCATACCCTAACAGGGTGCCATGTGTGTCAAAAATAATATTTTGTAACAACTGTACAAATACCATTATTTGCAATAAACGAATTATGAATTATGAAGAGCGCGAAATCACCAAGGGGACGGACTTATGATAGGCTGAATAAATTGAGATGGATCAGAAAACTGATATGGATGTAGCACAATTGTGACATCCCATAATTAGTCGTGCAATAGGCTTGAATACATTGATGACGTTTCGGTGACAGATCGATGACAAATAATACGCGATGAGTGACAGGCGATGACACATTGTATCTCGTTCCCACGTTCGCACATCCTTGTATGTGTCGAATCCCGGTCAGGGCAAATATTTGTGTGATGAGCATGAATATTTGTTTCTGAGTCTTGGATGTTTTCTATGTATTTAAGTATTTATATCTATTAAATATATCGTCGTCTAGTACTGTAACAGATCGACATCCGTCATTCGTGTGAAAAGTTCATGAAAGCTTCTAAGCTTCGGAAAAGTTTTAGATGTGCTTCTAAGCTTCAGTATAGCTTCTTAACTTCAGAGGAAGGCTTCTGGAAAGCTTCTCAGCTTTCAGGAACGCTTCTTGGCTTCGTAAAAGCTGATTTATATATTCTAAATGTTAGCATTTCTCAAGTTGCAAAGGTCAAGTATGGACACCTGGTGTCGAGTATTTAAACTATTAGTAAATAATCCGACCGCGTAGAAAGGTTGTCATTATGTCCATATAGTAGCGAAATACGTAGCTATCTGAAATTGCACGGTTAGTGTGGAGTCAGGGCTGTCATTCACAACGTTGAAACTAACGTGAACACCAATCCACCTTAGACGAACCAGTGTAGGGCGGATCTCTAGTTGTGCATTGCTAATACGGGTCTCGACGTCAAGATATACTAGACGTGAGCGTTGAGCCTAGTTGACGCAAGTGGCTAATTGCAAAGCAGTAGCTGCATCGCTGCCTTTGGCGGGTATTTGAAAAAATGTTATGCGCGTGGCTACCCTACTAAAATGAGGAATATTTAAGGACGAAACAATCTTGTTTGTGTAGGTGTCTATTTATTTTAGTCAGATTTTAAGGGGATAGACATGGAAGAGACATCTGGTGTTGAGTAGGAGATCGGAAAGTTATTCTAGACCAATGAGAAGCCAGATTTAGCTAGTTGACCAATCGATGGTTTTCCCTCGAGATTTATGGAACATCAGTTTATCGCGTGATGTTAGGGGTTCTCATGAACGAGATGAGGTAATATAAGGAGATGCATAACGTTTTCGAGACTTTTTTCCCCTTCGATTTCTCCTGCGGGTGGACTTCACGAGAGCGACGTGCAACCAGGTGAACCTTCAGGAGTGCCCATGTGAGTCGTTTAAGGTTTATTTGCTGTGATAGATAGGATTCATGTAGGATTTCGTTGTGTTAGGATGAATTAGGGTGTTGTGTATTTAATCCCTTCTGTTCACAGGATTTATGTGCGTGTGTTTAGATTCCATATAGCAAACGATAGCGGTTTAGTTTTTCATAGACTATTATGCAAGCGCGTTACGCTGCTTATATAGGTACAATTACCTTTGTTGTTACCTATAGTGCTCAGCACCAAGTTAAAGTTAGATTGATAATACCTTTGCTTATGTTGAGTAACCTACTTAAGGTAAAATCTACGTTAACAATATCGATGTGAAGTGGCGTATCTCCTTTTAAATGGTTATGGCTTTAAAATGCAATTAAGTACGTTAATTGATTAATTCTTGTTACGGATATAGTTTTACCATTAGTACAACAAATTTTAATTGATAATGTTTGCTAAATGGAATATATTATACGACCATCTGCAGCGTTGGAGTGCTACTACCTGATTTAATAAATACATTGTGTTTTATTATACCCATACTTATTGTGCATGTTAGATATTAAGATTTATGGTGGTGTTTTGTGCATGCTATGTGAATTCGTATCTATTTTTGATACTATTCAGTATTATTGAGATTTTCATGAATAATGGGGGTAGGCGCTGTTCATACAAGCTGGATTTAATATTTGAGTCTTACTATATTTGACTATTGATTTCAATTACTTTTAAATGACAATTTGACTTTAAGGACATTATTTATTAGTAGACAAATCGTTAAAGGATTGTAATTTTACTATTAAGCAGTAATTGAATTAATCTTTTGCTAATGTAGGTAGTCATTATATTCTTACACTTATTATTTAATGCATTAATTATTTCATTTTAATTAGGTTTGTTATGTTTCGTTGGTATTTTAGGTTTGTTCTTATTGATTTAGTACAGTGTTGTAGGTGATAATAGTTACTTTAGGTTATTAAATGAGTATGTTTTATTTATGAATATATCTAAAGATTACAATGCCATAGTTTGGGTATTTGGAGGGCTTTGCGAAATCAAACCTTTATAAGAGAAGGATACATGACATCGAATGACGTATCATCGCACTGGTGTCAAGAAGATGACCTTGTCAACGTCTCCACGCAATCACACTGTCAACGACGATATGCCTTCCACCTATCGTTTGGACCCTGGACATTTATACGGGACGTGTACCTGCCAGCACTTTCGTACATGTGGGCAATCGACGACCAGAGCCAGGCCATCCTCAATCCAACGCTGTGCCATGACAATATGAGACCCCTCACTGGCTGATCCTGCCAAGCTGATCACAGTTCCGGCGTTTGGACAACGAGGCTATTCCTGCATGATGACCTCATAGCCTACCACTGTACACACGCAGATGAAGAGATCCTTAAATGGTTTTCTAAGTTTCGCAAAACTTTCTGACTGCGTTAACTATGGTACTTATTCACGTTCCCGTTCTATGTAAATGTCATACATAATGTTACCTTTTAATAGGCCGAAATGCTATCGTTGTGTTGTGTGACCTGACATGGTTATTGCACTCTTTATTTGAAGTGATCTTGGCTTATTTACCCCTTTATGGAACTTTGGTTCCTATTACAATACCTAATAGTCTGTTGACTACGTAATTAATATTACGTCAAAACCTTCATATCTTCGCCTGCGCGATAATTATATTTATTTTATTGGACGAGTAAATACTATTCCAGTATTTCACATGAATGTACCAACTCATACATTTACTAATCTATTGTAGTTGTTGGGACTGGCCGCAGTGGATTTTTATTATTCGTGACTGTTCCAGCAATGAGGTAATGTCACAGGTTGGACTGCCAAACGTTTTATTACGATTTTGTATGGTATGTTCCAGCCTATGACGAAAGGTTTTGGTAGTACAATGTAGTACCCAAATACACCAAATATGCCTAATAACTATTACTGTTGCTATGCAATGGTTTTACTCCAGATCGATGAAATACGTTCATAAATGGGGTTTAGGGCCAGTCTCACAGATTCTTAACGACAGGCTTTCGTCTTTAGTCTCGATCCCAAGACGAGCTTTGAAAAGGGCTGCGGTCTTGTTTAGGCACGCGGTGCGCCTTTAGCTGCTTGTCGGAATCTTTGATTCATACAAGACACTATAGACCCGCAGAGACGAGAAATCTGTATTGCCGTTTGCTGAAATTGAACATTAAAGACCCCAAACTATATATGGGCGAGATGGAATGTGAAAGTTCAATGGCGATATAGGTTGATTGACGACTCGAGCAAAACTCCTTGCTGTCGTGAGAACGCTGGTCAATGCTGAGGTTTTGCGGTTGCATGGCTCAGTAGTGATATTCGCTAATGGGATGACCATATGACTCGGTTTGGACATTAAGCCTGAATAGCAACAACTTGTTTTGTTTGCACAATATTTGGGTACGAGGTAACTAACTCGTATTTAAGTCTACTTCAAAGTAGATACATCACACGTGTATTATAATATACATATATATATAACAAGATCCTATTCCAACTGGCTTTTAAATAAGTTCAGTATTATTTACTTTTGCTGTATGCAATAAAATGGCTGGTCTCATAATATTATGGGCTACGCTCTTATTATTACCATGTATATGTTCATTCGTCAGGCGCTATTGTCACATATCACTTATAGTCTCGGCTCTGTGCCACCTGCGAGGATACTCTGTTTGCTCGTGTTAGGTGTTAGGTAGGGATATACCCAATGGGTTAGCATCAGGTATTCCTTCGCGAGACTGCTGCCTCGACATAGTCGCCTCATCATGTCCAGAAATGGCTTGGTGGTTTATATGACTTATGCATGGTACTTTTATGAGGTACTGTGGCTTTATGGTTGCTTGCAATCAGCTATTTTATTCTCACATCTTTTAGATTGAGAATTATATTATTTTTGTGATAAGCCAGACCTGTCCTATCCTACCTTGTAGGAAATATAATACGACATATTGATATCTCGACATACCAAACACTAGCTTTAAGGTTTTATAAATATATATTTTATTCAGGGTTTGTCTATGACTATACGCTTCATTAACCGACAACTATAACCAATTCTAAGCCCTTACATTCTTCTGAATCAAATTATGGAGTAATTATCTACTCCGTATCATATTACGTCATTATACGCTTACTCCTTTTAAACTATAAACAATTTCTTTATGCTATGACTTATCACACAGCCAACGACGGTATTTTATAATTAGGTTAGGCTCTAAACTCTTAGTTACTTTAGTATTGTGTTCATGATTAGTTTTCTATTAAACTTGTGTTTTAAGTTTTCTATATTTCTAGTAAATTAGGTTCTAGGTGCTTAATATTGTGTTCACGTTTAGTTATCCATTATAAATAAGATGCAGTAGGAAATTGCTATGTTTATTTCTTTAGGTAGACTTATTTTAAGTTGTAATTATTTAGTTTAAGTTGTATTTGTCTAAACATTGTCCAATTCTCAATAGTTCATATGTTTCTCACACCTCAGAGAACTTAAGTTGCTACATTTCATAACTAGGTCTTTAAATTGCCACTATTCGATCACGCCATTAATATTTTATTTATTTAGTCTTGGTTTATGTTTAATATTCTCCGATTGTGTAATTAACCTTTTCATTTGAATTAATTTCATTTCATTATAAATTGTAATAGGTTAAGTTGGCAGCAAGGGTTTTTGTTGAGTCCGCCTTGTTTTCCCTTGCTTAGGTCTTGGCCTAGGAATCAACGCGGATGTCTAATAAAGTTCTCACCGGGCTTTATTAGATAAAATAGTCAAAGTTTCGAGTAAAATCACTTTTATGAAATAAATGTATTGTTTCGTTTATTTTCTTTCTCAAAACCTTTTGTTTGATTTATTTTCTTTCCCTGTAGTTATTCCCATATCTTTTAGGTCTGCTGAACTTGAAAGCTTTAGTAATGCTTTAGGAAAGCTTTAGAAACATTTAAGAGTTTTAGGAACTTTACGAAAGTCATGGTTTTCAGACTTTCAGATGGTGTAAGTATTTGTAGGCAAAGCTTAGGTAGGCTTTAGGTTTCCCATTTTCCGCTTTCCATTTAGACGTAGGGAGGTCGTTACAATGTGTTACCGTGACCAGGACATATATATATGTATGTAGATATATATATACATATATATAATCGAATATGTACATGTACTTTTGTGGCCTTTGATAGGCACAATTTGATGTTCGTGCAAAGGTCTGGGGTTTTTGAAGTGAGAAATGTTGAATTGTCGTGTTGGACTTTATTTGGACAAATTTTACAGGTATTTAAGTTACTTATAGTTAATTAAGATGTACTTATTCAGCTTTTTGAAATTTGTATTACTCTTTGACTTTAAGTATTTCTTTGTTTTATTTTACTCTTGATTGTTTTCGGCTTGAATGAATAGCGCTTATGAACCAATTTCCAGCTTGTGTGAATAGCATAACTATTAAAAGATAGGAGAATATAGCTAGCAGAATAGGTATATACCTAACACTAGAAAATAGTAATGTATTTATTGCATGTTAAGTAAATGTTGCATTTATAATCCTTTTTACAGGTTGCTTTATATTTATATTTTTTATTTTGTTCCTCTAAAATTTCTTCTGATTCATATTTTAATAGCTTACAGAAAGTTTAATTAATTACATAATGACGTCATTATCATGATCATCATAACATAACGTGAGTTTTATTGTATTATTGTTGCAATTAAGTTGTAAAGTAAATTTTTCTCATGAATTAGTTTATTTGGACTTTAGAAAACTAACATTAAAATCTTGAAATATTTAGGTTTGAAATTCGTTTATTTGCTTTACATAGTTTTATTTCAATTATTTTGTGGGCGTTTCTTTATTACTTACATAATTTTGTGTGTATGAATTCCCGAAATCCGGAATAAAAGATTTAATTTAACTTCATTTAAATGTAATTGATTATTAGGCTCAAATAATTCATGTTAACTGACAAGGTTGTATAATTTATTCCGGTATATTTTAAAGAATTTTCGATTAAATTAAAATGATATAATATTGGTATTGATAACTCTCAGAAATCGGTGTCAGGTAATCATTCTTTGAATTATTATTTAATTGATTATTTCGTGTCGTGTCGTGTCTGCATGTGCATGTGTACGACGTGATTATTTCATTAATTTTATATATGTTTTTTTTTGTTGTAAATACTGTGATTTAGTACAGGATTTTTCCAGATAATTTTAGATAAGGTTATTTTCTCATTTAAATACTTGCTTCTAAATGTATTTCTTTATACTCGTAGGGTTATTTCTCGTTAGTAATTTTCTTCTAGGTTATGCATATGGTTACTGTGTCTTTAGTGTATCTCGTTTCTCGGTTACATTTAGGATAGGTTTTACTTTCTCATTCTCTAGAATTTTGGAGTGGGTTAATTGCTCGCAGGTTATGCCTAAATGAAAGTGTACTAGCATAAACGTTACCCTATCCACTTTCATTTAGGGACATTTTGATGAAGGTACTTTTTGTAGCATGTTTGTTTCTAAGATATATTAGGGCTTTGTACAAATTATTAATTTGAATTTTGACTTATTATACCATTAACTTACATTCGAAGGCAAAACTAGGTAACTTTTAGTGCTTAATGTGATTTAGTTTTACAGCAAATTAATTAATAATTATTATCTTTTCCTATCATAACAGAATCACTGTATAATTTACATTTAACACACTTATTTTTGCGATTAAAGTATAAATAATAACAAAATAGTTCCCGTTTCTAATCCATTTCCAGCACTTTAGTCAAATTGTAGTAAAAACATGATCCAATTTTCTATATTCGGTATAGGTAGAGATTGTATTTTATTTCATTATATTGACTTTTTTAAGATGTTAATAACTCGCGGTTTAAAATATATTGAAAATTAAATTAATTTATAGGTACATAATAGGTATTAGTAATTTAACATAGATCTCAGTATTTACTTTATGCGAGTTCTATATTAATTCTGATTTGCATATCTTTTGAGTAATATAGGGCGGCATATTTTATGTTGCGCGTTAAAGTATTTCTTTAACCTTTCTTATTAATGGTATTAATTCAATAGTCAATATTAGAGCTAAAATCAGATAGATAAAAAAAAAGTAACTGTAATATTAAATTTTTACTATACATCTTTATTATTAAGAAATTAATTTATCTAGTGGGTGTAAAACTAGCATTATTTCTTTTAATTTAGTACATTTCATTAATATTGATGAGGATATGTTGTTGATGGTTTTATTGAAGGCAGTTAAATTTGTTCCCGTTAGTTTGGGCGTAAACTAAATGTAGAATTCACATATTTCCTAGCGCGGTGTATTTTTTTTAATTATTTAAGTTAAACTTATTTTATTAATACTAATATAAATAAATAACTTAAAATTGAGAGTTTTATTGCGAGGGCTATTCAAACTCTTTTGAACTAGTTGATAATGTTTCCGTAGGTTTGGCACATACAATACTGAAAATATTACTAATGTGCCATGATCGTCTAGTGGTTAGGACATTATTTGAGTTTACTTGGAATTTAACATTAATATTTGTCATTCAATATTTCATTTTAATATTTATTTTGGTACTAGGGCTAACTGAGTTAATTTATGATTTAATTCTCAATTGATAATATTATAACAACTTATTTATCTATTATCGAGCCTCTATATTAAATAATAGTTACTGTAAAAAAAGTTTAGTTTCACTTGTTGATTTTAGTAGTTCTTTTCTTCTCTGCTTTCACTTCGTAAGATGTCTTCTGTTTTAAGGTTAGTTATTTTACTCCGGTAAACTACGCTAAAATAACGTAGGGCGATTGTAACAGATCGACATCCGTCATTCGTGTGAAAAGTTCATGAAAGCTTCTAAGCTTCGGAAAAGTTTTAGATGTGCTTCTAAGCTTCAGTATAGCTTCTTAACTTCAGAGGAAGGCTTCTGGAAAGCTTCTCAGCTTTCAGGAACGCTTCTTGGCTTCGTAAAAGCTGATTTATATATTCTAAATGTTAGCATTTCTCAAGTTGCAAAGGTCAAGTATGGACACCTGGTGTCGAGTATTTAAACTATTAGTAAATAATCCGACCGCGTAGAAAGGTTGTCATTATGTCCATATAGTAGCGAAATACGTAGCTATCTGAAATTGCACGGTTAGTGTGGAGTCAGGGCTGTCATTCACAACGTTGAAACTAACGTGAACACCAATCCACCTTAGACGAACCAGTGTAGGGCGGATCTCTAGTTGTGCATTGCTAATACGGGTCTCGACGTCAAGATATACTAGACGTGAGCGTTGAGCCTAGTTGACGCAAGTGGCTAATTGCAAAGCAGTAGCTGCATCGCTGCCTTTGGCGGGTATTTGAAAAAATGTTATGCGCGTGGCTACCCTACTAAAATGAGGAATATTTAAGGACGAAACAATCTTGTTTGTGTAGGTGTCTATTTATTTTAGTCAGATTTTAAGGGGATAGACATGGAAGAGACATCTGGTGTTGAGTAGGAGATCGGAAAGTTATTCTAGACCAATGAGAAGCCAGATTTAGCTAGTTGACCAATCGATGGTTTTCCCTCGAGATTTATGGAACATCAGTTTATCGCGTGATGTTAGGGGTTCTCATGAACGAGATGAGGTAATATAAGGAGATGCATAACGTTTTCGAGACTTTTTTCCCCTTCGATTTCTCCTGCGGGTGGACTTCACGAGAGCGACGTGCAACCAGGTGAACCTTCAGGAGTGCCCATGTGAGTCGTTTAAGGTTTATTTGCTGTGATAGATAGGATTCATGTAGGATTTCGTTGTGTTAGGATGAATTAGGGTGTTGTGTATTTAATCCCTTCTGTTCACAGGATTTATGTGCGTGTGTTTAGATTCCATATAGCAAACGATAGCGGTTTAGTTTTTCATAGACTATTATGCAAGCGCGTTACGCTGCTTATATAGGTACAATTACCTTTGTTGTTACCTATAGTGCTCAGCACCAAGTTAAAGTTAGATTGATAATACCTTTGCTTATGTTGAGTAACCTACTTAAGGTAAAATCTACGTTAACAATATCGATGTGAAGTGGCGTATCTCCTTTTAAATGGTTATGGCTTTAAAATGCAATTAAGTACGTTAATTGATTAATTCTTGTTACGGATATAGTTTTACCATTAGTACAACAAATTTTAATTGATAATGTTTGCTAAATGGAATATATTATACGACCATCTGCAGCGTTGGAGTGCTACTACCTGATTTAATAAATACATTGTGTTTTATTATACCCATACTTATTGTGCATGTTAGATATTAAGATTTATGGTGGTGTTTTGTGCATGCTATGTGAATTCGTATCTATTTTTGATACTATTCAGTATTATTGAGATTTTCATGAATAATGGGGGTAGGCGCTGTTCATACAAGCTGGATTTAATATTTGAGTCTTACTATATTTGACTATTGATTTCAATTACTTTTAAATGACAATTTGACTTTAAGGACATTATTTATTAGTAGACAAATCGTTAAAGGATTGTAATTTTACTATTAAGCAGTAATTGAATTAATCTTTTGCTAATGTAGGTAGTCATTATATTCTTACACTTATTATTTAATGCATTAATTATTTCATTTTAATTAGGTTTGTTATGTTTCGTTGGTATTTTAGGTTTGTTCTTATTGATTTAGTACAGTGTTGTAGGTGATAATAGTTACTTTAGGTTATTAAATGAGTATGTTTTATTTATGAATATATCTAAAGATTACAATGCCATAGTTTGGGTATTTGGAGGGCTTTGCGAAATCAAACCTTTATAAGAGAAGGATACATGACATCGAATGACGTATCATCGCACTGGTGTCAAGAAGATGACCTTGTCAACGTCTCCACGCAATCACACTGTCAACGACGATATGCCTTCCACCTATCGTTTGGACCCTGGACATTTATACGGGACGTGTACCTGCCAGCACTTTCGTACATGTGGGCAATCGACGACCAGAGCCAGGCCATCCTCAATCCAACGCTGTGCCATGACAATATGAGACCCCTCACTGGCTGATCCTGCCAAGCTGATCACAGTTCCGGCGTTTGGACAACGAGGCTATTCCTGCATGATGACCTCATAGCCTACCACTGTACACACGCAGATGAAGAGATCCTTAAATGGTTTTCTAAGTTTCGCAAAACTTTCTGACTGCGTTAACTATGGTACTTATTCACGTTCCCGTTCTATGTAAATGTCATACATAATGTTACCTTTTAATAGGCCGAAATGCTATCGTTGTGTTGTGTGACCTGACATGGTTATTGCACTCTTTATTTGAAGTGATCTTGGCTTATTTACCCCTTTATGGAACTTTGGTTCCTATTACAATACCTAATAGTCTGTTGACTACGTAATTAATATTACGTCAAAACCTTCATATCTTCGCCTGCGCGATAATTATATTTATTTTATTGGACGAGTAAATACTATTCCAGTATTTCACATGAATGTACCAACTCATACATTTACTAATCTATTGTAGTTGTTGGGACTGGCCGCAGTGGATTTTTATTATTCGTGACTGTTCCAGCAATGAGGTAATGTCACAGGTTGGACTGCCAAACGTTTTATTACGATTTTGTATGGTATGTTCCAGCCTATGACGAAAGGTTTTGGTAGTACAATGTAGTACCCAAATACACCAAATATGCCTAATAACTATTACTGTTGCTATGCAATGGTTTTACTCCAGATCGATGAAATACGTTCATAAATGGGGTTTAGGGCCAGTCTCACAGATTCTTAACGACAGGCTTTCGTCTTTAGTCTCGATCCCAAGACGAGCTTTGAAAAGGGCTGCGGTCTTGTTTAGGCACGCGGTGCGCCTTTAGCTGCTTGTCGGAATCTTTGATTCATACAAGACACTATAGACCCGCAGAGACGAGAAATCTGTATTGCCGTTTGCTGAAATTGAACATTAAAGACCCCAAACTATATATGGGCGAGATGGAATGTGAAAGTTCAATGGCGATATAGGTTGATTGACGACTCGAGCAAAACTCCTTGCTGTCGTGAGAACGCTGGTCAATGCTGAGGTTTTGCGGTTGCATGGCTCAGTAGTGATATTCGCTAATGGGATGACCATATGACTCGGTTTGGACATTAAGCCTGAATAGCAACAACTTGTTTTGTTTGCACAATATTTGGGTACGAGGTAACTAACTCGTATTTAAGTCTACTTCAAAGTAGATACATCACACGTGTATTATAATATACATATATATATAACAAGATCCTATTCCAACTGGCTTTTAAATAAGTTCAGTATTATTTACTTTTGCTGTATGCAATAAAATGGCTGGTCTCATAATATTATGGGCTACGCTCTTATTATTACCATGTATATGTTCATTCGTCAGGCGCTATTGTCACATATCACTTATAGTCTCGGCTCTGTGCCACCTGCGAGGATACTCTGTTTGCTCGTGTTAGGTGTTAGGTAGGGATATACCCAATGGGTTAGCATCAGGTATTCCTTCGCGAGACTGCTGCCTCGACATAGTCGCCTCATCATGTCCAGAAATGGCTTGGTGGTTTATATGACTTATGCATGGTACTTTTATGAGGTACTGTGGCTTTATGGTTGCTTGCAATCAGCTATTTTATTCTCACATCTTTTAGATTGAGAATTATATTATATTTTGTGATAAGCCAGACCTGTCCTATCCTACCTTGTAGGAAATATAATACGACATATTGATATCTCGACATACCAAACACTAGCTTTAAGGTTTTATAAATATATATTTTATTCAGGGTTTGTCTATGACTATACGCTTCATTAACCGACAACTATAACCAATTCTAAGCCCTTACATTCTTCTGAATCAAATTATGGAGTAATTATCTACTCCGTATCATATTACGTCATTATACGCTTACTCCTTTTAAACTATAAACAATTTCTTTATGCTATGACTTATCACACAGCCAACGACGGTATTTTATAATTAGGTTAGGCTCTAAACTCTTAGTTACTTTAGTATTGTGTTCATGATTAGTTTTCTATTAAACTTGTGTTTTAAGTTTTCTATATTTCTAGTAAATTAGGTTCTAGGTGCTTAATATTGTGTTCACGTTTAGTTATCCATTATAAATAAGATGCAGTAGGAAATTGCTATGTTTATTTCTTTAGGTAGACTTATTTTAAGTTGTAATTATTTAGTTTAAGTTGTATTTGTCTAAACATTGTCCAATTCTCAATAGTTCATATGTTTCTCACACCTCAGAGAACTTAAGTTGCTACATTTCATAACTAGGTCTTTAAATTGCCACTATTCGATCACGCCATTAATATTTTATTTATTTAGTCTTGGTTTATGTTTAATATTCTCCGATTGTGTAATTAACCTTTTCATTTGAATTAATTTCATTTCATTATAAATTGTAATAGGTTAAGTTGGCAGCAAGGGTTTTTGTTGAGTCCGCCTTGTTTTCCCTTGCTTAGGTCTTGGCCTAGGAATCAACGCGGATGTCTAATAAAGTTCTCACCGGGCTTTATTAGATAAAATAGTCAAAGTTTCGAGTAAAATCACTTTTATGAAATAAATGTATTGTTTCGTTTATTTTCTTTCTCAAAACCTTTTGTTTGATTTATTTTCTTTCCCTGTAGTTATTCCCATATCTTTTAGGTCTGCTGAACTTGAAAGCTTTAGTAATGCTTTAGGAAAGCTTTAGAAACTTTTAAGAGTTTTAGGAACTTTACGAAAGTCATGGTTTTCAGACTTTCAGATGGTGTAAGTATTTGTAGGCAAAGCTTAGGTAGGCTTTAGGTTTCCCATTTTCCGCTTTCCATTTAGAATAGGGAGGATGTTACAGTACCCATAACACAAGCCTTCATGAGCTTACTGTGGGGCTAGTTCGATTTGTGTAAGATTGTCGTCTAATATTTATTTATTTATTTATTCTCAGGAGATTCTCGGATACCATACTAATATGGGCTTCACCATGTCCACGAGTGCCAACGTGCTCGGCCTCTTTGGCAGCGTGTTTCCTTCCTTCGTGGTGGAATCTCACCTGGCGGAGCGCATGTACCCGCTCGCCACGATCTATGGTGGCCTTATTGAGGAGATGGGCTACATGCACATTCAGGCCACTAAGCCAGACACTGTGGGTATGTATTTAATAACTTTCATCATTATCATCATCATCATTTCAGCCGAAAGACGTCCACTGCTGAACATAGGCCTCCCCCAAGGCTCGCCATTTAGACCGGTCCTGTGCCGTTCGTTTCCACCGGATTCCCGTGACCTTCACCAGGTCGCGGGAATCCGGTGGAAACTAACAATAACTTTATTAAAATCAAAATGAAACATTTATTCTGCAAAATATTAATTTTCACCTCACTAGCTCGGAAGCCCTTTTTTATTCTTTAAAAACAGATAGCAAAACTGCATTTTATCCACAAGAGTGCAAAGAATATTTGAAATCCGAACACGCTATTTGTAACTTTTTTAAACATAATAACATGTAAAAGCCAGGCATGTGTAGTCCAGACAGTCCAGCAACAATAATTTTATATTGTGCTATTGTGTTAAAAAACTAGTACCTACGCCAAATCTCGAGATTAGGTAGTGGACAGCTATATTTAGGACGCAACTGTCAATGTTAGGACGAGGAGGAAAAAAAAATTCCTCGCTCTAGTGAGGTGAAAAGATTTGTGTTATACACGGCTGCAAAGTTATTTTACGTCTCGTGTGTTGCAACACTTGCTACGCTCAGGATTCTATTTTTGAACCACTCGCTTCGCTCAGGATTCTATTTTCGAACCACTCGCTTCGCTCGCGGTTCAACCATAGAATCCATTCGCTAGCTCGTGGTTCAATTCTAGAATCCATTCGCTAGTTCGTGTTTCAATTCCACACTCGCGGTTAAAATACAACTTTGCACCCTTGTATAACAAAATTAACAAATAACTATTACAGTTCAAGAAAGAATAATAATTTCGAGTTTACAATTATAACAAAATTATTGTCATGTAGTGACTGTACGAAAACCTCAAGACTGTTCACGTTGGAGGTACAAGGTGACTTAAATGTTATAAACGAAATTGCAATAAATGATATTGCAATAAATGAATTGAATTGAATTCAGATAAAAAAATATGAAGACGAGTTTGTTGTTTAGGCCATAGGTTGCTCAGATATTTTTAAATACAAAATACAAATAAATACAAAATATTTTATTTGTTCAACATAGGTATGTACATCGGTGTTTCAGTTAACGGATTGTATCACTTATGTCTTGCCTGTTAAAGTATACAAATAGCCACAAAATACCATGCAGCATGCATACTTACACACTAAATATAAAATTAATTATGCTTATATTTAATTATGCTATTATACGCTTATGTTATGTTAGCATCGTTTAAATATTCTTGTATGGAATAGTATGCTTTGGTAGCTAGAAATTTAAACAATGTTTTTTTAAATAATTGAGGGTCATGGAGTTTGAAGATGGCAGTTGGCAATTTATTAAAAATTCTAGGCGCCATTCCAAATATGCTTTTCGAAAGTAGGGCAGTTTTGTATGGTCCATAGTTTATCTTACCCTGCATACGAACACTATTAAAGCTCGAGAACTGGTTACTGTTGTGTTTAAACATACATTGCTGTTTCAAAAATATAGTGATGGAAATGTCAGGATATTTAATTTAATAAAATAGGGTTTACATGATTCGTAGGGGTTCAGGCAGAACGGATCTGATACATTTCTTCTGACCTTTGAAGACTAGGTCTCTATCTGTAGAGTTGCCCCAAAATATTATTCCGTACCTTAGTGTAGATGTGACATAGGCATGATAAGATGTCAAGACTGCAGATTGGTTAACTATTTTACTAAGATGATATAGAGCATATGAATATTTATTTACTTTCTTACATAAAGTGTCAATTTGATTTTTCCAGGTGAATTTACTATCTAAGCTTAAACTTAAAAAAAATTATATGTCCGTTTCATTAATCCTATGTAAATGTATTTATTTAAACCTTTGTAAATGTATTTAAGAACTTGATTGTACAATGTTTTTCGATCGTCTCATAGGTTACACCAAAGTTACAAAATTTTATTGTTTTCTGAACAGGTGTCGGAATTTCTGACTCACCTGTCGGTCTTCTCGCTTACATTTTGGAAAAATTCTCCACCTGGACGAAAAAGGAATATAAATTGCGACCTGACGGAGGTCTGGCCGAGCACTGGACGAAAGACCAACTGCTGGACAACTTGATGTGCTATTGGTCTACAAACTCCTTTACCACATCTGTGAGACTGTATTCCGAGTCTTTCAGTAAGAAACAATTTGGATTACAGATAGATGAGTAAGTATTACCTAAAATTGGGAAAGTACTTATTACTTAATAAAGGTAAAATCCAAGGAACTTTACAAACTTGAAAAGTTGAATGCTGCCAGCGGCTCTCAGCTTCTAAATAAGAAGTTACTCAGCAATCAGTAGTTTTTTGGTAGCTTTATGAAGACAACTAAGTTGCGAGTTGTATTCGATGCTTCTTGTAAATTTTAGACTAATATTTTTCTTCAATTTTCCGGTACGTTGATCTAATCACAGTTTATGTCTTCCAGGGTCCCAACTTCAGTCCCGACCTGGATAATCCAAGCGAAAAATGAGCTCGCTTTCCAGTCTGCAAGGATCCTTCGGACGAAGTTCACTAACCTCGTCCAGGCTAACCCCATCGACGATGGTGGCCACTTCCTCGCTTTTGAGCTGCCCAAGATCTTCACCGAGGATGTGCTGAAAGCTGTATCAGCTTTCAGGAAATTGAAAAGTCAAAAGACTGAACTGTAGTAGTGTAAGCTATTAAGAAATATGACTGACTAGTTTCTTTGTAATTTCGTTCAACTGTTGATTTTTACATTATTATTATATTTTTTATCGTTCATCATAATCCTAACGAAGTATCAATTGTTATATTTGCAATCATTTCTTATATTTGCAAGAAAATTGTTAAAAATATATTAATACGTTAAAATAATAAACTAAATTTTCGGCTCAAACTTGATGTTTCCTTAACTTCCTGTCTAATCCAAACACGGTATAAATAGTCTAAACATTAATTCATATTAGCGGTATATAGCTCATACTTCAACTCTAGCTAGTTTAAGCACCAAGATACCGATCTACACTCATTCACGTCACACACGCACACACCACACCCCTACTCACATACAAACTCACACATCTTCGCACATCTTCACACATATTACACACAAACACTTTTACTTAGTTTATTAATTTTCATGTTTTATACTCGTAACTGCTACAAATGGTGCATTCCAAGATACAGGCTCGCCTAGTTTGGACTGCACCAGAAATCCCGTGTAACCTGTTGTATCATCTGTGTTAGAATCAATAAATTTACTCTTTACTCTTACATGGCCGGTGGTTCTGCCAAATATGCTTTATCGTGCTGAGACGTGGACCATTTATCGCCGCCATATTTATATAGGTACTGGATCATTTCCACCTCAAATGGCTACGCAAGATACTGATAATCCGATGGTCCGATCATGTACGAAATACCGAAGTTCTGCGTATGGCAAATGAGGGTGGAATTGAGGAGCATGTCTCGCGAATTCATGAACGACCAGAGAATCGCTAAGCGCATCTTCTACTCGGAGCTTGAGGAGGGCAAGCGAAAACAAAGGCAGTGAACTCCTCAGATACAAATATGTGCTTAACCGCCATATGAAGAAGAAGCTATCTGTAGCAGAAGTGGCAGTGGGCAGGGCACATTGCTCGCAGGACTGACGGTCGATGGGGCCAGAAACTGCTTGAGTGGCGTCCACGCACCGGAAGACGAGCTGTCGGTAGGCCTCCGACAAGGTGGAGTGATGACCTGGTGAAGGTCGCGGGAATCCGGTGGAAACGAACGGCACAGGACCGGTCTAAATGGCGAGCCTCGGGGGAGGCTATGTTCAGCAGTGGACGTCTTTCGGCTGAAATGATAATGATGATGATGATGATGATGAAGAAGTGGTGCATAGAGGCTTCAGTGCGGGCCGAGTGGAGATCTTTGGCGAGAACTTTGAATCTCAACGGCGCATTGAGCTTGATGCCAAGCGCGTTGATTTAAAAGCCCGACCACCTGCGGTAATGTCCTACAGCTATATAAATGATGTGCTCACTTGCCCACAATGTTCTCGCATCTAGATCGGCTATGTTAGCCACTTGCGAGCACACCGAAGACAACTACGGAGATGATGATAGCAGTTAGCAGTCGTCTCGGCCGAAATCGGCTGTGGAGCTTCTCTATCACTACATAGTATAAAACAAGGTCTCTTTCTCTGTCCCTATATCCCTATGTATGCTTAAATCTTTAAAACTACGCAACGGATTTTGATGCGGTTTTTTTAATGGATAAAGTGACCAGATAAGATACTAAGATTGAATAGTAGTAGAAACTTCAAAGTCGATATACTTTTTACTTATTTAATAATCATTATAGTCGGTTTTTTCCGACAATTAGAGAATTGCAGTCTGCCCCGTACATAGAAAAAGACCTGGCAATTTGCTGTATAGGTAAGGTTTACATACTTTCTCTATAAGTAAATATGGCTTGATGAAGTTCCAGTCTATCATCCAAACAAACAACAAAGAAGTGCTCATTAAAACATGTTTTGTATTTTGTTTATTTATTGCAATACCATGGGTTTACAAGGTGTTATTATATAGCATATATACAGTAGGTACATGGTAACCCTGTCAGGGTATAGCAGTTTTATCTATTAAAATCTAAGTACAGTCCAAATAAAATTAAATGCGACACAACAATGCGATACAATGTGATTTGCAATAAAGATATATGAATAAGAAATAATAAACACACTAAAATTACTAAGGCGGTACTTACAATAGTTTAAATGTCAGGGTTAGATTAAATGCAGACTAGACTTTGTCAAAAGATGTTGATAATGATATCATTACCTTCAACAAGCAACAGGATTGTAATTGCGTTTCGAGTATTGGCCATAAATTCTTTCACTGAATAGTTAGTTATTTATGAGATTTTTCTTAGTTCATTCTTGTAAACGTTAAATTTTTCTAGTGTTTTAATTTCGTTAGGCAGTTTATTTTAAATTTAATCAATCAATCAATATGTTTCCTGACAAATATTCCGACTTCAAATATATATATGGACGGCAAAGTTAACATTTTTTCCGCTATATAGTGCGGTCTGCAACTTTCTAGTTGGTGGTTATTGATTATGATACGCAAGCACTTCTTTTGTAATACAAACATCAAGAACATCAGTGCTATCCCCCCACAGGACAATTCCATAACGCAACCAGGCATACGCATATGCATAGTATACAGAGAGTGCGCATTCACTATGCGTATTTCTTTTTAATACTGCTAAAGCGTATATGAAACGGGATAGTTTATTCTTTGTTTCCTCAATGTGTTTCTTTCAATTTAAGTGCGAGTCAATATATAATCCTAATAGGTTGAAACCAGTAACTTCCTCTATACCAGTTTCTGCAGATAAGGATGACAGATCATGGGGATTCTTTTGGTATGGCCGAAATTGTATAATTTTTGTTTTATTGGTATTTAATTCAAGGCAATGGTCGTTCAACTAACTGTTTACCTCGTTAAGCGTATTTTTTAAATCGCTGTTGACGACCTGATTATTGGGGCATTTAAACAGAAGAGACACGTCATCCGCAAATATTATGCATAGTTGGTTCGTGATATTTGGCAAATCATTTACATAAATTAAAAATAATATACATCCCAGCACGCTTCCCTGTGGTATTGAGGAATTCGTTATTTTAATGTCGGATAGCACGTTATAGAGTTCTCCGGTCGTCTCTTTATAGTGCCGAATTTGCAGACACCTTCTTTTCCATCATTAAGTTAAGCTGGGTAGTTTAGTTCAGATGTGTTATTAGTTAAGTTTATCTTTGTATCTCACTTAGGGTGCCCTGAAAACCAGCGCCTTAGCATATATTGCTACTGGCATATGCTGAGTGGTATCCTTTTTGGTGTTCATAACTCATACTTAATTTAGTGTTTATTTCATTTGTGTGTATTGTGTAATGATTTAACACCAAATAAATATTTCTTTCTTTCTTTCTTTCTTTCACTGAGCTCTATTTTGCAGATACGATTTAATCCATTTATGCGCTTCACTCCGAATACCCATTCCGTATATTTTCTGCAACAATATTTGGTGTGAAACTTTATCGTATGCTTTGGTCATGTCCAATAGCAATCCGATTGCGTACTGTTTATCTCTAAGAATATTTAATATTTCATTTGTGTACTTGTATACCGCGAGTGTAGTGCTGTGATTTTTACTGTGGTTTTCATCCAGTAGGTGAAACTTTTCTAAAAAGGTGTAAATTCGGTTGGCCATGGCCTTTTCAAATAATTTAGAAATTATTGGGAGAAGGGCAATTAGTCTATATTGCGTAGGATTGTCCGAGTCGCCTTTTTTCTTTAGGATTGGTTTTATTACTGCAATTTTATGTTTGGCAGGAAAAGTGGATTGTATGAAAGATTGGTTAATCAGATCAGTTAGGATAGGTTATAAGGGTTATTTGTTATGATCATTACGTAATGTCGAGTATAGTTCTTTGGTATAAGTTCAATGCTAAAAATTATTTGTTATGGTCATTACGTAATGTCGAGTATAATGTATACTAAGTATGCAGTCTTTGAGTTACAAATATGCTCTTTGGGTATTTAATAAGTTTTGGGGCCTTGTGAGTATCTACTTACACGTAAGTACCTTATCGTTAAAAAGTTACTGTTTCCATTGACGACAGTGCTGATTAAAGGCGGATAATGATAGCAAAGTATCAACGGAGTGTAATGATGGGTCACTCCGAACTTCTAAATACGAATTCGTATCGTACCGTTCTTTTCACTCATACAGTGTAGAACACGAGAATGAAAGGCACGGCACGATACGAAGTTCGGAGCAGGCCCTCTTATCTTTCCCAAATCAGATCCTGACAATCAATGACAATTATCGCTTTTTTTATTCCGTCACAACCTCCAATAAAATTATAACTGTTACATGTTTGTATTAATTGCACTGTTATGAGCGGACGCTAGGTTTGAAACAGATAAGGAGATTTAGCAGTAATTTTATTTTAACGTAGACTGACGATCGTACTACGGCTGGCGTTGTACCACTCAGTGCTGATGTAAGTAAATATTTACTGATTGTACCTATACTAGTAGATATTCGAGCCACATAAGACTACGAGTGAAGTCCAATATAGTTAGATAACTAACTTATCGTGTCATTAGGTGCTCCTATTTAGTATATTGACATTTGATGTTTATTTAATCACTAGCCTTTGCTCGTAACTTCGTCCACGTAAACTTCCACTCCCTATTTCATCCCTCGAGGTTCGATTTTCGGGATAAAAAGTATCCTATATGTTAATCTGTATACTCGTTTTACACCAAGTTTTAGCATAATCCGTGAAGCCGTTTTTACGTGATTGAGTAACAAACATCCAAACATCTAAACTTTAGCATTTATAATATTATTAGGCGCTATGGTAATGATTGCACCCCGAGTACAATCATTACCATAGCGCCCTCTAATAAGCGGCGAGTGGCCCCTAGGACCGCTGCACCCGTGTATAATCGTTACCATAGCGCTCTCTAGTAAGCGGCGAGGGGCCCCTAGGTCCGCTGCACCCGTGTGCAATCATTACCATACCGCCCTCTAGCAAGCGGCGAGGGGCCCCTAGGACCGCTGCACCCGTGTGCAATCATTACCATAGCGCCCTCTAGTAAGCAGCTAGTGGCCCCTAGGACCGCTGCACCCGTGTGCAATCATTACCATAACGCCCTCTAATAAGCGGCGAGGGGCCTCTAGGTACGCTGCACCCGTGTGCAATCATTATCATAGCGCCCTCTAGTAAGCGGCGAGGGGCCCCTAGGACCGCTGCACCCGTGTGCAATCATTACCATAGCGCCCTCTAGTAAACGGCTAGTGGCCCCTAGGACCGCTGCACCCATGTGCAATCATTACCATAGCGCCCTCTAGTAAGCAGCTAGTGGCCCCTAGGACCGCTGCATCCGTGTGCAATCATTACCATAGCGCCCTCTAATAAGCGGCGAGTGGCCCCTAGGACCGCTGCACCCGTGTGCAATCATTACCATAGCGCACATCCTGAACCGCCCCATACATAAAGCCGCCTCTGGAAAACTAAAATGTGCATATGAAACAATACTACACTAACCAAGAATATCAAGGTATCCATATCTGATTAGTGAACCAGCGACAAAACTCTCAGTAGCTCGATTCCACTCACACCCTCAGATTCGGTTGTAACCGCTCAACCAATCTCACTAGAGCGCAAACTCTTAGAGTATTCCAGTGTTCCAAACCACACGCGTGGTCGTGTCGGAGGTTTTCCCCTGGATTTTCCCCAGGCTACTCTCCAACCGCGCACTCCTATTGCTTTATTGGGCCCGGCCCAAGTAAGTACCAATATCAGGCTGACTGACATACTGCCCTAGTCCGAGTAAGATTACAATTAGAGAGGCTCCTAATATGAATTTCACTGAATACGAATACTTGGCTCATTATTCGGTACAACTTTTGCCTAGAGGAATAAAGTATATTAAAAAGCAATAATAAATCCATTAAGAATAACCATTTCTGGAGGCAGTCACTATGCTACTTGTTGACAAAAAGCCTAAAATTCTTCGGTAAGTAATCAAAAGAACCGATTACTAATAATTCCCGAAAATTAGGAGTATCTATAATGAAAATAACCTGTAGTATTTCGACCACTATATTTGACAGAAGGGAATGTGCACTTTCCTGTCTCTATCTTTTAAAATCAGATTAAGTCACGAATAACGTCTTATATTTCCAGGTAAGGATGTTAAAACTCATCTTGCTACTAGTCGCCGGTGGAGCCCTAGCATTATGGTTCGTGTCCAGACCTCTGGACCCCTCCTCCATGCCCAAACTGGACTCCGAGGAGTGGTGGGGGCCCAAGGAGCTGAAGGGAAAAGCTGACAACAGCATCAGGCCCTTTAAAATAGAATTTAGCCAGAAGGTTTGTCATAGAATAAATACTTATACGAATTATAAATAGAAAACAAATTATATCTTTGAGGGATCATAATAATTGTAATGTAAATTATAATGGTTTATAGAACATAGAACGATTAAAGCTCGACTCTTTCCTTAGGATCTTGTAAAAGTTAAAGGATATAGCGCGTTTTTGGTTGAACTCATGATCCTCATAAATGGCTTATCGGCGTATAAGTTTTATACAAGATCCAGTTCCCTAGCCACGCTAATATGGTACGTACCGCATTTAAAAAAACGAGATATTTTGCGCTGCCGTGGAATCCTGATCGTGTAGGCATAAAATAATATTTACTAAGGTTTTATGTTAGCGAATATTAAGAATGAAGATAACAATACCATGTATTATCTAATGTCGGCATCAAGTCAAAGGTTGTTTGTTGGTAATTGAGGTAAAGACTGATTGAACCGTTTAAGGTATACTTATGGTGAAGGATATTTGTCAGCATTCAACAAAAACTAAGGCCGCGGTGACGGTCAGGTGAAGGCTGTTTGACTGAGGTATACCGCGGGTAGACTCAGTTAGACGCAGATCGGGCCTTGCTGAGTTTTTTATTTATTTATTTTAAGGAGTACCAACAGCTACTAGAATGTGATAAGAGACTTAGATAAAATAAAGCCAAACACAAATGAATAATACAAAGCCAATTAAAGGAAATCACAGATAGAAACAAAACAAGGAATTCAACCAACTTTGCGTACACATTCACACTTTGCTATTCAGAATTAACTAAATAATAACGGGAAAAAGAAGATTGTATACACCCCAAAACTTAGCTGGGTTATGGAATTATGATCTAGTGATAATTAAGCTTCTTTATATACGAACTAAAGCACTCGGTGAAATCGCAGCCTGCTAGATAGAGTAAAAAATATATAAAAAACAGTCTGCTCTGATAAAATAGAATTGGAGTCAAAAGTGGATGGAGTGGTGGTTTTTGCTACACTCTTCTTAGCTAAGGCTAGGTTTAGTGAACGAGCGATAAAAATTAAGGCCACTCAACCAATCGCACTACAGCGCAAGTATTCCAATTTTAAGCCGCCAGCGTGGTTATGTCGGAGGTTTCCCCTGGATTTTCCCCAGACTGCTCTCCAACTGCGCACGCACTCGCTTTTTTGAGCCCGGTGTATAGTCAGAATACGGGTTAAATAAAAAAAGAATCTCCCGACAGTCGAAACACTTCCAGGGCCTGGCAACACTGGCGCCATTCGAATATATTTCCTATCCAGCGTAAATGGATCCATCTAAATGTAATCGGTACAGTGCCAGCCCTGGCCCTCGCCGCTAGTCCTGGTCTTGACTGGCGCTAGAACTGGATAAACTTAAATCCGCTCTCAACTCGACATAAGATGAGGAACTTAGGACAAACTCGTCATAGCGCTTGCCTACAAAGTAATAATTCCTAATCACATTACTATCCCAGATGATCGACGACCTGAAAAGACGCTTAGACAACTTCCGCTCCCCGCCACCCCCGCTGGAGGATACGGCGCAGAACTATGGGTTCAACAGCAACCTTCTGGAGGGATGGAGACAGTACTGGAGGGACGAGTACCCGTTCCGGGCCAGAGAGGACTTCCTGAACCAGTTTCCGCATTTCAAAACTAATATACAGGGGCTGGACGTTCATTTTATACATGTGAAGCCTAAGGTGACTTTTTATTGTAACGGTACGTTGGCAAAAAAGCTTACGTAGGCAAGCAAGCTGACATCAGAGCCCATGGACGTTTGCAACGCCATAGAAATCTAAAGCGGTTTCCGACCCTCAATTACGGTCCCTCGGGAGCTCTAGATAGTACCATAGTGAATGGTCCTGTCATCACTTACCATCAGCGGGGTAATCACGTAAGTTTTTTACTACCGTTAGGTAGATTTTAATGTCAAATTTTAATTGTCAGCTCATACATTTATACTTCAAAATTGACATTAAAATCTATTTAACGGTAGTACATAAAGTTACGTGATTCGCCTGCAGGTATGTCTAGAGGGCCTAGAGGCTGGCTCCAGAAGAGTCATAGATATATATAGGTAGGCAGTAAAATAGTTAGATATGCACAGTGTTTTATCTGTCGTTCCGAAGTCCCGAAATCCCAGGTTTGCAAACATTATTGCTATCATGCTTTTTAATTATTGAATTTATTTGTCCTGCCACAATACTTGCTACAAAAATACATACCAAAATTGTAGGTTAACCATTGTTATATCAACGTGATCTTATATACTACAGGTCCCAGCTGGAGTGAAGGTCCTGCCACTCCTCATGCTGCACGGCTGGCCCGGCTCCGTCTGCGAGTTCTACGAGGCCCTCCCCCTCCTCGCCCGCCAGGCTCCTGGCTACGACTTCGCCTTCGAAGTCATAGTGCCCAGTCTGCCGGGGTACGGTTTTACTGATGTAAGTGCGAAAGTACCATGAAACTTTCTTAAAAAATATTATACCTTTCAAATCCAGCCAGAGATAAAATGGACGCTGAGTGTATAGCAATACTTTGAAGTGCGATGCTCAATTCTCCGCTTACTGTGTACAGCAGTACCCAACTGATATGGCTTACCGATGTACCTGCGCAGAAGATTAATTTTTAAAGCGCGGGAAATGCTATTGACCAATCGGCACGCTCCACGCACCGCGCTTCTTTTTCCTGTACCGCTATTGGTCCGCAGCTGCCGCCATGTTAGCGCGCGCCGCGTGGCATGTTAGTCAGCCGCCATACTTCTGATCGAGTGCACGCGCATTATGAACAGTGTATTATGAACCTTATAGTAGTGATCTAAGGTTAATTGTAAGTTTTATGCATTCTTTCGTTAATCTTCGGAGCGATACTTTCTTTTCTGCGCGAACGAAGATTCACGACGCGCCTTATCAGTTGAGTACTGTAACACCTTTTTATATACATTGCCCTTCTTTCTATTCCCAGGCAGCGGTCCGAACAGGTCTAGGCGCTGCGCAGGCAGCGGTACTGATGCGCAACCTGATGCGCCGTCTCGGGCACAATCAGTTTTACTTCCAGGGAGGAGACTTCGGCTCCATCATCGGCACCAGCCTGGTCACGCTCTTTCCTGATGACGTACTGGGCTTCCACTCCAATATGCTGTTAGCTAGGGTGAGGGTAAACCTGTTGAGACAATCCAATAAAGGATCAACTAGTAGCTAGGAGCTTCCCTGCAATCACAAACGTCCATAGGTATTGCCACTCATTATCAATAGCATAAATACAACAAATCCCGACAGCATATGTACATACAGCATCTAAACATCCACGACCACTCTGACAACTGAGATGAACATATACTTACATATATTCCGTTGCTGGGATAAGGCTCATAGCACGAGTATCGAAAAGGGCAGTCATCTCCGTTTGCTACCATCCCACTGTTAGCCACTAACACTACTTATAAAAAATAACCTTTATTTTATCCTTCATGGATATCTAGTTGTGAATCGATTTCTAGCTGAGAACTTTATGATTCGTTTTACGTCCACAGAACAGCCGTACAAATATTTTAATGCTTCTGGGAGCTCTGTACCCTCCTCTCGTCGTGCCTGCTGGCCACGAACACAAGTTGTACCCGCTCAGCTCGAACATAGCCAATTTGACACTGAAGATGGGATACTTCCACATTCAGGCCACCAAGCCTGACACCGTTGGTAATTTGAACTATTGTAATTGACGTAGCCTACGTTATATTTTATTTGGTATCACATTTGAAGTGGTTTTTTTTTTAATTTTATTTATTTATCAAAAAAAAGTACATAACAGTTACAATCTTTTAATTTCTCGCCAAACTGCCATAACAGTTTGTTGGCGAGATCGCGCTCATTTAACTAATGTTAGGTACTTACTATGCTATTACGAACTAAACTTAAACACTGAATACTAATTACTAATTACGTTAACTTCGTTTATTCGCTAATTCGTGGGGCCAGGCCAAGGTAACGACTTTCCGAAGAATTGCTGACCACCTAAAAATGACCACGTTCAATGTTGTTGAAGGGTAACCCTTTCTTACCGATACCGGCCTGTGGGTGCCGCTTACACACTGTTGAAAATTCAATATTCATATGTTCTGTGGTCAATAGTTAACCGTTTATGTGCATGTAAGTTCAGTATTTATTAAATGGATTTACAGAAACGGAGAAGTCGATATTAACGAGTCCAACCAAAAAATATACACCCCTTTAGCTGTAAGAAATACACTAACCTTAATCCGCGTACGCATGACCCCGCTATGCCATGTGAATGCAACCACAAAAATAATACAACCACCATATTTTCCTTCAAGGTGTCGGCCTCTCCGACTCCCCTCTTGGCCTCCTCGCTTACATCCTAGAGAAGTTCTCCACCGGAACCAGAAGGGAGTTCATGGACCGCGACGACGGAGGCTTACTGGAGTTCTACTCCAAGGATCAGCTCCTGGACAACGTGATGATGTACTGGGTATCTAACTCGAAGACCACGGCGATGCGGCTGTATGCAGAAACGTTCAATAAAGCGCATAGTGCCCTTAATATTGACAGGTCAGGAAAGTTTACAATACAAATATCAGGTATTATTTACAGAAAAACACAAATAAATGTATAGTCATTTAATTCAACGTCAACATTTAATTTACAAGCGGTAATAATAGTTAAATAACAATAACTTAAATAATATTACAACTAACTTAAATCTAAAACGGGCCCTTGGGGCAATGTACCGAGGATACTGGCGGCATTTCCTCGCTGTATCGCAATGCTGATACGTTTTGCGGGGAAGTCGCCAGCTCTTCGGTCGCCAGTTACGTCAACCAAACGCTTCGCGATTTCAGTAAGTAACTCGTGCGCGCTGGGGCCCCATGGACCAAGATTTTCGACACCAAATAACTTAAGGTACATAAATACATTACGGTAGACAATTGTTTAGTTGACCGAGTGAAACGAAGGTTGCTTCAGCTTCGACAATGCTTTCGGATGTCCGAGTTCGGGATTTCTGCTTGTTCTCCTCTACAGGTCACATTTCTCAACCAACTCTCATCATTCTTCATCTCAAATTTTGTGAGCAGGTTCGGTAATTATATATATATTTTTGAGTCAGCCAAAATAAAAAATAAACATACTCGCGAGGTTTCAAGCTTAGAGCCTCAGAATCAGAATCAGAATATTTATTTTGTTAAACATAGGTAGAAAAAGATGGTACATAGACAGATACGGTTGAGCACTATGTTTTACCCGCAATGCAGGTGTACAAAAATTCAAATCAATTCATTCCTCTAGTTAGGTACTAGGTAATTTTATTAATTACTAGCTTTTGCTCGCGAATTTGTCCGCCTGGAAGTCGTTTATAACGTTAGGGGATAATTTCTGTGATAAAAACATTCACATGAGATTACACTGAGAATTAAATCATGTGCTATGCCTACCCCTTTTGCAAACTGACGATATTTTATGTCAAAAGTCTTCATCTTGACGACCGGTTTAGCCTAGTGGGTAGTGCACCTGCCTGTGAAGCTGACGGTCCTGGGTTCGAATCCCGGTCAGGGCAAATATTTGTGTGATGAGCATGAATATTTGTTTCTGGGTCTTGGATGTTTTCTATGTATTTAAGTATTTATATCTATTAAATGTATCGTCGTCTATATCGGAGGGTGGGCAGCAGCATCCTTCGATCATTACCACCATCAAACTGCGGTCGCCAACCCGCTTGCCAAGCGTGGCGACTATGGCAAATCTCCCCCCCAAGGGAAAAATAAAAACATGCCCGACAAAATCAAACCTAGGACCGGTCTGAATGGCGAGCCTTGGGGGAGGCCTATGTTCAGCAGTGGACGTCTTTCGGCTGAAATGATGATGATGATGATATCGTCGTCTAGTACCCATAACGCAAGCCTTCTTGAGCTTACTGTGGGGCTAGTTCGATTTGTGTAAGATTGTCCTCTAATATTTATTTATTTATGTATATTTTCCAGTTATCAAACCACCGTTCCGACTTGGGCTCTGCAGGCCAGCGACGATTTCTACAGCCCGCCTCTTCTTCTGCGCACGAAGTACGTCAACCTACTGGGGAACACGGAGCTCGCTGATGGCGGCCATTTTATAGCTCTGGAGAAACCTGCCATCTTCTCCCAGGACGTGTTTAAAGCGGTCAAGTCGTTTATGGAGTTTCGGGAGAGAGAGAAGACTGAATTGTAGAGTAAAATAAAATCATTGATTGTTAAATATAGAGGATATTTTTATTTATTCTCTGCTATTGCCCGTGTGGCTGAATTCGCTTATTGGAAAGAAAGCAGACAAGGCGACGGGATAAATTAAAATCCCATCAAAAACATAAAAAAAGGTTAATAAAGGTTAGCTGGGAGAAATCCTTTACAAGGATAAGCTCGCTTTTGTACATATATGTCAACTGTTCTTGTAATTTATGTTATGTTTTACTCATGTACAATAAAGAATTTTACATACATACATACATACATAAATGTGAATAAATGCCAGGATCTTGAAGGGTTTCGCTAATAAAAGAAATGAGATCTAACTTAGACATTCCCGGCCTATAAAGCCACAGTCAGGTAAAAAAAAGGAGATCTAACTGGTAACCAAATGATTTATTACTTAACAGTGTGACTTGGTAAGTTTTTTGATCCAGTAACTTTAAAGCAATTCCAGTTCATCTTATAGATGCAAAAACGTGTGAGGGTTCCGTACACAGTTCGTGAATCCGTCCCGACCCCATTAAGTTAGGCAAAATCTTAACCACGTGCCATCTCTCGGTGCATTTTATTACAAATTTGGGTCATTGTCAGTTGTAAAAATAAAAGTTGTCCACCCGGTGGCCTATAGTTAACGGCTTATGTCCACGTAAGTTATGTTTTTATTACATGGATTTATAGTTACGGAAACACCGTTTATGCGGGTTACTAGACCAATCCAAAATATAGAAGTAACTCTTGAAATTGGTCTCTTTGCGCTTCGTCTAACGAGTTTCTTCTTTTCGTTATTCGATACAGTAAATAACTCAATGGAATCGCTAAAACACAGAGCTAAATGTATAAGAGCGTAGAAAGTGGATTAAATAGAAGGAAGAGACAAGGATAGAAGGAAGACATAGAAAGAAAACATCTGTTCACTAACCAACTAAAATCCCTTCTAATAAACAAAGCCTATTATTCAGTACAAGAATTTATGCAGGATACTTTCACATAAACAAGTCCCAAATCGAATTTATTTTGCCTTAACTCATATAACCCATTTCTCACCCTTCTACATAAAACTCACCACACCACACACTACAGATTAAAATTTAAGGCCTTAAGCAACTACATGCAACAAAGAATATAGCATTTAACTAGTTTTAAGTATCATGTTATGCCATACCCTAACAGGGTGCCATGTGTGTCAAAAATAATATTTTGTAACAACTGTACAAATACCATTATTTGCAATAAACGAATTATGAATTATGAAGAGCGCGAAATCACCAAGGGGACGGACTTATGATAGGCTGAATAAATTGAGATGGATCAGAAAACTGATATGGATGTAGCACAATTGTGACATCCCATAATTAGTCGTGCAATAGGCTTGAATACATTGATGACGTTTCGGTGACAGATCGATGACAAATAATACGCGATGAGTGACAGGCGATGACACATTGTATCTCGTTCCCACGTTCGCACATCCTTGTATGTGTCGAATCCCGGTCAGGGCAAATATTTGTGTGATGAGCATGAATATTTGTTTCTGAGTCTTGGATGTTTTCTATGTATTTAAGTATTTATATCTATTAAATATATCGTCGTCTAGTACCCATAACACAAGCCTTCATGAGCTTACTGTGGGGCTAGTTCGATTTGTGTAAGATTGTCGTCTAATATTTATTTATTTATTTATTCTCAGGAGATTCTCGGATACCATACTAATATGGGCTTCACTATGTCCACGTCTGCCAACGTGCTCGGCCTCTTTGGCAGCGTGTTTCCTTCCTTCGTGGTGGAATCTCACCTGGCCGAGCGCATGTACCCGCTCGCCACGATCTATGGTGGCCTTATTGAGGAGACCGGCTACATGCACATTCAGGCCACTAAGCCAGATACTGTGGGTATGTATTTAATAACTTTCATCATCATCGTCATCATCATTTCAGCCGAAAGACGTCCACTGCTGAACATAGGCCTCCCCCAAGGCTCGCCATTTAGACCGGTCCTGTGCCGTTCGTTTCCACCGGATTCCCGCGACCTTCACCAGGTCGCGGGAATCCGGTGGAAACTAACAATAACTTTATTAAAATCAAAATCAAACATTTATTCTGCAAAATATTAATTTTCACCTCACTTGCTCGGAAATAACTTTTTTATTCTTTAAAAACAGATAGCAAAACTGCATTTTATCCACAAGAGTGCAAAGAATATTTGAAATCCGAACACGCTATTTGTAACTTTTTTAAACATAATAACATGTAAAGGCCAGGCATGTGTAGTCCAGACAGTCCAGCAACAATAATTTTATATTGTGCTGTTGTGTTAAAAAACTAGTACCTACGCCAAATCTCGAGATTAGGCAGTGGACAGCTATATTTAGGACGCAACTGTCAATGTTAGGACGAGGAGGAAAAAAAAATTCCTCGCTCTAGTGAGGTGAAAAGATTTGTGTTATACACGGCTCCAAAGTTATTTTACGTCTCGTGTGTTGCGACACTCGCTACGCTCAGGATTCTATTTTTGAACCACTCGCTTCGTTCAGGATTCTATTTTCGAACCACTCGCTTCGCTCGCGGTTCAACCATAGAATCCATTCGCTAGCTCGTGGTTCAATTCTAGAATCCATTCGCTAGTTCGTGTTTCAATTCCACACTCGCGGTTAAAATACAACTTTGCACCCTTGTATAACAAATAACTATTACAGTTCAAGAAAGAATAATAATTTCGAGTTTACAATTAAGTATAACAAAATTAATGTCATGTAGTGAGTGTACGGAAACCTCAAGACTGTTCACGTTAGAGGTACAAGGTGACCTAAATGTTATAAACGAGATTGCAATAAATGATATTGCAATAAATGAATTGAATTGAATTCAGATAAAAAAGTTTACGGATTGTATCACTATGTCTTGCCTGTTAAGGCATACAAATAGCCACAAAATACCATGCAGCATGCATACTTATACACAAAATATAAAATTAATTCTGCTTATATTTAATTATGCTATTATACGCTTATGTTATGTTAGGATCGTTTAAATATTCTTGTATGGAATAGTATGCTTTGGTAGCTAGAAATTTAAACAATGATTTTTTTAAATAAATGAGGGTCATGGAGTTTCAAGATGGCAGTTGGCAATTTATTAAAAATTCTAGGCGCCATTCCAAATATGCTTTTCGAAAGTAGGGCAGTTTTGTATGGTCCATAGTTTATCTTACCCTGCATATGAACACTATTAAAGCTCAAGAACTGGTTACTGTTGTGTTTAACATACATTGCTGTTTCAAAAATATAGTGATGGAAATGTCAGGATATTTAATTTAATAAAATAGGGTTTACATGATTCGTAGGGGTTCAGGCCGCAGACGGATCTGATACATTTCTTCTGACCTTTGAAGACTAGGTCTCTATCTGTAGAGTTACCCCAAAATATTATTCCGTACCTTAGTGTAGATGTGACATAGGCATGATAAGATGTCAAGACTGCAGATTGGTTAACTATTTTACTAAGATGATATAGAGCATATGAATATTTATTTACTTTCTTACATAAAGTGTCAATTTGATTTTTCCAGGTCAATTTACTATCTAAGCTTAAACCTAAAAATTTTGATATGTCCGTTTCATTAATCCTATGTAAATGTATTTATTGAAACCTTTGTAAATGTATTTATGAACTTGATTGTACAACGTTTTTCGATCGTCTCATAGGTTACACCAAAGTTACAAATTTTATTGTTTTCTGAACAGGTGTGGGAATTTCTGACTCACCTGTCGGTCTTCTCGCTTACATTTTGGAAAAATTCTCCACCTGTACGAAAAAGGAATATAAATTGCGACCTGACGGAGGTCTGGCCGAGCACTGGACGAAAGACCAACTGCTGGACAACTTGATGTGCTATTGGTCTACAAACTCGTTTACCACATCTGTGAGACTGTATTCCGAGTCTTTCAATAAGAAACAATTTGGATTACAGATAGATGAGTAAGTATTACCTAAAATTGGGAAAGTACTTATTACTTAATAAAGGTCAAATCCTTAACAAACTTGATAAGTTGAATGCTGCCAGCGGCTCTCAGCTCCTAAAAAAGAAGTTACTCAGTAATCAGCAGTTTCTTGGTAGCCTTATGAAGACAACTAAGTTGCGAGTTGTATTCGATGCTTCTTGTAAATTTTAGACTAATATTTTTCTTCAATTTTCCGGTACGTTGGTCTAATCACAGTTTATGTCTTCCAGGGTCCCAACTTCAGTCCCGACCTGGATAATCCAAGCGAAAAATGAGCTCGCTTTCCAGTCCGCAAGGATCCTTCGGACGAAGTTCACTAACCTCGTCCAGGCTAACCCCATCGACGATGGTGGCCACTTCCTCGCTTTTGAGCTGCCCAAGATCTTCACCGAGGATGTGCTGAAAGCTGTATCAGCTTTCAGGAAATTGAAAAGTCAAAAGACTGAACTGTAGTAGTGTAAGCTATTAGGAAATATGACTGACTAGTTTCTTTGTAATTTCGTTCAACTGTTGATTTTTACATTATTATTATATTTTTTATCGTTCATCAGTCCTAACGGAGTATCAATTGTTATATTTGCAATCATTTCTTATATTTGCAAGAAAATATATAAAAATATATTAACACGTTAATATAATAAACTAAATTTTCGGCTCAAACTTGATGTTTCCTTAAACTGTGTCCTGTCTAATCCAAACACGGTATAAATAGTCTTAACATTAATTCATATTAGCGGTATATAGCTCATACTCCAGCTCTAGCTAGCTCAAGCACCAAGATCTACATGGCCGGTGGTTCTGCCATATATGCTTTATCGTGCTGAGACGTGGACCATTTATCGCCGCCATATTTATATAGGTACTGGATCATTTCCACCTCAAATGGCTACGCAAGATACTGAAAATCCGATGGTCCGATCATGTATGAAATACCGAAGTTCTGCGTATGGCAAATGAGGGTGGAATTGAGGAGCATGTCTCGCGAATTCATGAACGACCAGAGAATCGCTAAGCGCATCTTCTACTCGGAGCTTGAGGAGGGCAAGCGGAAACAAAGGCAGTGAACTCCTCAGATACAAATATATGCTTAACCGCCATATGAAGAAGAAGCTATCCGTAGCAGAACTGGGGTCACCGACATAGCCTTCAAAATTGCGAGACTTAAGTGGCAGTGGGCAGGGCACATTGCTCGCAGGACTGACGGTCGATGGGGCCAGAAACTGCTTGAGTGGCGTCCACGCACCGGAAGACGAGCTGTCGGTAGGCCTCCGACAAGGTGGAGTGATGACCTGGTGAAGGGTGCGGGAATCCGGTGGAAACGAACGGCACAGGACCGGTCTAAATGGCGAGCATTGGGGGAGGCTATGTTCAGCAGAGGACGTCTTTCGGCTGAAATGATGATGATGATGATGATGATGATGAAGAAGTGGTGCATAGAGGCTTCAGTGCGGGTCGAGTGGAGATCTTTGGCGAGAACTCTGGCACAATGTTCTCGCATCTTAGATCGGCTGGGCCATTCTACTTTTTCATGTACATAATTTTCACACACTTTTTTTTAAATGCAGATTTTGAAATACTTGAAAGAGGTTTAATTGTGGTATCACTTCCGATAGTTTTGGTAATTATCGAACCACAGCTAATATCTATAAATCGAGTAACTCAGTGGTCCTAGAATGTCTCACCATGTGTATGAAAAAAATGGTTTTGCCACTGCGTTACCCACCTTTTACAGCAATATGTTAATATTTAAGTATTTTTATCTACAAAATCGTTTTATTAGGTTCAAGTACTATTTCGAAATCCTATTTTTGTACACTAATTCAATACATATCATAGATTTTCTTGCAACAGAAAACTAGTCACGAAAAAGTAGAATGACCCGGCTATGTTAGCCACTTGCGAGCACACCGAAGACAACTATAGCAGTTAGCAGTCGTCTTGGCCGAAATCGGCTGTGGAGCTTCACTATCACTACATAGTATAAAACAAAGTCGCTTTCTCTGTCCCTATATCCCTATGTATGCTTAAGCTTAAATCTTTAAAACTACGCAACGGATTTTGATGCGGTTTTTTTTAATAGATAAAGTGATTGAAGAGGAAGGCTTATATGTATAATAACATGCATTAAATAGTGCACCCGTGCGAAGCCGGGGCGGGTCGCGAATATAATTATATATTAATGCTGTTAGTAGTAGTTAGTTCTGCTGTTAATATTTATGTTGTTACTTTGTTTCATGTCACACCTGGTCATAAAGTGGCAATTACCGCACGCTCCGCGCGCGTAAAATTCCACTTCCTGCCCAGGGGGTGACATAAAATTTTGTACTTACTTCGGGCGGTAATTAAGAAGCCTTGCCTTCGGCTCGGGCGTCAAATACCTGCGATCTGAGACATTCTTTGTTTTACCGCCCTCGGTAAGTAATGTACTATTACTGCTGTTGGTTCTCCTGATATAACAGTAGATTGTTGACCAAGGGTTGAAAGTGACCCATTTCACCCGAGATATTTTGTAGTTCAAGGGTGAAATAATTTAACCCGAGTTAAACACTCTACTTTTCATTTCGACTATGAGGAAAATAAATGAGAAATCAAAATCAAAAAATCAAAATCAAACATTTATTCTGCAAATAGGCCACAAGGGCACTTTTACATGTCAAAATATTAATTTATAATTTAAGAGTCTGACTATAATAAGTAATACATTTTTCATGTCAAAATATTAATTTACAATTTAAGAAAGACTGACTATAATAAGTAATACATTTTTCATGTCAAAATATTAATTTACAGTTCAAGAAGGAATAATAATTTCCAGTTTACAATTATAACAATATTAATGTCATACAGTGAAGATAAACTTGCAAAGTTATCTATTACAAATATTACAACATCAGTAAAGTTAGAGATGTATAAGGTCTCAAGATTAAATAAGGAGTATAATGAAATTAATATAATGTCCCAGAGATGTACATGGTCTCTGAGCGTCAAAGTTAAGATTAATTTAATATTGTTAGAGATGTATATGGTTTCTAAGTCACTGATAATAAAACCGAATCCACAACAGGATGATGTCTCTCGTCAATCCCCTATAAAAAGACACTCTTGCTAGTATTAACGTAGTCACTATGTCCTAGCAAGCATGAACAGACCGAACTCCACAAACAGCACCCGATCACGAGTATGACGCGTATCTCAGCCAGCCAAATAAAAGTAATAGTAAATGATATTCTAAGATTTCTAAGCATTAATGCAGCAGTAATGCAGCAACCAGCAGTCGGCGCCGCCGCGCTCCGCGGCACGTGCGAGCAGCCGGCGCGCGCCCCCGGTATACAGAACTTTAAAAAAAAATACTTTCCGCCCTAGGGTCGGAAAAGCGACTTTCAACCCGGCTGTCTACTCATAAAAATCGAACTTTCCGAACAGGAGAGATGAAAAAGGTTTAGGAGCTTGATGAATCCAAAAACTATATCACAATATTTTGTAATTTCGGAATCGCAATATTACTTACATACTTCAGTCGTATAGTAGGTAGTTATATCAATGATATACCAGATAAGATACTAAAATTGAATAGTAGTAGAAACTTCCAAGTCGATATACTTTTAACTTATTTAATAATCATTATATTCGGTTTCTTCCGACAATTAGAGAATTGCAGTCTGCCCTGTACTTAGAAAAAGACCTTGTAATTTGCTGTAAAGGTAAGGTTTATATACTTTCTCTATAAGTAAATATGGTTTGATGAAGTTCCAGTCTATCATCCAAACAAACAACAAAGAAGTGCTCATTAAAACATGTTTTGTATTTTATTTATTTATTGCAATACCATGGGTTTACAAGGTGTTATTATAGCATATATACAGTACATGGTAACCCTGTCAGGGTATAGCAGTTTTATCTATTAAAATCTAAGTACAGTCCAAATAAAATTAAATGCGACACACAACAATGCGATACAATGTGATTTGCAATTTTTCTTAGTTCGTTCTTGTAAACGTTAAATTTTTCTGGTATTTTAATTTCGTTAGGCAGTTTATTGTAAATTTGTATGCATCTGTAATATAGGCCGCTTTTGTAGATACTTAATTTAGGGGGAGGTAGTACTAATCTATTGTTCCGACGTGCGCTTTTCGTGAATTCAAAGCAATCAATATGTTTCCTGACAAATATTCCGACTACAAATATATATATGGACGGCAAAGTTAATATTTTTTCCGCTGTAAAGTGCGGTCTGCAACTTTCTAGTTGGTGGATATTGATTATGATACGCAAGCACTTCTTTTATAATATAAACAGGTCAAGAACATCAAATATCAAATATCAAATCGTTTATTGCACTCATGTTAGTATACAGTTCTTCAGTTATTGATTACAGTTCAACATGAACCCTGTAAGGGCACAGCAATGATATAACTTATATTATATTATAATTTAGATAATAATTGTACCTAACTCTCCTTTTTTATATTTCTTACGCAGAGTTAAGTAATATTAAAAAAATGTATAATTGATAAAAATATAAAATATCAAACATTATCAGAAGATAAAATATACATAATTTGAAAATTAAATTAAATTACATTTTAAAATATCACAATAATCAATTAATAATAATTCATAGTATACATTTGTCACAATTATAATGAAAGTCCACTCTTCGTTCTCATCATTAAAAAAATCATCTAATGTATAATAAGCTTTCTTTGTTAGGTATAATTTTATTGTATTCTTAAATGATTTGTAATTGTCAATGTCTTTAATATTATTGGGTATTTTATTATAAATTTTTATTGCCATGCCATAAGGGCTTGAATGGATCATTTTTAGTGCTGAATTAGACCTAGCTAGTCTGTTCCTGGGTCGTAAGTTTTCAGAGCGGGAATATTGCGGGAAGAGGCTGTAATTATTTTTTACAAATACATCAGTGCTATCCCCCCACAGGACAATTCCATAACGCAACCAGGCATACGCATATGCATAGTATACAGAGAGTGCGCATGCACTATGCGTATTTCTTTTTAATACTGCTAAAGCGTATATGAAACGGGATAGTTTATTCTTTGTTTCCTCAATGCGTTTCTTCCAATTTAAGTGCGTGTCAATATATAATCCTAATAGGTTGAAAACAGTAGGTAATTTGCTCTATACCAGTTTCTGCAGATAAGGATGACAGATCATGGGGGTTCTTTTGGTATGGCCGAAATTGTATAATTTTTGTTCTATTGGTATTTACCTCGTTAAGTGTATTTTTTAAATCGCTGTTGATAACCTGATTATTGGGGCATTTAAACAGAAGAGATACGTCATCCACAAATAATATGCATAGTTGGTTCGTGATTTTTGGCAAATCATTTACATAAATTAAAAATAATATACATCCCAACACGCTTCCCTGTGGTAATGAGGAATTCGTTATTTTAATGTCGGATAGCACGTTATAGAGCGGTCGTCTCGTTATAGTGCCGAATTTGCACACACTGAGCTCTATTTTGCAGATACGATTTAATCCATTTATGCGCTTCACTTCGAATACCCATTCCGTATATTTTCTGCAACAATATTTGGTGTGAAACTTTATCGTATGCTTTGGTCATATCCAATAGCAATCCGATTGCGTACTGTTTATCTCTAAGAATATTTAATATTTCATTTATGTACTTGTATACCGCGAGTGTAGTGCTGTGATTTTTACGGAAGCCGTTCTGGTTTTCATCCAGTAGGTGAAACTTTTTTAAAAGGGTGTAAATTCGGTTGGCCATGGCCTTTTCAAATAATTTAGAAATTATTGGGAGAAGGGCAATTGGTCTATATTGCGTAGGATTGTCCGGGTCGCCTTTTTTCTTTAGGATTGGTTTTATTACTGCAATTTTAAGTTTGGCAGGAAAAGTGGATTGTATGAAAGATTGGTTAGGTAATCAGATCAGTTGTTATGATCATTACGTAATGTCGAGTATAGTTTTTTATATAATGTATACTAAGTATAAAGTATTTGAGTTACAAACATGCTCTTTGGGTATTTAATAAGTTTTGGGGCCTTATGAGTATCTACTTACACGTAAGTACCTTATCGTTAAAAGGTTACTATTTCCATTGACGACAGTGCTGATTAAAGGCGGATAATAGCAACGTATCAACGAAGTGTAATCTGAGGGGTCAATCTGAACTTCTAAATACGAATTCGTATCGTGTTCTTTTCACTCATATAGTGTATAACACGACAATGAAAGGGACGGCACGATACGAAATTCGAAGTATGCCCTCTTATCTTTCCCAAATCAGATCCTGATAATCAATGACAATTATCGCTTTTTTTATTCCGTCACAACCTCCAATAAAATTATAACAGTTACATGATTCATGAACAGTATTTGCACTGTTATGAGCGGACGCTAGGTTTGAAACAGTTTAGGAGATTTAACAGTAACGTTATCTTAACGTAGACTGACAATCGTACTACGGCTGGCGTTGTACCACTCAGTGCTGATGTAAGTAAATATTTACTGATTGTACCTATACGAGTAGATATTCGAGCCACATAAGACTATGAGTAAAGTCCAATATAGGTAAATAACTTATCGTGTCATTAGGTGCTCCTATTTAATGTATTGACATTTGATGTTTATTTAATCACTAGCCTTTGCTCGCAACTTCGTCCACGTAAACTTCCACCGTAGTATACTCGTTGTGTCTTTAGTATTTATAATATTAGTAGGACAAGAAACATACAGAGGCGTCTCATGCCCATATAATAAATATATTTTCATTTTCATTTTCATATAACGCCCATGTTCAATCATTACCCTAGCGCCCTCTAGTTAGCGGCGAGTGGCCCCTAGGACCGCTGCGTCCGTGTGCAACGCACATCTAGAGCCGGATTAAGACTACTTGATGCCCTAAGCAATCCTCGCCTGTGGGCCCCCCCGTTCAAGATTAGCTAAAAATGAATAGTTAACCAAGTGAAACGAAGATCTCCGTTTCAAGCTCGTCAAAAATGCTTTCATATGTCCAGATGTTCACCTCTACAGATCGCAATTTTGTGAGGGTTCGATAGTCATACCGATTACTTTTGTCGGATCAGTTTTTGGAAATTTAAAAATTACTCCAAAATATTTTTAAAGTTTTTAGGAGGTCTCACATACAGATAAAACAGGCCGCTATTTTTTTTTACTATATACTAATATCCCCTTTCGTGTGTTCATGTGCTAGCAAATTATGTTTGGGTGCTGTTTCTGGTGCCCCCCAAGACGTGGTGCCCTAAGCAATTGCTTAAGGGTTAATCCGGCACTGCGCACATCCTGCACCGCACCATACGTAAAGCCGCCTCTGGAAGACTAAAATGTGCATATGAAACTATACTAGACTAACCAAGAATATCAAGGTATCCATATCTGTTTAGTGAACCAGCGACAAAACTCTCAGTAGCTCGATTCCACTGACACCCTCAGATTCGGTTGTAACCGCTCAACCAATCTCACTGGAGCGCAAACTCTTAGAGTATTCCAGTGTTCCAAACCATACGCGTGGTCGTGTCGGAGGTTTCCCCTGGATTTTCCCCAGGCTACTCTCCAACCGCGCACTCCTATCGCTTTATTGGGCCCGGCCTATAGCCACAGTCAGGTACAAAAATAAAAGTATCCATATCAGGCTGACTGACATACCGTCCTAGTCCGAATAAGATTACAATTAGAGATACTCCTAATACGAGTTTCACTGAATACGAACATTTGGCTGAATATTCGGTACAGCTTATGCCGACAAGAATAAAGTATGTTAAACAACAATAAATCCGTTAAGAATAACAATTCTCGAAGCAGTCACTATGTTTCATCTTCATCTTGCAACTTGTTGACAAAAATCCTAAAATTTTTCAGTAAATAATCAAAAGAACCGATTACTAATAATTCCCGAAAATTAGGAGTATCTATAATGAAAATAACCTGTAGTATTTCGACCACTATATTTGACAGAAGGGAATGTGCCCACTTTCCTGTCTCTGTTTTTTAGAATCAGATTAAGTCACGAATAACGTCTTATATTTCCAGGTAAGGATGTTAAAACTCATCTTGCTACTAGTCGCCGGTGGAGCCCTAGCATTATGGTTCGTGTCCAGACCTCTAGACCCCTCCTCCATGCCCAAACTGGACTCCGAGGAGTGGTGGGGGCCCAAGGAGCTGAAGGGAAAAGCTGACAACAGCATCAGGCCTTTTAAAATAGAATTTAGTCAAAAGGTTTGCCTTAAAATAAATACTTATACGAATTATAAAAAGAATACAAATTATCTCTTTGAGGGTTCATAATAATTGTAATATAAATTATAATGGTCTATGGGACATAGAACGATTAAAGCTCGATTCTTTCCTTAGGACCTTGCAAAAGTTAAAGGATATAGAGCGTTTTTGGTTGAACTTTTGATCCTCATAAATGGCTTATCCGCGTATAAGCCTCATACAAGATCCAGTTCCCTAGCCACGCTAATCTGGTACGTACCGCATTTAAAAAACGAGATATTTTGCGCTGCCGTGGAATCCTGATCATGTAGGCATAAAATAATATCAAGAATGAAGATAATAATACCATGTATTATCTAATGTCAGCATCAAGTCAAAGGCCGTTGTTAATTGAGGTAAAGACTGTGATTGAACCGTTTAAGGTATACTTATGGTGAAGGATATTTGTCAGCATTCAACAAAAACTAAGGCCGCGGTCATGGTCAGGTGAAGGCTGTTTGACTGAGGTATACTGCGGGTAGACTCAGTTAGACGCAGGCCGGGCCTTGCTGAGTTTTTTGCTACACTTCTTAGCTAAGGCTAGGTTTAGTGAACGAGCGATAAAAATTAAGGCCGCTCAACCAATCTTACTACAGCGCAAGTATTCCAATTTTAAGCAATTTTATTTGACGACCGGTTTAGCCTAGTGGGTAGTGCACCTGCCTGTGAAGCTGACGGTCCTGGGTTAGAATCCCGGTCAGGGCAAATATTTGTGTGATGAGCATGAATATTTGTTTCTGAGTCTTGGATGTTTTCTATATATTTAAGTATACATATCGTCGTCTAGTACCCATAACACAAAAGCCTTCTTGAGCTTACTGTGGGGCTAGTTCGATTTGTGTAATATTGTCCTCTAATATTTATTTATTTTATTTATTTTTATTTTATTTTAAGCCGCCAGCGTGGTTATGTCGGAGGTTTCCCGTGGATTTTTCCCAGGCTGCTCTCCAACTGCGCATGCACTCGCTTTTTTGAGTCAGAATACGGGCTAAATAAAAAAAGAATCTCCTTACAGTCGAAACAATTCCAGGGCCTGGCAACACTGGCGCCATTCGAATATATTTCCTATACAGCTTAACTGGATCCATCTAAATATAATCGGTACAGTGCCAGCCCTGGCCCTCGCCGCTAGTCCTGGTCTTGATTACTCTGAAAGGCGCTAGAACTGGATAAACTTAAATCCGCTTTCAACTCGACATAAGATGAGGAACTTAAGACAAACTCGTCAAAGCGCTTGCCTACAAAATCATCATCATCATCATCATCATCATTTCAGCCGAAAGACATCCACTGCTGAACATAGGCCTCCCCCAAGGCTCGCCATTTAGACCGGTCCTGTGCCGTTCGTTTCCACCGGATTCCCGCGACCTTCACCAGGTCATCACTCCACCTTGTCGGAGGCCTACCGACAGCTCGTCTTTCGGTGCGTGGACGCCACTCAAGCAGTTTCCGGCCCCATTGACCGTCAGTCCTGCGAGCAATGTGCCCTGCCCATTGCCACTTTAGTCTCGCAATTTTGAAGGCTATGTCGGTGACCCCAGTTCTGCTACGGATAGCTTCATTCCTAATTCTATCACGCAGAGAAACCCCGAGCATAGCTCTACAAAATAATGATTCCTAATCACATTACTATTCCAGATGATCGACGACCTGAAAAGACGTTTAGACAACTTCCGCTCCCCGCCACCCCCGCTGGAGGATGCGGCGCAGAACTACGGCTTCAACAGCAATCTGCTGGAGGGATGGAGACAGTACTGGAGGGACGAGTACCCGTTCCAGGCCAGAGAGGACTTCCTGAACCAGTTCCCGCATTTCAAAACTAATATACAAGGGCTGGACGTTCATTTTATACATGTGAAGCCTAAGGTGAGTTTTTATTGTAAAGGTACGTTGGCAAAAAAGCTTACGTAGGCAAACAAGGTGACATTGTAGCCTATGGTTTCTGACCCTCAACTCCGATCCCTCGGGAGCTCTAGATAGCACCATAGTGAATGTTGTATTAGGTCCTGTCATCACTTGCCTGGGTCTAGAGGCTGGCTCCAGAAGTGTCATAGATATCTATAGGTAGGCAGTGAAATAGTTAGATATGCACAGTGTTTTATCTGTTGTCCTCAACTGTCGTCCCCAAAAGTGTTTTGTCTGTCAATAATGTCGGCTCAAGTCCCGCGAAATCCCAGGATTTGCAAACACTATTGCTATCATGCTTTTTAATTATTGAATTGATTTGTTCTGCCACAATACTTGTTACAAAAATACATACCAAAATTGTAGGTTAACCATGGTTATATCAACGTGACCTTGTATACTACAGGTGCCAGCTGGAGTGAAGGTCCTGCCACTCCTCATGCTGCACGGCTGGCCCGGCTCCGTCTGTGAGTTCTACGAGGCCCTCCCCCTCCTCGCCCGCCAGGCTCCTGGCTACGACTTCGCCTTCGAAGTCATAGTGCCCAGTCTGCCGGGGTACGGTTTTACTGATGTAAGTGCGAAAGTACCATGAAACTTTCTTAAAAAATATTATACCTTTCAAATCCAGCCAGAGGTAAAATGGACGCTGAGTGTATAGCACAGTAGCAGCACAGTAGCAGTGTAATACTTTGAAGTGCGATGCTCAATTCTCCGCTTACTGTGTAACTTACTTACTTACCCCGCTGGCTCAACGACCCGAAGTGGATCTTAGCCTCCGATACGAGTTGGCGCCATCGTGCCCTGTTCTGTGCGATCTCCTCCCAGTTTTCTGCTTGTAGGGCGCGAAGGTCTTTCTCCACTTCGTCCTTCCAGCGGTACTTAGGCGGGCCCACTGGTCGCCGACCGCTAGGCCGTCCCGCGTAGGCTTTTTCACCGCCCTGTCTGCTGGCATTCTTTCTAGGTGTCCAAGCCAACGGAGTCTCGCTGATTTAATTTCTCCCATGATATTGGGCTCAGACACCATATCTTCCAGTTCCTGGTTTTTGCGGATCCTCCAGCTTCCATCTTCTCTCTGCTTAACACTGTGTAACACCTTTTTATATACATTGCCCTTCTTTCTATTCCCAGGCAGCGGTCCGAACAGGTCTAGGCGCTGCGCAGGCAGCGGTACTGATGCGCAACCTGATGCGCCGTCTCGGCCACAATCAGTTTTACTTCCAGGGCGGAGACTTCGGCTCCATCATCGGCACCAGCCTGGTCACGCTCTTTCCTGATGATGTGCTGGGCTTCCACTCCAATATGTTGTTAGCTAGGGTGAGGGTAAACCTGTTGAGACAATCCAATAAAGGATCAACTAGTAGCTAGTAGCTTCCCTGCAGCCACAAACGTCCACTCATTATCAATATCATATATACAACAAATCCGGACAGCATATGTACATATAACATCTAAACATCCACGACCACTCTGACAACTGAGATGAACATATACTTACATATATTCCGTTGCTGGGATAAGGCTCATAGTATGTGTATCGAAAAGGGCAGTCATCTCCGTTTGCTACCATCCCACTGTTAGCCACTAACACTACTTATAAAAAATAACCTTTATTTTATCCTTCATGGATATCTAGTTATGGATCGATTTCTAGCTGAGAACTTTATGATTCGTTTCACGTCCACAGAACAGCCGTACAAACATTTTAATGCTGCTGGGAGCTCTGTACCCTCCTCTCGTCGTACCTGCTGGCCACGAACACAAGTTGTACCCCCTCAGCTCGTTCATAGCCAATATAACACTGGAGATGGGGTACTTCCACATTCAGGCCACCAAGCCTGACACCGTTGGTAATTTGAACGATTGTAATTGACGTAGCCTACGTTATATTTTATTTGGTATCACATTTGAAGTGGTTGGAATTACTAATTACGTTAACTTCGTTTATTCGCTAATTCGTTAAGTGGGGCCAGGCCAACGTAACGACTTTCCGAAGAGTTGTTGACCACCTAAAATTACCACGTTCAATGTTCTTGAACGGTACCCCTTTCCTACCGATACCGGCCTGTGGGTGCCGCTTACACACTGTTGAAAATTCAATATTCATATGTTCTGTGGTCAATAGTTAACCGTTTATGTGCATGTAAGTTTCGTATACATTAAATGGATTTACAAAAACGGAGAAGTCGATATTAACGAGTCCAACCGAAGAATATACACCCCTTTAGCTGTAGGAAATACACTAACCTTAATCCGCGTACGCATGACACCGCTATGCCCTGAATGCAACCACAAAAATAATACAACCACCATATTTTCCTTCAAGGTGTCGGCCTCTCCAACTCCCCTCTTGGCCTTCTCGCCTACATCCTAGAGAAGTTCTCCACCGGAGCTAGAATCGAGTTCAGGGACCGCGACGACGGAGGCTTACTGGAGTTCTACTCCAAGGATCAGCTCCTGGACAACGTGATGATGTACTGGGTCTCTAACTCGAAGACCACGGCGATGCGGCTGTATGCAGAAACGTTCAATAAAGTGCATAGTGCCCTTAATATTGACAGGTCAGGAAAGTTTACAATACAAATATCAGGTATTATTTACAGAAAAACACAAATAACTGTATAGTCATTTAATTCAACGTCAACATTTAATTTACAAGCGGTAATAATAGTTAAATAACAATAACTTAAATAATATTACAACTAACTTAAATCTAAAACGGGCCCTTGGGGCAATGTATGGCGGCATTTCCTCGCTGTATCGCAATGCTGATACGTTGTGCGAGGAAGTCGCCAGCTCTTCGGTCACCAGTTACGTCAACCAAACGCTTCGCGATTTCAGTAAGTAACTCGTGCGCGCTGGGGCTCCATGGACCACGATTTTCGACACCAAATAACTTAAGGTACATAAATACATTACGGTAGACAATTGTTTGGTTGACCGAGTGAAACGAAGGTTGCTTCAGCTTCGACAATGCTTTCGGATGTCCGAGTTCGGGATTTCCGCTTGTTCTCCTCTACAGGTCGCATTTCTCAACCAATTCTCATGAAATTTTGTGAGCAGCGGGGTAATCACGTAACTTTTGTACTACCGTTAGATAGATTTTAATGCCAAATTTGAATTGTCAGCTCATACATTTATACTTCAAAATTGACAGTAAAATCTATCTACCGTTAGTACATAAAGTTACGTGATTCGCCTGCAGGTTCTGTAATTATATATTTTTTTGTCGAGTTAGCCAAAATTCAAAAAAAATATTCGCGAGGTTTCAAGCTCAAAGCCTCTAGTTAGGTACTAGGTAACTTTATTAATTACTAGCTTTTGCTCGCGTGGAAGTCGTTTATATCGTTAGGGGATAATTTCTGTGATAAAAACATTCACATGAGACTACACTGAGGATTAAAGCATGTGCTATGCCTATCCCTTTGCAAACTGACGATATTTTATGTCAAAAGTCTTCATCTTTTCCAGTTATCAAACCGCCGTTCCGACTTGGGCTCTGCAGACCAGCAACGATCTTTACAGCCCGCCTCTTCTTCTGCGCACGAAGTACGTCAACCTACTGGGGAACACGGAGCTCGCTGATGGCGGCCATTTTATAGCTCTCGAGAAACCTGCCATCTTCTCCGAGGACGTGTTTAAAGCGGTCAAGTCGTTTATGGAGTTTCGGGGGAGAGAGAAGACTGAATTGTAGAGTACAATAAAATCATGGATTATTAAATACAGATGATTTATTTGTTATCTTCTGTTGCCCTTGTGGCTGAATTCGCTTATTGGAAAGAAAGCAGACGGGGCGACGGGATAAATTAAAATCCCATCAAAAACATAAATGTGAAAAAATGACAAGATCTTGAAGGGTTTCGCTAATAAAAGAAATGAGATGTAACTTAGACATTCCCGGCCTATAAAGCCACAGTCAGGTAAAAAAAAGGCGATCTAACTGGTAACCAAATGATTTATTACTTAACAGTGTGACTTGGTAAGTTTTTTGATCCACTAACTTTAAAGCAATTCCAGTTCATCTTATAGATGCAAAAAAGTGTGAGGGTTCCGTACACAGTTCGTGAATCCGTCCCGACCCCATTAAGTTAGGCAAAATCTTAACCACGTGCCATCTCTCGGTGCATTTTATTACAAATTTGGGTCATTGTCAGTTGTAAAAATAAAAGTTGTCCACCCGGTGGCCTATAGTTAACGGCTTATGTCCACGTAAGTTATGTTTTTATTACATGGATTTATAGTTACGGAAACACCGTTTATGCGGGTTACTAGACCAATCCAAAATATAGAAGTAACTCTTGAAATTGGTCTCTTTGCGCTTCGTCTAACGAGTTTCTTCTTTTCGTTATTCGATACAGTAAATAACTCAATGGAATCGCTAAAACACAGAGCTAAATGTATAAGAGCGTAGAAAGTGGATTAAATAGAAGGAAGAGACAAGGATAGAAGGAAGACATAGAAAAAAAACATCTGTTCACTAACCAACTAAAATCCCTTCTAATAAACAAAGCCTATTATTCAGTACAAGAATTTATGCAGGATACTTTCACATAAACAAGTCCCAAATCGAATTTATTTTGCCTTAACTCATATAACCCATTTCTCACCCTTCTACATAAAACTCACCACACCACACACTACAGATTAAAATTTAAGGCCTTAAGCAACTACATGCAACAAAGAATATAGCATTTAACATTTAAGTATCATGTTATGCCATACCCTAACAGGGTGCCATGTGTGTCAAAAATAATATTTTGTAACAACTGTACAAATACCATTATTTGCAATAAACGAATTATGAATTATGAAGAGCGCGAAATCACCAAGGGGGCGGACTTATGATAGGCTGAATAAATTGAGATGGATCAGAAAACTGATATGGATGTAGCACAATTGTGACATCCCATAATTAGTCGTGCAATAGACTTGAATACATTGATGACGTTTCGGTGACAGATCGATGACAAATAATACGCGATGAGTGACAGGCGATGACACATTGTATCTCGTTCCCACGTTCGCACATCCTTGTATGTGTCGAATCCCGGTCAGGGCAAATATTTGTGTGATGAGCATGAATATTTGTTTCTGAGTCTTGGATGTTTTCTATGTATTTAAGTATTTATATCTATTAAATATATCGTCGTCTAGTACCCATAACACAAGCCTTCATGAGCTTACTGTGGGGCTAGTTCGATTTGTGTAAGATTGTCGTCTAATATTTATTTATTTATTTATTCTCAGGAGATTCTCGGATACCATACTAATATGGGCTTCACCATGTCCACGAGTGCCAACGTGCTCGGCCTCTTTGGCAGCGTGTTTCCTTCCTTCGTGGTGGAATCTCACCTGGCCGAGCGCATGTACCCGCTCGCCACGATCTATGGTGGCCTTATTGAGGAGACCGGCTACATGCACATTCAGGCCACTAAGCCAGATACTGTGGGTATGTATTTAATAACTTTCATCATCATCGTCATCATCATTTCAGCCGAAAGACGTCCACTGCTGAACATAGGCCTCCCCCAAGGCTCGCCATTTAGACCGGTCCTGTGCCGTTCGTTTCCACCGGATTCCCGCGACCTTCACCAGGTCGCGGGAATCCGGTGGAAACGAACAATAACTTTATTAAAATCAAAATCAAACATTTATTCTGCAAAATATTAATTTTCACCTCACTTGCTCGGAAAGCCCTTTTTTATTCTTTAAAAACAGATAGCAAAACTGCATTTTATCCACAAGAGTGCAAAGAATATTTGAAATCCGAACACGCTATTTGTAACTTTTTTAAACATAATAACATGTAAAGGCCAGGCATGTGTAGTCCAGACAGTCCAGCAACAATAATTTTATATTGTGCTGTTGTGTTAAAAAACTAGTACCTACGCCAAATCTCGAGATTAGGCAGTGGACAGCTATATTTAGGACGCAACTGTCAATGTTAGGACGAGGAGGAAAAAAAAATTCCTCGCTCTAGTGAGGTGAAAAGATTTGTGTTATACACGGCTCCAAAGTTATTTTACGTCTCGTGTGTTGCGACACTCGCTACGCTCAGGATTCTATTTTTGAACCACTCGCTTCGTTCAGGATTCTATTTTCGAACCACTCGCTTCGCTCGCGGTTCAACCATACAATCCATTCGCTAGCTCGTGGTTCAATTCTAGAATCCATTCGCTAGTTCGTGTTTCAATTCCACACTCGCGGTTAAAATACAACTTTGCACCCTTGTATAACAAATAACTATTACAGTTCAAGAAAGAATAATAATTTCGAGTTTACAATTATAACAAAATTAATGTCATGTAGTGAGTGTACGGAAACCTCAAGACTGTTCACGTTAGAGGTACAAGGTGACCTAAATGTTATAAACGAGATTGCAATAAATGATATTGCAATAAATGAATTGAATTGAATTCAGATAAAAAAGTTTACGGATTGTATCACTATGTCTTGCCTGTTAAGGCATACAAATAGCCACAAAATACCATGCAGCATGCATACTTATACACAAAATATAAAATTAATTCTGCTTATATTTAATTATGCTATTATACGCTTATGTTATGTTAGGATCGTTTAAATATTCTTGTATGGAATAGCATGCTTTGGTAGCTAGAAATTTAAACAATGATTTTTTTAAATAAATGAGGGTCATGGAGTTTCAAGATGGCAGTTGGCAATTTATTAAAAATTCTAGGCGCCATTCCAAATATGCTTTTCGAAAGTAGGGCAGTTTTGTATGGTCCATAGTTTATCTTACCCTGCATATGAACACTATTAAAGCTCAAGAACTGGTTACTGTTGTGTTTAACATACATTGCTGTTTCAAAAATATAGTGATGGAAATGTCAGGATATTTAATTTAATAAAATAGGGTTTACATGATTCGTAGGGGTTCAGGCCGCAGACGGATCTGATACATTTCTTCTGACCTTTGAAGACTAGGTCTCTATCTGTAGAGTTACCCCAAAATATTATTCCGTACCTTAGTGTAGATGTGACATAGGCATGATAAGATGTCAAGACTGCAGATTGGTTAACTATTTTACTAAGATGATATAGAGCATATGAATATTTATTTACTTTCTTACATAAAGTGTCAATTTGATTTTTCCAGATCAATTTACTATCTAAGCTTAAACCTAAAAATTTTGATGTCCGTTTCATTAATCCTATGTAAATGTATTTATTGAAACCTTTGTAAATGTATTTATGAACTTGATTGTACAACGTTTTTCGATCGTCTCATAGGTTACACCAAAGTTACAAATTTTATTGTTTTCTGAACAGGTGTGGGAATTTCTGACTCACCTGTCGGTCTTCTCGCTTACATTTTGGAAAAATTCTCCACCTGGACGAAAAAGGAATATAAATTGCGACCTGACGGAGGTCTGACCGAGCACTGGACGAAAGACCAACTGCTGGACAACTTGATGTGCTATTGGTCTACAAACTCGTTTACCACATCTGTGAGACTGTATTCCGAGTCTTTCAGTAAGAAACAATTTGGATTACAGATAGATGAGTAAGTATTACATAAAATTGAGAAAGTACTTATTACTTAATAAAGGTCAAATCCAAGGAACTTTACAAACTTGATAAGTTGAATGCTGCCAGCGGCTCTCAGCTCCTAAAAAAGAAGTTACTCAGCAATCAGCAGTTTCTTGGTAGCCTTATGAAGACAACTAAGTTGCGAGTTGTATTCGATGCTTCTTGTAAATTTTAGACTAATATTTTTCTTCAATTTTCCGGTACGTTGATCTAATCATAGTTTATGTCTTCCAGGGTCCCAACTCTTCAGTCCCGACCTGGATAATCCAAGCGAAAAATGAGCTCGCTTTCCAGTCCGCAAGGATCCTTCGGACGAAGTTCACTAACCTCGTCCAGGCTAACCCCATCGACGATGGTGGCCACTTCCTCGCTTTTGAGCTGCCCAAGATCTTCACCGAGGATGTGCTGAAAGCTGTATCAGCTTTCAGGAAATTGAAAAGTCAAAAGACTGAACTGTAGTAGTGTAAGCTATTAGGAAATATGACTGACTAGTTTCTTTGTAATTTCGTTCAACTGTTGATTTTTACATTATTATTATATTTTTTATCGTTCATCACAGTCCTAACGGAGTATCAATTGTTACATTTGCAATCATTTCTTATATTTACGAGAAAATATTTAAAAATATATTAATACGTTAAAATAATAAACTAAAGTTTCGGCTCAAACTTGATGTTTCCTTAACGTCCTGTCTAATCCAAACACGGTATAAATAGTCTAAACATTAATTCATATTAGCGGTATATAGCTCATACTCCAGCTCTAGCACCAAGATACCGATCTGTATGGCCGGTGGTTCTGCCATATATGCTTTATCGTGCTGAGACGTGGACCATTTATCGCCGCCATATTTATATAGGTACTGGATCATTTCCACCTCAAATCGCTACGCAAGATACTGAAAATCCGTTAGTCCGATCATGTACGAAATACCGAAATTCTGCGTATGGCAAATGTGGGTGGAATTGAGGTTTCCATCAGTTTAGGTGCTGTGGGCAAGTGTCGCGAATTCATGAACGACCAGAGAATCGCTAAGCGCATCTTCTACTCGGAGCTTGAGGAGGGCAAGCGGAAACAAAGGCAGTAAACTCCTCAGATACTAAGATGTGCTTAAACCGCCATATGAAGTGGTACATAGAGGCTTCAGTGCGGGCCGAGTGGAGATCTTTGGCGAGAACTTTGAATCTCAACAGCGCATTGAGCTTGATGCCAAGCGCGATGATATAAAAACCCGACCACCTGTGGCAATATCCTACAGCTATATATTTCATATTTCATATTTATTTATTCATAAAATATACAAAAATTTTACATGTCAGGAGATTGTTACAATAATTTAATTATGTCGATTAAATAAAAATTTCAATTAGATTAGGTACATTATTTAAATTATTACATAGTGAATTTGAATGTCAATAAAAAATTACAATTACAAAAGCATGCAACAAATTTAATTTACATATTCATCTATGTCATAGAAAGGCCTTCGCCATTAGCCATTTTTTTAAATTATTTATAAATGTCACGTCACTCGCAATATTTTTAATTGTTTCGGGTAGTTTATTATAAAAAATCTGGCCCCACAATAGACACCGTTTTATTAGATTTTGCAAGTCGACAACATGTTGTGGCCAACATATTTTTGTTTTTGTGTGCAATTCGTGAGCTTTTTGATGCCTTTGTTGGAAATAATTGCATGTTACTACGCACATATTTAATTATGTAAAACAAGTATTGTGATGTTAGTGTCATGATACTATAAATGATGTATTCACTTGCCCACAATGTTCTCGCATCTAGATCGGCTGGGCCATTCTACTTTTTCATGTACATAATTTTCACACACTTTTTTTTAAATGCAGATTTTGGAATACTTGGCCCTCACTTCATATTTTAGTATTGTCATTTAGAAAGAGGTTTAATTGTGGTATCACTTCCGATAGTTTTGGTAATTATCGAACCACAGCTAATATCTATAAATCGAGTAACTCAGTGGTCCTAGAATGTCTCACCATTTGAATGAAAAAATGGTTTTTACCACTGCGTTACCCACCTTTTACAGCAATATGTTAATATTTAAGTATTATTATCTACAAAATCGTTTTATTAGGTTCAGGTACTATTTCGAAATCCTATTTTTGTACACTAATTCAATACATATCGTAGATTTTTTTGCAACAGAAAACTAGTCATGAAAAAGTAGAATGACCCGGCTATGTTAGCCACTTGCGAGCACACCGAAGACAACTACGGAGATGATGATAGCAGTTAGCAGTCGTCTTGGCCGAAATCGGCTGTGGATCTTCATTATCACTACATAGTATAAAACAAAGTAGCTTTCTCTGTCCCTATATCCCTATGCATGCTTAAATCTTTAAAACTACGCAACGGATTTTGATGCGGTTTTTTAATAGATAAAGTGATTGAAGAGGAAGAGGTTTATATGTATAATAACATCCATTAAATAGTGCACCCGTGCGAAGCCGGGGCAGGTCGCTAGTATAATTATATAGCTCATATTTGTGATATCCTGTAAATTGGTTCTGCTGTTAATATTGATGTTGTTACTTTGTTTTACTGCTATTGGTTCTCCTGATATAACAGTAGATTATTCTTTTATACAAACGCCTTAAGGGAGGCGTACAGCGACATCTACCAGAAGACTCATGCTTCATTAACGGCACTAACGTCTCAAATCATATTGAGAATCGTCAGTTACGATACGCCATCCCATACCCAAATTTAGAATGAAGGAAAAATTGAAAAATTTAGGCACCGAGCAGGATTCGAACCTGCGACCTCCCGGCACTCGCGGCCAGTCGCTCTAGCTTAACAGTAGATTGTTGACCAAGGGTTGAAAGTGACCCATTTCAACCGAGATATTTTGTAGTTCAAGGGTGAAATGGGTGCTTTCACCCCAGTTAAACACTCTACTTTTCATTTCGACTATGAGGAAAATAAATGAGAAACCAAAATCAAAAAATCAAAATCAAACATTTATTCTGCAAATAGGCCACAAGGGCACTTTTACATGTCAAAATATTAATTTACAATTTAAGAAAGTCTGACTGTAATAAGTAATACATTTTTCATGTCAAAATATTAATTTACATTTCAAGAAGGAATAATAATTTCCAGTTTACAATTATAACAAAATTAATGTCATACAGTGAAGATAAACTTGCAAAGTTATCTAATACAAGTATTACAACATCAGTAAAGTTAGAGATGTATAAGGTCTCAAGATTAAACAAGGAGTATAATGAAATTAATATATTTAAATCTGTTTGACAAATTACTATCAAGAATAAATTCGGAAGGACTGAACGCAATTATACTGGGCGATATAAATATCGATTTCCTGACGAACTCGCCAAATAAAAGGCGGGTTCTAGATATTTTATCTTGTCAAAACTTTACCCAACATATTCACTTCCCGACTCGAACTGAGAATGGCAGCTCAACTTTATTAGATCATGCGTACTCAAACGTTTGTAGTGACCGTGTGTATAGCGATTGCATAACCACCCACCTGAGCGATCACTCTGCACAAAAAATAACATTCATAAATAAGTCGCCCGCATTGTGTGCATCTATAACTAGGCGTACTATGAACTCCAACAACAAAAGATGTTTCCTCGCTGCACTACAGTCGATAGATTGGTTTAAGATAGTCGCTAATAGCCGCGGCGAATGTAAATCTCTATCTATTACATTAATAAACATATTAGTTTATAACCTCGATATATGCTTCCCCAAAAAGGTATCGAAGCATTGTGTTAATAAATGTCCGTGGATTGATTCAGAAATAGTGAACCTTAAATTGCTGATTCACGACATATCAGATCTAAAAGAGAAATTTCCTCTAGACACATATGTTGCCGATTGGTTATGTAACTTAACATCGAAATATAACTTAATGTTAAAGCGTAAACGTACCGATTACTATAGTAAACTTATAAAGGATGCTCCTAACAAATGTAAAAGTATGTGGGGAGTAATTAACAAGGAGCTGGGTCGTAAGAGTAGGGAGCATGTGGACTACACAGAAGTCATAAGGGACGATCACGGGTTACAGTTTGCCTCCAAGCAACTGGCGGTCGACGCGGTAAATAAGGAGTTTATAACAGCGGCCACTAAGTGCGGCGCGCCCGCCCCGGACGCCAACCGATCGATGTTTGCGATGACGACCAATATTGCCGAATGTGATCGCTCCTTAAGATTTAAACCCTTTTCACTCAGTGAAGTGGAATCCATACTTCGCGTACACATTGCAAATAAAAATAGCACTGATATTTACGATATATCTGCCAGCATTCTTCGGTACGTAGGTCCAGCATTGTCCTATGTACTTACCGAGTTATATAATGCGTGTATACGCCAATCCGTTATCCCGGAAAGTCTTAAAAAAGTAAAAGTCACTCCGTTGTATAAAGGCAAAGGCTCCAAAGCGGCCCTAACTTCGTATCGCCCAATATCCCTAGTACCCGCTATCAGTAAATTGTTAGAAGTCGGGCTGAATAATAGATTGCTGTCATTCTGGATACCTCAATTTACCCTCTCAGATAAACAATTTGCATACCGTCACGGGCGTTCAACGACCGACCTAGTGCGCGAAGTAGTGTGGCAGGTGCTGAGCGCGCGAGAGGCCGGGTTGCAGGCGGCGGTGGTGTGCTGCGACCTCTCGCGGGCTTTCGATACCGCCGATCATCGCCTTATCGCGCACAAATTAGGACATTATGGAGTTCGTGGACCAGCATTGGCATTACTAATGTCATTTATGTCGGACAGGAGCCAAGTGGTCGTGGGCGATGGTGGCCGTGTTATGTCTGAGGAGTCGAAATGCCTACTTGGGGTGCCTCAAGGGTCATGCCTTTCGAATACCCTTTTCAGTATCCTGCTGAACGATCTCCCACAGGTTTTAAAGGGGTGTAACATATACATGTACGCCGACGACGTCACCGCCGTCGTCACCGGCGCATCACATCAACAGCTGGAAAGTAACGTGAACACCACACTACACCAACTGAGCCGCTGGTTTGATGCTAACGGTTTAGCCCTCAACAAAAGTAAGACTTTTTGTATGAAGTTTAGCCTCAACGGTCACACTTCCCAGCTGTTGACGGCCTGCGCCGGTGATGACGCTGTCCAGCAAGTGACAGACACTAAACTTCTGGGATTTTCTATAGATAGTGGGCTGCGGTGGGACACGCACATCGACCAGCTGTGCGCCAGGTTGGGCAGCGCGTGCTACGCGCTGAGGCGTCTCGCCAGTACCGCGACCAGGGACGTCGTCAGGTCCTGCTACTTTACGACGGTGCACGCGCTCTTATCGTACGGCACCGAGCTCTGGGCCGGCGCGGCGGACTGGCACCGGGTGTTTGTACTGCAAAAGCGAGCCGTTCGGGCAATAGCGGGTGTTCCGGATGACGTCTCTGCTCGAGAGTATTTCAGACAGTATAATATCCTCACGCTACCGTGTCTACTAATCCAACAAGTAGCAATATTCACACACGCAAATAGCAAAGAGTTCGCGACAAAACAGAGGAATACAAAATACTGTCTACGTAGCAATAGGAATGCGGGCCGTTTGGCCCCCGTACCCCACAGACTAGTAAAAACTAAACGGTCAGCGTACGTTCTCGGCCCATTGGTATACGACCTGTTACCTGACAATATCAGGGATGCACCTTCCTCCCAAGTATTTAAAAATAGGCTTAAACAATGGTTGCTGCAAGCACAATTTTATGACATAACGGAATTTATTAAATAATGAAATTAATGAGTATTTATAATGTGTTAATATATTATCATGACATTGCGAATGTAAGTAAAGTACCTATATGACAATTCTAATACCTAAGTAGCCTACATTGTACAAATATAGTGAATAAGTAAATAGATCAATGATGTATTATCCAATTAAGAATGAATTGACGTGTAACAATGTTATAAATAAATTTTCATTTTCATTTTCATTTTCATTTTATAATGTCCCAAAGATGTGCATGGTCTCTGAGCGTCTAAATTAAGATTAATTTAATACTGTTAGAGATGTATATGGTCTCTAAGTCACTGATAATAAAAACGAATCCACAACAGGATGATGTCTCTCGTCAATCCCCTATAAAAAGACTAGTATTAACGTAGTCATTATGTCCTAGCAAGCATGAACAGACCGGACTCCAACGCACCCGATCACGAGTATGACGCGTATCTCAGCCAGCCAAATAAAAGTAATAATAAATGATATTCTAAGCATTCAGTAATGCAGCAACTAGCAGCCGGCGCCGCCGCGCCGCGCCGCACGTGCGAGCAACCGGCGCGCGCCCCTGGTTTATAGAACTTTAAAAAAAAATACTTTCCGCCCTAGGGTAGGAAAAGCGACTTTCAACCCGGCTGTCTACTCATAAAAATCGAACTTTCTGAATAGGAGAGATGAACATGAACATAGGTACCACACCCAGCCAGGAAGCAAGCCTGACCCGGACAAGCCGGATATACCAGGGGGCACAAATTTGTGAGGAGTGACACGCTCTGGGATGGGAAGGGAAGGCCGACCACAGCAGCCAGTCGGCCACAATCGACCGGCTGTGCAGCCTTTAGCCAATATTGGAAAAGAGGAGAGGGAGGATAATACGTCGGAGAATGAGCGTTGGTGATATGCTGCCCGTTGATTCGAGTGAAGACTTCTCTTTCTCAGAGAGCCTTTGGTATTTCTTGCAAGTTATTTTGCTCGCCTTAGAAAATAAATAACTGAATGTGCTCGTAGACGCGAACCCCTCGTCTTCAAAGTGGATCTTCTAGGTTGATGTGTTACTTTCATTATGCCGGAGTCTTTCCTCCTCTTCTTCTGAATTTCCGAATAGGAGAGATGAAAATAAATATTTAGGAGGTTGATGAATCCAAAAACTATATCACAATATTTTGTAATTTCGGAATCGCAATATTACTTACATACTTCAGTCGTATAGTAGGTAGTTATATCAATGATATACCAGATAAGATACTAAAATTGAATAGTAGTAGAAACTTCCAAGTCGATATACTTTTAACTTATTTAATAATCATTATATTCGGTTTCTTCCGACAATTAGAGAATTGCAGTCTGCCCTGTACTTAGAAAAAGACCTTGCAATTTGCTGTAAAGGTAAGGTTTATATACTTTCTCTATAAGTAAATATGGTTTGATGAAGTTCCAGTCTATCATCCAAACAAACAACAAAGAAGTGCTCATTAAAACATGTTTTGTATTTTATTTATTTATTGCAATACCATGGGTTTACAAGGTGTTATTATAGCATATATACAGTACATGGTAACCCTGTCAGGGTATAGCAGTTTTATCTATTAAAATCTAAGTACAGTCCAAATAAAATTAAATGCGACACACAACAATGCGATACAATGTGATTTGCAATTTTTCTTAGTTCATTCTTGTAAACGTTAAATTTTTCTAGTATTTTAATTTCGTTAGGCAGTTTATTGTAAATTTGTATGCATCTGTAATATAGGCCGCTTTTGTAGATACTTAATTTAGGGGGAGGTAGTACTAATCTATTGTTCCGACGTGCGCTTTTCGTGAATTCAAAGCAATCAATATGTTTCCTGACAAATATTCCGACTACAAATATATATATGGACGGCAAAGTTAATATTTTTTCCGCTGTAAAGTGCGGTCTGCAACTTTCTAGTTGGTGGATATTGATTATGATACGCAAGCACTTCTTTTATAATATAAACAGGTCAAGAACATCAAATATCAAATATCAAATCGTTTATTGCACTCATGTTAGTATACAGTTCTTCAGTTATTGATTACAGTTCAACATGAACCCTGTAAGGGCACAGCAATTAATAATTGTACCTAACTCTCCTTTTTTATATTTCTTACGCAGAGTTAAGTAATATTAAAAAAATGTATAATTGATAAAAATATAAAATTTCAAACATTATTAGAAGATAAAATATACATAATTTGAAAATTAAATTAAATTACATTTTAAAATATCACAATAATCAATTAATAATAATTCATAGTATACATTTGTCACAATTATAATGAAAGTCCACTCTTCGTTCTCATCATTAAAAAAATCATCTAATGTATAATAAGCTTTCTTTGTTAGGTATAATTTTATTGTATTCTTAAATGATTTGTAATTGTCAATGTCTTTAATATTATTGGGTATTTTATTATAAATTTTTATTGCCATGCCATAAGGGCTTGAATGGATCATTTTTAGTGCTGAATTAGACCTAGCTAGTCTGTTCCTGGGTCGTAAGTTTTCAAAGCGGGAATATTGCGGGAAGAGGCTGTAATTATTTTTTACAAATACATCAGTGCTATCCCCCCACAGGACAATTCCATAACGCAACCAGGCATACGCATATGCATAGTATACAGAGAGTGCGCATGCACTATGCGTATTTCTTTTTAATACTGCTAAAGCGTATATGAAACGGGATAGTTTATTCTTTGTTTCCTCAATGCGTTTCTTCCAATTTAAGTGCGTGTCAATATATAATCCTAATAGGTTGAAAACAGTAGGTAATTTGCTCTATACCAGTTTCTGCAGATAAGGATGACAGATCATGGGGGTTCTTTTGGTATGGCCGAAATTGTATAATTTTTGTTCTATTGGTATTTACCTCGTTAAGTGTATTTTTTAAATCGCTGTTGATAACCTGATTATTGGGGCATTTAAACAGAAGAGATACGTCATCCACAAATAATATGCATAGTTGGTTCGTGATTTTTGGCAAATCATTTACATAAATTAAAAATAATATACATCCCAACACGCTTCCCTGTGGTAATGAGGAATTCGTTATTTTAATGTCGGATAGCACGTTATAGAGCGGTCGTCTCGTTATAGTGCCGAATTTGCACACACTGAGCTCTATTTTGCAGATACGATTTAATCCATTTATGCGCTTCACTTCGAATACCCATTCCGTATATTTTCTGCAACAATATTTGGTGTGAAACTTTATCGTATGCTTTGGTCATATCCAATAGCAATCCGATTGCGTACTGTTTATCTCTAAGAATATTTAATATTTCATTTATGTACTTGTATACCGCGAGTGTAGTGCTGTGATTTTTACGGAAGCCGTTCTGGTTTTCATCCAGTAGGTGAAACTTTTTTAAAAGGGTGTAAATTCGGTTGGCCATGGCCTTTTCAAATAATTTAGAAATTATTGGGAGAAGGGCAATTGGTCTATATTGCGTAGGATTGTCCGGGTCGCCTTTTTTCTTTAGGATTGGTTTTATTACTGCAATTTTAAGTTTGGCAGGAAAAGTGGATTGTATGAAAGATTGGTTAGGTAATCAGATCAGTTGTTATGATCATTACGTAATGTCGAGTATAGTTTTTTATATAATGTATACTAAGTATAAAGTATTTGAGTTACAAACATGCTCTTTGGGTATTTAATAAGTTTTGGGGCCTTATGAGTATTTACTTACACGTAAGTACCTTATCGTTAAAAGGTTACTATTTCCATTGACGACAGTGCTGATTAAAGGCGGATAATAGCAACGTATCAACGAAGTGTATTCTGAGGGGTCAATCTGAACTTCTAAATACGAATTCGTATCGTGTTCTTTTCACTCATATAGTGTATAACACGACAATGAAAGGGACGGCACGATACGAAATTCGAAGTAGGCCCTCTTATCTTTCCCAAATTAGATCCTGACAATCAATGACAATTATCGCTTTTTTTTCATTCCGTCACAACCTCCAATAAAAGTATAACAGTTACATGATTCATGAACAGTATTTGCACTGTTATGAGCGGACGCTAGGTTTGAAACAGTTTAGGAGATTTAACAGTAACGTTATCTTAACGTAGACTGACAATCATACTACGGCTGGCGTTATACCACTCAGTGCTGATGTAAGTAAATATTTACTGATTGTACCTATACGAGTAGATATTCGAGCCACATAAGACTACGAGTGAAGTCCAATATAGTTAGATAACTTATCGTGTCATTAGGTCCCCCTATTTAGTGTATTGACGTTTGATGTTTATTTAATCACTAGCCTTTGCCCGCGACTTCGTCCATGTAAAATTCCACTCCCTATTTCATCCCTCAAGGGTCGATTTTCGGGATAAAAAGTATCCTATATGTTAATCTGTATACTCGTTTTACACCAAGTTTTAGCATAATCCGTTAAGCCGTTTTTACGTGATTGAGTAACAAACATCCAAACATCTAAACTTTAGCATTTATAACATTATTAGGCGCTATGGTAATGATTGCATCCGTGTGCAATCATTACCATAGCGCCCTCTAGTAAGCGGCGAGTGGCCCCTAGGACCGCTGCACCCGTGTATAATCGTTACCATAGCGCTCTCTAGTAAGCGGCGAGGGGCCCCTAGGTCCGCTGCACCCGTGTGCAATCATTACCATACCGCCCTCTAGTAAGCGGCGAGGGGCCCCTAGGACCGCTGCACCCGTGTGCAATCATTACCATAGCGCCCTCTAGTAAGCGGCGAGTGGCCCCTACGACCGCTGCACCCGTGTGCAATCATTACCATAGCGCCCTTTAGTAACCGGTGAGTGGCCCAAGGACCGCTGCACCCGTGTGCAATCATTACCATAGCGCCCTCTAGTAAGCAGCTAGTGACCCCTAGGACCGCTGTACTCGTGTGCAATCATTACCATAGCGCCCTCTAGTAAGCAGCTAGTGACCCCTAGGAGCGCTGCACCCGTGTGCAATCATTACCATAGCGCACATCCTGCACCGCCTCATATATAAAGCCGCCTCTGGAAAACTAAAATGTGCATATGAAACAATACTACACTAACCAAGAACATCAAGGTATTCATATCGGTTTAGTGAACCAGCGACAAAATTCCAGTAGCTCGATTCCACTCACACCCTCAGATTCGGTTGTAACCGCTCAACCAATCTCATTAGAGCGCAAACTCTTAGAGTATTCCAGTGTTCCAAACCGTGTGTCGTGTCGGAGGTTTTCCCTTGGATTTTCCCCAGGCTACTCTCCAACCGCGCACTCCTATCGCTTTATTGGGCCCGGCCTATAGCCACAGTCAGGTACAAAAATAAAAGTATCCATATCAGGCTGACTGACATACCGTCCTAGTCCGAGTAAGATTACAATTAGAGACACTCCTAATACGAGTTTCATTGAATACGAACATTTGGCTGAATATTCGGTACAGCTTTTGCCGACAAGAATAAAGTATGTTAAAGAACAATAAATCCGTTAAGAATAACAATTCTCGAGGCACTATGTTTCATTCTTGCAACTTGTTGACAAAAAACCTAAAATTCTTCAGTAAGTAATCAAAAGAACCGATTACTAATAATTCCCGAAAATTAGGAGTATCTATAATGAAAATAACCTGTAGTATTTCGACCACTATATTTGACAGAAGGGAATGTGCCGACTTTCCAATAACGTCTTATATTTCCAGATAAGGATGTTAAAGCTCATCTTGCTACTAGTCGCCGGTGGAGCCCTAGCATTATGGTTCGTGTCCAGACCTCTGGACCCCTCCTCCATGCCCAAACTGGACTCCGAGGAGTGGTGGGGGCCCAAGGAGCTGAAGGGAAAAGCTGACAACAGCATCAGGCCTTTTAAAATAGAATTTAGTCAGAAGGTTTGTCTTAAAATAAATACTTATACGAATTATAAAAAGAAAACAAATTATCTCTTTGAGGATTTCAACGATTAAAGCTCGACTCTTTCCTTAGGACCTTGTAAAAGTTAAATGATATAGAGCGTTTTTGGTTGAACTTTTGATCCTCATAAATGACTTATCCGCGTATAAGCCTCATACAAGATCCAGTTCCCTAGCCACGCTAATCTGGTACGTACTGCATTTAAAAAACGAGATATTTTGCGCTGCCGTGGAATTCTGATCATGTAGGCATAAAATAATATCAAGAATGAAGATAATAATACCATGTATTATTTAATGTCAGCATCAAGTCAAAGGTTGTTGGTAATTGAGGTAAAGACTGTGATTGAACCGTTTAAGGTATACTTATGGTGAAGGATATTTGTCAGCATTCAACAAAAACTAAGGCCGCGGTCATGGTCAGGTGAAGGCTGTTTGACTGAGGTATACTGCGGGTAGACTCAGTTAGACGCAGGCCGGGCCTTGCTGAGTTTTTTGCTACACTTCTTAGCTAAGGCTAGGTTTAGTGAACGAGCGATAAAAATTAAGGCCGCTCAACCAATCTCACTACAGCGCAAGTATTCCAATTTTAAGCAATTTTATTTGACGACCGGTTTAGCCTAGTGGGTAGTGCACCTGCCTGTGAAGCTGACGGTCCTGGGTTAGAATCCCGGTCAGGGCAAATATTTGTGTGATGAGCATGAATATTTGTTTCTGAGTCTTGGATGTTTTCTATGTATTTAAGTATATATATCGTCGTCTAGTACCCATAACACAAAAGCCTTCTTGAGCTTCCTGTGGGGCTAGTTCGATTTGTGTAAGATTGTCCTCTAATATTTATTTATTTTTATTTTATTTTAAGCCGCCAGCGTGGTTATGTCGGAGGTTTCCCGTGGATTTTCCCCAGGCTGCTCTCCAACTGCGCATGCACTCGCTTTTTTGAGTCAGAATACGGGCTAAATAAAAAAAGAATCTCCCGACAGTCGAAACACTTCCAGGGCCTGGCAACACAGGCGCCATGCGAATATATTTCCTACACAGCTTAACTGGATCCATCTAAATATAATTGGTATAGTGCCAGCCCTGGCCCCCGTCGCCAGTCCTGGTCTTGATTAATCTGAAAGGCGCTGCAACTGGATAATCTTAAATCCGCTTTCAACTCGACATAAGATGAGGAACTTAGGACAAACTCGTCAAAGCGCTTGCCTACAAAATAATAATTCCTAATCACATTACTATTCTAGATGATCGACGACCTAAAAAGACGCTTAGACAACTTCCGCGCCCCGCCACCCCCGCTGGAGGATGCGGCGCAGAACTACGGGTTCAACAGCAACCTGCTGGAGGGATGGAGACAGTACTGGAGGGACGAGTACCCGTTCCGGGCCAGAGAGGACTTCCTGAACCAGTTCCCGCATTTCAAAACTAATATCCAGGGGCTGGACGTTCATTTTATACATGTGAAGCCTAAGGTGACTTTTTATTGTAACGGTACGTTGGCAAAAAAGCTTACGTAGGCAAGCAAGCTGACATCAGAGCCCATGGACGTTTGCAACGCCATAGAAATCTAAAGCGGTTTCCGACCCTCAATTACGGTCCCTCAGGAGCTCTAGATATTACCATAGTGAATGTCTTATTAGGTCCTGTCTTCACTTACCTGAGCCTAGAGGCTGGCTCCAAGTGTCATAGATATCTATAGGTAGACAGTGAAATAGTTAGATATGCATGTGTTTTATCTGTCGTCCTCAACTGTCGTCCCCAAAAGTGTTTTATCTGTCAATAATGTCGGCTCAAGTCCCGAAATCCCAGGATTTGCAAACACTATTGCTATCATGCTTTTTAATTATTGAATTGATTTGTCCTGCCACAATACTTATTACAAAAATACATACCAAAATTGTAGGTTAACCATGGTTATATCAACGTGATCTTATATACTACAGGTCCCAGCTGGAGTGAGGGTCCTGCCACTCCTCATGCTGCACGGCTGGCCCGGCTCCGTCTGCGAGTTCTACGAGGCCCTCCCCCTCCTCGCCCGCCAGGCTCCTGGCTACGACTTCGCCTTCGAAGTGATAGTGCCCAGTCTGCCGGGGTACGGTTTTACTGATGTAAGTGCGAAAGTACCATGAAACTTTCTTAAAAAATATTATACCTTTCAAATTCAGCCAGAGGTAAAATGGACGCTGAGTGTATAGCACTGCAGCAGCACAGTAGCAGTGTAATACTTTGAAGTGCGATGCTCAATTCTCCGCTTACTGTGTAACACCTTTTTACCCACGACGGAACGGAGAAGGTTCATGCGTTTAGGGTGAGAGGTTGTTTGTTTGTTTGTTTGTGTGTGCACATCAATATTATCAAAACGGCTTGACCGATTTAGAAGCGGTTTTTGGCAATAGATTTGTAGTTTAGTCGGGACGAATTTTAGCTAAGTGTTACGATAATAATTCGCCAGGGGGCGCTGCAGTAAACATTTTTCACTTACATTTGAGTGCATTTTTTTCTCCGGAACTGCTCAGCGAGCGCTTACAATTTCCATAGTATGTGGTTTGGAGTAAGTACATGCACTTTAACTCTGAGGATCTGATGATGGAGCAGAAAAGCATAGTAGGGTACTGTGCAGAGGTAGATAATCGTTTTGATTGTTTTTTGTTTATGTTTATATACATTGCCCTTCTTTCTATTCACAGGCAGCGGTCCGAACAGGTCTAGGCGCTGCGCAGGCAGCGGTACTGATGCGCAACCTGATGCGCCGTCTCGGGCACAATCAGTTTTACTTCCAGGGCGGAGACTTCGGCTCCATCATCGGCACCAGCCTGGTCACGCTCTTTCCTGATGATGTGCTGGGCTTCCACTCCAATATGTTGTTAGCTAGGGTGAGGGTAAACCTGTTGAGACAATCCAATAAAGGATCAACTAGTAGCTAGTAGCTTCCCTGCAGTCACAAACGTCCATAGGTATTGCCACTCATTATCAATAGCATATATACAACAAATCCGGACAGCATATGTACATACAGCATCTAAACATCCACGACTACTCTGACAACTGAGATGAACATATACTTACATATATTCCGTTGCTGGGATAAGGCTCATAGTACGTGTATTGAAAAGGGCAGTAATCTCCGTTTGCTACCATCCCACTGTTAGCCACTAACACTACTTATAAAAAATAACCTTTATTTTATCCTTCATGGATAGCTAGTTGTGGATTGATTTCTAGCTGAGAACTTTATGATTCGTTTTACGTCCACAGAACAGCCGTACAAACATTTTGATGCTTCTGGGAGCTCTGTACCCTCCTCTCGTCGTGCCTGCTGGCCACGAACACAAGTTGTATTTGTATCCGCTCAGCTCGGCCATAGCCAATTTGACACTGGCGATGGGATACTTCCACATTCAGGCCACCAAGCCTGACACCGTTGGTAATTTGAACTATTGTAATTGACGTAGCCTACGTTATATTTTATTTGGTATCACATTTGAAGTGGTTGGAATTACTAAACCAAAACCAAAAAACCCAAAACCAAAACATTTATTCTGCAAATAGGCCTCAAGGGCACTTTTACAAGTCAAAATCTATCTAGGTTCATCAAATAAAAATAAACAATAATCAAAGTATCATTAATTAAATGTAGTGTTACATGTCAAAAATAAGACTAAGAAACTAATTTGTTAGAGATGTATAAGGTCTCTAAGCGTCAAGATATATTATATTATAGCCTCTTGTTGTCCATCCAGGTTTTTCCACTTTTTGTTGCTTTTCTTTGTTATTTGTCCTGGATGTCCACTTGCCAATCGGCAAAGGCCTCCTCCAGCCTTCTCCACTCGTGCCTGTCTCTGGCGACCCTGCTCCATGTGACTCCAGCCATAGGCCTTATGTCGTCATCCCACCTTTTGTGCTTACTAATTATGTTAACTTCGTTTATTCGCTAATTCGTGGGGCCAGGCCAAGGTAACGACTTTCCGAAGAATTGCTGACCACCTAAAAATGACCACGTTCAATGTTCTTGAATGGTAACCCTTTCTTACCGATACCGGCCTGTGGGTGCCGCTTACACACTGTTGAAAAGTCAATATATATGTTCTGTGGTCAATAGTTAACCATTTATGTGCATGCAACTTCCGTATACATTAAATGGATTTACAAAAACGGAGAAGTCGATATTAACGAGTCCAACCGAAAAATATACACCCCTTTAGCTATATAAATGTACACTAACGTGAGACATATTTATACTTAATAAGAGAACAACGGTTGGAACTCACTTGGAAAGTCACTATTTGCGACATGTTTCGGACTACAATTGGAGTCCTTCATCAGGTTGAGCGTTATCAAGGCAACCGACCGCGCAACACTTTCCTCGCCCCCCCGCCTCCGCCCGCGAGCTTCGCGCGCGTCGGAAAAACATGTCGCATATAGTGACTTTCCAAGTGAGTTCCAACCGTTGTTCTCTTATAAACGCCTTTAGCTGTAGGAAATAAATACACTAACCTTAATCCCCGTACGCATGACACCGCTATGTCCTGAATGCAACCACAAAAATTATACAACCACCATATTTTCCTTCAAGGTGTCGGCCTCTCCGAATCCCCTCTCGGCCTCCTCGCCTACATCCTCGAGAAGTTCTCCACCGGAACCAGAAGGGAGTTCATGGACCGCGACGACGGAGGCTTACTGGAGTTCTACTCCAAGGATCAGCTTCTGGACAACGTGATGATGTACTGGGTCTCTAACTCGAAGACCACGGCGATGCGGCTGTATGCAGAAACGTTCAATAAAGCGCATAGTGCCCTTAATATTGACAGGTCAGGAAAGTTTACAATACAAATATCAGGTACTAGCTTTTGCCCGCGACTTCGTTCGCGTGAACTTCTACTGACTATTCACTACTCGTTCGTAGATAAATTCTGCAGGTAAGGTTATAAACAACTTAACTTTGAGTGAACCTAAAGTTTGAAATCTCTCCATATCTCCCATGTACCTCCTAACTCAAAGAAATACGACACAAAGCCTGATAAAACCGGCGGATAGCTGAAGACCGAATTTAGGTGGACGCTGGACGACTATAGGACAAAACCTGTACTACCTGTACCTCCCAGTGATTTGATTGTTTATAACTAATCAGCTAGGTAATGACTGTTTTCATGATACCTACATTGACTTAGTATTGTGGATAAACTGACCTATAGTAACGAAAAAGATTCGTAACAATTTCTATGGGTCCTTAGGACAGACACAAAATTACCCCGCCGGCGGGGACGTCCACCGCAGACACAAATAGCCCCTATTCGTCCTGATACCGCTGCATACCGAGTGGAGTCAGTACGACCCAGGTCGCGCCTAGCTGAGTTCCTTGCTGGACTCTTGGCCAGCTCTTGGCCAGCTGGAGTTCGGCTAGGCTAGGCTTAGTGAACCAGCGACAAAACTCCCAGTAGCTCGATTCCACCCACACCTCAGATTTGGTTGAAGCCGCTCAACCAATCTCACTGGAGCGCACACTTAGAGTATTACAGGGTTTAAACCGTCCGTGTGGTCGTGTCGGAGCTTTCCCCTGGATTTTCCCCAGGCCACTCGTCAACCGCACACTCCTTATTGCTGTATTGGATCTGGCCTATAAAGCCAAGAAAAAAAAACTGTTTTATATTTCTCAACCATCCGTTTTTACTCCAAAGATTTCGGTGTAACTCAAACACGTTGATTTTCTTTCATTTTGTAGACAAATATAACATAGGAAATAATTTGATAATTCATGGAGTGGAGTGGCAATAATAATAATAATAATAATATATTCTTTATTGCACCACAAAAAGAAATCAATCAAATCAATCAAAAATCTATCAAATCAAGCAATCTATTTAATCTCCAATTTTATAAACAGTAAAGGTATTAAAGCTCTATGAGTCAGCAAGTTTTGAATAGAACTTTATTTAATAATTAAAATTAATAGAACTTTAGGTACTGAAATGCGGTAAACATTCACATTCACTTGAGTCGGTTTGGTTTTGAGATAATTAAGCTCTAAGAGTCACAAATATCCGAACTAACTCTTCAACTCAATCTCATCATAATCATTTGGCAGCAAAATTACTCAGTTTGTAACTACAATGGTAAAAATGAGAACTATACATGCAAGTACCTACTTTATCGTAGTCACTATAAGACTCAAATTATTGAATTGTGCAAGTAGTAAATAATCTTCATTAATCTCGATTAGACTTTACCGAATGTCAATCTGTGTAATGGCACGTCTCTGACACGCCAAACGTCAAATATCGTGATATTTATAACTGTCTAGACTCGCCTCACGATAGTCCTTATTGTACCTTGACCCTAGTAGATTCCTAACAACTATTTGCATATTCGGAGCTCAGACTTACACTGGTTCATCTGAGACGAATTTTCTTACGTTAGCAGGCATTGTTAATATCTATATGACTTTGGTTCATAGATTCAGAATTTATCAATTTGAGGGACGATAAAGAGATAAAAAGTATCCTATATGCTAACCCAGGGTATAAACTCGTTTCATACCAAGTTTCATCATAATCTGTACAGCCGTTTTTGCGTGATTGAGTAATAAACATCCAAACATCTAAACATCCGAATTTTCACATTTATAATATTAGTGAGCATAGTGGGAATTAGTGGGGTTTTTTAGACCCTCAGATAACATCGTTATCACACTCGACCACTCTAACAACGTTTTGGATGACCACTGAAGACATATCAATTATAGGTAGACGGAACTCCGCCCGTGCCTTGAACTCAAGGCACCGGTTTGTCAATGTTGACAGCGACTGTCTAACATAATTAAATCTCTCATTTCAAACAGTTACTATGGGTTGAGGGATTTTTGTTTATTTGTCGCTAGTCCCCTAAGCACTTTTTTACCCTCCATTTTTTCACATATTATCTATTTATTGTACAATTTTTGAATAAGATTATTTTTATTTTGCTTCCAATTATATGCTTACCAATTTTCAAGCCTTTAAGTCACGAATTGAAGGACTTCTCATACAACAGAACAGTTCAACCCCTCTTTTCACCCCCTTTCATCCCCAATCTGTATGATTTTTATAGCCTATAACCTGTCCGAAGATCCATTAAACTTGTTAGTGAAGGTTGTATTGAAATCTATTGGGTAGTTTTCGCGTGATGGTGAGACAAATAAACAGACAGACAAACAGACACAAATTCTAAAAACTGTTGAAATGTGTTCTGTTATCGATTCTAAGACCCCTCCATCGATTTTTTTGCTAATATCTTCTATGTACAGACTTTCGAACCTCTACAGCTTTATTATATGTATAGATTGTTTACAGAAAAACATAAATAACTGTATAGTCATTTAATTCAACGTCAACATTTAATTTACAAGCGGTAATAATAGTTAAATAACAATAACTTAAATCTAAAACGGGCCCTTGGGGCAATGTACCGAGGATGCTGGCGGCATTTCCTCGCTGTATCGCAATGCTGATACGTTGTGCGAGGAAGTCGCCAGCTCTTCGGTCACCAGTTACGTCAACCAAACGCTTCGCGATTTCAGTAAGTAACTCGTGCGCGCTGGGTCCCCATGCACCAAGATTTTCGACACCAAATAACTTAAGGTACATAAATACATTACGGTAGACAATTGTTTAGTTGACCGAGTGAAACGAAGGTTGCTTCAGCTTCGACAATGCTTTCGGATGTCCGAGTTCGGGATTTCCGCTTGTTCTCCTCTACAGGTCACATTTCTCAACCAACTCTCATCATTCTTCATCTCAAATTTTGTGAGCAGCAGGGGAATCACGTAACTTTATGTACTAACGGTAGATAGATTTTACTGTCAATTTTGAAGTATAAATGTACGAGGTGACAATTAAAATTTGACATTAAAATCTACCTAACGGCAGTAAAATAGTTACGTGATTACCCCGCAGGTTCGGTAATTATATATATTTTTTTGGAGTCAACCAAAATAAAAAATAAAAATACTCGCGAGGTTTCAAGCTTAGAGCCTCTAGTTAGGTACTAGGTAACTTTATTAATTACTAGCTTTTGATCGCGACTTTGTCTGCGTGGAAGTCGTTTATATCGTTAGGGGATAATTTCTGTGATAAAAACATTCACATGAGACTACACTGAGAATTAAATCATGTGCTATGCCTACTCCTTTTGCAAACTGACGATATTTTATGTCAAAAGTCTTCATCTTGACGACCGGTTTAGCCTAGTGGGTAGTGCACCTGCCTGTGAAGTTGACGGTCCTGGGTTCGAATCCCGGTCAGGGCAAATATTTGTGTGATGAGCATGAATATTTGTTTCTGAGTCTTGGATGTTTTCTATGTATTTAAGTATTTATATCTATTAAATGTATCGTCGTCTATATCGGAGGGTGGGCAGCAGCATCCTTCGATCATTACCACCATCAAACTGCGGTCGCCAACCCGCTTGCCAAGCGTGGCGACTATGGCAAATCCCCCCCCAAGGGAAAAATAAAAACATGCCCGACAAAATCAAACCTAGGACCGGTCTGAATGGCGAGCCTTGGGGGAGGCCTATGTTCAGCAGTGGACGTCTTTCGGCTGAAATGATGATGATGATGATGATATCGTCGTCTAGTACCCATAACGCAAGCCTTCTTGAGCTTACTGTGGGGCTAGTTCGATTTGTGTAAGATTGTCCTCTAATATTTATTTATTTATTTATCTTTTCCAGTTATCAAACCACCGTTCCGACTTGGGCTCTGCAGGCCAGCGACGATTTCTACAGCCCGCCTCTGCTTCTGCGCACGAAGTATGTCAACCTACTGGGGAACACGGAGCTCGCTGATGGCGGCCATTTTATAGCTCTGGAGAAACCTGCAGTCTTCTCCGAGGACGTGTTTAAAGCGGTCAAGTCGTTTATGGAGTTTCGGGGGAGAGAGAAGACTGAATTGTAAAATAAAATCATTGATTGTTAAATATAGAGGATATTTTTATTTATTCTCTGCTATTGCCCGTGTGGCTGAATTCGCTTATTGGAAAGAAAGCGGGGCGACGGGATAAATTAAAATCCCATCAAAAACATAAATGTGAAAAAATGAAGATCTTGAAGGGTTTCGCTAATAAAAGAAATGAGATCTAACTTAGACATTCCCGGCCTATAAAGCCACAGTCAGGTAAAAAAAAAGGAGATCTAACTGGTAAAATGATTTATTACTTAACAGTGTGACTTGGTTTTTTGACCAACTAACTTTAAAGCAATTCCAGCTCATCTTATAAGTGCAAAAAAGTGTGAGGGTTCCGTACACAGTTCGTGAATCCGTCCCGACCCCATTAAGTTAGGAAAAATCTTAACCACGTGCCATCTCTCGGCGCATTTTATTATATGGGTCATTGTCAGTTGTAAAAATAAAAGTTGTCCACCCGGTGGCCAATAGTTCGGCTTATGTCCACGTAAGTTATGTTTTTATTACATGGATTTATAGTTACGGAAGGTCGTGGGAATCCGGTGGAAGCGAACGGCACAGGACCGGTCTAAATGGCGAGCCCTGGGGGAGGCCTATAGTATGTTCAGCAGTGGACGTCTTTCGGCTGAAATGATGATGATGATGATAATAGTTACGGAAACACCGTTTATGCGGGTTACTAGACCAATCCAAAATTAAGCTTTTTGGCTCTTAACTTTTGATATGTCCACGTAAAAGATGCGAACCTAAATCTGACGATGACCCATTTTCTCGACTGAATAAGGTAGTAGGTAGGTTGGTTTTTCAAGGGTAATATCAATAAAACTTTTTTTTCATTTGAAAAAAGGCACTTTCAACACAATTTTATAGGAATTTACAAAACAAAAATACGATAATAATTAAATTACAAACTTAGTTTCTAAATGCTTTATAAAATAAAATAAATATTAAATAAATATTAGAGGACAATCTTACACAAATCGAACTAGCCCCACAGTAAGCTCAAGAAGGCTTGTGTTATGGGTACTAGACGACGATATATTTAATAGATATAAATACTTAAATACATAGAAAACATCCAGGACTCAGAAACAAATATTCATGCTCATCACACAAATATTTGCCCTGACCGGGATTCGAACCCAGGACCGTCAGGAGGTATCGTCGTTTTGATGATAAAAAAATAAAAAACAGTCGTGCAAAAACTAGACAGAGCTATATTATTAGTTATATTATTTCTGTTAAATATACATCAATTTCAATGTCATGTAATAATTTCAATAGTTTGTCTGGGAAAACTGCGGAAAAATTTGCAGAATGTTTTCTTTCCTCATAAAAAAAGAGAAGCTGTTGTGTGTAATTGACATAGTCACTAAACTTTGAATTTTTGCCTTCCCCTTTGTGTCGGTCAGAAAGAAAGAAACAAATCAAGTTAATGGCATAAGTAATTCTTGAGATATTTAGCGATGTGACAGACAGATCGACAGAGTGAAACCAAAAGTGTTCCTTTTTTATCTCTTTCGTACTGAACCCTAACAATATTTGCAATGCAACTTTACACCGATAAAAGAAATACAAACTAGTCAGTCATATTTCCTAATACCTTAAACTACTACAGTTCAGTCTTTTGACTTTTCAATTTTCTAAAAGCCGATACAGCCTTCAGGACATCTTCTGAGAAGACCTTGGGCAGCTCAAATGCAAGGAAGTGGCCACCATCGTCGATGGGATTAGCTTGGACGAGGTTAGTGAACTTCGTCCGAAGGATCCTTGCGGATTTGAAAGTAATCTCATTTTTTGCTTGAATTACCCAGGTAGGGACTGAAGTTGGGATCCTGGAAGACATAAACTGTGATTAGGTGAAGGAAAACTGCAGGGTAATCACGTAACTTTTGTACTACCGTTTGGTAGATTTTAATGTCAAATTCTGAATATCAACTCATACATTTATACTTCAAAATTGACAGTAAAATCTATTTACCGTTAGTACATAAAGTTACGTGATTCGCCTGTCGTCGTCTAAAATGACGCATCGAATACAACTCGCAATTTAGTTGGGTCCTCATAAGGCTACCTATATGTAAGCTAAACATATAGATTGCTGAGTAACTCATTTTGCAGGTACTGCTTTCGTAGAATTATGTATTCAATTTATCAATTCATCATCATCATCGTCATCGAAGTTTAGGAGTGGCTCTTGTCGGTGAAGTCGGTGCCAGTTCTCGCGGTCCTCCGCTTCGTTCTTTAGGTCTCAATAAGACTCGACATTTATTCAGTCATACCTTTTTTAAATTTATCAATTACCTATGTGAATAGTGACTTGGATCTGATTTGATGTAATAAATAATACTTTCTCTATTTTAGGTAATACTCACTCATCTAACTGTAATCCACTTTGTTTCTTATTGAAAGACTCGGAATACAGTCTCACAGATGTGGTAAAGGAGTTTGTAGACCAATAGCACATCAAGTTGTCCAGCAGTTGGTCCTTCGTCCAGTGCTCGGCCAGACCTCCGTCAGATCGCAATTTATATTCCTTTTTCGTCCAGGTGGAAAACTTTTCCAAAATGTAAGCCAAAAGTCCGGCAGGTGAGTCAGAAATTCCCACACCTGTTCAGAAAATAATACAACTTTGTAAATTTGGTGAAACCTGTGAGACAATCGAAAAAACTTTGTACAATCAACTTCATAAATACATGTACATTTACAAGGGTTCATAAATATCTGAGCAACCTTATGCCCTAAACAACAAACTCGCGTTCACATTTTTTTTCACATAATTTCGAACACGATTGTAATGAGTATTTATTTAGGTAGGGTTTTATTAAAATCCCTTAGACCTAACGCCAGATCAAACTTTGGTGTTCCTTGACATAAGGTCTCGACCTCTATAAGACTGGGTTTTCAGTGATAATTTTTCAAGCGTAATCTTTTTTATTATGGAAAGAGCTATGCTCGGGGTTTCTCTGCGTGATAGAATTAGGAATGAAGCTATCCGTAGCAGGACTGGGGTCACCGACATAGCCTTCAAAATTGCGAGACTTAAGTGGCAGTGGGCAGGGCACATTGCTCGCAGGACTGACGGTCGATGGGGCCAGAAACTGCTTGAGTGGCGTCCACGCACCGGAAGACGAGCTGTCGGTAGGCCTCCGACAAGGTGGAGTGATGGCCTGGTGAAGGTTGCGGGAATCCGGTGGAAACGAACGGCACAGGACCGGTCTAAATGGCGAGCCTTGGGGGAGGCCTATGTTCAGCAGTGGACGTCTTTCGGCTGAAATGATGATGATCTTTTTTATTAATCACATACCCACAGTATCCGGCTTGGTGGACTGAATATGCATGTAGCCGGACTCCTCAATAAGATAACCGAAGGTCGTGGCGAGCGGGTACATGCGCTCGGCCAGGTGAGATTCCACTACGAAGGAAGGCAGCACGCTGCCAAGGAGGTTGAGCACGTTAGCAGACGTGGACATGGTGGTGCCCAAATTGGTATGATATCCGAGAACTTCCTGAAAAAACCAGTCAGTCAGTTCAGTCGAGTACACAGAGACTAGTGAATCTGGAGACCCTGCCTGGGAAGCTGTCTTCCTTCTTATTTTAGCATGCTTCTTGGATTTTATCTACGACTAAAGTACAACATAAACTTTATTGAGCTGAGCTGCTAGGTTTACACTAACGCGTTTCGTCCTAATTGCCTTCATGTTAAATGGGTCAATCAACTTTTTCTTGATGTTATTCTGTCCCGTCAGCGACGAGACAACAGTAACCGAGTTTCTTAGAAAAATGATTATAATATGAACTTTAAGCATGCTCAAGAGATGACCCATGTCCAAATGGATTTATGCTCATTGCTAAAATTCATGTTTGGTAGATTTAAACCCTATAAAATCACAGTTTTAAAGAGTGACTCAGGAGACGTAACCATGGCAACGAGCAACAAAGAATGGTTGATCCACCCAAATAACTTACTGATAATACATTTAGCTCTTTGTATTTTAGCACTTTCGGTACTTATACTGTTTCGTATTATGAAAACAAGAAAATCGGTAGGCGATGCGCCAGGAGACCAATTTCAAGAGATACCTTTATTTTCTTAGACACTTACTTGCGGGAAGAGTGTCACCATGTTATTACCGATGATGCTGCCCCAGTCTCCACCTTGTGCGTAGAACTTCTTGTAGCCAAGTCGGTGCATAAGGTTGCGCATCACCACGGCGACCTCAGCAGCGCCCAAGCCTGGCCGAACGGCTGCCTGGAATCAATTCTTCAAATGTTTCTGTTCTAGTTTGGAAGGTCTGATTCCAGTTGCTTCCGCAAAAATATACCTCTGACAATTAAATTTTCACAGTAAAAGCAACTTGTGGATCTAAAGCCATACAAATAGTAAAAAAATATTTTATAATGTTGGGTATGGGGGGAAGCGGTATACAACTAAAAGGAGGCCGAAGGGTGTGAAAAAAAATTGCCTTAATTACTTCGCCGAGTAGGTTATCAGTGTTTACAGCTCGTTGAGTAGATAAATACTGTATTTTTGTTTTAAAAAATATTGGAAAACAATGGAACGAGAAGCCACTGAAGGCAGTTTTATTTACTGATTCAAAGATTTTTAACTTGCTATTGACTTAAGAACTTGAAATTCGATGGTAATGGTTATTATTACGTATATTTTACTAACACCAATATATTGATAAATCAGATTTGGCACGGAACTCTAGATATGCGAAGACCGATATGCGGTTCTCCAGTTTTTTTTTCAGTGTGGCGACTACTGACCGTTTCCTCTCATGTATAAGAGGACGCTTCTGACCACCAGTAGGATCTGTATATGCTGATTATGATGATGATTGCTTAATAGTGCAGGAACCATAGAGGTATCTTAGATTTGATGCAGATCATTTCTGAAGAACCTCATGCGGTGTTAGGTGTGTTCTAATAGCTCATTCCCTTTCGTTCATAGGATTAATAGTAACGTGTGCTAATAGTGATGCTTACATCAGAGAAACCGTAACCAGGCAAGCTGGGTACGATAGCTTCGATGGCGAAGTCGCGGTCCTTGCTGACGGCGGTCAGGAGAGGGAGGGCCTCGTAGAACTCCCGCACTGACCCCGGCCAACCGTGCATCAACAGCATTGGGACCACCTCTACTCCCGCTGGGACCTGGATTCGAATCAGGAATAAATTATGTAAATTTGTCCAAGTTCCAAGACTTAAAGAGCCAATAGTTGAAAATAAAGAGTTCATTTTCATTGGACTATTTCAAATATATAAATTTACACTAACGTGAGACATATTTGCACTTAATAAGAGAACAACGGTTGAAACTCACTTGGAAAGTCACTATTTGCGACATGTTTCGGACTAAAATTGGAGTCCTTCATCAGGTTGAGTGTTATCAAGGCAACCGACCGCGCAACACTGCCCAAGTGCAACAAACTGCACACAAGTGTGTGCAAGTGCACTGTGCAAGTGAGTTTGTTCTCTTATTTCATATATAGTGAGGACAGAGACTTTTGTATGAAATTCTTGGAATTAGTTCAAGTATCTATATGAATTGTGTTACACGTAAGTTTACTTATTTATAAATATTATTATGTAGAAAAGATTATATATATTCATGCCATTTTAAACGCATACCTCTGGCCGAACCCTGATGAAGTGAATATCCAGTCCCTGAATATTGGTCTTGAACTGAGGGAACTTGTTGAAGAACCTCTCCCTCTCCTGGAAGTTGTACTTCTCGGCCCAGTAGGTGACCCAGCTGTCCAGCTGCTTGCTGTTGAACCCGTATTGGAAGGCGACGCCCTCCAGCGGAGGGGTCCACTTACGATGGTTCTTCAGACGCTCCTTCAGGTCTTGAATCATCTAGAGACAATAATAACCTTTTCATTATCATCATCATCATCATTTCAGCCGAAAGACGTCCACTGCTGAACATATAGGCCTCCCCCAAAGCTCGCCATTTAGACCGGTCCTGTGCCGTTCGTTTCCACCGGATTCCCGCGACCTTCACCAGGTCATCACTCCACCTTGTCGGAGGCCTACGGAAAATACGTCTTTGTACCTATCGGAGCATAGACACAGATATAAATAACTTACCACTGGCGTGAATTGCACTTTAAAAGGCTTGATAGAGGTATCCTGTTTGGCCTGCAGCTCCTTAGGCCCCCACCACGCGTTGACGTCGAGCTCAGGTAGAGGAGGGGGACTCCTCAGGAAGAGGACGTAGAGAATACCGAGGAACGGTGAAGCCAGCAAAGCCAGGAGGAGACCGAGGCAGAGTAAACGCGCCATCTGAAATAATGAGGATGATAGAACGCAGTTTAAGGATAAACGGGGTTCGGCAACGTGAGACACGGGCTGTGCCTTTACCTCATGGTAAAGCTAGCGACTGACTAAAAATTTGTATGGGGAAAAGTACAGCAAGTACATGGCAGGAGAGTATGGACGTACTCTACCTACCTCATACACTAAATGGTTTCCCCTTACATGTTATCAATAAAATAGAAGACAATCCAAAGCAAACTAAAAATATCATAAAAAGAACAATATTGTATAGCCCAATCTAAACGAAAGAAGACCATATATTAAATAAAATATAAGCTTAGCATCGCAATCTTAAAATGTAAAGATTTAGCTAAGTAATTAACATAAAACGTAATTAATTTTTTTTTTAATTAAACAGCTTAAACTTTTGAAAATTTTTTTTGACAGCGCCTCTGGCGGTTACGCAATAGAACTAAGAATCGGCATACAAAATCGTTTACGCAGTCGCTAGCGAGTCATGCAAACTCATGGTAAAGGCACTGAGCATTGAAACGCCTGTGCCTTTTCGTAAACTCTCCCTGCTCGCCGTCTTCCGACCCTTCCATCCACGTCCTGGACGTATTTAAGAGGATTCCTCTTAGTCAGTACTACTTTAACATTATCCTCTCAAAATCTCATTTTACCTACTCATACCTTATACCTTTTCCAGTTTTGTAGTTTTAATTATATTATGATAACTATTTTTGCTCAGAAATTGCTCTTGAACGTATATGTGACATGTCGGCAAGGTTAAAATTATTTGTAACAATGATACAGTAAGGTTTATGGACCAAAACCGAGATGGTAACATCATGGCATTTGATTAAGTAGATTTGTAGTTTCTAATGGCGTTATTGATAAGAACGAGTACATTTTAAAAAGATTACGTAATCAAAAAACAGAATATAGTACACACTTATACTTACCTAGCAATTTCTGAGCAAAAACTGTTATCATAATGAATTTATATCTACAAAATCTAAAAAAACATGCAGATAGACTCAGCGATTAAAATGATAGCAGACGTAGTTTCCAACTAGTTGCCTATTTTATCGATTAAAATATATCCTGTATATCGATAAATGTTGAAATATCATCTATTAAATCTGTACCTCACTATGCAGATGAAACATAAAAACATCTTATATTTAAAATTGAATATTTCTATACAGTTTTTTGTTCTTTACCATATTCCCGGTATACGGATGGATTATGATGCAGATATTTTTAAATATGTATATCTATTATTTATTACTCCCTTTTATTCTGAATGAGAGAATGTCCCTTAATTCAGTGTGCCGCTTGGCAAAGGCCTCCTCTAGCTCTTTCCATTGTGTTCTGTCATGGGCCACTCTCCTCCAATTTGAGGAATAAACAAATAAAAATAAATATAAATAAATATTTGTGGACAATTTTACACAAATCGACCTAGTCCCAAACTAAGCAAAGCTTGTACTATGGGTTAGTACGCCTAGTGGCGACGATATACATACTTATATAGATAAATATATGGGTCATTGTCAGATTTAGGTTCGCGTCTTTTCGGTGGACATATAAAACGTTAAGGGCCACAAAGCTTAACTTTGGATTGGTCTATTAATCCGCATAAACGGTGTTTCCATAACTATAAATCCATGTAATAAAAACATGACTTATATGTACATAAGCCGTTAACTATTGACCACCGGGTGGGCCACTTTTGTTTTTACAACTGACAATGACCCATATACTTAAATACATAGAAAACATCCAAGACTCAGGAACAAATATTCGTGTTCATCATACAAATAAATGCCCTGACCGGGATTCGAACCCGGGACCTCCAGCTTCGTAGGCAGGGTCACTACCAACTAGGCTAAAGCGGTCGTCAAATATGCGGCAATATATATGTGCGGAAATATTTATATACATATATATTAGTCTTTTAACTACTTCAGTTAAACAAATTTCTTGAAAAATCAAAAGCATCAAGAATGGCGTATTAGTAGATACCAAAATAATCAGTCAACCTCCTGGCTATTGCCCTATTTAGTATCTGTCTACATAGGGCAATAGCCAGGAGATATAAATACCTACCAAAGACTCAATATAATAATATTTATTATTATTATTACTTAACCCCACAGAATCGGCCGCAACCGGCCCTGACCTTGAACCTACACATAATAAGCCGGCCGGTGTCGTAAACAAACTGATCGTGTGTTATTATTTACCTATGTTATTCAACAGAACACTTTTATAAGATTCTTCATAAAACTCAATGTTTTCGTAATTGTAGTGTGATTATTCTATGATGATATCATATATTCTCATGTGTCACGGTGACATTGACTTATTTGTCCTCAATAAAGCAAAATGTATTAGTACTTCATCAAATCATCAGAAATAACGATGCATATCATTGTAAATCTCTCGATAAATTCCCTATTACTTATTATTTACCTATGTAAATTACCTATTACTTATTATTTACCTATGTAAATTGCCTATTACTTAGTATTTACCTATGTAAATACTAAGCAAGGGATAAGCTCGCCTTTGTACATATATGTCAACTGTTCTTGTAATTTATGTTATGTTTTACTCATGTACAATAAAGAATTTTACATACATACATAATTTATCGAGAGATTTACAATGATATGCATCGTTGTTTCTGCTGATATTTGGAGTACTAATACATTTAACTTTATTTAGGATAATCAAATCAATTTCACCGTGACACATGAGAATATATGACTAAAAATTAAAAGTAAACTAAACTAAAACTAAAATACTTTAAAAAATTTGGTCCCCTAGGCATAGTCCATAAGATGCTGGCAGCATTTCCTCGCTGAATCGCTATGCTGATGCGTTGAGCGAGGAAGCTGCCAGCTGTATGATCTTCGTGGAATCCACCAGTTTTTTATAGATCTTTCACTAGTTGACGGGTACCCCAGGGGCCAAGGGTCTCGACACCGAACGGGATAAAAGTGTAACCAGTGCCGAGACTACTTGTAAATGGGTCATTGTCAGTTTCAAAAACAAAAGTTGTCCCTTTGGTGGTCAATAGTTAACGCTTTATGTGCATGTAAGCTATGTTTTTAGTGCATGAATTTATAGTAACGGAGACACTGTTTATGCGGATTACTAGACCAATCCAAAATTAAGCTTTGTGGCCCTTAACTTTTGATATGTCCACCGAAAAGACGCGCACCAAAATCTGACAACAACCCAAATAATATTGACAAACGGTTAATAACAAGGTGATTGCGATAACGGCAGGTTATTCAGTTGATAGCTCTGCTACTAAGGGACATACGCGTTTATTTTGATAAGAAAAATTAAGACTTACTTTTGAAAGAAATGGACGTCCGCCGTCCTGCACAGACAGTAGCACACTGAAGCAGCGATGGTCTCGGCCGAAGCAATGATATAATATCCAGACAATATTCATATCTCGTATCTTATCAAATATTGCCATTGAAATATCAACCTTACTACAGGTTCTATAATGTTGCAATTCTAAGATTATTGAATGGAAAAATGCTTTAAAATTGATATAGTAATGAATTAAATGAATGCCTCGTCATGGTGATCCGAGCATGACATGTCTGGATTCAAACGCAAACATTGTGAGATACATATGTGATAATCCATATTGAAAGGGACCTTATGGCGGCCAGCACTTACGCCTTTATTGCCGCTGTTCCAATACAATAGTGAATAGGTGCAACGTAAGCGCCTGCCGCCATAAGGTCCCTTTCGATGTGGATTATCACATATGTAGAAGAGAGACTAATAAAATACCATATTCATTTCTTGTTACAATATTTAATTAAATTTCTATTACAACAATCCGAACACCTTATATGTAAAAAGGAAATAAACTACTAACTGTATTTGGATAGTTAATTTAGGCTCAGTTTTAAAAAGATCTATTAGACCTTATCTCAGTTTGTTATGTCAAAAAATGTAGCGAGTTGCTGAAATTTGATCTGACATTTGGTCTAACGGATCTTTATAAAACCCGGCCTTAATGATTCAATATTCATGTGCCAAGTTTGCATATACTACATGTTTACGTTAAACTGCAACAAAGTATGGAATGTTATCTTTTCTCATACGACCCATCGGGGATTGACATTTTAACTTAAGAGTCCTTATCAGTTAGAAACACTCATTTATTTGGGTGATTTTCTGATTGAATTGACACGTATCTTGACATTTTCTCCATGTTACTATTGCGACCTAACGTCATAAATTTTTAATGTATTTTAGGTATTTTTCATTAAGGAATATCGTTTCAAACATCACTCCAAATCGACCATATTCAAGCTAAAAACTGTGTTTTTCCGCTTAAATTCTAATACACACAATAAAATCAACAAATGGACATGTTACTATCTAAAGATTTAATAAAATCAGCGTATCCTTTAATCACTTTATTGATATTATCAATACTTTTGTCGTAATTTGAAAATAAAATATTTTAAAACTTATAAGGCCTCTTAATCTTAACTATTAAACTGTTACAATATGACACCTGAATCCTGTTTCCACCGTGACACAGTTTTATACTAGTACAGGAGAACACAATTAATATGGCGCGCGTCAAAGCTCTTAAGTAGTTGACTGAGAGACTATTATTGCTTAATCCACACGCCTTATTACTTGGGTCGTGCTATACGGGGAACAGAAGACGCTTACTCACATTAAACATTTTTTCACCTCACTAGCTCGGAAAGCCCTTTTTATTCTTTAAAAACAGATAGCAAAACTGCATTTTATCCATAAGAGTGCAAAGATTATTTGAAATTCGAACGCGCGATTTGTAACTTTTTTAAATATAATAACATGTAAAGGTCAGTCCAGACAGTCCAGCAACAATCATTTTATATTGTGCTGTTGTGTTAAAAAACTAGTACCTACGCCAAATCTCGGGATTAAGTAGTGGACAACTATATTTAGGACGCAACTGTTAACGTTAGGACGAGGAGGAGGAAAAAAAATTACTCGCTCTAGTGAGGTGAAAAGATTTTTGTTATACACGGTTGCAAAGTTATTTTACGTCTCGTGTGTTGCAACACTCGCTACGCTCAGGATTCTATTTTCGAACCACTCGCTTCGCTCGCGGTTCAACCATAGAATCCGTTCGCTAGCTCGTGGTTCAATCCTAGAATCCATTCGCTAGTTCGTGTTTCGATTCCACACTCGCGGTTAAAATACAACTTTGCACCCTTGTATAACAAATAACTATTGTTTGTTTATTATTATACTTATGACGGCATATTCCCGAGCTGACCGTTAGTACACCTTATGGCCACGACATAGGGTCTATTACTGGCCTGTTTTGGGTGGACCTGGATAGTTGTTACCTTGAAAACAGCAACTAACATTTAGTACTAATAGTAGCAGTAAGCAGTAAGATATACCTACACACTTGCGCAATAAAGTTATATTTGATTTTGATTTGATTTTTAGGGTTCCGTAGTAAACAAGGAACCCTTATAGTTTCGCCATGTCCACCCGTCCGTCCCCCGCTTTTCTCAGTAACCGTTAGTACTAGAAAACTGTAATTTGGCATGAGTATACATGTATACATATCAATGATGCCGACAAAACGGTAGAATAAAATCATAAAAAAAAAAATTTAGGGTACCTCCCCTACATGTAAAGTGGTGGTGCAATTTTTTTTCTTCCAATCGTTGGATAGCTTTTTCAAAAATATTATAAGGTTTCTAAAAGCATTTTTTGGTTCAAGAAGAAGTGATAATTTTTGCTATGGTCAAGTGTCCCCCCCCCTGCCAGCTAAACGGTGGCTACTAGGCATGGGAAAAAAATCATGGTAGTAGTATATACGATGAATTTAAAAGGAAAACTATCACAGCTAAGTAGACATTACCGTAAAGGGCAAAAATATGTATACAACACAACATCTCAAAAAAGTACATCATCAGTACTAAGATCAGTAAAAACCCTTCTGCGGGTCCGTAATTCCCCATATGACGGGTGACGTGATGGACGGGCAACTACGGAACCCTACACTGTACGTGGCCCGACACGCACTTGGCCGGTTTTTTGACCTTAGTTACATTCGATTCGATTACCATAATCCCAGCGTTTTTTTTATACACGCCTTTTTTTAACTGTCGATAATGGCGCCAAACCTTCGCAGATTCTATTAAAAAGGTTTTATATTATTATATGAATACTTTGTTTAATAATCATCAGTACATATCTAAAAATAAGTTTCATTAAATTAATTTTTAAGTAAATGGTGAAGTTGAATATGTGTTACCGTGTTAGTAGCAGAATAGCGAAAAGAGGCTTAAGCTTTTGGTTATGATTTAACGTTATAGCTTAAGAAAGAGATAGTATGAGTATCTCAGCTACTCGTAAGTGATACGTTTGGTTATCTTTCACATATTCGACTAATGTTATTAATAATATAGTACCTTTATACCTTTAGAGTCTAATTTTATAAACCAACTGTTTACACGACTCTTACACATGTTTATTTTATTGTATTTATTTTGAACAACAACAGCCTTAGATATCCATTTTACAGGAATTTGATTACATAGCAGGAGGCCAATAATAGTTGTTCATTGATTACAAATTATACATGTACTAGCGACCCGCCCCGGCTTCGCACGGGTGCAATGCTGATGCATGTATTATACATAATATAAAAGAAGAAACTGACTGACTGACTGACTGACTGACTGACTGATCTATCAACGCACAGCCCAAACCGCTGGTTCTAGAGATTCCAAATTTGGCACGTAGGTTCCTTATAAGGTCTAGGTGTGCACTAAGAAAGGATTTTCCAAAATTCACCCCCTAAAGGGTTGAAACGGGGGTCCAAAGTTTGTATGAAAATCCGTATTTATTAAAGTGAGAGACATGAAACTTTGTAAATAGAGTCTGTGTTTAAATATATTAATGGCGTATTTCAGCGTTTTTCTAAATTGCTCCACTAAAGGGGTGAAAAGGGGGTTCAAAGTTTGTACGGGGAGAAAATCTTTTTAAAGTGAGATATTTGAAACTTCGTATATAGACTCTTTGTTTAAAGACAACAAAACATATATAAGTGTCTTTCGAAATTGCTCCCCTAAAAGGGTGAAAAGGGGGTTTCAAGTATGTACGGGGAGCAAATCTTTTTTGAAGTGAGAGATTTAAAACTTCGTACATAGACTCTATGTTTAAATACAACAAAACGTGTTTAAGCGTTTTTCGAAATTGCTCCCCTAAAGGGTTCAAAAGGGGGTTCCAAGTTTGTACGGAGTGCAAATCTTTTTTGAAGTGAGAGATTTAAAACTTCGTACATAGACTCTCTGTTTAAATACAACAAAACATATATAAGCGTCTTTCGAAATTGCTCCACTAAAAGGGTGAAAAGGGGGTTTCAAGTATGTACGGGGAGCAAATCTTTTTTGAAGTGTGAGATTTAAAACTTCGTTCATAAACTCTATGTATAAATACAACAAAACGTATTTAAGCGTTTTTCGAAATTGCTCCCCTAAAGGGTTCAAAAGGGGGTTCCAAGTTTGTACGGAGAGCAAATCTTTTTTGAAGTGAGAGATTTAAAACTTCGTACATAGACTCTATGTTTAAATACAACAAAACATATTTAAGCGTTTTTTGAAATTGCTCCCCTAAAGGGTACAAAAGGGGGTTCCAAGTTTGTACGGAGACCAAATCTTTTTTGAAGTGAGAGATTTATATCTTCATATATAGACTCTTTACAACAAAACATGTTTCAGCGTTTTTCGGAATTGCTCCCTTTAAGGGGTGAAAAGAGGGTTCCAAGTTTGAGCGGGGAGCAAATTTTTCCTTTTCTTAAAAATCGATATGGGTGTCATTTTCGAGATTCCTCGGGGTGCCGATTACGAAAATGACATTCATTTTCAAATTAAAGATGGCGGACATTTATTTTTCTTAAAAATCAATATGGGTGTCATTTTCGAGGTTCCTCGGGGTGCAAATTACAAAAATGACATCAATTTTCAAACCCAAGATGGCGGACATTTATTTTTCTTAAAAATCAATATGGGTGTCATTTTCGAGGTTCCTCTGGATGCCGATTACGAAAATGACATTCATTTTCAAATTAAAGATGGCGGACATTTATTTTTCTTAAAAATCAATATGGGTGTCATCTTCGAGGTTCCCCTCGGGGTGCAAATTACAAAAATGACATCCATTTTCAAATCCAAGATGGCGGACATTTATTTTTCTTAAAAATCAACATGGGTGTCATTTTCCAGGTTCCTCTGGGTGACGATTACGAAAATGACACTCATTTTCAGATCAAAGATGGCGGATATTTATTTTTATAAAAATCGATATGGGTGTCGTCTTCGAGGTTCCTCGTGGTGCCGATTACGAAAATGACACTCATTTTCAGATCAGTGATGGCGAATATTTATTTTTCTTAAAAATCAATATGGGTGTCATCTTCGAGGTTCCTCGGGGTGCAGATTACAAAAATAACATCCATTTTCAAATCCAAGATGGCGAACTTTTTTTTTTATATCGATATGGGTGTCGTCTTCGAGGTTTGTCGTGGTGTCGATTACGAAAATGACATCCAATACATATCTGCATGCAGGTCAAACTGAGAACCTCCTTTTTTGTAGACGGTTAAAAATTACTCTTAGTACGCAGGCGTAGCCGCGGGAAAAAGCGTTGAAACTTTGTATAAAGACTCTGTTTAAATACATTAATGGCGTATTTCAGCGTTTTTCTAAATTGCTCCCCTAAAGGGATGAAAAGGGGGTTCAAAGTTTGTACGGGGAGCGAATCTTTTTTGAAGTGAGAGATTTGAAACTTCGTAAATAGAATTTTTGTTTGAATACAACAGAACATATTTCAGCGTGTTTCTAAATTGCTCCCCTAAAGGGGTGAAAAGGGGGTTCCAAGTTTGTACGGGGAGCAAATATTTTGTGAAGTGAGAGATTTAAAACTTCGTATATAGACTTTCTGTTTAAACACAACAAAAAATTACTCGGCATTTTTCGAAATTACTCCCCTAAAGGTATGAAAAGGTGGTTCCATGTGGTGTTTGTACGGGGAGCACATCTTTTTTGAAGGGAGAGATTTAAAACTTCGTATATATTATAGACTCTGTTAAAATGCAACACCATATTACAGCGTTTTTTGAAATTTCTTCCCTAAAGGGGTAAAAAGGGGGTCTAAATTTGTACGGGAAGCAAATCTTTTTGAAATGAGAGATTTAAAACTTCGTATATGGACTCTGTTTAAATACAACAAAACACGATTCAGCATTTTTCGGAATTGCTCCCCTAAAGGGGTGAAAAAGGGGTTTCAAGTTTGTGCGGGGAGCAGTAATATGGGTATCATATTCGAGGTTCTTCGGGGTGCCGATTACGAAAATGGCATGTATTTTCAAATCCAAGATGGCGGACATTTATTTTTCTTATAAATCGATATGGTTGTCATCTTCGAGGTTCCTCGGGGTGCCAACTATGAAAATGACATTCATTTTCAAATCCAAGATGACGGAAATTAATTTATCTTAAAAAATTATATAGGTGTCGTCTTTATGGTTCCACGGGGTGCCGATTACGGAAATGACATCCATACGTATCTACATACATACATACAAACATACGGATCAAACTGAGAACCTCCGTTTTTGTAGACAGTTAAAAATTACTTTTATTACGTGGGCGAAGCCGCGGGTAAAAGCTAGTTATACATATAAACCTTCCCCTTGAGTCACTCTATCTACTAAAAAAAACCGTATCAAAATGCGTTGCGTAGTTTTAAAGATTTAAGCATACATAGGGATATAGGGACATAGGGACATAGGGACAGACAAAGCGACTTTGTTTTATACTATGTAGTGAAGATTATGAAAAGTGATAATTAGGTGAAGTGAACCCACGAGTTATTGCGACAGCGACACAAATGATATCTAGCATGACATATTAAATATTAGAGATGCGCCGAATATGGGTTTGACCGAATACGAACATTCGGCCGAATATTAGGTCCAGCTGTTGCCGAAGTGAATATTCGGCCGATTTATTCGGTCCAACGTAATTCCTTCATCTATTGTTGTAAAACAGACTGATTGAATGGTAAAATTTTTGTTCATTATCAAAAAGAAATATTGACAAAAAATAAGTTAAAAGTCAAAAAAAGTCAAAATCATTTATTTGTAAACATAGGTATAAGGCTGGTAAAAATAAACTTAAATTAGGTATCACTGTTTAGTTAAATCACTAATTGCGAGAGTTTTGTAATAATCGTCCAAAAAACGTAACTGATTTACCTATTAACAAATTCAAGAATTATGACAAGCGTAAACGCATATCGAAAGCATATTACAAACCTACATGAATGATAAAACACCGTGGGATTAATTGTGGCTGAAATATCATTAATAATTTATTATGGTATGACATTAAATATTAATGCCCATCTTAATAATTATGACATTGATATAATTCGATTCCGATTTTCGGTTGGACATTCAGATTTGATTCCAGTGTCTAGACTACTATTTTTATATATTTTTATTTAAAGTCTTGATGATCTTTATGTGAATTCATTAATCACTCTTTTGACATACCTACAGAAATTCAATTTTTTTTAAATAAATAAATATTTGTGGACAATCTTACACGAATCACCCTAGTCCCAAACTAAGCAAGGCTTGTACTAAGTGACGATATACATATTTATATAGATAAACAGATACTTAAATACATAGAAAACATCCAAGACTCAGGAACAAATATTCGTGTTCATCACACAAATAAATGCCCTGACCGGGATTCGAACCCTGCACCTACAGCTTCGAAAGCAGGGTCACTACCAACTATGCTAAAGCGGTCGTCAAAGTCGGTAAAGATTGTTAATTACATCAGTAAATGGCTCTGAATAATTAATTTCAAATAATATTATATAACTGACACTTCAAAAGTGCTTGTTGCTAGGCCTATTTCAATAGAGAATATTTTGACTTTGACTTAGATACGCGATTTTGGATCTGGTAGTAGCATAACTTGCTGCATAGTTGTATCTCGGGCGATTCCTGTCTCGCATGAACTGTGCCAATTAACATCAAAAACCCCCATCCAAAAACAAAATTGCACACAAACACAGTTTATTACAGGGACAACGGAGGTATTTATTCTCGAGTTTGCGAAAAAATCACCACTTGATATATTTTACTTTAAAAAAAAAAAAAAAATAAATAAATATTAGAGGACAATCTTACACAAATCGAACTAGCCCCACAGTAAGCTCAAGAAGGCTTGTGTTATGGGTACTAGACGACGATATATTTAATAGATATAAATACTTAAATACATAGAAAACATCCAAGACTCAGAAACAAATATTCATGCTCATCACACAAATATTTGCTCTGACTGGGATTCGAACCCAGGACCGTCAGCTTCACAGGCAGGTGCACTACCCACTAGGCTAAACCGGTCGTCAAACTCACTCACGTACTTTCATGATAATGATTTGAGACCAGTTCTTACACTCTATTTTTCAGTGACATACGTGATAAATTTACTTCTAACGCTTCAGTCCCTGATCATATTGAAGGTACGATTTTTTTCGACGCTCGCCTACTAAAATTCCATAGAAATCGCTACAGGTGACAATCCACCTCTTGACAATTCGCAAACATATTCCCAGAATCCCCCTGTTAGCTCGTTAACACCCTTCCAGTTCTTGATTGGTCGCCACTCGCCCCACCTCCCGCCAATCACAGCGAGTTTATACAACCCCTTCGAAGTTTTTTTTTAGTCAAAAGTTAGCTTCAGCGGGGAGCGCTTGTGTCTGACATCAAGGTGTTAGTGATATTGTGGGTTCAGACCTGTCTGTTTTTATGCCAACCGTGACGAAAAGTGCTTCAATTAACGGTGAGTAGAAAATATTGACATGTATTTAAAAAACAGAAACTAAACAGCTTAGCAGAGTAGTGACGTATTACTTTTTTCCCTAAATTAACGAATTAAAACTAAAACCAGTCGACGCAAACCCAGGCTTCGGTTTATTTTATTACCATGATGACTTCGAGTGTCATATTCGACTACGTTTTTCGAACTTATTTTAAGGCGTTGTCTCCCGGCGAGGATATAAACAATAGCATCTTTTGTAATAAGCCCTGCGATCCCAGGGACTGGTGGACGACGACGACAATTTACCTAAGCCGTATTAATATCTCTAGCGCTCATTTATTTAAATCATAAATCATTTATTTGTCCAACATAGGTTACAGGATCTTATTTTAATTATTAGAGTTTCACTATGTGGCGCCTTAAGGCATACAAATATTTAGAGCATGCATGTCACCAACTAGCAAATAAATAAATTACATGTTTCAAAAATCCTTATCATTTATTTTGTGGGTTATAATTCTGAAGCAACTTTCCGCATTTTGATAAGATTTTACTGTTTTATATTTCTTACGGTTTTATAGTTAGTCCAAAAATGAGAAAATTACCAGTTCCACTAGATACATCAGGAATTACGTATTCGATTTTATGGTTATTACCTTTCATGACTTGTGGGCTCACAACCATCAACTCGGTCCCACAAAACAGAACTTTGTGTCGCGGTAGGCCCCGGTGGCGACGGCGAGACAACGTGTAGTGGAATCAACTCCTGCTAGGAACGAAGTTCCACGTAGGTACATAACCCGCAGTACGCACGCTGGAAAACTTCCCCTCATACCGCACAAACTCGCCAAGTCAGGAAATCTTGCTCACGTCATGGATCGCAAAGTTTACAATCATCTCCCAAACCAAATAGTTGCCGCTCAAACTGCGTCGTTATTTAAGACGAAACTGAAAAAATGGCTTATCGAGCAGGCGTTTTATGATCATAAGGAGTTATTTTGTATTACGCGAGGATAAAGACTATGTATTTTTATAATAATGTATTTACAATACCATAGATACCTACATTACATTTAATGTATGATATATTAAGATGAATTGACATGTTATTCGATATTACCAATAAATACGATTATCATTATCAACTCAATGCTTTTCAAGACTGGTGGAAGACTGGTAGAGATCGAGACACGTAAAAGCAGAAGAGGTCTTTGAAGCAGTGGGACTGTTAGATCCTTAAATATATAAATAATCTATCATGAGTCACAGATACGATGGCAGAAAAAGCAGCTAAAAGATGGACGCGACGAGAATAATTCCTGATTGTTTATATATAGCGCGTCCGCTGATAGTAGCTTCCTGTAGATAGTGTTTTATTTAGTCGATGATGATTTTAACTTTCATGCAAACGATTAGTGCAATACGTATATACGTAATGATGTTGCATGCATCGTCCTACAGGTTACTGCATCTTGGCCGTTTCTTCTCAACCTTGGTAGTCACAACAGAAGTTGTCTACATAAACTTTGTTGCCGAAGAATTTAGAAATCCTACGGTATGATTACATAACGTTTCAAACGTACGCTAGATGGATTTAACTGTCAGAGCGCTTGTGGACCAGTGGCGCCCGCGCAACGCGTGCGATGCGATGTTAAGCAACATCGGGCCAGGTCAGTTCTTGGATGGGTGACCGCTTTGAATGGTAAGCCTTTGATCCCGGCTGTCTATGACAGCAGTCGTTAAGCCGAATTAGAGGTCTCCGGGCGGATTGAGAAGTTGCCCACTTACTTGACAAGGGGGGTCGAAGTTGCACCACGTCCGTAGGGAGTACCCGCCGCGACCTTACACGTGACCCCTGGGTGGTGCTATAAGTGTAACAAAACTGGCAACCATACTGTCTTCTCAAAGATCTCACGGTTTGAAATAATTGCCATACAATAAATAAAACTGTCATTTTATAGCAAAACATACAGACCCCCTCTGGTACTGATGTCAAGTTCTTAGAGTATAGGCTCCTCAGGTTTGTGCGCGGTACGACAACTTGTTGAAGACGGTAAAGCGCACGTAGTCGACTTTCTGAGGGTCCGTCTTATCGCATATAAGAAGATTGAGAACACCAGTGTCTTAACCAGGTTGATCTTTCATTACCGATTCCGATAAATGTACTTTTGGCTCCCATTTAGTTGCTATTTTATCACGTCTCTGGCGGGCCAGCATAGTACCATTTAAGTAGATTTAAGTCTGCACGAAAACCTGTATACAGTAGGACCTTGATAATCCGTACACAGGCTAATCCGAACGTCGCAGTAATCCGAACTGCCGAGTGACCCGTTTCTCCTCCGCCGTAACACCTGACTTCGTTTAAACCATCCGGTTTGTAATTCTTTCAAGGATACGAAATTACTCTATGCTGTACTGCACACCACTTGTTTTATGATAAGGTTCCTAATACATTTGAAATATGATATGGTTCCTACACCAAAACGTAAATACAAAATTTTGACCATTGCTGAGAAGTGTGCCATATTAGACAGCTTGAAAGATGGCGTGTCTGCTACTTCGCTTTCTCAAAAGTATGATATTGGAAAAGCTACAATTTCTGATCTGATGAAAAAGGAACAGAACATTAGGTAATTTCATTCCAATATACTATAATTCGAACGCTCCGTGAGTCCGAACAATAGTTGTTTCTTTGAAGTTCGGATTATCGAGGCCCTACTGTACTAATTGTATTATATGTGCAGGTAACCAGAACGCAATGGCATCAGACCAGGAGTCATGCTCCGACGAGGAGCCAGACAGTGAGATGCTGAGTGACGACTTGTGTCTGCCGGACAGCGACGATGACCGACAGAATCTGGCTATGCAGGTACATCTTCCTTTAATATATTACAGAAAGCTCAACGGATGGTGCTGGAGTAGCATGCGTTTATGCGCTAGGGTGTCTGCTTACCATCACGCAGGCCGTAAGGTTGTTTGCCACCTTTATTTTTATTTTGAACCTGACTGTGGCTTTAAATGGCTTTATAAGCCGGGCCCAATAACGCGATAGGAGTGCGTGGTTGGAGAGTCGCCTGGAGAAAATCCGGGGAAAACCTCCGACACGACCACGCGGGCGGTTTAAACACTGGAATACTGTAAGAGTTTGCGCTCCAGTGAGATTGGTTGAGCGGCTTCAACCAAATCTGAGGTGTGATTGGAATCGAGTTACTGGGAGTTTTGTAGCTGGTTCACTAAACCTAGCCTAGCTGAGAGTCCAGCAAGACACTCAGCTAGGCCCGACCTGGGTCGGACTGATTACCCGATATGCTGCGGTATGGGGACGAATAGGGTCATATGTGTCTGTGTTGTCGCGATCGCGCGATGGGCCTCTCCACCTTGTTTGCCTTCGTCATTGTATGAAAACTACAGGTTAAACTGGTAACACTGGTCAAATCATCATCATCAGCGTTATACCAGTATAGTTGCATTGTGAAGGACCGGGGTCGCTACCTAATCCCAAGATTTTGGCATACACACTAGTTTTTACGGATGTCACTGCCATCTGCCCTCTCAATTCAAAGGGGAAACTGGACCTTATTGGGCTTGTCATATGAGTGGAGAACTTGGCTGTTAAGTTCTCAACGAACGCCTCTAACTTGGCTTAAGGAGCTCCTCGCTCCCAATGACCTTCGATCTGTAACTATCCGTTTATACTTTTTCGCGTTTTTATGGCTTATCGTATTAAGAACAACGAGTTTTACCAAAATAGTATACACTTCAAAACTCACTGTCTTCGAGATAATGGCATCAAACTTTGGCAATTTTAGGCAAAAAAAACAGTTTTTTGGACGTAACTTTTGTGAAGATAGGTTAAAAATAAAAATCTCTCTTGCGTTGTTAGAGTTACATTTACATCTCTTGTATAGAAGCGCACAAACAACATACTTATATCAAAAATTGAGCTTATTTGGACTATGTTTGAAAAAATCAAAAAAAATAAGTAGTAAGTTTTTCAAAAATGTAGATAAAGGATTGAAGCACCGATAACCGTTTGTGCCGTAAATATATCTATAGTTTTGACGGAGCAGTATCAACTCAAAACACGTCAAAAATCGATGAATAGCGCGTGGAGTCCCTTAACGACTGTTGTCATAGACGGTTATTAGTCTACCGTTTCAGTGCTGCTAGTTTAGACCTATACAAATTGCAGCTTCGTGAAAACTGGCCCTTACACTTAAGTTTTCAATTCAATCGAAAATAGTTAATATAGATCGCTTAATCCATGAAAAAAATCAAATTGGATACTACTAGTAGTACGCGATGAGATAGAGTGGTTTGCGTTCTTGTGTGTTAACTCATTTACCACTCATGAAGAGGCGAGGTTGCTTGCAGTTCCCGGAGATTCTATTTATAAAAAAATGTAGACTATGGCTTAATACAACTGTTTAAGCCAAACTTCTGCCCCAGAATCTCCACGAGGACCTGCCGCCGCTAAACTCCTGTCTTCTCCGGCCTCCTCGGAAACTGTTCACCAACTGCCGCGAGCGCTGGCGGCAGCAGAACGTGAGCGGGGCGTTTGCGGAACTGCGAAGACTTGTGCCCACGCATCCGCCAGACAAGAAGCTGTCGAAAAATGAGATTCTGCGTATGGCTATCAGGTAAATCATCCAATTGTAGCCGACTGATGCGTAGCCCAAAATGAGGGTTATGTATTTGTCGTATGGCAATTATTTAACCTGAGATCTTTGAGAAGACAGAACGCTTGCCAGTTTAGCGCTGTAGGTGTCTGACACGTCAGCATAATGCTGAGCCAGTGTCCATTTCACTGCCGCGGGGACACACATGTTGTGGTTTGTTTTCTTCTGTTGTTTTTTTTTGTAATGTGTGTGTCTTCGGTGTCTGTGAATGAATGTTTCTTTCTTTCTTTCTTTAAGTATGCATATTATGATATCTCCGTTCCTATGTCCTTTCGTAACTACTCAACGGCTAAACCGAATTTGATAAATGACACGTCATTAGATTCGTCTCGATGTGCGAGTATCACTGGTTATATAAAATTATTGACTATTATAACTATATATAAAACTATTAAGAAAAAAAGTATGTTCCGGACATGTAAATGCGTTTTGTGCCTGTCACAGACTGCAGCGGTCTGCGGTAGCGGCCAGCTGTCACTATGACAATCAAGGCCGCGTGTGTCTGAATGATTGTTAGGATTGTCATAGTGTACAACTGGCCGCCTCCGCAGGCCGCTGCAGTGTGTGACACGTTTTAATGCAGGGGTATTTTTTTTTGTCTCAAGACCTGGTATGAAGATAAAGGGCGAAAATCTAAATAATCTATATGGTCGAAAACGGTTTTGAGTGAAAAATCATAGAACAATCCTTACCTATACTGAGTATTGTTATGGAACCCCAGAAAGCAGTTTGCTTATTTAAAAAAATCCTTTAATTTCACTTATCAGAAATAAAAACAATCGTTATAAGAGCCTGCTCGTTGCCAGCCCTTTAAAAAGACCTTTCTTCACGAATTTAATATGGTAAAATTTTGTTATCTATTTCCCGTTTCTCTTTGTTATTTATCTCTTCCTATTCTGATTATAGCATAATAATACCATCAAAACGCGACCTTACACACCCGAACATACATTCTAAGTGAAAAATAATAGGTTGTATCTCACTCAAGGAAGCAAAATGATATGTTTACGGCGATGTTCCCCGTCTGTCGCGCCTGTACAATAAACTGAGCAACAATTCAGACCATCAGCTGGACATACATCATGACAGTTTAAATCGATTTAAAGCGAAACTTCTGTCGATTATCGGTTGAAGTGCCTCAATAACCATAGCCATTCGTCATTAGAGTTTGGACCCTCTTGTTCCTAGTTTATTTTTAAGCATATTACGTACTATTAACTAATTATCATTATGTAGATGTTTTCTTAAGTTTTTCTAAAGTCGATGCTTCCTGTAATGCATGCTGTGTTCACCTGTAATTGGTGGCGCAATTAAATGTAAACCATGTACTTTTCTGTGTATAGTGCTAATGGCTGTTGTTGCCACTGTTGGTGATCCTAGATAATAAATAAATAAATAAATAAATGTTGGTGGTAAATTTTTGAGCGTAACAAGGGACGCAAGCATTTACGCCTAAGATGGAAATTATTTTGCTACCGTGTCATATTTACTGCTTTTCACACCTGCTATGTAGAAATGAGTCATTGTTGCCCTCAAATAAGGGAAGAAAATTACAACTTTGATGGCTTTGAGACAACAGTGACTCTTTTCTGAATAGCAAATGTGAAAACATTTTTTTTTCAATTTTAATCAGATACATCGGCCTGCTCTGCGAAGTCCTAGAATGGCAGAAGAACCACGGCCTCAATAAAGAGAACACGCTAGCCATCAAATGCGAGTCCCCCCTCAGCCCCCAATCCCGCCGCCTTCGCCTGAAGAGACCCTACTTCGAAGATGACGGTCCCCGACCCAAGGTCTTCGACGAAGCGAAGTATGGAAACGAAGAGAACGAGGAACGACGCCAACGCATCCTCACGTGCACTAAAACTGAGTTTATCTTCGGGAAGGACCATTTGCGTGTGCTGAGGAATCATTACTATTACCCGCCAAGATGGCGGCAGAACGTTCCGTTCAGGAATCTGACGGCTGATAAGAATGGAAATAACTTGCTGATGATCGCACCGCAGAATGGGAAGGACGATAAATGTAAGGAAAAGGATGATGGGAAGAGTGGGAAACTGCAATAAAAATCAAAAATCATTTTTTTTATAACGTGTACACAAGATGGTGTCGAATCCTCCTTTTAAGTATGACACTTGTGTTAGGAGGCATTCGCTCTTTCATACAGCGATGTAACGCGGTTAAAAATAAATGTTAACTAATATAAGTTACAAAAACTATTTAAAAGAAACTAAGAACTAAACAATCTCATTTGGTGAGGGAGAAGACACTCGGTAGCGTGTCAAAACCAAGCTTCTCTTAAGAGGCCTTATAAGTTTAAAAATGTTATTATTTCAAATTATGGCAAAAGTATTGATAACCAGTAAATTGATTAGAGGATACGATGATTTAATTAAAGCTTTAGATAGTAACATAGCCATTTTTTTTACAGTGTGTAATAGATGTGTGTGCAATAGAGCGGATGCGTAGTTAGCGTGGGTTGCACCCGGACAATCTTGGAATCGCCCCTAGTATGTGGTCATGCAGTGTGTCACCCATGGTGGGAATCGTGTATTGTCACCGTATGACCAGTATCTCACCCATGGCAAATTGCAGCCGTCCGTTATATGGGCCATTGTACATTTTCATGTAAATAATTTTCAGACACTTTTTTATAATACAGATTTTGGAATACTTGGACCTGTGTTCAAATTTTTGTATTGTTATTTAGAAAGAGGTTTAATTGCAGTATCACTTCCGATAGTTTTGGTAATTAACGAACCACAGCTAATATCCATAAATCAGTGGCCCTTGGATGTCTTACGATTTGTATGAAAAAATGGTTTTTACCACTGTGTTACCCACCTTTTACAGCAATATGTTAATATTTAAGTATTTTTATCTACAAAATCGTTTTATTAGGTTCAGGTACTATTTCGAAATCCTATTTTTGTACACTAATTCAATGCGTATCATATTTTTCTTTGTAATAGAAAACTGGTCATGAAAAAGTAAAATGATCCATATATGCAACTGCAATAGAAGCCAATTGTCATACACCCGGAGGATACAAATACAAATACAAATACAAACATTTATTCTGCAAATAGGCCACAAGGGCACTTTTACATGTCAAAATATTAATTTACAATTTAAGAAAGTCTGACTATAATAAGTAATACATTTTTCATGTCAAAATATTAATTTACAGTTCAAGAAGGAATAATAATTTCGAGTTTAACAATTATAACAAAATTAATGTCATACAGTGAAGATAAACTTGCAAAGTTATCTATTACAAATATTAAGTTAGAGATGTATAAGGTCTCAAGATTAAACAAGGAGTGAAATTAATATATTATCCCAGAGATGTATATGGTCTCTGAGCGTCAAAATTAAAATTAATTTAATATTGTTAGAGATGTATATGGTCTCTAAGTCACTGATAATAAAAACGAATCCACAACAGGATGATGTCTCTCGTCAATCCCCTATGAAAAGACACTAGTATTAACGTAGTCACTATGTCCTAGCAAGCATGAACAGACCGGACTCCACATAGCGTGATAGACGACAAGATAATGCATCTCTCACTTTCTGATACCACTCAATAGAAAGTGACAGATGCTTTATCTTGTATATCACCGGAACATCTTCATAAATGGTCGCGTAATATTAGTAGGATTATACCTATTTACGTTAAAGATGTTTTGACTTCATAAACCGGGAGTTTTTTTCATTGCTGTGATCTGTGTGGGGAGAGCGATTAGTTTTGAATATCAGTACATAACTGTTACCTCAATACAATATTGTCCATTACTAAACTAGAATATTATGGCATGTATGTTACTATAAGAATAGTAGCTTCGGTGTCTACTTACCAGCAGGAAGGTCATAACACTTGTTTGCCACCGTCATAGCTGCAGGCTAGATGCCACAACTAGCTGCAGGCTAGATGCCACAACTAGCTGCAGGCTAGATGCAGCAACAAGCTGCGGGCTAGATGCCGCAATTGCTGCAGGCTAGATGCCACAACTAGCTGCAGGCTAGATGCCACAACTAGCTGCAGGCTAAATGTCGCACTAGCTGCGGGCTAGATGCCGCAATTGCTGCAGGCTAGATGCGCGTGCTGGCTAGATGCCGCAACTAGATGCAGGCTAAATGCCGTAACTAGTTGCGGGCTAGATGGCGGCTGGTGGGAAATGTCAGTCACCTGGTTGGTAGCGCGGCTTGTAGTGTGGCGTGTAACCTGTGGGTACGTAGACGAGTCTGCCTCACTCACAAACGGTAAACAAATATTTAACCTTTTAGTATGTCACATACTGTATGTCGTTTTAATGCCCTCAAATTATTGAATTTGTAAATTAATAACTATATCTAGGTATTCGATGTGTCGATATTAATATTATTACTCAGCCAAGATGATCGATCATATAACATATCATACCTAATCAAAACATTAATATTATAAGGTATCTCGTTAGTAATGTCTAATTGTCTATGTACACTTATGTTTTATGATGATAAATGATTGTTTAGTAACTTAACTAAAGAAATAGTATTGCATTTTGTGCGTCACTGCGTGCAAATTAGTTTAAAGTTAATTTATTGTAATTTATAACGGTCAATAAAATATATTCAATGAAATAATCGTAAGTAGCTTGTTTTTTTTTTAATTTCCCTTTAAAAGTGTTCTTTTTTTAATTTGGCTTTATAGGCCAGGCCCAATAAATCGATAGGAGCGCGCGGTTGGAGAGTAGCCTGGGGAAAATCCAGGGGAAAACTTCCGACGACGACGCGTGTGGTTTGGAACACTGGAATACTCTAAAAGTTTGCGCTCCAGTGAGATTGGTTGAGCGGTTTCAACCGAATCTGAGATGTGAGTGGAATCGAGCTATGCGAATGGAATCGAGCTAAATCGTTGCGCTCTAGTGAAATTTGAAAGATATGACTAATCATTAATTAGGTAATCATTAAACGTAATATCATAACAATAACATTGGCCAGGGTAATTGGGTAGGGTAAGGCAATGGCCTTCGTGGGATGAAGAGGGTAGCAAATGCATACGTCTTGCTGTACTTAACATAATAAATACATACATAGTACTCACACTTTAGTCTTGTAACCAAGTTTATAGATCAGAGTGGATTAGTAACTTAGTATTTCGTTTATATAGTAGGTATAACAGAAAATGTTTTTAAAGTGAGCGCACTATTCGCCTACAAACTGACCTCAGTTTGGCGAAACTATTTGTATACCTACCACATAAGTTTATTTTGAATAAAATAAAATAAAAAAATAATAAAAATATGGCACGGATATTCGACTTCGTGTTCTGATAACTGGTGACATGGCTATTTCTTGTGTAATGCCATGAATGATGTCAGAAAATTTGCCCTGATATAAATATTAGAAAATTAGTTAAATATTCCTTAAACCGGGGTTATTTTCTAACTGAAGGGCGACTTAAAAAAAATGTTTTTTATGCCACGTTTTAATTTTTATTTGGTTTATCTGGGGTCAGTCTTATACTTCGTATATTTTCTATTTACTGAACTGAATCAAACTAGACGTACTAGTTACAAAAAAACTAAATCAAAATAGATTATTTTTCACATTGTTCGAATTACATTTTTAGAAGTATAGGTTTATAAGGACATGGAAAAATCCGTGTGAGCACAGCGCTAAGCTGGTTTTAAGCCCACCCGTAGTCAGTGAATGCCGTACTTAGTGATGATTGTATACGTAAGTGTTTTAAATCTATCAAAGTGGCCCCGATTTTTCCTAGTCACCCCAGTTTACACCTGAAATTCTCTAAATCTCGGCTAAACTACATTTGGGTCATACGTGGATTTAGGTTCGCGTCTTTTCTGTGGACATACCAAAAGTTAAGGGCTACAAAGCTTAATTTTGGATTAAACCAGTAACCCGCATAAACAGTGTCTCAGTTTCTATAAATCCCTGTAATAAAAACATAGCTAACATGGACATAAGCCGTTAACTATTGATCACAGGAGGGACGACTTTTGTTTTTTCAACTAAGTATGACCCGTTTTTCTTTGAAAGCAACCACAATCACATTCGACGGCACTGAATCGTTCAGGGACGTGATTCCAGTTGTCTTTAATGAGAGAAGGGAGATGTCTCTAGGCTATCACATTTCTTTCATGTCTGTCATACAGATAAAAATGGTGATATCCATGTGATATGCTTGGAGGTTACATTTTATTAAACGAGTTCCAATTAATACCATCATCCTCCTTGCGACGTCCTGGTTGTGCTCGAAGGACCCCGCGGGGTCCGCTTTGACATCCAATCTAACTAGTGGCTCTGTGATTGAAGAACCGATAACCGTTTGTGCCGTAAATATATCTATAGTTTTGACGGAGCACTATCAACTCAAAATACGTCAAAACTTGATGAATAGAGCGCGTGGAACCCCTTAATTTACAATTTAGGAAAGTCTGACTATAATAATACATTTTTCATGTCACAATCATCATCATCATTCAGCCGGAAGACATCCACTGCTGGATATAGGTCTCCCCCAAGGAGCGCCACAGCACACGGTCGCGAGCCACCCGCATCCAGCGACTCCCCGCTGCCTTGACCAAGTCATCAGTCCACCTAGTGGGAGGCCGTCCAACGCTCCGTCTTCCCGTGCGAGGCCGCCACTCGAGAACCTTTCTTCCCCAACGGTTATCGGTTCTACGAGCAATGTGGCCCGCCCACTGCCTCTTCAACAAGCAGATTCTCTGAGCTATGTCGGTAACCATGCCAAAATATTAATTTACAATTCAAGAAAGTCTGACTTAATACATTTTTCCTGTCAAAATATTAATTTACAGTTCAAGAAAGAATAATAATTTCGATATTACAAATATAAGAAAATTAATATCATACAGTGAAGACAAACTTGCAAAGTCATCTATTACAAATATTACAACATAACATGTAGAGCCAAGTTTCTAACTCAGGGCTAAAGGTGTAGAGTTTGAAGTTAGGGCGTATATTCAAACGCTACACATTAGTCAAAATACATGACTTGGCCGTTTCGTTACTACAAGAACTTATTGTATAGCAGAAAGATGCAGAAACGTAACGAACAATAAATGTTTCTCGTGACGCCCATGTATCGGTATCATCATCATCATCATCATCATTTCAGCCGAAAGACGTCCACTGCTGAACATAGGCCTCCCCCAAGGCTCGCCATTTAGACCGGTCCTGTGCCGTTCGTTTCCACCGGATTCCCGCGACCTTCACCAGGTCATCACTCCACCTTGTCGGAGGCCTACCGACAGCTCGTCTTCCGGTGCGTGGACGCCACTCAAGCAGTTTCTGGCCCCATCGACCGTCAGTCCTGCGAGAAATGTGCCCTGCCCACTGCCACTTAAGTCTCGCAATTTTGAAGGCTACGTCGGTGACCCCATTTCTGCAGATGTATCGGTAGCGTAATCAATTTTCAGACCTCTAGCATCAAAATTTGCGGAAATCAAAATTCCATCCCCTAGTTTAAGGGGTTGGGGGTAAAAGTTCCTAGTTTTAGATTTCTTTTATTGTTTGTATACTAATACTAGCGTTACATATCAAATTCTAGCTTACTAGGACTTCAGGAAGTACCCAATGAATTTTGTTGATCAATTGATCATCAGTGAGTGACGGTATCGGGCTTTCTTAGATATCAATAAAATATAAATAAATAAATAAATCTTTTATTTCAGACACATTAATCCATATCTTGTTAGTAGCAAGAAATAACTTAAAAACTAATGTTATTATTATAGGAAACAAAACAAAGAGAAACTTGTGGTCCTAGCCTACTTGACATATGTCAGTGTAGTCCTGACCCTCTCAATCCAATGCCACAATATATGACACTGGAATCTACCAGCAATGACTTTCAGAATGCTGTTTTGACTTTCCCTGACGCGACCCAACAGCGACGTTATTTTTTTTCGCATTATCGCATGAAAGAATATGAAATATAAAAGGTATGCCATTGAAACTTTATATGTTTAAGTCACCGACATAGCCTTCAAAATTGCGAGACTTAAGTGGCAGTGGGCAGGGCACATTGCTCGCAGGACTGACGGTCGATGGGGGCAGAAACTGCTTGAGTGGCATCCACGCACCGGAAGACGAGCTGTCGGTAGGCCTCCGACAAGGTGGAGTGATGACCTGGTGAAGGTCGCGGGAATCCGGTGGAAACGAACGGCAAAGGACCGGTCTGAATGGCGAGCCTTGGGGGAGGCCTATGTTCAGCAGTGGACGTCTTTCGGCTGAAATGATGATGATGATGATGATGTTTAAGTCCTCTATCGACTTCATATGACGTAAATTTTGTTTATCTGGTATAATCGAAACCTTGCGCTTCGCTCGGCTTGCATTGGCGGGGGCACTACTGTACCCACAGTGCTCCCGAATAGCGAAAATGGTCCTATGACTGTAAGGTCGTGTTTGGCTCGGCACAGCCGGGCAGTATGTTACAGTATTAAGTGGGGTGGGGCGCGTGCGTTCTGCTGATAAGGAGGGTGTGGGGTGCCTGTTGCAGCGGATTGTTCAAAGCAGTTAATATCTGGCTAATACCTCATGAAAGCCAAAAAAATGGTTGTTCTTCTCTACAGGTCGCATATCTCAATTGATTCTCGTGTGTGAGTAGATTACTAATGAAAAAAATATTTTTGGAAGACTTCTTTTGGAAGGAAACTTCTTCGTAAGCTTAAAGTCTGTGGAGTGAGAGGGAAAGCTTTTGATTGGATTGAGGATTACTTAAAAGATAGAATGAGATGTGTAGAAATTAACAGAATCACATATTCAAATAACAAAATTCTAAAAAATCGTTTCGGTCACAATTTAAACCAAATAAAAATGGAGTCCCCAAGGGAGTATACTTGGATCATTACTATTTCTCATATATATTAATGACTTATCAAAGCCGACAATACGTAAAACAGTCATGTTCGCCGATGACACGACTCTCATTGTAAAATGTAATGAAAACGCAATTTTTGAATTTGACATAAATAATAATTAATTGGATGAATAGCAATGTGAAGCAACAACTTACAAATTAATATGATTAAAACTAAATTAATTCAATTCGCGTCATATAATTCTAATAATATACCAATAAATATCAATTATAATAAATATAAGTAGACGAAGTAGATTATTTCAATTTCTTGGGAGTAACTGTTGATAAACACTTAAACAGCAAACCACACATTGAAAAAATATGTAATAAACGGGACGTCTTGGCGTTGCACTCAAAATACTCAGAGACACGGTGTCAATGGACGCTGCAGCTCCACTAACCGCATACCATGGTTATGTCTCGTCTGTACTTAACTATGGATTAATACTTTGGGGTAGCTCAGTGGATATGGACAGGGTTTTTAAAATCCAGAAGAAATGTGTCAGGGTCATCAGCAAAGCACGATGGGACGATAGTTGCGTCCCACTCTTCAAAAAATTATAAATCCTTCCCTTGCCTTGTCTGTATATTAGAGAAATATGTACTTTTTTTAGAGCACACCAGTCACATTTTAGAATGCGAGGAGAAGTCATACACAGACAGGCAAGAACAAATAATCATGAACCTGTTATACCAGCCTCGAGGTCGTAAAATGGTATATAGGAAGAATATTACTCAAATTATCTACACCTTTACACCGAACTGGTTTCATGACTCGCTCCTTCGCCGTACAGGCAAGTCGTCTCTGGAATTCACTCCCTCTTAACATCAGACAAGCCCAAGCAAGTTTGCTTTCAAGCGGATGCTGCGTAAGCACCTGCTTAAACAAGAATTCGTATAAAATCCATCATCATAATCATAGTATGTATTGAATATGTAGTAGTATATCTAATCCTGTATGTATGTATCTTGTATACCTGTTTATATGTTTTATTAGATATTCTGATATACATTTTCATACTCTTTGACTTTTTTTTCTTTTCTTTGCACCTTTTATAAAATATCTGTTTAGCCCAATGGTTGGCTGGTAGAGAATGCCATTTGGCATTAAGCCCGCCATTTGTACAATTTGTGTATTTTGTGCAATAAAGTTTAAATAAATAATAAATAAATAAATATTTTTGATGTGTTGTCATTTACAACCAACCTCCAGAGGCATAGATGTTCGAGGGTAACGTATTTTAAACGTAACTTCACATACTGGCTCCTACTTTTACAGCGTAAGAGCTTACTTAGGGTCGGTTGCACCAACATACGATCACAGGCCGGTCATCGTCAAATATGGCGCCGGCAGCTGTCATCCCATAGAAACTTGTCAAACTTTCCATACAATCAGATTTTAACGAACACCGCTTACGATTACAGACGGTTTGGTGTAACCCACCCTTAGAGTACACTTAATTAAAGTTATGTAATTTCCGGTAGCTGTTTCGTCCCTATTTAAAATGTATATTAATTTATTTTTCACTGAATTTTTAACTTATTAATTGTTATTGTATTATTCCAAATTATTCATGATTGACATTTTCATTTTTTTAATTGTAATTTAATAATTCATATAGACAATTTGACATGTACATTTTTTATTTTTAGATAATTTGCACGCCTGCTTGCAGGCTAGATACACTGTATCATATAATTTTACTAGCGACCCGCCCCGGCTTCGCACGGGTGCACTATTTAATGGATGTTATTATACATATAAACCTTCCTCTTCAATCACTCTATCTATTAAAAAAACCGCATCAAAATCCGTTGCGTAGTTTTAAAGATTTAAGCATACATAGGGATAAAGGGACAGAGTCAGCGACTTTGTTTTATACTTTGTAGTGAAGTAACATCTTTGTATATCTAAGGACATAAACAATTCTGATTTCTGATTACTGATTTCTGAAAAAAAAAATGAATAACCTTAAACCTACCTGAACCTAATTACCTGATTAATTACCTTATACATATAAAAGTGACTCTGTGGAATATTTAATTTTAGACCCTTGCTGGGTTTTACTGTGGTTTTACCTACCATATTGACATTATTATATTTATTCCATACAAATTGGATGGCTCGTGGCTTATCATTCATCTAACTAAGGCGTTGCCACGTGCCATCACGGCGCGATAGGGTAAATCTCCCTGGCATAGACACATTGTATGATAGACAAGTTTTAATTGAAGACTTATCTCGCTTTCGCTATCTTAAATAAATACATAATAAATAAATATTTTTGGACAATCTTACACAAATCAACCTAGACCCAAACTAAGCAAAGCTTGTAGTATGGGTAACAAGTGACGATATACATAATATAAGATTTCAAGCTTACATGGTCATTTACATTAGAATTACGATTTGAAATGGGATATTTACCATGTAATATTTGTATTTGTGACATGTATATTTGTATTTGTGAGTTCCCGATATGCGCTTGCAACAGTGCCGAAATATCGGGAACTCAAAAATACAAATATACATGGTAAATATCCCGTTTCAAATCGTAATTCTGACGATATACATACTTATATAGATAAATAGATACTTAAATACATAGAAAACATCCTACACTCAGGAACAAATATTCGTGTTCATCACACAAATACATGCACTGACCGGTATTCGAACCCGGGACCTCCAGCTTCGAAGGCAGGGTCACTATCAACTAGGCTAAAGCGGTCTTCATCGAAAAGTCACAGTATGTAAGCAATTTATTGTACATAATAACAGGTAAAAACAATATACATGTCACATAAGATTAGAGTACAAAGGCGAACTTATCCCTATGAGGGATATCTTCCAGCTAATCTTTGAGGGATTGAGTGTCACAGTTCATTATCAAATGATATTTATTACATACGTTTTTGAAAAACCGAGATTTAGCGTAGGAACTAGATTTATAAAAAGTACTGCTGTCTGACCTTCCTACCCATGGAGAAAACTAGATCTAGATTAAACTGGTTCAACTATGTATTGCTTCACCGAACACCACTGTTAAATAATTTTAAACAAATAATGTTTCATTCATACATGTTTCTTGAAAAACCCAGTGGTACAGTCGCCATCAAATATATTTGTAGTCTTCAGGGTGATGAAAAATATCTGAAAGTACACTTAAAGGAACAATGGATTTGTTTACTAAAGCCGCAAAACAACAAAATGATCGGATTGTAAAAAGTCGTTACAACCACCTAGAAAGTTCAATGGGTTATCGACTATCTCCGTAAGCAATAGGATTACAAGATTTACAAGTCTATGGGTACTCACTTAGAAGCAATAGGGTTACAAGTCTGCGGGTACTCCCTTAGCTTGGTTGTTGATAGCACCAGAAATTAAAGTCAGCAGTCCACAACACAATAGTTTATTAAGCAGAAGCACGGAATGAACATAGAAGTTGAAAGAAATACAAGTAGAAAGGAACAAATCACTAATTAAAAAATGGCGGTCCAGATGCGGTTAATACAAATACAAATACATTTATTTTTGCTTAAAATGTGGTACAGAAGATATTATAGAGTTCAAGTTTCACACATTTTGCCAGCAGCTGGCATGAAAAATAATAATCATTATTACAAACTTAATGATACAATTGGATAACAATAAAATGATGAGATTAAAGTCAAATAATAATATTACACAATGTCATTAGAAACCTAAGAATACACAATTGCCAATTAGATAATAATAATGATGAGATTTCTTTCTATCTGTACCCTTCTCAGTGTGATCAGGTTAACGCCAGAGCTGTATTGGGCCCTACAATTCAGAATGCGTCTAACGTCACATTTCTATTAAAGCTATTTAAACTTTTGGCAAAGGTCCTAGAATTGATGATCCGGTAAATATCTATACTCTTCACAAGGGAAGAGTCACAAGGGACAGAGCTCAATGGCGAGAGTTGGAGGAGGCCTTTGCCAAAAGGCAAACAGACAAGGGACATTTTATAAGTTAAGAGACAGTTTTAAAGTGAAAGTGAAGTGTTCTAGTTATTAGTTTAAAGACAATGCTTAGTTTATAACATCAAAGATTTGCATGATATTAGTTATTGTTTTATATTTTACTTTAGGTCTCAGTAATAAAGGCTTTATATTATATATATATTAAATATCTATACATATATTTTTTATGATAATGAGGTAGCAAAACCGCACAATAGGACAACGAAATGGACACAAGCAAAACCCAACTACTATAAAATTGTTAATTATCTAAGAAGTATGTTTATCTTTTAAGACGGATGATAATGAGGTAGCAAAACCGCACAATAGGACAATGTATTGGACAAGAATAGAAACTAACGACTATGTCTAATGGCGAATCTACGAACCGGGATTCGAACCCGTGACTTCCTGATTATAACAGTCACATTTATTCGGCATATTTGGCATGTTTTTGAATGTTCGGTATTCTGCCGAATTATTCGGTTCAGCTGCCGAATATTTACCGAACAATTTTGAGCGGGTTTTGTTACAAGCTACAAGATATTATAGTTACTGCTTCATGAAATTAACACTGGACCCATTATTAACAGTTATTTAACTTATAATTGACAATATTTCGCTTTGATAATGAACAAAAATTTTACTATTCAATTAGTCTGTTTTACAACAATAGATGAAAGAATTACGTTGAACCTAATAATTCGGCCGAATATTCGGTTCGGCAACAGCTGGACCTAATATTCGGCCGAATGTTCGTATTCGATCAAACCCATATTCGGCGCATCTCTACTAACGTTTGTTACTGCTCAGCTACAGTGGTTCAAACCGACGAATCTAATAAAACTGTAGTCATCTATTCGCCCTCACCAGTTGCGGTATCAGTGTTAGTCCACTCGGGGGTAAATTGATTGTTATTGCCCTTTAAATAGGGCTCGTGACGCGTCGGGGTGAGAAAAATGATTTTATTGCGCACTTTATCGCACATCTTTGTGAAAGAGGGCGTTCATTACAGATTAAGTGACCTGGAAGCTAATTGCACTTCTAAAGTAAAATTAAATACCTATCAATATATTCCGAAAATTACAAATTTAATTATAATACTAAACTAATTTATTTAACCAGGGACCGATACCGGTATTTTTGAAAAACCCTGAATTAACCTAATATTTTGGATTATTTTTTGTTCTTTATTTACGTAGGGCTGAATCATGTATGTAGGTAACAACGTCGCATTATTAGATTATCCCATTAAAAACGAAATAATGAACCGGTGCCCATAATAATACCGGTATTTTTCTATGGAGAAAATACCGGTATCCGATCCCTGTATTTAACACGACAAAAGTTGTACAAACCTTATCCACAACGCAGGCTTCATCAATTTCACCGACAACAAGCATCAGCAACAGGCTTCGTCAAGCAATGCATCCATTGCATAGACTATATAGATCCACAACAGATTTCGTCAACCTTATACTGAATTAAAATAAACTAAATCAAACCCCACTCTGATACTCACCCGGACCAAACGTGCCAAAGATACTGGCGGCATTACCTCGCTGAATGGCTAGCGAAATTTGTTGGACCAGGTAAGAACCAGAGCGAGGGTCGCAGCCCCTATCCCTCAAGCGCCGCCCTATGTCCCTAATAAAATTCGTAGCTTCGGCACACCAAGGCCCAGCCGTCTCTACAGCAACCGGGACGAAGTCATACACCGGCTCGAGGTTTCCGTATTTGCCGTGTTTAAACCTGGCCGCACTCTCAGCCGCTGCACCTGCTTTGTTAATAGTGTGAGAAAGATGCGTGGGAGCGAAAGTACTCACACATGTGGCATCCCACAGCAAATTTTCCCTACGGCACCAGTGTGAGACAGTACTAAACTTGACAATATTCAACAATTCTTTTGTCGATATTTTTTTTGCTTGCTGCTAAAATTTTTACACAGACGTAAATTTATTATTTTTTCCCTTTTGGAATAACCCGAAGTTCACCATATAATATTATAAAATAGCAATAGTAAGGGAGGGCGAATATTCAGCGTTTTTATGGCAGTTATTTTACTTCATTGTCGTTCCATTAAATATTGTTAAAGGAGACGATGATCTGAGTAAACTTTTATTTTTTATTTTTGTATACAAACGCCTTAAGGGAGGCGTGCAGCGACAAAAGACAAAAATGGGAGAGGTGCCTAAATTTTTAAATTTTTCCTTTATTCTAAATTTGAGTAAACTTTTGTTAAAAGCGTAAACCAATGTCGGGTTCGAGTCTTATTTGATTACTGTTTTCGCCGGTTTATCTTAACTTTGAGTAGATAATCCTGAGTCGACAATGACTTTAGAAACGAGCGTTTCATACGCTCGGAGAATCGCCCGGGAGTCGAATGATCCGTATTAAGAATGCCGAAATAGAACAACTGTTGGTAGCCGAACCAAAGATTATAGGTGAAACCAAAGCACATAGTCTTCGCTGGCTTGGCCACCTCGAGAGGATGGCAGAAAATCGACAGGCGAAGAGAGCGTATATGGTATATTTATCTCACAATATACAATATCACTTAATTAATTTTATATTACCACTGCTACCGTAAACTACAAATTTAGAAATAAAGGAAAAATTAAAACAAATATTTTTTATTAATTTAATTTAATTTATTTCTAAATTTGTAATATCACTTAACTTACACATAGTCAATTTTTAAGGAACTGAACTGTGATCGTCAGTTATATGACATTTTCAATTTACATTAAAATTATCAATATTTTACAAGCGTGTAATATGTCAACAAGTTAAAAAATAAGCAAAGGTCCAAGATTAAGATGTCATCAAGTTAAAATTAAGATTACCATTCACCATCTCTAGGTCGTCTTTAATCCTAAGACTTAATACAAGCAACTAAACAATTCAGATGTCATATAAAATACAATACAATTTAATGAATTTGTGGGAAATGTCCACTATGACGAGAATGAGAGACGGATGTTAGTATTTACATTATATTTACACTTTGAACATATTATTATTTTACAATACACAAATCACAAGAGGAGCCATGTACATTGCTTGGCATCACATCAGAAGAAGAACAAAAACAGTACGCATGCGCGATACCATAACATCATAGAGTATTAACATATTTACAAAAAAGGTTGTCGCCACAAATTCAACCAGTAATGACATAAAAATTCCAACTCTTGCCAATGCCTACTTTAAACACAATCTTTTTATTGGCAAATTCCTTTTATTCCGTAAATGACATGAAAATGAAATTAGTTTGACATTGTTTTTAAGTTATAGTTTTATTTCATTTTTATATTAGTATATTGTGACTAATGGTTATTTTAGCTTTTGAGATTGCATTATTGACTCGAAATTTTATTTTTATAGATTATTTGGCCTTAGTATGATTACTATTTCAGTACTTTGAGAAATTTTGTATAATATTTTTTTTCACATATCATAAATTATTTGAAGAACATAATATAAAGTCGTATATATTGACTTAGGATAATTTACATTGTATTTTTATACTATGAAATAAATAAATCTAAACTAATCCAATAAAAAGTTTCTTTACTCAAATATTTTTCATTTGACGCTTCTGTTTTTAGTGCTTTTGGTATGCGCTCAGAAAATGTCAGACGAATGACACGTGGGTTTTTACCTGCATACTTAGGCCGACCAACCGGACGACGTCCTGTGGGTCGCCCCAAGTAACGCTGGAAGGATTTGGTGGAAACGGACCTGCATGAGTTCTGAGCCAGTGCAAGCTGGCGAGAAATGCGCAGGAGCGAGCAAAGTGGCGTGCTCTTGCGTCGGAGGCCAAGACTCACTTTGTGTCGTCGTGCCAGTCCAGTTAGTTAGTTTTTAGGAATAGTAAAGTGATAGGTTGTTATAGCAAGTGCTGGGAGCCATAAAAATGAGAAAACTTAAACATTATCAAGAAAATTTTTATTGTTTCTCATCTGAATAGCTCCCAAAGCTGTTAAAGACCAATGAAAATCAGAACCCATCAAAAAATAGCGTATATAATCTATACATAAAGCCATTTCGACAGGAAACTATTGAATTAGCGTTTATGTGTGGCTAATATTGTTAATTGTGTCTAAGTATATTGAAAAATATGCAAGTCTTCAAATAGCAATCATATAACATTCTTTATTACTATATAAAAACTTTCTATCATTTTCGTATTTCTTCTCGAGATTTGCTCTTGTTAAACTCTCTAAAAGCCTTCACAGATGTGAACAAATCAGTCGCAAGTATTGCAGGCTCCTCTAACGCTATAAAATGGCCGCCTCGTTGCAGGACACTGACATTGAGGAGGTTCGGAAACTTGCACCTTAAAGCCGTAGGAGTCTGATATAATATCTCGTGTTTAGCTTGAAGTACCCATGTTGGAACTGGAGTCGGTTGTCTGGAAATAAAAAGGAGTTCAATTAGTTTAGTCATCATCATCATTTCAGCCGAAAGACGTCCACTGCTGAACATAGGCCTCCCCAAGGCTCGCCATTTAGACCGGTCCTGTGCCGTTCGTTTCCACCGGATTCCCGCGATCTTCACCAGGTCATCACTCCACCTTGTCGGAGGCCTACCGACAGCTCGTCTTCCGGTGCGTGGACGCCACTCAAGCAGTTTCTGGCCCCATCGACCGTCAGTCCTGCGAGCAATGTGCCCTGCCCACTGCCACTTAAGTCTCGCAATTTTGAAGGCTTGGTGAAAGTTAGGTTTAGTGTCCGATCGAAACATGTTTTTTTGCCGAAACCGAAGATTCGGCGTTGACTCTAGTTTCCGCCGAAACCGAAACTTTTGTAGATGTATTAAAATTGTGTCAGCCAAGTTCGAAAAGCAAGTGATTATGTATATAAAATACTTAGCTACAATATGATAAGTATTGTTGGCGGAGTCGAGCGACCTACGTCATTGCCGGCTGTGCCGATGTTAGGCGAACGCGATCCGAAAGTACAATGTTGAAAGTTTCTGCGCGGCCGAAACGTTCGGCAGTATTTTGGCCGAAACCGAACCTTCGGCCGAAGCCGCCCGAAACCGAAACCCAAACTTCGGTCGGACACTAATTAGGTTGCTTCCGCCTACAAGCCATCAGGGGTGCGAAATCCAAAAACGATTACGATCCTCAGGAATGAGGGACGGATTGAAGAGAGAAAGATACATTACTAGTCGTCTAGAATATTGATATATATGATAATAAAATTTTTGGAAAAAACAGTGATAGGTCTATGATTATACTAAATTATATTGCATTTTTACCCATCGTGAAAAGCTGTAAACTACTCAAATTCCAAAGTTATCCGGTCAGTTAGACGGTCTTGCCTGATGGTGGGTATTTATTATAAAGGAAATGTTAAATGCTTACATATTCAATCTCCATCTTCTCCATATCTGGCTCAATCCATCAGCGTACAGCCTGGCCGCAGTACCTGCACCACCGACCCAGTACATCATAAGGTTATCCAGGAGCTGTTCTCGGGAGAACTTCTCTAGCAGACCGCCGTCGGGACGCTCCGTGTACTGGGGGTTGGTACCGGCAGAGAACTTCTCGAGAATGTAGGCCAAGAGACCGACAGGCGAGTCAGAAAGGACGATACCTGATTGTAAAAAGAGAGAGGTATTTTTTTATTTCGAGAACTCATTAAAAATGAGCGATCGTGGGCCAGCGACGCCCGCGTACCCCGTGCGGTATGCGAGTTTAAGCATCGTTGGCCCAGGTCAGTTCTTGAATGGGTGACCACTTTGAGTGGTTATTAATTGAGCGCGCCCGGGCTTTGGAAAGCTTGTTAAGCCGTTGATCCCGGCTGATGTCTAAGATAGCCAAGTTAGAGGCCTTCGGGCGGCTTGAGAACTTCTAACAGTCAAGTTGCCCAATCTCTTGACAAGGGGGGGTCGAAGTTGCATCACGTCCGTAGGGAGTACCCACCGTTACCCTATACGTCACCTCTGGGTGGTGCTAAAAGTGCAACAAAACTGGGAACCGTAGTGTCTTCTCAAGGATATCACGGTTCGAAATAATTGCTATACATTAAAAAATGAAAAAAAAAATCACTCAGTGAACATTTAAACAATTGGAAGGTCAGCTACTTGGAAATTCCAATAGTGCTATCCCTTTCACTCATATTATGTATAACACGCGAGTGAAAGTGATGGCACAATACGAAGTTCGGATTTCGATATTCGGAGTACAGGCTCAGTTTGCAGTCACTTTTGTTAAATCTAGCGGACCCATGATATCTATGAGCATGAGTCTATTGTTGGATATCTTACCAATAGTGTCCGGTTTTGTGGCCTGCATGTGGAAGTAGCCTCCTTCTCGTGCTAAGAATGGGACTGGGTTCATCCTTCCCACCAGATCCTTGTCTACCAGCCAGGAAGGAAACACGGCACCAAATGCTGTCAACGCTAGAGCGAACGGGTGCTGAAAATAATTTAATTAGTCATCATCATTATGATCATCATTTCAGCCGAAAGACGTCCACTGCTGAACATAGGCCTCCCCCAAGGCTCGCCATTTAGACCGGTCCTGTGCCGTTCGTTTCCACCGGATTCCCGCGACCTTCACCTGGTCATCACTCCACCTTGTCGGAGGCCTACCGACAGAATGTCTTCCGGTGCGTGGACGCCACTCAAGCAGTTTCTTCAATTTAATTAGTGATATTATGAAATCCCCATGGCGCCGCCATTTTCCAAAAAAATCCATAAACTGAATCGACAAGAAACACCATCACCATATCATTATCGAATTGGCTCACAATATCTCACGAGATTCGGTTGAGAAATGTGACCTGTAGAAGAGAACAGCTGGACATTCGGATAGACATATGATTTTTTCCCCAAGCTGAAATGGAGATGCTTCCCTTCGGTCAACAGAAAAACAATTACTGCTACTACTCCCTCGAAATGTTTTAATCCGATACGCGATTGCAATCTACCCGCCCCAGTCTACAGTAGTGACATTGACTATAGCTATTCTTTTTTATTATTTATATATATGTACCGTCTTTCGAGTGCGAAATTTTTATTTTAGTTCACTTCTCCTAATTATGGACTTTAGTTTAGTCTATAGTAGTAAAAAAAAATCAAACATTTATTCTGCAAATAGGCCAAAAGGGCACTTTTACATGTCGAAATAGTGGTACCTTCACTATGGGTATGTTGGTACTACCCTAGCACCGCTTCCCGACGCCGAATCGCCAGTCTGCAGCGATCTCCCCGCCCCAGTCTATAGTAGTGGTACCTTCACTATGGGTATGTTGGTACTGCCCTAGCATCGCTTCCCGACGCTGAGTCGCTAGTCTGCAGCGATCTCCCCGCCGCAGTCTATAGTAGTGGTACCTTCACTATGGGTATGTTGGTACTACAATAGCACCGCTTCCCGACGCCGAGTCGCTAGTCTGCAGCAATCTCCCCGCCCCAGTCTATAATAGTGGTACCCTCACTATAGGTATGTTGGTACTACCCTAGCACCGCTTCCCGACGCTGAGTCACTAGTCTGCAGCGATCTCCCCGCCCCAGTCTATAGTAGTGGTACCTTCACTATGGGTATGTTGGTACTACCCTAGCACCGCTTCCCGACGCCGAGTCGCTAGTCTGCAGCGATCTCCCCGCCGCAGTCTATAGTAGTGGTACCTTCACTATGGGTATGTTAGTCCTACTCTAGCACCGCTTCCCGACGCCGAGTCGCTAGTCTGCAGCGATCTCCCCGCCCCAGTCTATAGTAGTGGTACCTTCACTATGGGTATGTTGGTACTACCCTAGCAACGCTTCCCGAAGCCGAGTCGCTAGTCTGCAGCGATCTCCCCGCCGCAGTTTATAGTAGTGGTACCTTCACTATGGGTATGTTGGTACTACCCTAGCACCGCTTCCCGACGCCGAGTCGCTAGTCTGCAGCTATCTCCCCGTCCCAGTCTATAGTAGTGCTACCTTCACTATGGGTATGTTGGTCCTACTCTAGCATCGCTTCCCGATGCTGAGTCGCTAGTCTGCAGCGATCTCCCCGCCCCAGTCTATAGTAGTGGTACCTTCACTATGGGTATGTTGGTCCTATTCTAGCACTGCTTCCCGACGCCGAGTCGCTAGTCTGCAGCGATCTCTCCGCCCCAGTCTATAGTAGTGGTGCCTTCACTATGGGTTTTTGGTACTACCTTAGCAACGCTTCCCGACGCCGAGTCGCTAGTCTGCAGCGATCTCCCCGTCCCAGTCTATAGTAGTGGTACCTTAACTATGGGTAAGTTGGTGTGGTACCCCAGCACCGTCTCAGGATACAGAGTCGAGAGGTCGGTTGCGATCTCCGCGCCCCAGTCTCCAGCATGAACGTAGAACTGCTCGTGTCCAATACGCTGCATCAGTTTCCGTAGTATGATGGCGATCTGGGGCCCTCCAAGACCAGGGCGCACTGCTGCCTGAGAGGTGAAAAAAATTATGATTCATTTTATAAATTAGTGAAAAAGGGACGGCTCGATACGATGTTCGAATTTCGAATTTCGGAGTAGGCCCTCTGCACATTAATCATGTGGCAATGCTTCAGGTACGCCCTTAGAAATGCCCTCAGTGCCTTTACCATGAATTTAGACCTTACTCGCTAGCTGCGTAAAAAAATGTATGGGCAAAAGTACAGCACCTCTGGCGGTTACGCAATAGAACTAAGAATCCGTATACTAAATCGTTTAAGCGGTCGCTAGCGAGTACGGTCATGCAAACTCATGGTAAAGGCACAGGATGCCTTTGAAGCTGCCCCGCACCCTACGCGTTAGAGATGTTACATGTTATTTAAGTTCATTGCAATTTGAGGACTATACAAACTACAAAACTTGAGGTATGTCGCGACGTGAGGTTGTAAGAAAAATTCTGTTCACCGTATTATAGCTTGCTTATTAGTTTAGTTTAGTATTTCCAGCTTAGAAACGATTGGACTTGTGATGTCACCCGCTAGTGTTAAGTCCACTTTTAGAGTTTTTAGTAATAAGTTGCCTAAAAATTATAAAAGTTTTGTTTATTTGTTGTTTAGTTTATTTTATTCCTGTTTTTGGGGCACTCACTGAAAACCAGCGTCAGGGTTTCCGCGACAACATGCTGAGTGGGTGTCCTATTTAGCACATGAGATGTACAAGTTGTTTTACAATTAAATTGTATACTTTTTAATAATGTGTGCTAAATAAATACATTTCTATTCTATTCTAATCTATTCTATTCTAAAACACTTTTGGTCCTATTTATAACATAATCTGAATTGTTTTTGAAGAAACTAAAAATAATAAGAATACTATTATAAAAGCCCTTGCCAGACAGAGAATGAATGACTTTGGCAATGGTTATCCTGAACCAAAGGAATTCAGAGTACTCCCGCTGAACTCCATCATTCGGTTTGTGGAAATGCTGGAGAGCAGCTTGGAGTAGGCATAAAGGAGGGGGCAATTGCACAAAAGATCCCACTGGGTCGAAGTGCATCCGCAAGGGCCCTCATCTAAATAAGATAATACAGGATGACTGGTAATTCGACCTATTCCTTGAAAGGGGTTATACTAGAGCTAATTTGCAACAATTTAGGCCCCGTCAACCAGGGGTCGAAACTCGCTGGTTTCCGAGTTATTCGAGTTTTTAGTTTTTTTTTAAAAAATCCGCCTTGTAGCTTTAAATGGTGATTGTGACTAAAGTACTACCATTTGGATGACAATAAAACATTTTTCTGATAGCCTATGAATAAGACGATTACTTGAAATCAAAATTTGTGTCCCCTAACCCCTTTCAAGGAATAGGTCGAATTACCAGTCACCCTGTATAAGATAAGATTATAAAATCTATTAAAAATTTTAAAATGTAAATTTTGCTATTTAAGGTTTATTCTTGTCCCTTTATTTGAGGTTTCCGTATTCAACTGAGGGAAGACAAACAAATTTTAAGTCAAAGAGCAACAGGTTTAACTTTTTTTTGTTAAAGTTTAAAATCCACGTGGAAACCGGCACGTGCCTGAGAAATCTTAGCAATACCGAAATAATTTTGCCTTAAAATGTTTGGAAATCTTTGCTTTGCGTAATTTAGGTACAAAATTAAAAGGTTTTTGAGTTACGATGTTGTTTAGTTTCCCATACCAAACCACTTATTATTATATATATATTATACAGGGCGTCCCACGGCTATGCCACATATGGATGGAAAGTACCTTAAATATTGTAGATGGATCATTTTACTGAAAGAAGACATTATTTGATTTTAAAAACAATTTAAACTGCATTGCCAGATATTTAAATAATTTTATGGTTGAACCGGGAATCGAACCTGTTACACGTGATAAATTGATAAATTTTGTATTAAAAATGTGTAAATTCATGGTCTTCCTCCTATTTCTGACACTATGTTATTCAGCAAAAAATAATCCTTATGATGAAGCCTTTCGATCGGTATGATAAAGCTACAGGGTAATTATTTTTCTCGTGTAACGGGTTCGATTCCCGGTTCAACCATAAAATTATTTAAATATCTGTGAATGCAATTTAAATTGTTTTTTAAATTCAAATAATGTCTTCTTTCAGTAAAATGTTCCATCTACAATATTCAAAGTACTTTCCCTCCATGCGGCATAGCCGTGGGACGCCCTGTATTCCTTTTTCGTTGAAAACAAAAGAAAACGTTAGTTTTAATTACATTATTTAAAGTTTATTAGTACAAATGTGATTAAATTAAAACATGTCGTCTGTTCCCGCTTAAAATTATCTTAACTGTACTCGTACAGTGTGTCAAAAACTTATTTATGTACCTAATGAAACCTCATTTATTTAATGTATTTCATTAAAAAAACCGGTTAAGTGCGAGTCCGACTGGCGCACCGAGGTTTCCGTACACAGGTGTGTATTGGTTCCAAAGCTATTAATTTAGGAAAATCTATTTTTTTTTACATTTTCCTTCATAAATCGAAAATGACTCAAAGTAAAAAACGGCCAAGTGCGTGTCGGACCACGCACAATGAAGGGTTCCGTACCAACACCTACTAGTCCACATTTAAAAGCACTATCTAATACATTTAATCTAAAAAACTCATATCTTCATAGGGAACTCACGGCACTTACGACCTTTTGTTTGGGCAAGACAGTTTTTAAGCGAAAACTCAAAAACCGTAAATCTATATTGTTAACCAAAAATCTTTGAAAGTATTTACTAATGCACTCCACCTCGATTTTTTTCAGAATTATAAATTGTATAGTTTGGAAATTAGAGGGGGGGGACACTTTCTATGAATTTGACAGCTAATATTACACCAACGGTTGACTTAAATGGACAAGTTTTTAAGAAACCTCCATATCATTTTTAAAAGTCTATCCATTGATACCCCACACGACTATGTGCGTTAATTTTTTTTTTTCATCCACCGGTTACATGTATGGAGTGCCCCCCCTAATTTAATATTTTTTGTAATTTCACATCACTTTTATGTAGCGGTTCATAGAATACATCTTCCTACCAAATTTCATAATTGTAGTGCTTATAGTCTTCGAGTAAATCGGCTGTGACATACGGACGGACGGACGGACAGACATGACGAATCTATAAGGGTTCCGTTTTTGCCATTTTGTCTACGTCCCTTCGGGACTCATCAGCGTAAAAGGCTAGTTAGTGGAGAGTGCTCCAGAACTAGAAAGTACTATAAAAAAAAACTATTTCTTACATCAGAGAAACCAAAGCCAGGTAGACTGGGCGCTATGACTTCGAACTGGAAATCGCTTTTGGGATTTCGTATCAGCATTGGGATCAGCTCGTAGAACTCACGCACGGAACCCGGCCAGCCGTGGAGTGCGAGCAGAGGAACCGTCTGGACTCCTGGCATCACCTGGAGATAGTGAGGGTTATAAAAGTGCCATTATAAAAATAAAAAAATAAAAAAATCCTTTTCAGACCAAATGTTGACCCATACATTTATGTGACTCCAGAAGAATCGGCGCGTTACCGACCCTTTATTGACTTGTGGATTCGTTGTGCTGACAGCTAGAAACAAATGCAGGTTAAGTGGCTTGTAATTAGATTTCTTTATTTAAGAGAGGTAGGGCACAGCATGTCATCTTGCTCGAATTTGGAGCAGTCCAACTGTCGGCAACGCGCACGTGACTCCTTTGGAGTTGCGAGCGTCTATAGGCTTCGGTGGCCGCTTACCATCAGGTGGACCGTACGCTTGTTTGCCACCAGCGTTGTATAAAAAAAAATCTGTCACTACTCTTGGAAACCTCGTATCTCAGTAATGAAACGATGCTGATATACGACGAAATGTGACGGCACAGTGTAATGGCGCCGTAATCCTATTGTATGGAAAAACGAGTTTTTTTTTAACATGTGTCTAATACCCAATTCTATTGATATTCTATTGTTATTATTGCCTCATAACATTAAGTCCGCCCTTTGTATACTTACATTGTTTGTGTTTAAAAAAAATACATAATGTAACAATTCATTAATGGTATATTGTGTTCTCGTGAGGAACACTCCTAATAAAGATATGGACACCATATCTTTATTATCAGCTTATTATACGTCCCACTGACGGCCACACGCCTCCTCTTATAGATAAGTGGGAACGGCCAGTACACTCCATGCTACCGCAGCGCAGGTTCGGGTCTTCAAATACATCTTTGAATTTCTTCGCAGATATATCCAGATTCCTCACGAGGTTTTCCTCAACTTAAGTATATTTCGTACATAAGAGACGTTATCAGTTGAAAAACGCTCATCTATTTATACTATTTTCTGTATAAATTGACACGTATCTTGACGTTTTCTTCATGTTACTACCTAGACCAGGGCTATTAACGTTCGTTGTCATATTAAAACTATATTGGGAACAATGGGAACCTCAAGTTACTTGGAGCGGTCCATATTATATTAGTTAGTTACATCTTTTAGGCGTCATCAGTTAGTTCTATGAATGTACAGTCGCCATCAAATATATCTGTACTCTTCAGGGCGCTCAAAAATATCTGAACATGCACTTTAACGCCTTGACAATAGAGTCGCGTTCAGATATTTGTGAGCACCTTGTTTGCTCCGATATATCTGATGGCGACTGTACAAGATCATAGATGTAACTGCCACATTTGACATCTGTCAAGTTGATGTTTTTTTGTTTCGCGGCAGACCAAGGCACGATACTATTAATCCCTCCAAACGTGTCAAAAATAAGATTAAAAAAAAAATTCGTAAAACCGATACTTAATAAAAAAAACGGCAACAGTTTTGAACTCTATCATAAGTCTGCTATCAATAAAAAATATAATATGGAGCACACCAAAAAAACTTATATAAAGGTGTCCAATGAGGGCTATCGTTTTTGTGCTCACCAGTTGGCGCCACTGTCGCGTAAGGTCCAGCTGTCAAAAATTGTTACTGGTTATTATGTGCATAAGAACGAAGTTTGCATTTAAATCATATTTAATACCTTAAAACCGTACCGTAAAAATATCGTACATCCCGCATTGTAGCGCGGTCCCGTTTTGTTCGAAAAAAAGGAGGAAATAAGTTTCCGAAAGATAAAACTGTCTCTAAGCCCTGGCAGTCATTGACCCGTAACTAATATTTGCCATTATCAAGCTCAGGTATTGCAAAATACTGACCATATTGTTCTAATAGCAGCCACAAAGAGTAATATTTGACATTTCGGGGAACTCACGCTACACTAGCGCCTCTAGCGGCGAATTCATACGCGATAGCCCTAATTGTATCTCACGTAAAAATCGCGTGAAAATTGATGCATACTTGTTCACAAAGTATGTGACCTGCAGGTCGCAGTAAACGTTTTTGTTATATACCTATGAAAACCAATCTGTTAGGTAGTTATGTAAATTAGCTCGTAACGTATGATCAGTCATGTAAATAAAAATTGGCCAAGTGCCAGTCGGACTAGACCATGAAGATTCCGCTCCATATTCTCATGTTTTATGGTTACTGAACTACTTTGTAAAGAAATGTTTACAGATTTCTGAGTGTCCCTTTAGACTGGTTACATTCAAACAGTATTTTTATGCAATATCCGTTGTATCATATCATATCATATCATATCATTTATTTGCATTGATCACACATCGTCGTACATAATATACATGTCAAAAATAATAATATAGCTATATAAATTCACGCTGAGATTAATAAATTTCAATTTTAACACACCATTAATTAAGGTGTAGTAAATTGTTCCAATACGGTGAGGCAATGAACATGTATGTCTATCCCTGTAAAAATTCCGTAACCGAGTAAAAGGCCTTTTGGACCAAGAAACACTTGAGCTTATGTGCGAAACCAAGATCTGAGGTAGCATCTTTTATTTCCGTAGGTATCCTATTGAAAATACGTGGCCCTATAATGTTCAAAGAGTTGCTTGTCTTCGAAAGTCTATACCTAGGTATAATTAAGGCAGGCCTCCGCCTGGACGAGTCCCGCGCGGCGGTGGTGGCGGACTGGTATTTCTTGCGTCGCATTAATTTACTTACCTCAAATATAAAGAGGGAGGGAACCGTTATGATTCGAAGCCTTATAAAAAGTTCTCTCGCTGGTTCATCCGGCGGTACCCGGCACATAGACCGTATGAGCTTTTTTTGAATAATAAAGGGACGATCTCTATCTGCGGCCAGACCCCAAAGGTCGATTCCGTAAGAAAGGTGGGTGTGGAAATATGCGTAATACGCGGCTAGCAAGTTTCTTTGAGACAACGAACCCTTTAGCCTTGTAATGGCGTAAAATGCTGAGTTAAGCTTCGCACAAAGGGAATTTATGTGCTCATGCCATTGCAGTTTCTCGTCAAGAATGAAACCTACAAATCTTGCACTGGCCACGGTCTTAATATTTATATTATTTACGACCACAGAGGGTTTGGGAGTTCTTTTCGTAGCCAAGGAGAATTCAACAAAGTTCGTCTTTTCAATATTGAGTTGCATGCCATTTGCAGTGAACCATTGCAAAAGTCGCAGTATGACAGCCTCGACATTCGCGTGGAGCTCGTCGTCACTGTCTCCACTTACAACGGCACAGATGTCATCAGCATACATGACGAAGTCTGCGTACGAAGACGGGAATGGGAGATCATTCATGAGCAATGCAAAAATCGTATTTCCAACGTTAGATCCCTGCGGCACAGATCGATCACCGATCAGCCCTGGCTCCGACGCATCGCCGGCTATCTGCGTCGTCTGGAAACGGTTGCTGAGGAAGGAAACTATAAATTCAAGGGTTATCCCACGCACACCATAGTGCTCAAGCTTGGCCGCGATCAGGTTATGATCGACAAGATCAAAAGCACGAGATAAATCGAACATTATTGCGGCGACACGTCTCTTGCACTCCAGTTTACTCAGCACTACCTTCAACACCTCACGCGTAGCCTCCACCGTGGACCGACCGACTTGATAGGCATATTGCTGATGGCATAACGAACCATTCCTTCTAAGGAAAGTTTCCAGTCGATCACACACACCCATCTCAAACATTTTAGAGACAGCGGGGACCAGGGATATCGGGCGATAGTTCTTAAGTTCGTTCTTGCCGCCTTTACCCTTATACACAGGGGTTACTTTAATCCTTTTTAAGGTGTCAGGATATGAACCTGTGGACATAGAGATGTTGAACTGGTCACATAATAGGCGAAGGAACGCATGAGGCAGATCACGCAGCGCAGAAGTCGGGAACCCATTGATGTCCTTCGTGGCCTTTAGTTTAATTTTCTTTATAATCTTGACTAGCTCGAATACGGTGAAAGGTGCCATAAACATAGTGCTAAACACGGGAGAACTGGCAGCCCGCAACAGTCTCAAGGCCTCAGTTATGTCCGGCCTGAGCAGAGTATCCTGCACCACAGCCAGGTAGTGCCGATTGAGCGCGTCAGCCAGCTCACGACCGGAGCCGCCGGGCCCGCACACAGCGCGCCGCAGCACACCGAACTCATCCCCGGAATTCCTCCCCTTATTGGTCTCTAATTTAATTGTATTCCATAGCGCAATAGATTTGTTTTCGCTCGATTCAATATTTTTGTTTAAGTATAAACGTCTCGCTCTATTAAGCAAGCTATTGTGCTTGCATTTATACTCATTTATAAACTGCGTAAGATCTGCGTTAAAAGGATAAAACCGCTGATACATTCCAAGTAATAATAAGAATTCTTTGCTCCTTACAGTTTCATTAGTCTGCCATAGGGAATCTTTAGATCGCACTATAACAGACTTCATAGGACAATAGAACTTGAAATAGTTTATAAAAATATTATGTGTGTCGTCAAAGGTTTGTTGATTTGAACCCGATAGTTTAGACCAGTCAAACTGTCCAATTGATTCATGGAATTTTAACATATTAGACCTACTTGTAATTGTCTTTTTCACCCGACGCGTTACACTCAAAACTTTAGGCGTAGATATTGCGATACAAACACCACAATGATCACTAATTTTAAATTCTAATGGAAATGTTTTAGTGCGATCCAAAGGCAAGTCCGTTTTCCATCCATCCGTCCATTTATCCTTTGTATGTAATGTTGGATCCTGCTTGTCTCATTCACGGAAAAACGGTGCCTTTACCATGAGTTTACATGACCGTACTCGCTAGCGCCTGCGTAAGAATTTTATATGGGCAAAAGTACAGCGCCTCTGGCGGTTACGCAATAGAACTAAGAATCGGCATACTAAATCGTTTACGCAGTCGCTAGCGAGTACGGTCATGCAAACTCATGGTAAAGGCAGGTTTTGATTCCCTTTCGAGTGTTTGTCAAACCAGTCGTCTACCGGTCCCTGGATCCCAGGGCTCCTTACAAAAGGATGCTATTGTTTATGTTTTTCGCCGGGAGACGACGGCTTAATCTACATGTCCTGCTCTATCTTACATACTTTCACACCGGGTAGAGTCAGTCCGACTCAGGTCGGGCCTAGCTGAGGTTCTTGCTGGAATCTTCTCAGCTAGGCTAGGTTTAGTGAATCAGTGACAAAACTCCCAGTAGCTCGATTCCACTTACACCTTCGGTTGAAACCGCTCAACCAATCTCACTGGAGCGCAAACTCTTAGAGTATTCCAGTGTTCCAAACCACACGCGTGGTCGTGCCGGAGGTTTTCTCCTGGATTTTCCCCAGGCTACTCTCCAACCGCGCACTCCTATCGCGTTATTGGGCCCGGCCTATTAAGCCACAGTCCGGTTCAAAAAAAAATCTATCTTACAGCTTGCCGCTACCTACCTTGGGCGAAACTCTGATGAAATGCACATCCAAGCCCTGGATGTTGGTCTTGAATTGTGGAAACTGATTGAAAAACCGCTCTCTCTCCGTAAAGTTGTATTTCTCAGCCCAGAAATGCCTCCAATGGTCGAGCTCTTGACTGTTAAAGCCGTATTGGAAGGCAACGCCCTCTAGCGGTGGAGGGGGCGCACGGAAGTTGGTGAGACGGCGCTTTAGATCTGCAGTCATCTGGAAAATAACAGAGTCTAGAGGGGAGAGTTTAGAGTCTGGAGGGGTTGTTCCGAAGTGTTGTGTTCCTGGAGGTGAGCAAGGTTGCCAGAGCTCCCGAGGATGCACTGTGTTGAGAGCGAGGGACCTAAATGTGTTCCTTCTGCTGTCAACACAGTGCATCCCCAAATCTTATAAAGGGTCGGCGACGCGCACGTGACGCCTTTAGAGTTACGGGCTATTATAAAGGGTCGGCAACTTTGTTGTTGTGTTTGGAGTTGCAGGCGTCTATAGGCTGCGGTGGCTTACCGTCAGGTGGACCGTACGCTTCTTTGCCACCGGCGTTGTATAAAAAAAAACTTTGAAATCCGAACATCGTATCGTGCCGTCCATTTCAGTCATATAGTGAATAACACGAGAGTGAAAGGAACGGCACGACACGAGTTCGGATTTCGAAGTTCGGAGTACAGAGCTACCGCGCAAACTTTTCCCTCTCTGTCGCACTTGCAAGTTTGCACATAAGTGAGACAGAGAGGGAACTTCGTTTGTGGTTCGCGGTAGCCCCTCAGGGCCTGGCAAACATTTTCGACCGAGTGAAACGTAGCCGGACCTGTGGGGCTACCGCGAACCACAAACGAAGTTTTCCCTCTCTGTCTCACTTATGTGCAAACTTGCAAGTGCGACAGAGAGAGAAAACTTCGTTTGCTGTTCGCAGTAGCGCCCCTGTTCCGGATAAAATCGACTCTGGCACACCTCCGTTGTGTCCAGATACCCAATTGCGCTAGGAATTAAAGAGCACGTGCTAGCGAAATGCCATGATTAGCTATCAAACATCAGTTTTTTTATAATATCTAGTTATTTATTTATAACTTGAAACAAACAAAAAAACACAATTAAAATATAAAGTTAAATAATACATCACTAACCTAATTAAACTAACTAAACCTATAACTAAACTATAAAAAGAAGATGCCCCCCAAGTCCCCATCACTGGCTATAGTGCCCAGAAGGCTGGCAGCGTTTCCTCTTTGGATTGCTAGGCTAATCCCCTGGCCAAAATAGCTGCCAGCCCTCTGGTCACCCGACATTTCAACAAGGCGCTCCGCTATTATAATTCACCACATACTGCCTGTAAACCATATATAATTGTCAGTTTTTTTATACAAAAAACCTTCTGGGTCTAAGGATTATTAATTCGACAAAAATGCTTTCGTACCTATGTCCGGATTTTCTGTTGTTCTCCTCTATGTTGCATTTCTCAACCGCTTCTCGTGAAATTTTTGTGTTCGACAATTATATAGATTGTTTTGTTGACAGTATTTGTAAATTAAAACAAAACACTATCGACGTCTACAGCTCAGAGCCACTACATAGTGTAATTTGAATATACAGGCTGTAAGCAACGTCGAATTGAACTCTAATACCCTGATATTAGACTATTTGGTGTTGAGAAATTTACACATCAAAGACTCCTTTGTAATAGGCATATAAGGTGCGGGAGGGTATTCTTTCCTCGGAGACTATAAGCACTACATTATGAAATTTGGTAGGAATGTGTATTCTATGAACCGCTACATATAAAAGTGATGTGAAATTACAAAAAATATTAAATTAGGGGGGCATTCTCGACGACCGCTTTAACCTAGTTGGTAGTGACCCTGCCTTCGAAGCTGGAGGTCCCGGGTTCGAATCCCGGTCAGGGCATTTATTTGTGTGATGAACACGAATATTTCTCCTAGTTCCTGAGTCTTGGACGTTTTCTATGTATTCAAGTATACGTGCTGGACGCACATAGTCGTGTGGGGTATCGATGGATAGGCCTTGGCCTCTCAACCGTTGATGAGATATTAGCTGTCAGTCATAGAAAGTGTCTCCCCCCTCTAATTACCAAACTATAAAGTTTAAAATTCTGAAAAAATTGAGGTGGTGTGCATTAGTAAATACTTTCAACGATTTTTGGTTTGAACAGTATAGGTTTTACGGTTTTTGAGTTTTCGCTTAAAAGCTGTCTTGCCCAAACAAAAGGTCGTAAGTGCCGTAAGTTCCCTATGAAGATACGACTTTTTTAGATTCAATATATTGGATAATGATTTTAAATGTGGACTAGTAGGTATTGGTACGGAACCCTTCATTGTGCGTGGTCCGACACGCACTTGTTTCTTCAAAAGATAGGTGGTTTTATAAATAAATAAATAAATATTTTTGGACAATCTTACACAAATCAACCTAGTCCCAAACTAAGCAAAGCTTGTACCATGGGTACCAAGTGACGATATAGATAGATAGATACTTAAATACATAGAAAACATCCAAGACTCAGGAACAAATATTCGTGTTCATCACACAAATACATGCCCTGACCGGGATTCGAACCCGGGACCTCCAGCTTCGAAGGCAGGGTCACTACCAACTAGGCTAAAGCGGTTGGTTTATTTCCCCAAAAGGCAAAAATTACAAACATCCACTAACCTCCTCACTGAATTCGACTTGAAACGGTCTCACAGTCACGTCTTTTACTTCTTTCGCTTCCACCGGCCCCCACCACTCCTCAGGGTCTAAAGGTGGCTCCGGATTGCTATACCACAACCAGAACCAAACCGCAGCTGCACCGATCACCAAAGCTGATATAATTATTGATCTCAACATGTTTGAAAGTCGATGGACGGTTGTGTATCGAATATGTCTGCGGTACTGTGAGATGATGGATGAGAGTTGATTGATATTTGAATTTTCCTATTGTGAATTATGTGTTTTATAACCTAAATTATACAGTGCCTTGATTTCGACTGTAATGCTGTATATGTTTTGTTTGCAATAAATAAATAAAAAATTATAAAACTTCTGTCAAATTCGCTTATACACAATTACGAAATGAACACCGTTTAAAAAATAACTTATTTATATTCACTTTAAACTCGCGATTTGTACAAAATATATGTAAATACTTGTCTAAGCGTGCAACTAGCGTCGAAACGTCGCAATTTGTATAAAATGTATGTAAATACTTGTCTAAGGTGACCCGTGCAACTAGCGTCGCAACGTCGGTAGTAAAGGCAAGCTCATGCTGGTCTAAGAAAACAAGGTCTGACAATCCCGATCGAGACACTACATAGGCACGTCATTATCGACGACACACACTTACATGCGCATGCGGTCGATAGGCTGACACAACGTTGATGAGGTAGCTCGTGTCACCCACACTACTATGGACGCGTCCATAAGTTACTTGAGATGTTTTTTTTTAATTTTCTGTCCCTCCCTCCCCCCTGGTGAGATGTCGTGAGATTTTATTCAACCCCCTCCCCCATCCCTCAATCTCACGTGAGATTTTTTAAAATGTGGGTTTCTCACGTAAACGCGTTGGATTGTTATTGTAAAAAGAAAAAAAAAATTGTATCGTGCTTTTATTTACGACTAGTTAAGACTAGTAATCAATATTGCTGAGAGTTAACGTCGAAGTATGAATGAAATTATTCTCTTTCGAACGAATTAGTGAATAATCTTAATCGTATTACGATTACGCTTAAGATTAAATCTTATAAGCGTGTACAATCTGGATTAAATGGACCAAAATAGTAGTTTTTTTTTTTCAATCAGAAAAAAAAATGCGTGATATTTGCCGAGAACCCCCCTGTCTCCAACGTAAGATTAAAATAAATAAAATAAAATAAATATTTTTGGACAATCTTACACACAAATCAACCTAGTCCCAAACTAAGCAAAGCTTGTACTATGGGTACCAAGTGACGATATACATACTTATATAGATAAATAGATACTTAAATACAGATAGATTAGATGAGATTTGATTCGACCCCCTCCCCCCCTTAAACATCTCACGTAATTTATGGACGCCCCCTTACGTCCGCACGCGGTCAATAGGCTGACACAAGGTTGATGAGGTAGGTCGTGTCACCCACACTACTAACAGATTTACCGACATCGACCTACGGCCTGTGACCATTCGCTATGTTTATAATAATCCGGTGATTACCATACGGCGCAGTATATTATTATCATGAGTTAAGCGGCAATTACACTTCGTCGTTCGCCGCACGCTGCATGCGGCGACCGCAAAAGTGTAAAGGACACGTTAGTCGGCCGTATTCGGTGATCGACAGCTGCCAACGGTTACCTATCGCGAATTCGAAATTTTTTATGTCGAATATTGGAAGTCCGAAAACGAAACGCATTTTCTTGTTTTACATTTTTTTCGCTTGTCCGAAATTTCATTTTCTATATTTTCTATTGACAGATTTTTGTATGTTCACAATTTTATTATCCAGCTGGTTTAAAATCCCAATGATTATCATTATAATTCCGTACATTCATTTACCAAATTTTTTTTTTGTCCGTAGGGGTAAAATACCGTAACGTCATTATCCAGATACTTCTAAAGATAACAATGTTGATTTCCGTCGATTTGCATAACATTATAACAAATCATTAATACTGTATTATTTGAAACTCATAATTATATATCGGGTAGGACTAAAACTCGAATTCGGGTAGACGAATTAACTGTAAAGACCCTTAATATATATGTTTAATAAAATGTTAATCAACTCACATTTGTTTTATTTTTTGTTAACTAAATGGTTGTACGTTGTTTTGTAGACAACATTTTAAAGAATTTCGTTTCGCAGAAAATGTTTCTCATATTATTAGTCGATTTTGTCCCAACAAGTTATTCTGGGTTTTTATAAAAAAAAAATAACCTCGAAGATTAAGACGGGAGCTTCGCTCAGCTCCCGTCTTAATCTTCTAACCTATCCGCATTACAATCGTGTTTGTTTGTGCTTTTATGATGTTATTTGATTGTTATCTTTAATTGTTATTTCATAGCGCTTTGGTTTTCCTGTAATGCTATATAAAAAAAATTTCTTAGCCTATATAGGTGTCCCACTGCTGGGCAAAGGCCTCTCCCCATGAATGCCATGACTCCCGCATCAGTGCTTCCTCCTGCCAGTTGGCGAGAGACGTCTAAGTCACCCGCCATCTTCGTTTAGGCCGGCCTCGTCTGCGTCGCTCTTGTGGCATCCACTTTTTTTTATACAACGCCGGTGGCAAACAAGCGTACGGTCCACCTGATAGCAAGCGGCCACCGCAGCCTATAAACGCCCGCAACTCCAATGAGTCCTCCTTTATGAAATTTGAGAATTCACTGTGTTGACAGCAGACGGGACAAATTTAGGTCCTTCGCTCTCAACACAGTGCAACCTCGGGAGCTCTGGCAACCTTGCTCAGCTCCAGGAACACAACACTACATACTTGTATAGTAGATAATGTTATTATGGCAGTGGTCTTCTGCAAGGTGGAGGTACTTCCCCAGTTGGGCTGCTCCAAATTCGAGCAAGATGACATTTTGCTGTGGCCTACCTCCCTTAAAACTTAACATGGTATGCTATGTAATTAAATAGAATAAATAAGTAAATGAGCTATACTTATACTAATGTGTGAGAGCACCAAAACAATACGTATCTAATCATAATAAGTCTATATAATAGTTCATTTCAGAAATCGGGGTCATTAGTTAATGACGTACCTACTTATTGAATTTGTGGGGGAGGTACTGAGCAATTACCTATTTCAATTTCGTTTTTTTATCCGGTTTTATCGATGTGTAGTCTAATCATTTTTAGGGCTCCATACCAAACTAATAAAAAACCGGCCAAATGCGTGTCGGACCACGCACAATGAATCCTCCGAGTAAATCGGCTGTGACATACGGACGGACGGACGGACAGACAGACATGACGAATCTATAAGGGTTCCGATTTTGCTATTTTGGCTACGGAACCCTAAAAATAGTCATAAAAGAAACAAAAATGTATTAAAAAAAATATTAAATAGTCGTGCATCATGCTTTCAAGTATTCAAATAAAAACCAAAGTATAAAACAACTTTATTTATAGTTCAGTCTTCAGCTTGCTTCTGTCTAATTTTCTGAAGGCACTGATGGCCTTCAGTAAGTCTTCAGCAAAGATTTCAGGCTTTTCCAAGGCGATGAAGTGACCGCCATCTTCAAGGACTGTTATGCCGATAGTGTTGGGGAATTTCTCCTTGAGGATCGTGGGGGGGCTGTACACCAGTTCGTATTTAGCTTGAAGTATCCAGGTTGGCACGAATGTGGGGATCCTGGGAAAATAATTAAATAAAAGTTAAAAGTAACGACCACTTTAGCTTTGGTAGTGATCCTGCCTACGAAGCTGGGGGATGAGCACGAATATTTGTTACTGAGTGTTGGAAGAGTTCTATGTATATAAATACCTACGTATATAACTATGTATATTGCATCGCTGAGTACCCATAGTACAAGCTTAGTATGGTTTGGGACTAGATTGATTTGTGTAAGATTGTCCACAAATATATATTTATTTATTTATTTTATTCATGATGACAGTAATGGTGAAGATGACGATGATGAACTGATAAAGTGGGTGGCGAGAGAGCTGATAATGACAATTTGGAGCAGCCCAACTGGGGAAGTACCTCCGACTTGCAGAAGACCACAGCCATAATAACATTATCTACTATACAAGTATGTAGTGTTGTGTTCCTAGAGGTGAGCAAGGTTGCCAGAGCTCCCGAGGATGCACTGTGTTGAGAGCGAGGGACCTAAATTTGTCCCTTCTGCTGTCAACACAGTGCATACTCAAATTTTATAAGTGACTCCTTTGGAGTTGCGGGCATCTATAGACTGCGGTGACCGCTTACCATCAGATGGAACATACGCTTGTTTGCCACCGGCGTTGTATAAAAAAAAAGCAATGTCGTTGCTGTTGATCATGAGGTTGATCTGTTTATAATACCTGCCAACAGTCAGCCACATCGAGTTGCCGAAAGTCTCAGCATACAGCCTCATAGACGTGGCGATGGAGTTGGTGGACCAGTACAGCATGAGGTTGTCGATGATCTTCTCGCGAGAGTAGCGCTCTTCGATGCCGCCGTCGGCGCGCGTCTTCCAGGCGGGGTTGGTCCAGGTCGAGAACTTCTCGCCGATGTAGGCCAAGAGGCCAGATGGCGAGTCTGTGAGGGCTACGCCTAGAAGCAAGAAGGACAATACGGTTTTTTTTAAAATTTCACGGTCTAATTGAGAGTGCTTTGTCAGTGTTCTGAGGATCTATCAGTTCGTTGTAATTTCTTGAGAAGGCGTACTCGTATGGTCGCGTCGTGATTCATAAAATTCAGCTGCACAATAGCATATAAGATCTAAGTCATAACAACAAAGACGTCGGACAAAGAACGCGTAAGAACATCATACCTAAAATTCTTAATCAACTTAGTACAAATGTCGATGTCGAACTATGCAGTAGTAAACAGGTATATAATAATTTTTAAGAAAAAAAAACCGACTTCAATTGGGGAGGCCGGTGAAAGATTATTACACTTAGATGGTGAACTCTTCCATACAATGATAGAATAGTAGTTTATGCAACTGGTATACAATGAGCGGAATTGCCTTATTACGTAAAGTTGCATACATTACTTTATCTACACACATATTATAAGTACTCTTAGATGGGGTTTAGAAGCCGACCTGCATTGCTAGCAGTGCTACCGATTACATATTTTTATAGATGCTTTATAATCAGAAAACCTTATCCCTGAATTATTTAAAATAGAGTATAACAGTTTTAAATTTGAAAAAAAAAAAAATTTACATCAAATTCAAAATAAATGTAAAATTTGAAATCCTTGGCCCCGAATTAGTTGAAATTGAGTATAATGACGATATCCGCAAAACATTTTTTTTTTTTTACTTAAAGTTCCAAATAAATCATCCTGATCATCATCAGCAGTTCCACTTCATCAAATGTCACGTATTTCAATGTAAGTGCTTGATTTGTTTATGAAAATACTACAATCACTATATGTATGCCTTTAACATTTGAGGAGTTCCCTGGATACCTCATGGATGCCATCATCAGAACTGGAGCTTGACAAATGATTATTTTGAAAATCTAACTTGCTTAACAAACACAGCAAAGAGGACAATTCGCCAAACGTGAACTATGCGTCGTTGAAGAGTTCCGTTCTGATCATCATCAGCAGTTCCACTTCATCAAATGTCAGTTATTTAAATGTAAATGCTTGATTAGTTGATGAAAATACTAAAATCACTATATGTGTGCCTTTCACATTTGAGGAGTTCCCTCGATTTCTCATGGATCCCATCATCAGAACTCGACCATGACAAAAATTCGTTGTGAAAATAGAACTTGCTTAACTAATACAGTTAGAAGGAAAAATCGCCAAACGTGAACTTTTCATCGTTGAAGAGTTCTGTTCTGATCATCATCAGCAGTTCCACTTCATCAAATATCACATTTTTGTATGAAAATGCTTGATTTGTTGATAAAAACATAAAAATCACTATATGTTTGCCTTTAAGATTTGAGGAGTTCCCTCGATTCCTCATGGATTCCATCATCAGAACTGCGTTTTGACCAAAACGGGACCAACTTGGATATATATACTTACAATCAAAAAAAGAATTTCCAAAATCGGTTCAGACATGACGGAGTTATGGAGTAACAAACATAAAAAAAAAAACAAAAAAAAAAACATACAACCGAATTGAGAACCTCCTCTTTTGAAATCTTGAAGTCGGTTAAAAAGAGATTAAAATCGATACTGTTAGATATGACAAATACGGGCAAATAGCGGTTTATTGTGTAGGTAGTTACTGTATAGCACCTAGACAGTAAACCATATAAACATATACACATACATATAACGCTAGGCAATAAATAACCTGCAATTATACAGGAAATAGTTAGTGTTTATAACTCGAGAATAATATTGTTATTAATTACGTGGTGAGCGCGCCACCGGCGAAACGTTTAACCGGCCGTTTGTGAACCTTACTGCAACGAGATAAGGACTTTAATTGAACAAGAGGCTGACCGCTACGGCGTAGCGTCGTTGGTGCACACACTACGTATCTTAGGTAGTTATTGTTATTGTTAGATTTGTTAGTCTGTCATTAGCATTGCATGATTTAGTTTATAGGAAAGAAGTAGGTGTAAGTTCCAAACCTGTAAGTGAGAGAGCGCAACACTCGCCAACAAACTGCATATACAGTTTGGCGAGGTAAGATCATATGCCTACTGTAAGTTATATTTTTGAGATAAATAAATTAAATAATATAATATCAATCGATAGATCAATCGGTCAATATCAGTTCACTCGAGGTCGAGAATGTTTTCAAAGAAAGTTTTCGTTTCATTGGCTCTCTTAATAAAGCTTAACCCATCTACTTACCCACTGTATCTGGCTTAGTGGCTTGAATATGTATGTACCCAGACTCTTCGATCAAGTCGGAGAAGATCTTGCCCAGTGGATACATGCGCTCCGCCAAGTGGGGCTCCACCAGCAGGGACGGGAAGAATGAGCCCAGAGCCGTCAGCAGCGTGCTGTAGGGAGTCTGGACAATGGGAAAGTTGGTGTGCCAGCCGAGGATCTCCTGTCGGAAGGATAAATCAAATTGAGGAGTGTACCAAATCAATTTTTGTATGTGGAGACTCTGGGTCCGTGGGGACCGGATGCAATTAAACTTTTCAAAAGATTAAGTTATTTGCTTATCCGGTCCTCAGGTGACCGTAGGGCTGGCTCGTTCCTCGTACAGCGAATTGGCATTGCCATTCAGCGAGGCAACGCGGCCAGCCTTATGGGAACTCTGCCCAGTGGCAGCGACTTGGGCGACCCATGCCCATACAGTTTAGGCCTTTAGTTTAGCTTAGGTTTAGGTAGTTAGTAAGATCTTGTTTTGTTTTTGTTGTATTAAGCAGTAACGTCTGCTAACCAATATTATACATCCTAATAATATTATAAAAGTGAAAGTTTGTGGCGATGTATGAATGGATGGATGTACGTTCCTCTTAGGGTCGGTTGCACCAACATACGATCACAAGCCGGTCATCGTCAAATATGGCGCCGACAGCTGTCTTTCCATAGAAACTTGTCAAACTTTCCATACAATCAGATTTTAACGAACACCGCTTACGATTACAGATGGTTTGGTACAACCCACACTTAATCTCAAAAACGGCTAGACGGATTTGGCTGAATTTTGGAATGGAGGGAGCTTATACCTCTGATATACTGGCCGTGGTGTTTTTTTATGGATTCGATCCCGCGACATCCTGGCACATGAGGCCAATTGCTCTAGCCAACTGAGCTACCGGAACAATCGAGACCGAACACGGAAACTTTCAAACCAGTATTATGTATGCATGATGAGGGAAGAGGGAATGCTACAAATTGGGCGGTAGATATTCGTATGTGAAGGAGGCAAAGGTACGGCAGACATCCATCTCACTCCTTGGAGTACTATAACTATTGAAATAGTTATAGAAGCTTCTAGTCAAACAACTGGTAGACAGCTGCTGAAGATGAGCTGTGTTGCTTGCGAGGAATTATAAATAAGAATCAAGCCACCTCAAGGGAAGTAGCTAGTCTAATTTGACAGACACTCAGATTCGTCATCATCATTCTGTTTGCGTAATGTTTGCAAGGATAATACATGTGAACGATAATAAATATGGACATGGGCGCTAACGATGGGCCTCATAAGAAAGCTCAAGGTCACCCAAAGAGCAATGGAAAGAGCTATGCTCGGGGTTTCTCTGCATGATAGAATTAGGAATGAAGCTATCCGTAGTAGAACTGGGGTCACCGACATAGCCTTCAAAATTGCGAGACTTAAGTGGCAGTGGGCAGGGCACATTGCTCGCAGGACTGACGGTCGAAGGGGCCAGAAACTGGTTGAGTGGCGTCCACGCACCGGAAGACGAGCTGTCGGTAGGCCTCCGACAAGGTAGAGTGATGACCTGGTGAAGGTCGCGGGAATCCGGTGGAAACGAACGGCACAGGATCGGTCTAAATGGCGAGCCTTGGGGGAGGCCTATGTTCAGCAGTGGACGTCTTTCGGCTGAAATGATGATGATGATGATGATGATAATAAATAAATGACTCGCCCTTATCCCATTTACTTGGGGTCGGCACAGCGTGTTTTTTCTTCCAGACCAGCTCTCTGTCACCGGTCATTTTGTCACTCACATCCTTTCTGTTCATATCGGCTCTTACGTAGTCCATTTACCATCACCATAATAATTATTGCAAGTACAATTGTATTCCTTGTAATCATTACTCAGAGTACATCTGAATGTCTGCTGAGTTCATGTGAGACACGTCTTAGGGTGGAAATTGCACCTATATGGATAGAGCGACTAGCCGTGAGTGCCGGGAGGTCACATGTTCAAATTCTGCTCGGTGCTTAGATTTTTCAATTTTTCCTTTATTTCTAAAGTAGTTTGCGTTTTTTTTTATACAACGCCGGTGGCAAACAAGCTTACGGTCCACCTGATGGTAAGCGGCCACCGCAACTCCAAAGGAGTCACGTACCCGTTGCCGACCCTTTGTAACATTTAAGGATGCACTGCGTTGACAACAGAAGGGACAAGTTTAGGTCACTCGCTCTCAACACAGTTCATCATTGGGAGCTCTGGCAACCTTGCTCACCTGCAGGAACACAACGCTACATACTTAGTATAGTAGATAATGTTATGGCTGTGGTCTTCTGCAAGGCGGAGGTACTTCCCCAGTTGGGCTGCTCCAAATTCGAGCAAGATGACATTGCGCATTACCTCTCTTAAAAGCTGAGCTGTTAGCAGCGGTACTTAAATTTTACAGCTTTTGATGGTCAATTTAACTGAAAGAAATACTGATTACCATTGGTCCTACTTACATCAGGGAACAGTGTAGCCATGGTGGAGCCGATCCCGCTGCCGAAGTCTCCGCCCTGTGCGTAGTACTTCTTGATGCCGAGCCGCTGCATCAGATTATGGAACACAACCGCTATTTCCCCTGATCCAAGTCCTGGGCGGACTGCAGCCTGGTAATAAGTACAATATTATATACTGAGGATATTTATTTCTCAATGAGGGGAGGCTCGGTGGGTGATATATAGATGGTTGGTCGAGCGGTGTATACAATAGACCAGTAGTAGGTAGGGATCGTATACTTTAGCGGATGAAAGCATGCTATAGGATACTTTAGCTGAAAACGTGCGTTAGCTCCCTTTAGCATCTGAACACAGTCATGTTACAGCATACTTTAACTTCTGATGCGTATAGTGTGTCCAAAATCTTCCAGCTAAATGCGATTCGATGCTGATAAGTGTGGCCTCACCCTAAATCTACTTACATCAGAGAAGCCGAAACCAGGCAAGCTGGGCACGATGGCTTCGATGGCGAAGTCCCGGTCCTTGCTGACGGCGGTCAGGAGTGGAAGGGCGTCGTAGAATTCCCGCACTGATCCCGGCCAGCCGTGCATCAACAGCACGGGGACCACCTCTACGCCTGCTGGGACCTAAACGGTTGAAATTCTTATTGCTGACCGAATTAAAATGACCAGGGGCGCTACCGCGAACAGCAAACGAAGTTTTCCCTCTCTGTCGCACTTAAGTCCGAACGTGGAAGTGAGACAGAGAGCGAAAACTTCGTTTTCTGTTCGCGGTAGCGTCTCAGCATTGTATATTAATTATTATCTTTTGACTTCTGACTACTTATATCTAGGTCCTAGATATAAGTAGTCTAGGATAACCTAGTAATTATTGAATTATTATTTTTGACATTTTAATTACACCTTATATATTTGCCATTGTACCATATTATTATTATTGAATTATTTTGTATTGTTTAAAAAAAATTCCTCTTTTGTGTTAGACTGTATTATTATTTTATTATTATTAATTCATATACAATCTGACGATCTTTTTGTGAATCCATGATATTTTACCAATTGACATTTTTATAAAATACGAGTACCATGTAAATTTTCAGAAAGAAAGAAATAAATCTATCTAATCTAATTTCTACAAAAGCGTTATTGGATTTTGAATTTTCTGCCTAGGGTTTGCTCCCGGGAAATACCGGGACCGAAAGTATCCGGATTTCCCGGTATTTTTAAGCCAACAGAGTACCGAGACTGCAAAATAGAAATCTCGATTCACGGGACACCTATTTTTGGTCTATATTTTCTGCAATGTTAAATTACATGAAACGAGAAAAGTACAATTCAAAGAAATCTATGAATTCCTCACAATTGCCAGCAAGCCAGATCTGAATATTGCTAATCCTTGGAAGGCTCCTAGGGAAGTGGTGATATGAAATACTGATTTTGTACAAGTAAGAAACAGAGATAAAATATGTATTAATATGATTTACATTTAAAAACGTAATTCAAGTAAGTATTGTGAAGAAACTTTTTCCAGATGCCATACGAATTTAAATAGGTGATTATCATTATATTTATTGTTTATATACATAAAAAGTTTAATCCTTATAACCTACTATAATAAAATAAATAAATAAATAAATATTAGAGGACAATCTTACACAAATCGAACTAGCCCCACAGTAAGCTCAAGAAGGCTTGTGTTATGGGTACTAGACGACGATATATTTAATAGATATAAATACTTAAATACATAGAAAACATCCAAGACTCAGGAACAAATATTCATGCTCATCATACAAATATTTACCCTGACCGGGATTCGAACCCAGGGCTGTCAGCTTCACAGGCAGGTGCACTACCCACTAGGCTAAACCGGTCGTCAAAGACTATACTATGGTTATAAGGATTATATTACTGTTGGCAACACCAACATAAGTTTAATATGAATAGTAACATTTTTTGTATCTCTCTCTCTCATACCGGCGATCCCGGCAAAATACACGCGAAACACGTCTCCAGGTTTTTTATTTGTTTCCACGAAGAATCCAGCCCAATACAAATCAACAAATCACAGTCCACCGCGCTTCAATTACTGACCCATAGACTATTCTATGGGTCAGTGAGACACTCCTGCGCAACGGCAACAAGTGGGGGCGCTTTATGTGGATTGAAAGATCACACATTAAACTGCGACACAAAAAAATATTACCCGCTTATATAGAAACTGATTTACCTCTGGTTTAATCCTGATGAAGTGAATATCTAATCCCTGGACATTGGTCTTGTAGTGAGGGAACTTGTTGAAGAACCTCTCCCTCTCCTGGAAGTTGTACTTCTCGGCCCAGTAGGTGACCCAGCTGTCCAGCTGCTTGCTGTTGAACCCGTATTGGAAGGCCACGCCCTCCAGCGGAGGGGTCCACTTACGATGGTTCTTTAGACGCCCTTTGAGGTCTTTGATCATCTGGAAAGATTTACCCCTGTATTCATTAGGGTGGGTCGAAAATCACGAATTTTGGAGTACCGCAATGTAATAGGGCTCAAAAGTTGATGTGTATTCTGTAGATTACAGGAAAAATAATTTAAAAATTGTAGATTTAGACTTTTAACCCCCGCACCGCCGCCAAAGATCGATGTTAAGGCCTAGATTATATAAGTAAGTACTTAAATAAAGTACGTGACAATTATTTTAATAATTTATCACTTAATAAAGTAAATTAAACTGTGATAAAGCTAAATTATACTGAGACTTTTTGGTTATTTTCAAAATAGTCGACATTATAGCGTTTTGAAGTTTGATAACTTAAAATATTATGGCACAAATAAAGCAAAATGCTGTATTTATATAAATTTTTGCTACTATTTTTTAAATACAAGCTTAAATGTAAGAGCTAATCTAAATATTACAGGAAAGAATTGTTTTCTTCTAAAACATACGGTATTTATATGTTTTGAATGGTACCCAATAGTACGAAATAGCCTTAAAATTGTGTTTTTCGAGTATTGTTTCTCGCCTCGTGTTGCTTTAATCGATATATTTTTTGTTTCTATTGTCTGTGTTTAGACCACTGATGATCCTTTAACAGTTTTAAATTATAATTTTGCCGGTTTAAGCACATCAAAATGTGTTTTACATAAAAGGCCAATTCTCTAGTTTGGTTACATGATGACAAAATATGATACATGGATGAAATATAATAAAAAATAAATAATTTTGAAATACAATAGTGTTATTTAATGATTTAAATAGTTTGTATTCATATATTTAATATGGAGTGAAAATAAAAAATATAAATATTTTTTTATATTTAACAGCTGTGCGGGGGTTAAAAGTCTAAATCTAGAATTTTTTAATTATTTTTCCTGTAATCTACAGAATACACATCAACTTTTGAGCCCTATTACATTGCGGTACTCCAAAATTCGTGATTTTCGACCCACCCTAGTATTCATTATCTTTCATCAAGTCTATTTTAATGTCGATCTACAGTTGTGAAGTGAAAAATTGGATTATATTTGAAAGGTAGTCCTAGTAATTTACGTCAGCAATATAAAATTAACATAATCCTGCCTAAAGGTAAAAAGCAGTATATCTAAAAGAGTGCTTTCATAAGTGCTATAAAAATATTTAATAAGTTAGTCGCTGAGGAGGTTTTAGAAGAGAATTTTAAAAACAAACAAAATATGATCATGTCTCCAGCTTCCGTTCGCTGCTGAAGTTGTTACCGATTCGTCTGCGACGTAATATGCACATCCTTTCTCTTCTTTATAGCACGCTGTTTATACCTAATACTCCTGGCTACCTTAAAGAACGGTTTACCTTTATGTCTTCCCTTAGGTGTTCTCAAAATCTCCTTCTTGTGCCCCCCGATCGTCAAGTAAATTCTACAACAAATCGTTTAGTTTTCAGTCTGTTCGGATGTGGAATGCTTTGCCCATTGATATTAGGAGTGCTCCATCACTCCCTATTTTTAAAAAGCGGTTAAAAGAGCATTATTTTTCTCTTTCTTAGTCTTGCTCAATTCCTGTAAACTTCCTTTTGTTTGCGTTACCTTGTCGTTGTTTTCCCTTATGTATATATATTATGTATTATTATGTAGTGTATATTTAGATATATATGTAGTTTATGTAACTTTGTATGTAACCTCTTTTATATAATCTGTACTCGTCTTTTTTGTTATTATGCACTGCCCAATAACTAATTTATATTCGCTGTATCGCTATCTCTTCAGCTCCTTGGGTCTACCACTGGTCCAGGTCTACTCCGGGAACGGGTGGTGGTTCTTTAAATCATACTAGACACCGCTTTCAGGGGACTTGAACTTGCAGGACATGCGTTGAGGATGTGGCTACATCCTTAGGAGACGTGCAAAGCTGTTTTTTTTTAACCTGACTGTGGCTTTATAGGCCGGGCCCAATAAAGCGATAGGAGTGCGCGGTTGGAGAGTAGCCTGGGGAAAATCCAGGGGAAAAACCTCCGGCACGACCACGCGTGTGTGCAAAGCTGTGTTTTCTTACATATGATACTTATCGGGCCACCTGGGTTATGCTGCTCTAATAGTTTTGTTGGACAAGCTCTGAGACTCTGATGGTGGATGGTTTATGTAAAATCCTTACCGATTCACTGAAGGTGACCTTGAACGGCCTGATGCTGGTGTCCTGCTTGCTCTTCAGCTCCTTGGGTCCCCACCACGCGTCCAGGTCTACTTCGGGGACGGGCGGTGGTTTTTTGATGAAGACGAAGTAGATGGCTACTGCTGCTAAAGCGTAGAGCGGGACTATGAAGAGTAGACGAGCCATCTGGAATTCAATAGGAATAGTATTTACTTCCTTACTTTTAATTTCTAAAGGCAGTTTCCGTGCGCGTGCGACGAGTAGATACAGCAATTTGGTTACGGTATCGGCATAACTTTACTGGAAACGATTAGAAATAGAAGAGGCAGGATGATGGGACACCTGATACGGCACGACAGCTTCTTCTTAAACATCTTAGAGGGCAAAATTGAAGGCAGTAGAGAAAGAGGAAGACCTAGGCTGACTTACTTTAACCAAGTGAGGGAGGAAGTTGCCGATTCGTATGGGCAAGTCAAGAAACTGGCAATGAATAGAGAAGAGTGGCGGTTACTCCACCGACAAGAGCGAAGCTCTTAAGTTTTGATGATGATCGGCATAAGTAACTAACCAAGTTCGTAAACATTTCACAAATTGGAAAGGATTGAAATTTAACTGGAAATCAAGTTCTTTCAAAGGTCCTTAGATCACAGTAACTTTAAATTCTTACTACATTGTACTCAGACACAAAAATTAAAGTTGGTGGGTAAAAATAGTTAGGTACATTGGCTACTTGATGATGACTTTGCACTTTTTAACATTTGTGATAATCCATATTGAAAGGGACCTTATGGCGGCCGGCACTTACGCCTTTATTGCCGCTGTTCCAATACAATAGTGAATAGGTGCAACGTAAGCGCCTGCCGCCATAAGGTGCCTTTCGATGTGGATTATCACATTTAATCGACACGACCCCGACCACGACGACGTACGATATCGTTATTTTTTGTTACTTAAAATTACCGCTGTCGCTGTCATATGAAGGAAAAGGACAGAGCTAACATTTATCTGATAGATGCTTTTGTCTAGAAATTGAAAAATCAGCCCCAAATGTTATACAGGTACTACATGTGTTTTTTTTTTAAATAAGTAAGCTTAATATTAATTTACTAGCAGGTGCGAAAATTACGCACTGGGGTACGGGAATATACTTAAATACATTTTGACGACCGCTTTAACCTAGTTGGTAGTGACCCTGCCTTCGAAGCTGGAGGTCCCGGGTTCCAATCCCGGTCAGGGCATGTATTTGTGTGATGAACACGAATATTTGTTCCTGAGTCTTGGATGTTTTCTATGTATTTAAGTATCTATTTATCTATATAAGTATGTATATCGTCACTTGGTACCCATAGTACAAGCTTTGCTTAGTTTGGGACTAGGTTGATTTGTGTAAGATTGTCCAAAAAATATTTATTTATTTATTTAAAATAAACAACATAATTTAAAAAATCAGCTGAAGGAGGGCGCAGAAAAAAATTTTTGCCCTACACCAACGAGTGGGGTATATTTGTTAGAGATCATTGAGTAGATGCATATCGCATTTATGTTTAAAAAAAATAATGGAAAATAAATTAATGAGAAGCCACAAAAGTCAGCTTACTTTACAAAAAAATATTGCGAAGAATTTTGGAACTTCCCATTGACATATAAACTTGCTTGATAATGTCTCTCAATGCTTTAATCTGAAATTGATTGACCGACACATACCTACATAACATTCAGTCAGGATAATTTGACTTGTCAGAGCCAAGTTCAGAGCCCGAAATCCCACCTCGAATATATTTGTACTCCAAACATATATTAACAATACCTCATATTACAACCCCATAACCAGAATGTGTAGACTATACAGTGACACTGTAGCGCAGCATTCTTCACTGGACATATTTAAAAGTAGTTTTCCTGTATTTAAGAGACAAATAACCAAAATCTTTACATAATCACTTTCACTTTTACCTTAGTATACCTTAAGTAAATGTATCTACTAACACTTCCTTTATTACCTACACTTTAAATGAATATTAAGTCTGGATTATATATACTGTATAACTTAACTACACGACTATAATGTCCCTCAACTAATGTATAAATTTCAATCTTGCTGTGTACACATAGTTTAGAGCATCAGTCTAGTTTTTATAAAAAATATTGCTGTATGGTTGTATTAATGATTGATACTTGTTTTGTGTGCCTATTTAATAAATAAATAAATAAATAAACTATATTTTGGTGTGTAATTATCGAGTACCTACAATAGCAGATTGTGTCTCTCTCGGAGCAAAATGATATATTTACGGCGATGGCGGTATATTGAATTCTGAGTGAAGCGAAAGATTCTACAATAGAATCTTGAGCGTAGAGAGGGATTCAAGTGTTTACGCCCAAGATGGAAATCATTTTGCTACTGCGTGACACATAATGCTTTTCACATCGTCTATGAGGCCCGCTGCTAAAAACATGAAATATCTTACAAATGATTTTACTAAAGAGTGTCAAATACTGCTTTTCACACCTTCTATGAGGAAAAGAGGCATTGTTGCCTTCAAATGAGGGAAGAAAAGTACATCTTTGATCCCTCATTCGAAGGAAAAAATAACTCTTTTCTGAATAGCAGGTGTGAAAATATCATTGTAGTAAGCGCAGTGAAACATGCATATTTCTCTCTCACCTCTATCCGACTCACGTGCGCAAGAGTGAGAAAGCAAAACACGCCTGTTGTGATATTTTAAGGTGATGAGATAACATGGCTTTTGTCTGCCTAACGTTCTCTGGGAAAATAAACCTTATAATTCTTAGTATAAAGTCCTATATAAATATTGAGAAACCTATTGATAATATAATACGGCTGAACTCAAGTATAATTTCAAAATATCCATTAACGATACTGACGTAAGAATAAATAAATAAAATAAATATTTTTAGACAATCTTACACAAATCAACCTAGTCCCAAACTAAGCGAAGCTTGTACTATGGGTAACAAGTGACGATATACATACTTATATAGATAAATAGATACTTAAATACATAGAAAACATCCAAGACTCAGGAACAAATATTCGTGTTCATCACACAAATAAATGCCCTGACCGGGATTCGAACCCGGGACCTCCAGCTTCGAAGGCAGGGTCACCAACTAGGCTAAAGCGGTCGTCAAGAATAATTGAATAACTTACCTTGAACACAACAGGTCAGCTCTCAAACCGGGCCACAACTAACTTGTTAATTTTCTGTGATTTGTCTGCGCCTGAGAGTCTTATCTTATGAGTTCCATCGAACTGGAATACGGACTTTAACGAGTTATTAATTAGGCCCTTTTTGATAAAGCAACGGTTTAGATTCAACTTTGGAACATGACTTAGCGGTTATCGAACCGTGACCATGGAAATAATCGTCGTGTATATAAAAAGTATTGTGTGGGTAAACAAAAATAAGGTAATAATCTGTATTAGAATTACGATTTGAAACGGGATATTTACCATGTATATTTCGAAGAGATCGCTTTAAAGCGATAAGACCGCCTGTTGTTACCATTATTAATGTTACCGAATCTATAAATGTACTCCTGTGTTAGTGGTGCAATAAAGAATATTATTATTATTTGTATGTCTTTCCCGTTCACGGGACAATGGTATCCCGGACCTTTGGGAGGCGTGCGCGGAGCCGAAGTACCGAGGCACCGAAGTACCAAACGAGTACCACATAGCCAACACGTAGAGGCCCTTTTGACACTTTAATGAAATGCAAGGGATACACCGAGCGGATTATTATTATTATTATTATGTCCTTTATTTATTTTGGTTCTTAGGCTAGGTTTTTACAATATCTTTATAAAAAGTAAAATATAAAAATACACTTACAAAACATAAAAATATTATAAAATATATAACCTAGGGTGCCGCCGGCAGCGAGGCGGGGCCTAAGCTTATTATTATTATTATTATATTTGTATTTTTGAGTTCCCGATATTTCGGCACTGTTGCAAGCGCCATCATCAAGGAATATCCCGTTTCAAATCGTAATTCTAATGTAAATTACCATGTAAGCTTGAAATCTAATAATCTGTATGTCTGTGGAGTGACAGCGCACTTCTACATATTCAAGGCCGAACTTTGTATCGTGCTGTCCCTTTCATTCTCGTGTTATACACTATATGAGTGAAAGGGACGGTACGATACGAAGTTCGGATTTTAAAGTTGGGAGTAGGTCAGCGTCTGCGTTTTCCCGGTTGTGTCCTACGGAGCCCGGGTTCAGCTTAGACACAACCTCAAAATTGGCGTAGGGTAAACGCTCCATTGAAAGAACAGTACCAGTGAATGATCAAAATGCCCATTTCTCTGAAGCAGTCTGTTTTGTTCTACGATTTTGTTTACATCGTAGGACAAACCTGACAAAAAATTCCGTTTTGTTCTACGACAGCATATGTCAAATTTCGTAGAACAAAACGGATTTTTCTGTCCGGTTTGTCCTACGATGTGAACAAAACGGAATTTTTTGTCCGGTTTGTCCTACGATGTGAACAAAATCGTAGGACAAAACGGACTACTTCATTTCTCTTAAATTAAGAGTTCTGTAATATCTCTAGCTCATTATTATTGGAAAACGGGACTTAATCGCGTAAAATACTAATTTATTTACTTTTTTTAAAGGTTAGATCGACGTTTCGAATGTATCACATCCGTGGTCGGGACCCGACTGGCGCGAGCGGGTACCAACACCTAGCTGTATGGATTAAATCTCGTTTTTAAGTAACGTGTGAAAATCGTGTAAGTAAATATAAATCATTATGTCTCTAGCACACTTGGTAGTTTTTTTTATACAACGCCGGTGGCAAACAAGCGTACGGTCCACCTGATTGTAAGTGGCCACCGCAACCTATAGACGCCCGCAACTCCAAAGGAGGAGGAGGAGGAGTTGGTTTTTTTACGATTTTTTTTTGTTGTAAAAAACAGAAAGTATTATTTGTTTGACGACCGGTTTAGCCTAGTGGGTAGTGCACCTGCCTGTGAAGCTGACGGTCCTGGGTTCGAATCCCGGTCAGGGCAAATATTTGTGTGATGAGCATGAATATTTGTTTCTGAGTCTTGGATGTTTTCTATGTATTTAAGTATTTATGTCTATTAAATATATCGTCGTCTAGTACCCATAACACAAGCCTTCTTGAGCTTACTGTGGGGCTAGTGCGATTTGTGTAAGATTGTCCTCTAATATTTATTTATTTATTTTTATTTCTGTAACATTTATATCGACTCAGTCCCAATAGTTGTATTTATTATTTATTTATTTATCATATGGCATTTATTTTGAACCGTGAGATCATCGAGAAGACAAGCTTAAGAAGTGAACTATCAAGTCATCAAATTCAAACTCAAACTCAAAATATTCTATATTCAAATAGGCCTAGCAACAACCACTTTTGAATCGTCAGTTATATAATCTTGGATTAGATAATGCATAATCTCGCCTTTGTGATAATGTCTCATGATTAAATTATTATCAAATTAAGTAGCTAACTATGTATTTGTAAAATTATAAATAAAAAAATCAAACATTTATTCTGCAAATAGGGCCACAAGGGCACTTTTACATGTCAAAATATTAATTTACAATTTAAGAAAGTCTGACTATAAGAATACATTTTTCATGTCAGAGTATTAATTTACAGTTCAAGAATTTTAATTTCGAGATCACAAATATAACAATATAAACAAAATCAAAACATTTATTCTGCAAATAGGCCTCAAGGGCACTTTTACAAGTCAAAATCTATCTAGGTACATCAAATAAAAATAATACAATAATCAAAGTATCATTAATTAAATGTAGTGTTACATGTCAAAAATAAGACTAAGAAACTATTAACAATCGAGATTTGTTAGAGATGTATATGGTCTCTAAGCGTCAAGATAAAAGGTAATAAGGTAGGTACAATAATAATAATAAAATATTTTGAGCTATATCTATAACACGTCAACATGAAAATAATAAAATCTAATAAATAAATATCCTCAGAGATGTATAAGGTCTCTGAGCGTCAGTCTAAAAATAAAACCAAATGAGAACAGTGAAGTCTCTCATCATGTCAATTCCACTGAACACTAGTACGAAGTTACTAGTAACTAGTAAACAAAGAGTGTAATGAATTTATATAATATCCCAGAGATGTACATGGTCTCTGAGTGTCCAAATACAATTAATAGTTACTAATGTAACGTCCTTAGAGATGTTCATAAATTGTAATTTTGTTCAATTCTGACAAATTGAATTCCAATTGCACTTGTATGCAATGTTTCCCAAAAATCAAAACGTATAAATTTAGTATTTAATGATATTATTATATACAAAATTTATTTTCACTTGTATATGCAATGTTTCCAAGAACTCAAAATGTATAAATCTAGTATTTAACGAAATAAGAAAAACATGAATCATGCATTACGGTTTAGGATTAGATTAGAAAAAAATTGTCGTTTTAGTCGTGAAATATTGCGTTTATGTACATATATAGTTGCCGTACAATTTCTTTTTTATTGAAACATAAGAATTATATTTGTAACTTTCAATTTACACTTGGCCAATAAACAAAAAACAATGTTTTTGCGAACCTTTATAGTCCAGTATATTTTTATGATTTTAATTAATTTATGTCACACCTGGCCATAAAGTGGCAATTACCGCACGCTCCGCGCGCGGAAAAATTTTGTACTTACCTCCGGCGGTAATTAAGAAAGCCTAAGATCGCATAATTATTGCCCTTGCCTTCGGCTCGGGCGTCAAATACCTGCGATCTGAAACATTCTTTGTTTTACCGCCCTTGGTAAGTAATGTACTATTGTATTATTAATTATTTATTGTGGTAATAGTATAGGATGTCAAATGCGGGAGTTACATCTATGAATGTACAAGATCATTCACCACACTTGACATTGACATCTGTCAGCTGAAGTTGATGTTTTTTTTGTTTCGCGGCAGACCAAGGCACGATGTTATTAATCCCTCCAAATGTCAAAGATAAGAACCAAACAATATTTCTTAAAAATATTACTACTTAATAATATGTCTAATAAAATATATATTCAGATTCAGATTATTTATTGGCAAAAAAAATTTTTACAAGTCATAATTTACAGTAGAAAAAAATTAACGCTACACAAATAATTATCACAAAAATGTCAGAGTAATAAATTTCAATTCAATTCACACATATTAATTATATAAACAATTCTCAATTCTATATATACTCGTAATATGGATCACTCCAAAAAACTTAAGACGGTGCAACGAGAAATATAGCGTTCTTTGAAACGCTATCCTGCCCGGTCGAGGAAACAATAAGGATTGATTTTTAGATATATGTATGATTCTCGACTATATGAATCTTTATTTTCCTTTTTTTACAGCCTACTAAAACAACACATTATTAAACGGCACAATTATGTTAAAATGATGGTATTTTTCGTCGTCTAAAGTCTGTCAAGATGGAATTTAATAAAATGCACAGAGACAGACATTTGACGACATTTGTCTAAAAAAGACATTCCCGAAGAGTGTTGCATTCCGTTTTGTCGTGCGCGAAAGACATAAGTGTGTCTCTTTCACGGGGGGCGTGGCTGACCGAATCGATCATCCCTTTAAAGTTTCCAATTGCAAGGATTCCAGTAAGCTTCAAAAGAAACTTCAACAAGTTAAACTCCCAAGAAGCCTATCAGATTTTCTCAAACTTCGGGTTTGTTTCTATCCAAGCTTATAATTGGGACTTAGTCTCGGGGCTTCACTTTACTAATAACCGCGAAAATTAATCTTTTGTGAGAGGAATTAAAAAAATTAAGACCTGTTAAGTCCCGAAACTTTTATCTCCTTTCTCGACATTTTTATTTTTTTAATATTTGTTCCTGAGTCTTGGATGTTTTCTATGTATTTAAGTATATATTTATTTATATAAGTATGTATATCGTCGCCTAGTATCCATAGTACAAGCTTTGCTTAGTTTGGGACTAGGTCGATTTGTGTAAGATTGTCCACAAATATTTATTTATTTATTTATTATTTTAACGGAGGGCAGAAAAGGACGGGGTTAGTGCCTGTATCATTTTTTTAAATTAAATTCAATCGATTAATTTTTGTGTTCAAGCCGAGTCCAAAGATTTATTTGTAAACAGGTTTATAGGTCTTATAATCACTACAAAGTCGCTTTCTCTGTCCCTATATCCCTATGTATGCTTAAATCTTTAAAAGTACGCAACGGATTTTGATGCAGTTTTTTTAATAGATAGAGTGATTGAAGAGGAAGGTTTATATGTATAATAACATCCATTAAATAGTGCACCCGTGCGAAGCCGGGGCGAGTCGCTAGTTATAAATATTACAGTATCTATGTCTTGTCGTCCGTCAAGTATTGAATAGTTAGGTTTTTTTAGTAGAAATGTAAAACTATTTTTTTAATGCTACCAATCAATCTAATAAAGATATATTTATTGGCAATTTATTGTAAATTTAAGGTGCCATTCCGAAAATACTTTTAGCAAGAAGTAGCTGTTTTTATCGATTTTTGTGTACAATCTGTCATATCGGCGAGCCCTTTTCTAAACAACATTATTTCATACTTGCAGCGCCTGTGGTGTTAACACTCGAGGATAAATATGTTAATCCGGGGTATAAAATTAAATTAAATTGAATAAATATTTATTTCAAACGTTTTTGACATTATTAATAATTTCATTGTAATTTAATACTAAAATGTAATTTTACTGAAGTAACTGACATAATATTTAAACTAATTACACCTTTTTGACATTTTGTCTTTATTTTTGACGTGTAATGTATATGATTCATTGCAAATAAATGAGTATGAGTATGGGTATTAGGATTGGTTTTAATATATACTGCCGAGTCATAAATATATAGGCATGGTAATTTCAGTATATTGTGCTTGGAATGCTATTGTTCATTTTTTTTCGCCGGGAGATGGCGACTTAATGAAATGGGTTATTGTCAGTTGCATAAACAAATGTTATCCCTTAGGTGGTCAATAGGTAATGGTTTATGTGCATGTAAGCTATGTTATAGTACATAGATCTATAGCAATGGAGACACTGTTTATGTGGATTACTAGACCAATCCAAAATTAAGCTTTGTGGCCCTTAATTTTTGATATGTCCACCGAAAAGAAACGAGCATGTTCCCTTCTGAAAGGCCGGTAACACACTTGCGACTCCTCTGGTGTTGCAGGTGTTTATGGGCGACGGTAATTGCTTACCATCAGGCGATCCGTCTGCTCGTTTGCCCCTATAACATAAAAAAAAGAAAAGACGCGAACCTAAATCTGACAATTACCCAAATGTTTTTACACGATTATGTTGTAGATAACCTACATAGTCTAGATACTGACCGTAAACATTTTTTGTTCCCTGAAGGTTCACTGACCGGGGATTAGATTAGATACTATTTCATACCAGCAGTACGATAGGTAATTTGACCACGTTTTACTAACGAAATGTATTACAATTTCATATAAAGATGACCATGTGATAAAGCCACAGTCAGGTTCAAAAAAAAAGGATCCCAATTATTAAATGAGTTACTAAATCGATAAAGCGTAAGTACTTAAATCTCCATCCTGACTTAATTCTCACTGAGAATTTAATTGAAAAGATCCGAGCTTATGGCATACAGTGAAATATACTCACATCGAAAACCAACTTTTTCTTGTCGATCAAATAAATCGACCCCTAAACTCAACAATAAAACATACGCGGCGGTGCCCGCCAAGTTCTAAAAAAATCTTACCTCAATAAAAACCAATATCAATTTATGCCCCTAATGATATAATAATGTTTCCCATCCTCGACACGTGCCACTGGTGCTTTATCGGACTTGACTTGTGGCACGTGTCAGTAAACCTCATGGGAAATGGCACCCTCGTTTTTAATCCTTCAATTGTATGTGATGATGCAAATTGTGGATTAATATTTCAAGATGTTTGTTTGACGAAGTGATTTTTTGATTTCGTTGATGTTTGGTTGAACTTTAGACTTGAATCATTGTAAAATGCCAGAGGATTATGCAATGCTGAGTGGTGTCCCATTGCGGTCACTACATCACTGGTCTTTGCAAATGTTTTCTTTAATTAGGTAATTTTTAAGCTAGTTTTTTAGGGTTCCGTACCCGAAGGGTCCAAACGGAACCCTATTGCTGTCACTAACGCATCTGAGCGTCTATCCGTATGTCGGTATCCGGCCGTATGTCACAAAATTTTTTCCGAAGATTTTTTTAACTTCCCATTGATATAGGAACTTGAAATTACTGATAATATTTATTATTACGTATATTTTACCAACAAATACTAATATATTGATTATCATATTATTATTATAAAGAGCCTCAACTGTCCCACTGCTGGGCAAAGGCCTCCCTCTTTTCTTTCCACGCGTCCCTGTCCTGTGCAGTCTCCCACAACTTCTGATCCGAATATATTGATAAATCAGAATTTTTATTTAAAAATGTTTTGTTTCTCACTATTGGGCTTTCTATATAGAATGTGTAGAATATAAAAAAATACCTGATTTCTGAATTAAATAAACAAAAAATTAATCTACTTTTGAATAAATGATAAACTAAAGGCTTTTCCGTGAACCACTAACACTGGCGACATCTATTTTAAACAGTAACAAAAGAAGTATGTTCAACTGTGGAAATTATTATAAGGTCTTTCGGCAGATGGCGCTAGTAACAAAGTAACAAGGGACCGTTGATACAAAACGTAATAGTGTTCGATGTTATTATTAGATGGCAGCACTCGTGTGATTCGGTCACGTATTGATTTTTAGGTCCAAGCGGTTTAAGAAAGCTTATTAGGAAGAGTTATAGCCAAGTTCCTAGTGTTTTTTTTGTGTAATAATTTATTGTACTTTAAGTGAATAAAAAGGGGTTGAATTAAATTTACGACTAGGTTAGTCCACAGCATTTGAAACCAATGGACAAAAATATAAATCACATTTTTTTTAAATAAAAAAGGTCCTCATTCTTCCTTCATATAATTATATATTTTTTATTTGTTTGTCTAATCCAAATAATTTAACTGATTTTCAATCATAGTCTTCTCACCTTAGGATAGGAATTTTGAAGGTTTAAATAAAACAACGTATTTAACAAATCAATCTAATCTAATTAGGTATATTTATTTACTATCGTTTAGGCATTTTTTCAGCGCTTACATAAAATCATGTAGACTATAAATAATTTTAATCTGTAATAAATTTCAAAGTACTAATTTTGATAATTATTGTCATAGTTATTGTCTCGTTTTAGCTGTTATATATATTTTAAGTTACACTGGCAATTTTGTGAACAATTATTGCACTGCGAAGTTGTAATTATGTTTTAATTTAACGTCACAGTATAGGCAAAGAAGAACAATTTTTATCGCTTGTGTAACGTCGTTCACCCATGATATACATAATCAGATGTATTACAGATTACAGACAGGAAAATGCTATATTGGGGCATTCCACTAAAATATCGTGAACCTTTTCTTTCTGATAGTGCTTCGACGTCGATTTTTGATCTGATCATATTTCAAGGCTTGACCTAAAGATTGACAATATATTTTCTGGCTGAATTCATTTTACAAAGGCAGTTGCCACACAATGAACCTTCCTCATGCAAGCGAAATTCCCGTGGAATGCCTCTATTGAGCAAAAAAGCTATTTATGCTAACTATGCTACAAGAGTTAGTAGGCCGGTGTTTATACGTTTAATTTTCAAGCAATTAAGGTCTCTTTATCGATGTCAATAAGGGCGTTTTCTAATAACGTCCGTAAAATGGTGCTGCCAAAAGGTACCCTTTTGCCTCGGAATGGAAGAAATGTTGACACTTTTGTATTTAGTTTTTCGGGATATTTGCATTAAATTTTGGAATAGTGACGATACGGCTGATTATTGATTACGTATTTTGTTAATATTTGTTTTGGTATAATTATAATAAGGTTTGGTATAACCACACAGAAATTACACGCATTCGTGTCACTGGCACTGAATATGTTAAGGGTCGGATTAAAAATTAAAATTTTAATACATGTCAGTCCAGTAGCAGGATGATAAACTTGAATAAAAAAAGTATCAACGTTTCTCCCATAAGCAACACCATAAAGTCGAGTTTATTTTTATGTACTGTACACTTTTGCACTCTATCCCTTCTTAATAAGGCCCAAAAATGTGTATATATTAGTGAATCTGACAGATCTGAATTCGTTGCGATTCTTAAGTTAGCAGAAATGCAGAAGGATAATGTGTATCGTAAAAATCTTTTATGTATTATAATTGATTATTTTGTACAATCTAAAGTCTTTTAAGGAAACACTAAGCTAGTTAAAGCCTTTCTATCTTAATAACTACATTGTTTTGTTTCTAACGGAGCTGTTCACGACATGGCGAAACTGTGTCTTCATCTGATAGGCATAAGTAACATTTTTGCTTCATATGTTATTTAATATAAAGGCTTAAACAGATGCAACATAGTTGCTTTGTTTTCATCCATATCCTAAACAACTTTATAAAAATGTGTTACATAAAAATAAATGTAGGAAACACTGTTACTATATTTATGTATAATAAGTAAATGACACATACTGAACTAAAGGCAGTAGTAACACAAAAATATCTGTGTCTACACACCTATCAATTTATCACAACAACCGCTGAAAATTGGATTAAATCAATTAATGCTGTCTATTTCCATCTTATGGCTGCGTGTCTAGGTAGTTGTAACTAATTGATAAGCGTGTAAAACGCTTATAGAAACTTAATTATTTACTTCTAATATTAATTTTAAGCTTTACTACCGAAAATATTTAATCTAGCAACAGGCACACTTCTACCACGTCACAATAATTGCTAAAATGCTAAAATTAATAGTTTTTGTTGCATTTATTTGCTAATCCAGGTTTTTACGAGATTCCTTAAGGGAAATTGTTGTTATACATTTTAAATGACGTAGGTAATATATTTTACATCAGGTATAAACAAATATTTCATTTTAAATAATGAAGTCAAACAAGCATATTTTTTAGTCGTTTTGATAATAATATTATTGTTTTTACCGTTTTCTGTAAATTTATACGATAATACGATTCTTATATATTATATCTACTATTCTACCACAAGCAAACATTAAATAACGAAATACTTAAGCGAATATTTTTTGTATTTTTACGAATGTAATTTATATAAAATCTAGAAAATGTATAAATTCACAACCTATTATTTGTCTATTAATTTATTCCGATTTAATCCTTTTTTTGTTTTTACTCACTTGCAACTAATATTCGTAGCATTCAGTAAATACCTTGCAAGGTGTACTTTTAATGACGGTAATACGATATTCGCCCATACTTGTCTTTACAAACTTCCGAGCCCCATCGATTACGTTTATTTTTCAATATTGAACCGTCCCTGAGATTTGCGATTTTAACCAACACCGCCTATCATTATTTTGATAATTATCATCACCGATTATTATAATTATGTTTTAATCGTTTTCATCAGATCCTATAAAAATGGTTTTCCAATAATTATTACCACATTTTAGTAATTACTAAATTTATGTATATTTTTTTAAGACGTATTTTTCGGTTATATTGTAAACTAAGACGAAGAAAAATATTTGGGTAACTTATTACCGTAGTACTAAAAACAAACCGTTTTGAATTTTTAAGTTTGTATTTCTTTCATTTCGTTATCCAGAATATTGAACGGTATTTTTTATTAGTAAATAGTAAATAATAGTTATACATTTTCTAAAAACTAGTAATTCGCAGGCATAAAACATGAAAGGCAACCGTCTATAATGTGGACTTACAGCTGAGAAATAAAAGTTAAAAATATCTGCTAGGAACTTTTTAATCGAATTTTCCACTGTAGTTCGATTCAAAACAGATACATTTACCTTTTACATCGTTCAATGTATAATAGCATTTTTAAATATTTGAAGTATGATAAAAAAATGCAATTACAGAACCGCTAAATCCAAGTTTTCGTAAAAGTAGGTATCTTTAATCACCTAAAACTCCTTAATTCGTGGTTTAAAGTATATACATTTATTGTGAATATTTGTCATGTACCAGATGCTACATAATATTAAATAGAATATTTATTCATGTATCAATAAACATATATTTTTAATTAATATAATGTAACTGTATAAAATATTAATAGGCCGCATGGAACTCATAAATCACCTTCGAGAATAATTGCTAATAATTAATTTCAGGCGTATTTATAATTAATTATCCGTCTCTCATACAAACTCCCACCCTCTTAAGGCATTATGGCTAAGAAGAAAGAAGTTTTAGGGAAGTAAAATACACAATACTACTTTAAATGACTTTACACACGTCGCATTACGCACACACATACATCTAAGACCAAAATCTTATTTACATCATAAGTACATGCGCTAAACAAAACAATTGTTCCCCTAGAACAGTAAATATAATATTACTATGCTGAATTATGCATCTCTAAATTTGGAAATATTGTTAGGAAGGAATTATGGAAGATTCTGAAGACTTATTAAAGTATTTCGATATTTTCGAGTCTACTGACTATGCGCCGAATATTCGGTTATTATTCGGTATTCGGAATATTCGGCAGATTTTGAATGTTCGGTATTCGGCCGAATTATTCAGTTCAGCTGTCGGCAGCTGAACCGAATCTCAAAATTGTTTTGAGAGGGTTTTGTTACAAGTTACAAGAGTGTATTATAGTTACTGCTTCGTGGAATTAATACTCGACCCATTATTAACAGTGATTTAACTTATTTTTCAATATTTCGCTTTGATAATGAACAAAAAATTTACCAGTTAATTAGTCTGTTTTACAACAATAGATGTAGGTAATTCGGCCGAATATTCGTATTCGGTCAAACCCATATTCGGCGCATCTCTACTATTGACTTAATTTTAAATTCTGCCTATGATTAAGATATCGATGTAATATCTACACCACAATGATTATGTTTCATCACTTCAGTCAGCACTCACCAGAATTTCTAAGTTGATTTAAGTGTATCATAATATTCTAAAGGATCTTTCTAATCATAGGCAAGTCAATCATAGGGTATCAAGTAACTGATATAGCCTTTCGAATTGCTAAACGTAAGTGGCAGTGGGCGGGGCACATTGCACTTAGAACCGATGCCCGTTGGGGCCGGAAGGTTCTCGAGTGGCGACCACGGACCGGAAGGCGTAGCGTGGGTAGGCCCCCCACAAGGTGGACTGATGACCTGGTAAAGGTTGCGGGAGTCCGCTGGATACGGGTGGTGCAGGACCGGTCATTGTGGCATTCTTTGGGGGAGGCCTATGTCCAGCAGTTGACGTCTTTCGGCTGATATGATGATGATGATGATGAATCATAGGCAGTATTATAACGATCAATAACAGCATTTCAAAAACAGTTTAGGTAAACGCAGCAGGGCAATCTAGACTGCGGGAAATTCAAACTAAATCGAAAATATCATCAGTCTTTTAGATCATTTACTAGTTCTATATGTCCGGATAGAGGAAAAGCGCTTTCACAATTTCACAAATGGCTGAGATACGTGTCATACTCGTGATCGGGTGCTGTTTGTGGAGTCCGATCTGTTCATGCTTGCTAGGACATAGTGACTACGTTAATACTGGTGTCTTTTTATAGGGGATTGACGAGAGACATCATTCTGTTGTGGATTCGTTGTTATTATCAATGACTTAGAGGCTATATACATCTCTAACAATATTAAATTAGTCTTAATTTTGACGCTCAGAGACCATGTACATCTCTGGGATATTATATTAATTTCATTATACTCCTTGTTTAATCAGACTTGAGACCTTATACATCTCTAACTTTACTCATGTTGTAATATTTGTATAGATAACTTTGCAAGTTTATCTTCACTCATCATCATCCTAGCGTTATCCCGGTCCAGTTGCATCCTGAAGGGTGCCCCAGGGTTCGCTTCCTGATCCCAAGATTTGGCGTAGGCACTACTTTTTACGGAGGCGACTGCCATCTGACCTAACCCGACGAGAAACCAGACGTTATTGGAATTAGGCTCGTCAAGTGAGTGGACAAATCGATTGTTAGAAGTTCTCAAGCCGCCCGAAGGCCGCTTTTTTTGGCTTAACAAACAGGCTCGGTAACTTTATCTTCACTGTATGACATTAATTTTGTTATAATTGTAAACTCGAAATTATAATTCTTTCTTGAACTGTAAATTATATTTTGACATGTAAAATGTATTATTATAATCAGACTTTCTTAAATTGTAAATTAATGTTTTGACACGTAAAGTGCCCTTGTGGCCTATTTGCAGAATAAATGTTTGATTTTGATTTCACAAGATGGCGCTCTAGTAAATGTTGTAAACCACGGAAAATATTGCGATTAGTTTTAATTTCTCGCAGTCTAGATTTACATTTTCAATTATTTCTTATACAACGGTCATGTAAATAGAAGTAAACAATACAATAGGGGTTATTTTACTAAGTAAATGTAGTATGAAAAATATTGTCAAAAAGGCTTGTCTAAATTAATGAATTTTATCGGTTTAGAACAAAAAGTGACTAAGAATTAAATACATACTCAAAATAAAGCTCGTATCTCAGCATCGTTTCAGTACTGAGATACGAGGTTTCTAGGCGCAATGACAGATTCTTTAGTGAGTTTTTGTTGTCAACCAGCGATTTTATTTGTCCTTTTATAAATTTGCAGAAGTACCTATTACGTTATTTGATTTTTTTACATAGGTACACACCGAAACATTTCAGCAATAGAATAGAATAAATAAATATTAGAGGACAATCTTACACAAATCGAACTAGCCCCACAGTAAGCTCAAGATGGCTTGTGTTATGGGTACTAGACGAAGATATATTTAATAGATATAAATACTTAAATACATAGAAAACATCCAAGACTCAGAAACAAATATTCATGCTCATCACACAAATATTGGCCCTGACCGGGATTCGAACCCAGGACCGTCAGCTTCACAGGCAGGTGCACTACCCACTAGGCTAAACCGGTCGTCAGAATAGAAAGATGTTTATTTGGATAACACAACGCGCAGGACGGAGATGCTCAACACCAAGCAAACTCTCTTCTTTGGCGTTACACTCATTGCCAGAATGATCGTGGCCGCCATAATGCGACGCCATTCTCCGCTGTAACTGAGGGCCTACTCCGTACTGTATCGTGTCGTCCCTTTCGCTCTTGTGCTATACTCCATATGAGTGAAAGGGACGGAATCAGGCACGTATCCAGAGGGGGGATAGTTGGGATTTATCCCCCCCCCAAAAACAGTTCACATGGTTGTTTCAATGTTTGTCCCCCCCTGAACCAAAAGTCTGGATACGTGCCTGGACGGAATGATACGAAGCTCGGATTTCGAAGTTCGGTCGTATAAACTGAAATGCTTAGAAACATCAATTTATGCAAGCCTTAATTTCCTACGAGGCGTCCAATACTTTAAACGGACAAAATTATCGGCTACTTAAATGATAATCTAATAGAATTTCAGAAAGTCAACAGCTTCTATACTTAATATAATGACATCATGTCATAGATCTTATAAACCTTCGAGTAACTACGCCTCCTTTATAATATTACTCGAACACCGTCTTCGAGCTTATAGAACTCTAAATATTAAAGAGTTTTAGAGTGAAAGAATTTATTATGTCAGCGTAGGTACTCGACGTTTTTCCACTTTAGATATAAGTATAGTTAAGTTATTATTGTCTTATTTATATTGTCGTAGAGTAATGTAGGGAAGCTCGATAAAATATCCAGTATTTATATTATAAGTAGAGAATAAACTTTTTTACTATAGGGAATTCTGGAAAATACTCTTCACTAACATTAAGAATTCTAAAGGGATTTAATTTAGAGAGGTAAAGAATGGACCACTGCAATCTTAAAATAGATAAACTAAAGATATTTTAGATATGATTTGACTAGGATATGCGATATATTTACTAAAAATTTTAGGGACCACCGAATACAAGGTGGATATTTATTTTAAAAAATTGTAATAAGCACAGCCAAAACATTGCGGTGGACTCGATTTATTTGTTCCTACATGGTTGCTACCTTGCACCCTCACAAGTTCTAATATCCTCTACTCCTATACTTCCAGCCAGACCTGAAACTGGTCACCATTTTAACAGTAATTCCAGATTAAGCATTGACTTGTGTCTCGTATTTGGAAAATAATTATAATCAATTATATCATGATTCCGAAAACGCGATATCATTTGTCAATATGCGTTTTTTATTTTCTGTTTCTTAGCTAATTTCGAATAACTGTCATTTTGACCTTCATTTCTACTTTTATATGCCTTTTAACGTTCTCAGCACGCTACAAAATTCCTTTCTATTTCTTTTTTACTATACCTACTCAAACCTTTCTATACAAACACGACTAGCTCATTCGAGGCATTATTCCCTCCCCCACATGCCAAGCTTAGGAGAGACTTCTTTTCCCTGCCTGTTTACCTTTTAGGCGACAGACTTTGGACGTAATTCGGATCCATTTCATCCAAATCCTTTCCTTTCGTCTCGGGCACGCAGCACACGACGAAGCACAGTCCACCAACACTTATGGATGCGTATAACCAAAAGGCGCCGTGAAGTCCTAACGCCTGTTGAAAGTCTACGAAGGTCTTAACACCAACGAACGCACACAGGTAGCTGAAAGCCGTTGCCATTGCGCTTCCAAAAGCCCTGTATTCTAATGGGAACAACTCTCCTATCAGCAGCCAGGATATAGGGCTCATGCCGAGTGAGAATGCTATAGTAAAAACCAAGACACAAAGCAGAGGTATCCAGTCATTCTGACCGACAGTTTGGTGGAACATGACGTTTTGGATCCGTTGGTTCCTGTGGACTTCTTCATAGTACGCGTAGCTCCCAAAACCTGCTAATGCCATCGACATTAACACCGAACTAAGTATCAGTAAAGGTAACCGACCGACTGTATCAATCAAGAGTCCGGACAGACAGGAAGCAAGCAGTTGTACAAAAGACACAGCTATAGCTGCCCCGTGTGGATTCATTCCTCCAAAAGTCTTTCTAAATATAGGTACAGCATAGAACGAGAATGCATGAGCACCTGAAAATCGTTGGAACATCATAAGACCACATGTCACTAAAATAGGACCCAGCAATCTATTCATGGACTTAACATCCAAGGAATTTATAAATTGACTGCTAGACATCTGACTCTGTCTTTGACTGAAGTTCTTACTAGCTAAGACGTTGGTTCGTATTGTTGCCAGCTCCTGAGCTACGTCTGAATTGGGGCCTCTAAGCCAGAGTAGACTTTTGTACGCCTCCTCGTCTTTTCCGATAAGCACGAGATAGCTTGGCGTCTCTGGTATGTACAGGACAGTGCAGAACAGAAGTAACGGAGCAGCGGATATACACAACGCGAGCTGTTGCCAGTCAAGGTAGGCGCCGATGGTGAAGGAGAACAGAACACCAAGATGGCCGACGATTTTGAGGACGGCGCTCAGGCAGCCACGAATGTCGGGGACCGATATCTCGCTGATGTATACCTGAAATTAAAAACCAATATGTGATTCACGATGATTATGATCATGACCTGATTATATATAAGATGATTATGAAAATTATAATTGAACTAGCGACCCGCCCCGGCTTCGCACGGGTACAATTCTGATGCATGTATTATACATATAAACCTTCTTCTTCAATCACTCTATTTATTAAAAAAACCGCATCAAAATTTGCGTAGTTTTAAAGATTTAAGCATACATAGGGATATAGGGATATAGGGACAGAGAAAGCGACTTTGTTTTATACTATGTAGTGACAGTGATATTGATTCAGTTGGAGGCAGATATAATGGAACATCTTCATTTATTGTCACCAGTTGAAATTTAGACCTAATAACAGCAAGGAACGTTTTGAAAAGACAAAAGCAATGTTTGCTCAGCAGGTTGTCTACGACACGACAGCCAAGAATGCGCCAGTGTATTATATTTATACTTAGTATAGTATACCTCATGTTTTCACCATGGTTTAAGAAAACAAGGTCTGAGAATCCGAAACGTGACACCAGTGACGTCACCGTCGACGACACACTCACACTTAGATTTTTTTAATTTTTATTTTTGAATCTGATTCGGTCAAACATCTGGATCGAAGCCACCCGCCTTTCTGTGCTAACGCGGTCCGACGGGTGAAAGACTATAGCAGTGTTTTTTTCCGGATTGACTTCGGCACACTCACCATTGACAAGCTGATGCCGTAGCTCGTGTCACCCTCACTACAAACCGGATTGCAATGGCGGGGACGTCGCGCGATCGCGACAACACTGAAACATATAGTCCCTATTCGTCCCGGTACCGCCGCACACCGGGTAGAGCCAGCCCGAGGTAGTGCCTAGCCGAGTTTCTTGCTGGACTCTTCTCAGCTAGGCTAGGTTTAGTGAACCAGCGACAAAACTCCCAGTAGCTCGATTCCACTCACACCTCAGATTCGGTTGAAACCGCTCAACCAATCTCACTGGAGCGCAAACTCTTAGAGTATTACAGTGTTCCAAACCCCACGCGTGGTCGTGTTGGAGGTTTTATCTTGGATTTTCCCCAGGCTAAAAGAAAAATAGGATTGCCATACCTGGCTCAGTATATTATTGTATCATGACTTTAACTGGGACGTGCAAAATATTGAGCGTGAAAGGGCACAGAATGTCAAAGAACGATCCTAAGTTTTTCTCTGCACAGTTTTGATGACTCGTGATATGGCACCCATCCAAACCTTGAAATAGGTAATTGAAATGATTTATTTTGCAAGAACATAATGTTAAGATTACATGTCAGTGAGATAAAATATTAGTCATGAATGTATGATCCGCCACAGTATGGCATGCAATAATATGAAACTAATTTAAAACGTCAAATTTTCAAAATATTCGTTTAAATTATAAAATGGACTAAGAATTGAATATGATTTTAAGTTTTTGTAAAATTCATTCATATTATTACATGTTTTTTATTTTTTTATATCATTTAAGAAATTATAAATTTTTATTCCATTGTATTCGAGACTTCTTCTACGAGCCCCAATGCAAATGAGTACGTCTGGTAGGAAAAAAATGTACTAAACTAACGTTAACCTAAAAATTCTGGGGGACGAAGGTGTTTGGAAGAATTAGCAATATAAAAACAGTATAAGTTATAAATCGTATTTTATTTATTCAATGAAAAAAAAAACGAACTTTCCTTGGTAATAAAAAAAACATTGTTTCACCAATTGTACTAAAATGCAAAAAAGTTCGTCTTTAGTGTTACCGACGCAGATTAGAACGTCTACCACTTGGTGGCGTCTCCTTTTGCATCTAAAACGGCTTTAATTCTGAGCGGCATTGTATCTACCAGCTGTCGACACTCTTCCGGGGTTGTTTCATTCCAAACACAGGTAAGTTTCTCTTTAAGATCAGCTTTTGATCTGGACGGGTCCTTTCGCAACTTCTTCTTCATTTTCCACCACAACGTTTCTATGGGAGACAAGTCCGGGCTGCTGGATGGCCACGACATGGTAGGTATTTTTTTCTTTTTCAGCCACGCCATCGTTGCTTTAGCGGTATGGCATGAGGCACCATCTTGTTGAAAAGTATACGCATTTTTATACTTTAACTTACGTATAGACGGCAGCAAACTCTCTTGTAAGATGCTTTTGTATTTTTCGGCATTGACGGTTCCATCTATAAATTGCAGACAGCCGACACCCTGTGCCGACATGCAGCCCCAAATCATTAAGGAAGCTGGAAACTTTACCTTACGCTTAAGACAATCTTTTTGAAATGCCTCTCCTTTTTCGCGAATGACTTTACTTCGTTCATCGCCTACTGTGACTTCAAATTTAGATTCGTCACTCCATATAATTTTACGCCACTGATCGACGGTCCAATTTCTGTACTTTTTGGCGAATTTCAACCTGTTAGTTTTCTGCCGTTGTGTAAGTAACGGTTTCTCTTTAGCAGTGTAAAAACCGTAGCCCATCCTCTTCATCACTCTCTTGCAAGTATCCACTGAAATGTTTTTTTTAATTGCGTCACGCCATAGTACCGTAAGTTCTCCAGCTCTTGCACGACGATTTTTCTTGATGATCTTCCTCAGAATCCTGTTTTCTGCTTTAGTAGTAATTCGTGGGCGGCCGGATTTCTTTAAACAAGAAATTTTGTCGTGTTTTCGATGATGCTCGATGATAGTTTGGATTGTAGACCTTGGCATAGAAAGGTCCTTGGCAATTTGGTACGTAGATTTGCCTTTATTGTTACTGGAGATTATAATTTTCCGCACTTCTTCAGTCACTGGCTTACCTCGTGCCATCTCGATAGAAAAACGATTTGGAGTAATAAAAAATTAGGCTGAATTTGCCCTTTTATATAGTGGTTTGTCATTTTACATGACAGAGAATATTCCGTATTCAATTTGAAAATAATATTTTATATTACGAACCCTGGTAAACAGGTTTTATTTTAAATAGACGACCTATTTTGCCTTAAATATGAAGCAGACGTAATTATTTGCGTGTGAGATGTAATATTTATAATTAAATTATTTTAAAATAAATAACGAGATGTACACTTTGTACAACTCAAAACTAAGCTAGCTTTAGTGACATTGCGTCTAGTGTATTCCATTAATCATCAAAGTCGATTCGGGTAGAAATACTAGTTTTTGAAAAAAAATACGCATGCAGAATTGCGACTAGACGAGCTATTTTGCATTGGGGCTCGTATAATGTATATATTTTTTTGATTCAGTTAACTGAATGTCAGAGTTAAGGCTTAATTTAAGTGATCTACAAGTATTGTTAGTATCAGATGTAAATCGAGACTTATTTTTATGAACAAATATACTCACCAAGCATCACTCTCAGTATTCTATGTTTCACAAAAATGGGACGGCAATGTTCGAGAGGCTTTTGCCTTGTACAATTAAGTCCCGTTTCCCAATAATCACTCCCAATGAAATGAAATTCGAGATAACTTAAACGACGGTATAAGGGTGGATCAACCATTCTTTGTTGCCCGTTACCATGGTTACGTCTCCTGAGTCACTCTTTAAAACTGTGATTTTATAGGGTTTAAATCTACCAAACATGAGTTTTAGCGATAAATATAAATCCATTTGAACATGGGTCATCTCGTGAGCATGCTTCAATTCCATATTATAAACATTTTTCTAAGAAACGTGGTTACTGTTGTCTCCTCGCTGACGGGACAGAATAACAACAAGAAAAAGTTGATTGACCCATAAAATAAACTGCATACACTCTTACTTCAGGGCAGGCAATGGCAGCCCCCGACGGATTTTTCCGGGCTTGTAAATATACCTCGCAAACAGTTATCCGTTCTAAAAAAATATTATTATCTCCCTGTAATTATTTCCTATGGATTCGGGGGATTTTCAAATGCATTATTTAGTTATTTTGCAATTGATTACATCCGTCGGGGGTATTTTATAAATTTTTAAGAGAGGTATGGCACAGCAAAATGTCATCTTGCTCGAATTTGGAGCAGCCCAACTGGGGAAGTACCTCCACCTTGCAGAAGACCACAGCCATAATAACATTATTTACATATACAAATATGTAGTGTTGTGTTCCTGGAGATGAGCAAGGTTGCCAGAGCTCCCGAGGATGCACTGTGTTGAGAGCGAGGGATCTAAATGTGTTCCTTCTGCTGTCAACATAGTGCATCCTCAAATCTTATAAAGGGTCGGCAACGCACGTGACTCCTTTGGAGTTGCGGGCGTCTATAGGCTGCGATGGCCGCTTACCATCAGGTGGACCGTACGCTTGTTTGCCACCGGCGTTATATTAAAAAAAAACGCAAACTACTTTAGAAATAAAGGAAAAATTGAAAAATCTAAGCACCGAGCAGAATTTGAACATGTGACCTCCCGGCACTCGCGGCCAGTCGCTCTATCCATCATCCTCAAATCTTATAACTACGTAATTATGTGACTCCTTTGGAGTTGCGGGCGTCTATAGGCTGCGGTGGCCGCTTACCATCAGGGGGACCGTACGCTAGTTCGCCACCGACGTTGTATAAAAAAAAAATCCTTTTATTCATCTTTTTAGTTAACTTTTTCTCTTTTTCCTCTCGTGAATATTATTACCCTAAGCCCTAAAGGTGGGTAACTAATTCTAACTTTCGAAAGCAATAAAAGTTTAATAGAAAACAAAGCCGTTTTAATTTCGTTCCGTTGGACTAATAAATATTAATTTTATCGTAAACACAAAACTTCGCCTTACGAAGCAAATTTCTGAATTAGCCGCTCCTTGGGAACGCTATTCGAAGGAAGCTTAAAGCTTAAAGCTCGGACAAAGTTTCAGACATTATCAATTATAAGTAGGGTGCCACTGATTCTGATAATGAAGGACCGTCCTTAAAGGTAAGTTTCCTATTCGTCCCGGTACCGCCGCACACCGGGTAGTCAGTCCGACCCAGTCGGGCCTAGTTTCTTGTTGGACTATTCTCAGCTAGGTTTAGTGAACCAGCGACAACTCCCAGTAACTCGCTTCCACTCAGACCTCAGGTTCGGTTGAAACCGCTCAACCAATCTCACTGGAGCGCAAACTCTTAGAGTATTCCAGTGTTCTAAACCGCCCGCGTGGTCGTGTCGGAGGTTGTCCCCTGGTTTTTCCCCAGGCTACTCTCCAACCGCGCACTCCTATCGCTTTATTGGGCTCGGCTTATAAACCCACAGTCAGATTCAAAAAAAAGGTAAGTATTGTGAGGAGCGTACCGGATTTATTTATTGGATTTTTTTTAGTTTTAGAATAAAGGAAAAATAGAAAAATATAGGCACCGAGCAGGATTCGAACCTGCGACCTCCCGGCACTCGCTCTAGCCAACTGAGCTATGGGTGCAATCGCTACCCAGTCCCAAATTCATCAACCGTTCCTTCGTATTAAGCAGTAAAAAAAAAAGATACTGGAATTTTGTGGTTCTAAGGCCAAAACCTCGAAGGCAACAACTACGTAGAAGTCTTCATTTTTCTTCTATATAATAAGCTTCCATACAGCTAGACACAAATTAAGAACAAATCTGTATAGTTTGAGAATGTTAGTGATAGTAAACTAGCTTTTGCCCGCGGCTTAGTCTGCGTAGAACTCTTTAATTGCGTTAGAATTTTTATTGCAATTTTTTTTTTATATCAGCCACTTACCCAGTCATCGCTCTTCCATACAAATTTCCACTGATAGTGATTTCCGGGATAAAAAGTAGCCTATGTCCTTCCCCGGAACTCCAACTATATCCATACCACATTTCATCTAAATCGGTTCAGTGGTTTAGGCGTGAATGTGCCCTAGATTTAATTCCATCGAGGCTAGCATAACCGCCGCTGTGACGCAATTAGAGGAAAATCTACCCTCTTTTTCTAATTCATAAAGTTCGAGTGAGACCGGAAAGAGTAAGTCACGCGAGATGCGACTAGGGAGCAAGTTGTGCGCATCTGATTCTGATCATCTACTTTTTCTTATTGTTATTCTGTCCTGTCAGCGAGGAGACAACAGTAACCGAGTTTCTTAGAAAAATGTTTGTAATATGGGCTCAAGCATGCTCAAGAGATAACACATGTCCCAATGGAATTATGCTCATCGCCAAAACACATGTTTGGTAAATTTAAACCCTATAAAATCACAGTTTTAAAGAGTGACTCAGGAGACGTAATCAAGGTAACGAGCAACAAAGAATAGTTGATTCACCGAAATATATCTAGAACTAATTTGATAAAACTGAAATTCCTTCATGTAATTCGTGTTGCTCAAAATGTGTTGCGTGTGTTGTGTGTGTGTAAGTGTTCGCGCGCGCGTGTGTGTTACAGTATGTGTGATAGTCGCGTACGGTACGGTTTCAGAGGAATTTCCTCCCACGGACGCTCCGGTTGTGGAATGAGCTCCCTGCCGAGGTTTCCCCGAGGGACTACAGTATGGGGTTTTTCAAGAAAGGAGTGTATTAATTTTTAAAGGGTCAGCAACGCGCATGTGACACCCTAGGGGTTGTAAGCGTCCATAGGCTACGATGACCGCTTACCATCAGCCGGGCCGTACGCCTGTTTGCCACCGACGTGGTATAAAACAAAATGTTTAACAATAAATGTTTCTCTAATTATATTAGTCCCAATTTAACTGAACGGAATCCATCAAATCAAATACGGGTGCCTATTTAATTTAGAGACGTTTGATGTCCTAATTGAATCCGGAAAACTTCCTAAAAGTCTCAGCAAAGTTCCGATATGGCCACCCTATCTATACCGTTCGTTTAACAAATTAAGAAAGACGTAACTCACAGGAATTCCCTAATTCAATTTGCCGTATTATATACATAGTAGGATTGTATGCGGGCTTTAACATTTTTCGCTTTAGAAAGGAAAACTTTATGTCAAACATTTAGAGTTGATTTTCTTTTGATTTAAGGAAGCTTTGTTGAACTGCCGCAATGCTGTGGGTTATTGAACGATAAGGCTTATCTTGATCATGTCCGTTTAATTCGAACGATATTTAATATTAGCTGTAATTTAGCGATGTCTCAGTGGATTAGGAAGACGCTAAGCTGTTGTAATCGTTTGATTTGTCTCTGTCTGTTTCGCTAAAAACGTTCTTTTCAGTTATTCTTAGGGTTCCGTAGTCAAAATGACGAAAATGGAAAAAAATATTAAATTAGGGGGAACTCAATTTTTGTAAAGGGGGGTTGAAAAAAATAGATATTAAAATAAAAAAAATATTATTAAATATTTTTGGCAATCTTACACAAATCAACCTAGTCCCAAACGAAGCAAAGCTTGTACTATTGGGTACCAAGTGACGATATACATACTTATATAGATAAATAGATACTTAAATACATAGAAAACATCCAAGACTCAGAAACAAATATTCATGCTCATCACACAAATATTTGCCCTGACCGGGATTCGAACCCAGGACCGTCAGCTTCACAGGCAGGTGCACTACCCACTAGGCTAAACCGGTCGTCCGTCATATGGAGGTTTCAAAAATAATTTTCCATTTAAGACAGCCGCTGGTGAGATATTCGCTGTTAAAGTTGTGAAAAGTTGTCCCCCCTAATTTGATTTGGATTGTCCCCAGGCTTCTCTCCAACTGCGCACTCCTATCGCTTTTTTGGACCCGGCCTATAAAGCCACATTCAGGTAAAAAAAAATAAGTTCCGTCACTATCTAAACTTTACTAAAACCATTTTTCTTGAAGCTAACTGGCTTTATAGGCCGGCCCAATAAAGCGATAGGAGTGCGCGGTTGGAGAGTAGCCTGGGGAAAATCCAGGGGAAAACCTCCGGCACGACCGCGCGTGTGGTTTGGAACACTGGAATACTCTAAGAGTTTGCGCTCCAGTGAGATTGGTTGATTTTTTTTAGGGTGCCACCCCTATATGTAAAGTGGTGGTGCAATTTTTTTCCGTTCCAAACCCCATCGTGTGGGGTATCGTTGGATAGCTCTTTTAAAAATACTATAAGGTTTCTAAAAGCATTTTTTGATTCAAGAATCGGTTGGCGTGATATTAAGCCAACCCCCCCCCCCCCCCTGCCGGCTAAACGATGGCTACTAGGCATGTGAAAAAATCATGGTAGTAGTATATACGATGAATTTAAAAGGAAAACTATCACAGCTAAGTAGACATTACCGTAAAGGGCAAAAATATGTAGACAACACAACATCTCAAAAAAGTACATCATCAGTACTAAGATCAGTAAAAACCCTTCTACGGGTCCGTAATTCATATGACCGGTGACGTGATGGACGGGCAACTACGGAACCCTACACTGTGTGTGGCCCGACACGCACTTAGCCGGTTTTTTTTGGTTTAAAATTGCCAAAGTTTGATGCCATGTATCTCGAAAACCGTGAGTTCTGAAGTAAATATGATATACTTTTCGGTAAAACTCGTTGTTCTTAATACGATAAGGTATAAAAAAAGCGGGAAAACGGATTATTACAGATCGAAGATCATTAGGAGCTAGGAGCCCATTAAGCATTGGTGTAAACTTTTTTTTTTTATCACAAAGGTACATAACAGTTACAACCATTTAATTGCTCGCCAAACTGCCATAACAGTTTGTTGGCGAGATCGCGCTCATTTAACTAATGTTAGCTACGTACTATGCTATTATGAACTAAACTTAAACACTAAATATGACAATGCCTAAACACTTTTTTTTATTGATGACCGGTTTAGCCTAGTGGGTAGTGCACCTGCCTGTGAAGCTGACGGTCCTGGGTTCGAATCCCGGTCAGGGCAAATATTTGTGTGATGAGCATGAATATTTGTTTCTGAGTCTTGGATGTTTTCTATGTATTTAAGTATTTATATCTATTAAATATATCGTCGTCTGGTACCCATAACACAAGCCTTCTTGAGCTTACTGTGGGGCTAGTTCGATTTGTGTAAGATTGTCCTCTAATATTTATTTATTTAACTGTAAGAATTTTTTAAGTGTTGTTGGTAAACATTTATTAAATAAATAAATAAATTTGCAGGTCTTTGATTTTTCCTGATTAGAACCAGGTATACATGATGGTGACGGTACGAGGGAGAGGTGTAAGTGGAGTGGATGATAGGTGGAGAGCAGAGGCAGAACACAGAGTAACCTGTCATGTACCGGTCCCTGGGATCCCAGGGATCATATCAAAAGAATGCTATTTTATTTTTTTATTTGGGGCATCAACAGCAATACAATACAAAAATACCATACATAAAAAACTAAAACAATAGCCAATGACAGATGTCCACAGAAATACTATTGACAAAACCAACTTAGTGATAACAAAAAAAAATGAAACATTAAGTATAATATATGCACAAAAAGTGTGTACTCACACACGGGGATGCGTGGGTGATAATGTATATTGTTTGAGAGTGTTTGTGAAGTTACGTATGTGTGTGTGTGTGTGTGCGTAACAGTAAGCGACAATTGGAGAAGTGGAAATAAATATTGTTTATTTTTTTCGCCGGGAGACGATGGCTTGATGGTCTAAATCCTACCTGTGACAGCATGGTGAGGATGGAGCAGCAGAAACCTCCGAGGAAGGCGGTGATGCACATCATGCGGACCGAGGTGGCTAGCACCGTGAGCAGCCAGGAGAGGCTGCACGGGGCTGCCGCGAGGGACAGGACCCGGCGGCGGCCGTGACGCATGGCGGCGCCCCCCGCCATGCCGCCGAACAGGGCGCCTGGAATGATGCAAGAAAATTGTATTGAAAGAAAGAAAGAAAGAAAGAAAGAAAAACATTTATTCGTGACGATACAAACATAAAATATAGATAAATAAACGTAATTAGAAAAAAACAACAAGTAATCGCCACAAAAAGGTTTCGCCTCAGCGTAATGCCGACTCAGGGAGCTGGCGCTGATCTTCCGGCGAAACCTAGGTTGTTAATGACGGTTTAGGTTTAGGTTGTTGGTTGTTGTTATTGACAACGAGAAAAGATTGAAAGAATGAGAAAGATTTGTCTTAGGTTTGTTAGGTTTGTTTTTGGTTTAGGGTTTAGGTTGTTGGTTGTTGTTATTGACAATGAGAAAAGATTGAAAGAATGAGAAAGATTTGTCTTTCGTGGCTTTTCGTGGTCCCAAAGGAAGACCAGCGCTAGCCAATGGCTAGCACTATGCTGATTTGGGGCCATTTCATGGCTATTTTCTGTATTTTGGTGTTATGTTAATTTGTACTGTGTTTGTGCCACGAATAAACGTTTTTTCTTTCTTTCTTTCTTTCAAAAGTTCTAGATAAGTGTTAAATCACACAGATATATATTATTAACTGATAAGGACCCTTAAGTAAGTGGTATACTAAGTGGCAGCTACTCCGGTTACCAGGCGCCACTGAAAATCAGCGCCACGACTTAACGCCTAATAGCTTATTTCGTGGCACCAAGCTGAGTGGCGACCATTTTAACATATATTAGTTGTATTTTAATTTTCCTTTGTTTTATTATTATTTTAATATTGTATATGCTAAATACATGTTTTCTTTCTTTTTCTTTCTTATTGACAATGTGTTAAACAAATTGCGTAACTTTGCGAACGCACGTTTGAACGTTTACACTATCATTTACAGGAGACATACCTACAGAATACTTAAATGAGCGTACGACATACTGGAATGATACAAGAAAATTGTATTGACAATGTCTTAAGGGTCCTTATCAGTTAAAAACGGTCATCTATTTACGCCATTTTCTGTTTGAATTGACACGTATCTTGATATTTTCTCAATGTTACTATCTAAAACAGGACTATTGCGACCGTATGTCATAAACTTTAAATGTATTTTTTGGACTTTTCATTAAGAAATATCGTTTCAAACATCACCCCAAATCGACCATTTTCAAGCTAAAAACTTGTTTATTCCGCTTAAATTCTACTACACACAATAAAATCAAAAAATGGCTATGTTACTATCTAAAACTTTGATAAAATTATCGAAGCCTTTAATAACTTTATTGGTATTATCAATACTTTTGTTATAATTTGAAATCAAAACATTTTAAAACTTATAAGGCCTCTTAAACAAATTGCGTAACTTTGCGAACGCACGTTTGAACGTTTAAACTGTCATTTACAGGAGACATACCTACAGAATACTTAAATGAGCGTACGACGTAATGGAATGGTATAAGAAAATTGTATTGACAATGTCATAAACAAATTGCGTAACTTTGCGAACGCACGTTTAAACATTTAAACTGTCATTTACAGGAGACATACCTACAGAATACTTAAATGAGCGTACAACGTACTGGAATGGTACAAGAAAATTGTATTGATAAGATGTCTTAAACAAATTGCATAATAAAAATCAAAATCAAATATTTATTCTGCAAATAGGCCATAAGGGCACTTTTACATGTCAAAATATTAATATGCAATTTAAGAAAGTCTGACTTAATACATTTTTCCTATCAAAATATTAATTTACAGTTCAAAAAAGAATAATAATTTCGAGTTTACAATTATAACAAAATTAATGTCATACAGTGAAAATAAACTTGCAAAGTTACCTATTACAAATATTACAACATCAGTAAAGTTAGAGATGTATAAGGTCTCAAGATTAAACAAGGAGTATAATGATATGCGCGGTTGACGTCCTCGCCCCGGCGGGATGTCACACTGACACATATAGTCCCTATTCGTCCCGGTACCGCCGCACACCGGGTAGAGTCACTCCGACCCAGGTTGGGCCTAGCTGAGTTTCTTGCTGGACTCTGCTCAGCTAGGCTAGGTTTAGTGAACCACCAACAAAACTCCCAGTAGCTCGATTCCACTCACACCTCAGATTCGGTTGAAACCGCTCAACCAATCTCACTGGAGCGCAAACTCTTAGAGTATTCCAGTGTTACAAACCACACTCGTGGTCGTGCCGGAGGTTTTCCCCTGGACTTACCCCAGGCTACTCTCCAACCGCGCACTCCTATCGCTTTATTGGGCCCGGCCTATAAAGCCACAGTAAGGTTCCAAAAAAAATCATCTTTCGATGGACGCTGTGGTTACGTCGTCCGGGTCCGTAAGTGTGTGCCTAGGATGCCATGAGCCCCTAGTCAGTGATCGCCGCGTTACGAGAGAGGGAGGAGGGATGGGAATGTAGGCGACAGCCTTCCTAACTAACGGATTACTTCTCAAGAAATCTTGATAAATTACTTACGCACTATTATTATTTGGGGTGATTATTATATACAGGGCGTCTCACGGCTATGCCAAATATTGTAGATGGAGCATTTTACTGAATGAAGACATTATTTGAATTTAAAAAACATTGTAAGCTGCACAGATATTTTTACATATATTTAAATATTTCTATGGTTGAACCGGGAATCGAACCCGTTACACGTGATAAATTGATTAATTTTGTATTAAAAATGTAAAATTCATGGTCTTCCTTTTATTTCTGATACTATGTTATTTAGCAAAAAATAATCCATATGATGAAGCCTTTCGATTGGTATGATAAAGCTACAGGGTAATTATTTTTCTTGTGTAACGGGTTCGATTCCCGGTTCCCGGTTTAATTATTATTTAAATATCTGTGAATGCAGTTTAAATTGTTTTTAAAATTCAAATAATGTCTTCTTTCAGTAAAATGTTCCATCTACAATATTCAAGGTACTTTCCCTCCATGTGGCATAGCCGTGGGACACCCTGTATATGTGCGATTGGTACTTTTTGATGGCTGTGTAAGGTGCTGGCTGCTTGTTGATGGATAACGAACGTTCGAATGGAGTTTGAATCGTTTTGGAATGGCAAATGAGTTGACGTATGAGGGAGTATGAAAAAAGACCCCAACGAAATTAGATAAAAGAGGATTAAGAATAATGTGGAGACGTTAGGACCGTGGAGTCGAGATGCCCATTCTCTGTTCCAAAACTTAAAAAAGAGACTTTTTGAAACAACACGTGACCCTAGGGCTCATTCCTCGGACAAAGAATAGGCATCGCCATTCAACGGGGGAATGCAGCCAGCCTTATGGGCGCCGTTCCGCAGGGATCAGACTTGGGGGACCTAACGTAGCCTTACCTAGGTTAGGCTAGATACGTTTTAATTTAATTTAATTTATTTTTATTAGTTCTATATTATTAACCGGATTGAATTACATCTCATAACTCACAGAATAATTAATTTCATTCCTACATACATATTTTTTGTTTTGTAATTGTAGCTTCCTAAAACTCGTAAAACTATCGTTAAAATATAACATCGTATAGAAGACAAAAGCTGTATACCTAGCATTAAAACTACGTAATAGTAAAAGACAATCAAGTAATATATTCACCAATCGATTTAGGTTTTCCATCAGCAAACCATTAGGGTAATGGAGGTATGTGGCTTTTACAGAAATGAATTAGTTCCATCGATTTCATCAGCTAAAACATTCCATGTAGTTTTGAATGCTCTGACACAATGGGATAGTCGATTTGGTGCTTTGTTACATATCGTCGAAGCCATTCGAAAACTGTACATTGTACTGCAGTAATTAAGGAATTCAATCGTAACTCAATCATTTTAACAGACCAAAATAGATAACTATGACATCGTTAACAACAACCTATATGTATATATAGCCCTCTATAATATATTAATAATAATAATAATAATATAAGCCTTTTATTCAGACATAAGTAGGTATGTACATTACAAAATCACAATAACGCTCTTTCGACAGCATCGGTTCTGTTTGTTTGCCGTTTGGTAAAGGCCTCCTCCATCCCTTTCCATCTCTCTTTGTCTCTTGCTAGCCGGGTCCATTTCCTTCCTGCAACTCTTATTATTTCATCTTCCCATCTTATTTTTTGTCTACCTCGTTTCCTCGTCTTATCTCTAGGGTACCACCATATTATTCTTTTGCTCCATTTCTCCTTGTTTCTTATTATGTGCCCTGTCCATTTCCATTTCAGTGTTTTCACCTTAGCAGCTACATAATATATTATGCCTTTACAAAAATGGCTCATCACCAACCTAGCGTTTTCCTAGTATCTAAAATAATCCTGGGGTCCTCTTTGCCTAATTCGAAGATTGGCGTAGGCACTAGTTTTATCAAAATTAAAAACATTTATTCTGCAAATAGGCCTCAAGCCCTACAATAACCAAAACATCATTAATTAAATGTAGTGTTACATGTCAAAAATAAGACCAAGAAACTAATAACAATCCAGATTTGTTAGAGATGTATAAGGTCTCTAAGCGTCAAGATAAAAGTAATAAGGTACACTACACTAATCATAATAAAATATTGATAGATATATCTCTTTTTTATGTTATAGAGGGCAAACGAGCAGACGGATCGCCTGATGGTGGCCACAAGTGTTCTTTGTTTTAAAAGGAAATAAAAAAAATACATATTTTTTAAATACATCTCGAGTTAACAATGCACGACAAGAATTTACAACCATATCTATTTAATCGTGACCAATATGCAATAATAATTATACAAAAGTAGTAGCGGGTTGCGATAGATCATGTCATGTCCCACGATGCGAGAGTTGGGAGACTCGGGCAGGGGAATTTAATTACACAGCATATTTCGCCGTTTCAGGCCGCTCCGCCGTTCCTTGTCTTGGCAATATCAGCAAAGACATAATATTGCGATATTAAAATTTGTATTACAATAATAATGACAAACTCAAAAACAAAATCAAAATCAAAACATTTATTCTGCAAATAGGCCTCAAGGGCACTTTTACAAGTCAAAATCTTTCTAGGTACATCAAATAAAAATAATACAATAATCAAAGTATCATTAATTAAATGTAGTGTTACATGTCAAAAATAAGACTAAGAAACTAATAACAATCGAGATTTGTTAGAGATGTATAAGGTCTCTAAGCGTCAAGATAAAAGGTAATAAAATAGGTACATTAATCATAATAAAATGTTTTGAGCTATAATAAAATCTAATAAATAAATATCCTCAGAGATGTATAAGGTCTCTGAGCGTCAGTCTAAAAAATAAAATCAAATGAGAACAGTGAAGTCTCTCATCATGTCAATTCCACTGAACATTAGTACGAAGTTACTAGTCCTTGCAAACATGAACAGACCGGACCCCACAAACACTACTTTAAAACTATTTTGTTTAGCAGACAGATCCCTCGGGAACTTGGCATCGTTCGTTGAATATTTGATTTCATTGATCTTTTGCTGATACCTTCTTATGAAACAAACTAGTTTATTGTTAAGTTTCTGTTTTTGAATAAAGCACGGTGTCAGGGGAGAATACATCATTTTCTTCAAAGTATACTTTGTGAAACATTTCATAAAACGTTTCTTTACGAGAACAGATGTCTATAGGTTTCATCTCTTCTTCTTTTAAATTTATATTAGGTTTATATTATACCAGATCCATTTTTATAGGATTATTAGATTGAGACTGAGTCTGGATCTCAATCGAATGCAACTGTTTTAGTACTTATTCTTTAAATGACACCTCGCCGAGTTTCTTACGCCGGTACTTCTCGAGGCAGAGGTTTATTTTATGAACCGTAGTTTTTTGACATTCATAAGTGCATGTAATATGCCTAAATTGAAGAATAAATTATGTTAAGTCAAATATCAAAAGCCTAATAACGTAAACCTGTAACATGTATAGGTCTCCCAAGGAATAATCGGCAGTCCCATTTCATTCCTCCACTCCAAACGTTCACTTCTGATATACAAAATGATTTAAACGCCTCGTGTTTCCTACTAAAAATGGTCTTTTTGTGTGTTAGACGTATGTAATTTTCCCTACAATTTGACCAGCTTGCATTCCACGGGTACTCCGAATTATTTCCCTTCGCAATAACCATTTGGGACTTACTTTCGCCGTTCTTTTTTGGCATGGATTTGCAAATTGTGAAAAGAGGTCAAAGGAAGGATGAAACGCCATCATAATGAACTTACCGGTCGAGTTTCTTTTTACAACATCCGTTTGCCATTTCTGCGGTCGGTGAAAATGTATATTTCTGCTGTTTATAACTCATAATAAAAAGACTTTTAAATGTCCGTTCAGTTCCACAAAAAGAATGCGTTGGCCGAGAATCGAACTCGGATCAACTGCTTGGAAGGCAACTATGCTGACCATTACACCACCAACGCATGTGACAAAGCGTATGAAACAGATATAGAGAAGTCGTTACAAGGAGAGAACAAATAAAGTAATTATTGTAGCTAATATTTGTTCAACTGTTTCAGTCACGATTCGTACTAACATATGGTGAGCAAGTCAAATCATCTTGAAGTCTTATTTTCAATCATTGAAAGTTAAATATTCAAACTGAACTGAATTTGATTGAAAATTCGGAAGCGAACGGTTCCGCTTGAAAAATATCTACAGCAATGAACTTTTCTGTCATTTACTCTTGGGTGCAGGGCGAATTCTGTGTGCGGTTTTTTTCTATTGCGTACATCTTTCTATTTCTACCGACAGTATTACTATGTTGAGGGATGGCAATAGCGGCAACTGTCCTAGCTGTCTGATATTGAGTCTGGTATTGAACCCCACCACCCCAGAAATTGACTAGAGCATCTTTTCGCTGCTCGACGATAGCCCTCAACTTTATTTGGAACAAATTAAAAACTTGCCTATGAAAGACTGAGAAACGAGCCACAAAGCCCGGTGGTCTTTCAGCAGGAAGTCATGTTAAGTGGCATTCCCTGCATGGCCTTAGAGTGAGGAGAAGGTGGGACAATTGGGAGAATGGAGCCAGGGAGACTGCTAGGGCTAACCTAGGAAAGACAGAGAAGCGAGCCACGAAGCTTGCTGGTCCGTCAGCTGGAAGTCCCGTCGCGTGGCGTTCCCCGGGCCCTGCAGCCAAGCGATCGCGGGAGAACTATACCCCTTGCCGAGCCAGAGAGACTGCTGGGCTTACCTAGGAAAGACAGAGAAGCGAGCCACGAAGCCTGCTGGTCCGTCAGCTGGAAGTCCCGTCGCGTGGCGTTCCCCGGGCCCTGCAGCGAGGCGATGGCGGGAGAACTGTAGCCCTTGCCGAGCCAGAGAGACTGCTGGAGCTTACCTAGGAAAGACAAAGAAGCGAGCCACGAAGCCTGCTGGTCCGTCAGCTGGAAGTCCCGTCGCGTGGCGTTCCCCGGGCCCTGCAGCGAGGCGATGGCGGGAGAACTGTAGCCCTTGCCGAGCCCCGCTGAGAACGGAGCCAGGGAGACTGCTAGGGCTGCTATCACCTGCAACAAACATATTATTGTTAGTAAATTGGACGAGGTTAGAAAGAGAGGAGGTGCCCCGATGTTTAAATTAATATGAGAAAAAACATGAAAACTGATGTTTCTTTGCTTAATTGTCCGGAATCGTTAGTTGCGCCTGCAATATGCCGTTCCCGGGAATATAGTACAAATTTTTGTGTTACATTGTGACTTCCGGAACGAATTTCCTAATTATTATTATTATTGTATGTGGTTTTATTTATATTCAATTTGCATTTCGTTGTTTTTTGTATTTGGCATTAATGTTTGTAAGAATATACTGAATCGTATATTCTTACTTATTTTCATTTTTTATCATTCATTTTGAGGGTTCCGTACCAAAATGGTAAAAAAGAAACCCTTATGGTTTCACTTTGTCTGTCTGTCTGAATATCTCAAGAACTACTCATGCTAGTACTCTAGCTGTAAATAAGCCATTCATGGCTTTAGCAGTTAAGCAATTTCAAACTCTGCGTTAAATTATTTGGAACTTTAATAATAAAAAAAAAAAAAAAAAAAATAGGTGGTTCAAAATTTGAAAGTCTAGTTAATATGTCGAGTGGGATATCATATGAAAGGGCTTCGGTTACACATTCTGAAACTTTTTTTTTTACTTTGAGTTATTTTGGTTATATGAGGGAAAATGTAAAAAAAATACCTTTCCCCCCCTTATATTCGAAGTTTACGAAGGAAAAATATAAAATTATTACATAACATTGATATCAATGTATATTTTACAGGAAAAATATAACTAGCTCTATCTAGTTTTTCGTTTTTTTATCGTCAAATAACATTTCTATACTAAGTTTGTAATTTAATCACCTTTGCATGTATTTTTGTTTTATACATTCCTACGAGATTATGCTAAAAGTACCTGATTTAAAATAGAGAAAAAAAAAGTAGTATTTATAAGCAAAAATGTATTATTTCTTATATGAGATTGTATTTTGTGATAAATAAAACTAAACTAAACCGAGCTAAGACTATTCTTCACACAAATCAGGCATATTCTCGGCAACGGCACATCACTAGAAAATTTTATTATAATGTAGAAAAAAATTGTGTTTGGAACCTTTATTTGCCGGCAATGCAATTTAACATTGCTGTAGTCTATAGTATTACGGCATGGTCGGCAAGGAACCCTGAAACATTACCAGCTATATATAGATATATATATACGCGTCATACTCGTGAACGGGTGCTGTTTGTGGGGTCCGGTCTGTTCATGGTTGCAAGAACTAGTAACTTCGTACTAGTGTTCAGTGGAATCGACACGATGAGAGACTTCACTCTGTTCTCATTTGATTTTATTTTCAGACTGACGCTCAGAGACCTTATACATCTCTGAGGATATTCATTTACCTATTAGATTTTATTATTTTCAAGTTGACGCTAAGATTATATTAAAGACATTAAAACTATTATTTTAAATTATTTTATGAATTTAATTGGACATTTCATACTTACCAATTATACCATAACTAATTATTATTTTATTTATTTTATAAATTAGCATTGACATTTTGTATTGGATAAATGTCGGTAACATATGATTCCATTGTTATTCAGTACATAAATTATTTTAAAAAAAGCATGTAATTACCTAGATTTAAGATACATTATTGAGTGCCCTTACAGGGTGTCATGTACCTACCATACTTGTCTGGTAACACCTTAATGTATTATGAACATGACTACAATGGAATAAAGAATAAAGAGATATATCTCACAATATTTCATTATGATTAGTGTTTAATTTTTGACATATAACACTACATTTAATTAATGATACTTTGATTATTGTATTATTTTATTCGATATAGATAGATTTTGACTTGTAAAAGTGCCCTTGAGGCCTGTTTGCAGAATAAATGTTATTATTTTGATTTTGATCAATAAACGGGATGAAAACAATTGGCTTTGACCATCAATTCTCATGAAGCGGAGTGACGGTTCGTGCATATCATCGACAGACGGCCATTAGGCGTTGTTTGTTGGTAAATAACTGGGTTTTTAGGGCCATTCTACTTTTTCATGTACATAATTTTCAGACACTTTTTTTATTACAAATAATACAAATACAAACATTTATTCTGCAAATAGGCCACAAGGGCACTTTTACATGTCAAAAAAATTAGTCTACAATTTAAGAAAGTCTCGACTATAATAAGTAATACATTTTTCATGTCAAAATATTAATTTACAGTTCAAGAAGGAATAATAATTTCGAGTTTAACAATTATAACAAAATTAATGTCATACAGTGAAGATAAACTTTGCCAAGTTATCTATTACAAATATTAAGTTAGAGATGTATAAGATCTCAAGATTAAACAAGGAGTGAAATTAATATATTATCCCAGAGATGTACATGGTCTCTGAGCGTCAAAATTAAAATTAATTTAATATTGTTAGAGATGTATATGGTCTCTAAGTCACTGATAATAAAAACGAATCCACAACAGGATGATGTCTCTCGTCAATCCCCTATAAAAAGACACTAGTATTAACGTAGTCACTATGTCCTAGCAAGCATGAACAGACCGGACTCCACAAACAGCACCCGATCACGAGTATGACGCGTATCTCAGCCATATTATTATTTAAGTATCTATTTATCTATATAAACATGTATATATCGTCACTTAGTACCCATAGTACAAGCTTTGCTTATTTATATATGCCATATAACATATTACTATGCTCGCGGCGGTAATAGAGTGGGACGCCAGCCCGCTACACGAGCGTTGGAGGGAGTACCATAGGCCTGTCGTCGGGGCTCGGGGTAACCCGCGATTTGGAGAGGTTCATATTAATTTATTGTAATTTTAATTTTATCTATTCAATTTAATTTAATTTAATTCAACGTCAATTTTAATTTTATAATGCTGTCTATCTATGGATTTGTTCTGGAATAAATTATTTTCATTTCATTTCATATTTTCACATATCCTCTCAGTTTCTGAAGTTAGCTGGAAGAAATCTCTTAAAGGTATAAGTCCGCCGTCGTAATAATATCTATTGTTTTCGACTATGTACTTGATTTGTGCCATAAAGTGTTCTATTACTACGTATAAACTAATCCTTGACAATGATAAAGAAGTGAATTATCTTCATCCATTACGTCTGCGGTCCTTGTAAATTGTTTACCTCTTGTAAATGTAAACTGGGTAAATGCTTTTTGCATAATTACTCGGTAAAATTTAATTTACTCTGAGCCTAAGGGGTCTCACGGGACCACGGGCTATGTTTAGTAATGAGGTAAGGTGTCGTCAAAATTTTAGGTTTAAATAATAAATTATAATCTAGTGCGAGAGACAAAGGATTGATGCTTTCGAGATGTGGTGCTGGAGACGAATGCTGAGGATACCTTGGACTGCGAAGCGCACTAATAAATAAATAAATATTAGAGGGCAATCTTACACAAATCGAACTAGCCCCACAGTAAGCTCAAGAAGGCTTGTGTTATGGGTACTAGACGACGATATATTTAATAGATATAAATACTTAAATACATAGAAAACATCCAAGACTCGGAAACAAATATTCATGCTCATCACACAAATATTTGCTCTGACCGGGATTCGAACCCAGGACCGTCAACTTCACAGGCAGGTGCACTACCCACTAGGCTAAACCGGTCGTCATTAATGCATCGATCCTCAACCAGCTGTTACAAAATATAAACAGATTCATGGATAATTTAGATAGGCAGTTATAGTATTTGGACACATCTAAACGCTCTAAACCTGAAATGTACAAATTGTCGGACAAACGACTCAGTTAGCAATTCAATTATTGTTTCATAGACGTAGTGTTATGACCAACCCTGTCGAATGGAATCGTCTGAAAATCAGCGCAAGGCATAAAGTTAGTGAATGTACCAAAAAAGGGGCGAACTGAAAACCAGCGCTGAGCAGCCGTACTGGCTGACACAGCACATGCTGAGTCCGCTCCTTTTGTCACATACAAATATATAATAAGGCATGTACCTATTTCTTTTGTAATTATCTGTGTTGTGTGGCAATAAAATATTCTTCTTTCTTTCTTTCTTTCATTCTAAAGCCCTGTATATGCTGAGACGAGCACCCATTCCTCAACTTAATACAAATAAATATGTATTTTAATAGACTTTTTTAAGCTATGTTATAAGGGTTCTCTTTCTGTACACATGATGTTTCTTTTATGGCTATAAATTATTTTTTAGAAAAATTTTATGCGGATAGGTCGAGGTTCACTACATTGTTATAATATCCCAGACTATCTTTAAATACATACAATAAAATAAAAAAATATAACAATACCTAACTTAAAGTAGAACTAATAAATAATAAAAACTAATAAAAATCTAAAAAAGGTCCCTGCGGCATGGTCCCCAGAATGCTGGCAGCATTTCCTCACTGTATGGCGATAGCAAGGCGTTGTGCGAGGAAACTGCCAGCTCTCTTGTCCCCTGTGACGTCGACCAGTCTCTTCGCCAGTTGTTGGAAGAGCTCTGTTGCCCCAAATTATTTTGAATGTGAATTTTATTTGTTTGGTAAATAGTTATTGTCTATGTGAGACATACAAATAAAAACTCACATGTAGCCTGAGCTGCGAATAAAAACTCGCTTATGCCAAATCGGATTCTTGCGTATTTCGGCCACACAGTGCGCAGAGGCGGCGAATATTTGGAAAAATTGATCGTGGTTGGGAACACCGAAGGCGCTTATTTACCAACACGATGGACCGATCAAGTGAAAGACTCGTCGTCCGCCAAATTTTACACGGTTGTACGAGACACGTTGGACAGGAACCGGTGGCGTGATATCATCCGTTCCAGATGCAACCCTGATGACCACGATCCTCAGACATGAGGGACCGACCAGAGAGAGAGAGATAATCTAGTACGTCCTTGAAAAATAATATAATAGTATACTGTATGACAAGGATCTAAAATAAGCCATATCACCAGGAGATGGTTATTTTGCCCGAACGACACTTTGTTGAGACCCCTCTCCTCCCCTTCGTTCCCTGGGCTGAGAGAATAGTTCGAGTGGTAATATGGCTTGTAGACCAGAGTTATACAATCTACTTTTCACTTCGGTTGCGAGAAAATAAATAAACATATATTATCCACCCACAACTAATAATAAAATACAATGAGTATATGCCAGCAACTTTTTTTAACTGTTTTGCCTCAGATACATTGTAGTTGGAACAGGGACGAAAAAAAACCTAATGTTTTTAATAGTTAAATTAGTTGAACAAAGTATGTACCAAAAAGGACCCACCGTTCCGATTGGATGTCGGCGATTTTTCTGATTGGTGGATTTAGTATGGTGAATTATATTTTTTGTAAATCATATTCATGTATTCATATTTTCCCTAGGGGCTAAATGTACTACTTTAGCCCTGCTTGATAAGCCTAATATGACACGCTTTTCGAGCATGAGAAGTTAAAAAAAATGTCTCTTCCATAGCAACTACTCTGTTTTGATTTGATACTGGTCTGTAGTTTATTTTTGGGTTTCTCTTAGGTTTGTGATATATATGTATGTATGTTTATTTTGTGGTATATACAGTAGAATCCTCTTATAACGTCTCCGCTTATAACATTTTACCGCTTTTAACGACTTCGAAATCACCACACATTAGATTTGATATCAAACATTTTCAAAGTAAATTAGTCCGTTTTGTGTGACGTAATATCACCGGACCCTTGACTGTCGCTTTATCCGGATTCCACTGTATGTATGTATGTTTATTTATATATTATTTATGTATGTTTATTACATGTGTCTTACTTTTATTTTTATCTCTTAGTTTTACTTATATATTCCAATACCTAGTTTTTATATTTGCACCAACCACTGAATGTGTGTTTAGTTCTCTCCGCTACCCAAAGGTTTTCTGGAAGAGATTGCTCTTTAGCCGATAAGGCCGCCTGTTGTCTACCTTACATTAAAGTTTTAGTACACTGTGTAAGTTTGTCTATCTCATTCTCCCACTCTCCACTCAGGGAGTGAGGTTAGCTGGAAGAGATCCCTCATAGGGATAAGTTCGCCTTTGTACTCTAATCTTATGTGACATGTATATTGTTTTAACCTGTTATTGTGTACAATAAAGTGCTTACATACATACATACATACATACATATTATTTTCAGATTCGTGGAGTTTAAATTATTGGATTATATTTTGTTCTCACTTAATGATTCCCTTGTGACACGACGGAATCAATAAAATTGTAGAAAAGAAAAAGAAACACAATTTACAATGTCTTTTGAACTCAAAATGGGCAAAGGTGTCGTAAACTGGGACGTTTACCTTACAGAGTAACAGTAGCATTTTAAATGGCTAAGCTGTAACCAAAGTTCAGTGACTAGAAAAGCGGATTGCCATTTTTGTTTTTCATTTACGATCGACCCAAAGTAAAAGGTCGAATCAGGGCGTTTCGGGCATATTACGGAGCTTTAAGCTCGCGGCTCGTTAAGCCCTCCTAATGAGAGCTTTTATTCGTGGAATTATTGCGTTTGCTACAACGCGTTTACGACTGACCTAGTGCTATATTTACAACGACGGTATCATGTATGTACCTATTATGTATGTATGTAAATGGATGAATCATTTTAACAGCTGTACAAGGCGCAGGTTCGCCCATATATGGAATACTGATCTCATCTGTGCGCAGGGGGAATCCATCATTTTACCGAAAATCGTTTTTTTTCAAATTCAAATTCAAATTCAAATTCAAAAGTATTTATTTCGGACGACTTGATCCATATTTTGTTAGTAATTACAGTATTAACATAAGCCTAGGGTTAGTATTTATAAAAACAAAGTAATTTAAAAGCGTCGCGTTGGAGCGGCGACAGGCGCGTGCAGCTGCGCATGCCGCCACACCAGCGGCGAATCCCAGCGCTGGGCTAGCGTGCTCAAGATGCTGTTTGAGCTGCCGCGGCTGCGATTGAGAAGCGAGGTACTTCGTTTTCTCATGATAGCGTAAAAGCAGTCTGTCTGAGCATCGGCGAACATAGCCGAAGCACTACAATACCGCGGAAGCCCAAACAGCATCCTGAATGCATCATTATACTGGACGCGCAGAGCGCCATACGCCCGCTTGGTAAAGCTAGACCACAGACCGCACGTGTAGAACGTTTGACAAAAGGCTTTGAAAAGAGTCAATTTCACCTCTTTACTAGCACGTGCGAATCTGCGGGCCAACATGTTGGCGCGGACGCATAGCGCCCGGCGCTCCCGCTCGATGTCCACATCATCAGTCATTGTTTCAGTGACCCAGTGACCTAGGTATTTAAACTTGTCAGCTCTCTTCAAAGGAGTCCCACAAAGAGTAACAGTTTGCATCTTATAGGATTTGTTACCTGCTTTAAATTGCAAGAGCTCACTTTTAGATGCATTATACCTAAGTCCATGGGTCTCCGCGTATCGTTCACATATCTTTATCATTTTTATGAGTCCTCCCATCGAGGGGCATATTAGGGGCATCGAGGGTTTTTAAATTACATCGATTATCGTTTCCTATAACACTATTCGCAGAATTTTATTATCACTTAGGAATCATTCATCGAACTTCGTTAGATCGCTCAAACATTTGCTCGAATTACCTTTTACACAAGAAACAACTCATCGAATTTTAATTCAGTATTTTATTTGTTCATCGACGTAGTCGTTCATCGAATGGCCTTTATTTTGGTTTAACGAAGGTTTCAGTTCCCAAAATTCTTATTACCTAGAACATCATTTCACCACTGTTTACTATTCTTGATAATACGACTAAAATTAAAAATTTCCCAGATTCTTGGTGTACTGTGTAAAAGTACTCAAAAACAAAAATACCCAAAACCTAAAATGTACAAAAGACCTGTTAGGGTAAACCCGACTTTAATGCGGATAGGTCGAGGTTATTTTTTTTAGTAAGCCCAGAAAGACCAGTTAGGGCAAAACCGACTGTAATGCGGATAGGTTAGAAGATTAAGACGGGAGCTTTGCTCCCGTCTTAATATTCGAGGTTATTTTTTTATATAAGCCCAGAAAGATTATGCGCCTTGAAAAATCATGCTTGCTTGGTTTTTCGATGAAACATTGTTCGTGGAAAGAATACTATATGGAACGTACTATCTGTGAATCAAGTTTCGTTAAATTAATACTATGAATAACGAATATTTCTATGAAAGGTAAATTCGATGTACCGTTACGCTACGACTAGAGACGGATTCGACTGACGACTCGACGGATTAACTATGAAAAGTGGTTCGATTATATAAAATGCAATGAATTGATGATTATGTGATTAGAAAAAAAAACCTGATGAAATTCGTTGAACAGTTTTCGGTGAAATGAAAATCGATGTAAGATATTTCGATAAAATAATAGACACCCGTGGGCAGGGGCACCCCAGTACCAGCTTCTCCCTCTGGATCGCATTCAACGGAGAGCAGCTCGAATCGTCGGCTGCCAGCGTATTTCTGATCGGGGCGAACGAGCAGACGGATCACCTGATGCTAAGCAATTACCGTCGCCCATAAACACCTGCAACACCATAGGAATCGCAAGTGCGTTGCCGGCCTTTCAGAAGGGAATACGCTCTTTTCTTGAAGGTTTGAAGGTCATATCGGTCCGGAAATATCGCCGGCGACAGTTCATTCCATAGTTTGGTTAGTGTCTTATTACGTGTGTTATTTTGACCATACTTTGACTTATACTTTACTTACATGTGTAATATCGTCTCGGAACTAACAAACAACAAACTGAGAACTAACTTGTCAATATGTCCGCTGGCCTAATCCAGATGACGTCAGCAAATACGGCGACTTTGACAAGTAACGTGGAGAGAAAACTTATGTGTAATATTGGACCTTAGCCCATTGAATAAAGGTTTACAAATCAGTTTTATGAGTGTCTTATTACAGTTATTGAGAGCAATTTATTGATTTATATGAAATTTAAAAAAAAGACATGAATTACTGTAATGTATGTCAAAAGAGAGTATAATAAATTCACAAAGAGATCGTCAATATGTAAAATAAAAACATAAAAAATAGTATAATCTAGATAGTTTCTAGAATAAAATCTGAATGTCAAGAGGAAAATTTAACGCATCATATTAATGACTATTGTCATAGTTATGTAAATAGTCATTAAGATGTAAGTTGTATTGTCATAATTATTAAAATATAATTAGTATTACCACGACAGACATGCCCAGCCCAGTCTCATTTCAGCTTTGCGGCCTTAACACCCACATCTACGATACCAGTTTCATGGTTAATATCATAATAAAAAGAACTTAGATGTGACAGACTTCAATCTCACACAATACCTTACGACACGCACATTCAACCTCGCTGGCGACAGTTTTTCTTTCACTCGAAGTGGGTTTTCTTAATAAGATTTCTCGCGCTCCGACAATTTTGCTTCTAATATTTATTTTCTCAGTTATGCGGCTTCGGTTAATGCACCGCGAAAGATCTTCACGGGTAAGGTTTTATAATAAACTACCTACAAACGTGACTAATTTATCTATTAATAAATTCAAGACTTATGTAAAGCGTAAACTCATATCGAAAGCATATTATAGCACAAAAGACTACATGAATGATAAAACACCGTGGGTATAATTGTGGTTGAAATACTAATTATATTTTAATAATTATGACATTACATCTTAATGACTATTTTCATAACTATGACATTAGATGTTGACGTTAAATTTTCCTCTTGACAATCAGATTTTATTCTAGAAACTGTCTAGATTATACTATTTGTTATGATTTTTTACATATTGACGATCTTTTTGTGAATTTATTATACTCTCTTTTGACATACATTACAGTAATTCATGTCTTTTTTAAAATTTCATATGCATCAATAAATTGCTCTGAATAATTAGATTCAATTTATGTAATATATAACTGACGATTCAAAAGTGCTTGTTGCTAGGCCTATTTGAATAAAGAATATTTTGAGTTTGCAGAGATGTTTTATGTTATAACTAGCTTTTTCCAGAACTCTGGTAAAACTTGTTATCACCTTAGGGTAATCATTGCTACTTTAATTATTTCTCATAGAAACTTCCACTCACTTTCTACACCTTTAAGAAATAATTTCTTTAATCAGAATCAGAATCAGAAAAATGTTTGTTGTACACATAGGTAGGCTGATGATTATAGAGTTGTTAAAAATACAATTAGTGATCTTCTATGTGTTGCCAATAGGCGTACAAAACATTGGATAAAAATACATAAAAAAAAAACAATTCGAAAAATATAATCAATCTAAATTAAAATAAATCACTACATAGTATAAAACAAAGTCGCTTTCTCTGTCCCTAAATCCCTATATCCCTATATATGCTTAAATCTTTAAAACTACGCAACGGATTTTGATGCGGTTTTAATAGATAGAGTGACTCAAGGGGAAGGTTTATATGTATAATACATGCATCAGCATTGCACCCGTGCGAAGCCGGGGCGGGTCGCTAGTTAAAAAAAAAATTAAAAAAATTGTGCAAGTCATATAATAAGTATTAAAGCAATGAATTCATATTTTATAATAGTCAAAAGTTAAATATTACATAAAATTGTCATTATGTATCATGATTATTAAATACAATAAAAAATATCCCTTGTACTTCTCGGGGTCTCGAGCTATGTCCATACCAAATTGCATCTAAAACCGTTTTGAGGTGATGCTTGAAAAGGTAATAGACAGACAGAGCAAGTCCCACCGGGTAGAGTCAGTCCGACCCAGGTCGGGCCTAGCTGAGGTTCTTGCTGGACTCTTCTCAGCTAGGCTAGGTTTAGTGAAACAGCGACAAAACTCCCAGTAGCTCGATTCCACTAACACCTCAGATTCGATTGAAACCGCTCAACCAATCTCACTGGAGCGCAAACTCTTAGAGTATTCCAATGTTCCAAACCACACGCGTGGTCGTGCCGGAGGTTTTCCCCTGGATTTTCCCCAGGCTACTCTCCAACCGCGCACTCCTATCGCTTTATTAGGCCCGGCCTATAAAGCCAGTCAGGTTTAAAAAAAAAAAGACAGAGCAAGTGTGTTGATGGGTCTTGGCTGATACATAGCGAGATTAAACAGTGACATAGCTCTGTCATGACATGTTTCTCATATCCATTGGAATCATTAATTGGTTGTCCGAGCGAGCGAAGAAAGAGGAGCGTTTTCGTTTCAGCTTATGGAAAAAATGCTTTAGTATGACCGGATGTCCGCCTGTTCTCCTCTACAGCTCGTATTTCAGAAAAGATCCTTTTGAAATTTTGTGGCAATACCGATAATGATACATCTTTTTTATTGATTCAGTTTTTGATTTTTTTTTCAAAATGGTGGAACCGTGGGGTTCGCTTTGATCTCTCGGCCAATTACTTAAAAGGAAATTTCTCCCGGTATCATATTGATAATGCTTAATTACTTTTAAATGACAGGTAATTAAGATTTAGGGGCATTAAAACGATATGCGTTGGCCGAGAATCGAACTCGGATCAACTGCTTGGAAGGCAACTATGCTGACCTAATTTACACCACCAACGCATGTGTCTTTTACTATCAATTTTCATGTGATACGTAACTTACTTGGTTAGGGCGTTTAAATGATTAGTAATTAATTTTATTTCTTTTTCTACTCACCATAAATAGCAGGTAATTAAATTTTGATACTATAAAACATATGCGTTGGCCGAGAATCGAACTCGGATCAACTGCTTGGAAGGCAACTATGCTGACCATTACACCACCAACGCAATTGTTAAATGGCATTAATAATCTATTCATGGTTATTCATGTTTATCCGTGGTTAAGTTTACACCTAAATCAATAATATGTTATGATTTAACAATCTATATATGTATACACTTTAATTATTTTGCGATAGATTTCAGATGCGTTGGTGGTGTAATGGTCAGCATAGTTGCCTTCCAAGCAGTTGATCCGAGTTCGATTCTCGGCCAACGCATATGTTTTTATAATACCAATATTTAATTACCTGCTATTTATGGTGAGCAGAACAATGTTAATTACCAATCATTTAAACGCCGTAACTGGGCAAGTTACGTGTCATATGAAAATTTATGATAAAAGACAGATGCGTTGGTGGTGTAATGGTCAGCATAGTTGCCTTCCAAGCAGTTGATCCGAGTTCGATTCTCGGCCAACGCATATCGTTTTTTATATAAATAATGTTTAATTACCTAATATTTACGGTGCAGTGTAAATATCATTTTCCCAAAATTTAAACCTAGCACTGAAAACTAATTCATGTCTTGTGGCCAGTTTTTTCGACACTTTAGGCATGAGTTATTGTATAAATACTAAATACAGTCTGCACTTTTGTCCAAGGCGACTATGCTTAGCACGAGTGGTCCTAGCTCTCTAGTCAGTTAACCAACCTCCGGATACCCCCAAAAAGAGGTAAAGATAGGGTCTGCTCTTAAATTTCTGCCTATCTGATTCTAGGTCAAGGTTCATATCGGTTTCGTATTATTTAACGATATTACGACGTTTTTGGCATTTTAAAACCCTAAAAAACTACTGTTTAGAACTCTGAAGTCACTGCATTTTTTTTGTTGCGACTTTCTAGTATGCTGTACTCATGTTTCAAAGAACAGTATGCGTATTTGCTGAGTATCGAAGAATGAACTGCGTCGATACTCTGTAAAGGGGTTGATTGACCGGTCCCGGAGAGGTTGTATGATTAATGCCTCCTGCCGATAACAGGCTATTAATTATAACTAGTCCCGTGCAAGTCACAAGCGTAATTAACCCGCCTTTCGTCTCGCACACTCTCTGCGGAGCAGAAAGTGAGGGCGATGTTGTTGTTTTTAGGTACCGCATTGTTACGTGTTGTGGGTCCATGCACAATAACATGAATCATTTAATACTTAATAATTAATTTTACAGCTGAAAACGATTTTTATCAAACATAATACTTTGGTAGCAAATCTAAATCTTGAACATTAATGTACATAATAAAAGTAAGATAGCGTGGTTTATACTTTATACAATTATTCCTCACCAGGTTTATAAAGAACAATCTTATTAAAACCATCCTTAAGATAAAAAGATTGAGTACACGTGATCATTCAATAGAACCATTTTTACAAAAATCACGTTAAGTATATTCGTAACCTACATTACAAATACTCTCTAGAATAACGTTTATTATTTATCTAAATTAGTTTCCGTTTTTAAATTCGGAAAACTTTATACCATTTCAAGTATGTTGGATAAAATACGCAGAAAGGCATATTAATATATTAGCTGTTTTTTAGTACATGTTGTGTACTGTCATTAGATATTATTAAAATGTCTCTAATAGCAGCATTTAGATAATCCTGATACAGTTTGAAGCAATTCTCGATGTAGACTGAATCATAAATGTGCTAAAATAGCGGTCATATAACACGCCATTAGCAACTGGCAGACGGCAACAACATAGTTCGGGTTGCGATTAATCTGTGGCTTAAGTGATTTAACGGTTGGCTCTGCGCTTAATAATGGTGCCAAGAGTTATGTGAACAATGTACATGTGTTTAAAATTCAAATATTTATCCTGCAAATGGGCTTCAATGGTTTTTTGATATACATATGTTGCCTGTAACATCAGCAAATAATTAACCGGTAGATTATTAACCTTGCCACACCATTGGGTAATCATTGCCAAAGTCATTCATTCTTTGCCAGACAAAGAATGAATGACTTTGGCAATGGTTACCCTAAACCAAAGGAATTTAGAGAACTCCCGCTGAATTCCATCATTCGGTTTGTGGAAATGCTGGAGAGCAGCTTGGAGTAGGCATAAAGGAGGGGGCAATTGCACAAAAGATCCCACTGGGTCGAAGTGCATCCGCTAGGACCCACATCTAAATAAGATAAGATAAGATAAGATAACCTTGCCACAAATTATTTAGTAGTTTCACACATACCTAATTTATTGGATATAATTGCCATTCTTTCATTCCCATTATTATTTCATCCGTTCAAGGGATGATTTTCGGGATAAAAAGTATCCTATAGGTTAATTATAAGCTCTTCCGGCACTATGCGCATAGTGGGCCGACTGGTATGGTCGGGGGACCCTAACCATCCTTTAAGTCCACGGGATTTAAGCGCACCGAAATTGTCCCGGGGCGCTCTCCCTGATCAGACCCGCATAAATCGAGCGTGTCGCGAGGGTCAAAGTGAAATGCGTCAAGCGAACCTTTGGCCCTCCCTGGAAGCGATGTCGTCGGACAATCGTTGGGAGTTTAGGTAGTCAGGGCCCTCTGCCCAGGAGTGCCACAAACCCGCCCGGTCCCCCTTCGTCTGGGCGGACGGTGCGCAAAGCATTCCCAAGAAGAAAAAAAAGGCTATAAACTCTTTGTATACCAAATTTAAACCGCATTCATTGAGTAACAAACATCCAAACATCTAAATGTATGCATGTAAATCATTTATGTCACACCTGACCATAAAGTGGCAATTACCGCACGCTCCACGCTCGGGAAATCCCACTTTCTGACCAGGGGGTGACATAAAATTTTGTACTTACCTCGGGCGGTAATTAAGAAAGCCTCAGATCGCATAATTATCGCCCTTGCCTTCGGCTCGGGCGTCAAATACATGCGATCTGAGACATTATTTGTTTTACCGCCCTTGGTAAGTAATGTACTATTATAGTACGCAAGATACAATTAAAAATGCAGACAGAAACGATTCCTCCTCCTCCCTTTGGAGTTGCGGGCGTCTATAGGCTGCGGTGGCCGCTTACCATCAGGTGGACCGTATGCTTGTTTGCCACCGGCGTTGTAAAAAGAAATAAAAATAAAAAAGTTTATTATACGGGTACAAAAGGCAAAATTTAACACTTACTTAGACTGTACTGTAAAGTACTCTCATATCACAGATAACAAAATTGTAAATGCTTCTGTCTTTTACTATCAATTTTCATACGACACGTAACTTACCAAGTTAGGGCGTTTAAATGATTGGTAATTAATTTTATTTCTTTTTCTACTCACAATAAATAGCAGGTAATTAATTATTGGTATTATAAAAACATGCGTTGGCCGAGAATCGAACTCGGATAAACTGCTTGGAAGGCAACTATGCTGACCATTACACCACCAACGCAGTTGTTAAATGGCATTAAATCTTACCTAGGTTTCATATTCATGAAAATACATGTTTCTATGTAGTAACGTCGACACCTGAATAAATAATAGGTTATGAAGTTATGATATAACAAACTTTACATACAAGGAAATTATTTTTGCGATTCATTTCAGATGCGTTGGTGGTGTAATGGTCAGCATAGTTGCCTTCCAAGCAGTTGATCCGAGTTCGATTCTCGGCCAACGCATATTTTTTGAGTAACTGTATTTAATTAACTGACATTTAAATTAATAAGGGTAATTGTTGTATGCTATGCACCCTCCACTTGAAGTTTGTTTGATGTGGGGTAAAAATTATGATCAAGGGAAGAGATGTAATCAATTGACTATGCCAAAAAGTACCAAAGCATTAATTCAGCAAATTGAATGGAAACTCAATAACAAATTACGCAGTTGGTTTCAGCCGCCAGGGACTAATCTATAATACATACAGAGGTTAACACACAGCACAACAGCGTACCTATACCAAGAATTTTTACCTGCTTTCAAACCATTTTCCTAGGGGGGAGAAACATGAAAGAAAAACTTGCTTTGATAGGGATGTTGACAGCAAATAATAATACTGACAGATCGATCGAAGCGCCAGACAGTGCTCGTTGACATCACCATCCCCCATGACGAGAACCTCGTGAAGGCCGAGAAGGACAAAATCAGCAAGTACCTAGACTTGGCACACGAGGTGACCGTCATGTGGGATGTTGATTCAACGATCATTGTCCCGATAGTCGTTTCTGCGAACAGTCTAATAGTGAAGAGTCTCGACCAACACCTCAAGAGACTCTTGCTAGATGGCTGGGTCAAGGGTCAGATACAGAAGGCGTTACTCCTGGACACGGCGCGGATAGTCAGGAGGTTCCTCTCTCTGTCGCCCGACACCACCGGTAGCTTAGGCCCCGCCTCGCTGCCGGCGGCACCCTAGGTTAGGATTTTACAATATTTTATGTTTTGTAATTGTATTTTTAAATTTTACTTTATATAAAGATATTGTAAAAACCTAACCTATGAACTATAATGAATAAAGATTATTAATAATAATATATTTTATTTAATCAGACAACATAGGTCCATCGCATCGTTAGTAATTGGTTGCTTATCCTATGTTAGTTTTATAAAATAATTAATTAACATTAATTGACTCAATAAACCCGCTCAGCCTCAGGGTTTATTAAATAGAAAAATCAATAAGTTCAATTTTTTTATTTATTCTAAATAGATTTGCGCTTGACCATAAATCACCTGATGGTAAGCAATATTGTGGTCTAGGATGGAACGCGCTTACCTAGTAAAAACCGATTCACTCTCGCTTTGAAGACCAAAAGGTTGTAGTTCACGGGGAACAAGGATTCCGGCAAGGAGTTCCACAGCTTGGCGGTTCTCACAATAAAGGTGGAAGCAAAACGCTTCGTGCGAGTTTTCGGAACAGCCACCGTAAACCAATGGCGCCTTACCGTATTCCTACTCGTCCGATGGTAGAAAGGGGCGGGAGGAATTATGTTGTGTAATTCCTCAGCGCACTCAACGAAATGCAACCGGTAAAAAACCGAAAGACTGGCAACTTTGCAGCGATGCTCTAGACTTTGCAGCCTCGCATTGCAGAGAGAGTCCTTTCCTATGAGCCTCTTAGCACGCTTCTCGATTGCCTCCAACGCCTCAAGCTGTTATTTAGCCGATCCATCCCATAGGTGCGAACAGTACTCCATGCACGAGCGAATTTTATCGAACAGGAAACAAATTTCTAATCAAATGGCGAAAAAAGTAATTCAAAATAATAAATAGTTACATAACTATAAGTCTTCAGAGTTTTAAGGGCATACTCAGTCCCGTTTCCGCAAAACGCACCTTTGTATTGGAAAGATCGTCATTTACTATGGCGCTTGTGATCAATGATGTCACTGATCTGTCGCGCTTTCTCTCTCTAACCAGCAACATTAAAACGGTTGTAGCTTCGTTATTTTTTGATATATTTGAATAAGATTTTCACCATTTGGATATTTTTTTGCCTTGTTTCTTTTCGAGTCAACATCTCTATTGATGTAAATATAAATGTTGTAAGAAACTAAGAAAATTTCGCTCGAGTTAGCAAAAAAAACAAATAATTGACGATAATGTTCTATAATACGTTCTATATAGATAGATAGATAGATAGATATATTTATTTCCTTTATAAAATTACATCATGGTTTACATTTTTAAAACAAGATAAATTCACAAAAGGATCGTCAATAGGTGTAATAATAATGAAAGAAAAATAATTGAAATCAAATAATGTCAAAGGTAAAAAATAAATAGAAATGTCAAATTTGTATACACGGCTAGAATATCCTAGGCAATGTCATTAGTCAAATTTGAAATAATAGAAATGAAAACAATATAAACGTTCGATTTCAAATATGGTCAATTTCAATACAGTGTCAGAATAATAAATAATATGGTAATGTCAAGAATTAGACGAAATAATATAACAAAAATACAATTTAACGATAATCAACAATTTTATATCGGCTGTTCATTGTATTCCTTTATGGAATACAGTGATTTGAGCATTATATGTTTTCGGTACGATGTTACGTACACTCTATATAATACTATACTGCCACAATTTTGACAGAAACATGTATGTGTGTTACTGTGTGGCCTGTATAAAAGCTCTTCAGCCAACGTGACCACTACACTAAATCGGCCCACATTAGACACAACATTCTACATTTTGGTTGGAAAGGCCCTTTAATAGGGTTGTCACACTAATAAAATAAAATAATTTAAACTTTCACGATTTTGACATATTATCACCTATTGATTAACACGTTAAACGCCATGAGGGTCATCGATGGCCTCGTAGGATATCTTTCAATGCGCCATGGGAGTCAATTGTGACCTCACGTTAAACCTTTTTTTAAGACTCATGCCTGCGCCGTATGAAGCGGTTATCAGCTATTTCTTGCATTCGGGTGACTGGCTAAGCGCTCATAAGACAAACTGTTGCCTGGGACCTCAGTACTATGAATGTACGCATATTATCAAAAATTTAAATACAATGTAGAAAAAATATTTTCACCTCACTAGAGCGAGGAAAAGATTTTATTTTCAGTAGAGTTGCATCCTAAATATAGTTGGATGCCCGAGGTCCACTGCGTAATCCCGAGATTTGGCGTAGGTACTACTTTTTTTTAACACAACAGCAAAATATAAAATTATTGTTGCTGGACTGTCTGGACTGGCCTTTACATGTTATTTATGTTTAAAAAAGTTACAAATAGCACATTCGGATTACAAATATTCATTGCACTCTTGTGGATAAAGTACAGTTTTGCTATCTGTTTTTAAAGAATAAAAAAGGGCTTTCCGAGCTAGTGAGGTGAAAAAATATTAAAAGGCGTTTATATTTTTTCTGCGACAACGCGCTCGTGACTCCTTTGGAGTTGCGGGCGTCTATAGGCTGCGGTGGCCGCTTACCATCAGGTGGACCGTACGCTTGTTTGCCACCGGCGTTGTATAAAACAAACACATAAAATCCCATATTTACAAACGTCCTTTTTAGGCACAACCCTGCTCCGGCCACGGTCATAACTCAATGTAAAGAAGCCATTACGGCGCAGACCGCCCTAATGTCTGTGATTACGGCGTACACGCGTACAGTATTCATAATCAATAACTGGCCAGATTGACGAGTCAACAACGGTCAACGGAAAAATATTGTGTGTACTCAGCGGTCGTAAATGCCCTGCGCATACAATACAATACAACAATGGCTGAGATACGCGTCATACTCGTGATCGGGTGCTGTTTGTGGAGTCCGGTCTGTTCATGCTTGCTAGGACATAGTGACTACGTTAATACTAGTGTCTTTTTATAGGGGATTGACGAGAGACATCATCCTGTCGTGGATTCGTTTTTATTATCAGTGACTTAGAGACCATATACATCTCTAGCAATATTAAATTAATTTTAATTTTGACGCTCAGAGACCATGTACATCTCTGGGATATTATATTAATTTCATTATACTCCTTGTTTAATCTTGAGACCTTATACATCTCTAACTTTACTGATGTTGTAATATTTGTAATAGATAACTTTGCAAGTTTATCTTCACTGTATGGCATTAATTTTGTTATAATTGTAAACTCGAAATTATTATTCCTTCTTGAACTGTAAATTAATATTTTGACATGAAAAATGTATTACTTATTATAGTTAGACTTTCTTAAATTGTAAATTAATATTTTGACATGTAAAAGTGCCCTTGTGGCCTATTTGCAAAATAAATGTTTGATTTTGATTTTGATTTTTGAATGTTTTCAGGATGCTCTTGAAACTGAGGCCATTCTACTTTTTCATGTACATAATTTTCAGACACTATTTTTTTAATGCTTTGGAATACTTGGCCCTCACTCCGACACGACCACGCGTGTGGTTTGGAACACTGGAATACTCTAAGTTCGCGTTCCAGTGAGATTGGTTCAGTTTCAACCGAATCTGAGGTGTGGGTACAACCGAATCTGATGTGTGGGTACAAAATTTCACAAGTTTAAAATGTAAAGACAAATATAACAATTGTAGTAAACAATTTCTTTGATAATAAACAACTTTTTTATTTACCTGCGTCCTGGTCCTGTGCCATAATGGCCCATTGTGGTTCCGAGATTACTAATAAATAAATAAATAAATAAATATTAGAGGACAATCTTACACAAATCGAACTGGCCCCACAGTAAGCTCAAGAAGGCTTGTGTTATGGGTACTAGACGACGATATATTTAATAGATATAAATACTTAAATACATAGAAATCATCCAAGACTCAGAAACAAATATTCATGCTCATCACACAAATATTTGGCCCTGACCGGGATTCGAACCCAGGACCGCCAGCTTCACAGGCAGGTGCGCTGCCCACTAGGCTAAACCAGTCGTCAAACTAATCATTGAATTGACTTACCTGCGGAAGATGCCTGGTGCGTCTCGGAACGGCCTCCCTCCCCGGAGGCTTCCCGTTCATCACTGGCTCCTCCTCCTTCACCGGCCTCGAAATAGGGATGTTGTGCTTCTCAAAATACCCATTCTGTATCATCTGGTCCAGAGACACCTCCAACTCCCTCACTGGAACCACTTTCCTCCCGCACACCGGATCGTCTATGACCATCTTCCGATTTCCTGACACTTCGGAGAACTTCACATTCTTTTTCACTTCGTCCGTCCGTTTTCTAGGCTTCTGCGGTGGATCTGTCGTCCAGTAGCGGGCGTTTTTTTCTGTTAATCTTAAAGGTTTGCAGACGGCAACGTTTTTCGTTTTTAAATCGATTTTCGGTCTAGTCTCGAGCTTAGGTTCGCGTGGGATTCTTTCGATTTTCGGCTCGTTGCTCGTTTCGATTCTGCGCTCTAAGCGTCTCTCTGGTCTTTTTCTGTAAGGCTCATAAATCTCACGTGGGCGTCTTCGTTCCTGTTCGATTCTGAAGTCGTAATAGTCTTTCTTTCTATGTTGTTGTCGGTCCTCGTAGTAACTATACCGAGGGAGCGAGTTGTATTTATCGTAGCTTGTCGGGAGATTAAGGAACTCTGGTCGAATAGGCCGGAATAGGGACAAGCGGCCTTGAGCCTCTTCGAAATCTGAATAGATATCTTCATATACATATCCGTTTTTCCTTCGCGGCCTCTCGCTCCGGTATTGCTCGTACCGATTCTCGTGTCTCCTTTCATATCTGTAATCCTGGTTACGTTCGTAAAGTAATTTTTCGCGGGAGCCGGCCATCTTGTTTTATTGGGTCCCCGTCTGAAAGGGAAAGCGTATTAATGAGGGGACTGAAGGTTGGCTTAAGTTAGGGTGCTTATAATGTAGGGTAAGGTGCCATTTCGGGGTAGGTAAAATTTTGAATATCTATATAAAATCTATAGTTATATTGAAATCTTTGAAGGGAATGTAGAAAATTAAACTTCTAATAAGTGTTTTTAGACCAAGACCAAGAGGTCTGAGGTAGTATCTTGGTATTTTATTTTATGAATGACTGAACATCGGTTGGCCTTAGTCTCGCCTGATGGAAACCGATGACAAGGCCTAAGATGTAGCTCGCTGGTTCAGTAATAGCCTATTCACACTTGCCTTGAAGATGCTTGGATTATAATTAGCCGGAGATACAGAAGACGGGAGCAAGTTCCATTCCTTTGCTGTTCGCATTAGGAAAGAGAAAGGAAAACACTAGATCGAGATCTACGACAGATACTCTCAAGCCTAGATCCTGAATCGGCTAGGACAGCCAAATAATCAGGCCACAAATCTGCTTGAATTCAGTCCAATATTCATGTTGAATTGGATTTGAATGCAAAGCGTGGCAGATTGAAATGGAGCGTGTAGTTTGTTACTTATACGACTCATTTTGCATACATATACGCGTACGGGGGCTTAAGAAAATCTTTTGATTAAAGTTAGCAATACTTCCGGTGCAGCGGAATTTTTTTTCCTCCTAGCTTTTTCCCCCCGAGAGAAAACTATACCTTGTAGAAATTGGGTATTTGTCAAATGTTAAAATTTGTACCATATGGGTGTGGATTATCTATAGCACCCTCGCTTCTCGAATTTGGAGCAGCCCAACTGGGGAAGTACCTTCGCTTTGCAGAAGACCACAGCCATAATAACATTATTTACTATACTAGTATGTAGTTCTACGATGTGAACAAAATCGTAGAACTAAACGGACTACTTCTAAAAGTAGTGTTTACAAATAAAATTTTTGACATGTGTAATTCTTATTTGAATATATATATTAGATTAGAATAGGTTAAGTTTCGTTTTTAATTATTTGTTGTATTTATATTTGATTTATTTGTGATTAAAAACCTACATACTAAAAATTTGAAATAAATTCAAGAAATAAATACAATCAACAGACAAATTAGACACCTAATATGTATGTCGGTTTAAATTTTAATTTGTGTAAAAGATTATTAAAATTGTCCTAAAATTATATGTCATGTGTGTTATCTAGATTTAGACAATAATCTGTACACCTCGTTTTTGAACTGGGTAACATCCTTTATCTGTAGTACGAATTTAAAAAAACGGTTGAATACTCTAGGAGCCATACCAAGGCCGGGTTTTATAAAGATCCATAAGACCAAAAGTCAGATCAAATTTCAGTAACTCAGTACATTTTTTGACATAACAAACCAACATTAGGTCTAACGGATCTTTATAAAACCGAGTCCAAATATACTTTTAGAGAGTAAAGCTGTTTTCATCGGTCGCTTGTTTATTTTACCGCTGACGTGCATTATTCAAACTAAAGAAAGTACACATTGTGACAATATGATAACATTTCTTACTTGCGTATTTTCAAACCAATACACGCTGATACAAGTTTAGTAGGAGAAAGCTTATTTAAAAACTGTTTATACTTTACTTTCAGTCTCGTCTCTAATTACTTATGTTTAAAACCTTAATGTGTTTAAAAGTGGCTTATCATCCCCGTGATAAATCTCCCGGCGTGTCTAACACGGCCCCATTAAACTGCGACACGGGCCAAGACCCCGCAGCTGCACGAGCGACACGACTATTGATTAACCCTGTTGCGAAACAGAACATAACACTATACTTGGCATTGTAAACGTAGGTTTCTGCTGTGTGGTGATACTGGGAAAGTACCTCCACTTTTTTTTTTATTAAAAATGGGATCGCTCTTGGCCAGCATCTAGCCAGGGGGCAAAGATGAGGCCGACGATGAAGCGAGCTCACCCAGAGGGTGCCTATTCACTCGTGCCTTAAAAAGGTCTAGGTTATATGAGCTCGGAAACAAACGCCGGCAGAGAACACACACCACTTTACAGAACACAGCCGTAATAATTACTTGGTCTTCAGGTATCAGGTATTCAGGAGCGCTCGTGGCCCAGCGGCGCCCGCGTACCGCATGCGGTATGCGAGGTTAAGCAACGTGGGCATGGGCATAGGTCAGTTCTTGGTTGGCTGATCGCTTTGAGTGATTATAAACTGAGTCAAGTAAAGCATGAGAGCAACGTGCGCGTTATCTTTTCATGCTTTACTTGAGCTTCCGTAAAACTTGAGCATTTTCGTCATATCTCTGAATGGAATGCCTTAACTGCTTAATTTAGATGATACCCAGAAACTTTCAGAAACCACTAAAGCCTGACCCAGTAAAGCTCTAGCTTCGGTAAAATCTGAATAAAAGTTTCCGACATCCATTCCGCACAATAAAACAAACACCATCTGAATTTTAATGCTGAAATGTGTTTTTTGCGTGGTCAGCATTAAAAAGTTTTTTTTTATACAACGCTGGTGGCAAACGGTGACAAGTATTTAGTGTTGTGTTCCTGGAGGTGAGCAAGGTTGCCAGAGCTCCCGAGGATGCACTGTGTTCAGAGCGAGGGACCTAAATGTGTTCCTTCTGCTGTCAACACAGTGCATCCTCAAATAAAGGGTCGGCAACGCGCACGTGACTCCTTTGGAGTTGCGGGCGTCTATAGGCTGCGGTGGCCGCTTACCATCAGGTGGACCGTACGCTTGTTTGCCACCGGCGTTGTATAAAAAAAACAAGCTTACTGTCCACCTGATGGTAAGCGGCCACCGCAGCCTATAGACGCCCGCAACTCCAAAGGAGTCACGTACGCCTTACCGACCCTTTATAAAATTTGAGGATGCACTGTGTTGACAACAGAAGGGACAAATTTAGGTCCCTCGCTCTAAACACAGTGCATCCTCGGGAGCTCTGACAACCTTGCTCACCTCCAGGAACACAACACTACATACTTGTATAGTAGATAATGTTATTATGGCTGTGGTCTTCTGCAAGGCACAGGTACTTCCCCAGTTGGGCTGCTCCAAATTCGAGCAAGACGACATTTTGCTGAGCCCTACCTCTCTTAAAGTGCTCAATATCATCAGAATTACTGTGCCGACCAGGCACATAATTCTAAATTGATAGCGTAATCTTATATATGTCCATGAAGTTAGCATATCAAGTTCCAGCAGATCACAAAATAATTGGAGTTCTATTCGCATGCAGCATAGTTCTATAGTTCCTGATAAGTTTCAGCAATAGTTCTGCCGTTTTTACTGAAAAAATAAAACATATGGATTTCTACCAAATGATATGCTAACTTCACACACGTAGCATATCAATATTCCCCAAATGGACTAAAAATTAATATTCTATATTACGTGTAAAATCTTATATTACGTGCGTAAGATAAGTTAGAGATTAAGAGCGTGCGAGATGTATGGATGATTATGTATGTATGTGCTAGTATATAAGGAAGCAGCATTATCAATACTTATTCACAGTTGTACAGATTACTTCTGAGTCTCACTGAGTGTGGACTTCCATAAACCGCTCGGGGGTGTAATCCACACTCCCTCAACCAACTTCTCCTAAACTACCTTTATCATCATCCTCCTAGCGTGTTACTGAGCTGTTAGGCACTTGTCCCACCGCCGGCGAGTAGCGAGTAATCTCGTAGTAATTCCACTTGAGCGAGAAAACGAGTAGAATTACTATTAGAGTACTCGCTGCTCGCCGGCGGTGGTACAACTGCCTTATTCACAAACCGACTCGTCCTCACCAGCCACCTCGCCCCTCTAGTGTCAAAAATTACATTTGACAGTTTCCATATAAAATCGAGTGATTCGTGAGATGACTAGTGGGTGCTTAGTGAATCGCTTAGCTGGTACCAAGAATTGGCATAGGCACTTTTTACAACTGCCATTTGTATTGTCAACACTTGACCTTGTTATGACTAGACCGATTTCCTTATAATGTTTTCCTTTACCGCAAAGCTACCTAAAGATATCAAATGAGATTTCACATATTTCTGAAAAACAAATTGAGTCGCGGTTCGAACGCATTCATTCAGTTTATTTATTGATAAAATATTGTATTTTACAAGTCAAGACCATAGGTCCACATGTATCAATCATCACATGACCAAGTGACCATTCGTAGACCTTATCTCGTTGAAATAAGGTTCACGAACGGTTAGTTAGATGTAATGCTGATACTACAGGTAAACCAGTGTAATTACGGTCAGTGACGCAAAACCTAAACGAAATTACTCCCTTTATCGCTGAACCAGAATTTCAATCCCATCCATGAGAGCGGAATTCAAGAAATTCAAATTAAAATAAGGGCTGGCATGCGCTTAACGCGATTTTCCTTCGCTGAACAGTGCCTTTACCATGATTTTACATGACCGTACTCGCTAGCAACTGCGTAAAAATTTGTATGTACCTCAGATCTTGGTTTCGCACATAAGCTCAAGTGTTTCTTGGTCCAAAAGGCCTTTTACTCGGTTACGGAATTTTTACAGGGATAGACATACATGTTCATTTCCTCACCGTATTGGAACAATTTACTACACCTTAATTAAGAATGTGTTAAAATTTAAACTTTATTAATCTCAGCGTGAATTTATATAGCTCATGGTTATTATTTTTGACATGTATATTATGTACGACGATGTGTGATCAATGCAAATAAATGATATGATATGATATGATATGGGCAAAAGTACAGCGCCTCTGGCGGTTACGCAATAGAACTAAGAATCGGCATACTAAATCGTTTACGCAGTCGCTGGCGAGTACGGTCATGCAAACTCATGGTAAAGGCACAGTTTAAATTCGCTTGGACTGGTTTCTTTTGAGTCTTTGGCGCTGCGCTGGTTCCACTAACTTGGAGATGCCCGAAAGTTATGCTTATAGCAGGTTGCACTAAAGATTACAGACCGTGCAATATTTCTGATATTTTATTTGGAAATACGTTTAATCACTTTTCAAAAAACCGGTTTTTTGAACCTGACTGTGGCTTTGGCGGGGCCCAATAAAGCGATAGGAGTGCGCGGTTGGAGAATAGCCTGGGGAAAATTCAGGGGAAAACCTCCGACACGACCACGCGTGTGGTTTGGAACACTAGAATACTCTAAGAGTTTGCACTCCAGTCAGATTGGTTGAGTGATTTCAACCGAATCTGAGGTGTGAGTGGAATGGAACTACTGGGAGTTTTGGTACCGACACCTACTAGTCCACATTCAAAACCACTGCTTAATACATTGAATCAAAAAAGGTCGTATCTTCATAGTAATCTCACGGCACTTAGTCCTTTTGTGTTGGCATGACAGTTATTCAGAGATTACTCAACCTGTCGTGTTCAAACAAAAAATCGATGAAAGTGTTTATTAATGTTTCATCCAAAGAAATTGTCTAAAGTTGACAAAATGGCACTGACTACAAAAAATACAATAGATACGTCTACATTGTTCAATAAGAAGCGTAAAATCTCAAGTTAGATATACTTAAGGCAATTATTTTTAACATTGTAGTGGTTTTTGGAGTCGGTTTTACTTTTTTATTAAAAATAATATTTATTTCACACTTTTTAGTGAATCGTCACCAGAGTGGATCTCATAACGATTCCAATAAGCTCAAACACGGATAAGCTACACTGTTTTATTACGGAGTTCCGTTGCCTACCTTCCGGCTTCAATTACCAGATCAGGTTGATGGTGACATTACATCAGGACCATTTAAATTGACTTCGTCATAGTCGCTTCCGTATCTTGATCGAAATATTTTAATACCACTCATGAAACACTAGGAAATACTAAAATCGCTATATGTTTCCTTTGAACTTTTGAGGAATTCTCTCAATTCCTCACGGATCCCATCATCAGAACTAGATTCTGGTAACAACGGGACCAACCTTGAAGCATATGCTTTCAAACAAAGGAAAAAAAATTCAAATCGGTTCATAAACGAAGGAGTTCTGAGGTAACACACATTAAAAAGAAAAAAAAGAATATACAACCGAATTGAGAACCTCCTCCTTTTTTGAAGTCGGATCCCAGGGACCCGACGAGAGTCCCTCAGAGACTCAGAGAGAGGGGGAGGGGGGGAGGATTCCAGGGATCATAACAAAAGGATGCTATTGTTTTTTTTTGCCGGGAGACGACGGCTTAAAAAGGGTTAATTTCAACTGTCTACCGACTGTGTTAGCGTTTATGGGTACATGTACATGAAGGGCCTGTGGGGCTGCCGCGAACCACAAACGAAGTTTTCCCTCTCTGTCCCACTTATGTGCAAACTTGCAAGTGCGACAGAGAGGGAAAACTTTGTTTGCTGTTCGCGGTAGCGCCCCTGTTTAGCCGAAGACCGCTAATGCGTCCCGCGAACACGAGCGTTGATTGGGTAGACAGATGTATAAGTGGATTGTTTTTTGACAGTTCGACTTTTAAAAGAAGCGCTTATTAGACAAAGACCATTTATGGGTTAGAAACCGGTTTCGTCTTCATGTAGTTAACCGGTTAAAAAATTCGGTTAATTGCGTTTTACGATATTATTTCGTACTTTAAATCATAATTTAACGGATTAACGATTAACGAAGTTAACTATTTGGTTAACGGTGCCCAGCTATGAGTACACTACACCTCCATGGTTCTGGCTAGCGAATTTTTAAAATGTTAAATTTCAAGAAAGCTAACAATAAAATACAAGCTTTATAGAGTAAAACCAATTGTGAAAATTAACGCACCTGCGGGGTAATCACGTAACTTTTGTACTACCGTTAGGTAGATTTTAATGTCACATTTTAATTGTCAGCTCATACATTTAGAAAGAAAGAAAGAAAAAACATTTATACTTCAAAATTGACAGTAAAATCTATCTACCGTTAGTACATAAAGTTACGTGATTCACCTGCTTGTAACCATTGTTTCAGTGCCTGCTGTTTCCTGCGGTTAAATGAAACACTTTGAGGGGGGGTTCAGTTTACGATTGTATTAACTTTAATATAAGTTGTCCATACTTTAGTAGCTCAATGTCCAGCTGCTCAGAATTCACTTCTTTCTGCTAAGTGCTAACCAACCGCGTCCTAAGCAATAAAACAAAAGAGAGTGCGGCACGCGAGAATCTGTCAACTGCGTAATAAGTAATAACTACTCACACTTCATATTTTAGGATTCCGTATCCAAGCTAAAACCCTTATAGTTTCATCATGTCTACGTCCATCCGTATGTCACAGACGATTCACTCGGAGACATTTATTTATTTATTTATTTGGGAAATAAACAGGCAAAAATATTACGTCAAGTTAATCATAATAAACATAACATTAGCCAAACAGTTTCCACTACTGACTAATACAAAATCTGTTGCTCAGACCAAAGAACGAAACTTTAAAATAACACAATATGCTAAGAATTGATAATGTTACACAATGTGACACAAGAGAAACATGCATGTATTTAAAGAGTTGCGATAGGTACCTACAGATCATCATTCAAGACATAACACTTAAATTGTAATTTTTTTTATTGCTTTTAATTATTATTATTATTTTGTTTTCGTTTTTTTTTTGACATATAAACACAATTATGAAATTTAGTAGGAAGATGTATTCTATGCACCGCTACATAGAAGTAATGTGAAGTTATAAAAAAAAAATAGAGGGGGCACTAGACATATGTAACTGGGGGATGAAAAAAAAAATCAATGCACATAGGCGTGTCGGATTTCTAAGGATAGCCTTTAAAAATACCTACTCAAATGGAGGTTTCTAAGACTTCTCCATTGGTTTTCCAAAATTCCATTAGCAGCAGGGATCGGATACCGGTATTTTCTCCATAGAAAATACCGGTATTATTACGGTCACCGGTTCATTATTTCGTTTTTAATGGAACAATCTAATAATACGACGTTGTTAGCTAAATACATGATTCAGCCCTACGTAAAGAGCGAAAAATAATCCAAAATATTGGGCTAATTCAGGGTTTTAAAAAAAATACCGGTATCGCTCCCTGATTAGCAGTCTAAGTCGTAAAAAGTGTGTCCACCCCTCTAATTTTCAAACATTGAAGTATAAAATTCTGAAAAATATTGTGGTGATGCACGTTAATAAATACTTTCGACGCTTTTTGGTTTGAACAATATAGGTTTAACAGTTTTTGAGGTATTTCTGAAAAACTGTCTTGCCTAAACAAAAGGACGTAAGTGCCGTGAGTGCCCTATAAAATACGACCTTTTCTGATCCAATGTATTGGATAGTGGTAGTGGTGGTCGCGCCGGAAGACGAGCTGTCGGTAGGCCTCCGACGAGGTGGAGTGATGACCTGGTGAAGGTCGCGGGAATACGGTGGAAACGAACAGCACAGGACCGGTCTGAATGGCGAGCCTTGTGGGAGGCCTATGTTCAGCAGTGGACATCTTTCGGCTGAAATGATGATGATGATGATGATGAGTGGTGGTCGCTACGGAACCCTTCATTGTGCATGCTCCGACACGCACTTCGCCGGTTCTTACTTTAGCTAAGATGTTAACAAATAAGGCGTATCTATGAAGTTTGACATTTCATAGGGTTGGGAATCTTGAGACTCTTGAGTGAATGTGTAAATTCATTTAGTGAATGAATGAAATAACTGAAGTATATAGGCTGAGTTCCTCTTCATCTCCCGAGCACGGAGATTCCAGACGATATAATCTCATCATCATCCTAGCGTTATCCCGGTACAGTTGCATCCTAAAGGATGTCCGGGTTCCGCTACCTAATCCCAAGAGTTGGCGTAGGCACTAGTTTTTAAAGAAACGACTGCCATCTGACCTTCCAACCCGAGGGAAAACCAGACCTTATTAGAATTAGGCTTGTCAAGTGAGTGGGCAACTTGACTGTTAGAAGTTCTCGAGCCGCCCAAAGGCCTCTAACTTGGCTTAACGACTGCTATTAGACAGCAGCCAGGATCAATGGTTTAACGTGCCTTCCAAAGCCCGGGAGCGCTCAGTTGATGACCACTCAAAGCGGTCACCCATCCAATAACTGACCTGGGCCGACGATGCTTAACCTCGCATGCCGCACGCGGTACGCGGGCGCCGCTGGGCCACAGGCGCTCCAGACGATATATCTATTGGAAAAAAATGGCTGCAGTAGACGACTCAATAAAGCGATAGGAGTGCGTAGGTGAAGGGTAGCCTGGGGAAAATCCAGGGGAAAACCTCCGATACGACCACGCGGGTGGTTTTGAACACTGGAATACTCTAAGAGTTTGCGCTCCAGTGAGATTGGTTGAGCGGTTTCAACCAAATCTGAGGTGTGAGTGGAATCGAGCTTCTAGGAGTTTTGTCGCTGGTTCACTAAACCTATCCTAGCTGAGAAGAAGTGAGAAACTCATCTAGGCCCGGCCTGGGTCGGACTGACTCTACCCGGTGTGAGGTACCGGGACGAATAGGGACTATATGTGTCTGTTGTCGCGTGTGGTTTGGAACACTGGAATATTCTAAAAGTTTGCACTCCAGTGAGATTGGTTCAGCGGTTTCAACCAAATCTGAGGTGTGAGTGGAATCGAACTACTAGGAGTTTTGTCGCTGGTTCACTAAACCTAGCCTAGCTGAGAAGAAGCGAGAAACTCATTTAGGCCCGCCTGGGTCGGACTGACTCTACCCGGTGTGAGGTACCGGGACGAATAGGGACTATATGTGTCTGTTGTCGCGTGTGGTTTGGAACACCGGAATACTCTAAGAGTTTGCGTTCCAGTGAGATTGGTTGGGCGGTTTCAACCAAATCTGAGGTGTGATTGGATTCGAGCTATTAGGAGTTTTCTCGCTGATTCACTAAACCTAGCCTAGCTGAGAAGAGTCCAGCAAGAAACTCAGCTAGGCCCGCCTGGGTCGGACTGACTCTACCCGGTGTGAGGTACCGGGACGAATAGGGACTATATGTGTCTGTTGTCGCGTGTGGTTTGGAACACCGGAATACTACTCGCACTAAACTCGCGTGTAAGATCAAGTTTTCTGTTTTGTTTCCCGCTAATTAGCTGTCAATTTTTTTTTAAATTCACAGTGAAGTCATGTTTTTGTCTATGATTTGTCAAGATGGCCAACATAACGCGTCTAATCAGTCTATCAGCAGCTCAACAACTAGCAGAGAGCTAGCAAGCGTTTATGAATCATACTTCTTAACAAGCGTCCAACAAGCTTATCCAGTCTATTAAGTAACAGGCCGATCAAGCCTCAGTTAAGGATTTTTTATGAATAAGGCTGTAAGAGTTTGCGTTCCAGTGAGATTGGTTGGGCGGTCTAAATAATACATTTCCACTAATGAAAACCGTCACCTCATATCGAGCTTGAATTACCGAAGCCATTGCTTTAACTTAACTTCCCCAAGGCGTTATCTTATCCGCATTGTAAAACGAACTCTGTTCTTTAAAAAATAAGGTTCAAGATAAAATGATTGTGATAAGTTTTTTTTTATTTCCGCGCAATGGAGGGGGGTGAGTGGAAACGGGTAACGACTGGGTGTTGTTATCTGTTTCCGTTGTTATTTGTTGTTATTTTTAACGAGAACGGCTATTGTTAGAAAGTATATTTTCAGTTGCAGCGGGGTGAATAACAGCTAGCTGTAATATTAGTAGATAGTCTCAAGGGAGCAAAATGATATATTTACGGCGAGGGCGGTATATTGAATTCTGAGTCAAGCGAAAGATTCTACAATAGAATCCTGAGCGAATCGAGGGATTTTAAAGTAGAATCTTGAGCGTAGCGAGGGATTCAAGTGTTATTACGCCCAAGACGGAAATAATTTTGCTACCGTGTGACACATACGCTTTTCACACCGTCTATTAGGCCCGCTGCTAAAAACATGAAATATCTTACAAATGATTTTACTACAGAGGGTCACATACTGCTTTCCACACCTTTTATGAGGAAAAGAGTCAATGTTGTCCTCAAATGAGAGAAAAGTTCATCTTTGATCCCTCATTCGAAGGCAACAGTAAATCTTTTCTGAATATCAGGTGTGAAAAGCAGTGTGTGACACTCTGTAGTAAAAATTGAAAATGGGCCATTCTACTTTTTCATGTACATAATTTTCAGACACTTTTTTTTAAATGCAGATTTTGGAATACTTGGCCCTCACTTCATAGTTTTTTATTGTTATTTAGAAAGAGGTTTAATTACAGTATCACTTCCGATAGTTTTGGTAATTAATGAACCACAGCTAATATCCATAAATCAAATAACTCAGTGGTCCTTGGATGTCTCACCATTTGTATGAAAAAATGGTTTTTACCACTGTGTTACCCACCTTTTACAGAAATATGTTAATATTTAAGTATTTCTACCTATAAAATCCTTTTATTAGTTTCAGGTACTATTTCGAAATCCCATTTTTGTACACTAATTCAATACATATCATAGAGTTTTTTTGTAATAGAAAACTGGTCATGAAAAAGTAGAATGACCCAAATACAATTTATGGATCGTGCGATCGCGAAGCAGTTTCGTTTCAGAAGGCTTACCGCGTACCGCAAATAAAGTTGGAACCGAGAGGGAAGACTTCGTTTGAGGTTCGCGGTAGAGCCTCAGCTTAGGCAAATATGCTTTCGTATCTCCCACGTGGTCATGTCGGAGATTTCCCCTGGATTTTCCCCAGGCTACTCTCCAAACACGCACTCCTGTCACTTTATTGGGCCTGGCCATAGTCAGGTTCAGAAAAGCTTTCGTATCTGTCCTGATGTCTGGCAGTTCTCCTCTACAGGTCGTAATTCTCAACCGATTCTCTTGAGAATTTGTGGATTTTTGTCTTTTCAGTTTTATTAAATCTTTAAAACCGGCCATGTGCGTGTCAGATCACGCACAATTATGGATCCCGTACCAACAGTTCATAGGGAACTCACGACATTTACGACCTTTTGTTTGGGCATGCCAGTTTTAAGCGAAAACTCAAAAACCGTAAAACCTATCTTGTTCAAATCAAAAATTGTTGAAAGTATTTATTAATGCACACCACCTCAATTTTTTTCAGAACTTTAAACTTCCTAGTCTGTAAATTAGAGGGGGGGGACACTTCTTATGACTTTGACAGCTACGAGTAATATCTCACCATTCTCACCAACGGTTGACTTAAATGGAAGAGTTTTTTAGAAACCTCCATATCATTTTAAAGGCCTATCCATCGATACCCACACGACCATGTGCATTGATTTTTTTTTCATCCACCGGTTACACGTATGGAGTGCCCCCCCTAATTCAATATTTTTTTGTATAATGGAGCGATGACAATCGTAAGGCAGTGAATAGGGATTGCAGGAGAAGAGCTGAAGACCGAGCTCAGTGGCGTGCCATGGGAGAAGCCTATGTCCAGCAGTGGACTGAAACAGGCCTATTATAATGTTACATATAAGTTTATTTGAAAGGGATGCAAACCTACGACCTTAAAATCGAAAATCTCGTGTCTTAACGTTCAGCTACACTGTATAGCTCTCAGAGCCTCAATTACTCAACGCTTGGACACATTTGAGCACCAAAATGGGCCGGAGTCGGGTCTTTTTAGCCATGTTTGGATGAGGCGTTTTTCATACTGTAGTTTATGTCATTAATTTTTTTTGTTTGTTTTTTACTTTGTTTTGTACACGGCGTATTAAATGGTCACAACGGAAGACCAGCGCTGGCGCTGCCAGCCCTATGCTTAGTTGTGACCATTTCATGGTAAATTTTTTACGTGGTGTCTTTGCTTGTAACTATCATGTGCTTGTAACGAATACATCTTTCTTTCTCCTTTCTTTCTTCTTTCTTTCTTTCTTCTTTGTTTCTTCTTTCTTTCTTTCTTATTTCTTTCTTTCTCTCTCTATTTCTTTCTTTTTTCTTTCTTTCTTTCTATCTCTCTCTTTCTTTATTTCTATCTCTCTCTTTTTTTCTTTCTATCTATCTCTTTCTTTCTTTCTTTCTTTTTTTCTTTCTTTCTTTCTTTTAAAATCCCGGAACTAATCGAACCCTTCAAGGAAAGCTCTCCCTATTTAACAAACTAATTATAAACGATAATGGAAACATTGTTAGCCAGTGTTAGTGTTAGCTAACTCCGGCTAATGGCTCAATCACTGTTCGGAGCTAAGTGGGCTAGAAGCGTAAGTGCAGTTATTCTCGCCCTTTGTCTGACAATACACGGTGCATAGTCACGTCACGTTACAGGGGGGCTATTCTGAACATCGAAATTCGAACTTCGTGTCGTGCCGTCCCTTTCACTCATACAGTATATAACATGAGAGTGAAAGGGACGGCACGATACGGAGTTCCAAGTACAGCCTCAGGGATAAATTAGTTGAACGTTTCAGTGCCCTTACCACGAGTTTGCATGACCATAATCGCTAGCGCCTGCGTAAACAATTTTTCACTTCTCATGCTCGAAAAGTGTGTCATATTAGACTTGTCAAGCGGGGCTAAAGTAGTACATTTAACCCCTAGGGAAAATATGAATACATATTTATGATTTACAAAACATTTGAATTTGACCAATAAAAATACTTCACCTATTAAATCCACCAATCACAGAACACTAATTTAACCCTTAAAAAAAATATTTGGTATTGGGTATTAACCAACCAGAATACAGCTTTACTAAAATCGCCCAATCTGGAAACATAATTATTTTTTCTAAAGAGTCTAAAGATTAAGTTTGTAGTAGTCCCTATTTCACAATAATTAAAAAAAGTGGTTAAATCGTTCGAGCAACACTTTGAAGCGCTCAATGGAAGGTCAGTTTAGCTTTTTTCGCGCGTTAATGTTGCGCGCGAACCGCATTGTCTATGTTTTGTGTGTCAAAGGAGTATAGAAAAAAAAACATGCTGCAAAAGTATATATCTTCGCCGTGGAATTTATTGTTAATTTTGGATGGGTTAACCTTTGTTTATTTATTTTCTCGCAATCGAAGTGAAAAGTAGAGTGTATAACTCTGGTCTAAAAGCCATATTACCCCTCGAACTATTTTCCCTCACTTCGTTCGGGAAAATAACTATCTCGTGGTAATATGGCTCATTTTAGACCCTTGTCATACAATCTACTATAATATGCCGATTCTTAGTTCTATTGCGTACCGCCAGAGGCGCTGTATTTTTACCCATATTTTTTTACGGAGTCGCTAGCGAGTACGGTCATGTAAACTCATAGTAAAGGCACTAGGTTCTTTAGGTGTAAGGCTCAGTGGACGGGAGGTGATGTTTGCGCGATAGCGGGATAAATTACAAGATAAACTATCTGTCGCTTTCAATCTAGTGGTATCAGAAAGTGACAGATGATTTATCTTATCGTTTATCACTCTACCATAATACGCCCGAACGCCTCTAACTTGGCTTAACGACTCATTCATTTAATTTCATTTATTTTCCAATAACAATATACATTGTGTTTGAAATCTTACCTACTAATTGTCAAAATTATCTACTTAATTATAGAAATAATGAATAATGATGTTACACAGATGTCAAATTTAAACATTAAAATATTTTTTTTTTTATATTAAACTGCTAATATAGATAGCAGCCGGGACCAACGGCTTAACGTGCCTTCCAAAGCACGGGATCGCTCAGTCAATAACCATGAATAATAATGTTATACACAGATGACAGATGTCAAGTTTAAACATTAAAATATATTTTTTTTTATATTATACTGCTAATATAGGCAGCCGGGATCAACGGCTTAACCTGCCTTCCAAAGCACGGGATCGCTCAGTTAAAGCGGTCACCCATCGAAAAACTGACATTCGAATTAGTGCTTCGGGCGGCAACGTTAGGACACCCACCTTTAATTAAATGAGATAATATTGGGCTTGATCGATTCCTTGCAACCTTAGCTAGGTTTGTACTTTTTGTTTTTTTGATGAAAAAAAAAATCTAACATTTATTCTGCAAATAGGCGACAAGGGCACTTTTACATGTCAAAATATTAATTTACAATTTAAGAAAGTCTGACTATAATAAGTAATTACATTTTTCATGTCAAAATATTAATTTACAGTTCAAGATGATTTTTTCTCGTTCATGACATAATAGCAAAAAACCAGGAGGAAGTTTTCTAGTCAAACCAATCTTAAGAGTCAATATTTTCATTTGTATGCAATTTTTTAAATAAATCGAAACGTATAAACTTATCCCCATATGCATAAAACCTAACAAACCTCTGCTAACTAAAATGTGTATTGTCACTGTCTGACAAGCACATGTGTCAAAGTGACAGATAAGGACAAACGAACTATAGCGGCTTGTTAACTAATATAGGTTTGATAGACGTTTATGAATAAGGGGGTTAGTGTGGGTTGCATCAAATAAAAATAAATAAATAAATAATTGTGGACAATCTACACAAATCAACCTAGTCCCAAACTAAGCAAAGCTTGTACTATGGGTACTAAGTGACAATATAAATACTTATATAGATAAATAGATACTTAAATACATAGAAAACATCCAAGACTCAGGAACAAATTTCATCTTCATCACACAAATAAATGCCCTGACCGGGATTCGAACCCGGGACCTCCAGCTTCGAAGGCAGGGTCACTACCAACTAGGCTAAAGCGGTCGTCCAAATCGTCTGTAATCGTAAGCGGTGTTCGTTAAAATTTGTATGGAAAGTTTGACAAGTTTCTATGGGATGACAGCTGCCGGCGCCATATTTGACGATGATCGGTCTGTGATATCTACAGTATTTACAAAAATCATGCAAATTGGTTCAGGAATGGGGGGTGGAAAACCTTGCCGCTTTTTGTTTGGAAACACATTGCTACACAAGTAGAATATGCTCCCAAGTTGGGTCGCATTGTGTCTGCATTATAGTCACAGCATCAAAGTGGAACAATGCTGACGCATTGCAGACGCTGCCAACGGCACGTAATAAGCTGCAGCGGGTTCGAATCCCGCCAAAACTATTGGCTACAGCTTGAAGCAAGGCCGTGACGCTAGATTCCGACCACGCTAACTCTGCATTGAAATAATATGGCAACACTACCTCAAACGTCACATTTTCTTTTTTTATGTTATAGGGGGCAAACGAGCAGACGGATCGCCTGATGGTAAGCAATTACCGTCGCCCATAAACACCTGCAACACCAGAGGAGTCGCAAGTGCGTTGCCGGCCTTTCAGTAGGGAATACGCTCTTTTCTTGAAGGTTTGAAGGTCATATCGGTCCGGTTTTCATATAAATATGACGTATAATGCACAGTGTTGCCAAATGATTCCTTGCATAGTTAAGTTTAGCGTGGTCGGACTCCAGCATGCAACGTTGTTCTTCTTAATCGACTTGAAAAAAAGGAGGTTATCAATTCGGTTGTATTTTTGTAATGGGGTAATGGGTTCTCAGAACTCAGTCGCTTGTGAACCGATTTGGATTTCTTTTTGTTTTATTGTTACCAGAACCTAGTTCTGATGATGGGATCCACGAGGAATTGAGGGAACTCCTCAAAAATGCAGATGTTGGAATACTTGGCTCTCACTTCATATTTTTGTATTGTTATTTGGAAAGAGGTTTAATTGCAGTATCCATAAATCGAGTAACTCAGTGGTCCTTGGATGTTTCACCATTTGTATGAAAAACGGTTTTTACCAGTGTTACCCACCTTTTACAGCAATATGTTAATATTTAAGTATTTTTACCTATAAATTCCTTTTATTAGGTTCAGGTGCTATTTCGAAATCCTATTTTTGTACACTAATTCGAAAAGAAAACTTGTCATGAAAAGGTAGAATGACCTAATAACATATTTGGATACCAGCAATTACAATTAATAACAATACATGTTAATTACAGTGTTCAATGAATTGACATGATGAGAGACTTCACTCTGTTCTCATTTGATTTTATTTTTAGACTGACGCTCAGAGACCTTATACATCTCTGAGGATATTTATTTATTAGATTTTATTATTTCCATGTTGACGTGTTATAGATATAGCTCAAAATATTTTTCACTTCTCATGCTCGAAAAGTGTGTCATATTAGACTTGTCAAGCGGGGCTAAAGTAGTACATTTAACCCCTAGGGAAAATATGAATACGTATTTATGATTTGCAAAACATTTGAATTTGACCAATAAAAATATTTTACCTATTAAATCCACCAATCACAGAACACTAATTTAACTCTTAAAAAAATATTTGGTATTGGGTATTAACCAACCAGAATACAGCTTTACTAAAATCGACCAATCTGGAAACATAATTATTTTTTCTAAAGAGTCTAAAGATTAAGTTTGTAGTAGTCCCTATTTCACAATAATTAAAAAAGTGGTTAAATCGTTCGAGCAACACTTTGAAGCGCTCAATGGAAGGTCAGTTTAGCTTTTTTCGCGCGTTAATGTTGCGCGCGAACCGCATTGTCTATGTTTTGTGTGTCAAAGGAGTATAGAAAAAAAAACATGCTGCAAAAGTATATATCTTCGCCGTGGAATTTATTGTTAATTTTGGGTGGTTAACACCTTTGTTTATTTATTTTCTCGCAATCGAAGTGAAAAGTAGAGTGTATAACTCTGGTCTAAAAGCCATATTACCCCTCGAACTATTTTCCCTCACTTCGTTCGGGAAAATAACTATCTCGTGGTAATATGGCTCATTTTAGACCCTTGTCATACAATCTACTATTATTATGATTAGTGTACCTACTTTATTACCTTTTATGTTGACGCTTAGAGACCTTATACATCTCTAACAAATCTCGATTGTTATTAGTTTCTTAGTCTTATTTTTGACATGTAACACTACATTTAACTAATGATACTTTGATTATTGTATTATTTTTATTTGATGTACTTAGATAGATTTTGACTTGTAAAAGTACCCTTGAGGCCTATTTGCAGAATAAATGTTTTGATTTGATTGATTTTTAATTTTTTGAGTAAGATACTTAGGTTGACACTTTATCCACTTCTTGTCACCTTCACGGCCGCCAAGCAAGAGGGAGCTCTGACAGCCGTGTAAGGTGTCCGGGTATTTAATGTACTCTTTGTGACGTCACCGGAGAGACTGAGGGGCTACCGCGAACCACAAACGAAGTTTTCTTTCTCTGTCTCACTTATATGCAAACTTGCAAGTGCGAGAGAGAGGGAAAACTTCGTTTGGTGTTCGCGGTAGCGCCCCTGGATTGGCACCGTCAGTGTTGCCAGCCCCGTCAGTGACGGTCTTACCACCCACAATTACCCTGGCGACAACAGCACAATAATAACCTAAACTTAACGCATAACCTAATTTCCGTAGTCGTAATAAAATGGACGTCACTACGCCGCAATGCGGTACATTGGCGATAAAGCAGCGATATTACAGACGATATTATTTTATGTGTTATGATAATAGCCAAATAACTAGCGTAAAGAAAAAAGGCACCCACAAAACTAAGAAATAGATAAACTAATAAAAGTCCTAATAATATTATAAAAGTGAAACGTTTGTGCGGATGTATGTACGTTCCGCTTTATCTCAAAAACTACTGAACGGATCTCTATGAAACTTTCCAGTATTGTAGCTTAGACATCAGAATAGGGCATACGCTACCTTCTATCCGCGGGTAACACCGCAGGGCACCGCGGGAGTTCAACGGGTGAGGGGGGTGGGGGACACCCCACTGGTATATTCATTTCTACACAATAGCACAAAATTAAATCAAACACTACGCAATTGCGACCGATTCCAATTTTCGAAGGTAAACAGCTGAATAAACACGTTTCAGCCGAAACACAATATTCATCTAAATTCTCAAGGGTACCAATATGTACCTATACATTTTTTCACCTTATTCCATTAAAATAAGATCCAAAAATATATACATATTTATGGCTTCGACTATTAATAGAAACACGGCCCTGTTTCGTTCTTTTTTGTTTGGAACCTGACTGTAGCTTTATAGGCCGGGCCCAATAAAGCGATAGGAGTGCGCGGTTGGAAAGTAGCCTGGGGAAAATCCAGGAGAAAACCTCCGGCACGACCATGCGTGTGGTTTGGAACATTGGAATACTCTAAGAGTTTGCGCTCCAGTGAGATTGGTTGAGCGGTTTCAACCGAATCTGAGGTGTGAGTGGAATCGAGCTACTGGGAGTTTTGTCGCTGGTTCACTAAAACTAGCCTAGCTGAGAAGAGTCCAGCAAGAAACTCAGCTAGGCCCGACCTGGGTCGGACTGACTACCCGGTGTGCGGCGGTACCGGGACGAATAGGGAATGTTTCGTTCAAGTAGGTACCTACTGTCGTTAGCAATATTCCTATTCCCAGGTTTTTGCCATAATCGTAAAATCAGTTTTGTTTATATGTACTTGTTTAGCTCTTCAGTATACATTATATATACGCGATATCTCAATGTCATCAATTTCTGTTATCGATTGCAATGTCTTTTTTTATATACCACGTCTTTTTTTTTTATTATAAATGGGATCGCTCTTGGCCAGCATCTAGCTAGGGGCTAAGATGAGGCCGACGATGAAGCGAGCTCACCCAGAAGGTGCCTATTCACTCGTGCCTTAAAAAGGTCTCGGTTATATGAGCTCGGAAACACATACGCCGGCAGAGAATTCCAAACCTTAGAAGTGCGCATTATAAAAGATGATGCAAAGCGCTTTTTTCGAATAAGAGGAATTTCGACCAAGTAAGGATGGTATCCAGCCGTACGTCGGTGGCAAACAAGCTGACAGCCCACTTGATGGTAAGTGGTTACCGTCGCATATAGACGCTTGCAACACCACAGGCGTTACTCGCGTCGCCGATCCGTAAGAACCCTTTTCACGCCTTTTTTGAAGAGTCCCATTCTGTAGCCCATTGGGAATACCTCGGCAGGAAGCTCATTCCACAACCTAAGTGTTCTCGGTATAAAGTGCCTGTATCACACATTTTTATATTCTAGGAATAAGCAAGTCATTGTTTGTATGTAATTATATATGTAGTCTATTAAAATATACTTTTTTCTACTCCGGTATTTTTATCTGTCAATTATATGGTCCCGCAAACGAATATAAAAGCATGTCTTAAGCAATTTCAAAAAAGTTTATCTACTCGTAGTCTATTCTTCATAAAGACCCTGGGGTTATTATGTGATATAATGCAACTGCCTCTAAAATGAAAATAAAACAACACTAAATTTACAACGAAATCAAAACTGCCAACTTAACAAACAACTGAATTCATATGATTTGAAACAATAAATCTAAAATAATTACTGCCAACATAAGGAAAAACGCAAGTCAGTAAATGACAGTTGAAAATAAATACCATGTCTATTACGTTCTGTGGACTGTCATCTGTCTCTATCCAACTTACCGCTCTTTCTTATGCTGTACTGCTGTTTAATTTTGTGTTTTATTATTTAATCCCTAGTCGTAGAAAAAGTAATTTTCTCTTCTTTTCAGCCCACAGGATCGCTGATGAAACGTTCCCCAGCTCCGCCTATAACACACTTGGGGAAAGAAAGTGTCCATTTGGGCTCGACCTTCGGACGTTTGGTCCTAGGACTCGCACAGCGAGCGAGCTCTGCAGAGAAGCTTCGGGCCTTCGGCTCTACGCGAGACTTCCTGCCCTCGTGTGCCTTACCCCTCACCTTCGCTTACAAAATAATTACTTTCGCAAAAGAGTTTAACATATGTATTTGTGTCTGTCTGTGGCATCGTAGCTCCCTAACGGATGAACCAATTTGGATGGTGGAGATTGTATGGTTCTATCTTTTGTGTTAGGGTTTCTTTTTACTTTTTAACTTAATTGGCTGAGATACGCGTCATACTCGTGATCGGGTGCTGTTTGTGGAGTCCGGTCTGTTCATGCTTGCTAACACATAGTGACTACGTTAATACTAGTGTCTTTTTATAGGGGATTGACGAGACACATCATCCTGTTGTGGATTCGTTTTTATTATCAGTGACTTAGAGACCATATACATCTCTAACAATATTAAATTAATTTTAATTTTGACGCTCAGAGACCATGTACATCTCTGGGATATTACGTTAATTTCATTATACTCATTGTTTAATCTTGCGACCTTATACATCTCTAACTTTACTTATGTTGTAATATTTGTGCCAGTCGTCTCCGAAAGGTTAGCATGTCATTTGTGGGGAACTGTATACGATTTTATAATAAAATACCTATCGAAATAGTTAATTTGCCATTCAGTAAATTTAAGTCCCATATTAAAAGGTATTTGCTAAGCCAGGCGTATTATACTGTCAACGATTTCTTAAATGACAAAAATGCTTTCAAGCCAGTGGTAGTTTAATCCTGTTACTTTTAATATATCTATGTTTATTTTAGGATATATTCTTGTATAGTAGTTCCGTTACGTTTTATGTAACACGATGCTATTTCTCGCCTCACAGTCGCCTTAACTTTGTTATTATCAATGTCCGCCAGCTTGAATATGTCATGCTCGCTTTAAGGGCTTTGCCTACGGTGGCGTCGTTGATCGGGTCGCCACCTTCCCTAACAGATGGTCGAGGGAGGCGATGGCTGAGATACGCGTCATACTCGTGATCGGGTGCTGTTTGTGGAGTCCGGTCTGTTCATGCTTGCTAGGACATAGTGACTACGTTAATACTAGTGTCTTTTTATAGGGGATTGACGAGAGACATCATCCTGTTGTGGATTCGTTTTTATTATCAGTGACTTAGAGACCATATACATCTCTAACAATATTAAATTAATTTTAATTTTGACGCTCAGAGACCATGTACATCTCTGGGATAATATATTAATTTCACTCCTTGTTTAATCTTGAGACCTTATACATCTCTAACTTAATATTTGTAATAGATAACTTTGCAAGTTTATCTTCACTGTATGACATTAATTTTGTTATAATTGTTAAACTCGACATTATTATTCCTTCCTGAACTGTAAATTAATATTTTGACATGAAAAATGTATTACTAATTATAGTCAGACTTTCTTAAATTGTAATTAATATTTTGACATGTAAAAGTGCCCTTGTGGCCTATTTGCAGAATAAATGTTTGTATTTGTATTTGTATTTGTATTTGTATTTGTAATAGCAAGTTTATCTTCACTGTATTACATTAATTTTTTTATAATTGTAAACTCTATATATATTAATATTTTGACATGTAAAAGTGCCCTTGTGGCCTATTTGCAGAATAAATGTTTGATTTTGATTTTTTTGATTTTGATTTTGATTAACATGCATTTTATTTTAACATTATCAATGTCCCCGCCAACTTTGCCGAAAATTGCAACGATACACCACTCTAGTATGGGCACATTCTGGTCTATTTGATATTGTATCGAAGGATAATATTGTTTCAAACTTGGCGATTCAAACAACGAATGTTGTTAGTTTGGGATTCGCCCAAACATTCACAGTTACCGACATGTTTATAATGAAATTAGATTTGTTGCTTTTACAGAATCCTATCAAAAGAGGGTCGGCTCGCTTGTTGGTTGCTACGGTGTCTACTAAATACCAGGCAGACAGTATGATTAAAACGTTACGTTCGTAAAAAGAGGACTATGTAGAATGAGGACTAGCAAATCACCAAAAGGGACGGACTTATGATAACCCGACTACATTGAAATGTATCAGAAGAGATACATCCATCAGCAAGATTATGACATCTCATAATTAGTCGTGCTGTACATACATAGGCGCGTTTAAATAAAGCTTATTCATCGATGACGTTTAGGTGACACAGGCGGGCGACAAATAACCGGAGATGACACATTGTATCTCGTTCCAACGTATGATATTGCCCATGCTTACATCTCTTTCACACTTTATATGTGTGTATTACCGGCTCCAGTGTTACGTATCCTTACTTCATGGTTACGTTACAGGGCTGGGTTTGGTTTTTATACCTTTGTAGGTTTCTATGGGATACCACTGCTACCAGTTGCTTTTCATACCTTTTCTTTTTTATTTCATAATTAAAAAGCATACCATATTTTATTCCGACTAACCTATCCCTAAGCAGGATACTAAGGATGGACTCATAAACTTCGTGTAGATTCTCTTCTTTCTTCTGTGTCAAAATACGGGATCCTAAATACATTATCCCGGATAATCCTCACTCCAATTTTATTCAAAACTTTATTCACCACACGCGTCTCCTCACAATACAGTCAAATTGATCGTCTCCCTTCTTAAAACAAATTTGATGTACCAGGGTTGCAGAAAAGACAGGCGTCATTTCAACATCTATTAGATTACCCTGGCGAGCGAGACAGCTACATCGCCTTGAAAGCGCATTACGCAAATGTGGGACAGGGACAAATATTGAGTTATACGCTCCCCTGAGGCGTACAAATTGACTGGAATGGAGCGCTCGGATATTTAATTCTATTTTCTTGTACAATGGAATTGTATTACGGTGCTTTTTTGAAATGTAACTTCAAGGATGGTTTCATTTCAAGCTGGATTGTATTCCTAGAAAAATACAACTTTATCTTGACGCTTAGAGACCTTATACATCTCTAACAAATCTCGATTGTTATTAGTTTCTTAGTCTTATTTTTGACATGTAACACTACATTTAATTAATGATACTTTGATTATTTCATTATTTTTATTTGATGTACTTAGATAGATTTTGACTTGTAAAAGTGCCCTTGAGGCGTATTTGCAGAATAAATGTTTTGATTTTGATTTTGTAGATAATGTTCTTATGGCTGTGGTCTTCTGCAAGGCGGAGGCACTTCCCCAGTAGGGCTGCTCCAAATTCGAGCAAGATTACATTTTTCCGTGCCCTACCTCTCATTCCTTTACCTCTCTTTCATTTGCAATGGCCTCAAATTTCGAAAACCAACAATATTTCAAATACAGTGCCATACCACCACCATCACCACCATCAACCACCATTACCATATCTTTTTACCATATCATTACCATATTTTTACCATTTTTTTTTATTATTACCATTTCTTTTTGTATTTGTAATTTTTGTTATTGTGTACAATAAAGAGTTTACTACTACTACTACAGCAAAAATGAAAATCCTATGAGAACGCTAACATAAGCCGGCTCGATTTTATAGCAATCTAGAATAGTAAAGGCATGGAACAAATTACCTTCAGAAGTAGTGAACGCTAACAGTGTTAATCAGTTTAAAAACAAACTAGACAAACTAAGATGCAGTGTTAACCAGGGCCAAGTGAACTATGATTTAGACGTATCAGCGTCAGCTGCCTGTCTAAAAATATATAATAATATATAACAATAATAATAATTAACGAGGTGACCGCCATGTGGGATGTTGATTCAACGATCATTGTCCCGATAGTCGTCTCTGCGAAAGGTCTAATAGCGAAGAGTCTGGACCAACACCTCAAGAGACTCTCGCTAGATGGCTGGGTCAAGCATCAGATACAGAAGGCGGTACTCCTGGACACGGCGCGGATAGTCAGGAGGTTACTCTCTCTGTCGCCCTAACCACCGGTAGCTTAGGTCCTGCCTCGCTGCCGGCGGCACACTAGGTTAGGTTTTTATAATAATTTTATGTTTTGTAAGTGTATTTTTATATTTTACTTTTTATAAAAATATTGTAAAACCTAACCTAAGACCAGAAATAAATAAAGAGAATAATAATAATTATCAGCAGATATAGTATCCGCTAGGTGTACACATCCCAATACATTATCGTATCTCAAAGGGGCCTCTTCGTGTTGGATCTGTATCCCCATGAACGCCTTCCAAAAGGACCGGACATTGTGCCGTGATATCCCAAAGGAGAGATACAAATAATAATAATCTATATAATGTATCCCTTGCATTTCATTAAAGTGTCTAAAGGGCCTCTACGTGTTGGCTATGTGGTACTCGTTTGGTACTTCGGTGCCTCGGTACTTCGGCTCCGCGCACGCCTCCCAAAGGTCCGGGATACCATTGTCCCGTGAACGGGAAAGACATACAAATAATAATCTAAATCCGGGCGTATAACCGGATCTTTTAATCCGTATGGAGCCGGGTGTAAGTGAATTAAGTGTGATCTGATTGCCGGGCGGATTGTATTGATTGATCTGTAGTTGAGATATTGAGCGGAATGGACCTTCTATGGCTTTGTATCGACCACTTGACGTGAAGGCAATTTTTTTATAGAACGGCGGTGGAAAATTAGCTATCTGCTAGATAATCAGACACCGTAAGTCTATGAACGTTTGCGACAAGAACATTCATAAGCGCGTTGCCGACATTTTCTCTAGAAGATTCGTTGTGTTAAGAGTTAGACACACTATGCAGTTTTTAGGGTTTGTTACCTCTTCACGCTTAAACCACTGAACCAGTTTAGGTGAACTTTGTATGGAGATAGTTTGAATCCTGGGGAAGGACATAGGGTACTTTTGAAATGAAATGAATGAAATGAAATGAAATGAAATGAAATTTTATTGTGTGACATATTTAGGTTTCCAATTTTGCGGGTCTTATTGCTAAAGTTGCTACACAGCTGGTCCCATTAAATATTACCATGACAGGTGTACACACATTACACATTATAAAACTAAACAAGATAAAAGATAATTAAATCATATTAAATAGGGGCTATGTCAGAATTCATGTCTAATAATATTATTATAATGAGTGGAATTAATTAATACATTATTATATAAATTACAATATGTGCATAAAATAATCATTTAAACAATAAAAACATTTGTCAACTAGCCACTGTTTTGTAACCCGTCTAAATCTGCTGAGGTTCAGATCTTTAAAGGAGTCTGGTGATTTGTTGTATATTTCTATGCACATCATATGGGCGTTCTTGGAGATTAGTTTCAACCTTGCAGGTGGTCGGTATAGTTTTTGTATGTACTGAGATCTTATTTTATGAGTTACTGACTCCTGTTTAAGTTGGAACATATGTTTATGTTGATGCACAAACACACAACATTCATAAATATATAAACATGTCAGAGTTAGAATTCGATAATTTTTAAAGTACGGTCGACAAGAGTCAGTTCTCCGTAAGCCGAACATTGCTCTTATACAGCGTTTTTGGATTAAAAATAGTTTTTCTTTGTCTATAGGGTTCCGTAGCCAAAATGGCAAAAACGGAACCCTTATAGATTTGTCATGTCTGTCCGTCCGTCCGTCCGTCCGTATGTCACAGCCGATTTATTCGGAAACTATAAGCACTACAATTATGAGATTTGGTATGACGGTGTATTCTAGGAACCGCTACATAAAAGTGATGTGAAATTACAAAAAAATATTAAATTAGGGGGGCACTCCATACATGTAGGTGGATGAAAAAAAAATTCCAACGCACATAGTCGTGTAGGGTATCGATGGATAGGCCTTTAAAAATGATATGGAGGGTTCTAAAAAAACCATTTTAGTCAACCGTTGGTGAGATATTAGCTGTCAAGTCATAAAAAGTGTGTGTCCCCTCTTCTAATTTCCAAACTATAAAGTTTAAAATTCTGAAAAAAATTGAGGTGGTGTGCATTAGTAAATACTTTCAACGATTTTTGGTTTGAATAATATAGGTTTTACAGTTTTTGAGTTTTCGCCTAAAAACTGTCTTGCCCAAACAAAAGGTCGTAAGAGCCTTGAGTTCCCTATGAAGATACGACTTTTTTCGTTTCTATGTATTGGATAGTGGTTTTAAATGTGGACTAGTAGGTGTTGGTACGGAACCCTTCATTGTGCGTGGTCCGACATGCACTTGGCCAGTTTTATACCAGAAATCATCCTTTAAGAGGGTGGAAGTTTGTATGGTATAACGATGATTATGTAAGCGCCTGATATAAAAAAATAGTAATGAAATTCTATTGCGATGAATGAGTTCTACTCACCCGAAGTCGCGGACAAAAGCTAGTATTTCAATATTTTATTTCACTGAAATAAATTTTAATGCACAAATGGCGGAATTAATACCACAAGGCATTGACTTTCTAATTAAAGCTTTGTAGATAAGTAATGTTGTGCTCCTATAGATAATAATGTACAGGGTTGGATATGTACAGGAAACGGAGTATCTACAAATTATATACATATATACAATAGAAAGGAGACACAGGAAGAAACGACAATAGAGAGATCTCTCAGGGATCAAAGTCTAATGAGAGTCGTTTGGAAGTTATATTTATGCAACTGGCTTAAGAAACTTCGATAGCGCGGTGCAGAACATGTCAGATTTGACAGTTTACAAGAATAGGAGACACAGGAAGAAACGACAATAGAGAGATCTCTCAGGGACCGAAGTCTCATGAGAGTCGCTTGGAAGTTATATTTATGCAACCGACTTAAGAAACTTCGATAGCGCGTTGCAGAACATGTCAGATTTGACAGTTTACAAGAATAGGAGACACAGGAAGAAACGACAATAGAGAGATCTCTCAGGGACCGAAGTCCAATGAGAGTTGTTGGGAAGTTATATTTATGCAACTGACTTAAGAAACTTCGATAGCGCGATGCAGAACATGTCAGATTTGACAGATGACAGGAGTGACGCCGCAGCTTGATTAGTTAACGAAATGATTTATTAAATCCGTAACAAACCACACAATTCGCTTATTAAAGCGTGTCCAATTCATCAGGCGGGTAAATAATGATATTACGGAACAATGGCGGTCGTGGATCGGCATTCAGATGAAAAGTAATTGCGCGTTTGATGTTTCGCAATTTCCTAGATGCTTTTCAGTAATATGGCACAGTAGCTGGTTTCTGTAAAAAGTAGACCACGAGTATATTTTCTCACATATTTTGCATTAAATAATAAATAAATATTTTGGGGACAATCTTATACAAATCGACCTAGTCCCAAAACGAAGCAAAGCTTTTACGATGGGTAGGTACATACTTATAAAGAGAAATATATACTTAAATCCAAGACTTAAGAACAAAATAAAATTCGTGCTCATCACACAAATAAATGCCCTGACCTGGATTCGAACCCGGGACCTCCAGCTTCGTACAGGGTCACTACCAACTAGGCTAAAGCGGTCGTCATTAAGCGAATACCGATGTAAAATACTCAAAAGACTTTTTTTTTTAATAGCCTATATAGTGTCCCACTGCTGGGCAAAGGCCTCCCCTCTTTTTCGCCACTCGTCTCGGTCGTGTGCCAGCTCCCGCCAATCCCTACAAAATGTATCAAGGTCGTCCCGCCATCTTCTCGGTCTGCCTCTGCTTCGGGAGCCATCTTGTGGGATCCATTCAGTGGCTAAGACTTTATCCTATAATATTACTCGTATATACTACTCGTAGCTGAATTATTGACTATTTTATCTGTTTCATTATAATGTAAAATTTTAAAATGTATACCTAAATATGTGAAAATAGTTGCACCTTATATGAAAGTAATTAATAATTATAGTTGAAGATATTTGCAGACCTAAATGTACCTTTTCAAGATTGTTGTAGCAGATGACGATGCAAAAGCGGTTCAATGAATCCTACTTGAATAAATGATTTCTTATCTTATCTTATTAGCTGCACACATAAACCACATACGCTCACAATATCCAACGTTTTGCGCCTGACACCTGGGGCCCGTTCTCTCAGAGTTTCGCAAATCCACAATCAGATGTATAGGAAATTGCCAAACGCGGCGCCGTCGCTACATGTCACGTATTATGTTACGGAAATTTCAATTTAATATCGTACGTTCTGTGTCTCTCCTGTAGCTGAGCGGTAAGGGTTTTTAATCTTCGGGGTTCGAACGGGGTTCGTACAAATTGGTTTTTTTTTTAATAGAGTAGAGAGATTTAATAAAGTCATTGACCTCATCAATATCATTTGGTATGTGACAGCTTTTTTGTGAAGAGAGGAAGAAAATCGTGGAAATAGCATTTTGCAAGAATAGTTAAAAACTAATTTTAAGGCCGTGCAACGAGAAATATAGCGTTCTTTGAAACGCTGTTCTGACCAGACGATGAAACAATAAGGATTGTTTTTCAGGTACATGATTTTTGACATGATTATGTTTCCGACAATAGCCAAAACATGATTGCTTAAAATGGTCTCGATCGAAAAAAATTCAAAGTTGAGTCTTTATTTTCCTTTTTTTACTCAGCCTACTAAAACAACGCGTTATTAAACGACAGAATTAAGTTAAAATCATGTTATTTTACCTCATATAAATTCTGCCAAGAGGAAATTTAATAAAACTGCACACAGTCAGATATTTATCGAGATTTGTTTAAAAAAGCCATTCTCAAAGAGTGTTTGCATCCCGTTCTGTCGTGCGCGAAAGACATAAGCGCGTCTCTTTCACGGGGTGTGGCTGACCGAATCGAGGCATCCCCTAAATTGAAGCAGCCTTCTTTATAGAAAACATAAACATACACATACATAAACTCACGCCTGTATATCCAAAAGGGGTAGGCAATTGCTAAATGTGGCACATGAAATTCAATTCCAGTTCCAAGTTTAGCAATTGTAGGTTTAAATATGAAGAAAATGTGATATTACAGTGATAGGTTACTAGCCTATCGCCCGCAACAATTTTCAAACTGGTTCCCATACTCGACGCTTACGACTCACGGGAAGAAAGGTTGAAGTACTATTCTAACCAGGCACCATACGGGGAATCTGTCTAGAATTCTTCGAGTTAATCTATAATTATCTATAGGAAATCTGAACACAAAAGATAATATATTTTATGTCACACCTGGCCATAAAGTGGCAATTACCGCACGCTCCGCGCGCGGAAAATTCCACTTCCTGGCCAGGGGGGACATAAAATTAATTAAGAAAGCCTCAGATCGCATAATTATCGCCCTTGCCTTCGGCTCGGGCGTCAAATACCTGCGATCTGAGACATTCTTTGTTTTACCGCCCTTGGTAAGTAATGTACTATTACAGAATTGTTCACTAGCTCATAACTCACTAAGAACACTACAGAGTAGTAGCCTCAGAACTCGAAAAGAAGACCTCAGACCTCTTTTAAAAGACTGCCCATTTTTTAAACCTGACTGTGGCTTTATAGGCCGGGCCCAATAAAGCGATAGGAGTGCGCGGTTGGAGAGCCTGGGGAAAATCCAGGGGAAAACCTTCGACACGACCACGCGTGTGGTTTGGATCACTGGAATACTCTAAGAGTTAAATAGGACTGCCTACAAGAAGCCAAAAACCAAGGACTATGGAACGCCTCTTAGGCCTTACCCAACCAAGGGATACATTAGGATCTAATTAAGAATAATATTCACTGGCTCATTAAACCACTTAGCGTTTCTAAAGCAATCAACGAGCATTATTACTTCTCGTAGACAGATAATTGGATCATTCTACTTTTTCATGTCCAGTTTTCTATTACAAAAAAAATCTGTGATATGTATTGAATTAGTGTACAAAAATAGGATTTGGTAATACTGAACCTAATAAAAGGAATATATAGGTAAAAATACTTAAATATTAACATATTTCAGTGATACTGCAATTAAACCTCTTTCTAAATAACTACATTTAAAAAAAGTGTCTGAAATTTTGTACATGAAAAAGTAGAATGGTCCAATTATATTCTGATTATGATGTCCCGGCAGACAATGAACAGTTAAGAGGTTTTGTAAGTTTTAAAATGTTTTGATTTCAAATTATGACAAAAGTATTGATAATACCAATAAATAAATTAAAGGATACGAGGACTTTGTAAAAGTTCTAGATAGTGACATAGCCATTTCTTGCGTGCGTAGAATTTAAGCGGGAAAAAGCCGTTTTTAGTTTGAAAATGGTCGTTTTGGAGTGATGTTTTGATGATGGTTGGAGGTTGTGATGTAAAAGAAAAAAAAAAGAAAGAAAGAAACATTTATTCACAGAGACAGAAGACACACATATTACAAAAAAAAAACAAAAGAAGAAAACAAACCACAACATGTGTGTCCCTGCGGCAGTGAAACGGACACTGGCTCAGCATTATGCTGAGGTGTCAGACACCTACAGCGCTGATTTTCAGCCAGTACCGGCAAGGCCGGTAGGTCGCAACAGTCCTGTTCTAGATACGTATAAATTCAAACAGGAAATGGCCTAAATAGCCTTTTTTAACTCTATAAGGGCTCTTAAACCGTTTCATTTAATAAACAGTCATTACATAAGTGATAAACTTCTCAAAGTATTTATAACCTAACCTTCAGTTCAGCTAGGATAATCAAATAAAAAAACGTAGTTTGATTTTGTTGGATCTAAAAAGCTGAAGTTTTCTCATTAACTGGGATATGAGTTTTTACTGTGCAACCATGTAGTACATATTAAAGCTAGTTTGGTGCATTTGGCACGTTTCAACAGTCAACACATCGCTAACATAATCTGAGATGAGAAACTTAATATCACCTTTTTCGTTTAGGTACTGCTAATAGACATTACAGGATGATTCTCATTCAAAAATTTAACATTTTCTTAATTTATCCTTACCGGGCCCGGATTGTTAACGACTCGTAAGTGATTATTTCTGACTTTAACTATTTTGACAGTTAGGGATCCAGGTATAGTGTAAACTGGAGTCAATAATAAGTTTAAATTGCACTCTGATTTCCTTAACTTTCACTTAAGAGCGCTTTAATAAAATGTAACAGGTCTACTAGCGCCACTCGTAAATAATTGTAATTTTTTAAATTTAATGATATATAACTAAAAAAGAGGGCCGTTACGTACTGTAGTTTGTATTTAAGTACTTTTTGAATTCATCCAAATAATTTTTACGTTGCTAGATTCGTCTCTCTATGAGCTCAAAATTAAAACGGCCGTTTTAACTTTGGACGCATAGATTGACGAATCCAGCAACGTAATAACTAGTTTGATGGATTCAAAACGTACTTAAATACAAAATACAGTACGTAGCGGCCCCCTTTTTTAGATATCTATCGTTCAATTTAAACAATCACAATTATTTACGAGTGGCGCTAGTGGAGATGTTACATTTTATTAAAGCGCTCTTAACGTTCGGACCGGTAAGGACATCAATTAATTTTAACGATGAGAATCACCCTACAGCACCAAGGTAAGGGACTCCACGTGCTATTCATCGATTTTTGACGAATTTTGAGTTGATATAGCTCCGTGAAGACTAAAGATATATTAATGGCTCAAACGGTTCTTCAATCCTTCCATCTACATTTGCAAGAGCCAAATTTTGAAAAGAACTGACTACGTATTTTTTTATGATTTATTGAAACACTAGCGACCCGCCCCGGCTTAGCATGGGTACAATATAAACCTTCCTCTTCAATCACTCTATCTATTAAAAAAAACCGCAACAAAATCCGTTGCGTAGTTTTAAAGATTTAAGCATACATAGGGATATAGGGACAGAGAAAGCGAAATTGTTTTGTATTATGTAGTGATGGTCCAAAAAAGCTCTATTTTCTATATTAGTTTGTTGTTTATGCACTTATATATATGAAGTGTACGTGTAACTGTTCCTTATTGACACCTCTAACAATTCAAGAGAGATTTTTCTTTTTAACTCATCTACACAAAAGTTACGTCCAAAAAACTGTTTTTTTGGTCTAAAATTGCAAAATTTTGATGCCAATCTCGAAGACAGTATGTTTTGAAGTAAATATAGTATACTATTTCGGTTAAATTCGTTGTTCTTAATACAATAAACCATAAAACACAAGAAAACGGAGAGTTACAGATCGAAGGTCGGTGGGAGCTGGGAGCCATAAGCAATATCAAATATTTGTTGGACTAGATTCTCATAAGAGAGGTAGGGCACGGCAAAATGTCATCTTGCTCGAATTTGGAGCAGCCCAACTGTCGAAGCACCTCCGCCTTGCAGAAGACCACAGCCATAATAACATTATCACTACATAGTATAAAACAAAGTCGCTTTCTCTGTCCCTATATCCCTATATCCCTATGTATGCTTAAGTCTTTAAAACTACGCAACGGATTTTGATGCGGTTTTTTTTAATAGATAGAGTGATTGAAGAGGAAGGTTTATATATATAATAACATCCATTAAATAGTGCACCCGTGCGAAGCCGGGGCGGGTCGCTAGTTTACTATACAAGTATGTATAGTGTTGTGTTTCTGGAGGTGAGCAAGGTTGCCAGAGCTCTCGAGGATGCACTGTGTTGAGAGCGAGGGACCTAAATGTGTTCCTTCTGCTGTCAACACAGTGCATCCTCAAATCTTATAAAGGGTCGGCAAAGCACACGTGACTCCATTGGAGTTGCGGGCGTCTATAGGCTGCGATGGCCGCTTACCATCAGGTGGACCGTACGCTTGTTTGCCACCGGCATTGTATAGAAAAATAATAATAGTATTAATTTCAACACGCCTGTATGTTACAACATTGCAACTTTTTTAAGATTTTTATAGGCAGATTGTTACGTTAAACTAACTGGTTGTAAGTGTAGAAAAATGATAAAATTTGGACTAATGAGCAGAATACGTAAATTATTATAAACAAGTACTGACAAAACTTTATGAATCCATTTGTAAGATTATAAACTAACAAAACTTTGTTTATAATCTGACTAGATAGATTACACGGTTCTGATCATTTTACTTTGAGATAAATTATGGGGTCTACTGGCTCGTCAGTTGAATAAAATATAACGTATTCAAAGTATTTCTTTTTATAATTAAAACAAGAAAACTTTAGCATTTGCAACTTACGCTTCAGAAATAAATGAAGCATCTATTCTATAGGTAAGTGAATCTGGGTATCGGATATTAACGCAGAGACCAGATATAATCTTTGTAACGAAATGAAACCAAGTGAAAACCGCCTGGGCTTGTAGCAACTAGATATCGATTTCTACGAACTTACAGGCATTCGGCACATCCAAGGCATGACAAATTGACTTTCACATTTCACCACACAACCTAACTTCTATGAACAAAAAGAAATAATGAGAAAATGAACGAGGTTAGAAAAATTGTGAAAAACAAGTGACGTCAGTTGAGCCGCATTTTGTTTTTTATAAGCTGACGCATAAAATAAAAAGGATTTGGGGTGTAAGTGGGAAGGTAGAAAAAAAATAAGATTTTTTTTTTAATTTTGGCTTGAACTACGGCCTGCGTCCGTTCGCGGCCGCTCGCCGCGTCGACTGAACCTACCCCTATGCTGGGTTCACCTATACTTATGTGTTTACATCTTAAATAGGGTGCGCACAGAGTAGCGGTTATACCAGAGATATTAAACCCCTAGGGAAACGTATTCTAGTCGGATTAACGATTTTTTAAACATTAATGTTTTTCTAATTAAGCAGTGTCACATATTCGCATCGCAGACTTCAATAACCTTACAAAATTCGTTTTGAAACGTTTATAACGTTCCAAAACGAAAAGAATTAGATAATTTTTTTTTCAATTCAGCTTTTAATAAATAATAAAAAAAAATTGTGGACAATCCTACACTAATCGACCTAGTCCCAAACTAAGCAAAGCTTGTACTATGGGTACTAGGCGACGATATACATACTTATATAGATAAATAGATACTTAAATACATAGAAAACATCCAAGACTCAGAAACAAATTCGTGCTCATCACACAAACCACAAACACAAACAACCACCACAAACTCACTACCTTATTGTCCGCGAATGTTGTGTCGATACAAACCCGACAGGGTTTAACGACACTTATCTGTCAAACCTAATATAAGATTTTTCTTTTTAATGAAAATAAAAAAAAAAAAAAAAAAAATGTCCTGACCGGGAATCGAACCCGGGACCTCCAGCTTCGTAGGTAGGATCACTACCAACTAGGCTAAAGTGGTCGTCTTTAAGATTTAAAGAACCCATATCGTAATTTAAAATTTCAGCTACTTTCGTAAGGCGATATCTGGCGACTCTATAACAATGCTTAGGCCCCTCTACTATCTACTTTCATTTTTGGAATCTGAGAGAGGAGTCTGTAGGGCCTATTGCAAAGTGGAATCGAAATATCTGCCTCTCTGTCCCACTTTCATATGCGAGCGACAGAGAGGCACATATTTCGTTTTCAGTTCACGGCAGGATCATTGGAGCGCTCCACAAGAGAAACGATAGATCGAGTCGCAAAGACGCTACAAAAGTCCGACCGATTTAGCCTAGTGGGTAGTGCACCTGCCTGTGAAGCTGACGGTCCTGGGTTCGAATCCCGGTCAGGGCAAATATTTGTGTGATGAGCATGGATATTTGTTTCTGAGTCTTGGATGTTTTCTATGTATTTAAGTATTTATATCTATTAAATATATCGTCGTCTAGTACCCATAACACAAGCCTTCTTGAGCTTAATTTGGGGCTAGTTCGATTTTTGTAAGATTGTCCTCTAATATTTATCTTATCTTATCTTTATCTTTTAAGTCCCGCTATGCCGGGAAGTAGGTAATTAATAATAACTATTTTTTTCTTCATTGAATATCAGACCCCTATTTGATCAACTTAACTACGACATTGAGGGCTATCGTTTTTGTGCTCACCAGTTGGCGCCACTGTCGAGTAAGTCCAGCTGTCGAAAATTGTTATTGGTTATTATGGGCATGAGAACGAAGTTCACAATTAAATCATATTTAATGACCACCGGTTATGTTTGACGACCGGTTTAGCCTAGTGGGTAGTGCACCTGCCTGTGAAGCTGACGGTCCTGGGTTCGAATCCCGGTCAGGGCAAATATTTGTGTGATGAGCATGAATATTTGTTTCCGAGTCTTGGATATTTTCTATGTATTTAAGTATTTATATCTATTAAATATATCGTCGTCTAGTACCCATAACACAAGCCTTCTTGAGCTTACTTTGGGGCTAGTTCGATTTGTGTAAGATTGTCCTCTAATATTTATCTTATCTTATCTTTATCTTTTAAGTCCCGCTATGCCGGGAAATAGGTAATCAAAAATAACTAATTTTTTCTTCACTGAATATCATACCCCTATTTGATCAATTTAACTACAACATTGAGGGCTATCGTTTTTGTGCTCACCAGTTGGCGCCACTGTCGAGTAAGTCCAGCTGTCGAAAATTGTTATTGGTTATGGGCATGAGAACGAAGTTCACAATTAAATCTTATTTAATACCTTAAAACCGTACCGTAAAAATATCGAACATCTCGCATTGTAGCGCAGTCCCGTTTTGTTCGGAAAAAAGGAGGAAATAAGTTTCCGAAAGACTAAACTGTCTCAAAGCACTGACAGTCATTGACCCGTAACTTATATTTGCTATAATCAAGCTCAGGTATTGCAAAATAGTCACCATATTGTTCCGATTAGATATTAACCCGCGCGCGTGGCGCAACCACAAAGAGTGACGTTTGACATTTCGGAGACCTCACGCTACACTAGCGCCTCTAGCGGCGAATTCATACGCGATAGCCCTCATTCTACATACATTGCTGGCTTAGTGAGTTACAATCATCCTCTAACCACCTTTACTTGCACTAAGTAATACACATCTAATTGCCATTATCAGACGACAATGAGGGCTATCGCGTATAAATTCGCCGCTAGAGGCGCTAGTGTAGCGCGAGGTCTCCGAAATGTCAAATGTCACTCTTTGTAGTTGCGCTACGCGGGTTAATATCTAATTGGAACAATATGGTGACTATTTTGCAATACCTGAGCTTGATTATGGCAAATATGAGTTACGGGTCAATGACTGTCAGTGCTTTGAGACAGCTTTCTCTTTCAGAAACTTATGTCCTCTTTTTTTCCGAACAAAACGGGACTGCGCTACAATGCGGGACGTTCGATATTTTTGCGGTACGGTTTTAAGGTATTAAATATGAGTTAAATGTAAACTTCGTTCTCATGCCCATAATAACAAATAACATTTTTTGACAGCTGGACCTTACTCGACAGTGGCGCCAACTGGTGAGCACAAAAACGATAGCCCTCATTGTCAAGTTATATTATAGTCAGGTAGTTTTCCAGTTTCCTTAACTAAAAATACTTTTATACTAAAAAGAAGTGTTAAATTTTGAAAGCCTTATTCCTCTAGGTCGTTATCTTACGGGTATATTTTTCCTGGCTGACATCTGATTATCTAAATGGTTATTTATGAGGAGTTTTTATTCTGCGAAATATTCCTTCGTGTCACAGTCACGCTGCTTCAGAGAATGGATAAAAAATTAGGTTAGAAACTGTTTTTTTATATCTTTTATCTACACCCATACAGTAAATCCTCTTTTATGTGCTCAATGTAAGGACCAACTTTACAATATCGCGCCGGTCTGGGGCGGAGATGGCCATAACAGCATCAGGAACGGTATCGTTATGGCCATCTCCGCCCATTACGATACAAGCTCGTGTTCAAAAAGACCTCAACGAGCTCACGAACTCGAACTACTGCACTTTCAACGCAATGATGCCTCAACACATGACGGATGTAGATAAAGTAGTGTATACAATTGTACATAATTAGGCCTTAAAACACGCCTGTGATCCTATTATGAAACTCGCTGACGCTCGTTTCATAAAACCACACTCGTGTTTAAAGACCTCTCATTACGTATCAGTTGCATAAACTACTAGTATGATATAACTTGTACTTCTTCTTTAAAGATTGGCCAGATATTGCTCAAGACTGAAAGGAATGGAGAATTAAGAGGAAGGCCTTTGTTCAAATAAAACTTATGTGTAATGAAATGATATTTATTTATTAATCATTGCTTGTACCACATAAGTATATTTATAGTTTGATAAAGTAATATCATTGCTCGCAACTCTGTTCGTAGATGCGTACCCACTACCAATACGATTCCTCGAAGTAGAGGAAATTGCGTAGCGCTACGAAAAGCTTGGCAGCGAAATTGACGTCACCCTCTATAGCAATATTTGTAATAAAAATGCAACTAGATACAGGCACTACACAAAGGTAACATCATGCGATTTCATTAGATAACATGAAATAATAAGACACTCATATTTCAGTAAATTTCGCCTCTGACCACCTGAATAAACTTGATCACAAGGACATAGACATAGTTTACTGATTCCGCGAGGTAAGACAGATGCGTTGGTGGTGTAATGGTCAGCATAGTTGCCTTCCAAGCAGTTGATCCGAGTTCGATTCTCGGCCAACGCATATCTTTTTAATTCATTTCATTTATTTATTGTATAGTCATAAACACATTTACATAATAACATCTTATAACTAAGGATGGTAAGTTCATGACACCCTGTTTCATTTACCCTTAATTAACTGGTATTTACAGTTAATAATAAACAGAACCATTTTAATAAGCATTAAATAATTTGTTTTCGAATATAATACATTCAAAAAATGTGTCATAGGTAAAAGTAAAATGTTTAAACATACATGCGTTGGTAGTGTAATGGTCAGCATAGTTGCTTTCCAAGCCGTTGATCCGAGTTCGGTTGTCGACCAACGCATATCTTTTCAATTAGTTTTTACTTAATTAACTGATATTTACAGTTAAGTATTAATTAGTTAGTTGGTATTTACAGTTAGGTAATATACCAAACCATTTTTAATTAATAGGTACTAAAATAGTATAAACAAAAAATTTTGGATCACATATTTTGTTAATCACTACGCGAACGTAACGCAAAGTACATATAGTACAACAGTATACAAATTGCTTGGAAAAATTAACCATTTTGAGTGCGTTTATCGAAAAACTAGGTATTATTTTATTTACAAATGATCATACATTAATATGCTTACCGACTTAAGATTATTTTTATACTTGGCCTATCTATGAAAACCACGATACAGCGACCATAAAACAACACACAAATCCTAGAATGATGACAATCACAAACAATATGATTAAAGTGAAAAAGCACAGACGTAAGCAAACATTTCTTGATGGATTAGTTTGGTCTACTTCACTGTACGTGTGGACAGAACCAGTCACTCTCCTGTAGCCGTACATAGTTTGTTTACCTGTTAGAAAATATAAATATATATATATATTTTTTTGAACCTGACTGTGGCTTTATAGGCCGGGCCCAATAAAGCGATAGGAGTGCGCGGTTGGAGAGTAGCCTGGGGAAAATCCAGGGGAAAACCTCCGGCACGACCACGCGTGTGGTTGGAACACTGGAATGCTCTAAGAGTTTGCGCTCCAGTGAGATTGGTTGAGCGGTTTCAACCGAATCTGAGGTGAGGTGATCAAATATATATTCACTAAAGTACTACGAATATCACTTACACTTGAACACCAACACGGAAAAATTAAATAGTCACAATATCTATTGAAATAACGTTGTTTTTCCCAATCTTCGCAATCCGCTGGTAGTAAAATATTAGTAATTAAGTATAGTATATTTCTACTTAAGTGGTTGGAATTCTTTTTTGGCTAATTTGGACCTAGATTTTCTATTTCATCTTTCGAAATAAATGCGACAAAAACCTTGGTATTTAATGTTTCCCTCTTCTGTGGTTGCTTTAGTTCGCAAATTATCTAGTTATTTTTCATCACTGAGCTTGTTATTCCAATTTCCCGAATGAAACCGTACTTGTTTTTGTTCCTTGACTTTAGTCGTATTTTCCTTGTTCTTTTGTTTTCTTTTAGAACTTGACTTAAGCTTCAAACGTGAGTTCTCTTCAAATGACAAATCAGTACTAAATAAGGAAAAAATTATGAGTGACATATAAGTGATGTCATTGTATTACTTAAAGAGGATAAATTACTATTAAATACTGTACTGTAAGAAATAAACATAATATGCAAGTACATTTTATGAGTTACAGCCTAAAATATTTAACTATATCCTTAAATGTATTTATTTAATCAAGAATAAACTTAATATTAAATACATTTAAGACTTAAGATTTCAAGCTTACATGGTCATTTACATTAGAATTACGATTTTAAACGGGATATTTACCATGTATATTTGTATATTTGGATTAACTGTTAATCCTTGATAATGGCACTTGCAACAGTGCCGAAATATCGGGAACTCAAAAATAGAAATATACATGGTAAATATCCCGTTTCAAATCGTAATTCTAACATTTAAGACTTATTAGATAAAACTTAAATAGCAATCGTATAAAATATGTGTAAATACTAAGCACATTCTAATTAATACAATTAATTATAACAGTATTTAGTTAACACTTATACTACAATCATATTGTCTATTTATTTATTTAATCTTTATTGCACAAAAGTAATACTTATCGCCATAAGCATTCTCTACCAGTCAAACTTAGGTAACTTACCAGTCACGCAATTATAGTCCAGTCTATAATGAAATTATATTTTTAAAATGTCATATTTGACTTTTTCATTGCCCTAACTTTCTTTAGTTCCTTAAACTCTTTCCACGCTTCGTTATTGTACTTCATCATCAAAAAATAAACACATATAAGCGTCACTGACACCAAATTCACTACGAGATAACCTAAGACTCCCAAATCATTATGCTGATGATCATCTATCAAAATCATCACAAGAACCGGTAAGTAAATAACCAGACCAGTAGTCAAAAATGCTAAAGTAGCGATAAGTGCTAACCGTAATTTAGTATTACGAGTAGATATAATGGCAGATTCTGATTTATACAACGCAAATAACACTCTTAAATACAACAGGAAGTTGAAACATGAAGTTGCTATTCCGAAGTATAAGCCATGAAGTTTCAACAGGATAATCATTAGAGTTACAAGAATAGGCAACATACAAGCAAACAAGTTAGCTTTTAAATACCTGTACTCAATAGAGTTATTGAAAATCTTCACAAAATCAATGTAGAACATAGCCGTAGCAATAACTAGCCAGTGGTTGAACACAGTTTGGAAGAAGATACATAAGTATATCCCGCCGCCTATAAGAGATCTGAAATGTATAAACAGCTTTAAAATCAAACTTAAAAAGTACCTGTTTGAGCATCAGCAAAGCCAGGAAACTTGCCGATTGGACACAAGTTGTATTTAGGTAGGAAAAAGTTTTATTTGTGTATATGTACTCACCACTGGGGTATGTCTCATACGTATAGGCTTAGGTATGAAGTTATTGTTCTGTTTTTGTCTTCTGTCTAAGTATAGTAGTTATTTTATGTTGGTTTCCTTATCGTTTTTATGTTGGGTAAAATAGTAACCTCGATTTGTGTCATTTGTGCATAGAAGCACCATTTACAAAGTTATCCGGTACGTAATTTCTTCTGGATTTATGTGAGCATTATAATTATGATATTTTTATTTCAAATGCATTATAAATGTTTCACTTGTTTGTTAATTATTAGACATAATCAGTATATGACGCCATGTTCCAAATATTCATTTAGTTCCTTTAGTTACTGCCTGCCATTCCAACTGTCATTGGCGCTAGTTTAGCTGGAACAGATAGCACAGGCTGCTGCGTTCATATATCACGGTTTAAAAAAAAAATATGTCAAACTTTGTTTTTAAAAGCCGTCTTCTTCTTCTTCATGTTAATCGTTCTTTATTTATTATTATTATTATTTTATGCTCGTACAGTTACACACCGTGATATCACTCGACGGTCCCATCGGAAGACCAGCGCTGGCGATTGCCCGCATTATGCTGAGATGGTACCGTTTCGAGATAACACAACTTTTTTGTTTATTTTTATATTCTATTTTTTGCTGTATTAATTGTTGTCTTTGTCTCGAATAAATATTTCTTATTTCTTTCTTATATTTCTTATAAGTAACAGTTTCCTAAACCGGCTAGGGCGAAAGGCGTGAGCAGGTGTAAAGAACCACTGAATATCATGTTCTGGAAGACGTAGTTGTGGAATCTCCTCCACTTCGGTATGAGAATCCAGGAGATCACGCCGTAGATGGAGGTCGAAATCGTGAGGATGGTGGTGATGATCCAAAACACAAGCAGGAAGTAAAACACACAGTCGTGCATGCGAGCGGCTATGTTTTGAAATTTGTCTTCCACTCCTGGTGACACTGATAACTGCATTTTGAAGGATTTTCACTCGTTGCAGTATCACTTATTTATTGTATGTATGTAGGCACTTTATTGTACACAATAACAGGTTAAAACAATATACATGTCACATAAGATTAGAGTACAAAGGCGAACTTATCCCTATGAGGGATCTCTTCCAGATTGTACTTCATCAGTCTGAATAAAGTTGGTTTTCCTTATTTAACACACACGTCCTTCAGTTTATCATAAACACTTTCAGATATGTGCACGTTATTATTTTGTTTACCTTGGTATACAGTTAGTTTGCTCCAATAATGAGAATATTTTAAAATGCTAAACTTAAATGCTTGTGCTCCTAAAGACGTATTCTTTTAAAATGAGGTAAACGCGTCCATCTCATTGACCCTTTTGTAATTCCAGTGAGTAATATTTCTCTCATAACAAGCCATGTAATAGACGAAGTTTGAATTATTCATTTGTTCACGCGCGTTCGCACGACTCGCAGGAGCATATGACCGATTTGACGTCAGTTGCTTTATATCTTGACGTATGAAGTAAAGAATCCGCAACGCAAGAAAAAAGTATCTTAAGGCCTACTGAATGGACAGAATCACAAAGCCCAATCTTTTTTAACATGTTATGAATATTATAATTTGACTGAAAGAGGATTTTTGTAGCTTAGGTTTTTAACTCGACTATATTTGATACTGAACTGCGACAATTTTCTTTGTGACACTTATGGGACTTCGGCCACGCTCACATATACTTTTCTACTTGTTGAAGCGAAAAGAAGCGCCTGAACTAAGACTACTGACGATTTCAATACGTCGTAGACGCGTTCCGAATTGAATATTTACCTAGTGATATTTATGATGAACTTTTATAAATATACTAGAAAATGGATATCTTCTAAAGAAATATCTCTTTTAGACAGATATTGGGTATACGAATTAGATTATCAATTTATGAATAATTGACCACGAACAACTGAGCAAATATGAAAATTATAATAATTATTCATAAAACTCATGTGGCCTTTAGCTTTTGAAATTACTTACAATTATATTACTTCATTCAGTACTTTAGTTTTCTATTCACGAGAATGAGAAAAACATGTCTTGAATTAAGTATGTTTTGTAGGTTACGTAGTTTATCTGTAATAATTATGGGTGGTTCAACAGATGCGTTGGCTCTCACAGTAATTTTCTTCTGCAATAAAAATGACAGCATTGATGCGGGATTAATACGGCTGTCTTCTTGGTTATTCTTCATTGATATGAAGTAATCAGGAACACGGAGCTGCGTTCCAAAACTGGTACCGTAGATGTGGGTGTTAAGACCGCAAAGCTGAAGTGAGACTGGGCTGGGCATGTCTGTCGAATGCACTCGGAGCGATGGGCCAAAGTAGCCACTGAATGGATCCCACAAGATGGCTCCCGAAGCAGAGGCAGACCGAAAAGGAGATGGCGGGACGACCTTGATACATTTTGTACGGATTGGCGGGAACTGGCACACGACCGAGACGAGTGGCGAAAAAGAGGGGAGGCCTTTGCCCAGCAGTGGGACACTATATAGGCTAGTAAAAAATAAAAAAATGAAGTAATGACTTGGGGGTCTACGATGGTCGCAAAATAGAATGATGAACGATAAGATAGAGCATCTGTCACTTTCTATCGAGTGGTATCAGAAAGTGACAGATGCTTTATATTGTCATTTATCACGCTATCACGCGACCATAATACGGGGCAAGCTGAGCAAATATCCCAAATAAAAGATTTCTTTAATAATTCATATTAAATTAAACCGGTAAATCACATGCGTTGGTGGTGTAATGGTCAGCATAGTTGCCTTCCAAGCAGTTGATCCGAGTTCGATTCTCGGCCAACGCATATGTTTTATAGTAACAAAATTTTATTACCTGCTATTTATGGTGAGTAGAAAAAGAAATTAAATTAATTACCAATAATTTAAACGCTCTAACCAAGTAAGTTACGTATCACATGAAAATTGATAGTAAAAGATAGATGCGTTGGTGGTGTAATGGTCAGCATAGTTGCCTTCCAAGCAGTTGATCCGAGTTCGATTCTCGGCCAACGCATATGTTTTTATAATACCAATATTTAATTACCTGCTATTTATGGTGAGTAGAAAAAGAAATTAAATTAATTACCAATCATTTAAACGCTCTAATCAAGTAAGTTACGTATCACATGAAAATTGATAGTAAAAGACAGATGCGTTGGTGGTTTAATGGTCAGCATAGTTGCCTTCCAAGCAGTTGATCCGAGTTCGATTCTCGGCCAACGCATAGTTTTTATAATACCAATATTTAATTACCTGCTATTTATGGTGAGTAGAAAAATAAATTAAATTGATTACCAATCATTTAAACGCCCTAACTTGGTAAGTTACGTGTCATATGAAAATTTATAGTAAAAGACACATGCGTTGGTGGTGTAATGGTCAGCATAGTTGCCTTCCAAGCAGTTGATCCGAGTTCGATTCTCGGCCAACGCATTATTTTTAAATAAGTATATATCAAGTATTTAGAAGAGTTCAGGTCAGGGGATCGCATTAACTGAATGCGTATAAGAAGTAATTTAGTGTTACTATATACATTTGCTACTTACTTTTGTTTTTTTTTTAATATTATTTACCTTGAGGATAGTTAGGTGCTGAACGCATACCTATTAACTTGGATATAGTTTCCTTTTATTTTATAAGACCATCTAATTACGAAAATCATTATCGTAACGCTTCCTATGTATGATTGTGGTTTTTCTGTCGCGTATAAGACAGTTTGCCAGTGACATCACTTCATAAAATCCATTTAGCCATGTCATGCTCTGTCATTAAAACAAATCGAATCGCGGCCATTTTCGGCCGCACTCTCCCACCTTGTCACGTTATCAACTTATTAATTAACGAACTAACGAACCTAAACGTCACTCAAAACTGAGGCTTGCTGTGTATTGCGTCCCTTTCTCACTCGCTGGCGGTACATGTTGCTGTCTCGTGCACTTCAGTCGCAGTGCTGTAATCTATCGATTGAGCAGAACTGGTACACGGGGGAGGTTGCTGGCGGATTTATCTCAAGAGATTTTTTTAAGGTGTTAAGTTTGTTCGGTTGCGTAATGGGTATAGCTATAATGACTTTTAGCTTAAGTACGGTGACGCTACCAGGTAACCTTTGGGACACTTTGCTTTTCCTCCCTATATATTCAAAATTATCTGCCGAGTATTCGAAAATACTTTTACGCCGGAGGATTCAACAAAAATTTCAGACGTAAATTTCAGTGCCTTAGAAGGGTTTTCATCAGGCTGAAAAGTCATTTCAGGCTGTTTCAGGAGTAGCTCTATCAAATGAAATCGAATTAATTGACATAATTTTAAAAAGTTCAAAAAGTCGTGGTCTATTTATTCTACATTTAATTCCTTCAAATGAAACCAAAAGTGAATATATTGCGTCTTGCCTATTAATATTGACGACCGCTTTAGCCTAGTTGGTAGTGACCCTGCCTTCGAAGCTGGAGGTCCCGGGTTCGAATCCCGGTCAGGGCATGTATTTGTGTGATGAACACGAATATTTGTTCCTGATTCATGGATGTTTTCTATGTATTTAAGTATCTATTTATCTATATAAGTATGTATATCGTCACTTAGTACCCATAGTACAAGCTTTGCTTAGTTTGGGACTAGGTTGATCTTTGTAAGATTGTCCACAAATATAAATAAAAAAAATATATATATAAATATATATTTCATCCGCTCTAGCTATTCCTCAAGCGTAAGTTAATGTACCATCGCGAACAGGGATTGAGCCACTTGACAATGTTCGCAATTTGGTCGTGTAATGCAAGTCGGGCCTGACGCGACATCGGGTAACATCTTTTATTCATTACACGGCTAAATTACGGATATAGCAAGTGGCTTAACAATCAAGGTTCGCGACTGTATGTAATCAGAGTCCTTACCAGTTAAAAAGGCTCATCTATTTGACGATTTTCTGTTTGAATTTACACGTATCTTGACATTTTCTCAGTGTTTTTTTTTGAACCTGACTGTGGCTTTATAGGCCGGGCCCAATAAAGCGATAGGAGTGCGCGGTTGGAGAGTAGCCTGGGAAAATCCAGGGGAAAACCTCCGGCACGACCACGCGTGTGGTTTGGAACACTGGGATACTCTAAGAGATTGCGCTCCAGTGAGATTGGTTGAGCGGTTTCAACCGAATCTGAGGTGTGAGTGGAATCGAGCTACTGGGAGTTTTGTCGCTGGTTCACTAAACCTAGCCTAACTGAGAAGTTCTCAGTGTTATTATCTAGAACAGGATTATTGCGACCTAATGTTATAAATGTTAAATGTATTTTTTGTATTTTTCATTAAGAAATATCGTTTCAAACATTACTCCAAATCGACCATTTTCAAGCTAAAAACTGTGTTTTTCCGCTTAAATTAAAATACACACAATAAAATCAAAAAATGGCTATGTTACTAAAACTTTAATAAAATCATCGTATCCTTTAATCACTTTATTGGTATTATCAATACTTTTATCATAATTTGAAATCAAAACATTTTAAAACTTATCGTTTTAATCGTTTATTTCATAAAGACACATCAATTTACACAAAATTAACTACACTGCCAAACTGCGTAACAGTTTGTTGGCAGTTAGAATGCTCTTGATACACTTGTGTCATTATATCTACGTATGTAGTTATAGTATTCATGCGGTCGCTGTAATAAGGTAAATGTCACAGTGATCAACATTGACCCAATACCTCAACCACTTTCAATCTTATATCATGGTAATAGAGGTGAGAAACAGGTGTTCGGTTATAAATGTTCTTAAGACGTATGCCAGTCACGTGGTCACGTGTGAAGCCTCAGCTAATAGCATAGGTACAGCAGATGTGGATGCTCGCTTGTTACTGGATTCTATACATCGCACGGATTGCAGCAGGGTGGAACATATTCAGTGTGGGTAACATAGCTATATATTTGTGAATATATGTGATACAATCGTCTTTGGATATGTGTATACAGTATACGGTCAGGGAAATCGAATGTTTGTTATTTAGGAGTCTAATTCTATTATAAATAAATAAATATTAGAGGACAATCTTACACAAATCGAACTAGCCCCACAGTAAGCTCAAGAAGGCTTGTGTTATGGGTACTAGACGACGATATATTTAATAGATATAAATACTTAAATACATAGAAAACATCCAAGACTCAAACAAATATTCATGCTCATCACACAAACATTTGCCCTGACCGGGATTCGAACCCAGGACCGACAGCTTCACAGGCAGGTAGTACCCACTAGGCTAAACCGGTCGTCAAATACTATAAAATATGAATACATCTCTTTTTAGGGTTCCGTACCAAAATGGTAAAAAAGGAACCCTTATGGTTTCACTTTGTCTGTCTGTCTATCTGTCTGTCTGTCACATCGCTAAATATCTCAAGAACTACTTCTGCTATCGATTTCATATTTGGAACAGTTATATCAAAATTAAAAATAAGTCATGGTGGGTTTTTTTAATAACATCTAATAATAATAATATACTTTATTGTGCACTATACAAAATGGTGTGGTTAATGGTTTTTTTTGTTTTGTTTTATTTCTTTTTACATTGTTTTTTTGTTATTATGGACGTCTTATTTGTCCCTGTGATGTTTAAATTTAAGATTTTTATATGTATGTTTCTCCTATAACACGGATGGTCACCCAAAATTCCTCCTCCGTGTTTCATGATAGATATTTCGATTAAGATACTTGTTTGGGACCTAGGTTCCTTTCTAGGTAATTCGGGAATGGCCTAAGTGGTTTTTTAATGAAGATTGTTATTCCAAATAAAAAGTCGGATTTATTCCGAATACAAATTCAAAGACAAGGCGTTCGTTCGTTATAAGTTTTGAATGGTGATTGTCGTTGACAACTGTTGTCGACCGTTAGTTGCCGCGCGTCGCCGATCTTCGAATTTCGGGTGTTTTCGGAGACAAACGGCCGCCGGTGACGTCAGTTTGGATGCGTTCTGAACAATACTGAAGCGAGTATGACGAAGCCAATTTAAATGGTCCTGATGTAATGTTACTATGAATATGATCAGGTAATTGAAGAAGAAAAGGTAGACAACGGAACTCCGTAATAAAATGGCGTAGCTTAACCGTATTTTAGCTTATTGGAATTGCCATGAGATGCACTCTGATAATGACTCACTAAACATGTGACAAACAAAAAATTATAAAAATGAAAAGCGACCCCTAAAAATGGCTTTTCGGTGTTTTCTGCTCTCGGGGTGAGTTCGCGAATCATTAAACTGAAGTGGTTTTTTTTTCAAGTGAAAGAGATTGTATGAATAAATGTGATAATCCACATCGAAAGGGACCTTATGGCGGCAGGCGCTTACGTTACACCTATTCACTATTGTATTGGAACAGCGGCAATAAAGGCGTAAGTGCCGGCCGCCATAAGGTTCCTTTCAATATGGATTATCACAAATATTAGCGTAGGTAAGTTAATGTATGTAGTATTCTCTAAACTACGCTGCAGTGACAGGAATTAATATTAAGACTTCAGAACTAACTGCAATCATTGCGCAATTCAAATAAAACTAAAATAATATGTACGTTTCAAACTCCATCTGCTCTAGTTTCAACATTTAGAATAGAATAGAAAAGAAAACGTAAATTAAAATAACATGTGCTTATACATAATCGTCATTAAAATGGCCTCCACTCAGCTTTAATGTCAAGGTACCTTGCGAGTATCTTGACAATACAATACAATACAAATACTCTTTATTGCACACCTCACATAATAAAACAGCACATAAAAAAAACATAAAACAAAGATACAGGGAGACAGAGGCAGAACAACAGGTGGTCTTATAGCTAAAGAGCGATCTCTTCCAGACAACTTCTTTCTCTAGTGTCTTTTTATAGGGGATTGACGAGAGACATCATCCTGTTGTGGATTCGTTTTTATTATCAGTGACTTAGAGACCATACACATCTCTAACAATATTAAATTAATTTTAATTGTGACGCTCAGAGACATCTCTGGGATATTATATTAATTTCAATATACTCCTTGTTTAATCTTGAGACCTTATACATCTCTAACTTTACTGATGTTGTAATATTTGTAATAGATAACTTTGCAAGTTTATCTTCACTGTATGGCATTTATTTTGTTATAATTTTAACTCGAAATTATTATTCCTTCTTGAACTGTAAATTAATATTTTGACATGAAAATGTATTACTCATTATAGTCAGACTTTCTTAAATTGTAAATTAATATTTTGACATGTAAAAGTGCCCTTGTGGCCTATTTGCAGAATAAATGTTTGATTTTGATTTTGACAACCTTTGGGTAGTGGAGAAATTAAATATAAAGTTGAAAAGTAGGTGGTGCATAAACTATTACAATGAGACAAAAAAAAACTTGACGCTGGTCTTCCGTGGATACCTTTCAAAAGATCACGCCAAGTTATGTTATGAAATATGCAACTTCTTTTTGACGTCAGTCGTTTTTCACTAATACATCAATAATTTGAATGCGTTCAATAATCTGAATCAGAATCAGAATCAGAATATATTTTATTGCCTCAAATTAATATAAATAGATAGATAGATACGAACTCTTTACAGACTAAACATAAACAGTAATACTTAATATCTACAGTTAAAATTTAAAACAAAACATTGGTTGGGCAAAGGCTGACGCAGGCGCGGCAGGGGGGGGGGGGGGGCAACAGGGGCAATTGCCCCCCCCCCCCTGAAGTCTGTGTCAGGGGAGGGCAATTGCCTATGTCCTGACGTAGGAAATATGTTCTGACAATAAAAACAGTTATCAAAAGTCAGTTTTATTTTCGGAAAGTTCGAAAGTGGGGGGCCCTGAACTAAATCCTGGATCCGCGCCTGGCCTGACGCTGGTTTTCAGAAAGGACCCTAGAGAGATCGGTCGGTCGATCTGCAGTATATAAATAAACTTATTTCTGTACTAAATCGAGTTTCAAGATTCAAGTGACTCTTGAGTTCGAGTGTCGAGATAATGCACTGGTTTCTTTGAACCTAGTTACAAGTGGTTGTAGGTAATACGTTGATTTGTTCTTTGAACGGTAAAGTATTTGGTCAATACGCCTTTTATGACGTCAGTTATAATCGAATTACAGTAGAATCCGCTTATAACGACTCCGCATATAACATTTGACCGCTTTTAACGACTTCGAAATCACCACACATTAGATTTCATATCAAACATTATTAAAATAAATCAGTCCGTTTTGTGTGACGTTCTGTTAGTGCGACGTAATATCATCGGTCCCTTGACTGTCGCTTTATCCGGATTCCACTGTACCTACATTAAGATAAATAAATAAATAAATATTAGAGGACAATCTTACACAAATCGATCTAGCCCCACAGTAAGCTCAAGAAGGCTTGTGTTATGGGTACTAGACGACGATATATTTAATAGATACAAATACTTAAATACATAGAAAACATCCAAGACTCAGAAACAAATACTCATGCTCATCACACAAATATTTGCCCTGACCGGGATTCGAACCCAGGACCGTCAAGATGTACCTAATATTGTAATTACTGGTCGAATGAGTAACGCATGTAAGTCGAATAAGCTTCATGTAGGTTCAGTATTATAATCTACGATTTAGCTTGTATGTGCATGTACAAAATATTATTTTGTATGGCTATACATTTCCCACATTGTCTGTTAATGTCATGTTGTATGTTAGGGACAGTTCTCTCATGTTTACTGTTTTATAATCTCATGTTGTTTCCTGGTTGCCCTGAAAATCACCGTCATGATTTTCATGACACTACGCTGAGCGGCAGCCATTTTGGTACTAAATAGGCACCTATTTATAATTTCTTAGTATGTATAAACAGGGATCGGATACCGGTATTTTCTCCATAGAAAAATACCGGTATTATTACGGTCACCGGTTCATTATTTCGTTTTTAATGGGACAATCTAATAATACGACGTTGTTACCTAAATACATGATTCAGCCCTACGTAAAGAGCAAAAAATAATCCAAAATATTGGGCTAACTCAGGGTTTTTTAAAAATACCGGTATCGGTCCCTGTGTATAAACAATTTGTGCCAAATAAATATTTTTTTCTTTCTTTCTAACGCCTTTAACTTAGGCCTGGCGAAATGTCGTTTAAAGCTAACATTGCTATTTAGTTATCATTAGGCGTTTTCGCTCAACGATTTACTAAAATGTGTTCACTTACGTGGTAGGCTGTATGATCCGTTGCCGCCCGCCAAAAAAAAAATCATTTTTTTTTATGTCATGGGGGCAAACGAGCAGACGGATCGCCTGATGGTAAGCAATTACCGTCGCCCATAAACACTTGCAACGCCAGAGGAGTCGCAAGTGCGTTGTCGGCCTTTCAGAAGGGAATACGCACACATATATACATAATACATATTCATTTCATATTTTGTACATACGTACCCGGAGATTTCCGGGCCTGGGAGATAACGGATTAAAGCTTATCACACACTGCAGAGGCCTGCGGCGGTGTCCAGTTGTCACTATGACAATCAAGGCCACGTGTCTGAATGACTGTTAGGATTGTCATAGTGTACAACAGCCCGCCACCGGAGGGGAAACCAGACCTTATTGGGATTAGGCTTAACAAGTGTGCGGGCAACTTGACTGTTAGAAGTTCTCGAGCCGCCCGAATCCTCTAACTTAGCTTAACGTTGCTATCATAGATAGCAGCCGGGATCAGCGGCTTAATGTGCCTTCCAAGGTACGGGGGTGCTCAATTAATAACCACTCAAAGCGGTCACCCATTCAAGAACTGACCTCGGCCGACGTTGCTCAATCTCGTATACCGCACGTGGGAGCCGCTGGGTCACGAGAAATTTTTGGATGTTATTATAATAATAATAATAAAATTTATTTTCAGAAAAAGAGTTAATTTTAAGTGGTAGAGTAATTTTACAGTTGTTCCATCTTTTTCAGCTGTTACAAACAGCGTGCAAATTTTATTTGTACCATAGAAAATTACTATGGTGGTTCTTAATCATAATCTATAGATAGCATTTACAACAAATACTTTTAGGTATTAAATATTTTTTATACTATTACTTGACTTGCGTGATTTCGTAATTCCAAAGTATATTAAAAAAATTTAAAATTTAAACTGTTTATTTCATTGAGTTCATAATAAAGTTACATTTTTTTCTATACTTAACTACTAATCTTAATTATAAAAGATTTTTTGAGTTAAGGAGCCTTCTTACTTCTTACATAATCATTAAGTTAAACTATTACATATTCTATAGTTGATTTTTGTTTCGCAGCATATGCTGTTTGACAATGGTTCTTGTTTGACTACAGGTTTTACCCTCAATTTTAAGTATTAGGTCCCTAGAAAATCTATTTAGTATTGAAGGGAGAATACAATTCCATACCTTCGTTATTCAGTAAAACTGTTATTTTTCGTGCATCTGTTGACATCACTGCCAACATTACCATATAAAAAGGAATGTTAGGCTCGCATCAATGGCCGATTATTAAGATGTATGGCAATATCGAGCCCGCCCCAAATATAGCTGCATGGAGGTGCAGGGTACAAGAATAAGAGCTAATAGATTATTATAAGAAATGGTGTGGAGTCCGGTCTGTTCATGCTTGCTAGGACATAGTGACTACGTTAATACTAGTGTCTTTTTATAGGGGATTGACGAGAGACATCATCCTGTTGTGGATTCGTTTTTATTATCAGTGACTTAGAGACCATATACATCTCTAACAATATTAAATTAAATTTAATTTTGACGCTCAGAGACCATGTACATTTCTGGGATATTATATTAATTTCATTATACTCCTTGTTTAATCATGAGACCTTACATCTCTAACTTTACTGCTTGCTTACTGATGTTGTAATATTTGTAATAGATAACGTTGCAAGTTTATCTTCACTGTATGACATTAATTTTGTTATAATTGTAAATTCGAAATTATTATTCCTTCTTGAACTGTAAATTAATATTTTGACATGAAAAATGTATTACTTAATTATAGTCAGACTTTCTTAAATTGTAAATTAATATTTTGACATGTAAAAGTGCCCTTGTGGCCTATTTCCAGAATAAATGTTTGATTTTGATTTGATTTTGATTTTGGTGACTTTTAAGATACATAAGTGTGTAATCAGTGTGAACAAGTGCTGCATTATAAATACTCCGTATTACAACCAGCCGCCTTATCATTAATACCTATACAGTCCACAATAGACGCGCCCAAGAACCCACAGCATCTATTTTAGAGATTTGTGACTATTTGCATGGAATTAGAATTAGAATCCCTTTCTGTGGGATCACCAAACTGAAAGTAACCTCTCTGCTAAGCAATAAATCGGAAGCTATAGAATTGTGGAAGTTCACTAAAGGACTAAAACAATCAAAATCTTTAATAAAAGGCTACAATGCCAAGTTGTCTAAAGAGCTATTACAACTCAAAAGACACAAAACCAGCGCAGTGACAAGAATACTCACTGGTCATTGCAAACTTAACAAACATCTATCCCAAATGGGTATAAAACAAAGTGCAGCATGCAGGTTCTGCCAAGAGTCGGAGGAAACTGCCATCGATATCCTCTGCTCCTGTGGACCGCTTATGCGCAAAAGAAGCATCTATCTAGGGAGGCACATCATGCCCACAGAGGAGATACAACAGATTGCGACCCAAAGAATCTGGAAATTCCTGGAGGCAACGGGTATAAGCAAAGAACTTTAAGGACTGCCACAATAGATCAATACTGGTCGAGGCGGCAAAGAAGGCCCACAACTAACAATAATAATAATGGAATTAGAAAAAACATACAGTATAATAAAATCTTTGACAAAACTGAGTGAGAGACTGTGGTTACAGCTATTTGACATATTTGAAGATACACAATCAAAAACCCATTAATTTCCCAAACTAACCTGGCTCTAATGTTACATGCTTTTTGTTATATTTTTGTGACCCCGACCATGACTCCCCACGGAATGCACCGATGACAATGGTCATTGTTGACATCCAATTTCATAGAACCGTGTCAAATTGCATCAATTTTATAAAATGTAAGACACTCTTGCCTATACGATTGGTTCGGTTGCTGTGACAAAGTCCTAAAGTGAATTATTGTGCGACCGTTCCGGGTTGTTGTCATGATGATGTCATTTTCCTATTTTGGGAAGTTCTGATTTATTTAGGCTCTAGTTTGTTTTTCCGGATGTATGATGCATGGTTTGTTAAATTATAGATATCATTTATACCGTACAATTTAACCGTCAAAAAGTTACGTGTTTCCAATCATTTGATCAATTTCTCACTTTAGTATGGGATGTCCATTCAATCGTTCAATCAATTATGTACTAGTGTCGGGTACAAAAAACAAGACATTAGCTCAGCAATTTATACTTCAAAATTGACATTAAAATCTATCTAACGTTAGTACATAGTTATGTGATTACCCCGCAGGCCCCTATTTCACCAAAGCTGACAGGCGTGACATTTGTCAAAAAACATTACAATTATAGTTGGTGAAACAGTTTTCACATGAAAATTGACGATTTGTCAGCCTACATATGTCAAATACATACATATGTCAACTTGGTGAAATAGGGGCCTGATGTAATTGCATGCTTCTAATTTTTTGGCTAAAAGTTGATGATCAGTTATACTTCAAAGATCCATTACTCATTGAAAAAAGAATCATGCTCCTTTCAATGGGGGCTATCGCGTATGAATTCGCCGCTAGAGGCGCTAGTGTAGCGTGGGGTCTCCGAAATGTCAAATGTCACTCTTTGTGGTTGCGCTACGCGGGTTAATATCTAATTGGAACATTATGGTGAGTATTTTGCAATACCTGAGCTTGATTATGGCAAATATGAGTTACGGGTCAATGACTGTCAGTGCTTTGAGACAGTTTTGTCTTTCTAAAAACTTATTTCCTCCTTTTTTCCGAACAAAACGGGACTGCACTACAATGCGGTTTTAAGGTAGGTATTGAATATGATTTAAATGTAAACTTTGTTCTCATGTCCATAATAACCAATAACAATTTTTGACAGCTGGACCTTACTAGACAGTGGCGCCAACTGGTGAGCACAAAACGATAGCCCCCATTATATTGTTAACTTTCAATTTACGTTTGGACTAAGTATATAGAATTTTTTAAGCGAGTCACATTTGGAAAAATTTAAAAACATACGTTTTTTTCAATGATTTTGCATGTTTCTATTGTCGAATTTCGGTTTAATTTCCTCTACAGGTCCAATTTCTCAACCGATTCTCGTGAATTTTTGTGAGCAGGTTCGATTATTTCATATATTTTTATTTTTACAAGTATTTTTTTTTTAATAAAAAATATTTTTTGTTAATTGTTTGTCTTGCTCTCTACATGTCGTATTTCTCTACCAATTCTCATGAAATTTCGTGAGCAGGTTCGGTAATTATATAGAATTTTTTAGTCGACCCACTTTTGCAAATTTAAAAAACACTACAATTCACAGAGTCACTAGTTTTTTTTTTTAATTTATTTATTACACGTGAAGTTTACAAATATATATTTTTTTCTCATCTGCCAAACTGTATTACAGTTTGTTGGCAGATAACATGTTTATACCCTCAATTACTTAATTTAGTATATTAGGGTAATACAGATTAAATTCAAAAATAAAAAAAATCATAAAGGGGATCACAAAATTTATTAAATTTGTAACACAATACTAAATTCGAAAATATTTAAGTACAAATACTTATACAACAAACTTTATATAACAGCGTATGGCATGGCAACACGATTCTATAAACATATCATAAATATAGTATTTACATGTCTATAACATATTATTTACAAGATTTCTAAGTCTACAAGTAAATATATAATAATCTAATTGCAACAACAAGGCACGTACATAGCACCAGTTCTTTACATAGAACTCCCTTATTATATCATCATCACCATCATCGTAATGATTATAATTATAATCATCATCATGATCAAGCGTCCTTTCTTTGACAACTTTCGTACGGAAATGTCACTTTTGCTTATGCCTAGATTACATATGGGTTTAGATACCTACGTTATAAACGCTGATCCAATGCATGGCACTTTCAACCTTACGTCATGATAACAGAGGTGTCATCTATTGGATACTAACGTGTCGAGCACTGAGACGTTTACCATAGTCTATTTAAGCAATATCAGCTGCCTATATACTTTTTTGTAATAATATAAAGTCAAGCCCTGTGCGTGACTTTGATCGAATAATTGGGTGATTCTCATCAAAGTTAATTGATGTCCTTACCGGTCCCAATGTTAAGTGAAAGTTAAGGAAATCAGAGTGCAATTTAAACTTACTGTTGACTCCAGTTTACTCTATACCTGGATCCTTAACTGATAAAATAGTTAAAGTCGGAAATAATCACTCACGAATCGTTAACAATCCGGGCCCGGTAAGGACAAATTAAGAAAATGTTACATTTTGAAATGAGAATCACCAATTGAGACTAAATATTATTGTTATATCAGATGTCAACATGTGTCAATTATTGGGTATTTAGTTGTCATATATTGGGACCAACCTGCCTTAAGCCCAATGTATAAATTAGAAAAGAAAACACTGGAGAGAAAATATATGACATCACAGTTCTCTGCACCTCCATATCTGGGTCATTCTACTTTTTCATTACCAGTTTTCTAATACAAAAAAAAAATCTATGATATGTATTGAATTAGTGTACAAAAACAGTATTTCGAAATACTGAATCTAATAAAAGGATTTTGTAGTTAAAAATACTTCTAATTTCTGTAAAAGGTGGGTAACAGCGGTAAAAACCATTTTTTCATACAAATCGTAAGACATTCAAGGACCACTGAGTTACTCGATTTATGGATATTAGCTGTGTTTCATTCATTACCAAAACTGTCGGAAGTGATACTGCAATTAAACCGCTTTCTAAATAACAATACAAAAATATGAAGTCAGGGCCAAATATTCCAAAATCTGCATTTAAAAAAAAGTGTCTGAAAATTATGTACATGAAAAAGTAGAATGGCCCATCTAATGATTCCAGTGTCAACTTTCAAGTTATTGCTTAAATAATGATACCTTTTGTTTACATTAACATTCATTAAGAAATATTTAAAATATCTTCGATTGACAACCAATACTCACTAGGAAATATGTCAATACTTAAAAACCTCGTATCTCAGTACTGATACGCTATGATATGAACTTTATAGAGGCATTTCTTACTTACATTAGTGACTTGATTTCAATCGACGATTTAATAGTTACTTAGGGTCGGTAGGTGGGTTTACGGCCTGTTAATTTGATGCGCCAGTTTGCGGCCACTTGGATGAGTTTTTTTTTATACAACGCCGGTGGCAAACAAGGGTACGGTCCACCTGATGGTAAGCGGCCACCGCAGCCTATAGACGCCCGCAACTCCATAGGAGTCACGTGCGCGTTTCCGACGTATTTTTTTTTTTTGAAGTTGATGAACTGAAAGGATATTTTCTTGCTTTTTTAATATATTCCCATTAAATAGCTACTAATTAAAATGCATACTATTAGACTTAATATTTCTTTTGAGCATGTAAAAATGTAAATATCTTTAATTGAACAAACTTCGTTCTTCAGAGGGCCGCATACTGACGCAGGTCGCGTAACTGGCCTAGCGACCTTATGCGATGTTACACACATTTTGTTACCAAGGAAAACGATGTGATCAGAATCTTTATGGATTCTCATATAATATATATACATGTATATATAAGTAAATGCTTTACATTGTATAATTTATTTAGTAAATTTAGCACCATTTCGTATTGGAATCAATCAAGTTAGGATCAACAAATTAAATTGATTAGTTACTCTCAGTGGCATAAAACTCGGCAATAATATTAAAAATACTCCTTGTTTTTAAGATTAATCTTGAGACCTTATACATCTCTAACTTTGCTGATGTTACAACATCAGTAAAGTTAGAGATGTATTAGGTCTATAGTCATATTTATAATAGATAACTTTGCAAGTTTATCTTCACTGTATGACATTAATTTTGTTATAATTGTAAACTCGAAATTATTATTCCTTCTTGAACTGTAAATTAATATTTTGACACGAAAAATTTATTACTTATTATAGTCAGACTTTCTTAAATTGTAAATTCATATTTTGACATGTAAAAGTGCCCTGGCCTATCCATATTGAAATTGACCTTATGGCGGCCGGCACTTACGCCTTTATTGCCGCTGTTCCAATACAATAGTGAATAGGTGTATGTAACATAAGCGCCTGCCGCCATAACGTCCCTTTCGATGTGGATTATCACAAATGTTTGATTTTGATTTACATGAAACCAATGTACAGAATTCATACTTATTTATTGATAGTCTGAAGTTGGTGTCCTTTTATTGATTTAATTGTGCTTTATCGTAGAATATATCTACTTGGGTTTTTGTACATAATTTAATTTCATGATTTCTATTTTTTTACACTAATATTATACAATTAATGTTACCCGTTATACCAAAGCTCTTCGCACAACTATACCTAAACTTTATTTACATTATTTAGTTAACTATATTAATAGTTGTGAAATGAAGGCCTCAGATCTAATAAACTCTGGTATTAACAACTAGCATTGACTCGTTTTAAACTTTTAGACCGGTTTGGTCTTAAAATATTACACAACACATTATATTTGTATTAAAACGGCAATTTACTTCACTAAAACCTTGAAATTAAGACATAAAATATCTATTAAGATATAATATCCAATAATTCCAAGTACGCGACAAAGCATGTATCGGCCACACCTTTTAAGACTCATCGACATATAGCATTGGTCTCTCTCGCACTTACATATGCTAGTAAGGGACGAATGCTAAGGTCCGTCATAAAAGCGATCAATGCCGCGCTGTGTGCAAGTTTATTATGCAAGTTGCTATACCCATATAACCACACATTCACACTGGATCATTCAAATTTAGAATAAAGGAAAAATTGAAAAATTTAGGCACCGAGCAGGATTCGAACCTGCGACCTCCCGGCACTCGCGGCCAGTCGCTCTAGCCAACTGAGCTATAGGTGCAATCGCTACCCAGTCCTAAATTCATCAACCGTTCCTTCGTATTAAGCAGTACCGCTGCTAACGTAAACTATATTTTTATACAAACGCCTTAAGGGAGGCGTACAGCGACATCTACCAGAAGACATATAGACTTGTTATTCTAAATTTGGGTATGGGATGGCGCATCGCAACTGACGATTCTCAATATAATTTGAGACGTTAGTGCCGTTAATGAAGCATGAGTCTTCTGGTAGATGTCGCTGTAGACCTCCCTTAAGGCGTTTGTATAAAAAAATATGGATAATTCAAGTCTTGTATGAGGAACTGAAGGCACTACGTGTATCGAAATACTTTCCTAAGAATAATACTGCACTATTTAGCTTATACAGACAGTAATACTGGCGGTTGATATAGCAAAGATCTCGGTCACAGTTAACTGAAGGTAGAATATAAGCAAACTGAAACTGGACGCCCCTACAGTGTTCGCTTACATCTGACGTACATAGAAACGCACATCATCATCATCAGCATTATCATCATCATCATCATCATCATTATTATCATCATCATCAACATTATCTAGATGCTGGAAAAGAGCAATCCCATTAAAAAAACAGCCGAAAGATGTTGATGAAATGGGACCTTGAAGCATATACTTTCAACCGACGAAATTTTTTTCCAAATCGGTTCATAAATTACGGAGTTCTGAGGTAACATAAAAAACCACCGAATTGAGGGCCTCCCCCTTTTTCTGAAGTCGGTTAAAAATGGAACATTTATAAGTTATTAGCAAGACAGGGACATTTTGAAAACAATCAATGGAAATAAGTGAACAAAAATGCATTACTTGAGCAATGGCATCCGAATATTTTTTCTTCATAAAAGTTAGTCCATATTTTGGGAAACAATATGTTCACTTCAATCCATACACAGATAAATGCATTTTGGTGAAAGCTAAAAACTAGCCAAATATCACATTTATTGTTGCCTATTACCTACAGATTTTTAGGAGATGAATTAACAAGGAAGCCAATTGAATTATCATCTGTCTGTATTAGCTTGGAAGACTGGGGCTATCTTATATAATCTATAATATAGATAATCTCATATAATACACGCTATATGACTTATAGCTTGATCTAAAGCAGCCCATTTTATTAATAATGTACCTAATTAAGCCTAATACATAACAGGCTTGTCGATCAGAATACGATTTTTCATCATTAATATACTTTTGCTTAAGTTAAATGACGATTTTCTTGACTTTATCGTTTTAAGTATTACGGCGAGGTTCTATTAAGAATTCAAACGTAAAAAGGATCATACATATTGAGCGTCATTTCTGTGGATTTTGATAAAGGTAAATACTACCATATTTTTAGGTTGGATTAATCCGCATAAATGGACAACTCTTATGTAATTTTATGCGATAAAAACTGTTTCTATCGGCATATTGACCACAGAAAAGTGGACATTTATTTTCTAATCGGTGTATGACCCAAAAGCATACGAGTGAAATATAAAACAGGTTTGAGACATTGAAATCGTATTCTGCGCAACAAACACTTAAAATACGTTCGTACTATCGATTGATACAAAGCGATTCGACATATTTCGGATCCATTTCGTCGATTTCACGCCCCTTCGTCTCAGGCACGAAGAGGATAACAAACAACAAACACAGCACTGAGAGGCCAGCGTATAACCAAAACAGTCCGTAAAGGCCTATGTGCTCTTGGAAATCTGCTGCAGTTTTCACGTTCATAAAACCACAGAAATGACTGAAGCTGGTAGCTAATGCGCTTCCAGTACTCCTGTACTCTAGTGGGAATAGCTCGCCCACTAAAAGAGATGATATTGGGCTGATGCCAAGCGAAAACGCAATGGTAAGAGTTAAAACACAGAGCAAAGGGATCCAGTCATACGAACCTGACTCAATATTTGTCGTCAATATAACTTCCTGGTAGTACGCGTACGATCCAAATCCAGCTAAAGCGAAAGACATCATAACTCCACTTATTAATAATAGAGGTAGTCTCCCAACATGGTCGATCAGCATTCCTGACAAACAAGATGCTAGAAGTTGGACCACGCTGGTGGCTATTGCGCCCCCATGAGGGCTGAGGACTCTCAGTGTCTTCTTAAACCAGTTCACAGCGTAGAAGTTAAACGCGTGAGCGGCGGTGAATCTCTGGAAGAACATAAGTCCGCAAGTTATAAGGACTGGTCTGGTCAGGCGCTTGGATATGAGTGCCTTCAGTTTCCCGCCATCATGGCATCTCTTACTGGCCAGTATGTTAGTCCTTATAGTGACCAGCTCCTGCCTTATATCCGCATCTGGTCCTCTAAGGAATTGTAATGCTTTTGACGCTTCTTCCTCTTTCCCTCTAAGAAGGAGAGAAGACGGTGTTTCCGGGATGAAGAGAAGTGCGAAGAAGAGAAGGACCGGGGCTGCGGCGACTACCAGAGCTAGCTGTTGCCATTCCAAATAGGCTCCTAATGAGTAGGAGATTAGGATGCCTATTTGACTGAGGATCTTCAGTACGGAGCTTAGGCAGCCTCTGATCTCCGGAACTGCGATTTCGGTGACGTATACCTGTGGACAAGAGAATATATGTTTAAAGATTTAATCATTCAGCCGGAAGACATCCACTGCTGGATGTAGGCCTCCCCCAAGGAGCGCCACAGCACACGGTCGCGAGCCACCCGCATCCAGCGACTCCCCGCTGCCTTGACCTAGTCATCAGTCCACCTAGTGGGAGGCCGTCCAACGCTTCGTCTTCCCGTTTTTTTTTTTTTTTATTAAAAATGGGATCGCTCTTGGCCAACATCTAGCCAGGGGGCAAAGATGAGGCCGACGATGAAGCGAGCTCACCCAGAAGGTGCCTATTCAGGTTGAAAGATTTATTAGAAGTTTATTTTATGAATGTATCTTTAAAAACTGTATATTCTGTGTTTTTTTTAATACCACGTCGGTGGCAAACAAGCGTACGGCCCGTCTGATGGTAAACGGTCACCGTAGCCGTGTCACATGCGCATTGCCGACCCTTTAAAAAATTATACACTCCTTTCTTGAAGAACCCCATACTGTAGTCCCTCGGGAAAACCTCGGCAGGGAGCTCATTCCACAACCGAAGCGTCGTGTTGTTATGAGCAGTCTAAATGAAAGATTCCTACGGATAGTTTACATGAATTCAATGCTGGAATTCGTTCAGCATACAAACAAAACGTTAACGTAAACCGGATTGGGTGATTTAAATAGGTATTTGCATGAAAAAAACTTGAAACAATAATGATTGAAAAAATAAAAAAAACCGTTAAATGTGACCAATTTAGAGTTAAATATTCGTAATGTCATTGAAACTTATAAGACACTACTGTAAGCATGAAGAGTCTTCATGCCTTATAAGTACGCGCTGCCTTGCCTTGTGCCTTGTAAGTATAGCTGTTAGTAGTAATGTCTTATAAGTACTCTTTGATTGATATAGATAGATTTTGACTTGTAAAAGTGCCTTTGAGGCCCATTTGCAGGATAAACGTTTTGATTTTGATCTAGTCAGGTAAATGTCCCAATGATCGACACATTAATGCCCAGTAGATGACACCTGTGAGAAGTAACCTAAGAATGAATGTGCCACGTATTGGGTCAGTGTCGAGAATTTGGACATTTATCTTGTTGCCAATACACGAATATGTTCCATTTAGTTATATTTCAGTTGTGAGTGAACTAAAAAATACTTAATTGTAAATTATATAAGGCTTGTCCAGGTTTTTTCGATTGATGATAACTCATCATTTAGTTAGGCCATATATATGCTCTAAGTTATTTAAGTAACCTGAGGGGCTACCGCGAACAGCAAACGAAGTTTTCCCTCTCTGTCGTACTTACGTCCGAACGTGCAAGTGCGACAGAGAGGGAAAACTTCGTTTGCTGTTCGCGGTAGCGCCCCTGTGCCTGTACTCCGAACTTCGAAATCCGAACTTCCTATCTTGCTGTCCCTTCACTCTCGTGTTATACACTGTATAGGTGAAAGGGACGGCACGACACGAAGTTCGTAGTAGCTCCTCTGTTTTATAAAGTGAATTAAAAAATACCTAAATGTTATTCAACTTTTTTTTGTGACAGGTACCTACCAGTTACTTATATGATTTTGGAACTACAGTAGAATCCGCTTATAGGAGCGCTCGTGGCCCAGCGGCGCCCGCGTACCGCGTGCGGTATGCGAGGTTAAGCAACGTCGGCCCAGGTCAGTTATTGGATGGGTGACCGCTTTGAGTGGTTATTAACTGAGCGCTCCCGTGCTTTGGAAGGCACGTTAAGCCGTTGATCCCGGCTGTTGTCTATGATAGCAGGCGTTAAGCCAAGTTAGAGGCCTTCGGGCGGCTCGAGAACTTCTAACAGTCAAGTTTCCCACTCACTTGACAAGCCTAATTCCAATAGGGTCTGGTTTTCCCTCGGGTAGGAAGGTCAGATGGCAGTCGCTTCTGTAAAAACTAGTGCCTACGCTAACTCTTTTGATTAGGTAGCGGACCCCGGGCAACCTTTAGGATGCAACTGTACCGGGATAACGCTAGGATGATGATGATGATGATGAAATGTAGAATCCGCTTATAAAGACGTAGAATATATCTAGACATAGACTTTTAATATTTTGCCGCTTTTAACGACTTCAAAATCATCTAATCTAACATTATTAGATTTCATACCAAACATTTTCAAAGTAAATCAGTCCGTTTTGTGCGACGTTCTGTTAGTGCGACGTAATATCACCGGTCCCTTGACTGTCGCTTTATCCGGATTTCACTGTATTAGTAACTGGCTAATACTTCTAATACCCTACCTAAACTTCTAATACCTTCTAATGTGTGTTGCCAGTGATGACATTTGGATCCGAGACATGGGCGCTAACGATGGGTCTCATAAGAAAGCTCAAGGTCACCCAAAAAGCAATGGAAAGAGCTATGCTCGGGGTTTCTCTGCGTGATAGAATTAGGAATGAAGCTATCCGTAGCAGAACTGGGGTCACCGACATAGCCTTCAAAATTGCGAGACTTAAGTGGCAGTGGGCAGGGCACATTGCTCGCAGGACTGACGGTCGATGGGGCCAGAAACTGCTTGAGTGGCGTCCACGCACCGGAAGACGAGCTGTCGGTAGCCCTCCGACAAGGTGGAGTGATGACCTGGTGAAGGTCGCGGGAATCCGGTGGAAACGAACGGCACAGGACCGGTCTAAATGGCGAGCCTTGGGGGAGGCCTATGTTCAGCAGTGGACATCTTTGGGCTGAAATGATGATGATGATGATGATGACTTCTAATACTAAACCCAATAAATACCTAGATAAATGCTGGAAGTAAAAAGCGGTAAAGACAGTATTTTCTAACAATGCTATCAAGCACAGATGGTCGTGGAAAACTAGCTACTCGTATTATCACCTCAACTATGCGCATTTATCTTCCATTTCATGCGTATTCGAGCTTTTTATCGCGTTGACTCGTAAACCGTTTACTAAGAGTTTCACCTACACACAGATGGTATAACTAGGAAACAAAAGAAATAAAGGAAAACTTGAAAAAAGTTCGTATTGTTTCGAAAAAGGATCAAATTCTTAATGAAATGGCGAAAAAAATAACTCAAAACAATAAATAATTATATAATTATAAATCTTCAAAGTTCTAAGAGGGAGCATACTCTGTCCTTTTTCCGCAAAATGCACCTTTGTATTGGAACGATCGTCATTTACTATGGCGCTTGTAGTCACTGACGTCACTGATCTGTCGCGCTTCTCTCTCTAACCAGCAACATTGAAACGGTTGTAGCTTCGTTATTTTTTGAGATATTTCAATAGGATTTTCACCATTTAGCATAGTTTTTGCAATGTTTTTTTAGAATAGTATTTTGGAGTAGTAAAATTTTGAGTATAATATCCCTACTTTTATCAAAATACAGACCAGTAAATTCTACAGCAAAAAATCCCTTCGGAAATTGTAAGCTTCATTTTTTATTAACGCCTTAAGGGAGGCGTACAGCGACATCTACCAGAAGACTCAAACACTGCCCGCGACTGCCGCTGCGCTGACTGGCCGCGAGTGCCGGGAGGTCGCAGGTTCGAATCCTGCTCGGTGCCTAAATTAAATTTTTCCTTCATTCTAATTCTGTAAGCTTCATGTTCGTGTGTCACTCACAGCTTTTTACTCCGCTAACCGTTTCTATTAGCGATTAAACGACAATGGCGGGAATTACTTCCCCTCATCGGGTAGTGCAGTAATCAATTAATTGTATTCGGAGCGTGTGACGTTAATTCAATTTAGATTAATGTGTAGAATGCAGCTTGAAAGGAGTCGGAAATACACTTTTAGAAATGCAATTACTAGAAATTGTATTACATGGGCCATTCTACTTTTTCATGTACATAATTTTAGGCACATTTTTTTTAAATGTAGATTTTGGAATACTTAGACCTCACTTCATATTTTTATACTGTTATTTAGAAAGATGTTTAATTGCGGTATCACTTCCGATAGTTTTGGTAATTAACGAACCACAGCTAGTATCCATAAATCGAGTAACTCAGTGGTTCTTGGATGCTTCACCATTTGTATGAAAAAATGGTTTTCACCACTGTGTTACCCAATTTTACAGTAATATGTTAATATTTAAGTATTTTTACCTATAAATTCCTTTTATTAGGTTCAGGCAGTATTTCGAAATACTATTTTTGTACACTAATTCAATACATATCATAGATTTTTTATTGCAAAACAAAACTGGTCATGAAAAAGTAGAATGACCTGACATGTGATTTCCGTGGCTTTCCAGCTTTAAGACCACGGAAATCACAGTACCTAGTCAACTTACTAAATATAATTGACATGTATTGTGTGTGAAATTTCTACGGACAATTACGAGAGAAAGTTCATGTGTAGAGATCAAATAATTAAGGAGATATGATTGACGAATTTCAAAAATAATAACCTAATATTTATACATTTTTTTTTGGACAATCTTACACAAATCAACCTAGTCCCAAACTAAGCAAAGCTTGTACTATGGGTACCAACTGACGATATACATACTTATATAGATAAATAGATACTTAAATACATAGAAAACACCCAAGACTCAACGAATATTCGTGTTCATCACACAAATACATGCCCTGACCGGGATTCGAACCCGGGACCTCCAGCTTCGAAGGCAGGGTCACTACCAACTAGGCTAAAGCGGTCGTCAAATTTAAATAAATAAATATAAATATTTGTGGACAATCTTACACAAATCAACCTAGTCCCAAACTAAGCAAAGCTTGTACTATGAGTACTAAGTGACGATATACATACTTATATAGATAAATAGATACTTAAATACATAGAAAATATCCAAGACTCAGGAACAAATATTCGTGTTCATCACACAAATACATGTCCTGACCGGGATTCGAACCCGGAACCTCCAGCTTCGAAGGCGGGGTCACTACCAACTAGGCTAAAGCGGTCGTCAAATTTAATTCGAGGGATGGTCTAAATATCAATTTCCATACTAAAACAGAACAGTTACCTGTGTATTTCAAGCGGAAAGTACATCAATTGTTACAAGTTTCTATATAGAAAGCTGTCTGCATGTTGCCTTTTTGTGTTGTTTTTCTTTTTTCTATGCTGTACACTGTAACTAACCGTAACTTTATTTGGAGATCTCTGTTTTGTATCTCTGCTTTGTATCTCTCTTTACTATTATTTAATTACATTTGAATAATCTGCATGTTTTACGATAACTACCTATCTATCTATACTGTATTCTCTCGACAACAATGCCACGTTGAACTAAATGCTTAATGTCTCAGTGGGAATTGTTTTAGGATATAGACTATACCTATTTTTAAAATATCTCGTATGTATTCCTTTCATTTTTCTATGTCTGTTTTTTTCCCTAATAAACAAAAAATAAAATAAATAAAATGTGAGTTTTATTTACAGAATCAACTAGGAGCAGTTAGCAGTGTATGTGTGTGTGTGTGTTAGCAGTGTGTGTGTGTGTTAGTGTGTGCCCTTTGGCGCAATTATGTTTAAATATATTCAGTTTCGTTTGTAAGTGGGTCATTCTACTTTTTCATGACCAGTTTTCTATTACAAAAAAAATCTATGATATGTATTGAATTAGTGTACAAAAATAGGATTTCGAAATAGTACCTGAACCTAATAAAAGGATTTTGTAGATAAAAATACTTAAATATTAACACATTGCTGTAAAAGGTGGGTAAAACAGTGGTAAAACCCATTTTTTCATACAAATTGTGAGACATTCAATGACCACTGAGTTACTCGATTTATGGATATTAGCTGTGGTTGGTTAACTGCCTAAATTATCGGAAGTGATACTGCAATTAAACCTCTTTCTAAATACCAATACAAAAATATTAAGTGGGGGCCAAGTATTCCAAAATCTTCATTTAAAAAAAAAGTGTCTGAAAATGATGTACATGAAAAAGTAGAATGGCCCAAGTACGTGATTTGCGCTAATAAACCATTTTCTTTCTTTCTTTTCTTTCTAAGACGTCTCACAGACACCCACCTGAGTGATCATAGATATACAGGACACTAGTAGGCCCCCGCAGAATGACGTCACGGAGATCATGTCCACGGAGGTGGACAGCGCTGTGGCGAGCCACGTGAGCGTGTACGGGAGGGCGGCGGCGAGGAGGACTGAGCGGCGGCCGAGACGCATCGATATTTCTATGTATTTAAGTATTTATATCGTCGTCTAGTACCCATAACACAAGCCTTCTTGAGCTTACTGTGGGGCTAGTTCGATTTGTGTAAGATTGTCCTCTAATATATATATTTTTTTATTACGAAACGATTTCGAGCGTACGTGAGGTTGATCTAAATATCAATTTCCATACTAAAACAGAACAATTACCTGTATACCTTACGTGAGTTAGGTTAGGTGAGTGAGCAGTTAGCAGTGTAAGACGTCTCAGAGACACCCACCTGAGTGATCATAGATATACAGGACACTAGTAGGCCCCCGCAGAATGACGTCACGGAGATCATGTCGACTGAGGTGGACAGCGCTGTGGCGAGCCACGTGAGCGTGTACGGGAGGGCGGCGGCGAGGAGGACTGAGCGGCGGCCGAGACGCATCGCCACGCCGCCGATTATGCCGCCAAAGAGAGCGCCTGAGGACAAAAGAAAAACAGTATTAGTAGTATCGTAGTAAAACTCTATTCTACATTTATTTAATTATTTATTTATCGTATGGCAATTTATTCTACAAAAAAGTACACAATGGATATAACTTACTGTTATTTATAATAATAATAATAATAAGACATCGAAGTGCCGTACTATAAGTATACACCTGCACCAGTTCTCGAAAATGGTCGTGCCACGCTCTATTGGGATCGATCTGTCATCACGGACAGGACTATTGTAGCCAAAAAACCTGATATCGTGCTGACAGATCGATCGAAGCGCCAGGCAGTGCTCGTTGACATCACCATCTCCTATGACGAGAACCTCGTGAAGGCCGAGAAGGACAAAGTCAGCAAGTACCTAGACTTGGCACACGAGGTGACCGCCATGTGGGATGTTGATTCAACGATCATTGTCCCGATAGTCGTCTCTGCGAACGAACGGTCTAATAGCGAAGAGTCTCGACCAACACCTCAAGAGACTCTCGCTAGATGGCTGGGTCAAGGGTCAGATACAGAAGGCGGTACTCCTGGACACGGCGCGGATAGTCAGGAGGTTCCTCTCTCTGTCGCCCTAACCACCGGTAGCTTAGGCCCCGCCTCGCTGCCGGCGGCACACTAGGTTAAGTTTTTATATGGATTTTATGTTTTGTAAATATTGTTTTATATTTTACTTTTTATATAATTATTATAAAACCTAACTTAAGCGAAAAAATAAATAAAGAGATAATAATAATAAGACGTTTATTCAATGATTGTATACATTTACAGGCAACCAAGACAGGTACAAAAAACAAAGTATACAAAAACAATTGAAAGGGTAGGTGGCTCAGCTTGTGTCTGTACCAAGAGACCACTAGAGACTCACATTACAGAGATTATTCTAGAGATTTACATTCCTATATATTAACTTATTTTGATATGTTCATATTTAAAAAGACAGTAATAATACGAATACATTATACGACCCGGCTGCTATACTGTAATGCAATTGTAACAATAACTATACTAAATATGGAAAGGTAAAGGGAAAGTTGTAATTATTAGTAGGCTTTATATGTATTAACTCTGCACCACCTGCTACGAATCGTTCTGATTAAATTTCATTTCCGCTACCCTAAGGTTGTCTGGAAGAAATCGCTCTTTAGCGATATGACCGCCTGTTGTTTGCCTCTTCTCATTGTGTTTTTGTGCTGTACTGTATCCTTTGATTGAGGTGTGCAATAAAGAGTATTTGTATTGTATTGTATTGTAAAGTAAGTTTATAGAAGGATTTCCCGTCTTAACAGCTTAAAGAACAAGACAAGAGCTAAATATTAGCATTGTTATGATTATGCGGTTTTCTGTAAAGTTGGTACATTTCATCATCATCATCATCATCAGCCTGTGTCAGTCCACTGCTGGACATAGGCCTCTTCCATGGCACGCCACTGAGCTCGGTCTTCAGCTCTTCTCCTCCAATCATCACCCCACCCCACCTAGTTACAGGGCGTCCTACACTACGTTTGCCGACACGCGGTCTCCACTCAAGAACCAGTCTGCCCCAACGGCCATCGGTTCTGCGACATATGTGACCTGCCCACTGCCACTTCAGCTTACTAATTCGCTGAGCTATGTCGGTAACCTTTGTTCTCTGACGAATAACTTCGTTCCGGATACGATCCCTAAGAGAGACTCCAAGCATAGCTCGACCCATAGCTCGCAGAGCGACCTTAAATAGGTGGATAAGATGATCCTTAAATTGGTACATTTAGGTTGATCCAAAAATGAATGATTACACCGACCCTTCATAGGATGTTTCGCTGAGTTGACATGACATAGAAGCCTTTACTACCTTACTACTTGTACGATTAGATAACAGTTAGATTTCAGAACTCATCGATTCGCCATCCATTCGCGATAATCGGAACATGGCAGACGAAAATAAACGAGCGCGACGCCGGGCTATATATACACTGGACGCATTTTTGACCGTTTCAACTCTTCGGGACGATTGATTTGTGGCATTCCGGATTGAAGAATTGGTAACAGAACTGACTAATCTTGAGTCTTCTACAGATAGAAGAAAGAAAGAAAGAAAGAAACATTTATTCACAGACACAGAAGACACACATATTACAAAAAAAAACAAAAACAGAAGATAACAAACCACAACATGTGTGTCCCCGCGGCAGTGAAACGGACACTGGCTCAGCATTATGCTGAGGTGTCAGACACCTACAGCGCTGATTTTCAGCCAGTACCGTATTTTCAGATCAAAATCACGCAATAGGAATCACGGCAATTCATTTCAATGGCATGACGATGATGTCGTAAAAATAATGACTTGATGACTTGACTTGAAAAATAATAAGTGAACAGTTATAAAATTTGTGAAGTTGTTTTGGTCAGTTTATTTCAACGGCATATGATCATGAAATATTCTCATTTCAAACATATAGTGTATGACAGTCCTAAAAGAGGCATACGTTTCGTTACAAATAATTCACAAATAAGACTTTCTCTATATTCAAATAGATCGTTTCTTTTATTTATCGCAATTTAATATAATTTTAAAGATTCATTTCTTTTCGTACAGTTTGTTACAAGCAATGTTTGTATGTATTTTCCAACTCATGAACACTATAAACATTGCACAAAACGTTTAGCAATATATCAAGTCAAGCATCAATTGCAGCGACAATTGTTCTTACACTTTACCGTTTCTTTTTTGACAGTGAAATATTTAGGTTGGCATGGAAATACAACGCACTTTTGTTCCGATCGTCGTCTAATTTCGGTGGTTTCGAACGCGGAATGTTCGAAGTATTTGTGATTTTCTCTGGTAGTATTGAATTGAGTTTTTTTTTATTAGCGTTCGTGCAATTCTCTGCTGCCACAGTTTTTACGTAATTGTTGTTTTCTTCCAACTCCCAAACGATTAAAATGTATGGTAGTTTATTTTTGCCGCCAACATTAACATTAACTAAACCCCTTATTCGATTTAAATGTGCAAAGTATTATTAGATTAGACTTGTCTCGCCTCATCCTTTTTGTCCCGGGTAACATAGTTTAGTGTGTCATCACTAGGGTAAAACAAAGTATAATGAACTTAGAATAGAATAGATTAGAATAGAATAGAATAAAGTTTAACAGTTTATCCCTCACGGACGCACTATATAAAAGACAAAATTAATTATATGACATGCAGTAGTTTAATATACATTTGTGTAAAATTCATTCATGCAATAAAAAGCCTAGCAGTCTTTTTATGATATGTATATTAATATTTTACTTTTATTAACACAAGCGTTTAATAACACAAATCTTGTTGAGCTTACTATGTGGCTAATTAGATTTGTGTAGGATTAACCCCTAAATATTTATTTATTATTAACTTCCGACTGTAAATACATTTCCTAAGAAGCCAAACTTGCTGCCCTATTTTTTGATAATTCTAACAAAGATTTTATACAAAACAGTATTGCAAATTTTGTTTTAATTTAGTGGCATATAATTTTGATAATCTAGTTTAATAAATAGTTATTGTCTTCTGTAAAACTTTATTTTGTGTATATTATTTACGACATATTTTTAACGACATATTGTATATTCTATATTATAACGTGTAAATTGGCTTTATGAATAAATGACTTATTACTTTTAGAACATATACTACAAAACTTGTATTTTCAGGAAATAAAGAAGCCAAAACACTTAACGATGGCAAAGTTAAGCTTCATATCGCGCGTTCAATCCTAGACCATATACCATACCATCAGGTGATTTGTGGTCAAGCTCAAACCTATCTTGAATAAAAAAAGAATGGCAGTATTGCAGCAATGACGGTACTAACAAAAGGGTTATAATTAGAGATGTACCGACTATGGATTTTGCCGACTAGCCGACTAGTCGGCTGGCTTCGGGAATGTTTGTTTCGGTCCACTCATCGCGCCCATCGCCATGCGTTCGTGTTTTGACAAGTTTGTTTTGTTTACGTTTTAATTTATTAATTATTCTAATGATGAAAAGTTTCTGTTTGTGAGAATAGTTATCTTATCTGCTTAAAATACAAGACGGAGTAAATATTGGTAGTTTATTATTAATATTTTTATATTTTCCAGTAAGTTATAATATGCCGAATAGTCGGCTTCTTTTGCCGACTAGTCGGCGACTATTCACCGGCTATATATGTGGCCGGATAGTCGGCGACTAGTCTAGTAGTAATTTTGTGATAAGTACCTATATTGCTACAAGCTTTCGCTCGTGACTGCGTCCGTGCAAACTTCCACTCCCTGTTTCGTACTTTCTAGGAATAATTTATGTTAGAAAAAGTATTCTGCATATTAATCCAGACTTTATGTAAACCAAGTTCCATCAAAATTTAGGCGTTTTTGCACGATTAAGTAAACATCTAAACCTTCGCATTTATAATATTAGTTGGATGATTTATAACCTATACAAGAGCTAGCGGTATGTAAGCAAAACGAGTGTATTTCGAGCGAAGCTTGTTTATTTGTGTCTGGCGAATCTGATGATAATCGGAGCCATTTCCTTCGCGAGACGAGATTTATGATCCAGATATGATGTCGAGTGATGTTATGGAATTATTGTGCACAGAAATTAGAGACTAGCCAATTATGTGCCTTGCAGGGAAATGTTAAAAACTGATTTGATTAAATCCCTAATGGATATATCATTATTTCACGCAGAATGTTAAAATGGATGTTAAAGTGGATTACTTGATCGAATCACTAAGTTAGCAAAAATGACGAAATCGGCAAAAAGTCAACTCTATTTGAGATTTCACTAAATTAGGTTAGCAATTTGATAAAATTGCTAAACTAATCGCTAATAAAATTCTTAGATCTGGATCTCATCTTAACATTTTTTCTTGTTATTTGATTTGATGCCATTTTAAATTATTTACTACCATAGCCGACATTAAAAAATGACAGAAGTTTCTTTTAATACATTTCCTGATCTAAATATAGGAAGAAATTTCAATAGGAGCCAGTAGTTGCATTAAATAAATGGCCGGCATCATGTACCGACGCTGCGCCCGCGCCGGCAGCAGTATTGCTAAAGATGCTGGTCGATATTTTATAAAACTGTAATTATATTCTGAATCTTCTTGCATGCCGTATAAAGTCGCTTTTTGAACGGATTACTCTGACATAACTCGGTCAACTCGAAAATTCTTGTATAAATCAAATTGTCCACTTACATCAATTTGCTTCGATTTCATACATGCTGTACATGTAAGATATCACGGTATCAATAGGCTTGTCTGCCACAATAAATCTTTGACGTGTCTTTTTTTTAACCGTACTGTGGTTTTATTTATCTCTTTGGATGGCACCGGCTTCAAAAATTACTATAGGTACGGCTACATTGTTCAATAAGAAGCGTAAAGTTTCATATTAGAAGTAAGGTATTTTTTTTTATTTTAGTGTTTTTTTGGAGTCGGTTTAATTTTTTTAATATTTTTTTATTTATGCCACACTCTTTAGTGAATCATTACCAGAGTGCATCTCATAACGGTTCCAATAAGCTCAAACACGGCTAAGTTACACTGTTTTATTACGGAGTTCCGTTGCCTACCTTCCGGCTTCAATTACCAGATCAGGTTGATTTGACTACATCAGGACCATTTAAATTGACTTCTTCATAGTCGCTTCCGTGTCTTGATCGAAATATCTTAATACTACCCATGAAACACTAGGAGTTTTGGATGACCATCCGTGGTCTTCTTCATCAGTTCTCGTTCACCAAATGCTACTTTCTGAATTCAAATGCTTGATTTATTACCGAAAATACTAAAATCGCTATATGTTTCCCTTGTAATTTTGAGGAGCTCCCTCAATTCCTCATGGATCCCATCATCAGAACTAGATTCTGGTAACAACTGGACTACCTTGAAGCATATGCTTTCCAAAAATAAATCAAATCGGTTCATAAACGACAGAATTTTGAGGTAACACACATTAAAAGAAAATAAAATAAAGAACATACAACGGAATTGAGAACCTCCTTTTTTTGAAGTCTAGCCGACTGAAAATGGACTGTGTTTTAACCAGTGGGAATGTCGATTAGAATCTCATTTTTGCCTTTGGAAACACCTACTGATGGGAGTCTCATATTTCCCTAATTAACATGCCTGTTAATCACTACATAGTATAAAACAAAGTCGCTTTCTCTGTCCCTATGTCCCTATATCCCTATGTATGCTTAAATCTTTAAAACTCTGCAACGGATTTTGATGCGGTTTTTTTTAATAGATTGAGTGATTGAAGAGGAAGGTTTATACGTATAATACATGCATCAGAATTGTACCCATGCGAAGCCGGGGCGGGTCGCTAGTAAAATATAAGTCATAAAAAATTTGCAACCTATACAATAATTTACCGTCCAATCAACGAAATGCCTGGTTCTTAAAACGTAACAAAGATAGTCCATTTAACCACATTCCCTTTCTGTGTCGTCCATTAAAATTCCAATATCCTTATTTTAGTACAAATGGATGTGAATCTCTCTAAGTATAGTCACCTAAAGTGATATTACTCACACAAAATACCTCAACCATTAACAGTGCTTCCCAATTCACATTACAATCCACAAAAACGATTTAAAATAATGTTTTATCCCATAAAACGGTCGTCAGTTAAGTTTATCTGTCATTTCACAATAGGAACTGTCATTCTGGTATGACATGGCGCTTGCGTCACTAGATAACGTAATTAGTATGGTTGTTAGAAAATTTAAGACCTGAGAAACGACACGTATGCAAATTCTTGAGATGTGTTCACTCGAGCGTAACTGCTAAGCTGCTAAAAATAAATTACTGAGATTTGGATACTAATACTCTGTTTTACACTTAATAAGAGAACAACGGTTGAAATTCACTTGGAAAGTCACTATCCACTCTCCAATTGAAGTCCGAAACATGTCGCAAATAGTGACTTTCCAAATGAGTTCCAACCGTTGTTCTTTTTTTAAGTGTAAATATGTCTCACGTTAGTGTAAATTTATGTAATACCCTATTTTCATTCTAGCACAGTTGTTACAGATAATTACAAAGAAGTACGGCCGACCCAGGCCGAGCTGAGTTTCTTGCTAGATTCTTCTTAGCCAGGCTAGGTTTAGTGAACCAGCGAGAAAATTCCCAGTATCTCGATTCCACTCACACCAAAGATTCGGCTGAAACCGCTCAACCAATCGCACTGGAGCGCAAACTCTTAGAGTATTCCAGTGTTCCATACCACACGCGTGGTCGTGTCGGAGGTTTTCCCCTGGCTACTCTCCTAACGCGCACTCCTATCGCTTTATTGGGCCCGGCCTATAACGCCATAGCCAGGTTCAAAAAAGAAGTACGAAAACTAAATTTATACTATGGGTTTGGGCGCGTCTTCGGCCGTGTAGAACTCCATATCGCCTCTCCTTACAGGAAATATTGCTACCAAATTACTAGTATATTAGGTTTTCAGAGTAAAAAACATATATTCAAATCAAAAACGGCCTAATCTATTACAAAACGTTTTATCACTTATATTTGGAGCATTGCACTTTATGGCTGCGAGACGTGGACCATGACACAACGGGACAGAGAGGGGCTTGAGGGGTTCGAGATGTGGTGCTGGAGAGGGATGGAGGGAGTAAGCTGGACAGAAAAATCAACAATGAGGAAGTATTGGAATGGTAGATGAGAAGAAACATATACTACATACAATAGACACTCGAAGAGGGAAAATGATGGGTCATTTGACACGACACGGCGATCTAATTCAAAAGATAATGGAGGGGAAAATTGAGGGAAGAAGAGGAAGAGGAAGGCCGAGGATTAGTTATTTGGACCAGATAAAGTAAGAGGTAGACGTCCAGTCGTATCGAGAAGTCGAAGAACTGGCGTTAAGTAGAACGGACTGGAGAAAACTGAACCGACAAGAGTAAAACTCTTAAATAATAATAACTAGCGACCCGCCCCGGCTTCGCACGGGTGCAATGCTGATGCATGTATTATACATATAAACCTTCCCCTTGAGTCACTCTATCTATTAAAAAAAACCGCATCTAAATTCGTTGCGTAGTTTTAAAGATTTAAGGATACATAGGGATATAGGGACATAGGCACAGAGAAAGCAACTTTGGTTTATACTATGTAGTGATAATATAAGGTTTATAATCTTGATATCCATGATAAAAAGTAAGTATCCTATATCCTTCCTGGGATCTCAAACTATGCCCATCCATACCAAATTTCATCGAAATCCATTCATCGGTTTAACAGAAAGTTACTTTCGCTTTGTTACATTAGTATGGACGCGATAGTTGGATGTATTATATTCGAGGCAGAGGTTTATTTTATGAACGGCGGGGTAATCACGTAACTTTTTTACTACCGTTAGGTAGATTTTAATGTCAAATTTTAATTGTCATCTCATACATTTATACTTCAAAATTGACAGTAAAATCTATCTACCGTTAGTACATAAAGTTACGTGATTCGCCTGCGGGTGGTAGTTTTTTCTATAAGTGCATGTAATATGCCTAAATTGAAAAAAAAAAACTTATGGTAGGTAAAAAAACCGGCCAAATGTGAGTCGGACTCACACACGAAGGGTTCCGTACCATTATCTATAAAAAAGGCAAAAAAACTACGTTTGTTGTATGGGAGCCCCCTTAAATATTTATTTTAGGTATTCTATTATTCAGTTCTTATTGTTATAGCGGCAACAGAATTACATCATCTGTAAAATCTCAACTGTCTAACTGTCATGGTTCATAAGATACAGCCTGTGCCTTCACCATGAGTTTACATGACCGGCATACTAAATCGAAAAAAAAACTAAGAATCGGCATACTAAATCGTTTACGCAGTCGCTAGCGAGTACGGTCATTCAAACTCATGGTAAAGGCACTGGTGATGGACAGGAGAGTCTTACCCCCTTATTCATAAAAATTAACAAACCTCGGCTAACTAAAATGTCTGTTGTCACTGTCTCACAAGCACGTGTGTCAAAGTGACAGATAAGGACAAACGAACTTTAGCGGCTAGTTAACTAATATAAGTTTGATAGACGTTTATGAATACGGGGGTTAGTCTTAGTCATAGAATCCAGTTTTACCCTTTGTTTTACCCTGTGGTACAGAAACTCAAAAAGATAATAAAATCGTAATTTCCTGTTCTATTTTATGTAGGTCTCCAATAATACATTAAACATGCAGCCCGAGGTTGTATGAATATATAATGGCCGCGCCGCGTTATGGCTAATCTAATTTCCATCGCCCTCGAACTTACTTTAATGTAGGCAGTGACAGGCGTATACTTAGTATAAAATATGATACAACCAATATTAGGGTTCTTTCTAAAAGAGTTATCAAAGAAAGACCTATAAAAAGTGGCTTGTCCAAAAGTGCTTCTATAGTGTGCAGGAGTATTTAGATTATAAGTAAGAGAAATGTAATGTAGATACTTTAAAAATAACGAATGTATGACTGGTATGACATTAAACTCGATAATATGATGTAATTGATTTTATAATTTTGACTTATAGACATTTTGTTTTACTCTATTTTTATCTATATTTTGACATTAATGACTATAGTATACTGTATTGCAGGTGTATATACCTCTCAATTTCACATGCCATTTATGATAAATTTTAGTGATACTAAGACTACTTTTAAGATCTCATTGTACCTGAAATTATGTGAAATAAATTATTTGATATTTGATATTTATGATATAAAATATTATCTGTTCCTATCGTTATGTGCCTTTCTCAACTAAAAGATGTTAATATATAGATTATATGACAAGTCTAAAATGAGCCATATCACCACGAGATAGTTATTTATAAAATAGTTCGAGTGGTAATATGGCTTTTAGACCAGAGTTATACACTTTACTTTTCACTTCGATTGCGAGAAAATAAATCAAACAAAGGTTAACCACCCAAAATTAACAATAAGTTCCACGGCGAACGTATATAATTTGGTAGCATGTTTTTTTTAAACCGCTTTGACACAAAAAATAGACACCGCGGTTTGCGGGCAACATTCACGCGCAAAAAAGATAACTGACCTTCCATTGAGCGCTTCAAAGCGTTGCTCGAACGATTAAATCACTTTTTTAATTATTGTGAAATAGGGACTACTACAAACTTAATCTTTAGACTCTTTAGAGAAATTAATTCTGTTTCCTGATTGGTCGATTTTAGTAAAGCTGTATTCTGGATGGTTAATACCCAACACCAAATATTTTTTAAAGAGTTAAATTAGTGTTCTGTGATTGGTGGATTTAATAGGTGAAGTATTTTAATTTCTAATTATTACAATTTTTTTAAATTTCTGTTGTTCTTTGAATGTACTTCGTTTGGTGAGCAATAAAGAATATTTGTATTGTATTGTATTTTGATTGGTCAAATTCAAATGTATGTGTGTTTGTAAATCATAAGATTTGTGTTTGTCTTAAAGTTATTTTACGTCTCGCGTGTTGCAACACTCGCTACGCTCAGAATTCTATTTTTGAACTACTCGCTTCTCTCAGGATTCTATTTTCAACCATAGAATCCATTTGCTAGGTCGTAGTTCAACCCTAGAATCCATTAGCTAGCTCGTCTTTCAATACCACACTCGCGGTTAAAATACAACTTTGCACCCTTGTATAACAAATAACTATTGTGACCATATGTTCAATTTGTGAAAAGCATTAAGTAATGGCAAATAAACTATGTTTGTGTCACACAGACACATTTAGAACTATTATCTAAACTAGAGACGCTTTGCGTGTTTATGTCAAACAATTATAGCTCCTATTAGCTAGACATTAAAGTTTTACATATCCCGAAACTGAAAACAAGTCCGTACGTGACCAAATGCACATCACTAGTCACCTACTCACCTATTTGAACTTCAAATGTTCTAAACAAATGTATTTGGCCAACGAGTTTGCGTAGTTACGCTATTTAGATGCATTTATCGGTATGATCAAACTGATCAATTACTTTATGGTTACTATGTTAAGTTTAGTTTAGTTTAGTTTATTTATCTCCATATACAATTACATTATAAAACATGTTCGCTTATCTTGCTAATCGTATATAAATCGTTATAACAATGAAATAATTATAATATGAGGGTAGGTATATCGAGATCTGAAAATGTCATATAAAGATTAAATTGAAACACTAAGCTGAAATAAAAAATATTTAACAGTTGTACCATTGTAAGGGTACCCACCAATCATAACAAAGTCAATTCAATAGATAATGTCAAAAGTTAATATAGCACTATAATAAAATTTGTAAGTGATACCAGAAAAATATCGATTAATGTCAGATCTTAAAAACTAGAAACAATGTCTCATAACTAACAAGTAAATAGTGCAATTTATAATTAAAGCAAAATGTCAATTCAACAGAAATAAAGTAAAAAATCAAGTGCTATTTCAGAATGTTAATATACTCATTTACAGAGTAAAATGACTTATCCAATAGAAGGTTCTTCAGTTTGCGCCTAATAAGATGAGTTGATGAACTGAAATGATATTTTCTTGCTTTTTAAATATATTTCCATTCCATAGCTACTAATTAAAACACTCACTATTTCTTTAGGGCATGTAAAAATGTAAATATCTTTAATTGAAAAAACTTCGTTTTTCAGGAGGCCGCTAACTGACGCAGGCCGAGTAACTGGCCTAGCGACCCTACTGCGCCAGGTATGGCAATCAGGTATATCGGTTAGGAGTGTGTGACACGACGTACGTCATTAGCCTTGCATCAGCCTACTAAGTTTGAATGTGTAGTCGACAGTGAATCAGCGACAAAACTCCCAGTAGCTCGATTCCACTCACACCTCAGATTCGGTTGAAACCGCTCAAGCGATCTCACTGGAGCGCAAACTCTTAGAGTATTCCAGTGTTCCAAACCACACGCGTGGTCGTGTCGGAGGTTTTCCCCTGGATTTTCTCCAACCTACTCTCCAACCGCGCACTCCTATAGCTTTATTGGGCCCGGCCTATAAAGCCACAGTCAGGTTCAAAAAAAATCGTATTTCGATCCGTATTGTCAGACTTTGTTTTTTTAGACCATGAATGTAATATCAACACTGAATTAATGAATAATAGTTTATTTACAAAACTATATGGTACCCTGTTTACTTCCTAGATTACCATGGACTTTATATATTGAAAATTTTATTATTTTCATGTTGACGTGTTATAGATATAGCTCAAAATATTTTAGTATGATTAGTGTACCTACTTTATTACTTTTTATATTGACGCTTAGAGACCTTATACATCTCTAACAAATCTCGATTGTTATTAGTTTCTTAGTCTTATTTTTGACATGTAACACTACATTTAATTAATGATACTTTGATTATTGTATTATTTTTATTTGATGTACCTAGATAGATTTTGACTTGTAAAAGTGCCCTTGAGGCCTATTTGCAGAATAAATGTTTTGATTTTGATTTTGAAGCGTGCTATAGGCGATGGCTTTTCTTTACAATATCACATTTTTCGCATCCAGACAGTCACTGAAATTTATTTTAAGTGGTTTGCCTATTATTTTCGATATACAAGCTTGTCTACCAAGAATAGATCCTCTGCACTATGTCTTGTTCGACGCATGAGTTCTTCTCTAAGTATAGTTTTTTTCTATGAATGATCCATACAGTATGACGGTATTATTTATTACTATTTTTACACGATGAGGCCGGTGGTATATTCCACTGTTTACTCGAGTACGTTGGTGATTGAATCAAATCAGTTTGTTATTTTGAACTGTTTGAATCAATTCGGTTTTAAATTGTTGTCGACAGCGCATAATTTGGCGGTATATAGGTGGTAGGAACTGCTGTATAAATAGTTGCATTTCCTGTGGCATTAAATATAAATAAAGTAAATAAATAAATATTTGTGGATAATCTTACACTAATCGACCTAGTCCCAAACTAAGCAAAGCTTGAACTATGGGTACTAAGCGAGGATATACGTTCAAAATAAAAAAATCAAAATCAAACATTTATTCTGCAAATAGGCCACAAGGGCACTTTTACATGTCAAAATAGTAATTTACAATTTAAGAAAGTCTGACTATAACAAGTAATACATTTTCATGTCAAAATATTAATTTACAGTTCAAGAAGGAATAATAATTTCGAGTTTACAATTATAACAAAATTAATGTCATACAGTGAAGATAAACTTGCAGTTATCTATTACATATATTACAACATCAGTAAAGTTACAGATGTATAAGGTCTCAAGATTAAACAAGGAGTATAATGAAATTAATATCCCAGAGATGGTCTCTGAGCGTCAAAATTAAAATTAATTTAATATTGTTAGAGATGTATATGGTCTCTAAGTCACTGATAATAAAAACGAATCCACAACGGGATGATGTCTCTCGTCACCGACCCTAATAATAATAATAATGCATTGTTTTAGTAGGCTGAGTAAAAAAAGGAAAATGAAGAGTCAACTTTAGATTTTTTTATCGAGAAAATTTTAAGCAATCATGTTTCTTTAGAAACACGGTAGTCATGTAGACAAAAATCATATATCTGAAAATCATTTTTTTTTGTTTCCTCCTCTGGGTAGAGAAATGTTTCAAAGAACGCCATATTTCTCGTTGCACGGCCTTAAGCTGACGATCCGTCTCGCTGGTCACTCATGGCGTGTCTGAGAAGGATGGCCAAATCCACAGAAAACAGGATAGAAGGAGACAACAACTTAAACTTAAGCTAGAAATCCAGCTGTCCTGCCAGTCGGGGCAAAACTTCCGTGTACCTGATGTCCGAGAATGATAGCAAAAGCCACAGAACATAGGATAGAGGGAGACAACAATATCTTACCTAATAAACTTAAGCTAGCGATCCAGCTCGCTTGCTGGTCGCTCACGGCGAAGCCACCTCGCCTTGTGTCCTGCAGCGAGGCAATCGCTGGCGACATGTAGCCCTTGCTGAGGCCGGCAGCGAACGGGCCGAGTGAGACTGCGAGAGCTGCCAGGACCTGGGATAGAAAAGGATAAATTTCAATTACGAGTACATTTTTACGACCGGTTTAGCCTAGTGGGTAGTGCACCTGCCTGTGAAGTTGACGGTCCTGGGTTCGAATCCCGGTCAGGGCAAATATTTGTGTGATGAGCATGAATATTTGTTTCTGAGTCTTGGATGTTTTCTATGTATTTAAGTATTTATATCTATTAAATATATCGTCGTCTAGTACCCATAACACAAGCCTTCTTGAGCTTACTGTGGGGCTAGTTCGATTTGTGTAAGATTGTCCTCTAATATTTATTTATTTATTATTTATTTAAAGTTTTCTGCAGGTTAATTTCTGTATGTTAAAATTCAGTTAAGCTCACGCAGCCAAAGCTTGTAGCAAGCCAAAACTTTTACTAACTTTACAGTTTAATTATCTGCTGACGATTTGAAGCAAAATAATCAGTTTAAATTTATTTATTTATTTTAATCTTTATTGCACGAAAAGAATATAAGTACAAAAAATGGACTTAATGCCATGAGGCATTCTCTACCAGTCGATTATAGGGCCAAACAGAAACTAGCAAATGTGGGTGCAGTGAGAAAATAATTCATAAAATTCAAATGATTTCAAAATAATAAACATACATATAATCGTACCTAACATTCATTTACCACGGAATAATATATACAAATACATACGTAAATATATAGATATTACAAACAATTATATATTATATGTACGTATATTTTTATACTATATTTATGTATGTTTATTATCCTTAATTAAATGTTATTGTTGTAATTATTAGTAGGTTTCATATGTATTAACTCTGCACCGCCTGCTTTGAATCGTTATGATTAGATTTCATTTCCGCTACCCGCTCTTTAGCGATAAGACCGCCTGTTGTTTGCCTCTACTCATACATATATATACTACTGCATATATACTGGGGATACTAACTGATTACTTTTCGCTATACTCTTTCTAGCAGGTGCTGGTTAAATTAAATGTCGACTATTTTTATAGTCACAGCATAAGTAGCAAGTTCAATTATATGTGAAATGAAATGAAATAAAATCATTTATTATTCAATTTAGGCATGTTACATGCACTTATGAATGTCAAAAAACTACCACAGGTTCATAAAATAAACCGCTGCCTCGAGAAGAACCGGCGTAAGAAACTCGGCGAGGTGTATTTTTTTGAAAACAATATACAATATATATAAAATAACAGTAAAAATAGTAAAAAATTCAAATGCTACAGTATAAACATACATACATATTTTTTAATATTAAGGACAAAATATTTCTGTGTTAGATTACTTGTGCGGGACGCTATCACTGCCAAACATCCCTATCCATGATGTAATCGTTTATCTTATAATATGCTTTTGAAATAAGTGTCTGTTTCACGACAGATTTAAATTTAGAGTCCGTTAGTTCAGTAATGTGTCTTGGAATTTTATTGTAGAATTTTATACAATTCACCAAGAACGACTTTTTCGCCTTCACTAGTCTATAAAAAGTTATTTTGAGTTTTGTTATTGTATTTATATTAAGATTACACCCAACGTTGCCGATGTGATTCTCTGTCTCAATATTAAAGTATTAAGTACTTATTTTAATCAAGACTATGTCCATGTAGAAACTTTAAAAACATTTGAAATTTATAGCACTTTTTCTCTTAGGGTCGGTTGCACCGACATACGATCACAGGCCGGTCATCGTCAAATATGGCGCCGGCAGCTGTCATCCCATAGAAACTTGTCTAACTTTCCATACAATCAGATTTTAACGAACACCGCTTACGATTACAGACGGTTTGGTGCAACCCAGCCATAGTAAAGATCACAATCATGTAACTAAATAAATTTAGTTTTGTTAACAAAACACGTTACTTAAAATGTACCATCAAACTACCCGAAAACAGAGAACGTAAATTCCAACCCCGACAGCTACAAAGATATATCGTTTTAAAGAACACGCTGTATAACTCTTAACATACAGGACGACGGAATCGATCAGTAAGTACAACACCCTGTACTAAAGTGTGAATGGCTAGGGAGGAGACACATCGGTCGATAAGATTCCATAAAATGCATGAAAGCTAGGAAAAAAATTTGATTGTTAACTGTTATTTTGCCAAAATAGCTAAAAAACGTCTGTTTTAAAAATTATCTTTATCATATAATATAGCACGTAATAGTTATGAAGAATAAATTCAATTTGGTAAAACGATTCTTTCATCCATCAGTAAGCCATCGGAGATATTTTTTTCGTCCAAATTCAAATTGCCTAACAATTAAAGTCAAAGTTATTCATTCTTCCATTTAGGCATATTCAGTGTTGCTTGTTATGTGTGTGTTCTGACGTATGCATGCCCGGAGTGCCCGGGCGCCAGCAGTGTAGCTTAACCTCGCATCGGTTAAGCTCCTCGAAAAGCTTTTGGCGGGAAAAGTTGTAACTTTAATCCCGTAATATAATTTTCATAAAGTCTAATAGTTGTTTTCACTTCCGCTATACAATAATTTGCTAGATGGTTACATTTTTGGAAATGAAACTCTATTTAAAAAGAAAGGTCACTTGTATCTAACCGGGGCAAACAGGCTTTCATATAAAAAGGTGATAAAAGTAAATTTAAAAATTAAAAAAACCCCCCGACACATAAAATAAACTCTAAAAATTAAGAAATAATATTTTAAACCTATTATAATTATTATCGTCACATATGTAGGTAAGTTCAAATATTTTTATGTTCCAAACGTCGTCGCGTCGGGGGACCGCTAAGTGAGAAAAACAGGTGTAGACGTAGATTGTTCTTACAGACAGATACACAGATACACAGACAGACAGGTTAAACTTATAACATCCCTCTCTTTTTGCGCCGGGAGTTAACAAAAGAACCCACATGGTACGACTCTGTACGTCAGTCTGTTGCAACTATGTATGACATTTGAGATACCGCCCATCAGCCCGGGTAATTCTGTCGCCGAATTCTAGCTGTATGTGGCTATTTATTTCTTAAAATAGAACGTTTTGATAAGTAATTACGAAAATTATAAAAAATGAAACTTTTCAAGAAACGAAACTTAATTTACGGCCCAAGGGCCCTGTCAACACTGGGCATATTACATGCACTTATGAATGTCAAAAAACTACCACTGGTTCGTAAAATAAACCTCTCCTTCGAGAAGAACCGGCGTAAGAAACTCGGCAAGGTGTAATTTTTTCAAAACAATATACATTGTAAGTTCATCTTCTTGGTTCATGGTCTTGGAATTCTATTGTAGAATTTTATACAATTTCCAAGAACGACTTTATCGTCTTTACTAGATCGGAGAAAGTTATTTTGAATTTCCCAGTGTTTCTAGTAGTTATAAACTTATCAGTATTCGTTAGCAAAGTGTGTAAATTCTTCCTAACATACATAATTATTTCAAATATATACAGTAACGGTAGAGTTAGGATATCTATTTCCTTAAAGATTTCTCATCAAGGGCTCACGCAACTCCAAGTTGTAAATTGCTCTTATAGCCATTTTTGCAATATAAAAACAGTTACTATCTGCAGATAATGATCGATTGCCATTAGCTAACTAAAAACAATGCTAAAAACAAACTATAAACAGTGCTCAACATTGACATCTAATGATTTATGTAAGACTGTCTCATTTAATTTATTCATTATTTATTATGAACTTTCCGAAGTCACCTTAGTCACCATTACGAATCAACTGATTTTAAATAGTTACAGTTGAGGAATTTGAATGTTTGTCACTTTTGGACTCTAATACGATAGTAATAGAGTCCAAAGGTGATAAACATAAGAATTCCCTGACTGTACAATACAAAGTAAACTTGAGAAGTACAAGCATTGCCCATCAATCTTTCCATTTTATGTCCTATGTAACTGTCAGTCCACCTTTTGTGTGACCTGTGGCTTTGACCTTGACCTACAATTATGTACATAATTTATGACGAACTCATGTCATAAACATGGCAATTTATAATTCTGTTTTTGAATTATCACCCGCAACATTGTAGAGGGCATTCCCTTTAGCCGCAATATTCCTTATTACATTGTTATTACTACGAAATTAACGTTTAGTGTACCGTAGTAGAATTTGATAATAAACGTACAAAATTAGAATAGCGTTGGCATCGAAGTGTGTCGAACTATATTCTGTACCTAGGTGAAGAACAGTGCCTTTACCACGAGTTTGCATGACCGTACTCGCTAGCGACTGAGTAAAAATTTGTATGGGCAAAGGTACAGCGCCTCTGGCGGTTACGCAATAGAACTAAGAATCGACATACTAAATCGTTTACGCAGTCGCTAGCGAGTACGGTCATACAAACTCATGGTATAGGCACTGATGATGTAACAATACAATACAATACAAATATTATTTATTGTTCATTAGAAAATACATTGAAAACCAGATTAAGAATTAAACATGTTGATGGTAGACAACAGGCGGTTTTATCGCTAAAAAGCGATCTCTTCCAGACAACCTTGTACCTAGGTGCAGTATACGTATTTTTAAAAGACTAAATACGTTTTGTTTATAACTGCTACTGATGCCTATAATAACTATTTTGTTCCTTTTTTCTGTCGATTGTACAATTTGTACACACTCTTATGTCCTAGTTGATAGAGTCTCCGTTAATTCAACTTGGGCAAAATCGCTATCGTATGTCCGGCTGATCTCCACGCATATCTTAATCGATTCTCTGAAAATGTGACTAGGTTCGATAATTATATAGAACTAGCTTTTGCCCGCGACTTCGTCTACGTATAACTCGTTCATTGCGATAGAATTTAATTGTTTTTTTTTATCAGGCGCTTACGTAGTCGTCTTACTTCCACCGCTTAAGGGGTGATTTTCGGGATAAAAAGTATCCTATGCTTTCCCCGGGATTCAAACTATTTTCAGACCAAATTTCATCTAAATCGGTTCAGTGGTTGAGTGAAGAGGTAGACAGATAAATACATTTTCGCATTTAAAATATTAGTATAGATTATCTCGCGAAATCTACATCTCGAGTTTATTATATTTGTAACAGTGTGTTTTTTCGTGCAGTGAATAAATAAATGCTTTATTTCTTTCTATCTCACAGAAAAATTAGTTATTAATTCTTAATAATTATTGCTATAATTATAGTGTCAATTCTATTTCGAGTATTTACTAACATATTTTCTTAAGAATTATTGCTACTAATATATTTTAGTTTTTTATATAGAATCACGTTTCTGAATTAAATTATTATTAATATTTATTAGATGCAGAAGTAAGTAATTTATTTTTTGAAATGTTAGTTTAAAAATGAACAAATCTATCGACAAACGCAACTATCCCATCACTAGGTACTTTATCTGAAAGCGTTCGGATTGTAGCATTTCGGCCGGGTCAACGGCCGACACACTGCCACATATCCGCGAAACCTTAAACCAAAACCGACCATATCACAAACGATTACGGTCCAATAAACCTAACCTACGTGACACCGCCAATGTCAGAAGCTGTTGAATGAATATCGACCTTATCAAGAGGGTTTAAGAGACAGGTGACGGTATTTGTAAAGTGGTGGAAGCACTTATGTCAGAGATGAGTGATTGTAATTGTCACGAATTGCGTTATCTAGTTAGTAGGATGAATGGGACGAACAATTTGGAGCGATGCTTTTCAATTCTAGTTCGTTCAATGTTGATATTGTAACAAGTGTATCATTTTAATCATTTTTGGGGTTTCGTACCCATCAAACGGAACCCAATTGGGCTGGGATTTGCACCGCGCGTACTCGTCCCGATACCGCAGCACACCGGGTCCGACTCAAGTCGGGCCTAGCCGAGTTTCTTGCTGGACTCTTCTCAGTTAGGCTAGAATTAGTGAACTAGCGACAAAACTCCCAGTAGCTCGATTCCACACACCTCAGATTCAGTTGTAACCGCTCAACCAATGTCACTGGAGCGCAAACTCTTACCCCCTTATTCATAAAACTTAACAAACCTCTGCTAACTAAAATGTCTGTTGTTACTGTCTCACAAGTACATTTGTTAAAATGACAGATAAGGACAAACGAACTTTAGCGGCTAGTTAACTAATATAGGTTTAATAGACGTTTATGAATATGGGGGTTAGAGTTTTCTAGTGTTCCAAACCGCCCGCGTGGTCGTGTCGGAGGTTTTCCTCTGGATTTTCCCCAGGCTACTCTCCAACCGCGCACTCCTATCGCTTTATTGGGCCCGGCCTATAAAGCCACAGTTGCTGTCACTCACCGTGTCTGTCCGATCGTCCGTCGTCTGTCATACAGGTATTGCCTTTTTTTTTCTTTTTTTTTACGTTGGGAAAATACATTTACGTATCCCACCCAGTGAAAGACCGGGGTGGGTATGACGGACTATCCGGATGGACCGTACTACCGTCTAAAAACCCAACGAGTACCGGCGACGATACAGGTTTTGCCTGTTCTTCATTTCAAAAAATGTTTTTCTTTTTAGTTCACTTTTATTTTAATAACTAATTTACAGACGGTAATAATAGTTAAATTAAACTTAAATAATATTCCAACTAACTTAAATCTAAAACAGGCCCTCGGGGCATTGTACCGAGGATGCTGGCGGCATTTCCTCGCTGTATCGCAATGCTGGTACGTTGTGCGAGGAAGTCGCCAGCTCATCCCCCACCAGTTACGTCAACCAAACGCTTCGCGATCTTAAATAATATTACAACCAACTTAAATATAAACAGGCCCTTGCGGCATTGTACCGAGGATGCTGGCGGCATTTCCTCGCTGTATCGCAATGATGATACGTTGCGCGAGGAAGTCGCCAGCTCTTCGGTCACCAGTTACGTCAACCAAACGCTTCGCGATTTTAGATAATATTACAACCAACTTAAATATAAACAGGCCCTTGGGGCATTGTACCGAGGATGCTGGCGGCATTTCCTCGCTGTATCGCAATGCTGATACGTCGTGCGAGGAAGTCGCCAGCTCTTCGGTCATCAGTTACGTCAACCAAACGCTTCGCGATCTTAATAATATTACAGCCAACTTAAATATAAACAGGCCCTTGCGGCATTGTACCGAGGATGCTGGCGGCATTTCCTCGCTGTATCGCAGTGCTGATACGTTGTGCGAGGAAGTCGCCAGCTCTTCGGCGACCAGTTACGTCAACCAAACGCTTCGCGATCAGTAAATAACCTGTGCGCGCTCGGACCCCATGGACCAAGAGTCAGGGCTCGAACCTGGTTTTTACTATTTTTGAAATATCTTCTAAAGCACTTTCCATATCTAATGTATCATATTTATTATATTCATTATTTACTCATTTTTATCCTATTCTAAATCTATCTGGCGTAATTTTCGCATAATACCACGACACTGCACATCTCTGCTATATTCTGCTTCTCTTAGGTTAATTAGTTGTATATTATTGTGTAAATGGATCCACTGAAAATCAGCGTCGTGGCTTTATGCTCCGACACAATGCTGAGTGGGCTCCTTTTTGGAACCATCCTCAAATTTGTATTTCCTAGATTTAAGCTAACTGTACTTTATGTTGTGGTTTCAAATAAATAATTCATTCATTCATTCATCTCCATGTTTATTCTTTATTCAAAACTTGTTTTTATTAGCCTTCATCTATAAAATAAATGATTTAAAATACGAAAAAATATCGTAAAACGCAATTAACCGAATTTTTTTAACCGGTATGAAAAACAAATTATACTTGTTTATTTGTATTGTTTGTTGCACATGTAAACTCTCACGGGCGTAATAATTAAGGCATGATAATAATTGTATTCTCAGTAAGTGAAATGTATTCTTTGAGAATAAATATCTCTCCTGTCTGTCTGGTCTGTTCATGTTTGCAAGGACTAGTAACTTCGTACTAGTGTTCAGTGGAATTGACATGATGAGAGACTTCGCTCTGTTCTCATTTGATTTTATTTTTAGACTGACGCTCAGAGACCTTATACATCTCTGAGGATATTTATTTATTAGATTTTATTAGTTTTATGTCGACGCTTATAGATATAGCTCAAAATATTTTATTATGATTAGTATAACTACTTTATTACCTTTTATCTTGACGCTTAGAGACCTTATACAGCTCTAACCAATTATAAATTAGTTTCTTAGTCTTATTTTTGACATGTAACACTACATTTAATTAATGATACTTTGATTATTGTATTATTTTTATTTGATGTACTTAGATTTTGACTTGTAAAAGTACCCTTGAGGCCTATTTGCAGAATAAATGTTTTGATTTTGATTTTGATTTTGAATAATCCCCGTATTCATAAAACTTAACAAACCTCTGCTAACTAAAAAGTTCTTTGTGCCATTTTCACAAACGTCAATGTCAAAGTGACAGATAAGGACAAACGAACTTTAGCGGCCAGTTAACTAATATGGGTTTGACAGACGTTTGTGCACTGAGAGTGCAGTACAACAACACATTTAGAATGCTGATGGGCTTGTCCAGCAGATGTAGCGCGTCCGGCATGTTTTTCGAAGCGCGGTTAGACGGCTTCCCAGCAATCATGCGAAAGAAAATTGCATCCCTGCTGGCACGAGTTAGGCACAGCCCCAACAGCATTCTAAATGTGTTTGCCAATAGGTATGACAGCCCAATGCTGAAGCATTGGGTTGGACTGGTTAAAGGGGTAGCGCTCAATACCTATTGATTGTTTGCATTTAATTTGTATTTATTTTTTACTAACTTAGTTTTTAACATAATTTTTAAGTCTTGTTTGATGTTACTAACATCTATGGAGTCCAGTGCTTCGAAATAAAGAATTTATTATTATTATTATTATGAATAAGGGGGTAAATCTTTAACCGTAAGACGAACCCGGTTTCCGAGCCTTGCCAAGAGGTTACTTTTATTAATTGCGAAAATGACAGTAGATGACCAAAGGCCACTTCGAAGAGTTCTATCATTTCCCTGCCGACTTCGTGCAATTTTTGTATCAGTTGCAAGCAACGAACCATTGTTATTTTCCTCACAATATTTAGAAAACATAATAACCGTAATAGGCACGAGAATGTTTAATACATGTCCTATTCATAATGATCATAACAGAAATTATATAAAGAACAATGGAATATTATGAGAATAATGACGTATGTAGTTATGCGAATTGGAACTGTCTAGATGTTACCGTTCACTATGTGACGTATTGTTTTATATTTTACTATTTATATAATTATTATAAAATCTAACCTAAGTTCTAGAGTAAATAACGAGAATAATAAAGCACACGTAAGATAAGCGACCTATGCACCTTATATAAAATTGTAAATTCTGTTCTAGACACGACTTTATTTAACCATATTTCTTTTAAAGTACAAAGCAGATCCAACCGTAGGCAACATTTATTCAGCGTACCCCTTGCTACAAATAACGTATCTCACTATAGCCCAATACCGCGAATGTGCTCCCTTTACAATGACATTAATAAAGATCTAGACATTTTTCAACACAGCATCATTACATTTAAGCATAAAGCTATATCCCGACTCAAACGGCCTTAATTTTTATATTTTTTTTTACCGGTAAAATCAAGAGTACATTTAAATGTCGTGCACGGTTGTCATCGATGTACAAATTTAACAAGATAACGATGTAATTTATTTTGTTGTAAACTTTTTGATTTGTATGTTGTTACTGTAAATAACCTAGTAAATAAATAAATAAATGAAAAATAATCAAAAATAATGTGACTAACTCTTGGACAGTAATTTGTCCATGGAATCGCTTCGCTCGCTCGTTCAGTAAGAAAACATTGACTAACCTGTGTCCTGTAATAGTTAGTCCGTCCATCACTGGACCTGATCATGATCCTACTTTCCGGACAGTTGGTCATCTTCTCTTCCGCGGCCAAGAACTTCTTGTCACACATTGGGTTTTATAGTTTATGGTGCTGGGTTAAGGTACAATTTCGTTTGTGCTTGGTGTCACGGGGTGGACATCGTGTGGGATATCTGTAACAATGGAGACGATCATTAGTTTTAAATTTTGTTTTTTTGACTTGGCGGTGGCACTGCACGGAAAATTCGTCTATTTCATTTTATTTATTTATTTATTTTATTAAGAAATAATAATACAACACAAACAAGTACATAGACCCACAAAACCGTTTGCACAGTTTGACTGTGGGATCGATCAGTCTCATCTCTCTTCTAACAGTAAATTATTTTATGAGTTTAACAAGGCAGCTTTATATATCGACGCTGGAAAGGCAAAATGGGATAACCGACATTTTTGGCGATATTGGGTTATACACACCGTTGAAATCGGCAGAATCTGCCGATTTCAACCGTGTGTATAACTCAATATCGCCAAAAATGTCGGTTATCCCATTTTGCCTTTCCAGCGTCGATATTATGATTCTACATCTAGGTACAATAGTTTATTTTACAAGTTTAATAAGGTAACTATGTAGCTTTTTACTAAGTAACTAGCGACCCGCCCCGGCTTCGCACGGGTGCAATGCTGATGCATGTATTATACATATAAACCTTCCCCTTGAGTCACTCTATTTATTAAAAAAAACCGCACCAAAATCCGTTGCGTAGTTTTAAAGATTTAAGCATACATAGGGATATAGGGACAGAGAAAGCGACTTTGTTTTATACTATGTAGTGATAGCTTTTAGTGGTAAACAATGAGAAAAACATCAAATTAATACCAAAATACCTCAATTATTTTATTTCGCGCTGTTTGCGAATTTTCGACACTATTTTCACGGTAACATGGTATAACCGAGTAAGCCACAAAAATCTATTTTCTCTGCACAACTGAGTGCTGAGAAGCCACAGATGTCACTGGATGGTGACGTCCACTGATTATCCATCAAAACAATCAATTGTGCTCGCGACACCACGATGGTAAAACCACATAAATATGAAATACGAATTTTCGCTTTTTTTTTAATTAAGATTTAGTTAAGTTTATAAGCTCAAGCCAAATTTAAAATTTGGAGAGTGTTAAAGTCTCCAAACTTTACAATTCCTGACGTAACCGTGACTAGAAGCTAAATATATTGACATAAATCAATGTAGGTATCATTTTTTGTAATTATCATGTATATCCGAGATGTAATTTTCATACTGTATGTCATGTGGATTCGAACCCCGGCTTGTACTCTTACAGATTTTTCAAAAACTTTTTTTTATAATATTAGCGACCTGCCCCGGCTTCGCACGGGTGCACTATTTAATGGATGTTATTATACATATAAACCTTCCTCTTCAATCACTCTATCTATTAAAAAAACCGCATCAAAATCCGTTTCGTAGTTTTAAGGATTAAGCATACATAGGGATACAGGGACAGAGAAAGCGACTTTGTTTTATACTATGTAGTGATTTAATAGTGACTTTTCGGTGAAGGAAAACATCATGAGGAACCCGGTCCAATACCATTAAGGTCTAGTTTTCCCTCTGGGTTAAAAAGCCAGACGCCAGCCTCTTTGAAACTAGTTCATATGCCAAAATTTGGTATCAGTTAACACAGCTGACCACGGACTCCGGGAAAACGCTAGGACGTTGATTAGCAGTGTTTGATTTAGTTTAGGGGGAGCTTGACGCCAATGAGGTGACAATTTATTAAATATTTGACTGGATCAGCTACTAATATACAGTGATTGAGTTAAAGGCGTGTCGGCAAACATAGTGTAGGACGCCCTGTAACTAGGTGGGGCGATGATATTTGTAAGGCAGTGGGCAGGGATTGGAGGAGAAGAGCTGAAGACCGAGCTCAGTGGTGTGGGAGAGGCCTATGTCCAGCAGTGGACTGACACAGGCTGATGATGATGAGTTAAAGTTCCAATTTTTTTTATGAATGGCTGAACAGCGATTGGCCTTAGTCTCGCCTGATAGAAAGCGATAACAAGACTTAAGATGTAGCTCGCTGGTTCAGTAATAGCCTATTCACTGTTGCCTTGAAGAGGCTTGGTTTATAATTAGCCGGAAATACAGAAGACGGGAGCAAGTTCCATTCTTTCGCTGTTTTTTTTTTTAACCTGACTCCGGGTTTATAGGCCGGGCCCAATAAAGCGATAGGAGTGCGCGGTTGGAGAGTAGCCTGGGAAAATCTAGGGGAAAACCACCAACACGACCACGTTGTGGTTTGGAACACTGGAATCCTCTAAGAGTTTGCGCTCCAGTGATATTGGTTGAGCGGCTTCAGCGAATCTGTGATGTAAGTGGAATCGAGCTACTGGGACTTTTATTAAACCTAGCCTAGGTGAGAAGAGTCCAGCAAGAAACTCAGCTAGTCCCGACCTGGGTTGGGCTGATTCTACCCGGTGTGCGGCGGTACCGGAACGAATAGGGACTATATGTGCCACTGTTTTCGTGATCGCGCGCTGGTCCTTCGCTGTTCGCATTAGAGAGGAAGCAAACCGATTCGTGCTAATAAACGGAAGATTGACAACTCAATTCAATTCAATTTATTTCCCATGTAGGTATACATTGATACACTTATGTCCGCCAATTGTTGCACATTTTCAACTTAAAACTATTGATAATAGCTAATTAGTCAACTTAAAAATTACAATTATTCCATACATCTTTTTCTGTTAGATATTCCGACACGTTATAATAAGATTTTTCAGTTAATTTCAGTTTCACAAGTTTTTTAAATGTATGATCTGGTAAGTCAATTATATTCTTAGGGATTTTGTTATAGAAATGTACTGCCTGTCCAATAAATGATTTCCGAGCTTTGGCAATTCGCAAGCGACTGTGGGATATCACTTAATCTAACGTAAGTCAGCGTATCACGATTCCTCGCCCTATTCGGCCATAAAACTAATGCACCAAGCGGAGTTGCAAACACGTTGAAGTTACGACGGGATGCACTAGCAATTTGTGCCATTGACATGGGAGCAAGATTGTCCAAGTTCGTACCGTGGTTGATTATATAATGTCACGCCACGCCACTTGGGCCCTGGGAACTCATCATCAAAACTTAAGAGCTTCGCTCTTGTCGGTGGAGTAACCGCCACTCTTCTCTATTCATTGCCAGTTTCTTGGAATTAGGTGGAGGTTTTATAAAGATCCGTTAGACCATATGTCGTTTTGTTATGTCAAAAATGTACTGAGTCACTAAAATTTGATCTAATATTTGGTCTAGCGGATCTTTATAAAACCCAGCCTAAAATAGCTTCATCGGCTATTTCATATTATTTACAAGTTCAAAGCTCAAAACATTGTACCTAGTACACTCGCAAGCCGTCGCTGCCGGCGATAAAAATAAATGATATATTCTTTTGTTATGATCCCTGGCATCCCAGGGACCGGTAGACGATGTGCAGAAGCCACTTCGCAAGTAAATTATGAATTCATCACTAATTTATTTCAAATTTTCTTTCTTACGCTGTTATTCTACGCTGCCGCGGAGACAATTCCCTATTAGAACAAAAGAATTGCGCTTGGTGATATATTGTGATGACGTGAATCTCAGGGAAAATGGGATTTAGTTCATTTCTTGAACATGATCTGTGCCTTTACCGTGAGTTTACATGACCGTACTCGCTAGCGACTGTGTTAAAATTCGTATGGGCAAAAGTACAGCGCCTCTGGCGGTTTCGCAATAGAACTAAGAATCGGCATACTAAATCGTTTACGCAGTCGCTAGCGAGTACGGTCGTGCCAACTCATGGTAAAAGCACAGAATATATCTCATCGAAAAGGGGAAAACGACACGACCGCTCTTAATGAGCTGTGTCATTAAGAGCGGTCGTGTCGTCACCCATTATATATTATATATTAATTAGGTTAAGACTAGTATATATATATTTTTTGGTTGTCCTGAAAATCAGCGTCACGACACATCAGTCGCCACACATGCTGAGCGACAACCTTTTTGGTGTATACCCACTTCTAATTTGTATTCTTCTTCTTTTTTATCTGTATGTACCTACACCAAATAAACGTTTTTTCTTTCTTTCTTTCTTTCTTTCAAAATTATGTGTGTTTTTTTTAGCAGTATAATGTACACGTCCTAAGTCCGAATGCCCTGGAGGTTAAGCAACGTGGGCCAATATCAGTTCTTGGATGGGTGAAAGCTTCGAGTGATTAACAGCGCTCCCGTGCTTTGGAACGTTAAGCCGTTGATCCCGGCTGCTATCTATGATAGCAGTCGTTAAGCCAAGTTAGAGGCCTTCGGGCGGCTTGAGAGCTTCTAACAGTCAAGTTGACAAGCCTAATCCCAATAGTCTGGTTTTCCCTCGTGTTGGAAGGTCAGTTGGCAGCGTTTCCCTAAAGACTAGAGCCTAAGCCAAATCTTATTGGGATTAGGTAGCGGACCCTGGGCATCCTTGAAGGATGCAACTGTACTGGGATAACGCGAGTATATGTACAATAAACTGAGCAACAATTCCGACCATCAGCTGGACATACATCATGACAGTTTAAATCGATTTAAAGCGAAACTGCTCAATAACCATAGCCATTCGTCATTAGAGTTTGGATCCTCTTGTTCCTAGTTTATTTTAAAGCATATTACGTACTATTAACTAATTATCATTACGTAGATGTTTTCTTAAGTTTTTCTAAAGTCGACGCTTCCTGTAATACATACTGTGTTCACCTGTAATTGGTGGCGCAATTAAATGTATACCATGTACTTTTCTGTGTATAGTGCTAATTACTGTTGTTGCCTTCTACTAGTGTTCAGTGGAATTGACATGATGAGAGACTTCACTGTTCTCATTTGATTTTATTTTTTTAGACTGACGCTCAGAGACCTTATACATCTCTGAGGATATTTATTTATTAGATTTTATTATTTTCATGTTGACGTATTATAGATATAGCTCAAAACATTTTATTATGATTAGTGTACCTACTTTATTACCTTTTATCTTGACGCTTAGAGACCTTATACATCTCTAACAAATCTCGATTGTTATTAGTTTCTTAGTCTTATTTTTGACATGTAACACTACATTTAATTAATGATACTTTGATTATTTTATTATTTTTATTTGATGTACCTAGATAGATTTTGACTTGTAAAAGTGCCCTTGAGGCCTATTTGCAAAATAAATGTTTTGATTTTGTGATTTTGATTTTGCCACTGTTGGTGATCATAGATAATAAATAAATAAGAGGATGTTGGAAAATGTGACATACGGTATTTTACAACTTGGTAAATTTACTCGCATGTAATATTTTTTATTTATTGTCACCTACGTATCACATATGACTTAAGAATGCACTTAAATCGGACATGTGAATCCCCTGAACTAGTAATACCTATTATTAGAAAAATAATAGAACATTTATCAACTTCGACAGTACATTAACTCAAATCGTTCAAATCTTGTACAAGCATAACTATACATTGCTTTTTTAGGGTTCCGTAGTAAACACGGAACCCTTATAGTTTCGCCATGTCCGTCCGTCCGTCCCCCGCTTTTCTCAGTAACCGTTAGTACTAGAAAGCTGTAATTTGACATGAGTTTACATATCAATGACGCCGACAAAACGGTAGAATAAAATCATAATAAAAATTTTTAGGGTTCCTCCCCTACATGTAAAGTGGTGGTGCAATTTTTTTTCTTCCAAACCCCATCATGTGGGGTATCGTTGGATAGCTCTTTCAAGTGATGTAGTGAAGTATGAATGTTATGCCTTAGGCCCTCGTCGGCGTCGGTTAAAGTAAAAAAAAATCGTCCGTAACTTTTTTTAAACCCGAAACGAAACCAGATTGAAAGTCACGGCCTTACCGCAGGGCTAAAGTGGCATTTTGTCAACAATTTTTTTTCGAATATTGGAAATAGATACGTCAAGGAAATGCGCCTGTAGGAAGGCCGTCCGCTTTACGCTATTTATACCGGCTACAACCAGGTCAATGTGTGAGGACTGAGGAGCCGTCATAACAAATATATTTAGCCGGAGATTATGACAGTTCGGCCATCGGTTTAGTTGAAGGTTGGAAATATTTAATTTTCATTGAAAACTATTTTTTTTTTAAATAACAAATACAAATACATTTATTACCATAACACAAAAAATATAAAAACAAAAGGTATGCAACGACTTATAGATAGGTACATATTTTTAGCATTTAGGTAATGGGTACCAATCTCAGCATATGCTGGGCATGCAACCCTTTTTGAACCTGACTGTGGCTTTATAGGCCGGGCCCAATAAAGCGATAGGAGTGCGCGGTTGGAGAGTAGCCTGGGGAAAATCCAAACCTCCGGCACGACCACGCGTGTGGTTTGGAACACTGGAATACTCTAAGAGTTTGCGCTCCAGTGAGAGTGGTTGAGCGGTTTCAACCGAATCTGAGGTGTGAGTGGAATCGAACTACTCGTCGTCTTTTGTCGGTTGTTCACTAATCCTAGCCCAGCTGAGTCCAGCAAGAAACTCAGCTAGGCCCGACCTGGGTCGGACATTGAAAACTAACTTTTGCCCTCGACTAAGGATCACTTGCACCAACATACGATCACAGGCCGGTGATCGTCAATTATGGCGCCGGCAGCTGTCATCCCATAGAGACTTGTCAAACTTTCCATACAATCAGATTTTAACGAACACCGGTTACGATTACAGACGGTTTGGCCACTTCTAAACTTTTCTTAGCAAAATAGCTAGGTCTTCTAGCGCTAGGGGGTTAAAAGTCTAAATCTAGATTTTTTAAATTATTTTTCCTGTAATCTACAGAATACACAGCAACTTTTGAGCCCTATTACGTTACGGTACTCCGAAATTCGTGATTTTCAACCCACCCTAATATAGGTATAAGATTCATACTAGATATTATGTAAATTAGTATTAGAAGGGTGGATCAATTATTTTTTGTTGCTCGTTACCATGGTTACGTCTCCTGAGTCACTCTTCAAAACTGTGATTTTATAGGGTTTAAATCTACCAAACATGAGTTTTAGCGATAAGTATAAATCCATTCGGACATGGGTCATCTCTTGAACATGCTTGAAGTCCTTATTATAAACATTTTTCTAAGAAACTCTGTTACTGTTGTCTCCTCGCTGACAGGACAGAATAACAACAAGTAAAATTTGATTGACCCAGAAATAAACGGAAAACCGCCTCCGATGGTACGGGCATATCCAAAGACGGCCAGGACCATATAGAAATGAAATGAAATGAAATGAAATTATTTATTTATATCAATTGTTACAAGTCATATATTTTAAATTTTACTTATTGATAATATATATTAATTATTTAAAGCTATAAAATATAATTATAGCAATTCATTAAACATTCGCATAACATCAACAATTGTAATGATTAAATGTAGAGATAACAAATGTCAATTTAAGGAAATAATTATAACAGTTACAATGTGTGTGGTCGGTTATAAAATTCACTATACTCGTAAAACATTTGTTCGTGGAGCCATTTTTTTAGTTTGCCATCGAATATCGGGGTAGAAGCTGTATCTGTTATGTCTTTTGGCAGACGGTTAAAAACACTAGGCCCGGAGTAGTCTAAATAGCAACGTTCTGTTTTAGCGAGTTTGTGCTTGTTCACGACTAAGCGGTCCGCGTGCTTCGCAGCGGATAACTAGGATTGGACCCTTGACGTTGAAACAGGTGGAGGTTCTTGTGCGTGAACTGTGCTGCTTGGAAAATGTATAAGCATGGCAGGGGCAGGATGTCGAATTTTTTGAAGAACTCTTGCGCTGGGGTGTCGTCCGGAGCGCCGGCCATCGCCCGCAAGGCTCTCTTCTGTATCGAAAACACACGGCGCCATTGCGAGGATCGCCCCCAGCTCCGTCCCGTACGAGAGCGTCCCGTATAGTGAAAGCCCTAGATTTGCCAACGACGAAATATGGACGTGGAAGACCACCCGCCACTTGGCTTACGACGGTCGAGAAAGACCTGGAATTAGGATTGAACGCCAGTACAGCTCAAGAGCGAGCACAGTGGAAGAGAACGATAAGGAGGGCCGACCCCAATCGGAAATCAGAAATTATTTATTTTCATAGACACAGTAGGTATAGGGAAGTAGGGTAGTGGGGTAGGTGTAGGCAAGTTTGGCTTTGCAAGTCACTCTCGCGCACATGCTCGTAATCAATAAGAAAATATCTAACATCCCATAGAATTAATTTGTCAGGATGTCGCCGTCGACGGAAGCGTCTGGGAGGACATCATCATCATCATCATCATCATCATTATCATCATCAGGTATAGGGATATTACAATACATTTCGTTTCACGCATCTAGCCATGCAGGCAAGCGTGCAAATACATAAAATGTCAAAAGTTACAATGCATTAAAATGTCAAAATAATAAAAATAAAAATAATAGAAATAAATATAGGAAGTCAAATTGAAATACTAGTAAAATTAACATAATATCACAGTCAAAGAGGCACAACAAAATCATAAAATAATAACAATTATATATAACTAAATATTACTAATTCTAATGCTGGTGTTCGAGATAGGCCTTTACGCTGTAAAAACAATGCTCTAAAAGCCAGTTTGTTAGACTGCGTTTGAAGGCGTTTCCCTCCAGCAGCTTTAGTTCCTCCGGGAGATGATTATTAAATGACAATACACATGTTGAAGACGTTCCTCTTGTATATCATCTTGTGACTTTAGATGTCCAAGTAGATGACCCCAAGAGAAATAAATGGATTTTTATTTATTTTTTAATGCGTCTAGAGCCCGAGTTCAATGAATTCGACTATTTCTTGTGACACTTGGCATTGTGTTGACAATACGCGAGGTCAATGCCATTCAGATATTTTTGAAACGTATAAATATTTTGTGCTATTTTTAAAAATTACTAGAAGTACAAGGCCCTCTGCAAACACGTAATAGGCTGATATAGTACAATCAACAGCTAAACGAAGTGCTCAAATTTATCTGAACAAAAATATTTCTCGTGGATTTATTTACCCGTGCTGCTTAAGTCACGTAGCATTAAATTCTGACAAGTCCACAACATGACAAAGCGTATAATATAATAATATACTATCACGCCTGTCTCTTAAGATTCAGATTCATTTATTTCATAGATGTAAATTACAATATAAATTTGCTTTCATGTCAAAAGTATACGAATTGACATCATGATCGTCAATTAAGATTAAGATTAAATAATAATAATAATAATGAAATAATTCATTGAACATAATCTCCCAACAAAGATCGTCAACACAAAATTGTAGCATAATTATAAATGGAATGGAAGAGGCCTTATAAGTTTTAAAATGAAAAAAAATTTTGATTCAAGAATCAGTTGGCGTGATATTTAAGATTTGAAGTGATAATTTTTGCTATGGTCAAGTGTCCCCCCCCCTGCCAGCTAAACGGTGGCTACTAGGCATGTGAAAAAAATCTTGGTAATAGTATATACGATGAATTTAAAAGGAAAACTATCACAGCTAAGTAGACATTACCGTAAATGGCAAAAATATGTATACAACACAACATCTCAAAAAAGTACATCATCAGTACTAAGATCGGTAAAAACCCTTCTATGGGTCCGTAATTCCGCATATGATCGGTGACGTGATAGACGGAACCTACGGAACCTTACACTGTGCGTGGCCCGACATGCACTTGGCCGGTTTTCTTAAATAACCCAAACTTTTACTTTCAAAATCAAAACCAATCAAAATCATAAACGGTTTTATAATCGGAACTACTATTGGCAATACCCTTAATCATAATAAAAATTCATCTCTACCACATTACGGAAGCGATATCGATGATTTACAGGCATGTACACCACAATGTATATTGTACGTGTGTTTGTTCAGTTTACGAGCCATTCAGACGCTGCAACATTAATTAAATTGGCTTTACGGCTGCGATGCATTGGGCAAGAGCAGTGCCACTAAGGGACGGGAGGTTCCATTTTCTAACACTATTAGCTTTACGTTAACAATGAACAAAACTGTTGTTTTCAAAACACAAAACTTCAAGCTAAGTATTTCATCATTCGCTTGCAATTTTCTCAATTATTTGAGGTCGGCGCAGCATTTTCTTACATACATCTGTAGTGAGGTCGCACACCTTCATAACACAGCTGTCCACAGCTGATACAAATCTGATGGGAACTTAATAATATTTTCCTTTACTTCTGCTAGTTCCTAGAACTAAAATAATATGAAATAAATCACGATCATTACATCAGCCGTGTATTTTTACAGACAAAACAATGTTTCCTTGACTCTTGGGTTGTCATTATCTATGCCCTGCACTTCATGGCGACCCTGCCAGTTGGGCTGCTCAAGGCAGCCTCAGCATAATCACCAACCGCGGACCATCTATATAAGATCGTACAGTTCACATATCTTCACTCGTCATATCTTCATTAACATCTTTCTTATTCAATAATATATCGTCTCCACACAATCCATCCGCCTTTTGGCCTAACTCGTTTCTTGCCATCCACATTCATATTACGTTACAATTTTAAATAAGATGAGAACAATAACGTAGTTTGACCACAGTTTGACGTCATAATCATATTGTCCAACACACGGATGGCTTACAATTAAGAAAACGAACAATACGCTGGAATCCTCTACCTTGATCTACAAACGGGAAGTCCACGGTTCGGTTCCGTGCTCTGCTGACGCGAGATAATCATTCTTCAGATTTCGCTTTTAAAGTTTAAGATTTAATAAAGATATTTATTCGCTTTTAATTATATCTGGTTATGGGCCCAGCCCCATATACCGCTTTTTGGCTATAAAAGTAGAATACGCGGAGATAGTTTAAAGCGAATAAGCGGCATTAGCGCTCGGATTTTGTTTTTTCGTCGAAAAGAAATGACAAACTTGCTCTGGTGGTTGAGGCAGGAAGGCAAAATGGAACGGAATAACAGCAGTGTAATGAAGATTTCAAGCTCACATGGTCATTTACATTAGAATTACGATTTGAAACGGAATATTTACCATGTATATTTGTATTTGTGAGTTCCCGACATTTCGGCACTGTTGCAAGCGCCATTATCAAGGATTAACTGACGTGCTGCGAGTTTTAGTTGTGGTCTACCCACACACCATAGTGATCTAGCCTCTTCCTGGTTCGCGTTTTTCGCAGTGTCACCGTCACGTCATCGGGAACTCACAAATACAAATATACATGGTAAATATCCCGTTTCAAATCGTAATTCTAGTGTAATGAAGGTGGCAAAAAGTGAAATATTTGGAAATTTCAAACCACGGTCCTATTGCGAGGACATGGCTGGTTGGACATCGTTGAAGGGAAACTTAAAAACCTGAAGTGCCAGCTGAAAAAGCTACCTGGGAGGCAAAGGCCCAAACTTTATGGTCACGAGAATATCTGAGGAGATAATTAAAAAATAATAATAAATAATTATTTGTGGACAATCTTACACAAATCAACCTAGTCCCAAACTAAGCAAAGCTTGTACTATGGGTACTAAGTGACGATATACATACTTATATAGATAAATAGATACTTAAATACATAGAAAACATCCATGACTCAGAAACAAATATTTGTGTCCATCACACAAATAAATGCCCTGACTGGGATTCGAACCCGGGACCTCCAGCTTCGAAGGCAGGGTTACTACCAACTAGGCTAAACAGATCATGCTACATATTGTCTCATGCGAAACGTCAGCTCAGATGTGGACTAAATTTCTAAGTGAGTACGAGCAGAATTCAGAGACCAGTATCCACAACCTTCAGCAACGTTTCTCCCAGTATAAATATGAAAAAGGTGTCCCAATGTCAGTGTTCTTGTCGAGAATCCAAGAAATGCATAATGCATGAATCAATTGAAGCAAATGGGTGAAGAGATCTCGGACAAGTTTATGATTACCAAGGTGTTAATGTCTTTGCCAGAAGAGTATAAGCATTTCATCTCGGCTTGGTAGTCTGCACCAGACGACAAACAGATATTCGATAATTTAGTGGCCAGGTTGTTTGTTATAGAAGAGAGGCTGAATGAAAAGAGTGGAGGTACTCCATCCTCCATTTAATTAAGTAGGTATGATATGTCTTATTTATCGCTTCAATAAATGTAACTTATAAATTAGTGGCTCTGTGAGCAGTAAAGCTGCGTCATTTTCATTTGAAAAGGATCCAAAAATTGAACCTACAAAAAAATCCTGTCTTCGATTACCGAAGCTGTGATAATCACGAAACTTTATACTAACGGTATGTAGATAGATTTTACTGTCAATTCTGAAGTATAACTGTATGAGTTGACAGTTAAAAGACATTAAAATCTACCTAACGGTAGTACAAAAGTTACGTGATTACCCTCAAAAAATTCACTAGAACGTGTTGACAAATGCCAACAGCCGAGCCGGTCATACCGGACCCCAAACCGCACGCGTGGTCGTGTAAGAGGTTTTCCCCTGGATTTTCCCCAGGCTACTCTCAGGCCACAATCAGGTTCAAAAAAAGAGACGCTTCGCTCACACTTCACGCTCGCTTGATAAATAATAATCCCCTCTCCCATACATATTGTTGCAAAACGTGTATCGACGTGTTATTATTTTAAGTTCCAGTTTAATCCGTCATTATATCGCCTGCGATATGATCTCCCAACGACTTTTTCTTTTAAAGTGTTATTAAGGAGATACATCGGCAAATTGCCCTGGCAGCGCTTGTATCGGCTAGTTACATCTTTATATGCTACCCTTTACATCACACGATCCAACTCAGACACGACGCGTACACTCAGGCATTCCCGCCGGACAACATATACACATATAGTCCCTATTCGTCCCGGTACCGCCGCATGCCGGGTAGAGTCAGTCCAACCCAGGTCGGGCCTAGCCGAGTTTCTTGCTGGACTCTTCTCAGCTAGGCTAGGTTTAGTGAATGAGCAACAAAACTCCCAGAAGCTCGATTCCACTCGCACCTCAGATTTGGTTGAAGCCGCTCAACTAATCTCACTGGAGCGCAAACTCTTAGAGTATTCCAGTGTTCCAAACCACACGCGTGGTCGTGTCGGAGGTTTTCCCCAGGCTACTCTCCAACCGTGCACTCCTATCGCTTTATTGGACCCGGCCTATAAATCTACAGTCAAGTTAAAAAAACGACGTAAAATATCATTTTCCTACAGTTTTCCCGGTTGTGTCCTAAGCAGCCCTTTGTTCGCTTTAGCACCTAATTATTATATTTGGCGTAGGCACTAGTTTGAAGAAAGGTACTGCCGTCTGACCTAACCCAGAGGAAAACCTGGACGTTGTTGGGATTAGACGTTTCCTCACGACGTTCTCCTTCACCGGAAAAGTACTGTTAAATACCATATGATATAACAATATTTCATTTCACGATTTTTTTTATATATTTTTTTTTTGACGACTGGTTTAGCCTAGTGGGTAGTGCTGCACCTGCCTGTGAAGCTGACGGTCCTGGGTTTCAATCCCGGTCAAAGCAAATATTTGTGTGATGAGCATGAATATTTGTTTCTGAGTCTTGGATGTTTTCTATGTATTTAAGTATTTATATCTATTAAATATATCGTCGTCTAGTACCCATAACACAAGCCTTCTTGAGCTTACTGGGGGGCTAGTTCGATTTGTGTAAAATTGTGCTCTAATATTTATTTTATTTATTTCATTAATGGTAGACCATAGTCTTTGATCTTCTAGACATTCTGTCGCTGTAATAGGTATATACCTGTGCTTCATGGATCAGTTAGAATGATAATTTGTACATTTGTTTTTTTTTTAAGTCGTAGGATCCGAAGTTCGAATCCTCCTTTATCCCAGTACAGTTGCATCCTGATGCCCGGGGTCCGCTATCTAATCCCAAGGTCTGGCGTAGGCACTAGTTTTTATGGAAGTGGCTGCCATCTGACCTTCCAACCCGAGGGGAAACCAGACCTTATTGGGATTAGGCTTGTCAAGTGAGTTGGCAACTTGACTGTTAGAAGTTCTCAAGCCGCCCGAAGGCCTCTAACGTGGCTTAACGACTACTATCATAGACAGTAGCCGGGATCAACGGCTTAACGTGCGTTCCAAAGCACGGGAGCGTTCAGTTAATAAGCACTCTAAGCGGTCACCCATCCAAAAACTGACCTCGCCCGACGTTGCTTAACCTCGCATACCGCACGCGGTATACGGGCGCCGCTGGTCTTATTTATTAGCTTATTTTTCTGGTTATATTTAACATTCCTATAAACAACGCAAATAAATATAAAAAGAAAATACCTTGCAAACACCTAATCTGCGGTTCACAAGTCTGAAAGTAATAATTTGTAAAACCACATATTCTTGTACACGCAAGACCACAAACCAAGAACACAATGGGAAGTTTCCTTCCGGCATCTGTTATATCCGGTTGAAACCTGACAAAGTGAATGTCCATTTTCTAATAGTGATTATTTTACAAGATTTCAAGCTTACATGGTCATTTACATTAGAATAGGTAGGTACGGTGGTAGTGACGGTGACACTGTGCGAAAAAAGCGAACCAGGAAGAGGGTAGATCGCTATGGTGTGTGGGTAGACCACAACTAAAACTCGCAGCACGTCAGTTAATCCTTGATAATGGCGCTTGCAACAGTGCCGAAATATCGGGAACTCAAAAATACAAATATACATGGTAAATATCCCGTTTCAAATCGTAATTCTAGTGTTTATTTTTGTCATGTTTTATGTATCCGAGGAACATTTGTAGTGTTTTCCTGCTGCCTAAGGCTCTCTTTACATCTAATCCCAAGATTTGGTTTAGTTATTAGTTTAACAAAAGCGACTGCTATCGAACCTTCCAACCTTGAGGCAAAACTGGACCTTGTTGATCGAGTGAAACGAAGGTCTCTGCTTCAGCTTCGACAAAAATGCTTTCGTGTACCCGTATTCCAGATTTCCTGTTGTTCTCCTCTACAGGTCGCATTTCTCAACCGTTTCTAGTGAAAATTTGTGAACTGTGCCTTTACCATGAGTCTGCATTACCGTACTCGCTAGCGACTGCGTAAACGATTTACTATGCCGATTCTTAGTTCTATTGCGTAACCGCCAGAGGCGCTGAATTTTGCCCATATAATTTTTACGCAGTTGCTAGCGAGTACGGTCATGTAAACTCATGGTAAAGGCACAGTTTGGTAATTATATAGAATTTTCTTGTCAAGTCAGTCTTTGGAAAATTTCGAAAAAAGAACTCGCGGGATCTATAGCTCACAGAGCTTGTAATTAGACCGGTTTCCTTTCGATGTTTTTCTTCCAAAAAAAGCCGCTGTTAAATATCAAACGATTTTCATACTTAAGAAAGAAAACCGCAGTGGAATTTACTCAAATTATAAAATAATAAATAAATTATCTACTTACATTACATATTCATAAGCACTGCTCATTAAACACAAGTCTAATCAACATCAAGAACTATTTAAACACTTTCAAACACAACAGCATTAAAGTAAATTACTTTAAGTTCCGTAAATAGTTAACACATAGCTGTTCTATTAAAATGCTTTAACACATTTACTTGTCAATCATAAATCACAACACTTCAAATTCACTATGACGTAAAATTAACTAAGTCCAGTAAATCTAATTAGTTAACATAGCTGTTCTACAGTGAGCGTGCTAGAGCGAGGGACCTAAATTTGTCCCTTCTGTTGTCAACACAGTGCATCCTCAAATTTTATAAAGGGTCACCAACGCGTACGTGACTCCTTTGGAGTTGCGGGCGTCTATAGGCTGCTGTGGCCGCTTACCATCAGGTGGACTGTAAGCTTGTTTGCCACCGGCGTTATTAAAAAAACACAAATGCTAATTAACTGGTCAATCAGAAATCACAACACTTCAATTTCAGTATGACGCGTGAATTTAAAGCGACGTGCGCGAGCGCAGATCTGTCTCTCACTGACAATTGATCTGATTGTCCTAGGCTCCTTGGTCGTAGGTCCTCCAAGGGGGGAATGTGACGTAGTCAAATACAAATACAAACATTTATTCTGCAAATAGGCCACAAGGGCACTTTTACATGTCAAAATATTAATTTACAATTTAAGAAAGTCTGACTATAATAAGTAACACATTTTTCATGTCAAAATATTAATTTACAGTTCAAGAAGGAATAATAATTTCGAGTTTACAATTGTAACAAAATTAATGTCATACAGTGAAGATAAACTTGCAAAGTTATCTATTACAAATATTACAACATCAGTAAAGTTAGAGATGTATAAGGTCTCAAGATTAAACAAGGAGTATAATGAAATTAATATAATATCCCAGAGATGTACATGGTCTCTGAGCGTCAAAATTAAAATTAATTTAATATTGTTAGAGATGTATATGGTCTCTAAGTCACTGATAATAAAAACGAATCCACAACAGGATGATGTCTCTCGTCAATCCCCTATAAAAAGACACTAGTATTAACGTAGTCACTATGTCCTAGCAAGCATGAACAGACCGGACTCCGCAAACAGCACCCGATCACGAGTATGACGCGTATACTCTATGGTCAGAGCTCCCGAGGATGCGCTGTGTTGAGAGTTAGGGATATATGTACTAGCTGACACAACGGGTCAATAAAGGAGAGCGCTCGTAGCCCAGGGATCGGATACCGGTATTTTCTCCATAGAAAAATACCGGTATTGTTACGGTCACCGGTTCATAATTTCGTTTTTAATGGGGCAATCTAATAAAACGACGTTGTTACCTAAATACATGATTCAGCCCTACGTAAAGAGCAAAAAATGATCCAAAATATTGAGCTAATTCAGGGTTTTTTAAAAATACCGGTATCGTTCCCTGTCGTAGCCCAGCGGCATGCGAGACTAAGCAACATGGGCCGGGGTCAGTGCTTGAATGGGTGACCGCTTTGGGCGGCTTGAGACATCAAAATCATTTATTCTGCAAATAGGCCTCAAGGGCACTTTTACAAGTCAAAATCTCTTTATAATGTAAAATTGGTGTAACAATAACACCTCCTGTCAATGGAAGAGCGGGATCTCCTGACACAAGTATCATTGTTTACTTAAAAGGAGACCCCGACCTCGTACTGTTTAATACCTATGTTAAACATTTTTGATTTTTGATTTTTTTGAAAATCTATCTATATCAACTAAAAATTATACAATAATCAAAGTACCATTAATTAAATGTAGTGTTACATGTCAAAAGAAAACTGAGAACTTCTAACAGTCAAGTTGCCCACTCACTTGACAAGGGGGGTCGAAGTTGCACCACGTCCGTAGGGAGTACCCACCGCTACCCTACACGTGACCCCTGGGTAGTGCTAAAAGTGCAACAAAACTGGTAACCGTGCTGTCTTCTCGAAGATCTCACGGTTCGAAACAATTACCATACAATTAATAAATAAATAAACGGTCAGCAACGCGGTAATGACCATAGGCTACGGTATCTGCTTACCATCAGGCAGGCCGTAATCCCGTTTTTTTTTTAACTCAAAAATATAACTTACAGTAGGCATATGATTTTACCTCGCCAAACTGTATATGCAGTTTGTTGGCGAGTGTTGCGCTCTCTCACTTACAGGTTTGGAACTTACGCCTACTTCTTTCCTATAAACTAAATCATGCAATGCTAATGACAGACTAACAAATCTAACAATAACTACCTAAGATACGTAGTGTGTGCACCAACGACGCTACGCCGTTTGTAACCGTCCTTGTATAAAAAAAATTAGTAAGGCCGGGGTAACCCCGGGTAGGTTCTCGAGCTCAGGAGTTTGCTCCAGAAATTAGTAAGCATATATTAACCTGTTTTCCCAATCAATACTGGATTTTCTGGAACCCCATATAGTCGTCCTAAGGCAAATCAAATTTGGTCGTAGTGGTAGCACTTTCTTGCTGGACTCTTCTCAGCTAGGCTAGGTTTAGTGAACCAGCGACAAAACTCCCAGTAGCTCGATTCCACTCACACCTCAGATTCGATTGAAACCGCTCAACCAATCTCACTGGAGCGCAAACTCTTAGAGTATTCCAGTGATCCAAACCACACGCGTGGTCATGCCGGAGGTTTTCCCGTGGATTTTCCCCAGGCTACCCTCCAACCGCGCACTCCTATCGCTTTAGGGCCCGGCCTATAAAGCCACAGTCAGGTTCAAAAAAAAAAGTAGTGGTTTTTTTTTAATACGCCGTGTCGTGGGATGTAAAGGGCCACATTTTAATCGGCGTCATTACCGCTCGCGCTCGTAATGAGCGGCCGCGCGATCCGCCCCCAGAGGGCCTACTCCGAAGTTTGAAATCCGAACTTCGTATCGTGCCGTCCCTTTCCCCCTCGTGTTTTACACCATATGATTGAAAGGGATGGCATGATACGAAGGGCCTACTACCTCAGATCCCCAGACTTGCTCAAATCGTATATTAATGACGGATTATTCGGCAAGCTTTTATTTTAAATCGACGGTGGTAAGACAAGTTTATGGCCTGTCTGATACGCCTCAGCCTATAGACGCTTCCTTATCGACTTAAGGATTCGCAGTGTTAAATGGTGGAGACATATTAAACAGGTCCTTTACACACCTGGGTCATACTTATTTGGAACAACAAAAGTCGTCCCTCCTGTGGTCAATAGTTAACGGCTTATGTGAATGTTAGCTATGTTTTTATTACAGGGATTTATAGAAACGGAGACACTGTTTAGGCGGGTTACTGGTCCAATCCAAAATTAAGCTTTGTAGCCCTTAACTTTTGGTATGTCCACAGAAAAGACGCGAACCTAAATCCGCGTATAACCCACCTGTGCCTTTACCATGAGTTTGCATGACCATACTCGCTAGCGACTGTGTAAACAATTTAGTATGCCGATTCTTACTTCTATTGCGTGACCGCCAGAGGCGCTGTACTTTTGCTCATAGAGATTTTTACACAGTCGCTAACGAGTACGATCATGCATAGTCATGGTAAAGGCACTAGTGGTGACCTTGCCATCGGGAATATAACACCAGATAAGTACATTAAGAGCCAGTTGTGTAAAGGGGTGGTGTGTGAATAAAATAGTCCCTGAAAGATCAGCAATCCTGAAACAAATCGTTCTTATCGTCTCATTACGCAAATATCACGATTTCCATTTGAATCTGTAATTTCGTAGGCAGCCACAGACTACGAAAAAGGTCGATCAATCCAAAGCGATCATGTCGTCATATGTGAATCAGCGACAAAACTTCCAGTTGCTCGATTCCACTCACACCTCAGATCCGGTTGAAACCGCTCAACCAATCTCACTGGAGCGCAGACTCTTAGAGTAGTCCAGTGTTCCAAAAAACACGCGTGGTCGTGCCGGAGGTTTTCCCCTGGATTTTCCTCAGGCTACTCTCCAACCGCGCACTCCTATCGCTTTATTGGGCCCGACCTATAAAGCCATAATCAGGTTCAAAAAAAATCTGTTATATGTATATTTTTGTTGTCCTGAAAATCAGCGTCACAACACATCAGTCGTGGCATATGCTGAGTGAACACTTTTTTGGGTCATTGTCAGATTTAAGTTCACGTCTTTTCGGTGGACATGTTAAGGGCTACAAAGCTTCATTTGGATTGGTCTAGTAACCGGCATACACAGCGTCTCGGTTACTACAAATCTATGTAATAAAATCATAACTAACATGCACATAAGCCGTTAGCTATTTACCACAGGCCGGACATTTTTTGTTTTTACAACAGACAATGACCCTTTTGGTGTATACTCACTTTTGTTATTTTCTTCAATTCAATGCAATTCAATTCAATTCAATAGTTTATTTGTCCAAAAAGTAGGTAATGTTATACAACAGGTGTTATGCCACAATTTAAAAGATCTCCACTTTTTGCCGATTAAACGGCGTACAAATTTTATATCACGAGATTACCATTACCATTTCGATTATTTTTTTGGGTACCATTTCGTTTACACCAAATAAACTTTTGTTCTTTTCTTTTCTTTCAATGGAAACGTCGTACGACACACTCCTCCTATAGTGCCAATCTCTAGCAAAGGCTTCCATTTCGATTATTTTTTTGGGTACCATTTCGTTTACACCAAATAAACTTTTGTTCTTTTCTTTTCTTTCAATGGAAACGTCGTACGACACACTCCTCCTATAGTGCCAATCTCTAGCAAAGGCTTCCTTGTCGATGTTAACATGGGCAATTTAAAATACAAAGAATCAAAAAATCAAAATCAATTGAACTTGCATGCAATTTTGATTACATTGCGGGCTGCGGGCTACCGAGATAAGACAAGGCCAATTAAATCCCCCAATGTAATGAAAATCGCATGCAATTTCTTGCACCGTGTAAATGGGCCTTTATATTCACGCTAAAAGGCACCTTCACAGCGTCTATCGAAAGATGGAACGCTGCGCTTACGGCGTCTAACTCTGACACGACGCGTACACTTAGGCACTCCCGCCGGCGGGGACGTCCACCGCGCGATCGCGACATCAGTGACACATATAGTCCCTATTCGTCCCGGTACCGCCGCACACCGGGTAGAGTCAGTCCGACCCAGGTCGGGCCTAGCTGAGTTTCTTGCTGGACTCTTCTCAGCTAGGCTAGGTTTAGTGAACCAGCGACAAAACTCCCAGTAGCTCGATTTCACTCACACCTCAGATTCGGTTGAAACCGCTCAACCAATCTCACTGGAGCGCAAACTCTTACAGTATTCCAGTGATCCAAACCACACGCGCGTGGTCATACCGGAGGTTTTCCCCTGGATTTTCTCAAGGCTACTCTCCAACCGCGCACTCCTATCGCTTTATTGGGCCCGGCCTATAAAGCCACAGTCAGGTTCAAATAATAGGCACCTTTACAGAATCACTCATATTCTGGTGTCGCCGATTTTAGCACGGTCGCGGTTATGTATCTCAAGATTCAAACGACACGGCTATATACAATACTTCTTTCATCCGATTCAGACCAGCATAAACCTTAACGCCCTACCCTCAGTTGGTACAAACCTGGAGATCCAACTACACTGGTCACAGCTTGTCCAGTTAATCGACAGGTATCTCCCTAACCTGTCTAATGCCATTATCCAATTTTCCACGTCACGTGACGCACGTGGCATCTAAAACGATTGTAGTAGAGCACGTGTGCTCACCCTCACTTGACAAACGTCTGTGCACACCGACCTTAGTACGTACTATCAGCACCATAGTTGGCTGATCATTGGTAGACCTTATTTCGTTGGTGTAAGGTACACGGATAATCAGTTAATTGTGACCCACGGTACATACATAAGATGTTGTTCTAGTAAGATTCAAGCAGTTTTCATAGTAAGGTTTGTTGTCCGAGTTAGCATTATATTATTAAAGTTATGGTTGGCTTGGATACGTCCAGATTTCCTGCAGTTATGTGCAACGTGCAGTTTAGACCAATAATCAAGTCTGGCGCACTTGCCTACACATTCATAAATTAATACTAGTGGTTCTGTGAGCTGTAGACCTCGTGAATGAGATTTTTTTTTCAAAATTTGACATTATAAATAGATCAATTATGAATATCGAACCTGCTAACAAAATTTCACGAGAAGCGGTTGAGAAATGCGACCTGTAGAGGAGAACATAGCGAAATTCAGACGCAGAAACTTACAAAATCTTAGAAATAAAGATTGTTTCTGAAAATTTCCAAAAACTGACTCCATAAAAAAAATCTATATAATTACCGGACCTGCGGGGTAATCACGTAACTCATTTACTACCGTTAGGCAGATTTTAATGTCAAATTTTAATTGTCAGCTCATACATTTATACTTCAAAATTGACATTAAAATCTATCTAACGGTAGTACATAAAGTTACGTGATTCGCCTGCTGCTCACAAAATCGTCATAAATTCACAACATAAGTAGGTAACTTAATTTGATGATAAATAACATTGTAAACGATATAAGAGTTTAATACCAGCAGGCGAATCACGTAACTTTATGTACCAACGGTAAATACCTTTTACTGACAATTTTGAAGTATAAATATATGAGCTGACAATTAAAATTTGACATTAAAATCTATCTAACGGTAGTAAAAAAGTTACGTGATTACTGGTAATCATGTAACTTTATGTACTAACGGTAGATAGATTTTACTGACAATTTTGAAGTATAAATGCATGAGCGTGGTAATCACGTAACTTTATGTACTAACGGTAGATAGATTTTAGACATAGACATAGAAGACATAGAATTTTTTTATTTAACACCAAATTGATAAATGTTTACAGACAATGCTACAAAACATTACTAGCCTTACAATAAAACTTAAATAGGCACAAATTTTAGTTTAGGTAGGTATAAAAAAAACTTCCTCTTGTCATTAGCAACGGCAACAAAATAACAGTGAAACATATGCGATATCTTTGGGACATCATTCTACTCAATTATGGCGGATGGAATCGCAGTCCAGCAGACGAATCACGTTATGTACTAACGGTAGATAGATTTTACTGTAAATTTTGAAGTATAAATGTAGGAGCTAATTAAAATTTGACATTAAAATCTACCTAACGGTAGTACAAAAGTTACGTAATTATCCCGCAGGTTTAACTAGAGATGTTTTCTAAAGCCAGTTACATGAAACGATTAAAATCTACAGTCGTGAAGTCCCATGCTAATTACAGTATTTGAAAACGATGTAAAGTTTACAGTCGATCGTAAAACTGCGACCATTCGCTAGAAATCCAGCTTTTTGCAGCGGGACACGAATGACATTGTAAAATTTACATCGCGTATTAGTTACATCAGTTATATGTATAAGTATCTGCCCAGTCAAGTAGTAAAATGTCATTTTACAGTGTGCCCAGTGCGATATCCTATAAATACTTTATTGCAAGGATTAAATGCTGGTATATCTCTTTTGGTTTGATCAGCAATATAAGTTTACCGTAAAGTAATACTGCAGCTCAAAACCCGAGTTGACGTGGTATTTAGAGTTCCGTAGTTCTGTAATTAAATACGACAAAATAAAATAAAATTTTAGATTCGTTTATGAGGCCTTATAAGTTACAAAAAGTTTTGATTTCAAATTATGACCAAAGTATTGATATTACCAATAAAGTGATAAAAGTATACGATGATTTTATTAAAGTTTTAAATAACACAACCATTTTTTAATTTTATTGTGTGTGGTAGAATATAAGCGAAAAATAACAGTTCTTAGCTTGAAAATCGTCGATTTAAAGTGATGTTTGGAACGATATTACTTAATGAAAAATCAAAAATATACATTTGAAATTTATGACATTAGGTCGCAATACTCCCGTACTAGATAGTAACATTGAGAAAATGTCAAGATATGTCTTAATTCATACAGAAAATGGTTTAAATAGATGAGCATTTTCTAACTGATAAGGACCCTTAAGGGCTCCAAAAGTAAAAAAGTACATTTTAGGTTGAGAGGACCTGCGTCAGTCGCTAGCGTTTAGTTTTCGATAGGTAATTTACCGTAGAACTCATACTACCGATCCTTAGTTCTATGAGTGACCGCCAGAGGCGCTGTACTTTTGTACATACAAATCGTTCACGCAGTCTCTAGCGAGTACGGTCATTGTAAACTCATGGTAGTGCTACTGGATTTGTTTGTAGGTGTCGATACAACTTTTGAGTCTAAATATAATGTCTCTTTAAGATCTTTGTACACAGTTCAACAATAAACTTTATTCAAATTCAAAATGATTTATTGCCAAAAAAGAAACAAAATGTGTTCAGTACAACGGATCTCTTATAACATAACTTAAAATAGACACTTAAAATACATATTTATTTGTATTAGGTTGGGCAATGGGTGCTCGTCTCAGCATATGCAGGGCTTTAGGCCTTGCGCTGATTTTCAGACGAGTCCCTTCGACAGGGTTGGTCGTAACACTACGTCTAGGAGACAATAATTGGATTGCTAACATTTGCCCTGCAACTTTTACATTTGAGATTTAGAGCGTTCAGATGTCTTCTAATACTATAACTGCCTATCTATCTATATTGTTTAGCAACGTACCTACCTATATATAAGAATTGTATGTGTGTGATTTGTGTTTAATGTTGTGTGGTGTGATGTTTTATTCTATTCTATTCCCTAGACATAGGGTCGGCAACGCCCTTGTGATACCAGTGGAGGCTAGTCCGAGCGTCTATATACTATCAGGGAGGCAGTATACCTATTTCCCATCGTAGTGGTTGTATATAAAAAAGGTTTTTGTAGCATATTTACAGAATAAACAATAGAATTTGAATTGCTAATCGAGTATCCATAAAACTGCCATTTCATTTTGTTTTGGTGGCATATTTTCTGCATTTGCCGGGATCTTGCCGGGAGAGGCAATCAGCGATTCGGGGAGACTAAAAAAGCAGCGTCAGTTGTCTCGAGTTAGAATAAAAATACCGTCCAAAGCCTTTTTTTAAGTAAGATTTCTAACGGCGCTTTTTAATTGCGTTTTCATTATTCACCATCGAATTAAGTCCATTATACGTTAAATTTGTATAACAATATATATTTTTTTTAGAATTTTTCCTTTAAAAAACCAGAATAACGGTACGCTCAATCAACTCCAATATTATTGTGTGTCATTATAAAGTTACTTCTGCCTGAGGAACTAGTGTAGAAATCAACTGCTTTGTGAGTCAGCATCTTTTTTATAACGCTGATGGTAAACAAACGTACGGTCCACCTGATGGTAAGAGGAAACCGCAGCCCATAGACGCCTGCAACTTCTAAGCTACGCATTACCGACCCTTTCGCGCACGACAATACGGGATGCAACACTCTTCGGGAATGGCTTTTTAAACAAATCTCGATAAATATTTGTGTAGCATTTTACTAAATTTCCTCTTGACAGATTTTAGATAAGGTAATATACCATCATTTTAACTTAAATGTGTCTAATAATAATGCGTTTTTTTAGTAGGCTGAGTAAAAAAGGAAAATAAAGACTCAACTTTGGATTTTTTCTCTAGAGAAAATTTTAAACAATCATGTTTCTGCTATTGTCAGAAACAATACAATACAATCGTTTATTGGTAAAACAAGGTAATTTTACATGTCAGCGTTACATATTATATGGGTCACATAACATTTATTATATCTAATATACAGAGCTCGGAATAGGCAGTGCCTATTTACCTAATGCTGCTGCTAATGCTGGACACAGGTCCCCTCTCATGGAAGAAAGGAGTATAATTCTGTCTAAGTCAACTAAAAACTATCAAATTTCGGAATCCTTTTGATTCAATTTGATCCATATTATAATTAATTTATTCATAATCTCAATTGTTACAACTTTGACGATCATAATTATTCATTCTTATGAGTTGACATTAATGTAATTTATAATGTAAAGTAATAATATGAAATAAATAATATCAATATATTTTTAATGACTGATTGTTATTTCAAGGTAATTAAACAAATAATATGCAATATAACAAGATGTATAAGTAAAGCGAAATGTATTAAGCCACTAGAATAATACAGTAAATCCCGGGAAATCCCGCATTCATTAAAAAGAAGTAATTATTTTTGGTGCTTGTAACCGCTCTTAGTTACGTCCTCCCGCGAAGGTAGGTAAATAGGCACTACCGATTCCGAGCTCTGCTAATATCTGAATACATATTTTTAAACACAGTCATATAGTCAAGAATTATATATCTGAAAATCAGTCCTTATTGTTCCCTCGTCTTTGCAGAACAGCATTTCATAGAACGCGATATTTCTCGTTGCACGGCCTTAAACGTAAGAGCGCAATAAAAAGCGGTACTGACTCGACTGACTTCACACTGGCAGCTGACAGTTTTCTCATATCGTACCGCCTCCGCACCGACATACCAGGAAGTTTCCTAATATGGACGGTAGATACCGATAAGTAAAATCGTACCGTTAGTATGCTTCCGGAAAGTAGAAAATACCGAATATGGGTTCATTCAGCCAGGGCAGAAAGTATCCTAAGAATGCATCATTTAGCTCAGTGGTCGGCAACCGGTGGCCCGGGGGCCGCACGTGGCCCGCGAAGCCCTTAGGCTAAGGGCTAGAGATGGGTAAATCCTGACTTAAAGATTTAAATGATTCGAATCCGTAAGCGGATCCGAATCCCTTATCGACTCTTTATAAATCTTATCGAATCCAAGGAGTTATTAACTCCGATTCGACTCATCGGTACCGCGGGCCGCGCGAAACAGTAAATCGGTTCGGGCTCGCGGCTCGCTCGATTATCGAATCCACGGAGTTACCTACTAGCGCCGATCCTCGTTTGGTTCGGTGGCGTCCGCCTATGTTCGGTTCCACTCGGCTCCGTGCGGCTGTGTAAACTACGAAGGGAAATCAACCTTGTACATAAAAACCTAATTTATATTTTTTTCTTCTCATACAATTATCATAATATATTATACGTAATATTTTTTTTATAGGTGTAAAATGTCAAAGCATTTAAAAAAACACTTAAACGAACCTGGGGATTCAAAGAGTCACTCCTTCTTGTAATAAATCGGTACATCTGCACTGCCAACAAAGCCAAAAGAGCCGAGGATTTAAAAGAGTTGAAGAGTCATTAAGAGGATTCGGTACCGATAGCGGATTCGGATTTAGTGATTCGAATCACAGCAGTGAGCCGAGATTACCCATCTCTTGCGGCCGGCGAGGCGAGCCTCCATATTGGCAACCGACAATGTGGTACTTTTTGTCTGATAGTCACAAATTATTAACACATGCGGCCATTCTGCAGACGGGTCATTGTCAGTTGTAACAAAAGTTGTCCACCCGGTGGTCAATAGTTAACGGCTTATGTACATATAAATTATGTTTTTATTACATGGATTTATAGTTACGGAAACACCGTTTATGCGGGTTACTAGACCAATCCAAAATTAAGCTTTATGGCCCTTAACTTTTGATATGTCCACCGAAAAGACGCGAACCTAAATCTGACAATGACCCAGACCTCTTTAGCTGACTGTACGTTCAGCCATTCTCGTGAAATTTTGTGAGCAGGCGAATCACGTAACTTTATGTACTAACGGTAGATAGATTTTATTGTCGAGTTTGACGTATAAAATGTATGTGCTGACAATTAAAATTTGACATTAGCATCTGCCTAACGTTAGTAGAAAACTTACTCAAAATTCTTACTTGATTGCCCCGCTGGTAATTAAAATTTGTCATAAGAATCTGCCTAACGGTTTAACGGTAGTATATAAAGTTACGTGATTACCCCATGATCGACAATTAGGTGTATGGATTTTTTTTATCTAACCAGTTTTTGGGCATTTTTCAATATGGCTGAGCCGGTTTAGCCTAGTGGGTAGTGCACCTGCCTGTGAAGCTGACGGTCCTGGGTTCGAATCCCGGTCAGGGCAAATATTTGTGTGATGAGCATGAATATTTGTTTCTGAGTCTTGGATGTTTTCTATGTATTTAAGTATTTATATCTATTAAATATATCGTCGTCTAGTACCCATAACACAAGCCTTCTTGAACTTACTGTGGAGCTAGTTCGATTTATGCAAGATTGTCCTCTAATATTTATTTATTTATTTATGTGATTGCCTCGCTGATAATTAAAATTTGTCATAAGAATCTGCCTAACGGTACTACATAAAGTTACGTGATTACCCCAGCGGGATAGTTAGATAGATTTTAATGTCAAATTTTAATTGTCAGCAGGCGAATCACGTAACTTTATGTAAGTACTAACGGTAGATAGATTTTACTGTCAATTTTGAAGTATAAATGTATGAGCTGACAATTAAAATTTGACATCAAAATCTACCTAACGGTAGTAAAAAAGTTACGTGATTACCCCGCCGCTCATACATTTATACTTCAAAATTGACAGTAAAATATACCTACCGTTAGTACATAAAGTTACGTGATTCGCCTGCAGGATCGATAATTAGGTATATGGTTTTTTTTTAATCTATCCAGTTTTTGGACATTTTCAAAATGGCTGAGCCATAGGGGATCACAACGGAAAAATATATTTGCATGGTCTACAGCTCACAGACTTCACAGAGCCAGTAGATTGTATAAAGATAAAATAAGTTTATATAGTTATGTATATTTCTTTATCTGTGCATGTGGTGATCTTCTTTAAGTGATAAGGCGCTTAACTGTTAGGTGGAAATGTAATTACCTAACATGTATCAGTGTACTTATTGTTGAAGGTCCAAATAAATAAATAAATAAATAAACAAATAAATAAAATGTTAGCCCGCTTTCTTGGCTGACTGTACGTGTACAAGCTTGTCTGTAACTGGATATAGGATGCGCTTTCACGGCGTGCTCAAATTTGCGGTGACTATAGTTTTACTGGACACCGCCACCTGGTCGCTCGGCTGACCGGCAACTCTTGAGGATCGGTTTCAAATATGGCCGCCAATGCGGAAGTTTTTTGCGACGTCCTTTATCAAGTTACCTATAGCTGGGGCGTCTTCGACTGATTTTTGTAGCTCGTAATATTGCTATTTTTGTACGTTACCCGGGAATATTTGTGTCTGTCTGATTCAACTATTCTAATGGTAAAAATGTCAACTCAATCGACCATAATACCACATTTTACATGACCATGGAGTATTACCATGTCAGAAGTCGAATTGTCGAATTAAATAACGATGTTGATCGAATTTGCGGTTAGATGGCGCTGTACAGCTGCTTCGATTCCTAAATCGCACTGTTAAGATCTTGTTCATATGAGTGGAGGTACTTTACGAGTATATGGAAAAGTCCTATGCTGCTAATAATGTAGTTTGTTACTGCTATGTTTGTTACATTGGGATCCCTCTCAACATAATAATATAAACGCAACCGTTTTTTTCAATCACAAAACCATTTTGGAAGAGTTTAAAAAATAACTGCTATCTCCGTCGCCGAACGAAATGAATAAGACAGTTTTCGACTTGCGTTTTCGATTGTAGAATCATCCACCTTGTCATCTTTTTTTCATTTTTTACTTAATCGTACGAAAAACTGTTTTAAGAAACGGTTTCTAAAAAAATGTCTAACTAGCGGTCCCCTTAGCTCCGTTCCAGTTTCAGAATGCCCGCAGTGAGCTAGTAATAGTCGTTATTAACAATCTTCTCGTTAATATACAATGATTGTTCATCAACCATTAACGACCTCAATACATAACCGTTTAAGTAACAATTGATTGATTCAGTATCATTTGATAGTTTACAGATTCGTAACATTCAATTATGCGTGCTTCCTTGTGCGTGTCTTTACGATCAATTTCTCTTATTGGAGTAACGAGTAACTGCTCAACACAGAACATGAGTGGGATCACAATATTTCAGTGCCTTTACCATGAGTTTACATAACCGTACTCGCTAGCGACTGCGTAAAAATTTGTATGGGCAAAAGTACAGCGCCCCTGGCGGTTACGCAATAGAACTAGGAATCGGCATACTAAATCGTTTACGCAGTCGCTAGCGAGTACGGTCATGCAAACTCATGTAACACAGGGATTCCTAGCTCAGGACCCAAAAAACTTGTATCCTGTCTAAATTTGTTTCTTTGGATAAATAAATATTTCTATTTCTATTTCTAAAAAAAAACTCATGGTAAAGGCACAGCTTGGGCAAAGATGCTTTCTTGTGGCCGGATATTCTCTTCTACATGTCACAGTTTTCGACTGATTCTCGTGACTTTTTGTGAGCAGGCGCAACCATGGGCCAGGCTTGAAACCGGTATCGAGAATACCTGTAGGTAACAAACCGGTAACTTTTTTATATACAACGCCGGTGGCAAACAAGCTTACGGTCCACCTAATGGTAAGCGGCCACCGCAGCCTATATACGCCCGCAACTCCAAAGGAGTCACGTACGCGAAGCCGACCCTTTATAAAATTTGAGGATGTACAGTGTTGACAACAGAAGAGACAACTTTTATTTATTTATTTATAAATTTTCTTCGTTTTGGTTCCAGAGAACCAGTAATGAAAGAATACCGGTATTATAACTGAAAAATACCGGTTCTTATAAAGGTTCCTAAACGTTTATGCTACATTGTTGTTTTCATTTCGTGCGCGAGTGCGCGGTACGGCGGCGGCACCTACTTACTACTACTAAGTTAATTACTGTGTTATTTTTCTCTCTCGTTCACTCCACTCGCACTTTCGACTACCAGTATTTTAACTGAGAAATACCGGTTTTTATCACTATACCGGTTGTTACAATACCGTTACCTTTGCTTGGTTACTGGTTCACTTACGATACCGGTTTCGGAAAATACCGGTATTTCAAGCGGGTTGATACGTAGGTACAAGTGGGTTCGATATTCGCGACATCTGCAGCTCAAAGAGCCACTAAGTTTGATAAAGGTTTATGTCACCATCGTCATGACTCTTTAATGTCAAGTAGCAAAAAAAAAGGTGCATAACAGTGAAAGCTCCAGAATTTGGCTTTTGTGATGCAACTGTGGATAGGCTGTGGCAAGCTCAGTCACGTGAGGCATCTGTGGTCGCATAGCTGTGGTCACTGCATAATGAATATAGTATTCTGTATTAATATGAAAGTACTTCCTATTGTAAAGCTTTTGAAAGTTCAGGCTGATTGTACGTATATATTATAGAAAGTGTTTTTGTATGAATGACAGATGATATAATATGGCTGTATATCGTCGGGTGAGAAGTAAACTCACTAGCAAATCTGCCTACTCTTCGATACCTCGTATCTCAGTACTGAAACGATACTGATATACGAGCTTTATTTTAAGTAGGTATTTGTTACATATTGACTTTTGCTTGTAACTCGACGATAGGTGATATTGACATCTCTGTGTATTTTTTTTTAACCTGACTGTGGCCTTTTAGGCCGGGCCCAATAAAGCGATAGGAGTGCGCGGTTGGAGAGTAGCCTGGGGAATATCCAGGGGAAAACCTCCGGCACGACCACGCGTGTGGTTTGGAACACTGGAATACTCTAAGAGTTTGCGCTCCAGTGAGATTGGTTGAGCGGTTTCAACCGAACCTGAGGTGTGAGTGGAATCGAGCTACTGGGAGTTTTGTCGCTGGTTCACTAAACCTAGCCTAGCTGAGACGAGTCCAGCAAGAAACTCAGCTAGGCCCGACCTGGGTCGGACTGACTCTACCCGGTGTGCGGCGGTACCGGGACGAATAGGGACTATATGTGTCAGTGTTGTCGCGATCGCACGGTGGACGTCCCCGCCGGCGGGAATGCCTAAGTGTACGCGTCGTGTCAGAGTTGGACGCCGTAAGCGCAGCGTTCCATCTTTCGATGGACGCTGTGATTACGTCGTCCGGGTCCGTAATTTCTGTGTATGGTTTTCAGTCCCGGGACTGCAACTCCTTATTAATTTTTGGTGAAATCCAGCCAAAGCTGTTTAAATGAGGATTAAAAATAATAAATAAATATTTTTGGACAATCTTACACAAATAGACCTAGTCCCAAACTAAGCAAAGCTTGTATTATGTGTAATAGGCGACGATATACATATATAAATAAATAGATACTTATAATAAATGCGACCTGTAGTAGAGGAGGATAACCGGACATACGAAAGCATTTTGGCCTAATCTGAAACGTAGACGCTTTGCTCAATCGGTCGATTATTATATTCTATTTTAAATAGATAATTATGTTCTATTTTAAATAGCCCCACAATGCGGTCGCAATAAAATAGTTTATTTGAAAGTCACGTGCCGGTAAGTATCGAATTTAACATTTAGAAATAAAACTAAACGTCAATTGGTTACGAAACATTGACTGAAACCGTATATATACGTCCGAGACGCGGTCAAAATATACAGTATTTTATTTTCATATAAACGTCAATAATACGCCCCACTAAAAATAGTCCTACGGTGCTTACACTAAAAACTTTAAGTAGTTCTTGTTTTTATTGAACATTACTCCTACTCACAGCCAGTCATGTTTTGCCACTCTTTCGCCTTGTTTCAAAATATTTTTTGACATTGGATTTAATATTTTACAAGATACGTATTCAAACGTTCGGATTATTCACTTTAACACATATTTTTTTGAGATTATACATACCTATAGTAATATGTAAAGTCTGCGGTTATATTGTTTACGGTACACGTAAATGTAATTTTTTATTTGATGCACGTGGTGTTAGAAAGAAATAAAGAAAGAAAGAAAGAAAAAACATTTATTTGGTGTACATACAGATAAAAAAAAGATATTACAAATTAGAAGTGGGTATACACCAAAAAGGTTGTCGCTCAGCATGTGCCACGACTGATGTGTCGTGACGCTGATTTCCAGGACAATGCGATAGTAATTTAACGTCTGTGTTGATATCAATTGATACCTAGTGTAAACAGTTGTTGGTGAACCAAATAAAATAAATGAATAAATTATTCGATGGCTCATATCGATACAACTCCTCTTCGCTACCTATTCAAATGAAATAAGAAGATTTACTTGTAAAATTGCCATTGCGGCCTACTTGCAGAATAATGTTCATTTAGTTCATGCCCCGAGAGACTAGATTAAAACCAATCAAGATTTGAAATAAATTACTGTAGAAGTGCGTAGCTTGAAGCGTCTTTTCCCAGTCAAGATACTGTAATATCTATGCTGTGTCGAAAACGTATAGGACGCGAGTCGTAAAATAGGAATTTATTGCGAAAACAAATGGCCGATTGAATGGAATTTAATATGTTTTTTATGGTTATAATTTTATTGCTAGGCGTTATATAACAGTTGCATAAGAGTTCGATGGGCGATAGTGGAAGAAAATGCATTCGGGGATAAGCCCAGACGCTGTACTATTTTCTATTGAAATATAAAAAAAATTAAAGGTAAATAACTTATTAAAATGTTATACTGCGCTTGCACTGCTTCGATAATGTTGTAAACAACTAATGAATTAATTCAAACATAAACTATTTGTTTTTAAAAGCAATAATCTATTATACTAAGAGTTTCTTGATAATTCATGTGTATACATCGCTTTCTGTTTGACGTTAGATAGCTAGGAAAGTCAACAAAGTTAATGAAGAATTCGTTGGAAAGCTGACAACTTTGACTGACAATAAATAATTTTTGAATGTGAGATGAATTTGATTTGTGAGACATCCAAGGACCACTGAGTTGCTCGATTTATGGATATTAGCTGTGGTTCGTTTATTACCAAAACTATCGGAAGTGATACTGCAATTAAACCTCTTTCTAAATAACAATACAGAAATATGAAGTGAGGGCCAAGTATTCCAAAATCTACATTTAAAAATTGTCGGAAAATTATGTACATGAAAAAGTAGAATGGCCCAAATACCTATGGTATACCTACTACTAAATGTCCCCATTCAAAAGTACCTTCGGGAAATACGGCCTTACATGTATACCCCTGGCAACTAACAACTTACTCTGTATTACCGTGTTTTCTTTCTGTCAGTATGTTAGTTTAGTTATGGACATACGATTATTAATTACTTAAGCGAGAACACACAAAACAATTAACAAATGTCTACTTTTCTTGAAATGTTCCTAAATCCATGTTCTCATATAAGTGACTTCAATTGTCTTTTTTGAGAATAAATATCTTTAAACTGAACTGAAATCTTTGTATTTTACGAGCCCCAATGCAAAATAGCTCGTCTAGTCGCAATTCTGGATGCGTATTTTTTTTCAAACACTAGTATTTCTACCCGAATCGACTTTGATGATTAATGGAATACACTAGACGCAATGTCACTAAAGCTAGCTTAGTTTTGAGTTGTACAAAGTGTACATCTCGTTATTTATTTTAAAATAATTTAATTATAAATATTACATCTCACACGCAAATAATTACGTCTGCTTCATATTTAAGGCAAAATAGGTCGTCTATTTAAAATAAAACCTGTTTACCAGGGTTCGTAATATAAAATATTATTTTCAAATTGAATACGGAATATTCTCTGTCATGTAAAATGACAAACCACTATATAAAAGGGCAAATTCAGCCTAATTTTTTATTACTCCAAATCGTTTTTCTATCGAGATGGCACGAGGTAAGCCAGTGACTGAAGAAGTGCGGAAAATTATAATCTCCAGTAACAATAAAGGCAAATCTACGTACCAAATTGCCAAGGACCTTTCTATGCCAAGGTCTACAATCCAAACTATCATCGAGCATCATCGAAAACACGACAAAATTTCTTGTTTAAAGAAATCCGGCCGCCCACGAATTACTACTAAAGCAGAAAACAGGATTCTGAGGAAGATCATCAAGAAAAATCGTCGTGCAAGAGCTGGAGAACTTACGGTACTATGGCGTGACGCAATTAAAAAAAACATTTCAGTGGATACTTGCAAGAGAGTGATGAAGAGGATGGGCTACGGTTTTTACACTGCTAAAGAGAAACCGTTACTTACACAACGGCAGAAAACTAACAGGTTGAAATTCGCCAAAAAGTACAGAAATTGGACCGTCGATCAGTGGCGTAAAATTATATGGAGTGACGAATCTAAATTTGAAGTCACAGTAGGCGATGAACGAAGTAAAGTCATTCGCGAAAAAGGAGAGGCATTTCAAAAAGATTGTCTTAAGCGTAAGGTAAAGTTTCCAGCTTCCTTAATGATTTGGGGCTGCATGTCGGCACAGGGTGTCGGCTGTCTGCAATTTATAGATGGAACCGTCAATGCCGAAAAATACAAAAGCATCTTACAAGAGAGTTTGCTGCCGTCTATACGTAAGTTAAAGTATAAAAATGCGTATACTTTTCAACAAGATGGTGCCTCATGCCATACCGCTAAAGCAACGATGGCGTGGCTGAAAAAGAAAAAAATACCTACCATGTCGTGGCCATCCAGCAGCCCGGACTTGTCTCCCATAGAAACGTTGTGGTGGAAAATGAAGAAGAAGTTGCGAAAGGACCCGTCCAGATCAAAAGCTGATCTTAAAGAGAAACTTACCTGTGTTTGGAATGAAACAACCCCGGAAGAGTGTCGACAGCTGGTAGATACAATGCCGCTCAGAATTAAAGCCGTTTTAGATGCAAAAGGAGACGCCACCAAGTGGTAGACGTTCTAATCTGCGTCGGTAACACTAAAGACGAACTTTTTTGCATTTTAGTACAATTGGTGAAACAATGTTTTTTTTATTACCAAGGAAAGTTCGTTTTTTTTTTCATTGAATAAATAAAATACGATTTATAACTTATACTGTTTTTATATTGCTAATTCTTCCAAACACCTTCGTCCCCCAGAATTTTTAGGTTAACGTTAGTTTAGTACATTTTTTTCCTACCAGACGTACTCATATTTCTTTGTGGGGAGCTGGTGCTCACAGCACCTATAAAGAAAAACTACTACTACTACTTTATAGCCTATTGACTGTCCCACTGCTGGGCAAAGCCTCTCCCCATGTTTTCCAGGTCTCCCTATTGAGCGCTTCTTCCTCCCAATTCTTAGCAAATGCATCCAGATCATCCCGCCATCTCCGTCTGGGCCTGCCCCGTCTGCGTCGTCCATCATGTGGCACCCACTTGGTGGCTACATTAGCCCACCAAGAATAGAGGCATTTAAAAACAGTCGGAAAATTATGTACATGTAAAAGTAGAATAGCACAAGTACCCGTTTCAGATTAACCCCATAGTCTAACTGGGTTTACGCAACCCACATTCTCTCATTGTACGTAGAAACGAGTCTGTTCAAAAATAACTCCTTCTAACAAAAAACTGAAACGACTTCGCAGAATGCACCATACGTCGAACGTCGGAAATAGTTTTACCGACTGTGTGTGGATGCTGTGATGTGCTCCGTGTTACGGGGCGACGATAACTTAAAAGATTGCCGAGAAGCTAATAAAACCGTAAATCCCTTGAAAGGTATCCACGGAAGACCAGCGTCAAGATACTCGCAAGGTTGACATTAAATCAAAATCAAAATCAAACATTTATTCTGCAAATAGGCCACAAGGGCACTTAAATATTAATTTACAATTTAAGAAAGTCTGACTATAATAAGTAATACATTTTTCATGTCAAAATATTAATTTACAGTTCAAGAAGGAATAATAATTTCGAGTTTACAATTATAACAAAATTAATGTCATACAGTGAAGATAAACTTGCAAAGTTATCTATTACAAATATTACAACATCAGTAAAGTTAGAGATGTATAAGGTCTCAAGATTAAACAAGGAATATAATGAAATTAATATAATATCCCAAGCTATATAATATCTAAAGCTGAGTGGAGGCCATTTAAATGACACTTGTTATTATTATTTTTTTCAATGCTATTAATAAACGTTTTTCTATTCTATTCTATTTTATTCTAAATCGAGAGGATGGGAGAAGATAGATTGGTGAATAGAGCCAAGAGAACGAAATGGCTGAGATACGCGTCATACTCGAGATCGGGTGCTGTTTGTGGAGTCCGGTCTGTTCATGCTTGCTAGGACATAGTGACTACGTTAATACTAGTGTCTTTTTATAGGGGATTGACGAGAGACATCATCCTGTTGTGGATTCGTTTTTATTATCAGTGACTTAGAGACCATATACATCTCTAACAATATTAAATTCATCTTAATTTTGACGCTCATAGACCATGTACATCTCTGGGATATTATATTAATTTCATTATACTCCTTGTTTAATCTTGAGACCTTATACATCTCTAACTTTACTGATGTAATATTTGTAATGATAACTTTGTAAGTTTATCTTCACTGTATGACATTAATTTTGTTATAATTGTAAACTCGAAATTATTATTCTTTCTTGAATAAATTAATATTTTGACATGAAAAATGTATTACTTATTATAGTCAGATTTTCTTAAATTGTAAATTAATATTTTGACATGTAAAAGTGCCCTTGTGGCCTATTTGTAGAATAAATATTGGATTTTGATTTTTTGATTTTGATTTAGTGGGGGTCGAATTGCACCACGTCCGTAGGGAGTACCCACCGCTACCCTACACGTGACCCCTGGGTAGTGCTAAAAGTGCAACAGAAACTGGCAACCGTAATACTGACCTCGAATATCTCACGGTTCGAAATACAATACAATACAATACAAATACTCTTTATTGCACACCTTACATAATAAAATAGCACATAAAAACAAAAACACATAGATACAGGGAAACAGAGGCAGAACAACAGTCGGTCTTATCGAAATACTTGCCATAAGATAAATAGAAAAGAATTACAAACATGATTTTACGGCATAACATACTATTTAAAATGACAAAACAAATTGCGAAATTAAATAATAATATAAATATTTTAAAAAACACGACTGCATTGGATAAAAGTTAACTAAAAAGATAGTAACAAGTTCCAAAATCAAGGACTTAAGGAAATCTATTTTGTTCGCATTCAGTAATATTTTGGTACGGTATGTAGTAGGTAGGTAGATCGGTTTTTTTCTTCAGAACTCACAAAATGGAGCACATAGGCCGCGATATTGGTTTTTTATTGCAACGTCTTATATCCTATGTTACTCGGGATGACGTAAGGATTCCAACGATACCTCACGCATCTAAATCAGTTAAGGACCCTTATCAGTTAAAAAACGCTCATCTATTTACGCCATTTTCTGTTTGAATTGACACGTATCTTGACATTCTCAATGTGACTATCTAGAACAGGGCTATTGCGACCTTATGTCATAAACTTTAAATGTATTTTTTTTATTTTTCATTAAGAAATATCGTTTCAAACATCACTCCAAATCGACCATTTTCAAGCTAAAAACTTGTTTTTTCTGCTTAAATTCTACTACTACATACAATAAAATCAAAAAATAACTATGTATCTAAAACTTTAATAAAATCATCGTAGCATTTAATAACTTTATTGGTATTATCAATGCTTTTGTCATAATTTGAAATCAAAACATTTTAAAACTTACAAGGCCTCTAAGGCGTTCAGAAGTTATGGGGGAATAAAGAATCTCACATACATACATGAGACATTAACCCTGAAAACATTACATTCCTTTTTTTGAGCACTCGTGTAAAAAGTCAAAAATTAAACTCTGGTACTTAATATTTTTATAGTTTTATAGCTATAAAAACATACCCCATATCATTGCTGAGTGTCAGATTATACTAGTAGAAGTTACAACTGCCATATGAGCCATATCTTTGATCAAACACGTCTGTCAGTTGCGCGTTATCTCGTAACCCGATAGCTTGTACCTATTGACATTCGATACAGGAAACTAGTGAGGAAAGTAAACAATGATTTTAGATAAAATGGCCAGGACGAGTGTGTGAATGTTTTTGGCCAGTCAAGGTTTTTTTTGAACCTGACTGTGGCTTTATAGGCCGGGCCCAATAAAGCAATAGGAGTGCGGGGTTGGAGAGTAGCCTGGGGACAATCCAGGGGAAAACCTCCGACGCGACCATGCGTGTGGTTTGGAACACTGGAATACTCTAAGAGTTTGCGCTGCAGTGAGATTGGTTGAGCGGTTTTAACCAAATCTGAGGTGTGAGTGGAATCGAGCTACTGGGAGTTTTGTCGCTGATACACTAAACCTGGCCAGTCAAAGGCTTCTCACTCGTAAATGGTGCAAGCCGTGCAAGGACTTGCATGCAATTTTGATTACACTGAGGAGTTCCTCAGTAGCCCACACAACAAGTCATACCTAGAGAGCCAGTAGTCGCTTTTTATATTTTATATTTCACCTTCTGTAAAGTACTTCCTGAAGTATTTCCTAAAGTACCTGTTAATCTGTTCGAAATATGAGCGAAATAACATTCTGCTTTGCAGATACAGAGAGCTGTGTTTAGGTAAGCGAAATCTCTTTAGATACAGTTTGTTTTCTAAATGTTTGTTTTCTAATAATAATACAATGGTTACATACGTATCTACATTTGTATCCTAGAAAGTAAAAACATAAAACACAAACCGTTTAGTAAGCTAATAACATTATCTACTATACAAGTATGTAGTGTTGTGTTCCTGGAGGTGAGCAAGGTTGCCAGAGTTCCTGAGGATACACTGTGTTGAGAGCGAGGAACCTAAATTTGTCCCTTCTGCTGTCAACACAGTGAATTCTCAAATTTCATAAAGGTTCAGCAACGCGTACGTGACTCCTTTGGAGTTGCGGACGTCTAATAGGCAGCGGTGGCCGCTTACCATCAGGTGGACCGTATGCTTGTTTGCCACCGGCGTTGTATAAAAAAAAATCGCTCATATTAAACTTTTTAACACAGCTATCCGGGCCTTTTAACCTTAGTTTTTTTTATCTAAACCAGTAGTTATTTACACTTTAGTAGGCTAGAACGAGTCTGACTTTTTAGAGACACCTTAATAGACAAATTTATAAGCACACCTATTCTAGTGGCGCCCGTAGGTCGACGATAAAAGGCAATACTACTCAATATTCTAGTATAAAATAAAATAAAATAAATAAATATTAGAGGACAATCTTACACAAATCGAACTAGCCCCACAGTAAGCTCAAGAAGGCTTGTGTTATGGGTACGAGACGACGATATATTTAATAGGTATAAATACTTAAATACATAGAAAACATCCAAGACTCAGAAACAAATATTCATGCTCATCACACAAATATTTGCCCTGACCGGGATTCGAACCCAGGACCGTCAGCTTCACAGGCAGGTGCACTACCCACTAGGCTAAACCGGTCGTCGGTCAAGTATATAGATCTACACTGAGCCAAAATTGACCATGGGACTTCTTATTGCCGAGGTGATAAAAAAATCAACGTCGGTTACGAATGGTTGTTGCAGCAAATCTGTAATCATAAGTGGTGTTCATTTGCATTTAATTTTATGGAAAGTTTCACAAGTTTTGATGTAATGTCAGCTGCCGACGCCATTTTTAAAGTTCATCGATCTATAATTGGTGCAACTCTATGACCGGTAGGATAAATGACAGCTACCAATAATTAAGAGCGCTTTAATAAAATGTAACAGGTCCACTAGCGCCACTCATAAATAATTGTAATTATTTAAATTTAACGATATATAACTAAAAAAGAGGGCCGCTACGTACTGTAGTTTGTATTTAAGTGAAATGAAATGAAATGAAATCATTTATTCTTCAACATAGGCATGTTACATGCACTTATGAATATCAAAAAATTACCACCGGTTCATAAAATAAACCTCTGCTTCGAGAAGAACCGGCGTAAGAAACTCGGCGAGGTGTCATTTTTTCAAAACAATATACAATGTGTATAAAATAACAGTAAAAATAGTACAAAATTCAAATGCTACAGTATTATTAAGTACTTTTTGAATCCGTCAAACTATTTTTTACGTTGCTAGATTGGTCTCTCTATTAGCTCAAAATTAAAACGGCCGTTTTAACTTTGGACACATAGATTGACGAATCCAGCAACGTAATAACTAGTTTGACACATTAAGAGCGCTTTAATAAAATGTAGTGGGTCCACTAGCGCCACTCGTAAATAATTGTAATTATTTAAATTTAACGATATATAACTAAAAAAGGGGGCCGCTACGTACTGTAGTTTGTATTTAAGTACTTTTTGAATCCATCAAACTAGTTTTTACGTTGCTGGATTCGTCAATCTATGCGTCCAAAGTTAAAACGGCCGTTTTCATTTTGAGCTCATAGAGAGACAAATCTAGCAACGTAAAAACTAGTTTGATGGATTCAAAAAGTACTTAAATACAAACTACCGTAAATAGCGGCCCCCTTTTTTAGTTATATATCGTTAAATTTAAATAATTACACTTATTTACGAGTGGCGCTAGTGGACCTGTTACATTTTATTAAAGCGCTCTTAAGCGGTAGATCCCGATTGTTTATGATAATAGTTAATAATAGCTAATTCAATGAGTTTAATTTGGTTTTACCTCTAGGTTGGAAACTTATCACTTCCGCAAAAAGTAGGGCGTTTACGTCCTACGTCAAAGAACCTTAGTTCATATAATTTATATTTTCTTGTGCCAATTTATTTCAGCTTAAATTGTCTCCGAATAAAAATAACGGACACAGTTAATTTGTGAACTGTGAAGTCAACTGTAGCCCTATCCGTTAGCCGAAGTGAACTGGCTACTGACGCGTGCGCAGCTTCCACCGCGTTTCCATACACGCACGTCACGTCACGAGACACGACTTCTTTTTTCATCGGTTTGACATATGAGCTCGTCATCAGCTTTTATGGCTCTGCCACACCCTCGCGCTGTTCATCGCTTTAATGTGTGACATTAATTTTGTTATAATTGTAAATTCGAAATTATTATTCCTTCTTGAAATGTAAATTAATATTTTGACATGAAAAATGTATTACTTCAGACTTTCTTAAATAGTTAATTAATATTTTGACATGTAAAAGTGCCCTTGTGGCCTATTTGCAGAATAAATGTTTGATTTTGATTTTTTGATTTTGTGCTACCATGTGGTTTTGTGGAGGGTGGGCAGCAGCATCCTTCGATCATTACCACCATCAAACTGCGGTCGCCAACCCGCTTGCCAAGCGTGGCGACTATGGCAAATCCCCCCAAGGGAAAAATAAAAAACATGTTGGGGGAGGCCTATGTTCAGCAGTGGACGTCTTTCGGCTGAAATGATGATGATGATGATGATGATGTGCTACCATGATGTTGTCATATTTACCCACACACATAGCCTGTACTCCGAACTTCGTATCGTGCTGTCCCTTTCACTCTCGTGTTCTTTACTATACGAGTGAGAGGGACGACACGATACGAAAATCAGATTTCGAAATTCGGAGTAGCCCCTGCTGCTTTAGCTCTAATCGCCCAATTAAACGCGCCCAAAAACCGACAAAACCGGGTCTCTACCTAATTTCCTCGCTACCTACTAGGGATTGTAAAAGCGGTTTTATTTAATACCTGTACAGAAATTGACAAACTATTACCGCTAATAAAAGAATACCTATATTCTAATTAGAGGTATTGTTGTCACTCCGCTTTTATCTATACCTCTATGTATAGACAATTTACGATATTCAATACCTGTTTTCAATACCGCTATTCATTGCACTTGAAAGGTAAGATGTCAATTAAACATTACTACTAAAACGCGACAAATAGGTGTAAATGCCTACTTTTTACAACACGCCAGTTTGCAGAAACAAATAATCGAGTATATTGACACTGACAGCTATTACCGGTAATGGTTTTTATGGGTAAAGTGTCAAATGGAGGTATTGTTGACAATTGGCGAAACTGCTAATATATTTGAATACCGGTTTTGATTATACCGCTAATCAGAGCTTTAGCGATATAAATAGCGAAATGCAATAAAAAAAAATTAAAAAAATCGTTTAATTCGAGTAATTATGACCCATATCACATTTCATAAAAATTATCATTAACATTATTTAATTAAAATCTAACATAAAGGCTAAAGTGGAAATAAAAATAAAATACAACACATACCTACCTGAATATTTACCATAGAATCTTAGCTACTGGCATATGCAATTGTAACACCTTATTTAAAACCGGTAAGAATACCGGTAACGATCCCTGCCTACTCCCCTTTTCATTTTTTTGCCGATGTTTATTTATTTATTTAAACTTTATTGCACAAAAAGAATATAAGTACAAAGGGCGGATTTAATGCCATGAGGCATTAAGCAGTTTACAAGCTTCCTCACCATTTTATCTGAAGGGATCCCTGATAGGCTGATAGGGATGGGATAAGTTCACATTTGCACTTTAATCAATCGGAAAGTGAATGTTAAATATCGAATACTTTCCGTAAGTACCGATACTGATAATCGAACATTACCCATGCCCGCCGTTTGTCAGCCGCATGCTTGAACCATACTACCAAACCCGCCTATTATGATTTATGAAGTGGTTTATAACTTAAAAACAGTCTACTATGCCTATGCCCAGAGTCTACTAACTTACGCAATTACTATCTGGGGAAATGCCGCTGAAATATCACGAATACTGATTCTTCAAAAACGCTCGATTAGAATCATTTACGGTATCAACCGACGCACATCTGCCAGACCCTACTTTGAGAAGTTGGAAGTTATGACCGTTATCTCACTATTTATATACAACTCTGTCCTAGAGGTTCATGAAAAGGCAAGTACTCTTCTTAAACGCTCTGATTGCCACAGCTACAATACCAGAAACAAGAGCAAACTGATGCTTCCAACACTTAGATTAAGAAAATGTCAAAGGCAGAGTATTTTTATAAAGATTAAATTTTATAATAAGTTACCTATCCATATTACAAACTTGCCATTCAAATGTTTAAACGCACTTGTAACACATTTTTTCAAAAACATGCGTTTTATTCCATTCATGAATATTTGACCCTTAAAAACATAAAAATATAAATTGGGACTAGATACTATTTAGTATGTCATATTTTAGAATTAAGATCAAAATTAAGATTTTGTTTTATATACACAATGACTAAATTATTATTGTATTTACTGACATACCATGTAATGATCATGTTACAATATGGCTAATAAATGAAATGAAATGAAATGAAATGAACTTTCTATACAACAGTTAAAAGCAATAAAATGTATTTTCAAGTGCGTATCGCAGCACAATGGAGCCGTCCAGTATCAAGTATCAACAACAAGCCATGCTTTCTTCCAAGCACAAGCTGCATTATGCCATTGCATTCCATTCCATTTACACCCCTCCACACGATCCCCGACCTTCCTTTCCCGCAATAAAGACTAACCTAACTGCTCAAAACATTTGTCAAAATCCAACCTTAAGAATGTAATTAAACTGATCTATTTTAAACTTTAAGTAATTCAGTTAAGAGCGATGTGAAGTGTTGTTTGTAAGTTGGTGGAACACCTTTGAGTGATGCCACTTGACTGCACTTGTTCTGATTTGGTATTTTTGGAGCACAAAAGATGTTTTGAACCATCTCTTATATTCTTTACTTCCAAAAGTGGTCTGTAATATTTTAAATGCCGATATTCAATATTATCCCGGTTTAGATTTGACAGGTAGTTAACTAGTTAACCTGGTGAAAGTGTAATCAATAGAATTTGTTTGACTAAAAAGGGTTGTCCTATTTAACAATGCTGACAGATATTGAAGAAGTCTTGCGTTAACTGTAATTTAATAGTGCATTGTGAAAAGTGTCTTTTGTGCAGGTGCACATTGCACATTGTGAACAAAAAGTTAACAGTCAGTGTCGCAACTAGGTAAGCAAAATCTGTTGTTTTGGTCCTGGCAAGTTGTTGTGTGAGAGTCAGGATGGCGGGTGTACCTAAACAAATATTTAAATAAAGTGTACGAAAAATTTGTACTGAATTTGTAGTATTTTGTACCACTTTTAAAAAAAATTGTACCCTTCCGTGTTTAAGAGCGCTTTAATAAAATGTAGTGGGTCCACTAGCGCCACTCGTAAATAATTGTAATTATTTAAATTTAACGAAAAAGGGGGCCGAATCCATCAAACTAGTTTTTATGTTGCTGGATTCGTCAATCTATGAGCTCAAAGTTAAAACGGCCGTTTTAACTTTGGACGCATAGATTGACGAATCCAGCAACGTAAAAACTAGTTTGATGGATTCAAAAAGTACTTAAATACAAACTACAGTACGTAGCGGCCCCCTTTTTTAGTTATATGTCGTTAAATTTAAATAATTACAATTATTTACGAGTGGCGCTAGTGGACCCACTACATTATATTAAAGCGTTCTTAAAGTTATTACAAAGTGAAGGTACACCCGCCATCCTGACAGTCAGGATGGCGGGTGTACCTGGGAAAATTATGATCCTACCAATTATCAACCAACGTTAATATCTCAATTTTTTGTACCAAATTTGTACTCAAATATACAGTAAAAACTTCAGCCATCTAATTCGTAGTTTGCGAGTTTTACACGTTTTATGATTTTTTACTGCTGGGCAATACGGTTATTTTAAGTAATGAATGTATGGGAAATTCTAACAATTCATCCGCCATCCTGACTCTCACGTTGTTGTATATTTTCTAAAAGAATTCGTTACAAGTATGGGTCCTTGAGTAACACCAAACTCATAAGTAGCTGGACACTTTTGTACTGTGTCGTTTTTACCCCTTTGGAAATGTTAGTATGACAGTTTAACATGACCTTAAAGCGACGAGATGCCAAGGTGTTAAGCCCCTTGTGAGTTCAACTATACCTAAAGAAAGTCCACGTCTAACACAACCGATTTTTGATAGCAAATCCTGGCATCTTGCTCTTTCGTTCGTAGCACGATCGGATATATCCTCATATACACCACCATCGTGTCCATATATATTGTCACTATATGCAATCATGAGTCATACTATATTTATTTTTATAGAAACAAATGAAAATAAAATACTATAACAATTACATACTATTAATATAAGGCTTAAAACTATAAAAATAAAAAATAAATTAAAAACTAAACTAAATCTAAAAATGGCCCCTGCGGCATTGTGCCGAAGACGCTGGCAGCATTTCCTCGCTGAATAGTAAGACTAATTTTCTGTGCGAGGTAGCTGCCAGCTCTTCGGTCACCGGTAGTATCTTTAAGCCTCTTCGCGATTTCTTGGAAGAGGCTCAAAGCTCCTGGGCCCCACGGACCAAGGGTCTCGACACCGAAAGGGACGAAATTATATTCGGTGCCGAGACCAGAATATTTCCCCACCTTTGCATGCTCGGCCGCCTCCGCTGCGGCTGCTGCCCTCAAGGAGGTTCGGTGGAGATGCGACGGGGCTAGTGTATCTACACACGTCGCATCCCACACCAGTACCCGTCCAGTCCTCCATGGGATTAATGTCATCCCGTCCGGTCTCTTGCCGTCGTTTCTTAATATGCCTGATGGCTCTAAAACGGCCGGCACGTTAGCCGACGCAAGAGACCGACGGAGGATGTCATTAAGGGCAGCATGCCTGGAGAATCGGCCAGCACTCTTCTGGCAGGAAAGTCCGTGGTGCCCTAGCCGGTCTACTTCGCTTCCGCAGGGGCACCGATGGGGAGCGCAGACCGGGACCCCGAGACGAAGGCAAACTGCGAAGCGAACGGTGTTGGGGTCAAGAAAAGTACCGGTGGTTGGAGAAGGGTGTGCGTGGAGCCAGTATCCAGCCTCTTTTGTATTTGCCGCCAAAAGTCTGGCACGTTCTGCGGCACTGCATTGAATGAGTAGGGAGTCAGCGGTCAATTTACATATAATGTCATCCCAACTCCTTTGTAATTTTGGGTGGTCCGGAAAGTTTTGACTGGGGCAAGCAATTAACCAGGCACTTTTTGCGTCCTCCAAACCCGAAGTCTCATAGTATGTTGGCAGGATCTTACCTATAAGACTTGAAGAGCTATAGACTGACGACAAAAAGGCCGGTAACGCAACACTAGAAATTTTGCGAATCCCCAAACCACCGTATCGGATGGGAAGGGATCCTTGGGTCCAGGACTGCTCGCTTAGCTGAATATTGAGGATGGATTCTAAATTAATTTTGATCACGGAATCTATTTGTGATAAAAGATTTTCATGTTTCCAAAGCGGGCAGCAGCGGAGCACATAAGTTAATTTAGGGACAAATAGGCAGAATTTAATTATAGACAGAGCATAATGCGGACTAATTTCTAAAAGACGATGAGAATGATTTTGGAATTTAAATATGGAATTTTGAATATACTCAGGAACACATTCTTCAAAGATAGGGGACCCAAGGAGGTGAAGAGTATTCTTATTGAGTAATTTAATGTTTGGGGCAAGTTGGTTGAACTTGTGTATCAGGTTGTTGGTGTCGTTAGAAGAATTTGGAATGTATAGTTCGCACTTCTGAAAGTTTAATTCTAAGCCAATGGATTTAAACTTATCAATGATAAATGAGAGATCGGAAAGTACAGAATCTGCGTCACCTCCTAGGGTCCCATCATCGAGGTACCACACATTAAATTTAGATGCCAAATTTTGTATTATTGGATTTATAGCAAGACTGAAAATTGCTGGCCCCAGAGGATCGCCTTGCTGGCAGCCAACCTCGGATGACAACTCATTTGACCGGTACATCAATTGTGTTGGATCCGCGTAACAATGGAGAAGATAATTATACAGTTCAGGAATGTTTGATTTGATTTCTGCCAGCAAGACATCTCTGTTTACAGAATTAAAGGCATTCTTAACATCGATTTTGAGCAACACTTCGCTATCGCCGTTGTTAAGGTAGGTGCGGAGCGCGTGTACGGCGGCTTCGCAACCCCCTCTAACACCAAAACCTAACTGGACTGGTTCAAAGAGATTTTGTAATTTTTCCAAGATGTAACGAACTGCTATTTTTGAAGCTAGGCGACGAAGAGTTGCGCCAACAGCAATTGGCCTTACCCCTCCGTCCTTTTTTGTGAGAGCGATGAGGTTGGCTCCGTATAAGATGGGTACAATATCCGGGTGAATACTGCCAGTGTACATGAAATTTACTAATTTAGTTAAGCATCCGACTAGTTTTTCACCAGCATCACCCACAGACGGTGACGTGAGGTCTTTTAAATGTTGCGGAGAAAGGCCATCTAGGCCTGCAGCTGAACCGGTTTTAAATGAAATAATGGCATTGAAGACGTCTGTGTTTTTGATCTGCAGGCATGAATCTATTGCTGTTGGAGGATCGAAAAAGTAAGGGGTCGAAGGAGCTGGGGGATGTTTAGTCAGTAGGGCCGCAAGGGTATCCGGGTTGTCTGGAGATAGCACGTCGTTCGAGAATAGTAGGCGGGCCGCACCTTTCAGGTCACCGTCGCTAATTTTATTTTCGATGCTTTTGATCGGGTCGCGAAATGGTATGGGCTGTCTGTCTGTAGACAATGGAATGGAAGGTTGTGCGCAGTTATTTTTGATTTTCTGGGTAAGGGACAAATTTGTACCATCCTGTTTTGCATGTAAAACTAAATATGGAAAAAGTAGGAGATTTTGCCAATCTTCAGGAGTGTTATTATCATAACATTTTTGTACGATGTGGGAAAGGTGGGTGGCTACAGTGATTCTAGCGCCACGGGGGACACGTTTAACGATCTGGATGTTATTTTTAAGATTACTAAGACGAAGATGGAAAGGCTGTTGTAAAGATGGTGTATTATTCAAATTTAGAGGCGATGCATCTTGACTTAGGCAGTTACGATGAGATTTTGCTTTGTGAATATTTAAGCCTCTACTGGTTTTAAATGATTTTGTGCACAAAATACAAGGATATGTTTCCGTGCTACCACCAGACTGGGTCGCGGTCTGCATTCGAGTAAACTAGAGATAACAATAAATACAGTAAGTAATAAAAATACATAGAAAACACAAAAATAGGCACACCTTTGACACAGCACTTAAAATATTTGTAGATCCCGCGGGTAACGACTAAAAACTTATAAGAAGAACTAGGACACGCAGAACCAAACACTTATGAATAAAAATAGAAATAATTAAAAAGACTTAAAACACTTTTACACCAAATGAAAACAAAGCTTGTGCTTGTGACGGGAGGACTTCTTGACTTGACAACAGCGCAGCACCCGTGGTGCGCATGTGATTGTTTAATGTTGTCTTGGCGATAATTCGGACCTCACCAGTAATAGGGCTCGAAACGAAACTGTTTTCGCCGGCACGTATTAGTACGGCTTATAGTCATACTTAGTTGAAAAAACAAAAGTCGTCCCTCCTGTGGTCAATAGTTAACGGTTCATGTGCATGTTAGCTATGTTTTTACTACAGGGATTTATAGAAACGGATACACTGTTTATGCGGGTTACTGGTCCAATCCAAAATTAAGCTTTGTAGCCCTTAACTTATGCTATGTCCACAGAAAAGACACGAACCTAAATCCGCGTGTGACCCTCATATGCAATAACTTTGAAGTTTTTAAATGTTTTTTGTCTATGACCTAATTTAGCTTCACGTGTTGTGATTTGTTACATAATGTTCAGTTCAGACAGCTTAATAGTTTTAATTTTTGCCAGTGGCACAGACTGTACAGCTCTAGTGCGGCCCGGAGTCTGGTGTTTTTAGCCAAACCTGAGGCGTTTTTCGTAGTTTGTCATTTGTTTTTTGCTCGTTTATATATTAGTTACCTTTTTTCCTGATTTTTTTGTTGTGGTCACAACGGAAGACCAGCGCTGGCGCGGGCAGCATTACGCTGAGTTGTGACCATTTCGTGGCAAATGCGTTTATATAATGTCTTTGTAATTGTCTTGTGTTTGTCGCGAATAAATGTATCTTTCTTTCTTTCTATATCGTTAGCACAGGGTTATGTTAGAACCGAGTTAGCCGAAGCAGCAAAATGAAAAGGCCTGGTAACATCCTCAAGTAATTTAAGCCAAAAATGTCGACTTTAAAAAAATCTAAACAAGGTTTTTGCTGACGGTATTCCAAATGCAGTTTGCAAGTAAAAGTGTAATTATTTCCGAAGAATTCACTGCTTCTACGCACATTGGAATTCTGTGGAATGAAAATTATGTTACTAGAACGTAATTGTACTCATATTTTAATATGCGGTACAGTCGAGCTCGCAACTTTTTATGTTTCTAAATATTTCTAATGAATTGAAATATATAAGACCATGCGAAGCCTTAAGATGTTTGTTACTTACGGATACTCCGCAAATGATATTATTTTTCGTTTGGTTCAGTAGCTTACCTGAAACAGATAACACATTGAAATTATTAGAGCCATTAACCACAAGAAAAAAGATTTCGTGCCTACTCTACAAAGATCAATCAATCAATCAATTTTTGTATTATGGCTCCATCAATGCCTTGATGATTCTGCCAATGTCGAGTTTGGATAAAGCACGGCTAGTATTAAAATCTTGACGGTAGGTAGTTGGTTGTAGATAAAGTTTAGTTTAGGAGTAATTACGTTCGATCTAAATGTCATCTGTCATACTAAAAATGACAGTAAGATCTACCTAAATTAGGTAATGAACAAAGAAAGTGCCTTTCTTCAAGGGGAAGTTTAAACTTTGATGAAAATGCCTTTGTGTATTTGAATTTAACACAAACAATACAACTATAAACGTCTGGACCTGTACTACGAACTTCGAAATCCAAACCTCGTATCGTACCGTCCCTTTCACTCTCACGTTATATACTATATGAGCGAAAGGGACGGCACGACACGAAGTTCGGATTTCGAAGTACGGAGTAGACCCTCAGATTACGATTGACTTTTTACGTCAAAGTTTTCTCTCTTATTTTTTAACCTACTTGATAAAAATGAGGAGGTTCTCAATTCGCCTGTAGGTTTTTTTTTATTTTGTATGTTTGTTATGCAATTACTCCGCTATTTCTGAACAGATTTGGAAAATTATTTCTTTGTTTGAAAGCACATGCTTCTAGATTGGTCCCGATGTTATCAAAGTTCACTTCTGATCATGGGAACCATGAAGAGTTGAGGGAACTCATCAATAATTCAAGGAAAACGTATAGCGGCTTTAGTATTTTCGGTAACACATCGAGCATTTACATTCAGAAAGTAGTATTTGGTGTACAGGAATTGTTGAAGAAGACCACGGATGGTCATCCAAAACTCCTACTGTTTCATGGTTAGCGCTAAGGTATTTCGATTAAGATACTGAAGCGACTATGACGAAGCCAATTTAAATGGTCCAGCAGGCGAATCACGTAACTTTATGTACTAACGGTAGATAGATTTTACTGTCAATTTTGAAGTATAAATGTATGAGGTGACAATTAAAATTTGACATTAAAATCTACCTAACGGTAGTACAAAAGTTACGTGATTACCCCGCTGATGTAATGTCACCATCAACCTGATCTGGTAATTGAAGTCGGAAGGTAGACAACGGAATTCCATAATAAAACAGTGTAGCTTAACCGTGTTTTAGCTAACTGAAATTGTCATGAGATGCACTCTGGTAATGACTCACTAAAAAGTGACTGAACTAAAATAAAATGATACAAATAAAAACTGACTCCAAAAAAATGGCTTGTCGGTGTTTTCTGCTCTCGGAGTGACTTGGCGAAGTATGAAATTGAAGTCGGTTTTTGTTCAAGTGTAAGAGATTATTATCTCTAACATTTTCTCCCCAACTGTATAAACTGGAAGCAATTTCAATCACTTTCCCTAATAGTCCGCCATTGCAGAAATATTCTGCTAAATAAACGAAAGTAAAAGTCAGCGCTTACGAACACCTAGCTTGGTAAACGGTTTAGAAGCTAAATGACTTAATGCACCGCGAGTCTACATAACTGCTACTACTGTCCTAATGTGCGATGTCCTTTTCGAAAGGAATGAACTTTTATGGCTAAGGGAACATACACAAACTACGTGACCAATTTTTTTGCGTTTTTTACCCCCCTCCCCCCCTAGGTGACCAAGCGTAGTATATGCCAAGACCCCCCCCTCCCCCCCTAGTTTTCACGTAGTATATTTTATGAAAAAAAATTTGCGGAAAGTTGAAACAATAATGGCTTTTCTTTGTATTTTCTCATACGGCCCCTAAAAATGCATACTTCGAGAGTGCAAGCGTGGTATAGCGTAGCTATTCAATTGTAATTGTATTTAGTAAAAAATATATCAAGAAAAAACAGTACAATTAGTGATGTGGCGAAACTGGACAAGTTTTAGTGATGGGGTTAAACCGTGGCGCGTGAGTCCGCTTCAATTAGAATGTTTCTCAAAAGTATTCTACCAGCTACGTGACAAGAAACCGAACCCCCCCCCCCCCCCTCCCCCCGGTGACTAAGAGTGGTACTTTGACGACCCCCCTCCCCCCCTAAACGGGTCACGTAGTTTGTGTATGTTCCCTAATAGTGCCTATTAAAATAAAATTATAAGAAAGTGTGGGAACATCTTCTATATTTACTTTGATGAATACGAGAGAAGTTGTGTAATATTTGCAGGAGGGTAAATTTTTCGCGGCATCCACTAAGATCACCTGACCTGATCACCTAGGTGATCGTATTGGACGAATATGTCTTCTAAGATCACCTTGGTGATCTTATTGGACGCTATATCCTGCAAGATCACCTGTGTGATTTTAGTGGACAGAATTATATCCACTAGGATACCCCTGAAAGTAATATTAATCTGCAAGTTATTCTAGTTGACGAACTTATCCAGTAAGATTACCCAGGTGATCGTGCAGAATATAGCGTCCAATAAGATCACCTGGGTGATCTCAGAAGACATGTTCATCCAATACGATCACCTGGGTGATCAGGTCAGGTGATATTAGTGGATGCCGCGACATTTTTCGATCAATCATGGAAGCAATAAATATATCCAATGTGTGTCACGCTTCCATCGAAGCGTTACGATCGAAAAAGAACGAAGATCAAGTCGAGGGAAGTAATTTCTAAAGTTCTACGTTCGGTTTCCTAGTTCGATGAAACTCCACCTACCAAATTATCTAAATCTAATGATATCAAATCTAAAGTACTGGTTATCGAGAAAGGACATTTATTTAATCTTTAAAAGAGTCATACACGGATTTCGTTCGTGTCTTTTCTATGGACATACCAAAAGTTAAGGGCTACAAAGCTTAATTTTGGATTGGACCAGTAACCCGCATAAACAGTGTCTCCGTTTCTATAAATCCCTGTAATAAAAACATAGCTAACAAGCACATGAGCCGTTAACTATTGATCACAAGAGGGACGACTTTTGTTTTTTCAATTAAGTATGACCCAAAACTTATCGTACAAAAGGAGGAATTAATGTATAAGCATTCTCTAATAGTCCTTATAATTCCTGTTTTAGAGTTTATACGAGAGCATATAGGTAAATCGATACTGATAATAAAAGGTAAAGTTTATACCTAAGTCTGTATTCAATTTAGGACAAAATTTTCTAGGTTAGGTTTGTTAGGTAGCTTCAGATGCCCAAAAGTCAAACCACCTAAAGATGCCTAGCGGAGGGCTCCGTCGAAACTGTCCATTAGAAAGAAAGAAAGAAAAATTTAAACACTGCATAAAAGACGCACATATATAAAAGGACTAAACGCATAATACATTCGCGACAGGGAATCGGTTGCTGTCTCCACATTTTGCCAAGGTGCCACAGGTGTAAACATCTGCAGCGCTGATTTTCAGACAATTACGAAAAAATTGGTTAAGTTAGAATTCTTTTGTCGTTACGGGTCGTTCTAATTAGGTCAGAGCTGGCCAAAAGAGAATAAATTTCATTAAAAAAAAAACAATTTCTGACGTAGGCAGGTGGAATAATTAAAACATACATTCTTAATTGTATATCTCAGTAAAAAACACGAAATGAAATCAAAGATAAACAAGATGCCTTGTCGCTAAAGATCTTTTTTTTTGTCCCAAACTACAATAGTGACTACAACAACAGTTTTTGTTGCTGACTGTACTCTATATGATACAGTATCTAGGAGGCCTATATCTCCGTCAGACTGTATGTTTGCGTAGCCGTATCAAAACTCGCAATAACTAATATTATTTACGACAAGACGCGTGCTTTCACAGATATACGACATCTAGATGACTCATTACAATTTGTATTTACAGTAAGTCAAGAAAGTGATTGACCACCTTTCGACTCTATTATTTAAACATAAGGTTCAAAACTGGTAGATTGTTCTCTTGGTTGACTGTCCGTACAATTCTGAAAACCAGTTAAAGACAAGACACATAAAATACGACCTAGGCCGCTATGTGAGAAAGTAGAAAATCAAATGACACAAGTCAAGTTTTAAGGCATATGTTTTGCGATTGTGTGATAACATGTGTAAGTGCCTAGCAATAAATGTTTGTTTAAGCTAATGTAAAATTAATAAATGACTTATTAATACAAGAATGTGTTCTGTGATAGAGAGTTATTGATGTTACAATGAAATTAATAAAGTCTAATAATTAAAAACCAATCTACAGTGGAATCCGGATAAAGCGACAGTCAAGGGACCGGTGATATTACGTCGCACTAACAGAACGTCGCACAAAACGGACTGATTTACTTTGAAAATGTTTGGTATGTAATCTAATGTGTGGTGATTTCGCAGTCGTTAAAAGCGGTCAAATAAAAATATAAAAATAAAATGCTTTTATTTCAGACCTTATGATCCATAATGGGTTAGTAACAATAACAAGGCTTGAGGCACTCAAAGCTCTTCATGGAAGGAGTAGACCCAGGCTGGACCAAACCTATTTGGAAGTACAGCAGAAAGCAACTCAGGATCATAACTGGGGTCACTTCGGGGTCAAAGGACTACTGGCCAAGATGGGACTATCGGAAAACACAGAATGTAGAATGTGTGGTGAGGATGACGAGACAATGGAACACCTACTGTGTGAATATCACGCCCTTGCCAGACAGAGAATGAATGACTTTGGAATCGGCTACCCCGAGCCAAAGGAATTCAGAGTACTCCCGCTGAACTCAATCATCCGGTTCATGGAAAGGGTGGAGAACAGCTTGGAGTAGACATAAAGGAGGAGGCAATTGCACAAAAGATCCCAATGGGTCGAAGTGCATCCGCAAGGGCCCTCATATAGACAAGATAAGATAAGATAACAATAACAATATCGTATCTTAAAAGTACTGTGTTAATTTGTCAAATGTTATAAGCGAAGTCGGTATAAGCGGATTCTACTGTACTTCCATTACAAATGCATTTTCTAAAGATATAGTAAACATTATTAATAGCTGGAATACCTTACAAAATTACAGATGTTACTTGAGTGTATCTGAAGCTGAAGAGAAATATTAGATAATGTTGCGAACGCAACTCTTATTTAATTTTATACATATATAATAACTTAGTATGCAGTAGCAAAACGCGCCCGTCGGGCACGGTTAGTATAAGAGCGGCTTTTTTAAAACCATCAATAGTAACGCTTCACATACGCTTTATCCCTACCATTGAAACATACGTTAACTCAAATTATCAAATCTTGCTCGTCATTACCTATTCTTTATTCTTACATACAACCACTACTTCACATACCTCTTTTAGCCAAGCTGTTTTGTAAATCAGTACCTATTGAAATTATACAGTCAACTTTACATCGAAGTTTTATTTGAGTCGTCGAGTTCCATCATCACCGGCACCGGCGTCTACAGATAATATCCATAAAATCACGCGTTGCCATTTGAAACATACAATCTAACTGTGCAGCGAAATCTACTTAGCGTCCCAGTTTAGACCCTAGGGCATGTCCGATCCAGCGCCCCTAGATCTGCTAGAAAGCCCCTAGTTAGCCGAACGTGGGAAAACTGGTTGTTAAGCCACTTAAGCTTTGTTAGCTGTAATAAGAAGGTTCTTGTTGCTGGCAAATTACTGCGAGAGCCTGGTTAACACATTCTGGGCTAACCACTAAATTTGTTCGATTCTGGTTATGGAAAGTGTTAAATATATTTTATGGTCGACAAGGTTGACGGATGTCATTCTAGAGATCATGGGTTCGAACCTGGGCTTGTACAAGTGAGGATTTCAAAAAAAAACTTATGTACTTACGGAATAATACGTCTATGATATTTAATAGCAACTTTTCGATGAAAGAAAAACATCCTGAAAAAATCGACCTAATTCCAACGAGGTTCTAGTTTGCCCTCCAGATTGGAAGGGCAGATAACAGTTGCTTTCGTATAAAGTAGTGCCTAAGCAAATCTTGGAAAGAAGTTAAAGGGATATGAAAAAAAAGGAATTATCAAAATTAGTCCACAATTGCCGAAGTTATGAAGTAACAAACATCTCACTCCGAACGAACATAGTACCTCCTCCTTTTTGGGGGTCGGTAAAAAGGGAAAGCGCTGGCAGGATGGAGATAAAGATTACCAGTATGAGATATTGTCCTAAATCGAATTTCGTGACTTTATTAAAGCAAAACCTACATTAAAAAACGAAAATCAGATGTAAAGATTCTTAATTTACAATAAATAATTAACAACGACTTCGTGGTTATACGTGCTAATACGGAGATTATTAAATCTAATCTTCTATAGACAAGACAGCGTTTTCTTCTTTCGTATCTTAAATGACTGTGTCAATCAATAACTATAAAAAAATATCGCACATAACCATCTCACCGGGGAAAAACCTATCAATGACAGTTAGTTTAACGTCAAGAAAACAAATATGAACAAAAAAGTTTAAGGAAATATTCCAAGTTAACCGATCGTCGAAAACCGCATCTTCAGGTAGATGGGGATTCCCAGATGAAAGTTCTTGCTATTGACCTTAGGTGGGATAATAAGCTCGTGTCGTTTCTTAGTAAAAGCTGTGGTCAAAGCTAGTTTTAACACGTTCCTTGCGGTACTGATTAGATCTTCATTTATTTATACTTTTTTTTTTGCAAATCGATAGAAGGGATCGACGTTAAGGATTGCCGACAGTGGCTGGGAATGCCCAGAATCGAATGTTATGGCGTAACATGATGAAGGCTTCTGATGCAATCTGTTAATTTGTTTTGTATACTAAACCTAACCAAAATCATATTCATATTCATTTATTCATTGCTTTGTGTGTACAAATAAGGTCTTAAACATATTACATAGGTATCAACGCAACCCTGTGAGGGCATTGCAATTTAATACAGTAATTTATTACATAGACATTAAATATTGATTACACAACAAAAAAAGATCACAGTAAAAAATTAAAATTTGTAAAAAAAAAGAAAAAACCAGTTATAATTATAATAATTAAACTTTGATAATATTTGATAATTAATAAATAATAGTGAACAATTTTGAATTTGATGGAGCCCACTCAATACAAATAAAACGTTTTAAGCTAAGCTAAAGTAACTAAGATTGATAATTAAATTAACATAAAATCCAAGACTATGCATTCAGATAAGTAGAATTATGCTTACTTGCTTTAAACACATAGCCTGCTTTTGATAAACTACGCTTTATAACTAATATGATAGAAATTATCAAAGCAAGGTTGGTATCCCCCTAGGATCGACTATGGGATCTAAAATATACATAATGCATTGCAAATGTTAGGAAATAAAATATCTTTATCCAGACACCCACTTGCGTTGGTGTATTTTATGTAGATTTAGGAGACAGACCTATTCAAAATCAAAATCAAACATTTATTCTGCAAATAGGCCACAAGGGCACTTACATGTCAAAATATTAATTTAAAATTTAAGAAAGTCTGACTACAATAAGTAATACATTTTTCATGTCAAAATATTAATTTACAGTTCAAGAAGGAATAATAATTTCGAGTTTACAATTATAACAAAATTAATGACATACAGTGAAGATAACTTGCAAAGTTATCTATTACAAATATCACAACATCAGTAAATTTAGAGATGTATAAGGTCTCAAGATTATTGGACTGACACACGAGTTCAATTTAACCTAACATTTGGCGGGATATAATTAACTGTGACGTAACTGAATCTGGCACAGGTCTTCTGCTATTTGTGTGCAAGTGAATGTAACCGCGGGTATAATCAATCAGTTACGGTGCATCCAGTTTGACGCATAGCTATCATTGCAGTGGCAAATAAGTATGCCCGCCTGATGATAAATTGTCATTTAAGATTCTTGCGTATCCTTTGAAGAACACACTCTTTTACGTACCCTTTGCCCTTTTGCCAACCTTTTAAATAGATTAGATTAGATTAGATTTATTTATTTCTTTCTGAAAATTTACATGTTATTTTATAAAAATGTCAATTGATAAAATATCATGGATTCACAAAAAGATCGTCAGATTATATATGAATTAATAATAATAAAATAATAATAAAGTCTAAAACAAAAGAAGAATATGTTTTAAACAATACAAAATAATTCAATGATAATAATGTGGTACAATGGCAAATAGGTGTAATTAAAATGTCAAAAAATAATAATTCAATAATTACTAGGTTATCCTAGATATAAGTAGTCAAAAGTCAAAAGATAATAATTAATATACAATGCTGGTCATTATTCGAGCATTTATTATTTCGACATTTAAGTAAGCCTTATATTTTTCTCAATTTTTTTTAGAGTAATGAAGAGAGAGACATTATTATAAACTAGATGAAAACCCGGCTACGCTCGGGTAAAATAAATAATATTCATTTTGAATAAAGTAATTATTTTCTTTTAGACAACCCTTATTAAAATTCGGTTTAAATGTGTATTTTTTTGGTGTAAAGTCAGTATTATTTTTAGTAAGCGATTAATATTTTCCCCATTTTATAATAAGGTAAAACTATTCGCCAAATTATACATGAAATTTTTTAGTTTGTACAGTGAGCAGAAAATATATCTAGACAATTTTTACGATAAATAATAGTAATAATTTTGTTTAAGTACTAAGGTTTCCTCAAAAAATAATAGTTTCGTTTTAAAGTTGACGCTGACGCGCCACGTCCAAGCGCGGCGAACGGCACGAGCAGTATAAAAAGGGATATGATTTTGCAGGACGCGCCGTGCTTCCGACACCTGTCGACATGGGCCGAAATCACCAACCAACCCTCGGTATTTTATGTTTTGGAAAAAACACACACACCCAGCCGTGACATGCCTTTAACATTCATTCATTGGCATTCATATTACACGGTGATTATTATCACGCGATACACTCATATAACAATACCTATCACTCATATCTTCACGAATATTGAAGCAAAAAAATCCATACAATTTTTAATACCACGATAACATTGACACCCCAGTATTGTTGCGAGTAATAATCACCGTGTAACTTAACTGATGCTATTCTGTCCGCTGTCCACTCTTTGCGGTAAGTTACACGGTTAATATTTTCAAATTCTGGTTTGTTAATATTATCGTGATAAGTATGCAATTTGCTTCAATATTCATGAATACATAATCATACGTATCATGATATGAGTGTTCTCGTGATAGTAATCACCGTGCATGAAGTAAGAATAAGACTGGAGCCGGCCATATACACATACAAAGAAGTGTGAAAGAAATGTAAGCATAGGCACACGTGGGAGCAAGATGAACTGACAAATCTCCTGTCCCTCATCGTGTATAAGGCCTTAATATTTGTCACCGTCACCGAAACGTCATCGATGAATGGCATTGCTGTCACCACATATAACACGACTAAGAATGTGATGTCACGATCGTGCTAAAGGATGTATCAGTCTTCTGATACATTTTAATTTAGTCAGGTTACCATAAGTCCGTCCCTTTTGGTCATACGCTAATCCTCTTTCTACGTCACCGTGTAACTGATGCCTTTGAGATGTTTTTTCGCATTCACAGTTTCTGAACGCACTCGTCGTCTATGTCAAACGTGGTCCAACAAACAAAATCACTTGTAGTCACAGCTTGACTACAAGTCGTGTGTTGTGTTGTGGTCACAAAAAAATTAGTCTCTGAACGCATCCTTCAATCAGTTAATGGCAATAATAAATATGGCAGATCCATTTTGTCATTATTTTCCCATATTTAAACACGAAATACGCGACAATCCGAATTTTGCCAATATATGTTGTCGATTGAAAACTGTTATTTTTTTACGCTTTATAATTTCAGATAGGTTTCGTTCGGGTCTACCGTACCCCTCGACGGAATTATTAATATAGATAATAACATTATTAACAAAGAAACATATTTATTGAAAGTATAATGAATATAAAAAAGTACAGACTAAACTAAAGATAAAAACCTACTTACAAATAAAAAATGGTCTCTAATTCAGAGCCCAGCGGTAGGGTGCCCAGAAGGCTGGCGGCATTGCCACGCTGCACAGCAAAACTGAGGCGCTGAGCGAGGTACGCACCAGCCTTCTGGTCACCCGTCGCGTCAACAAGGCGTTTCGCCAGTTCCTTATAGATACTGTGAGCACCAGTTCCCCACAAAGACATAGTTTAAAATACAAAGATTTAAGTAATTAATAATCGTATGTCCATAACTAAACTAACATACTGACAGAAAGAAAACACGGTAATACAGAGTAAGTTGTTAGTTGCCGGGGGTGTATACCCCCGTATATATATATACATATATATGTAAGGCCGTATTTCCCGAAGGTACTTTTGAATGGGGACATTTAGTAGTAATTATACCATAGGTATTTGGGCCATTCTACTTTTTCATGCACATAATTTTCAGATACTTTTTTTTAAATGCAGATTTTGGAATACTTGGCCCTCACTTCATATTTTTGTATCGTTATTTATAAACAGGTTTAATTGCAGTATCACTTCCGAGAGTTTTGGTAATTAACGAACCACAGCTAATATCCATAAATCGAGTAACTCAGTGGTTCTTGGATGTCTCACCATTTGTATGAAAAAAAAATGGTTTTTAGCGCTGTGTTACCCACCTTTTACAGCAATATTTTAATATTGAAGTATTCAATATATATCGAAGCATTTTTACCTATATATTGTCTTCATCTTAAACCTACCAAGAAATGCCACGGTAAAACCTTTTTTCACGTGCTCTCTGCCTACCTCATTTAGGGGCATGATACAATATACTGCGCCAAGTATTTTATTAGGTTCAGGCACTCAGGAATCCTATTTATGTACACTAATTTAAGACATATCATAGATTTTTTTTTGTCATAGAAAACTGGCCATGAAAAAGTATAATGACCCATTTACGACTGCAAGTCCGGAGTCCGGTCTGTTCATGCTCGCTAGGACATAGTGACTACGTTAATACTAGTGTCTTTTTATAGGCGATTGACGAGAAACATCATCCTGTTGTGGATTCGTTTTTATTATCAGTCACTTAGAGACCATATACATCTCTAACAATATTAAATTTATTTTAATTTTGATGCTCAGAGACCATGTACATCTCTGGGGGGATATTATATTAATTTCATTATACTCCTTGTTTAATCTTGAGACCTTATACATCTCTAACTTTACTGATGTAATATTTATAATAGATAACTTTGCAAGTTTATCTTCACTGTATGACATTAATTTTGTTATAATTGTAAACTCGAAATTATTATTCCTTCTTGAACTGTAAATTAATATTTTGACATGAAAAATTTATTACTTATTATAGTCAGACTTTCTTAAATTGTAAGTAATATTTTGATATGTAAAAGTGCCCTTGTGGCCTATTTGCAGAATAATTGTTTGATATTGATATTGATATTGCAATATCATGAATATTACCTACGTTAATCTTCTTATGAAGGATATCCTTTTACTCTCTGTTTAAGGAAGTGCGCACGTTAGATAAGGTAAAACGTAAATCTGTTTCCTAAAAGGGTATGTCTATGCTCATCTTATATGTATTGATTCTATGAACATCCTCATATGTACCTTGGTAGTGGCCGTCAGTCCTATGCGGAAAATATGTCATACTACGATCCTAACTTACGTTTTTTTTTTTTATGAACCTGACTGTGGCTATATAGGCCGGGCCCAATAAAGCGATAGGAGTGCGCGGTTGGAGAGTAGCCTGGGGAAAATCTAGGGGAAAACCTCCGGCACGACCACGCGTGTGGTTTGGAACACTGGAATACTCTAAGAGTTTGCGCTCCAGTGAGATTGGTTGAGCGGTTTCAACAGAATCTGAGGTGTGAGTGGAATCAAGCTACTGGGAGTTTTGTCGCTGGTTCACTAAACCTAGCCTAGCTGAGAAGAGTCCAGCAAGAAACTCAGCTAGGCCCGACCTGGGTCGGACTGACTCTACCCGGTGTGAGGCGGTACCGGGACGAATAGGGACTATCCTAACTTACGTACGTTAGATCTTTCAATAGTTTATTGTTTAACGTGTGATTTAACAGCAACCACATTTTTAGAACCAATAAAATAAAGAAAATTTATAGGGGTAATATTATTTGTCTCTTCCATAATAACTACTAGGGATTCGCCGAATATTCGGTTATTATTCGGTATTCGGCATATTCGGCATGTTTTTGAATGTTCGGTATTCGGCCGAATTATTCGGTTCAGCTGCCGAATATTTACCGAACAATTTTGAGAGGGTTTTGTTACAAGTTACAAGAGTGTATTATAGTTACAGCTTCGTGAAATTGATACTTGACCCATTATTAACAGTGATTTAACTTATTTTTTGACAATATTTCGCTTTGATAATGAACAAAAACATTCAATTAGTCTGTTTTACAACAATAGATGAAGGAATAACGTTGAAGCGAATAATTCGAATAATTCCAAATGTTCGTCAAACACGGAGTAAAATATAGCATACTAGCGACCCGCCCCGGCTTCGCACGGGTGTACTATTTAATGGATGTTATTATACATATAAACCTTCCTCTTCAATCACTCTATCTATAAAAAAAACCGCATCAAAATCCGTTGCGTAGTTTTAAAGATTCAAGCATACATAGGGATATAGGGACAGAGAAAGCGACTTTGTTTTATACTATAAGCCGGGGTGGGTCGCTAGTATGCTATATTTTACTCCGTGTTTGAACTTGGGTGTAAAATACACGACTTTGCCTAAATACGGTAAATTTAAGCGTAGTTATTTCAATTATAGAATGTAAATAACTGCTCTTTTCACTCTCTATATCTTTTCCGACGTCATCTCACTCATAGTGGCTATTAAAACTATAAAAAGTACCCCGTCCCGTTTAAGCGACAGTCATGACGAGTTAGTTCCGCCCAAAGGTCGCTGTTTAGCATTCCTGTTTAGCCGTTGGCCTATTGCTTTCGAACGATTACCGACGCTTTCTAGACGTAGGGCTTCTAGGTGAATCAATATCAACATTTAGTTACTCGTACTAGTTGATATACCTTGTTGACTAAGCTAAAATTTTAGCTTGGCCAAAAAAGCATGTGACGCCCCTGGATTTGCAAGCGTCTTTAGGCTGAGGTAACCGCTTACCATCAGGCGGGCCGCAAGCTTGTTAGCCACCGACGAGGTAGGTATAAAAATAAATCCTTTTGTAACATAAGTAACAAGTCATTAGCAATAACAAAATAACAGTGAAAAATATAGGATATCTTTAGGATATTATTCTAGTCAATTAAGGGACTCCTAGCTCCGACTAACCTTCGATCTGTAACTCTCCGTTTTCTTGTGATTTATATGGTTTATCGTATTACTAACAACAAGGTTTACCGAAATAATACACTATATTTACTTCAAAACTCGCTGTTGAGATTTTTAGGAATAAGAATTTTAGGCCATAAAACCAGTTTTTTGGATGTAAATTTTGTGAAGGTGAGTTAAAAATCAGCGCAGTGATCAGCGCTGGCCCTGCCAGCATAACGCTGACTTGTGACCATTTCGTGGCAATATGTTATTCTGTTCTGTCATCTTGTGTTTGTCGCGAATAAATGTTTCTTTCTTTCTTTCTTTCATTAAAAATAAAAATCTCTCTTGCGTTGTTAGAGACATCAATAAGGAACAGTTACATGTACATTTCATATGTATAAGTGCATAAACAACATACTAATATCGAAAATAGAGTTTTTTGGACCATTTTTGAATAAATCATAATAAAATAGAAAAGAAAGAAAGAAAGAAAAAAACGTTTATTTGTTGTACATACAGATAAAAAGAAGATATTACAAATTAGAAGTGGGTATACACCAAAAAGGTTGTCGCTCAGCATGTGCCACGACTGATGTGTCGTGACGCTGATTTTCAGGACAACCAAAAAATATATATACTAGTCTTAACCTAATTAATATATAATGGGTGACGACACGACCGCTCTTAATAACATAGCTCAAATAACGTTTATATTGTATGGCAACACTAAAACAAATAAGTTCCATTTGAGTTGTTGTAACGGCCAAATCCTAATGAAAAGAAAAAAGATGTGAGAGTTGTCTATAATAAGTAGACAATTTTGTCAAGATTTGGTTCCTGCAAATATAGATAAAGGATTGAGGAACCGATAACCGTCTGTACCATAAATATAACTAAAGTTTTGACGGAGCTATATCAAATCAAAATTTAAAAAATCGATGAATAGCACGTGGAGCCCCTTCCGACGGATGGAATCGCAGGCCTGTGGCGCTACCGCGAACAGCAAACGAAGTTTTCCCTCTCTGTCGCACTTGCAAGTTTGCATATAAGTGAGACAGAGAGAGAAAACTTCGTTTGTGGTTCGCGGTAGCGCCCCAGGTCAATAAATCAGTTTTGCACTCCGAGATAGACTCGAAGTACGGTTGCCAAGGTATCATGATTTTTTTTTTAATGTTATAGGGGGCAAACGTGCAGACGGATCGCCTGATGGTAAGCAATTACCGTCGCCCATAAACACCTGCAACAACAGAGGAGTCGCAAGTGCGTCGCCGGCCTTTCAGAAGGGAATACGCTCTTTTCTTGAAGGTTTGAAGGTCATATCGGTCCGGAAATACCGCAGGCGACAGTTCATTCCATAGTTTTTATCAAACATTAGAATTTAATCGATCTACAGCAATCCTCGCAATGAAGTTGTACTTGTAAGTATGCGGAGTGCTTAAGAAATTGCCACTCTCATTCAACTATTGTATACTTAACGTACTCTATCGATTCAAACCTGTCGTGTTGGACCCTCAGGGTTGATGTTCACTTTATCGATTAAATCTAGAAAGTGCAGTAAATGGACGACTAAAATGGAAAGTGATTGATGGTTTGTCACTTGGTAAATCCGTTCAAATGGTTTCTGGTCGCATTTATTTATTGAGAAGCGAGAAAGTATGTATATCTGTTACTGGTGATGGACTAGTGTTTGAAAACAATCTCGCTTGATGATTAGCAATTTTCACACCTCAGATTCGGTTGAAACCGCTCAACCAATCTCACTGGAGCGCAAACTCTTAGAGTATTCCAGTTTCCAAACCACCCGCGTGGTCGTGCCGGAGGTTTTCCCCTGGATTTTCCCCAGGCTACTCTCCAACCGCGCACTCCTATCGCTTTATTGGGCCCGGCCTATAACACGTTTTAGGCAGAAATTGCGGTCCCAGCAGATTTCGTTCGCAATGCTACAGTAATGCCTTTTTTTTTATACAACGCCGGTGGCAAACAGGCTTACGGTCCACCTGATGGTAAGCGGCTACCGCAGCCTATAGACCCGCAACTCCAAAGGAGTCACGTACGCATTGCCGACCCTTTATAAAATTTGAGGATGCACTGTGTTGACAACAGAAGGGACAAATTTAGGTCCCTCGCTCTCAACACAGTGCATCCTCGGAAGCTCTGGCAACCTTGCTCACCTCCAGGAACACAACACTACATGTACTATGTTTTTAGACCCACATTCCCATAATTCTACACTCAACACGTTACACCAAAGTCAGACGGCGGGGCGACTACTTGCTCTAATTTATTTATAACTCCACACCGCCAATTCTAAAACGACATATGTCCTGTTGATATCAATTAACATATACCCATTTTACGTTTAATATCTACTGATGTTAGCATTACTAAAGCAGCACAAACATAGTTCGCTTCCAATTACCATAAAACCTTTTTAGCATTTGCGTCTGGCGAACACACTTCATTTGTTTTATGCTATACCATTTCCTTAATTGTTCACAGGATTCTAAGCTTTATTAATGTGTTGAAAGGGTGATTTTGATGTGGTATAGTGGGATAGACTGCGTTTGGTATTTTTAGAGGGGGCTGGTTAAAAAACAAAAGCGAACTGCACTTGTAGAAAGTACCTGGGGTATACCATGACAAATCGGGGATACTTGGGCGTAAGGTAGGATTGGTAATTTAGTCTTAATCAATAGGGTAATACTAGCTGTCTGTGTTCAACACATTATACATTATTTTGATGCAAATTTATAACTGGAATTGGAAAAAAAGTCAAAATTCGAACAAAGAGAAAAAACTTGAACAGAATCGATTGAACAAAATATATGTATCATTTAAATTGTCAAACAGTGCAATTTCTCAACCGAATCTCATGTAATTTTTCTGAGCAGCGGGGTAATCACGTAACTTTTGTACTACCGTTAGATAGATTTTAATGTCAAATTTTAATTGTCACCTCATACATTTATACTTCAAAATTGACAGTAAATTCTATCTACCGTTAGTACATAAAGTTACGTGATTTGCCTGCAGGTCCGAGAATTATATTGTGTTTTTTGATGAGTCAATTTTGGAAATTTTGAAAAACTTTTTTAAAATATTTTTTTTCAAAAACACGAGGCCCTCAACTCACAGAACCACTATATCCAGTGCCTTTACCATGAGTTTGCATGACCGTACTCGCTAGCGACTGCGTAAACGATTTAATATGCCGATTCTTAGTTTTATTGCGTAACCGCCAGAGGCGCTGTACTTTTGCCCATAAATTTACGCAGTCGCTAGCGAGTACGGTCATGTAAACTCATGGTAAAGGCACTGTTTTCCCATGATCTAAGAAAACAAGGTCTGACAATCCGGATTGTGACACCACAATACGTCACTGTCGACGACACACACTTACGTCCGCATACGATAGGTAAACTGATGCTGGATGATGACGTAATATCGTGTCACCGACACTACTAACCGATGTACCGGATTGCCACACCTGGCACAGTTTATTATTAAAAAAAAAATCAAAATTATTTATTCTTTTATCAAATAACGTTAACAAGGTTGTCGAATCCTCCTTTTAAGTAAAAACTTGTGTTAGAAGGAATTCGCTCTTTCATACAAGGTGTTGAGTAAGTTAAGGATAAAAATAAAATAAATTTAAATTAATCTTAAATCTAAGGAAAATGAGACACTACCAATCTGGATTACCAAACAATTTGTTCAGATCTCCCAGCTCTTAAGTTTGGTTACAAAGATAAAGTTGGAACAATTTTCTTACATAGTAGATAACTCTAAAACAGTAGGTCTGTATATTAAGCTCTAGTGAGCAAGTAGGCAGGTAGGTAGGTCCTTAATTAAATGTTATTGTTGTAATTATTAGTAGGCTTCATATGTATTAACTCTGCACCACCTGCTGTGAATCGTTCTGTTTAGATTTCCGCTACCCTAAGGTTGTCTGGAAGAAATCGCTCTTTAGCGATAAGACCGCCTGTTGTTTGCCTCTTCTCATTGTGTTTTTTGTACTGTACTGTGTATCCTTTGATTGAGGTGTGCATTAAAGAGTATTTGTATTGTATTGTATTGTATTGTACATATAACGAAAAATAAGAAAAAAGATATTTGCATATTATAGTATCATGTCAACTATCTGTTTGCCATAACTGTAACTGCTTGATGTATCTTTGTCACCATTTTGTACTGATCTTAATAGCTGAATACCAAAGGATTACCCCATACCTATATCGATTGAAATGTAAATCGCTTTACATAACAAATCAGTGATTCTAATTTGATACTGACCACTGTCTGACTGCATAATCAACCCTTTGTGTGTGCACGTCAAACCATCAAAGTGATATTGTAGTTTAAACAATGGGCTTAAAACAAAATATACAGATCATATCAAAGATCGACATTCCAGGGTGAATGGTCATCATCTCAGAACCGTTTTCACTTCGATTGTCTGTTTCTAACGAATTCGGATTATTATTTTCACTTAGTTTCTTTTCTTTCTGTAGTAACACTTCATAAATATTTCGAGTATTGTATAACTTTGATTGATAAAGACTTTGTAAAAGTACTCTTGCGGACTATTTGCCAAATCAATGTTTTGGTGTCGATTGATCCCATGACAACGCATAAGGGCATCCACGCTGACAGAAGTGCAATTTTGTAACATATCGGTGATATATTGAAATATACATGCTCGACATGTTCCGGACCAATACGTGGCCCTTAATGAGAACCAGCCGCTACGGCCGCGCGTCTAGCACTGCGCGATACTCGACCTTAAACGACGTGAGTGACCCGTTTATTATATTTCAATGTCTGAAACTCAAAATCAAAATCAAACATTTATTCTACAAATAGGCCACAAGGGCACACATCAAAATATTAATTTACAATTTAAGAAAGTCATTTTTCATGTCAAAATTTTAATTTACAGTTGATTTAGATTTTTAGTTTTCATTTATTACACAATAGAAGATTTCATTATAAATTACATTTAAGTCAATTTAAAAGAATCCCTATTGTGGTCGTCAATACATTGAATAGAATAACACATAATAAAACAATTAAAACAGAAGAAAAACAAACATAAATTAAATAAAATTTCAAGTTTCACCCAAGAGAATGTTGAAGAAAAAATAATAGTTTCGGGTTTACAAATATAACAAAATTAATGTCATACAGTGAAGATAAACTTGCAAAGTTATCTATTACAAATATTACAACATCAGTAAAGTTAGAGATGTATAAAGTCTCAGTCTGATTAAACAAAAGAGTATAATGAAATTAATATAATATCTCAGCCTTCATCTGCCTATCTAATTCATGGTTAGTACAAATACCTGATGTACAATAGATGGTAAAATATGTTTACATTTTTCGCCTTACTACAATGAAATAAGGCGCAAAAGTGTAAACATATTTATGCCGGCGACTGTACAAAGATCTGCAGACGACAAAAACGTTTCGAAAGCGAGGAGTCCATTAGCATTACGCATTTTTTACGTAAATTAGAATTACAGGCGGTGTCAAATAATCCGCTCTAAATCTAACATCTATTTAAATCCCAATTGTTTTTGTGACCAACAAAAAACATCAAAACAAAACCCCTCAAATTACAACACAATCCAATCCGACTTTCTACTTATAGATGTTGACAGTAACAGACTATAGATATTGGCAGTAATTTACTTGACTTGGGGTCATCAAGCCGCGAGTGACTTTTACTATAGGTTCTTTTTTGAACCTGACTATGGCTTTATAGGCGGGTCCAATAAAGCGATAGGAGTGCGCGGTTGGAGAGTAGCCTGGGGAAAATCCAGAGGAAAACCTCCGACACGACCACGCGTGTGGTTTGAAACACTGGAATACGCTGGTTTGCGCTCCAGTGAGATTGGTTGAGCGGTTTCAACCGAATCTGAAGTGTGAGTGGAATCGAGCTACTGGGAGTTTTGTCGCTGGTTCACTAAACCTAGCCTAGCTGAGAAGAGTCTATCAAGAAACTCAGCTAGGCCCGACCTGGGTCGGACTGACTACCCGGGGTGCAACGATACCGGAATAGCATCAGAATCAGAATCAGAATCAAAAATTATTTATTGCCACGAATCAAAGTTACAAAATAAAGCCAACAAAAATACAGCAAAAAGAAACTACAAATTAAGATATAAAATAAAATACAATAAAAAAAAAATTGAGGTAATGGGTCTCGGTCTCAGCATGTGCTGGACAAAAAAAAATGACCATCGCTGGTTTTCAGACCGAGCTAGCGTTTGTCGGTCGCGATTACGCATTTTTTACGTAAATTAGAATTACAGACGGTGTCAAATAATCCGCCCTAAATCTAACATCTATATCCCAATTGTTTTTGTGACCAACAAAAAGCATCAAAACACAAAACCTCTCAAATTACAACACAATCCGACTTTCTACGTCTAAACTCTAAATCAAAAAGAGTTTTTTATTCAAACCACCCAGGGAGTCAACTCGTAACCGTTAATTTCGCCTTAATCGGTTAATTATGATGCAGTTTAAGTTAATTAGTACTTTAAATTCATTTGTTTGTAAGATTTAGTTATAATTAAGGTGGTAGTTATAATTTATTTTCATATTGGTTATTAGTACCTACTTATAATATTTTACTGAGAAGACGTGTTTTGAGAAATAAATTGGGAGCTCATAGAACTTTTCTTGAATAAGTTGGAGTTTTTATATGTATTTGGGTGGATCAACTATTCTTTGTTGCTAGTTACCATGGTTACGTCTCCTGAGTCACTCTTTAAAACTGTGATTTTATAGGATTTAAATCTACCAAACATGAGTTTTAGCAATGAGCATAAATCCATTTGGACATGGGCTATCTCTTGAGCATGCTTGAAGTCCTTATTATACACATTTTTCTTAGAAACTCGGTTACTGTTGTCTCCTCGCTGACGGGACAGAATAACAACAAGAAAAAGTTGATTGACCCATTTATGGACGCTGCGGTTGTGGAATGAGCTCCCTGTCGAGGTTTTCCCGAAGGACTACAGTGTGGGGTTCTTCAAGAAGAAAGTGTATAAATTTTAAAAGGGTCGGCAACGCGCATGTGACACCCCAGGAGTTACAAACGTCCATAAGCTACGATGACCGCTTACCATCAGGCAGGCCGTACGTTTGTTTGCCACCGACGTGGTATTAAAAAAAAAATATAGCAGCTTGCTGGCCAGTTGTCACTATGACAATCAAGGCCGCGTGTCTGAATGAATGTTAGGATTATCATAGTGTACAACAGCCCGCCACCGCGGCCGCTACCTCAAGCCACTGCTGTGTGTGTGTTACGAGTTAAAAACGCTCATCTATGTAGGCCATTTTCTGTTTTAATTGACACGTATCTTGAATTTTTCTCAGTGTTACTATTTAGAACAGGACTATTGCGACCTTGTGTCATAAAATTTAAATATATTTTTTGAATTTTTCATTAAGAAATATCGTTTCAAATATCAGTCCAAAACGACAATTTTCAAACTAAAAAAGGCTGTTTTCCGTTTAAATTCTACTACACATAATGAAATAAAATAAATCCTATGTAAAACTTTTATAAATTCTTTCAAAAATCTTCTATTACCGTTGACCGTATTTTTAGTGGCGTTGTCTTTAAGGTCCCTATTGTGACTAATATATACTTTAATGACTTTATTGGTATTATCAATACTTTCGTCATATTTTTTTTTTATTAGCCATATTGTAACATGATCATTACGGTATGTCAGTAAATGGGTCAATCATTTTTTTCTTGTTGTTATTCTGTCCCGTCAGCGAGGAGACAACAGTAACCGAGTTTCTAAGAAAAATGTGTATAATAAGGACTTCACGCATGCTCAAGAGATGGCCCATGTCCAAATAATAGTTTAAGATAAGATAATAGTTTATTAATGTTTATTAAATGAATTAATGCTCATCGCTAAAACTCATGTTTGGTAAATTTGAACCCAATAAAATCACAGTTTTAAAGAGTGACTCAGGAGACGTAACCATGGTAACGACACAACAAAGAATAGTTTATCCACCCAAATACAATAATAATTTAGTCACTGTGTATATAAAACACGATCTTAAATGTGATCTTAATTCTAAAATGTCATACTAAATAGTATCTAGTCCCAATTTATATTTATATGTTATTAAGGGTCAATATTCATTAATGGAATAAAACGCATGTATTTGGAAAAATCTTTTACAAGTGCGTTTAAAACATTTGAATTGCAAGTTTGTAATGGATAGGTAACTTATTACAAAACTTAATCTTTATAAAAATACACAGCTTTTTTTTTCTTAATCTAAGTGTTGGAAGCATCAGTTTGCTCTTGTTTCTGGTATTGTAGTTGTGGCAATCAGAGCGTTTAAGAAGAGTACTTGCCTTCTCATGAATCTCTAGGACATTGTATATAAATAGTGAGATAACGGTCATAACTTCCAACTTCTCCATCAATTAGAAATCAAAACATTTGAAAACTTATAAGGCTCTTAAAAATAAAAAAAGAGAAAGGTGTTATATTATTGGTGAAATAAATTAGAATATCATTATCATAAAGTTGCTACGAAATGTATTACTTTAAATCAAAACATTTCTCTTTAATCTCTCTCTAAGTTTACTCTCGCTCTATTTCTATCTAAAATCAAAACTTCGCTACCACATTATTTCAGGGCAAGCCGCTGAAAGCGGGTTAATTACCTCTTATATAGTTCTGTTGATGTATTTAAATTAATGACTTAATAAATTCGTAGTTTTATTACTTTCAGGTATTTCATGTTAAAAAGGAAAACGTTTCATAATTGAACACGTTTAGGGTTAATTTTGTGTGTGAAGTATACTAAGGGTTAACACTAAACAGTATAGGTGGCAAACAAACGAGAACTATATCGGGAAGCTATTTGACTTTACAATTTGGAATGTATCGAATGAACAGAAGAGTTCGATTTCCTTAAACGACCGCTTTATATCACGTACCTAAATCAAAATACTGCTCTGCCCTACGGGTGTTGTGTAGATACGCAGTATTTACCAGTGTTAGTTACGCGGTATTTCCCTACGGGTGTTGTGTAGATACGCAGTATTTACCAGTGCTAGTTACGCGGTATTGCCCTACGGGTGTTGTGTAGATACGCAGTATTTACCAGTGCTAGTTACGCGGTACTGTCCTACGGGTGTTGTGTAGATACGCAGTATTTACCAGTGTTAGTTACGCGGTATTTCCCTACGGGTGTTGTGTAGATACGCAGTATTTACCAGTGCTAGTTACGCGGTATTGTCCTACGGGTGTTGTGTAGATACGCAGTATTTACCAGTGCTAGTTACGCGGTATTGCCCTACGGGTGTTGTGTAGATACGCAGTATTTACCAGTGCTAGTTACGCGGTACTGTCCTACGGGTGTTGTGTAGATACGCAGTATTTACCAGTGCTAGTTACGCGGTATTTCCCTACGGGTGTTGTGTAGATACGCAGTATTTACCAGTGCTAGTTACGCGGTATTGCCCTATGGGTGTTGTGTAGATACGCAGTATTTACCAGTGCTAGTTACGCGGTATTGTCCTACGGGTGTTGTGTAGATACGCATTATTTACCAGTGTTAGTTACGCGGTATTGTCCTACGGATGTTGTGTAGATACGCAGTATTTACCAGTGCTAGTTACGCGGTATTGTCCTACGGATGTTGTGTAGATACGCAGTATTTACCAGTGCTAGTTACGCGGTATTGTCCTACGGGTGTTGTGTAGATACGCAGTATTTACCAGTGCTAGTTACGCGGTATTGTCCTACGGATGTTGTGTAGATACGCAGTATTTACCAGTGCTAGTTACGCGGTATTTCCCTACGGGTGTTGTGTAGATACGCAGTATTTACCAGTGCTAGTTACGCGGTATTGTCCTACGGGTGTTGTGTAGATACGCCGTATTAACCAATGCCAGTTACGCGGATTTGCCCTATGGGTGTTGTGTAGATACGCAGTATTTACCAGTGCTAGTTACGCGACATTGCAATATCCCCGACGATATGTATGTCTTATATAATAACTGAAGAAGTGAATATGATTTTTTTTAGTGTAACTTAAAATATTTAACTATTATCTCTGGTCTAGTCTGCTCATTTGACTCTTTAAATGCATGTAAATATGTGATTGCTAGATTATGTGTAAGCCGAAAAACTTGATTGTAGACGTAACATTATATCTTCATGTAAATGTCAAACACATCAACAATCAGTGATTCATGTCCAAACCCCGATTTAATGACATCTTTCTTAACATTTCGACCACCAAAGAAGTCCACCCTTATTAACTTCAGAAGCATTTTCAACCCAAAAGGCATTACCATGAATTCCAATTTGCCTTGACGTGGAACGATAGAAAAACTAAAAATGCGTGTTCAAGAGTCTATTATGGAAATATAATGCTATGTCATTCATTTTGTTTTTGCCGATGTACAAAAAGTAAATGACCTAAATAGTACAGAAATAAGGGTGAAATTAGACTGCATCTTGTTTAACACGCGCACCAAAATGTTTGTTAATGAATGTGTGGTCTCTTTATAGGGTTCTGATTGAGTTCTTTAATAAAATATTATTAGTAGTTAAATAGCTTATTTAGTCACGCTTTTTTCATATCTAATTTTTTTATTGTAATTTTTACTTTTTTAAATTTTTAATATAATTCGGTACTGTGGATATTGGTAATGCCTATATTATTTCTAATGAGTGTAATGATAGTAATATTCCCTTTGATTGTAGAATAAAAACACAAACGAATATTTATAGTCCCATTTAGAAATAGATTACATTGCGTATAATGTTCTTTACAGAAGGTATACTAATCTTTTAACTCCGCCTTTAGTGTTTTTTTTTAATAAATCTAATTGATATATATATAAAGATTGAGCATTGCCATCCAACGTGGCAATGCGGCCAGCATTTTGGGAACGTTACCTACTGGCAGCGGTTTGTTAGATTAGGGTTTTTGATAGGTATATTTAGGTTAGTTTTTTTTAATTTCTTTGTTTATTTGTAAAAACTTATGTAATTTCTATTGCCTTGTAAATTGACTTTTACCAATATAGATCCCATTTTTATTAGGGATGCGCCGAATATTCGGTTATTATTCGGTATTCGGCGTATTCGGCATGTTTTTGAATGTTCGGTATTCGGCCGAATTATTCAGTTCAGCTGCCGAATATTTACCGAACAATTTTGAGTAGTATAGTTACTGCTTCGTGAAATTAATTCTTGACTCATTATAAACAGTGATTTAACTTATTTTTTGTCAATATTTCGCTTTAATAATGAAGAAAAATTTTACCCTTTAATTAGTCTATTTTACAACATTAGATGTAGGAATTACATTGAACCGAATAATTCGGCCGAATATTCGGTTCGGCAACAGCTGGACCTAATATTCGGCCGAATGTTCGTATTCGATCGAACCCATATTCGGCGTATCTCTAATTTTTATATGAATCTAATTGAATGTGAGTAAATAAAATTCAATATCGGTGATGTTACTTACATCTCACACAGGCCTTTCCGAACCTGAGGGGCTGCTATGAACTTCGAAACCCGAACTTCGTATCCTGCCGTCCCTTTCACTCATATAGTGAATAACACAAGAGTGAAAGGGACAAGATACGAAATTCGGAGCACAGGGCCTGGTCCCACGATCGTATCCAATTTTACGCTTAATTCGTCCCCGCCACACCAATTTACTCCGAAATTTCCTTCAAACTTTCTTCTTTCCGTCAAAATCTATTATTAATGTTTTAATAAATCAGTCACTGTCGGTTCTACACGGTGGTAATGTAATAAAATGAGAGAGACATGATTGACGTGAGACATGACATTTATTTAGTAGGTAGTAGAAATTACTTCACTTTCTTTATAATTTAGCAGTATGTTATTGTGTTTTATGGGTTAATTTACTATTTTTCTATTAAACTTGGCATTACTATTTACTTATTTATATTGAATTATAAATATATATAACTTTTAGTGGATTTAGATTTTTTTATTTCATAATATACAATTACAATACAAATTAAAGCTAGAATCTATACTAATTTATATTATGATCGTCAATAATAAAATAAAATATTATTCAATTTCATAAAATGTGAAACTAATGATTTTGATATAATATTAATGTATCAGTATATGTAGTCGAAATTGAATAAATGCCACCTGATAAATTATTTTACAAAAATTACATCACATAAGTTCGTCAAATTAAAAACTAATAACATTAATAACTGTATATAGAAAAACACGAAATAGTAATAATTGAAAATGAAATACATTGTCAAAAGTTTTATACATTTTGCAAGTATTAAAACGACTTGCAAAATGTATAAAACTTTTGACGTGCAATGTATTTGTGCATTATAAATAAATGAGTATGAGTATGAGTAAACTTTGAAGAACTTTGTAGTCGAAACAAATTACGATCGTCAATCATCAAATCAATTGGATGATAGCGAGTGGATGTGAATTGCTTTGCCTACAAAGTCATTCATTTGTTACTTAGTAAAGAGTTGTTTTTGTATGAACTCTAACTAATAAACTTGTATGATTAAGGCAAATTATTTTACTTCTGTATTTAATGAATCACGTAATTTGTAGTGCAATGTCACATGAAATATTTGCGTTTTCTCCGGTCTTCTAATAATAAAAGTTTACTAATAGGTTTAGCTCACAGTTGATACCGTTCTGTAGTTACATGTATACCTATTAATTATGACTTATATATTGTAAATTTCATATATATTGTAACTTGTGGCCCTTTCTTACATTCGCACAGTCGCCATCAGATATATCGGAGCGAACAAGGTGCTCACAAATATCTGAACACGACTCTATTCTCAAGGCGTTAAAGTGCATGTTCAGATATTTTTGAGCACCCTGAAGAGTACAGATATATTTGATGGCGACTGTACCAGCGAGCAGTTTCCTTTTGATTTACATATTTTTTTATACAACGCCGGTGGTAAACAAGCGTACGGTACACCTGGATGGTAAGCGGCCACCGCAGAGCCTATAGACGCCCGCCACTCCAAAGGAGTCACATACGCGTTGCCGACCCTTTATAAAATTTGAGGATGCATTGTGTTGACAGCAAAAGGGACAAATTTAGGTCCCTCGCCCTCAACACAGTGCATCCTCGGGAGCTCTGGCAACCTTGCTCACCTCCAGGAACACAACACTACATACTTGTATAGTAGATGATGTTATTATGGCTGTGGTATTCTGCAAGGCGGTGGTACTTCCCCAGTTGGGCTGCTCCAAATTCGAGCAAGATGATATATTGCTGTGCCCTACCTCTCTAAAATTAATTTTACAAGTAACGACGTTTTGTACTACCATTGTGCCACCCTTTTGACTTGAGACCTCAATTTTAAAGACGCATCCATTGAAAAAGTCGCATATATTGGACATCATCATCATCATCATCATTTCAGCCGAAAGACGTCCACTGCTGAACATAGGCCTCCCCCAAGGCTCACCATTTAGACCGGTCCTGTGCCGTTCGTTTCACCGGATTCCCGTGACCTTCACCAGGTCATCACTCCACCTTGTCGGAGGCCTACCGACAGCTCGTTTTCCGGTGCGTGGACGCCACTCAAGCAGTTTCTGGCCCCATCGACCGTCAGTCCTGCGAGCAATGTGGCCTGCCCACTGCCACTTAAGTCTCGCAATTTTGAAGGCTATGTCGGTGACCCCAGTTCTGCTACGGATAGCTTCATTCCTAATTCTATCACGCAGAGAAACCCCTAGCATAGCTCTTTCCATTGCTCTTTGGGTGACCTTGAGCTTTCTTATGAGGCCCATCGTTAGCGCCCATGTCTCGGATCCATATGTCATCACTGGCAACACACCATATATTGGTAACCGAAACTTATTTTTTATTTACAATTCCAGTTCACGCTTGACGTTTTCCAAGCCTTAGTATGCGTGTCTGTCGACAATTTAACGCCTGTCGCCTTTCCAACGCGCTTGATTCGTGAAGCGTGCTGGACAGAACAGCTTCATACTCTTATATATCAAATCCAGAGTGGATTAAGTAAATTATTTACAAGCAATAATACAACTAGTTGCTAGAAGCTTAAAGGCTATTTTCGCACGTGGATTGCCGTTATTCAGAATCTCAGATACAGACTTGTCATCGCAAAAGAGCTTACTTGATAAGGAGATACAAGGCACTTATTACCTTGTAATTAAATGTAAAAATGGAATGCATTCATGTTTGTTGCACTTTAGAAGCAAATGAAAAATAGGGTTTATTTTTAATGTATTATGGAACGCGATAACAAGGAGGTGAAAGATATTTTCGAGTACAATAAGATAAGGGATTTACTTCTTGTCTTGTTTCTTCTTGTCGATGGTCGTTTTTGAAATCTCATCCAGGTTATTTATTTACTTCTTATTTTGTTAATACTCTATTTTAACGTCACATTAGTATTTGAAATAGAATGTAATTTGAGATTCTATAATAGAATCCTGAGCGTAACGAGGGATTCTGAAGTAGAATCTTGAACGTAGCGAGGGATTCAAGTGTTTACGCCATTTATTTATAATAATAATTGTTATAATAGTTATTCCATTTATTAATATGTACTTTTTTGTCATTTTTATTATTCTTTTTTGATTTTCATTTAAAATATACTAACTCTAGACTAAGTCCATTATACTAACTTTTATATGGATCTGAGTCTGAAACAACTAAATAAATAAATAAAATAAATAACCAAATCAGATATATATATAGTACAATCCGAATAAAGCGACAGTCAATATTACCGGTGATATTAAGTCGCACTTACAGAACGTCGCACAAAACGGACTGATTTGACGACTGCTTAGCCTAGTTGGTAGTGACCCTGCCTTCGAAGCTGGATGTCCCGGGTTCGAATCCCGGTCAGGGCATGTAGTTGTGTGATGAACACGAATATTTGTTCCTGAGTCTTGGATGTTTTCTATTTATTTAAGTATCTATTTATCTATATAAGTATGTATATCGTCACTTGGTACCCATAGTACAAGCTTTGCTTAGTTTGGGACTAGGTTGATTTGTGTAAGATTGTCCAAAAAATATTTATATATTTACTTTGAAAATGCTTGGTATGAAATCTAATGTGTGGTGATTTCAGTCGTTAAAAGCGGTCAAATGTTATAAGCGAAGTCGTTATAAGCAGATTCCACTGTACCTACATATTGCATAAATGAAATAGGTATTTAGCAGGTAAATGTTAATTAATTGTTTGTGCTTGCAGTTTTAATCTTAATGAGGAAACGATATTTAATTTAAACGGTTGAAAAACAAACAAACCATTAGTTTAGTTGTAAATCATTGGAATATATTTAATGCAGTCGCTAATAACTATGCAGAAAATGAACCATTAAACTAATTGGTGGGGTCTGAAGCAGTGTAGGTACATCATATAGGTAAATGAAGACCCAACTTTGTATTATTTTTCTACCCAGAAAATTTTAAGCAATAATGTTTCGGCTATTGTCAAAATACAGTCATATAGCCAAGAACCATATTAAATCTTATATCTGAAAATCAATCCTGGAACCTGACTGTGGCTTTATAGGCCGGGCCCAATAAAGCGATAGGAGTGCGCGGTTGGAGAGTAGCCTAGGGAAAATCCAGGGGAAAACCTCCGACACAACCACGCGTGTAGTTTGGACCACTGGAATACTCTAAGAGTTTGTGCTCCAGTGAGATTGGTTGAGCTGTTTCAACCGAATCTGAGGTGTGAGTGGAATAACAAATCAATCCTTATTGTTTCCTCGTCTATGGAGAACAGCGTTTAGGTAAATGAATGTTTATTGGTGCATGGGATCTAGGGATTAGGTAGCGGAAGCCGGGGATCCTTCAGGATGCAACTAGACCGGGATAACTCTAGGATGATGATGATGATGGCATAAACAAACCGGCAAAAACTGAAAACAAAATCGTACAATTCTGTTATTACACACACGACCTAGGAACCTAACGCCAAACAAAGCCGAGGACTCTAAATTACTAATATAATTAATCATTTTACCTTGTAAAAGAGATATATTTGCAGAATTTACGTGAAGTCTAATAAGTACTAATATACACATGAACAGGCATATGAAATAAAATAGAATATAAACTAACCTTAAAATAAACTAAACTAAAACCTAAATATTTACAAGTAAAAAATAGGCTCCAGCTCGGAGCTCGGCGGTAGGGTGCCCAGAAGGCTGGCCGCATTGCCGCGCTGAACAGCAATGCTGATCCGCTGAGCGAGGTACGCACCAGCCTTCTGGTCACCCGTCGCTTCCACAAGGCACTTCGCTAGCTCCTTGAACATATAATGAGCTGCAGATCCCCACGGCCCTAGAGTTTCCACCCCAAACGGCTACTAACGTTTCCACCTAAAACATGCAGCCACCGTCAATGGCTGCATATTTGCGCCGCTTGAGGTGTTCAGCTGCGTCGGCGGCAGCCCCAGCCTTAACAGATGTCCTTGGAAGATGGGAGGGCGCCAGGGTATCCACACATGTGGCATCCCAGACTAGTGGCCTCATTTTACCTTCTATATTATGGTAGTAAACTTAGATATGTCCACAAGATGAAAACTATTTAAATTCTAACTTATTGTAACTGCAAGACCATTTATTACAATCAAGTAGATTACTGAAATTGTCCCAAACGCTACACCATTAACTGCTATTGAACGTAAAGTGGATAATTGATAAAGAATCCAACATTCACAGAAATACCGTTAACTGGCTACCCGACTTACATTTTTAACATCTGTTGATACCATTGATACAAAACTTTGTAGATAAGTAGTGTGCTCCTACAAAGGATAATGTACAGGGTTTAATATATACAGGAAAGGGAGTATCTACAAATTATATTTATATACATACATACAATCGATGGGAAACACAGGAAGAAACGACACAGAGATCTCTCAGGGACCGAAGTCCAATGAGGTTGGTTGGAAGTTATATTTATGCAACTGACTTAAGAAACTTCGATAGCGCGATGCAGAACATGTCAGATTTGACAGTTGACAGGAGTGACGCCACAACTTCAAACAAAACGACTTGAAAAATTAATATTGTTATTTTTACTAACCATAATGGGTTAGTAAAAATAACTATATTAATTTTTCACCATAAGGTCTGAAATAAAAGCATTTTATTTATTATTTATTTTTAATTGATTGTTTTATTACAAAATATGAACTAACTACGAAAGATAGTGTGTAGTGTCGTTATAATCTTACGACATAGGTATGTAACTTATATTTTTTACACTGTTACTCCATAAAACGATACAAACCGCAACGTAATATGTTAGGCTAGCGAAGCAGTAAATTCCGGAGCAAATTGTAATGTCCAGACATTAATTCGATTGCTATCTAGATCAGTCTATAAAGCTTCATAAACAAACCTACTTTTTACCGATTTACAAGGTAAATAACATGGTTTGATTTTGAAATAGGTACATAAGAAATTATGTCAAGAGAAGATGTAATCTTATAGACCTGTAAAACGAAGTCTTTTGTGACATCCAAATTGGATTTATCTTTGTTCTAATAATATTTTAAGGGAAATATAATTAATTTACAAATGCATGCAATGTCCCGAATTCCAGCAGTAGAAGTATAATGATGTTCAAAAGAGGTAAGTGTCACTTTAAACACAGCCCATCTTCTGCCCTAGCAACCTTACTTGCCAATAAGAACATAACACCTAAGAGAACATACCCAAACTACGTGACCAATTTTTTTGCGTTTTTTACCTCCCTCTCCCCCTAGGTGACCAAGCGTAGTATATGCCAAGACCCCCCCCCCCCCCCAGTTTTCACGTAGTATATTTTATAAAAAAAAATTGCGGAATGTTGAAAAAATAATGGCTTTTCTTTGTATTTTCACATACGGCCCCTAAAAATGCATACTTCGAGAGTGCAAGAGTGGTATAGCGTAGCTATTCAATTGTAATTGTATTTAGTAAAAAATATATCAAGAAGAAACAGTTTTTTATTTATTTTTTACAGTACAATTAGTGATGTGGCGAAACTGGACAAGTTTTAGTGATGGGGTTAAACCGTGGCGGGTGAGTCCACTTCAATTAGAATGTTTCTCAAAAGTATTCTACCAGCTACGTGACAAGAAACCGACCCCCCCCCCCACTCCCCGGTGACCAAGAATGGTACTTTAACGACCCCCCTCCCCTCCCTAAACGGGTCACGTAGTTTGGGTATGTTCCCTAACTTATAGAGCAATTAGTGGAGTGAGGAGACATATGGCTGCGGTCTTTTGTATATCGGTCATAACTATTTCACAGTGTGTCTTTGGTTCCTTGGAGTTTGGGACGGATGTTGGTGTGGGATGCTACCTGTGTAGACACACTGGCACCATCCCACCTCCAACGAACTACAGTAAAAGCGAGTGCAGCGGCGGAAAATGCCGAAATATAGGGGCCTCGGCAGAGTACAATTTCGTACCTTTTGCTGTCGAAACTCTGGGTCCACGGAGTCCCAGCGCGCACAAGTTATTTACTGAAATAGCGAAGCGTTTGGTTGACGTACCTGGTGACCACAGAGCTGGCGACTTCCTCGCACAACGTTTCAGCATTGCGATACAGCGAGGAAATGCCGCCAGCATCCTCGGTACAATGCCCCAAGGGCCTGTTTTAGATTTAAGTTAGTACTTGTAAATTAAAAAAAAGATCACAAATACTATAATGTGGACTTCTAATCTAAACGCAGTAATTCCTCTATGCTACTTCTGTAAGATTCAGAACAATTACCTCTTCTCTCTATTGTCAATGTCATCGAGGGTCCAATTTCCTCCTTACCTGTCTCCAGTTTATGCGATCCTGGGTATCCTCTTTAATGAGCGTGTTTATCCTTCGTTCTCAGAACAACTATCAAAATAACGGAACAACTATCAAAATAACGGAACAACTATCAAAATAACGGAACAACTATCAAAATAACGGAACAACTATCAAAATAACGGAACAACTATCAAAATAACGGAACAACTATCAAAATAACGGAACAACTATCAAAATAACGGAACAACTATCAAAATAACGGAACAACTATCAAAATAACGGAACAACTATCAAAATAACGGAACTACAATCAAAAGGTCCAACCTAGAGGCGAATCCAGAGCTTCGTTTATTTGCAATGCTAATAATGAAATAGGTACGTCTAAGTAACGAGCCCACGCCATTATTTACTATATTTATGATGTGGTTTTATCCAGGTTCATGTTTTATCGAATCTCCATGACCTATGTCTATCGTATCGTTAATGCAAAGGGTTATATGTCTGTAAAACCCAGTATAGACAATACAATAACATCATAGTACTAAGCGTACTAAGTGTGTGTGTGTAACTTTTGAATGTGACTAGATAAAGTTTGAATGTGGCTAAATTGAAAAAATTAACACAGTACTTTTAAGATACGATATTGTTATTGTTACTAACCCATTATAGATCATAAGGTCTGAAATAAAAGCATTTTATTTTATTTTATTTTTTTATTTATTTTTTTATTTATAGTTCAAGTACCTAACAGATTTTTAATCGCTATCAGTTTTCTGGCGGTTTTTGTCAAATTTCCTGAGGGCCTATCTCGAAGCAAATACGAAAAGTCATTTGAATATCTTCCTCTTTGTCCCACTTGCAAATTCGGGCCACAAAGCCCAATAGTTGACACCTGTTTCTCACCTCTATTACTATGACATAAGATTGAAAGTGGTTGAGGTATTGGGTCAGTGTTGAGCACTGTGACATTTACCTTATTACAGCGACCACATGAATACTATAACTACATACTTAGATATAATGACACAAGTGTATCAAGAGCATTCTGACTGCCAACAAACTGTTACGCAGTTTGGCAGTGTAGTTAATTTTGTGCAAATTGATGTGTCTTTATGAAATAAACGATTGATAATAATAATAATACTAACTTTTTTCCATTGGCGATAGCTCCTCTCCAGTCTTTAATGGTGTTTATGGTTACGTTTGAGGCGGGAACGTCCACAGCGCGATCGCGACAACACTGACACATAGTCAAAATTTCGTCCCGGTTCCGCCGCACACCGGGTAGGGTCAGTCCGATCTAGGTCGGACCTAGCTGAGTTTCTTGCTGAACTCTTCTCAGCTGAGCTAGGTTTAGTGATCCAACAACAAAACTCCCAGTAGCACGATTCCACTCACACCTCAGTTTCGGTTGAAACCGCTCAACCAATCTCACTGGAGCGTAAACTGAGCATTCCAGTGTTCAAAACCACACGCGTGCTCGTGTCAATTTTTACCCTGGATTGTCCCCAGGCTACTCTCCAACCGCGCACTCCTATCGCTTTATTGGGCCCGGCCTATAAAGCCATAGTCAGGTTAAAAAATGGTTACGTTTGAGAGAGAAAAATAGCATTTGACTGTACCTTGCACCTACTCACATCACTCTGTTATAATATACAAACTGTAAGAATTCAAAATATTTTATAACCGTATCCGGGCGTCGGTTGTAACAACGAAACGCAAAAAAACGGAAATTATCAAACACAAGCAATATATGCCGTTTTTTGATCAATAATTCCATTCGCAAATCAAAAACGAACTAAACATGATAAACTGACGCTCGTTTCATAAAACCACACTCGTGTTTTAAGACCTCTCATTATGTATCAGTTGCATAAACTACTATTATATGGTTCTGTCGAAAGATCAGCGCTGGCAATCGCGCCAGCACTACGCTGAGATGGAACCATTTAGTGCAATACCATGTTTTACAGTTTTACTTGTTTTTCTTTTTATTGCATTGTATTGTTATGAATAAATTAATTGATTCTGATTCTGATTCTTTAAAATTCTCTCTTTCAGACCTTTGAAAGTGGCCTCGTGGATCAACGTAACTCCATAATTAATTTTATCTTAATCGGTTCAGTAGTTTAAACGTGAAAAGCGTAAGCCTACAAGACTTTCTTATTTATAATATTAGAATAGATTTATCTTTTTTTTATACCACGTCGGTGGCAAACAAGCGTACGGCCCGCCTGATGGCAAGCGGTCACCGTAGCCTATGGACGCTTGCAACTCCTGGGGTGTCACATGCGCCTTGCCGACCCTTTAAAAATGTATTTAAAACATATGTTTTTTTTAAAAAATTTTTTATCATTTGAATAGCTTGAAATTCATACTCCATAGATGCATAGATTAGATAACCCAACTTAAAACTTACAAACGGTAATTTTTTATAAGTATGAGTAAATAACTAAATTCCTTAAAGGGCGAGCATGCTTCATTCACGACACGCGAACAACGATTATAACACCACCAAAATTCATTCAGATCATTCAAATTTAGTCCTTAAACTGAGGACTACAAGAGCTCTAACGGATGCACCGACTTATAACAATAGGTTTAACACAAATTACGTTTAGTTCAATGGAAAATAGTCCTTATATGGAGAGGAATAAATGCGTTGGTAGATGTATGCACAGGAGTCTAAACCGGTACCTAGTTTGTCTAACTGTACGCGACCGAACTCGATATTATTTGAGCCAAAGGGCTCGGATAGAGTAAGTATTTTAAAGATGGTGCACTCAATAAAGTTAGATTACGTTAGATCTTAATTTTTTTTAAATATTAATTGATTTACAGGCGGCAATAATAGTTAAATAATAATAACTTAAATAATATTACAACTAACTTACACATACATACTACATTTTGTTCTGTATATTGTAATTAGTATTGTGTTTTAACGTGTTCTAAATTTGATGTTGAATAATTAAACAGTTATTTGTTACACAAGGGTGCAAAGTTGTATTTTAACCGCGAGTGTGGAATTGAAACACGAGCTAGCGAATGGATTCTAGGATTGAACCACGAGCTAGCGAATGGATTCTATGGTTGAACCGCGAGCGAAGCCAGTGGTTCGAAAATAGAATCCTGAGCGAAGCGAGTGGTTCAAAAATAGAATCCTGAGCGTAGCGAGTGTTGCAACACACGAGACGTAAAATAACTTTGCAGCCGTATATAACACAAATCTTTTCACCTCACTAGAGCGAGGAATTTTTTTTTCCTCCTCCTCCTAACATTGACAGTTGCGCCCTAAATATAGTTGTCCACTACCTAATCTCGAGATTTGGCGTAGGTACTAGTTTTTTAACACAACAGCACAATACGAAATTATTGTTGCTGGACTGTCTGGACTGGCCTTTACATGTTATTATGTTTAAAAAAGTTACAAATAGCGTGTTCGGATTTCAAATATTCTTTGCACTCTTGTGGATAAAATGCAGTTTTGCTATCTGTTTTTAAGGAATAAAAAAGGGCTTTAAGAGCTAGTGAGGTGAAAATAAATATTATTATCTTTAATAGAAATATAATGTACGAAATGAGAAAATCATAAATAAATGTAATGCTGGCAGCAGCATATTTTATCAGAAGAAGAACATTGTCAAACTTACCATTAAATCAGGTGGTTGACTTGGTTTGAAACTTAGGTATGATTTAAGACTTTCGTGGTTACATTGTATGTGAAGGTAGTATATTGTAGCGTGGTATTACAATTAGGCATACCAGGAAAATAGTACACCCACTTAAGCCAGCCTCGAATATTTGTCAAAACATTGCGTTTATAGAGTAATACCGAAGAAGGTCAATACTAGAGATGCGCGCAATATGGGTATGACCGAATACGAACATTCGGCCGAATATTAGGTCCAGGGGCGCTACCGCGAACAGCAAACGAAGTTTTCCCTCTTTGTCGCACTTGCAAGTTTGCACATAAGTGAGACAGAGAGGGAATTTATTTTAATCTAATGTTTTTTTGCTTGAACTACGCAATATCAAAAGGCACATGTTTGTGTTTTTGTCCAAGTTCCTATCGAGAGAGCACGTGCTCTACATGTGATGTTAAAGATTTGCGCGGTATTTTTGTGAACAAACATCTCACAAGAAACGGCGACAAATTCCACGTGAAGACCCCTGTTGCTAAGGTAATTGGATAATGTTTAGAGGTTCTTATAGTTTTGGATACTAGAGCATTATCTAGGTCTGGGGGGTCTCATTCATATAGTGAATATAACACGAGAGTGACAGGGAGGGCACGATACGAAATTCGGAGTACAGGCTCCTGTTGCCGAACCGAATATTCGGCCGAATTATTCTGTTTAACGTAATTCCTTCATCGAATGTTGTAAAACAGACTAATTGAATGGTGAAATTTTTGTTCCTTATTTAAACGAAATATTGACAAAGAAATAAGTTAAATCACTGTTAATAATGAGTCAAGTATTAATTTCACGAAGCAGTAACTACAATAGACTCTTGTAACTTGTAAAAAAACCCCTCAAAATTGTTCGGTAAATATTCGGCAGCTGGACTGAATTCGGCCGAATACCGAACCTTCAAAAACATGGCGAATACCGAATAATAACCGAATATTCGGCGCATCCCTAGCCAAGACCTTGAATTCGGCCACGTACTATTTACTGATAATTGTAGTCTCAAATTCAAGGTCTTACGGCATTTGTTATGTGTACATTCTTATTTTTTCGACTTTGTGTAGGAAAGATGTAATACATTTTAACAGAGATTAATAAGTAGATTAGAAAATCGTAGTATATAAATTTTATAATACTCTATATATTTAAACTTAGAATGTTAAAGATTTTGAATGTTTGTTACCAACACAAAACGGCTGAATGGATTTTAGATTGAATTTGACATTGAATTTATAACCATGCTTTAAAATCAATAAATTTCAAGCGCCGCAAATATGCCACTCTCGGCAGTAGTTACATGTTTGCGGCGTTTGGGGTTGAGACCCTGGGGCCAGGTGGTCCAAATGCTCGTCGCCTCTATAAGGACATTGCAAGGCGCCTTATAGAAGCTTCCGGTGACCAGAGGGCTGGCCACTATTTCGCCCAGCGGATTACCATAGCTATCCAGCGTGGCAATGCGGCCAGCCTTCTGGGAACCCTACCGAGCACCGAAGACTTAGGGCAATTTTTTTATTTATAATGCTTTATATTATTGTGTTGTTTGTTTTTTGCTCGTGTTTGTTGTGTATTAATAAAAATATTCTGCTGAATGTATTTATTAGGTGTGGTGAAAAATAATGTTACTTATAAATTTCATATCTCTAAAATCATACTCTAAAAAGTTGACAAAGACGATTAACCCGTACGTAGACTCGGACAAAATGGTATATGTATATGAATGTTATTATTTTCCCTTAATCAGCGCTTATTAGGATACGTTTTCCGCATAAAATCCGAAGGAACTCAGACTTGTATAAATACCAGTCCGGGACAAAGTTCATTTAATTTAATGCATTTGTTCGTACTGACCGTACCCCGGTGATGTCACACCAATTCGTCATTGTAGCAGTAACAAGCAATCACAAAATGACCTCGCTGAGTTGTGTTGTGTCAGCCAATACTACGGTTCGTGTTGTGTCATGTGTCAATGCACTTGGATTAGTATGGCATACAAAACTGGGGGACTGGACTATTGCGGACCATTTTTTAAATAGTGTCACGTAGGAATTTTCTATGGGTATATCCATTTAACGAAATCCATGTTTCCATTGTCACGCTCGACTGTCGAAATTCAAAGAGAATTTTGCTGAGTAGCGATTTTTTTCATATGTATGGATTCGAAGATAGACCAATAATTAGTCTGCTATGAAGTTTGTACAATCAAGTAGGTCATTCTACTTTTTCATGGCCAGTTTTCTATTACAAAAAAAATCTATGATATGTATTGAATTACTGTACAAAAAAAGGATTTCTAAATAGTACCAGAACCTAATAAAAGGAATTTATAGTTATAATAACTTTAATATTAACATACTGCTCTAAATAGTGGGTAACACAGTGGTAAAAACCATTTTTTCATACAAATGGTAAGACATCCAAGGACTACTGAGTTACTCCATTTATGGATATTTTAGCTGTGGTTTGTCAATTACCAAAACTATTGGAAGTGATACTGCAATTAAACCGCTTTCTAAAAAACCGTACAAAAATATGAAGTGAGGGCCAAGTATTCCAAAATCTGCATTTAAAAAAAAGTATCTGAAAATTATGTACATGCAAAAGTAGAATGGCCCAAGTACAAAAATATGTATCGTTTCATAAATATTTACCGTAACCTTAATTTACCGATGGGTCATTGTTAGATTTAGGTTCGCGTCTTTTCGATGGACATATCAAAAGTTAAGGGCTACAAAGCTTAATTTTGGATTGGTCTAGTAACCCGCATAAACAGTGTCTCCGTTGCTATAAACCCATGTACTAAAAGCATAGTTTACATTCACATAAACCGTTAACTATTGACCACCGAAGGGACAAAGTTTATTTTTGCAACTGACAGTAGCCCCGATAGAAGAGACATTGGACATATTTCAGTTTGCTATTAAAATGCCAATAAGTAAAGTGTGTGTAAAAATATTAAATTAGTCTTAATATTGACGCTCTGAGACCATGTACATCTCTAAGGACGTTAGAATATTATTAATTGTATTTGGACACTCAGCGACCATGTACATCTCTGGGATATTATATGAATCTCATTATACTCTTTGTTTAATCAGACTGAGACCTTATACATCTCTAACTTTACTGATGTTGTAATATTTGTAATAGATAACTTTGCAAGTTTAATATAAGATTTCAAGCTTACATGGTCACTTACATTAGAATTACGCAAGTTTAATTTCAATGACATTAATTTTCCTGTATGACATCACTGTATCCAAGTTTAATTTCACTGTATGACATTAACTTGTAATCTCGAAATTGTTCTTTATTAAACTATAAATTAATATGCTGACATGAAAAATGTATTCTTATAGTCAGACATTCTTAATTTGTAAATTAATATTTTGACATGTAAAAGTGCCGTTGTGGCCTATTTAAATTAACATTTTGACATCTAAAAGTGCCCTTGTGGCCAATAGGCAAATATGCAGAATAAATGTTTGATTTTGATTTTGTGTGCGTATTTTTATTAATATGTATGTTAGTCTGTCAGGTATGTAAATAATAGACCTAGTTGCCTGACACAAATGAATAAAATAAGTAAAAAAGTGTGTAGTTTCCCCGTGTCTCACGTGAATTCACAACGTGACCCGAGTATTTGTAAAAGTCACGAGACCTTCGGTTTACAAATTACACGATGTTTACTAAACGAACGGCTAACTTGTAATGGCTAATGCCGGTTAAAAAAACAATTGAAGTTTCTGCATATATTCTCGTACTTATTGTGACATACATTATTTCGTACAAGCAAAAGTCACTAAGTAACAAATACATACTTAAAATAAATCTCGTATATCATCATCGTTTCAGTACTGAGATACGAGGTTTCGAAGAGTAGTGAGAGATTCGATAGTGAGTTTTCCTTCTCACCCGACGATTTACTAACCATTCCTTTTTCATAATTTCATCCTGAGAATCACTTTGGCTATCTAAGATTTTGGAACAGAACATTTTTTATCGGTCTCAAAGCTCGTACCTACTCTTTCGCCCCTGTCGGGAATTGGTATATCGCCACCTCGGAGGTGCGCTAAAGGCGAGAAAGGCCTCACTTGGGTATGTTATCGGGCTCCCAGAATCTGAATGCGGAGTGTTTTTTCAGATAACGCAGATAAGGAGAATTCTGATAATATATTATTATAGTTGTGATAACATACCAAAAATGATATTTTTGCGTGTAAACAACATATACACTGTAGCTAAGTATATAACAACCGTTATCGTCTCTTAGCATCATGATAAGAATTTGGCACTTTTATGATTTATGAGACGTTACAAATGTGTTCATTTCAAATATTATTCCAAAGTATTGTGACCCAGCGGCGCCCGCGTACCGCGTGCGGTATGCGAGGTTAAGCAAGGTCAGCCCAGGTCAGTTATTGGATGGGTGACCACTTTGAGTGGTTATTAACTAAGCGCTCCCGTACTTTGGAAGGCACGTTAAGCCGTTGATCCCGGCTGCTGTCTATGATAGCAGTCGTCGGGCAGCTTGAGAACTTCTAACAGTCAAGTTGCCCACTCACTTGACAAGCCTAATTCCAATAAGGTCTGGTTTTCCCTCGGGTTGGAAGGTCAAATGGCAGTCGCTTCCGTAAAAACTAGTGCCTACGCCAACTCTTGGGATTAGGTAGCGGACCCCGGGCATCCTTTAGGATGCAACTGTACCGGGATAAAGCTAGGATGATGATGATGATTAAAAGGTTGTCTAAGGTTGTCTGAAAGAAATCGTTCTTTAGCGATAAGACCGCCTGTTGTTTGCCTCTACTCATTGTGTTTTTGTACTGTACTATATCCTTTGATTGAGGTGTGCGATAAAGAGTATTTGTATTGTATTGTATTGTATGATTCAGATTCGTTTATTTCATTATAAAAATTACAATATAAGTTTGCAATATTAATTGAATACGAATTTACGTCACGAAATATGGAATACAAATAAATAGAAAATACACGAAGAATATCGTATTATGTCTACTGTACGTAATTGCTATTTAATTCTGTTCCTAAACAGTGCTTTTATGGGCCATTAGAATATCAAGTTTTAACGGGTCATACTTAGTTGAAAAAACAAAAGTCGTCCCTCCTGTGGTCAATAGTTAACGGCCTATGTGCATGTTAGCTATGTTTTTGTTACAGGGATTTATAAACGGAGACACTGTCTATGCGGGTTACTGGTCCAATCCAAAATTAAGCTTTGTAGCCCTTAACTTTTGGTATGTCCACAGAAAAGACGCTAACCTAAATCCGCGTATGACCCTAACATATTATCATGCTACTAATACACTCGCGGACAAAAATACGGTCGGTAAAATATCGTCATATTTCCTAGTATAGTACAAACTTGTATAGTTTTTTAATCCTGTCATGATCTTTATTTAATTTTACATCTAACCTGCAAAAATAACAGTTTAAAAAATTAACGTTTCCAGGTTTAAATTGGACTCCTAAAAACCCATGAAAAAACAATGTTAACGGTCTCACTCCGTTAACATTGTTTTTTCATGGGTTTTTAGGAGTCCAATCGCAAAAATCGTCAATTTTGGATATTGATACTTTTATGATAGGATCCCGGGAATTGCTAATAGTGTTAGGTATTACGAATAATATTATCATGTAAATAAAAGTAGTATAATATATTTAGAAAAACCTATTGCGGGTCTTTAATTTAGGGTGACCCGGAGTTATGTTGCAGTTTTTTTTTAACATTTTAATTACATCTTATATATTTGCCATTGTACCATATTATATTATTATTGAAATATTTTGTATTGTTTAAAAAAAATATTCTTCTTTTGTGTTACATTGTATTATTATTTTATTATTATTCGTAATTCATATACACTCTGACGATCTTTTTGTGAATCCATGATATTTTACCAATTGACATTTTTATAAAATACCATGTAAATTTTCAGAAAGAAATAAATAAATCTAATCTAATCTAGTCTAATCTATGACCTCGAGTATATTATAAATGCGAAAGTTTATATTTTTTGATGTTTGTTACTCAATCACGCAAAAACGTCTGAAAGAATTATGAATTTGATTTGATTTATTTGAAATAATATATAAATAAACATTCATATATACCACAAATTTAATTGAAACCCAAAAATAAACTACAGACCAATATCAAAACAAAGTAGTTATTTTGTAAGAGTCAAATAATAAGAGTTATTTTATTTTTATTTTTCAAATAACTGCACTGCAATGGACATATTATTTGTAGGTAAATCATTTATCCTTAAATACAAACTAAAAATACCAGTTAAATCGTAATTAACAACAAATCACAATGTTATCGATCGGCAACAAAAACACTACTGTAGAAGTGCGATAAGGTATTGACCTCTGATACCATAATGACTCAAATTACTCAAAAGCAACGGGATTTTTCTGCGCTTGCTCATAATGACCACGTTTTAGGATTCCGTAGTAGAGGCAATAACGAAATCCTTAGTTTCGTTGCCTATACGGTAGTCACACGCAGGCAAGTTAATTGTATAAATTATATAAATAGTTTATAGTAAACTGGTTTAAGAGACCTTGTCAGTTAAAAAACGCTCATCTATTCAGGCCATTTTTTCCTTTAATTGACTATTCTTCTCTTGACATTTTCTCAGTGTTACTATCTATAACAGGACTATTGTGACCTGATGGAGTAAACTTTAAATCTATTTTATGGATTTTTCATTCAGAAATATCGTTTCAAACATCACTCCAAATCGATCATTTTCAAGCTTGTTTTTTCCGCTGAAATTCTGCTACACACAATAAAAAAATGGCTATGTTACTATCTAAAACTTTAATCAAATCATGATAGCATTTAATCCATTTATTGGTATTATAAATACTTTTGTCATGATTTGAAATCAAAACATTTTAAAACTTATAAGGCCTCTTAACGCATAACCTAAATTTTTCGACATACTTTTGAAAACATCCTATGCTAGGGAATTTACTGATTAAATTTTAGGAGCAATAATATTTTCAAAAAATTACAAGTACATGTATATCCTTTTCTAACTTTCAAAAAGAACAACTAATACTTTTTGAATCAAATGAATTTCCATGGAAAGTGTACCTTTTATTTTTGCTCTTGAGTGTAAATGGGGAAAACTAAACAATTAAATAGCTTGGACACAAGGAATTGAACTAATTGGAAATGATTCAACAGGATGAATTTCCTCCAATAACTATATTTGCGACTTAAAGTTTAAAGTTCAGGACACAACACGATTGTTACAAAATTCTAAAATATAACCCTTTGTTTATTTTTTTTATTATCAAACGTCAGATTATAGTCAACGTCGATACCTGATCAAATTACCGAATCCAAGATCTTCAATAAGTCATACATCATCCGAGCGACATTCCTGGGAATTGAGTAATGATTCCTACGGCATACCAGACACGATGAACCAAACCGTCTCATTAGGGATTTACCGTGATATTTACTAGACTTACTAGCTCTGTGAAATTTAGATCGCAACTGATTTATTTACGTTTTCAACGTCCGTGGCTCTGAAATTTTGAGAATTTTCCAAAAACTGAACCGACAAAAAAATGTATGAGGTACAGCGGGGAAATCTAGGCTGCTGGAAATTAAAAATAATAGAAGTATTTTCCTTGTTTTAAATCATTTACTAAAGTGCCATCTTGGTGAAATTGTGAAAGCTCTTTTCCGCTATCCGCGCATAGATGGCACTCTAGTAAATGATGTAAAACACGGAAGATATTTTAGATTAATTTTGAATTTCCGCAGTCTAGCTTACCCCGCTGCACCTTAATTATCAAGACTTCTCATACAATTTCAAGAGAATCGGTGGAGAAATTTAATGCGACCGACACAGTCGGACAGAAAGCATCTATGTCCAAACTGAGACTGAGATGAGCACCATCAGTCAATGATATGTGCTAGTTACATGTGATGTGTGCTGAGAATTCCAGGATAATGTGATTTAAAAATGCACATAAGCAGAAACATGGGTCCATATTGGCTCACATAACATTACTTGTCATATTATTTTTCATAATAACGCTTTTTGATCATAGTAATCATTTGTCATAATTTTTTTGCCTACAAATTTGTTGTATATACATTTGTATTACCAACATCATTACTCATAATTATATTTAGGCAGATTTTTTAACAACATAATGTCATTTCCAACTATTCATCACAACTCATAATGATTTTTAAAATAAACTTAATAATTATAAACTTATATTGTATAAGTATTTGAAAGCATAACATATAAAGTATGGGTGTATTGGATTATATCGGCTGTCAATGTATGCGCTGAATTACAACATGTAAATTTGATTGTCAATAAATCATCTATTACGTCGATTATCCCCGCAACTTTTTTATTACCTAGCTTATTAAGTGATTTCGGCCCGCCAAGGAGTCGACGGAGCCCCGCTTCGCGGGGCTCCTTTTTCCGCTCTGAGGAACAAAAGACACCTAACACTCCTCCTCGCTTCGCTCGTCGTCGTACCTATCCCGACTCTGGGACTGTATTTCTATTTTGATAGCAAGTTGAATGTGGTGTGGAAGATACCTGACAGTTTATAAATAAAACCAGGTAAAGTTTAAAATAAATATTATGTAAATTTTTATTACTAATTTGTCGTTGTTAAAAAATAAATATGATTTAAAATTTTATTATTTAAAATCGTTATATTTTAAAAATAAATGAAAATTAACATTAGTATTACAGATATTTATTATGATTGACATTATTAACATGAATGATTCAGTGTTACGATAGTTATGCGCAAAGACAAGTTATAAGTAATGATCATTATGATATAAAATTATATAACAAACATTTTCGGACTTCCAATAATCGAAGTAGCAATTTTATGTGAACTTTGGCGCACCCGCAGAAACATGGCAAGATGATATAAGTAAAATAATTTTTTATCTACTTTTAGTAAGTAATTTGTGTCTTTAGACCGTACCTGCCAAATGACACCTTTTATTGAACACAGTCAAAAATCATGTGTTACGTGCTAGTTAGTGTAAATTTATCTGGTGTTTATAAAATCTACATCACTCTGTAATCTGACGGCAAAGCAACAGCCGGCCATTATCAAAGATTATATTATTACGTGACTTATATAGTTACAACACTTGATCGTAAACATATCACGCATCGCTCCGAGCAGAAGATGAAGGATTTATAGAACAATTAGGCGATAATATTGCGTTAAAACTGCTCGTAAAACCTGTCAGCTCTCAAAGAATACCAGTTATAATGCATAAAAATACAAAAGTCAAGAATACAACACGTCTTTTAAGTTTTAATAACCCAATAATTTGGATCTTTATAAACCTCTAACTTTAAGATAAGCCTTATGCGATAAGTAATGAAAAGTAAACGTATATTTTAGTTTTAACAGATGCTCTAAATATTTATAATACAGTTAATTAGAGTATTCATAGTAAAGTTGATTTAATCATACTTAACTAAAAGTTAGTTAGCAAAATAAAAGGAACATAAGCCGAAAGGCAAAACATAACGCTACAAATTATTGTACCCTATCAACCTATGTTTACAAATAAACGCTTTTGAATTTGAATTATAAATTTTGATCTATAGCACCTCAATAAGAATATTGAATTGTTATTCTGGTTAACGAACTTATCAAAATTGGGATTGAAATCGTGTCTAGGTACGTACAAGTTTAAAATTCGCAAATAAGTACACTATATAAATACCCCTCATCTTATAAGAATCGTAAATTCCTCTGCATTTATAGCACTAGGTAGAAAATTACATCGCAAAATAGTCATAAAAAGAAAACGTGTATTAAACCATAAATACGTAGGTCTAAGTACACCTTTAAGTGATAAAATTGAGCTCGATAATAAAATTGTGCTTACATAATACGATAAAATTGTAAACTATCTGCTATAATCCTGTCTAATCATAGATTAAAATTCTTCCAGGCAACAAGTATCGAATATCGACTTGTGCATCCAAAGTTACATCGTGTAGTGCCTAAGTAAGATTTAATTTTAGATTATACTGATCAGATCCATAAAATTGTTCTGTTTTAAAAGAACCTAGCTGATAATAAACTTTATTAATAAAATGGGAAAGTACTTATACAACATGAATTTCAGGGCTTAGAACCAACTCGTTTAAAAAAAAGTTGATCGGTGAATACATCTAATAAGATACTAACAAATCAAGGAAACATTTTATATATAATTATGTATAATACCCCATTGAAACTAATTATGAAATTAAACAGCATATGCCAGTTCTCGAACACTTAATAGTAATGGGTGAAGGAAATTGTATGACAGAGAAAGCTACGGTAGTAAATGAAGATATACTAGTAAGTCCGTTCCAAGAGCTTTAAGTCTTTCATATTAAACGCAGTTTATATTAGATAGACACATTACTTATAATGGTGGTTGTGGAATTATATATTAACCTGCTTTACCGAATGAGGTTAACAGGAAAATATTGTAAAAAATCTATTTATAACTTGTATCCCATAAAAGTTGCATAATCTACTTTTATTTTATTTAAAACGTAAAAGTTTTACATTTTTCAATTTAGACATTTTAAAAATGTATGTTTGCTTGCTGCATTTTCATTCAGACCAAACAATACCTACTATTTAATTATGCATACATAGCTACAATTATATTTAAGTACAGTAGAATTATATTTAAGCTACAATTACAATTATCTTATATCTATTAAATAAAAGATAACAGCAGAATGTTATGTAAAAAGTGATCTTGAAACAACTGACATTGACTGCGTTTACTCAAGGCCTTTTACAAAAGAAAACTTTCCAACTAATCGATCACAAACTTCCCACAGACAATCTCGTAAACAAACTGATTCAGTTGCCTTATCATTTCCGAAATTTAATGATTGCACGATAACAGAACGTAAACATAAACCAAGTTCCAGCATTATATTATCTCCGGTAGTAAAATTTACATCGGAACGCGACTCGTTAAATCTAACACTTAAATTTCTTAATTAAAACTCAGACGTACGACTAAACTAAACCGAACGTATGATTCGAAAAGAGCTGCGACTAAACAATGGTGTCATTCATAAATTTCAAAATCACTCACCATTTATATCAGCATCCCTATGGACCACTACACTTTAATTAAAATCACTTGAACACTATGAACTAGATCGATATTTTAAACACTGGACCAAAAACGCACCCTTGCGGCACTGCGGATTTAAAATACAAAAATCGCTTTTCAAATTTCGATTTCGACACGTGCGCGCGAGTTCGTGGACGCGTGCCTTTCAATCGCTGCCGGTTTTAAACTGACGAGCCGAACCATCGCTGCGCGCGCGTCGGTGTTTACTAACCCCATGTGCAATATAATCAAACGCTCTACTCGATCCCAAACCTTACCCCCTTGATTTAAAGGTGGTTTTTCTCAATCATATTATTTCTGATCCTTATCTGTGTTAGTAAGTCGGACACATGTATTTGTCATTATATGAATGAAGAACTCTACGCTAGAGCTTTGCGCCGGCGCGTTTCAATTATAAGTAAGTATAACCTTAATTGATGTGTTCTTTCTTCCACTTGTAAGATATCCTTCGGGGTTATTACGTTATCTTGAAGTGAATCATATTGTAGTCTGGGATTTTACGAGTCTGGAATCAGTAGTTTCTTGGAACATACATGAATTATTAGGCAATGAAAATTTATAGATGGAAATGCTTGGAACACAATTTTTGGCCTCGTAACTTTGTTTGGACTAGTTAGGAGGTGAACATATCAAAGGTTGAGCCGTGGGAAGGGAGGTTTTTTCGGGGATCTTATTTGGGGGATCCCATACACCTAAAGGGGGCGCGAAAAAAAGGAATTGGCCTACTCTATCGAGTGGATCGTTGATTAGAACTCGCTAAGTGCATAAATACTGTATTTTTGTTTTTAAAATATTGAACAACACAGAAATGAGAAGCTACTTATAATTTCTTAAAATTTCTTATATCTTAGAACATATTTGCTATGGCCCACCGTTTACGAGTTTTTGCTATAAACCGAAAAATGGGACATTCAAACCCCTCTCCCTGGCTCAAGGGCTATGGGCGGGGACTTTTGATATGTTTATCCTCCTAACTAGTCCAAACAGTTACGTAGTCAAAAATTTTGTTCCAATTCCCTCTATACCTTTTTTGCGCATTCGTTGCTTGAACTATGTTTATTCCGATTTCACTGTTTACACCGATTTCGTCTGTAGTATTTCAAAGAAACAGCAGCTATCGGAATTGGTCCAAATAGTTGGCGAAACACCGAGGACAATAGTTTTTTGTTTCGGATTAATGACTTTGCCGACAATGAGTGTTTGAGTTGTTTTTTAGTGCATACAATCATTTTAAGTGCTGATAAAATCCGTAATTGGCTAATTAGGCATCGTTAACTTTTGTTTTGTAATTCTCATTATGTTCAGATGTCGCACAGGATTCCTTATTACTTCTTAATTTATTTAAACTCTCTTTTTAATTGTTTGTATTTAGAAGCTTATCATTCCTGCAAATGATTTGTTTTGCAGAAGAGATCCCAGTTACTACTGTATTAATTATATTTAGAATATATGATAGAATAGGATATAATAAGATAGGAATCTCAATAATTATGATTCCACAGATTTTCACAAGATACGTGTTGTCGTATATCTTAAATAGTTCTTAATGTGAACAATTTTAATCGTTTTAAGAGGCTGACTAGACCTAATTTTGTTGAAATTGATGTTATTTAAGAAGTTTCTTAAGAAAAACTATTTGTTCTAGCACTACAAAAAAAATATGTTAATATTCATCATATTTCAAAGACCGTGGACGGACTCGATATATAATTAGATGAAATCGGCTCGATAGAAAATAATTGCAAAGATTGGTCTTAAAATCATCATTAAACGGTTCTATGTATGTCTTTATTTTTTAGACGTATGGGTCTGCAATTAAAAACATGAACTCAACATATTCATACCTAAACCGCTAACGAGTCATATTTCAAATATAATCCACAAGTTCCCTGTCGCCATATAAAACGATCTGAGAATGTGACAAGTCCAACTTGCGCATTTAGTATGGGAACTTGGACTCCTGAAAAAAATATGCGTGACTCCACATTGGGGTCACACATGCCACAAGATTACCTACTTGACAGGTACCGATACTTCCCTTCCCATAAATGATTACTTCATTAAGTTTTTCTTTAGTTATGCATTAATAATTATGCATTGGACCTAACTTCGCCAGAAAATTATTATCACAAACTATATAAATGTTTTCAATGACGACCGGTTTAGCCTAGTGGGTAGTGCACCTTCCTGTGAAGCTGACGGCCCTGGGTTCGAATCCCGGTCAGGGCAAATATTAGTGTGATGAGCATGAATATTTGTTTCTGAGTCTTGGATGTTTTCTATGTATTTAAGTATTTATATCTATTAAATATATCGTCGTTTAGTACCCACAACACAAGCCTTCTTGAGCTTACTGTGGGGCTAGTTCGATTTGTGTAAGATTGTCCTCAAATATTTATTTATTTTAATGTTATCTTCAGTGAAATTTTCAACCAACGCTTGTTGCTTTGTACTTGGATCAACACCATTAAAGGTGTAGGCGCCTTGATGTCAACTACGAGCCTTATTTGAATAAATGAATAACGAATTATAGTGCAGGATATCCATGTTTAGAGCTTTGTGATTTGCATGATCTTGTTTCATATCTAATGCTTCTATATCTACCTTTATTCGCCTACAATGTTATCTATGATCCTTATTTGTAGGACTAAATACGAAATACACCATTTCATTTCTTAACCACCTTATTTCAGCAAAGGTTAATACAAAACGGACACACACTATTTAATTCTTATTCACATTTATTTCGAGAAATACATTGGAATTAAATTGAACATTAAAATAGGTTTAGATTGACGCGTTGACAAACGCTATAACAGATTTAAGTAAAATTACGACAAACACAAATGAAATGTTTAAATGATGTAGTAATAAAAGGAAACAATTGATTTGTAGAAACGGTATTTATGACGAACAACACAAACAGTTGATAATTGTTTCTTGAGTAATTGTCGCTAATTAATAAGTTGAGGATGAATGAGCGAAGTAACGGAACGAACCAATCAACTTTGATTGTGAAGGCCACTGGTTTTTATCTAAGTCCAAAGTAGAATCTAACCTATATTGGGAAGTAGCAATGAAAAAATAGACGTAAATTTAAACTGACAATACAATACAAATATGTACTCTTTATTGCACACCTCAATCAAAGGTTACAGTACAGTACAAAAACACAATGAGAAGAGGCAAACAACAGGCGGTCTTATCGCTAGCGATTTCTTCCAGACAACCTTAGGGTAGCGGAAATCTAATCAGAAGGATTCATAGCAGGTGGTGCAGAGTTAAAACATATGAAGCCTACTAATAATACCTTATACTGACCTGCTCAAACTTGTGGGCTAGCACAACTTGCGGGCAAGTCATATCTCGCGCGACTCAGTGATTCCTGTCTCACTCGAACTGTACGAATTAGAAAGAGGACGGTAGATTTTTCTCTACTCGCGTCGCGTGACAGCGGCAGTTGTGCTAGCCCCCCTGAACTAAACATGTAGTAATTAAAAAATTTTCAGTGGCAGGCTTACAATACAAGTTCGGAAAGTAAGCAATTCCCAACAAGTGGCGGTGAACAAAAACACGAACGATTAGCGAGTGTTTTTGACAGACACGAGTTGGGAATTCCGTTTTGGAACACATATCGTACAATGTTTATAATGCATTGTGCGAGGAAATGAAAAAAAGAATAGAAAAGTTAAATTAAAATTTATAGGTTATAATTTACATTGTTCGATGCGTCAATGTCAACGGAAGGCACACGCTGAATTTGCATTCAGCCAAGCATGTTGGTGAATATTTACAATTTATTTATAGATTGAAATTTAAATCTAAAATGATTAATAATTCGTTTAATGAACATTCATATTTATATATCCTTTATAAGAATTTAAATCTATAATTGACTAATTTCTAAAACTTCTCAAATAACAAATTCCGTTTGCGTCGCGCTGACGCCGAAGATAAATTAAAAAAAAAATTAACATTAAAAAACACTAGTGCGGAAAAGTGGTACTTCCAGCAGTTTGGCTGCTAAGAAAACGGACTTTTCGAGCACATGCATTATAAAAGAATTTTATATATTCACTTGAATATATAAAATTCTTAAGGAGATGGATTTGATATGCAAAGTCTTTATTGTAATGGAATAAGAGCTTTTGACCTTTTCATTTGTGAAAAGGAAATAACATTGAGTGTGACAAATATACAAATTACAAAAATAAAAATGAAGAACTTAAACGACCACAACAGAATTAAACTTATAGGTAATTATGATTTAACGAATAAAAATAGAGAAGCCGCAAGTTTTTTCATTGAATATAGAATAGCGTTATTCAATAAGGTTCAAAACTGAATGAATAACACTAAATAAATAACAATATTCCTGGAAAGCGTTCTGTTCTGTGAACTTTAATGGAGGTCAGTGAAGTTACCCTACTTAGGCCGGGTTTTATAAAGATCCGTTAGACCAAATGACAGATCAAATTTCAGTAACTCAGTACATTTTTTGACACAACAAACCGACATAAGGTCCGTTCATTTCTTCTCTCATTTTCTCAAAGGTTAACTGGAAGAGATCCCTTAAAGGGATAAGTTCGCCTTTGTACATACCATTTCTTTTTGTATTTGTAATTTTTGTTATTGTATACAATAAAGAGTTTTACTACTACTACTACTACTACTACTACTAAGGTCTAACGGATCTCTCAATATCTCTAATATATCAATAAAACGATCATGACAGGATTAAAGAACTCTACAAGTTTGCACTATTTTAGGAAATATCACGGTATTTTACTGACCCGTGTTCTTTGTCCGCGAGTGTAGTACTAGCACACCCGACAGATGTCGTCCTGCAAGGAAAAGCAGCGCCACCTAGCGGGGCCAATGTGTTATCAAACCATTCAGGAACCCATTGAGAAATACACAAAAAAACATCTAAATTGGTTCAGCCGTTTAGAAAGAGTTAGGTGACAAACGCACGTACAGAAGAATTAAGTATACAGGGTGGCTCATTTAGATCGGTTATAGGTTTATTATAGGTTTTTTTAATGTATGAATGCAGTTTTTCTTGTTATTAAAATCGATGACATGGTTCCTAAGAACAGATCTTCGTATATCTTATAGTTTCAGACTTTGCCATACACTGTGTTTGTTATAACTTAAGTCGTGTACAATTAAAATAAATAAATATTAGAGGACAATCTTACATAAATCGAACTAGCCCCACAGTAAGCACAATTGAGCTGTAATATTAGAAGCTTGTGTTAGAAATAGAAAAAAAACCTTTCGTAGTGACACAACCCACAATTTTTGTCATGTTGTTTAAGACTTTAAAAATTTTAATTGATGTTTGGAAGCTACAACTCAAAAACTATTAATTTGATGCTTTTTTTTCTTTTACTTCGTGCTTATTTTCCTTATAATTGTAGATATTTGTGAAAACTTTACTGGCTTATGATCTACCTTAATTTATTAACTTTATGTGTGATCGATGCTGTTTGTTTCCTTAATAAAGTATAAATAAATAAATACTGACCGATCTAAATGAGCGAACCTGTATACAGGATGTTTGGTAGAAAACTGTACGGACTTTAAGGATTGATAGAAGAGGTCACTTTAGACATTTTAGACCGATGATACCGATGAAGGAAAATATTATAGAAACCGATGTAATCCCAGCCTGTGGGCCGATTTTTGCAGTGTTGCCAGATGATTACATTTCTTACATTTTTCGTAACTTTTGACTGGCTCGCGTAACATGTAAGTAACTTCTGTTGTAAAGGATTTTTTTGTAACTTTTGAGGATAATGAGACTGTATTTAAAAAGAAAGATAATTGTATCTAACCGGGATCAAGCGACACAATTTATAGGCTTCCATACAGAAAAGGTGACAAAATAACCTACATGGTACGACTCTGTCTGTCCGTCTCTTGCAACTTTGTATGACATTTGAGACACCGCCCATCAGTTCGGCGTAATTCTGTCGCCGAACTCGCCGAATTGTAGCTGTATATAGCGACTCGTTTCTTAGAATCGAATGTTTTGATAAATAATTATGAAAAATATATAAAATGTAGCTTTTGCATTAAAAATGTAACTTTTCAAGAATAGAAATGTAACTTTCGTCCCAACGGCCCTGGCAACACTGGATTTTTGAGTGTCGAACGCTCGACTTTTCGCTCGACATCTATCAAATCATCTTAGTTTTTTGACAGATCTCGAGTGAAAAGTCGAGCGTTCGACACTCAAAAATCGCCCCTGGTCTGGTTCGGAATGTCAGATAGCAGTCACGTTGGGAAAACTAGTGGCTACCCCAAATCTTGCGATAATCTGTCAAAGCGGACCCCTCGGATTAAATTTTCGTTACCTAGGAGAAGTGATAGAGACAGTGTTGCCAGGGCCTTTGGAACGAAAATTACGTTTCTTTTCTCGAAAAGTTACATTTTTGATGCAAAAGTTACATTTTTTATATTTTTCATAATTACTTATGAAAACATTCGACTTAAAGAAACGATTAGCACTAGAAATAACATACAGCTACAATTCGGCGAGTTAGGAGACAGAACCTAGATAAGAGTGTGTATGACTAGACAGAATTACGCCAGGCTGATGGGCGGTATCTCAAATGTCGATGTTGCAACAGACGGACAGACAGACGAGTCGTACCATGTAGGTTCTCTTGTCATTTTTCTGTATGGAAGCCTATAAATTGTCTCGCTTGGTGCCGGTTACATACAATTGAACTTTCTTTTTAAATAAAGTTTCATTGTTCCCAAAAGTTACAAAAAAAAATCGTTTAGAACAGAAGTTACTTACATGTTACGCGAGCCAGTTAAAAGTTACGAAAAATGTAAGAAATGTAACCATCTGGCAATACTGGATAGAGAATCGAACCCGGTAGTTCTCGTCTCACCTACGACTAACTAACAATAGTGACACATTGTTGCTCAAATACATTAACTAGAGGAAACTATTCGCCAGTAAAACTATTACAGTTTCACGGGTCTCACTCATTTTTATTGACTGTACCACAATCGAGACACAACTGTATTTCATGCGCGATAAGTCTGAAATTCGTTTGTAATACATATTTAAGGGCAAGTTGCACTATCGCTGCCGGTCGTTAACGTTTACTTTATATTATTTCCGCTGCTCCAGATTTTATGCTAGAAGTTTACAATAACTGTCTTTGCTAAAGACTTATACAAAAAATAAATAATAATATACAGGGAGACAGACGTAGTACAACAGGCAGTCTTATCAGTAAAGGGCGATCTCTTCCAGACAACAGTTGGGTAGGAGAAATGAAATACGAAACTGAGTAGGAAGTGGTACATAAGTTATTTCAATTAGAAGATAATATAACAAGGGAAGATAATATAAATATATTTTTTTAACCTGACTGTAGCTTTATAGGTCGGGCCCAATAAATCGATAGGAGTGCGCGGTTGGAGAGTAGCCTGGGGAAAATCCAGGGGAAAACCTCCGACACGACCACGCGGGCGGTTTAAAACACTGGAATACTCTAAGAGTTTGCGCTCCAGTGAGATTGGTTGATCGGTTTCAACCGAATCTGAGATATGAGTGTAATCGAGCTGCTGGGAGTTTTGTCGCTGATTCACTAAACCTAGCCTAGCTGAGAAGAGTCCAGCAAGAAACTTAGCTAGGCCCGACGTGTGCTCTTACCATGACTGCATGACCATACTCGCTACATGATGCTCGGTTGCACGAGGGACTTCGTAAAAATTTGTATGGGCAAAAGTACAGCGCCTCTAGCGGTTACGCAATAGAACTAAGAATCGGCATACTAAATCGTTTACGCAGTCGTTAGCGAGTACGGTCATGCAAACTCATGGTAAAGGCACTGGACCGGACTGACTCTACCCGGTGTGCGGCGGTACCGGGACGAATAAGAACTATACAGGGTGTCCCACGGCTATGCCACATGGAGGGAAAGTACCTTGAATATTGTAGATGGAACATTTTACTGAAAGAAGACATTATTTTAATTTTAAAAACAATTTAAACTGCATTCACAGATATTTAAACAATAATTAAATCGTGAACCGGGAATCGAACCCGTTACACAAGAAAATTAATTACCCTGTAGCTTTATCATACCAATCGAAAGGCTTCATCATATGGATTATTTTTTGCTAAATAACATAGTATCAGAAATAAAAGGAAGACCATGAATTTTAACATTTTTAACACAAAATTAATCAATTTATCACGTGTAACGGGTTCGATTTCCGGTTCAACCATAAAAATATTTAAATATGTGTGAATGCAATTTACAATGTTTTTTAAATTCAAATAATGTCTTAATTCAGTAAAATGCTCCATCTATGATATTTATGGTACTTTCCCTCCATGTGGCATAGCCGTGGGACGCCCTGTATGTGTCAGTGAGGTCGTTGTCCACTATTAGACTATTCGTACGTTAGTTTGACACTGTCACCGTAAAAAAAAGAATCAATCCAACCCAACCCTTAAAACAACATGACAAACGTAAACCAAACACAGATTTAAGAGGCCTCATAAGTTTTAAAATGTTTGGATTTCATTATGAAAAAAGTATTGATAACACCAATAAAGTGATTAAAGGATACGATGATTATATTAAAGTTTTAGATAGTAACATAACCATTTTTTTCTTTTATTGTGTGCAGTAGAATTTAAGCGGAAAAAACAAGTTTTTAGTGTGAAAATGGTCGATTCGGAGTGATTTTTGAAATGATTCTTAAGGCGCGTAATAGAGTGAAATTCCACATTTTGGTCGCGTTCAAAGGCCTAAAACTCAAAACTGGCCCGAAATATAGGTCTCGAAAAAATATACTTGAAGAATTGATATGTCCTCTTCAGTCTGAGCAACGGAAATTGCAACACGCCTAGATTGTCCTAACAAAAAAAAAATCAAATAAGGCATTTTTCAACCTTTTAAATCGCTACTGCTCACTATCTAGACATGTTATTTACACGGGATATTCAGCAAATAAAACTTTATTCAGTTTTTCATAATCTGAGCAATGGATATTGTAAAATAATCATTACTTTTGTCAAAAACCTGGAATAACTACCACACCGTCATAAAAGTTGGGGCGGATACGTGCGCGGGCGACGGGCGGCAGTCTGCCACCGGCTCTCGGACGGGAAGGCTGTGTCACTTTGCGCGCGACGCTAAAATATAAGAGTTTAATTACTTCAAACATTCCTACGTATTTATAAAATAATAATATACATACACACATACAAAAACCTGTTACAGCGGGGGGCGCGGGTAGTGCGGCAGGAAAGGCTACGCCACGCCCCAACGCGCAAGGTCGTTCGCGGGTATACGCGCCTTAATGAAGAATCCAAAAATTACAATTAAAGTTTATATTATAAAGTCTCAATAGTCCTGTTCTAGTTAGTAACACTGAGAAAATGTCAAGATACGTGTCAATTCAAACAGAAAATTGCCTAAATAGATGAGCGTCTTATATGATAAGGACTCTTAACCGGTTAAGGAGAAATGTTGAGTTAACTTCTCAACCGTAGTTTAGATAACAGAATGTTACCTGAGCACACACGGGCTGTTTACTCCGAGTTCACAGCTCCGGTTAAGTTTAACCAGGGGTTAACCGTTCATGCCCTTAAGCTAGAGATATCACTTATTTGAATACTTAAAGGCCAGCAAGCGCTTTGAGTTTTCTACTTGTATTTTTTTTATATAGCCTATATAATGTCCCATTGCTGGGCAAAGGCTTCTCTTTTTCGCCACTCGTCTCGGTCGTGTGCCAGCTCCCGCCAATCCATACAAAATGTATCAAGGTCGTCCCGCCATCTCCTTTTCGGTCTGCCTCTGCTTCGGGAGCCATCTTGTGGGATCCATTCGGTGGCTACTTTGGCCCAACGCTCCGAGTGCATTCGACAGACATGCCCAGCCCAGTCCCACTTCAGCTTTGCGGCCTTAACACCCACATCTACGATACCAGTTTTGGAACGCAGCTCCGTGTTCCTGATCCGGTCAATTCTACGGACTCCAACTATGCTGCGTTCCATTGCTCGCCGGCAAACCCTGAGTCAAGACTTTTGGGCTTAATGGCCAAGTTTGGGCGCCTTAGGTTAGGATAGGCAGAATGCACACGTCAACGAGCATGAACTTGTATTATACCTTATTTTGTTTTAAGATTACAAATAAGATAAATAAGCAGTGATCGTAAACACACACACATTAAATTCGCATTATTCGCACGGAAGATCAGAATAAGCGACATCAGTCCGTGATGGAAGACTCAACATATGCGAAAAAGTTGAAATCATTTCTTACTAAAAAGCATACTACACAGCAAAGGATTTTCTTGCAGATAGTTTTTAATTTATAGAACCAATTTTATTCTGATGTTTTTGTTTATAATTTTATTGTTTTATTTTTTCTTTTATTCTTGAACTGTAAATTAGCTAGCTGTAAGCCACATTATAAATATTGCGATGCCCTTACAGGGCTCATGTTTGAGACCTATTGTAACAATTATCATCTATGTACTTACTGTAACAACATGAAAGCAATAAAATACTTGAAATACTTGATTATGACAGGGGTTGCGTACCCAAAGGGTCAAACGGGACCCTATTACTAAGCCTCGGCTGTTCGTCCGTCTGTTCGTCTGTCACCAGGCTCTTTACCGTGATAGTTAGACAAGTAGGTTCGGTAAGTAGGTTTACGGCCTGTTCATTTGATACGCCAGTTTGCGGCCACTTGGATGAGTTTATTTATTTATTTATTCTTTATTAGGGAAACCAAGCAGCGTCCATCACACATAAAGTTAATAAATTAAGGTAGATCATAAGCCAGTAAAGTTTTCACAGATATATCTAAGTGTTGCTGAACTGAAAGGATATATTCTTACTTTTTTAATATATTCCCATTAAGTAGCTACTAATTAAAACGCATACGACTCACTATTTCTTTAGGGCATGTAAAAATGTAAATATCTTTAATTGAAAAAACTTCGTTCTTCAGAAGGCCGCAAACTGACGCAAGCCGCGTAACTGGCCTAGCGACCCTAGTTAGTTAGACAGTAGTAGATTAAAAAATAGCAGACTATAATTTCAACGCACATGTTTGAAACATTGCGTTCATAAATGGCTTTGCGGCTCGTTGGTTTGTGCAGAATTTTTCCTCTGGGTCTCATCTGTCTTAACGTAGTCTCCTCACGTTTTTTAAAGTAGAACATAGACTACGTAAACAGATACTGCCCTAATGTACAAACTTGGCATAGCATAATAGTTGCTGATTTGAGTAAAAATATTTTTATTTATTTTATTTATTTGTTGCAATACCATGGGTTTACAAGGTGTTATTATAGCATATATACAGTACATGGTAACCCTGTCAGGGTATAGCAGTTTTATTTATTAAAATCTAAGTACGTCCAAATTAAATTAAATTATGCGACACACAACAATGCGATACAATGTGATTTGCAATAAAGATATATGAATATGAATAAGAAATAATAAACACACCCTAAAATTACTAAGGCGGTACTTACAATAGTTAATAACACATACACTTTTTTGCCTCGTGATAACGAAAAAAAAACAGGTTCCGTTATTAACTTATTCGTTTAAGAAAAGGGGCCAAGTACTTAAAACTCATAAATTGTATAGTGGTATTTTTCTAACATGGCCGAAAAGCCGTAAAAACCTTATCGTTAGCAGTTCAAAACCAAAGTATGTATGAAAAAACCGGCGTGCATATCGGACCACGCACAATGAAGGGTTCCGTACCAACACTACTAGACCACATTTAAAATCACAGTCCAATACATTGAATCTAAAAAGTCGTATCTTCATAGGGAACTCACGCTACTTACGACCTTTTGTTTGGGCAAGACAGTTTTTAAGCGAAAACTCAAAAACCGTAAAACCTATATTGTTCAAATCGAAAATCGTTGAAAGTATTTACTAATGCACATCATCTCAATTTTTTTCAGAATTTTAAACTTTATAGCTTGGAAATTAGAGGGGGGACACACTTTCTATGACTTTGACAGATAATATCTCACCAACGGTTGACTTAAATGGACAAGTTTTTTAGAAACCTCCATATCATTTTTAAAGGTCTATCCATCGATACCCCACATGACTATGTGTGTTGCAATTTTTTATTTCATTCACCGGTTACATGTATGGAGTAATATTAAATTAGGGGGGGCTAATTTAATATTTTTTTGTAATTTCACATCACTTTTATGTAGCGGTTCATAGAATACAAGGGTTCCGTTTTTGCCATTTTGGCTACGGAACCCTAAAAAGATAACCCGTACAAATAGCTATCTTCCATTCTAGATGATAAGGTTCAAGTTGTAATGACTTGGCAATAAGACAGTAGTAGCCTTCGCCACGCGCGATATACGCTGTACTTATTTATAAATATAATTTTCATTACTTCGTGAAAACTTAAAGTTCATCCATTAACACATTACAATACTAACAATGTAAATGTCAGCCTTCAAACCTGTCATTTCCCATTCACATGTCAAGATTTCTAACCGGTCCATACTTAGTGTGTCATCTAAAAGGAAATGCTTTTTTAACGCATTTCAATCACTATCTCAAACTCGTATTAAACGTCAATATTTCATACAAATATAGATCTTGTTGTAGTTGGAATATGGTGGGTTTTGTTGTGGAGAGTTTGGTTGGGTTAGGACAAGGAAGGAAACATTGATTTATCGGTCTTTGGTCTCGGTTGCATTTTCTCTGCGCCTTCACACGGTTTCCTTGGTGTTTTATTGCTTTTAGAGACGTAAAATCTTACTTCATAACAGTCTCACTATTTGTCTAACCGACTAACTGCATAACACTTAACTAGTGTTTTGTGAGCTGTACACCTGGCGATTTTTTTTCGAATTTTCGTTGATTTTTGCATGCCTGTTTCTTGTGAAATGTGTGTGTCTATACTAAGGCGGAACTGTCGGTTTTATCTGTGGTTTTATACAGACCCGTTAGACCTTATATCGGTTTGTTATGTCAAAAAATGTACTGAGTTACTGAAATTTGATCTGACATTTGGTCTAACGGATCTTTATAAAACCCAGCCTTAATGTATACCAGCTTTTATACCACATTTTTAAGCAAAATAAAGATGTTCTACTTGTATTTTGAAATGGCTGAAATATTATATTGGACATAATGAAACGAAGGTCTCTGCTTCAGCTTCGACAAAAATGCTTTCGTATATTTCGTATGTTCGCACCGCGGATTTCCATTTGTTATCCCCGACAGGTCGCATTTCTCAATCAGTTCTCGTGAAATTTTGTGAGCATGTTCGGTAATTATACAGGATTTTTCTGTCGAGTAAATTTTTTGAAATTTAAAACACGTGTTTTTTTTTCATTTTTCAATGACATCGTATATATGTTTCTGTGGCCGGATTTCGGTTGGTTCTCCTCTACAAGCCGCATTGCTCAACCGAATATCGTGAAATTTTTTGAGCAGTCCGAAAATTATATATATATTTTTTTAACTAGCCAATTTCAGGAAATTAAAAAAACAATCTTTAAAAAACACGAGGTCTACAAATCACAGAACCACTATATCCATTGCCTTTACCATGAGTTTGCATGACCGTACTCGTCAGCGACTGCCTAAACGATTTGCTATGCCGATTCTTAGTTCTATTGCGTAACCGCCAGAGGCGCTGTACTTTAGCCCATACAAATTTTTACGCAGTCGCTAGCGAGTACGGTCATGTAAACTCATGGTAAAGGCACTGGTATCAGCACAGCGTATCCTCAGGAGCTTTGGCTACCTTAATACTCACCAACAGGAACACACCACCTATATCAGCTAGTTGTGGTGTTTGGCCACTTTGGTCTAGTTGGTAGTGACCCTGCCTACGAAGCTGGAGGTCCCGGGTTCGAATCCCGGTAAGGGCATTTATTTGTGTGATGAACACGAATATTTGTTCCTAAGTCTTGGATGTTTTCTATGTATTTCAGTCTATATTCCTCTATATAAGTATGTATATTGTCGCCTAGTATTATTATTATAGCTGATGTCTTCTTTAATACATTTCCCACAAATTGGGTTGCTCCAAACCGAGATTTCCTGTCCTACCAGTGTCCTACTTAATTGTCGGCGGGGTAATTACGTAACTTTAGTACTACCGTTAGGCAGATTTTAATGTCGAATATTAATTGTCAGCTCCTAGATTTATACTTCAAAATTGACAGTAAAATCTATCTACCGTTAGTACATAACGTGATACGTCTGCTATACTAACATGTAACCCTCACCCGTTCAATTTCAATTTATTCAATAATTGCAACCATGGTATTACAAGGTCTTATTTCTAAACATTGAGCAGGTACATCATGGACCCTGTTAGGGTGTAGCAATTTATATTAATCTAATCTAATGTAAGTATTCTAAGTTATAGTAGCTGTAGGTTAACAATAAAAACGAGTTAGATAAGATAATATGATGAGAATAATTTAACGGTGGTCAGGTTCGATTCCCGCCTTGTTTTATGCCGCTCTAGGATCAATCACTCTTCGGTCTCATTTGGCCATTAACCCTTCTAGCGGCGTCTTTACCGATCCATTATAATATAAAAACTGCATGATTAGATTTGATTTGACGAAATTAAATTTTTACTCGACTTTTTTGAAATCAAATCTACGATGAAACGTACAAAAAAGTAGCGTCGGCAATAAAAGTTGACAGATTGAAAAAGAAAGATTACTTACACTGCAGAAAAAATACAAAATCGGCCAAGTGCGTGTCCGCACGCACGATGAGGGGTTGCGTACCAACACCTATTAGTCCACATTTAAAAATCATTATCCAATAAATTGAATCTAAAAAAGTCATATCTTCATAGGGAACTCACGGCACTTACGACCTTTTGTTTGGGCAAGGCAGTTTTTAAGCGAAAGCTCAAATACCGTAAAAAATCGTTGTAAGTATTTATTAATGGACACCACCACAATTTTTTTCAGAATTTTAAACCTCATTGGAAATTAGAGGTCCCCCCCCCCCACCTCTAATTTCCAATGAGGTTTAAAATTCTGCACACTTTTTATGACTTTGACAGCTAAAACTTAAAACTTTGAAAACTTATTCTTAATTATGAAACTATTTACTATTTTGAATTACTTTTTTGCCATTTTATTGACAATTTGATCCTTTTTCGAGAAAAATTAAAGTTATTGATTTTCTACTCCCTCACCGTACAAAATATTAAAGAAGACAAAATGTCAAGATACGTTTGAATTTACACAGAAAATAGCCTAAAAAGTTGAGTGTTTAAAACTGATAAAAACCCTTGGTATAGGATTTACTCAGCAATACCCACAGACGAAGGTAACATAATATGTCAGAATCCCGGCGCTTACTAATCTACAGTTTATCAAATCCCTTATCATTTGGTCCTTTAAGGACCCTCTTAACATTCCTAGCTATCACCCTATACTTACTAGAAACCCACATCTCATTTGACGGGTTATCTTACCAACTCACCATATATTTATGATAGGTTATGTTTCTTGTACCTACTTTATATTTGCAGTTAAATATGTCTCTGCTCCCCGTTTTTACTATGAAGTTTTTAAAATAACTCTAGTTCCAAATTTAACCACCGGTAAATATAAGTTTGTAAACGGCTTGACGTTTAACATAAAGTTAGATTTGCCGTTGGTGGTGGCGCTACTATCGCGCGATTTAAGGAATTTGTATGAAGCGGCGTTAGTTCTCAATTGCCCCATCCGCGCTCATAACTTTGTAGAAACCGAATAATAAACAAATTTTGTTTTGCCGTCGCAGTGTCGCTACCTGTCTACGGCAACTAAGAAATTAGTAAGGGGATAAGTGTGTTTTAGTTTTCTTCGTCCGCAAATATAAGGTTGTGTGATTATAATGACAGCTTATAGTTTTTGTGCTGTAACTTGAGATTTACTGGATTGAAGTCAAGTTTGACCCAGTGGGAGATAAAGATAACAGGCATATTGGGCTGTGAGAGTTAATTTAATATCTTTTTCTACTCCGGTACATATGGTCCAGCAAACGAATATAAAAGCATGTCTTATGCAATTTCAAAAAAGTTTATCTAGTCTATTCTTCATAAAGACCTTAGAGTTATTATGTGATATAATGCAACTGTTCTACTAACAGAGGTACCCTGTGAACCCAACAAATAAAAAAAAACACTAAATTTACAACGAAAATGAAAACTGCCAACTTAACAAACAACCGAATTCATATAGTTTGAAACAATAACAAAACTAAAATAATTACTGCCAACATAAGGAAAAACGCAAGTCAGTAAATGACAGTTGAAAAAAAATTACCGTGTCTATGATTACGTTCTGTGGACTGTCATCTGTTACTATCCAACTTACCGCTCTTTCTTATGCTGTACTGCTGTTTAATTTTGTGTTTTATTATTTAATCCCTAGTCGTAGAAAAAATAATGTATGCAACTTTGTATAAGTAGGTCAAAAAAGGCTCATAGCGTCTTCATTAACAATTTTCGGCTTTGCCTCAAATTGTTACACACGCCGCTCACTTTTTTTGAACCCCCTTATACAACTATTGCATAAAATACTATTATTTATTTATCAAACCGTATGCAAGTTCACAGTGCGTAACGTAAAATTTGATGTGGCCAAATAAGAATTGATTATTAAAATAAAAACGCCTCTTCCGAGCTCCAATTATGAAAAATGTTGGATTTTTTTTTGCATTTCAATGCTTGATAGGGTTTCTTCGTACATGAAGGTTCTCCATACATTTCCTCCTCTTTTAATCCCTTAGAAGGCACATTAATTGCTTTTCGACAAATAAAGTATATTATTGTAATCATTAATCATTATAATCATTAATTTCGTTGTCGGCGACCATGACAAATTATGGATTTATTTATTTATTTATTTACTTATTTGGCTCACAGAACAAGTTACAGTCATATTTACAGTTACATATAAATGGAGTATGTTCAGGTCTGGACTGCAACTCAAAATATGTGTGCACATAATGAATACAAGTTACATGAAATAAAAAATAAAAAAAGAGAAAAACGTACAATACAAGTCGGCGGGTGTTAAACAATTTTGATGCGATGGAATCACCACTAGTATTTAGTGATTAATATACAAGATATTATTGTGTGTTATTAAAGTCAAAGTCAAAGTCAAAATTTTATTTGCGATAATTATGGTACATAACAGATGACAAAATATACATAAATAAAAATAAAAAAAATGAAATGATAAATATTCTTACAATATCAATTTGGCCCCTATTGTGAGCTCTGATATGGCTGGCTAGGCAAAACTTGCTCTGCAATAGAGCACACGTTACGGTACAGTGTTAGTTTTTAGGGTTCCGTACCCCAAGGGTCCAAACGGAACTCTACTGCTGTCAATCACGCGTACGCCCGTCCGTCTGTCCATTTGGTTGGAACTATTTAACATATACAGTTGTAACAAAAATAGTGAGGATCCGTTTAAGGGCATATTCGGTATCGTATTCTGATTAGGAAAAAGTAGAAGAATACTTTTTTTGATGCAATAAATTTTTGGCACAGTACCCTAGAGCTCCCCGCATGAGAGCGAATGGCGGTCACCGTGGAGTCTTTAATGGGTATAAATACCACATAATACCATCCCCCGGTGTCTGGGTAACTGGATAGCAAATTTTCTCCAAAAAAAAGACCATAAGGCATTTGCCATCAGTCCACCTCAAAGCAAAGCAGAATACGAAGGCGGTTATACAGGATGTAACAAAACTAGTGAGAACCGTTTAAGGGCATATTCGGTATCGTGTTCTGATTAGGAAAATGTAGAAGATAATTTTTGGCCTTATGGACAAGTTGGCTGACTTGGACGACCTGCAGGCGAATCGCGTAACTTTATGTACTAACGGTAGATAGATTTTACTGTCAATTTTGAAGTATAAATGTATGAGATGACAATTAAAATTTGACGCTAAAATCTACCTAACGGTAGGAAAAAAGTTACGTGATTGCCCCGCGGCTCCATAGAAAAAAAATTTTTTTTTCGCGTCAAAAAAATTTTTTTTTTCCACTTTTTCCTAATCAGAACACGATAGCGTCCTCTATAACATCCTGTGTAATACTGTTTCCTTATCCTAAGTATCTATTTCACAATATTGGCACTTGACTCCTAACTCTTGACCCTCGACACGTCTAGCGGAAGGCCACATCGTGAAACAACCGAGCCCCATCGAGAAAGCGAGGGTTCCTTAACCGGTCAAGGGTCCGGAGTTTGGCAATTTATTCATTGTCACTGTTTTGGGCTTGATGTTCCGGGTTACACTTGTTAGTGATAAACCAATGAGAGCAAATTTGACGGTTGGAGGATCATCAGGGTTGCCATACGTCAGGATTTTTCCTGATATGTCAGGAGTTTTGAGCATTTGTCAGGAATTTTAAGAACTTTGGAAGCACACGTCGCACGCGACGCGATTAACTAAAGCCAACGCTATCGAAATACTTGCAGTGGGTTGCAGGGTGCGGACCGGCGTAAAGAACGGAGGGGGCCTGAGGGACTCCGAACATCGAAATCCGAACTTCGTGTGGTGCCGTTCCTGTCACTCTCATGTTATGCACTATATGAGTGAAAGGGACGGCACGTCACGAAGTTCGTACAGGCCCTGCACTTATACTTCGAACTTCGAAATCCGAACTCCGTATCGCGTCATTTTACTCTCGTGTTATAACACGATATAGTATAGTATATCTGACGACGGTTTTGCCTAGTGGGTAGTGCATCTGCCTGTGAAGCTGACGGTCCTGGGTTCGAATCCCGGTCAGGGCAAATATTTGTGTGATGAGCATGAATTATTTAAGTATTTATATCTATTAAATATATCGTCGTCTAGTACCCATAACACAAGCCTTCTTGAGCGGCTAGTTCGATTTGTGTAAGATTGTCCTCTAATATTTATTATTTATTTATTTATATATATACTATATGAGTGAAAGGGACGGTACGATACGAAGTTCGGAGTAGGCCCTCTGAACGCTTTAAGAGGCATTTTAACTAACACCGGATCTTCATAAAAAGTCGAAATTTCCACGTGCGTACTACTAGAATTAAAACGTCCAAAAACGCCATTTCCTCACCCAAAACATGAAAGGCACGTTTGATGCTTTAAGCGTGACGTGACTAACTTTTTTTTGAAGTACGAGAACTGTCTGGAAATATTGAGCCATGTCAGGACTTTTGTCAGGGTTTTAAATTTGTTCATACGGCAACCCTATCATTGATTATCCTCTTCCTGACGTTTCCCGGTTGTGGCCTAAGGAGGGTAAGAAGCCAGGGATCCGCTTTGATAATTCCCAAAATTTAGCATTCAAAATTCAAATTCAAAATTCTTTATTTGGTAAAGTACAATTTGTTATAATATAAGGCGATGGAGCCACCCGGTAGGTAAGCAAAAAAGCCTGTGTTGGATGGCGCCGCTCTTCCTAAAGGTTATAAAAAGTATTATGCTAGTATTTAACTAAATTAAATCTGAAGTTCTGTTAATTTAAGTAACATTTCATTCTTCTATGGTTACAACTTAACTTCATGGTGAAGCTTGCAAAATAAATATGTGTTACGTTTAATTGAAATTTAAAAGACTTTAAGCCTGGTGTTCATTAAAGATTCAATGAAAGAAATAAAAATGTAACTACTTATTAATTAATTCTTCTTCTGTTTATGTGTGAGTGTGTGTGCATGTGTGTGTGAGTGTGTGTGCATGTGTGTGTGAGTGTGTGTGCATGTGTGTGTGAGTGTGTGTGTCAGTGTGTGTGAGTTTGTGTGTGAGTGTGTGCACGTGTGTGTGAGTGTGTGTGCATGTGTGTGTGAGTGTGTGTGTTTGTGGGTTTTGCATATATGTGTGTAAACAAGTTTATTGCATTATATTAGTAATAGTTTCCCGAGAGCGACTGCCATCTGACTTTCCATCCAAGATGGAAAATTAGCCCTTGGGATCCTTCGAACTTGGACGGTAAAGGACTAATTTGATGCAACTTGGTCAAGTCAAATGATTATAAGTATAACCGAGCGACTCTTAGTTAATATACCTAGTTTAAGGCCGCGTTTTATAAAGATCCGTTAGATCAAACAGTAACTCAGTACATTTTTTAACATAACAAACCAAAATAAGGTCTAACGATTCTTTATAAAACCGACCCTAAGTATGTATTACTAACGGGTGTCTATTATTTTATCGAAATATCTTACATCGATTTTCATTTCACCGAAAACTGTTCGACGAATTTCATTAGGTTTTTTTTTTTAATCACATAATCGTCAATTCATTGCATTTTATATAATCGAACCACTTTTCATAGTTAATCGTTTCCCGACGATAATCGATGTACCGATTTTCGGTAAAATGATGGATTCCCATTACTAACCTGTATAAGATGCAATAAATTAGTATGATTCAAGACGACTGTGTATCACTCTCATCAACGTGTGCGTCACCTAAAAAGCGATAAGAGTGCACGGTTGGAGTGTAGCCTGGAAAAATCCAGGGAAAACCTCCGACACGAGGACTTTTGAACAGTGGAATAGGGTCGGTAGGTGGGTTTACGGCCTGTTAATTTGATGCGCCAGTTTGCGGCCACTTGGATGAGTTGTTGAACTGAAAGAATATTTTTTATACAAACGCCTTAAGGGAGGCGTACAGCGACATCTACCAGAAGACTCATGCTTCATTAACGGCACTAACGTTTCAAATCCTGCTCGGTGCCTAAATTTTTTAATTTTTCCTTCATTCTATATTTGAAAGAATATTTTCTTACTTTTTTAATATATCCCCATTCAATAGCTAACGCATACGACTCACTATGTCTTTAGGGCATGTAGAAATGTAAATATCTTTAATTGAAAAAACTTCGTTCTACAGAAGGCCGCAAACTGACACAGGCCGCGTAACTGGCCTAGCGACCCTACTCTAAGAGTTTGCGTTTGGTTGGGTGGGATTGGTTGAGCGGTTTCTAGTTCTACCGAATCTGAGGTGTCGCAGTTCTGTATTGGACCACAAAACACCAGTAACACAATACCGAAACGTGTACTTTTTCAGTCGAGCTGCTCCGAATATGAGCAAGATAGTGTTAGAAAGAGAGGACAGCATGTCTTTATCAGTCTACTAAAGACCCTGACCTAGACAAATACTGAAGGTTCATATGATTCACTTACATTTCGATTCAAGGTGCGTTAGCATCTTAAATATGTAAACAGTTTACGACCTTATCCCTAGGCTACTAAGTCATAGAATGTATACATATTTCTGATGCTGATTGTACAAGTACTGTACGAGTAAATCGATCACGTTTGCTCGACCATTGGCCATAAGTGGCGGGTATTCACAACGCAAAATCATCGCTTGAGGATAACCAGTTTTTATTCAGTTCTCGGTTTACGTGGAGTTGTTTTGAAGCTCCGGATCTGAATATACGGGGGTGTGAGAGGTGAGAACAGTAGAAAGTGGTTAGTAATCGTAACTGTTATTATATAATCAGTTCAGTTGCAGCTCACGTGTTGAAGGGGGAAGACCGAGAAATGACTATTTTTAAGTATAAATAGGTAACCAGCATGACGGTTAAGTGACCATTCGGGAACCTTATTGCAATGAGATAATAGTAGTTTATGCAACTGATACATAATGAGAGGTCTCAAAACACGAGTGTGGTTTTATGAAACGAGCGTCAGCGAGTTTCATAATAGGATCACACGAGTGTTTTAAGGCCTAATTATGTACAGTTGTATACACTACTTTATCTACATCCATACATTAAATCCTCTTTCATGTGTTGAGGCACCATTGCGTTGAAAGTGCAGGAGTTCGAGTTCGTGAGCTCGTTGAAGTCTTTTTGAGCACGAGCCTGTATCGTAATGGGCGGAGATGGCCATAACGATACCGTTTTTGATGCTGTTATGGCCATCTCCGCCCCGGACCGGCGCGATAATGTAAAATTGGTCCTTATCTACACTTTTTGAGCACATAAAAGAGGATTTACTGTATGGGTGTAGATAAAGACTATAAAAGGTCAGTTGTCAAAATATGAATTGCACTGATTCTTCAAACAACTTGTATGGCAAATCGCTGCTTTTATTTCGTCAAACATGCCTATGATGCTGATACCTGTGAAAGATGACCGAACAAGGTGCTCACAAATATCTGAACACGACTTTATTGTCAAGGCGTTAGAGTGCATGTTCATATATTTGTGAGCATTCCGAAGAGTACAGAGTACCATGAGTTTACATGTCCGTCCGTACTCGCTAAACTGCGAAAAAATTTGTATGGGCAAAAGTACAGCGCAGGTATGGGGCTCGTGGTTAATGACGTCACTGATCTGTCGCGCTTTCTCTAACCATCAACATTAAAATGGTTGTAGCTTCGTTATTTTTTGATATAATTTAATGGGAATTTCACAATTTGGCATATTATTTTGCCTTGTCAAAATCAAAAATCAAAATCAAAACATTTATTCTGCAAATAGGCCTCAAGGGCACTTTTACAAGTCAAAATCTATCTAGGTACATCAAATAAAAATAATACAATAATCGAAGTATCATTAATTAAATGTAGTGTTACATGTCAAAAATAAGACTAAGAAACTAATAACAATCGAGATTTGTTAGATATGTATGTATTTGTTAGATTTGTATGATAAGGTCTCTAAGCGTCAAGATAAAAGGTAATAAAGTAAGTACACGAATCATAATAAAATATTTTGAGCTATATCTATAACACGTCAATATGAAAATAATAAAATCTAATAAATAAATATCCTCAGAGATGTATAAGGTCTCTGAGCGTCAGTCTAAAAAATAAAATCAAATGAGAATAGTGAAGTCTCTCATCATGACAATGTCAATTCCACTGAACACTAGTACGAAGTTACTAGTCCTTGCAAACATGAACAGACCGGACCCCACAAACAGCACCCGTTCACGAGTATGACGCGTATCTCAGCCATCGCCTCCCTCGATCCTCCCTTGTTTCTTTTGAAGTAGTCTTATGGAGTAATCAAATTTTGAGTCAGTTTCCCTATTCAGGATCCCCGTACCGTTAGCTATAGGATTATTAATTACCTTATCCCGAGAGGTGATAAAATACCGTTATCTTTACCTGCTTTCGATATTGTTATGACAGGCCGGCATTTTAAGTTACGCAATTTGGATATTAGTATTTTTAGGGGTGCGTGGTGAATTTTGTGGCTTTCTTTTAAACCATCGTCTCCCGGCGAAAAAATAAAACAATAGCATTCTTTTGTTATAATCCCGGGGATCCCAGGGACCGGTGGACGACAGGATTAACACAATGGTGGCGAAGACGGATGCAATCTGCTGAAGATAAGCAGATACCGTAGCTGATGGTTGATTGCGTGTCCCGAGGAGTTGTGAAGTTATGTACCTAAAACTGTACCGTTATTTTGTTGAGGTTGTGTAATAATAGATTATACAACAAGAGCATAATGAGCCATTTTACCGGCGGCGTCCAGAATGCGACCTGCATGTGTAGGTAAATGAGTGATCATTTCGAGCCGTGAGATCTTCGAGAAGACAGTACGGTTGCCAGTTTTGTTGCATTTTTAGCACCACCCAGGGGTCACGTGTAGGGTAGCGGTGGGTACTCCCTACGGACGTGGTGCAACTTCGACCCACTTTGTCAAATGAGTGGGCAACTTGACTGTTAGAAGTTCTCAAGCCGCCCAAAGCCCCCCAACTTGGCATAGACATTAACCGGGATCAACGGCTTAACGTGCCTTCCAGGAGTGCTCAGTTATCAGTCAAAGCGGTCATCCATCCAAGAACTGACCCAGGCCCATGTTGCTTAACCTAGCGCCGCTGGGCCACGAGCTCTCAAAGAGTAGTGTAATGGGGGCTATCGCGTATGAATTCGCCGCTAGAGGCGCTAGTGTAGCGTGAGGTCTCCGAAATGTCAAATGTCACTCTTTGTAGTTGCGCTACGCGGGTTAAGATCTACTTGGAACAATATGGTGACTATTTTGCAATACCTGAGCTTGATTATGGCAAATATGAGTAACGAGTCAATGACTGTCAGTGCTTTGAGACAATTTTGCTTTCGGAAACTTATCTCCTTCTTTTTTTCTGAACAAAAACGACTGCGCTACAATGCGGGATGTTAGATATTTTTACGGTATTAAGGTATTAAATATAATTTAAACGTAACCTTCGTTCTCATGCCCATAATAACCAATAACAAATGACAGCACTCACACCTCAGATTCGGTTGAAACCGCTCAACCAATCTCACTGGAGCGCAAACTCTTAGAGTATTCCAGTGTTCCAAACCACACGCGTGGTCGTGCCGGAGGTTTTCCCCTGGATTTTCCCCAGGCTACTCTCCAACCGCGCACTCCTATCGCTTTTCTGGGCCCGGCCTATAAAGCCACAGTCAGGTTCAAAAAAAAAAAAAATGACAGCTGGATCTTACTCGACAGTGGCGCCAACTGGTGAGCACAAAAACGATAGCCATCATTGTATTGCTTTTTCGTTTTCGTATTTCAAGGCACCCTTACGAAATTAGTGCTAAGCTATCCCCCAAGGCCATCTAAAAGAAAGCTACCCTCGCCAGTTTCCTTCCGGTTTAGGGTATTTGAGTTCCCACAAGGTGCACCCATACGGAACCTTAAGACAGGTGGAGATAATAGGGTTCGTTGGTGAAAAGGGTATATGTTACTTCTTTTAACTATGCTTTAAGATCTTTTACAATTGTAAGCCATTTTAAGGTGTAACAAGTGTTTAAGCTATTATGTTGAGACGGTATTATAATAAAACAAAAATTATAACTGCATTTACGTATTTAGATAGCTATCAGTGGCGGAGCGTCCATAAAACTCGATTCCCAGCGGCTTGCCTAATTTTCACCCAATCCAATTATTTTACTAAGGCTCATGAAGATAAATATAGGCAAATTATTTCCGGCTTCCCTAAGAATATTTTAAACGCGCCGCCACTGATAGCTATTATAGAGATTGAAATATTTTCAGAAACTATACAAGATATTTAGGCTACGGAACCCTGTCAAAAATGCGGCAATTCCTAATTAGATGATTAGAATCAATCACGTGTCTAAGAAGATACACTCGTCGTTTCTACATCAAAAAATACCATATTGCTACCAAGAAATCATCGTTTACTAATAGGCTCCTATAAATGTATACCTACTCTATCACACTGGAATCAATGTTCAAATTAGAATGAATAGTGTGACTAGTTAGAGCGTTGCTTGTAATCATTTATTTCGAGAGAAACATTTCATTTCGTCACGTTTCGACGATTCCCTAGTGTTAATAACCTCGTGACGTCACGTCATTGATCGGTTTGCTATGTAATCATGTAATTCACACTCGCTCCCACCGGCGTTGGTGGTGTAATGGTCAGCATAGTTGCCTTCCAAGCAGTTGATCCGGGTTCGATTCCCGGCCAACGCACGCGTTTTTGCTTTTTTATTTCATTTTACTTGCTATTGCAATTAATAAAAACACACTGGAAATGCTAAAGTTTTCTTCACATAATCTATTTATGTTTTTACAAATTATGTAATTTCACGGAAGTCTTGGCATTAAGTCGGGAACGGAAAGGCCCCGATGATTCAACCTGGACTCGACTTAGTACCTATTTTTAAAATTGACTTTTTTTCCAGTAAGCACTAAACTATTTTGGATGCAACACAGGAAATGACTCGGAGAATCGTTTTTGAGAAAATTACGTACATTAGGCGTAGGATTATTTTTGTATACTTAACTCATACCTACAATACGGATGTTGACACAAAACTTGACCACTCCATAAGACTCCTCCAAAAGAAATAAGGCAAATAAATATGACAAAAAATGGTGAAAATCCTTCAAATGTCTCAACGTAGACCTCACGTGTATTTTTCTCCTGTACCTACAAAACTAAGGAATAATATTTTCGCACGTCAAAAACAGCAAGTCTATTAAAAATTTTTGAAATTTTGGAGCGCTTGCATAACACAACACCATTTTAGTCAAAAAAATTAATAGAAAGAAATAGGCGTTTCGTCTCGTAGAATCTCACCAAGGATCACCAAGGGGGAGGAGGGTCTAAAAATGAGCCAAAAATCCTCACGTGATTTCTATACAAGCCCTTACCATGATGTAATTTTAGTGGAAGCGTGACTAAAACTTCGTATGAAAACGAAAACTCATAGACGAGTTCCCGAAATCTAATTAGTATTCTTGATTATCCATTGTCGCGGCGTCCACCATCAAACGAGCACGTAATGCGGTCAACTATTCTCGTATGGATAGCTGTGTATATATATTAGGTACACATTCTGTCTCTAAATGACTGACGAGACGAGAAATATACATTTGAAATAGTTTCTTTTGACGCTTGGAGACATTCTACACTTCCAAAATTTCTATTTTATTGTTATGAGTTATGACTTGTGGGGACCTTTTACTTAACGAAAACCCTTAGACGAGTTCACGAAATCTAATTAGTATTCTAGATTATCCATTGTCGCGGCGGCTGCCATCAAACGAGTAATGCGGTCAACTATTCTCGTATGGATAGCTGTGTATATATATTAGGTACACATTCTGTCTAAATGACTGACGAGACGAGAAATATTTGTTCTACACCTCTGGCATTGTCACTGTCTTTTCTCTTGAACATATGTATCACTTTTTCTTTATATATATAGGACTAGCGACCCGCCCCGGCTTCGCACGGGTGCACTACTTAATGGATGTTATTATACATATAAACCTTCCTCTTCAATCACTCTATCTATTAAAAAAAATCGCATCAAAATCCGTTGCGTAGTTTTAAAGATTTAAGCATACATAGGGATATAGGGACAGAGAAAGCGACTTTGTTTTATACTATGTAGTGATTATATTCTGTTTGAGTGGTTGTATGTCCCCCACAAGGATTAGGCTGAAAATCAGCGCTGCAGCCGCCAGGCTGTAGCATCATGCTGAGCTCGATCCTTTTTGCTGGCACGACTTAGGTATATATTTATGTTACTGTTTCTGATTGTTTTTTTTTAAATTCTAAATTGTGTGCCAATGCAAATAAACATTTTTCTTTCTTTCTTTCTTTAAATATACATTTAAAATAGTTTCCTTTGACGCTTGGAGACATTCTACACCTCCAAACTTTCTATTTCATTGTTATGAGTTACGACTTGTGGGGACCTTTACTTCTCCAAATTGACCATGATGTTAAAATAAATTAAATTAAAAGTGTGAAAATAAATAAATTGCATTATTCTTTTTGCATTTCAATGAATTACACTGACGCTCAGAGACCTTATACATCTCTGAGGATATTTATTTATTAGATTTTATTATTTTCATGTTGACGCTTATAGATATATCTCAAAATATTTTATTATGATTAGTGTACTTTATTACCTTTTATCTTGACGCTTAGAGACCTTATACATCTCTAACAAATCTCAATTGTTATTAGTTTCTTAGTTTTATTTTTGACATGTAACACTACATTTAATTAATGATACTTTGATTATTGTATTATTTTTATTTGATGTACTTAGATAGATTTTGACTTGTAAAAGTGCCCTTGAGGCCTATTTGCAGAATAAATGTTTTGATTTTGATTTTGAAATATAACATAAAAACCGGCCAAGTGCGAGTCAGACTCGCGCACGAAGGGTTCAGTACCATTATCTATAAAAACAGCAAAAAAAATCACGTTTGTTGTTTAATTTTTTTATTTATTTAACTCAAAAATATAAAATTAAATTAGGCATACACTGTGTATACAGTTTGTTGGCGAGTATTGCGCTCTCTCACTTACAGGTTTAAAACTTGTATGGGAGCCCCCTTAAATATTTATTTTATTCTTTTTTTTAGTATTTGCTGTTAATGCGGCAACAGAAATACATCATCTGTGAAAACAGCTATGTAACTATCACGGTTGATGAGATACAACCTGGTGACGGACGGACGGACAGCGGAGTATTAGTACTAGGGTCCACCTGATGGTAAGCGGCCACCACAGCCTATAGACGCCCGCAACTCCAAAGTACGCGTTGTCGACCCTTTATAAAATTTGAGGATGCACTGTGTTGACAACAGAAGGGTCAAATTTAGGTCCCTCGCTCTCAACACAGTGCATCCTCGGGAGCTCTAGCAACCTTGCTCACCTCCAGGAACACAACACTACATACTTGATGACGTCACGCCTGCGTGTCAATCAGTATGAAGCGTTTTCAGTGCCCGTTAGCTATGCTGTACTTTGCTTCTCATTTTCGTTTTTTATGTTGCTCTAATTGTAGTTGGTTCCATATCCATACAAACATTTGATCGCCTCAAAAAACTGGTCCGAATGGCATGACATTCTTGTCATCATGCCTATTATGGCACACAAAGTATCAATGGCGATGACGAATACGAACAAACTTTTTAATCAATTCTGAACTCATATGTTTTGCATATGCGTTAAGACCGGAAGGCACGGTAAAGATATTGTCACCAGTATTTAAAATTTGTTTTGTTGGAACCAATTGAGAAATAATGTTATGAATTAGTTGGCCGTGGCACTTGCTCGCTTTCGAAGTCGGCTTCCTTCGACTATTAGGATATACAGTCCAGTTAACAGACAAGTTCACAGAGATTGTAGCCTCAACCAATCTCACTGGCTCAACCAATCTCACTGGCTCAACCAATCTCACTACCTCAACCAATCTCACTGGAGCGCACTGAACCAATCTCACTGGAGCGCAAACTCTTAGAGTATTCCACTGTTCCAAACCACACGCGTGGTCGTGCCGGAGGTTTTCCCCTGGATTTTCCCCAGGCTACTCTCCAACCGCGCACGCTTTATTGGGCCCGGCCTATAAAGCCACAGTCAGGTTAAAAAAAAAAGAGACTGTAGTTTTTTTTTTCAAGGAATTTCAAAGATTTTTCATTCCATAAGCAAGTTTTTTGCCTGAAACAACTGACCTAAGTCTAAACGATCAAAAATGGTTTTACTCTCTTATTTCCTCCGTTACTCACAACACAACAACTCAAATGGAACCTGCTTGTTTTTAGTGTTGGCATACAATGTTAATAACAATGTCAACGTTATTTGAACTACGAGTATGTAAAAAGTAAAAAAAACACCATAGAAATCCGCCGATAGATGGCGCTGTACCCATGGCGTTCAATCTACACTGTTGTTAAGATTTTTCTTTGTTCCCGGTGGTACATCAGTAGTTAAGATACTGGATATAAATACTATTTTATGATACTTTGCATTGTTTCACTCTATTAGTTCAGATGGTCTGTAGTCACGTCGGGAAACCCATGGGTTCTTGGGACAGCAAAAGTCAATTATTTCAGCGAATTCGTCGATGGCATCATAGGGGCCATTCTACTTTTTCATGTACATAATTTTCAGACACTTTTTTTTTAAATGTAGATTTTGGAATACTTGGCCTTCACTTCATATTTTTGTATTGTTATTTAGAAAGAGGTCTAATTGCAGTATCAATTGCGATAGTTTTGGTAATTAATGAACCACAGCTAATATCCATAAATCGAGTAACTCAGTGGTCCTTGGATGTGTCACCATTTGCATGAAAAAATAGTTTTTAACACTGTGTTACCCACCTTTTGCAGCAATATGTTAATATTTAAATATGTTTACCTATAAATTCCTTTTATTAGGTTCAGGTACTATTTCGAAATCCTATTTTTGTACACTAATTCAATACGTATCATAGATTTTTTTGGTAATAGAAAAGTGGTCATAAAAAAGTATAATGACCCATAGACCATTTATTGATATGCGAAACAGCTGAAAATTGGTCTAAAGATGACTACTTTTTGGGGTTCCGTACCCAAAGAGTAAAATGGGACCCTATTACTGATACTCGGCTGTCTGTCATCAGGCTGTATCTCATGAACCGTTATAGTAAGACAGGTTAAATTTCCACAGATGATGTTTTTCTGTTGCCGCTGTAACAACAAATACTAAAAATAGAATAAAATAAATATTTAAGGTGGCTCCTATGCAAAAAACGTGATTTTTTGCATTATTTACGGAATAATGCATAATGGTACGGAAACCTTCGTACGCGAGTCCAACTAGCACTTGACCGGTTTTTTTTTAATAAGTTATAAGGATTAGAGGTAAATCAGCCGAACAGAATTCATGTTTTTTTTATAATAAGTTGTAAGGATTAGAGGTAGAATTGACACTGCAACTTGTATAAGAACTGGAAGTCTGTCCCAAGCCTTAAAATCAAGCCGTCGAATAAAAATCAAAAATTATTCACTTCTGGTGGTCCGTTCATTATAAAACAGACTTTCGCGCGAAGCCTGCAATTTAAATGTAAATTGAGACTAAAAGCAATGATTATGGCAAATTAGGGGCCCCAGGGACCCTCCTTCGGTGTGTGGTCTTTATTAAGAAACTGAATTCAAAACCTGTCAAAAGTCACCTCGATAATACCCAGCGTATGGTGACCCCGTGATTCATAGGAAGCGTTCGTATTTGGTGGTCAGATTTAGATTGCACTGGTCTGCTGAGACGAGTTGTCGGTATGGGCTTTTCACTCAGTACATTTGCCTCGATCCTCGGCTAAAGCGTGTCACACACTAAGCAGATACGATAAGATATCTGTATCTGAACGCATATTTGTCAATATCGCTCCCTATACAATTCAATGAGCTAACACATACAGCGCAGCTAACTTATATTTTATCGTGAAGTATCTGTGGGCACCGACATATATCGAAAGATGGCAAAGATATTATCTGCGTATATAAATTGATCTGCGTATAATATCTACCGATATAAATATGGTGTAGTATTTTATCTTCAGATAGAGGTTGATGTGAGACGGAGCCGTCCGCCCGCGCCCCGACCCGCCTCGCTGCACGCGTCTCGTCCCGCCCGCGACCCTTTTCGCCCCGATGCCCGCTGTGTTCGCTGCGCTGCTGGCTCATTCGTTGTTTACCTTTGGATGACGTGCGTACTGCGTATGATGCAGAGATAAACACGAAAACATCCTGTATAAACAATCCGCAACAAAAATCAAATCTACTCAGTTTGAAGGATTTAGACTGAATGTATCGTCTCGTATATTATCGTATCTGCGTAGTGTGTGATACGCTTAACTTACTCTGTGCCTCGTTCTGATTGGCTAAAATACGGAAAAGTTATGGAACCGCCCTGGGAGAGGCGCTAGACCTAATTAGGATGTCCTTGTTTTGCGTTTTTAATGATGACTCAAATATCCTTTTTGCTTCATCAACCAAACAAAACAATATGTCAATCACTTCAAGCAGCCATATTACGCCTGAAGACAGAATTTATTGAGTAGAATTTTAAATAAAATCGTAGCTTCAGTTTCATTGTGAACAGTGTGTGTTTGTCAACATTTGTAAATTGTTTGTTGCTTAGTATTTGTCATATAGTCGCTGCTGTCAGTAGATATTGTAACACTAACTATATTACGGTAAGGCGCCATCATTTTACGGTGGCTGTTCCGAAAACTCGCACGAAGCGTTTTGCTTCCACCTTTATTGTGAGAACCGCCGAGCTGTGGAACTCCTTGCCGGAATCCTAGTTCCCCGTGAACTACAACCTTTCGGTCTTCAAAGCGAGAGTGAATCGGTTTTTTCTAGGTAAGCGCGTTCCATCCTAGACCACAATATTGCTTACCATCAGGTGATTTGTGGTCAAGCGCAGACCTATTTAGAATTTAAAAAAAATCCTCCAAGAAATCGTCTTCCACTTTTGGGTACTTTTGACCGAGTGCAACGAAGGTCTCTGCTTCAGCTTCGACAAAAAAGCTTTCGTATGTCCGGATTTCCGGATTTCCGTTTGTTCTCGTCTACAGGTCGCAATTCTCAACCGATTCTCGTGAAATTTCGTGAGCAGGTTCGATAGTTATGTAGATTATTTTTGTCGAGACGGTTTTTGGAAATTTCCAAAAAAAATTTTTTTATCAATGATTTTGTAAGTTTCTGCGAGCGAATTTCGGTTTGTTCTCCTCTACAGGTCGGATTTCTCAACCGATTCTCGTGAAATTTTGTGAGCAGGTTCGATAAATATACAGTTTTTTTTTGTCGAATACGTTTTTGGATATTAAAAGAAATATATAATAATAAATAATAATAATAATATTCTTTATTGCACCACTAATACAGGAGTACATTTATAGATTCGGTAACATTAATAATGGTAACAACAGGCGGTCTTATCGCTTTAAAGCGATCTCTTCCAGACAACCTTTGGGTATATATGTGTTCATCGGTTTCTTCTTCTCTACAGGTCGCATTTCGCAAACGATTCTCGTGACATTTTGTGAGCAGCAGGCGAATCGCGTAACTTTATGTACTAACGGTAGATAGATTTTACTGTCAATTTTGAAGTATAAATGTATGAGCTGACATTTAGAATTTGACATTAAAATCTACCTAACGGTAGTAAAAAAGTTACGTGATTACCCCGCAGGTCCGGTAATTATATAGTTTTTTTTTGTCGAGTCAGTGTCAAAATTTTCAAAAACAATTTTTATTTCAAAGATTTTGTAAGTTTCTGCGTCCGAATTTCGGTTTGTTGTCCTCTACAGGTCGCATTTCTCAACCGCTTCTCGTGATATTGATAATTGATCTTTTTTATAATGTCCGATTTTGGAAATGATAATAAAACTCACTCACGAGGTCTACAGCTCACAGAGCCACTAGTTGTTTAAAGATACAACTGAGTGTAATTTCAAACGAAGATGTGCGTAAATGAATGCTTCACCATTCCCCGAAATCTTGATAACATCTGTGAATCTCTAAAGAAATCACGAAATATAATGAGTTCACAGAATCATTATCAGTATGTACACATTTTAAGCGATTCCAAAAAATTACACGGTATATCCCAATTTCCGAAATATCTAAGTTATTAACCTACTCAAAATTAAGGTATAACTTTTTACAAAATCAAGGTAGTCATGATTAAAATTACATGGATAAACTCGCATACCTAATATTGACTTCGCCTGTATTTCAGTGTGAGTTTATTGATCGAGTGAAACGAAGGTCTCTGCTTCAGCTTCTACAAAAATGATTTCGTACTTTCGAGTTTCGGATTTCCGTTTTTTCTTCTTTACAGGTCGCATTTTTTAACCGATTCTCGTGAAATTTTGTGAGCAGATCCGGTAATTATATAGTTATTTTTTTTATTTATTCAGTTTTTGGAACTTTCAAAAACAAACGTTTTTTTATTATTTTGTAATTAAAGTAAGGACGAATTTCGGTTTGTTCTCCTCTGCAGGGCGTATTTTCTTACCGATTCTCGTGAAATTTTGAAAGCGGGTTTGATAATTATATAGTTTTTTTTTGTTGTCAGATTTTGGAAAAATTATAAGAAAACTAGCGAGGTCTACAACTCACAGAGCCACTAGTATAATTTATTAGCAATTTTCAATGTATTATAGGTAAATTTCATGAAAAAAATGAACTCTGAAACTAAAATACCCACAGATGAAGTCAACGAACGAATCGTATTATAACATGTCGTGAATAGTCCCGATGAAATACGAAATATCGAATGAGACAAACAGAAGTATGTAAAAGTATTGCAATTTAAATATGAATTATTGTAAATTATATAGAAACATAATAAGTATACCTGGAATACATGTTTAAAGGATTTTATTAAAATAACAATATACAATATATGAAGAAACAATAAAATTACCTATAAGAACTTATTGAATATCTGGAGAGGCGGTCATTGATGCAGTGTTATAAACATTAAACGTTCCGAAAGAGAAGTTCTTTAAATATTATTCAGGAACACAAAACTAAGCAGCTATATATAAACGGCTTTCATTTACCCGATAGGTACCTACCACCTGATCGTGCGCCCGTATTGACCGGTTTATATCGTTCTAAACCGGTTAATTCGAAGAAACCTTTATATAAAGCTCCTCCTTAAACCGGTTTAAAAATAACGGTTTTTGTACCTAAACCGAAATAAAAAGGTTTTGCGGCAAGTACATGATAACGGTTTGAAAAATTAACCGGTTTCCGAGCCCTGGCCTAGGCAATAGTAAACAGTAAAACTTAAAGATAAAAAAATTGTCCAAAGTCGCCGTCAGCGGGTAGGGTGCCCAGAAGGCTGGCTGCATTGCCACATTTGCCACGCTGTATAGCAATGCTCATTCTTTGTCCGAAATATTGGCCAGCCCTCCGGTCACCAGTGGTCTCTATTAGGCGCGCCGACAAATCTATGTATAGTCGACGCGCACTTGGTCCCCATGGTCGCAGGGTTTCGACCCCAAACGCCTCAAATAAATATCCGCTCCCTAGGGACGCATACTTGCAGCGTTTGAGGTCTTCGGCAGAATTCAAACTCAAAACTCAAAATATTCTTTATTCAAATAGGCCTAGAAACAAGCACTTTTGAATCGTCAGTTATATATTACATAAATTGAATCTAATTGTTCAAAGCAATTTATTGATGCATATGAAATTTAAAAAAGACATGAATTACTGTAATGTATGTCAAAAGAGAATTAAATATACATGTGTGTAAAAGTTGATTCATCCAATTATTACCATATCTAATTGCAATTGCAAGGTTGCGGATTAATTCTACTGTCGTATTACTGTCACTAGTGTAATAAAACCACTCAAGTAACATTTAAACTTAATGCCGGCATAACAACTTAATCTGTTAAAATTACTTGAGTTTTTAATCTGTTTTAATGATAATACGGCAAGCGTGTCTTAATGTTATTAATACACTGTGACTGAATGGCAGTGGTCAAGTGTGAACTCAGACTATAAATATAACGAAAAAAACGTAACGTATAGATTTTTTAACCGACTAAAAAAGGAGGTTCTCAATTCGGTTCTCAAAATCAAAATCAAACATTTATTCTGCAAATAGGCCACAAGGGCACTTTTACATGTCAAATTATTAATTTACAATTTAAGAAAGTCTGACTATAATAAGTAATACATTTTTCATGTCAAAATATTAATTTACAGTTCAACAAGGAATAATAATTTCGAGTTTACAATTATAACAAAATTAATGTCATACAGTGAAGATAAACTTGCAAAGTTATCTATTACAAATATTACAACATCAGTAAAGTTAGAGATGTATAAGGTCTCAAGATTAAGCAAGGAGTATAATGAAATTAATATAATATCCTAGAGATGTACATGTTCTTTTTTTATGTCTGTTACCTCACAACTCTGTCATTTATGAACCGATTTGGGAAATTCTTTTTTTGGTTGAAAGCATATGCTTCAAGGTTGGTCACGTTGTTACCAGAATACAGTTCTGGTGATGGGAACTCAAAAATTCAAGACATATACCGATTTTGGTTGAATCTAAAAAAGTCTTATCTTCATTGGGAACTCACGACACTTACGACCTTTTGTTCAGCGAACATTCAAAGACCTTAAAATCTATCTGGTTCACCACCTCAATTTTTTTTAGAATTTTAAATTTTATAGTTTGGAAACTAGAGAGGTGGGGGTTACTTTGTATGACTGTAAAAGTTTTTTGAAAACCTCTAAATATAACATTAAATTTTTTTTCAACCACCGTTTACATGTATGGAGTGTCCCCCCCGCTAATTTAATATTTTATATAATTTCACATCACTTTTATGTAGCGGTTCATAGAATATACCTTTCTACCAAATTTCGTAATTTTAGTGCTTATAGTACCTATGCGAGTAAATCGGCTGTGACATACGGACGGACGGACAGACATGACGAAACTATAAGGTTGTCGTTTTAGCCATTATGGATACGGAAACCTATAAATAAAAATAAACACAAAATAAATAAATAAATATTAGAGGACAATCTTACACAAATCGAACTAGCCCCACAGTAAGCTCAAGAAGGCTTGTGTTATAGGTACTAGACGACGATATATTTAATAGATATAAATACTTAAATACATATAAAACATCCAAGACTCAGAAACAAATATTCATGCTCATCACACAAATATAAATGGTAATTTCTAGCGTTGTCTATTATTCCAAGAAGCCAAACCATAGACATATCGTCGCCATTCTGGGAACCAAGATACGGAACTTACGTCTTCAACAATCGCAATGAAACAAAATTGCTTCAGGTGGATCCATTAACACATTATAATCTAAACTTTATTATTTAGGGGTTAAGGTAAAAAGTAGAATACCCCCGCTGCTGGATTTGGTGCATTTCGGTTTTGATATCATCACATGTGTTATCAGAAGGTTTTTTAATTGCTTTAATTTAAGACTCTCGGTTAGAAATCTTAAGACTTAATATTGAATGTTCTTGATAATGAATTTAACTTGTACTTTGAGATTCACATGTGCGAACTGAAGTTTGTTGTGCGGGGATTAAACTTTCCGTTGAAAATCTTAAGGTTTAAAATTAAATTTACATTTGGACTAAGTGACATATGCCAACATTGCCAACCCAGTTTGTTGTGTGGGAATCCCATTGTTTCCGAGATACGAGACGAATGTATGAATGACGGGATCTCTTCCTGGAACCCTGCTGTGTATTTGTTCTTCTTTGACGACCGGTTTAGCCTAGTGGGTAGTGCACCTGCCTGTGAAGCTGACGGTCCTGGGTTCGAATCCCGGTCAGGGCAAATATTTGTGTGATGAGCATGAATATTTGTTTCTGAGTCTTGGATGTTTTCTATGTATTTAAGTATTTATATCTATTAAATATATCGTCGTCTAGTACCCATAACACAAGCCTTCTTGAACTTACTGTGGGGCTAGTTCGATTTGAGTAAGATTGTCCTCTAATATTTATTATTATTATTATAAGCAGAGTAACTACCAACGAGGCCAAAATGGTCGTCTATATAGGCAATCTACCACCATCTATCAGAAACAGTAAATCCGTAGCATCATTTAAAATCAATATTAAAGCATATCAACTTACAAATTGCTAATGTATATAAGCGGACACTCCATATAGTGTCCAACCGAAATTTCGGTTACGGTTTCGGCCTAAAAATCATGAAATGAAATGAATTTTTTATTTTTATTTTATTGTGACATTTTTAGGTTTCCAATTTTGCGGGTCTTAATGCTAAAGTTGCTACACAACTGGTCCCATTAAATATTACCATGACAGGTGTACACACATTACACATTATAAAACTAAACAAGATAAAAGATAATTAAATCATTTACATTATTAAATAGGTGCTATGTCAGAATTCATATGTATGTTTCGGCCGAAGGTTCGGTTTCGGCCAAAAAACTGCCGAACCTTTCGGCCGCGCCGAAACTTTCAACATTGTACTTCCGGATCGCGTTCGGCTAACATCGGCACAGCCGGCAATGGGCTAAAATACCTATTCTTCGCAAGAGGACATAATATAGAGTGGTTACAACCGGATTTTTTTATTTTTTTCTTACGCCGGTTCTTCTCGAGGCAGAGGTTTATTTTATGAACCGGTGGTAGTTTTTTGACATTCATAAGTGCATGTAACATGCCTAAATTGAAGAAAAATGATTTAATTTAATTTCATTTCATTTTGGATTCCGGGTATTAGATATTTATCCGGGCATTGCAAGTACTAGCCGTAATGTTGAACATTCATGCTGTTCCTTATAGAATGTTTGTAAAGTTTGTAGTAAAAATTGGTTACATTCCAATCATAAAGTTAAAATTTATTCGGATTCCTTATAATTTTAACTTTACTGGAACGTAATTTGTAAGCATTTTTACTACAAATTTTACAAGGAAAAGCATGAATGTTCAACATTACAGCTAGTACTTGCAGTGCCCGGATAAATATCGAATACCCGGAATTCAAAAAAAATATTTTATCTGGTTGTAACCACTCTATATTATGTCCTCTCGCGAAGAATAGGTATTTTAGCTCACCTAATTCCGATCACTGTTTATTTGTGTCTTCTACAAAACAAATAAAATATCCGGCGTCATTTTACGTCATTATTTCTATTAATTTACTTAAATTGGAAAAAATTAAAAAACTTAAATGAAATAATGTATAAACCAAAAATAAAAATGGACCTAGAATAGAGCCCTGCGGCACTCCTAAAGTTACTACAGCTCCACTAGACTGGGTTCATCTCATACATAAATCTCTAGTCCCTCACATTATTCAATCTATCTCATCAGATCCACACTCGGTCAATAAAATGATCTAGAGAGGATACACTTCTCATCTGATCCATTTTAGATGATCTAATTTGAAATAAACTCTCACTAGATCCATTCCTCGCAGCCTCGTGCTAAAATGTAATGATACGCGTCATACTCGTGATCGGGTGCTGTTTGGGGAGTCCGGTCTGTGCTGCTTGGGATGGTTTTGGATTGGGGATGCTTGCAAGGACATAGTGACTACGTTAATACTAGAGTCTTTTTATAGGGGATTGACGAGAGACATCATCCTCTTGTGGATTCGTTTTTATTATCAGTGACTTAGAGACCATATACATCTCTAACAATATTAAATTAATTTTAATTTTGACGCTCAGAGACCATGTACATCTCTGGGACATCTTTAACTTTACTGATGTTGTAATATTTGTAATAGATAACTTTGCAAGTTTATCTTCACTTTATGACATTAATTTTGTTATAATTGTAAACTCGAAATGATTATTCCTTCTTGAACTGTAAATTAATATTTTGACATGAAAAATGTATTACTTATTAGAGTCAGACTTTCTTAAATTGTAAATTAATATTTTGACATGTAAAAGTGCCCTTGTGGTCTATTTGCAGAATAAATGTTTGTATTTGTATTTAATGACAGAAATAATCACAATAGATCTATTTTAAATTGCAATGTAAGTAGTGGTAAAAAATCTCATTAGATACACATGAGTGGATCTACTGAATGGATCTAATGAGATTGACATTTGGGGTCAAAATGCAAGTCAACGAAATTAATTTTGCTCCACCACAATATTACTAGTAGAATATGTTTTTTTCAACTGCAGACAAAGGGGTAAGTGGTTATTGTGTGTATCACTTTTTTTTTATATAGGATTATATTCTGTTTGAGTGGTTGTATGTCACCCACAAGGATTAGGCTGAATCAGCGCAGCAGCCAGGCTGTAGCATCATGCTGAGCTTGATCCTTTTTGCTGGCACACGACTTAGGTATATATTTTTGTTTCTTTTTTTTTTTATTCTGAATTGTGTGCCAATGCAAATAAACATTTTTCTTTCTTTCTTTCTTTATTCTACTTTTTCATGACCAGTTTTCTATTACCAAAAAAAATCTACGATATGTATTGAATTAGTGTACAAAAATAGGATTTCGAATAGTACCTGAACCTAATAAAAGGAATTTATAGGTAAAAATACTTCAACATTAACATACTGCTAACAGTGGTAAAAAATATTTTCATACAAATGGTGAGACATCCAAGGACCACTGAGTTACTCGATTTATGGATATTAGCTGTGGTTCGTTAATTACCAAAACTATCGGAAGTGATACTGCAATTAAACCTCTTTCTAAATAACAATACAAAAATATGAGTTAGAGCCAAGTATTCCAAAATCTGCATTTAAAAAAAGTGTGTTAAAATTATGTACATGAAAAAGTAGAACGGCCATAAGTACTTATATTTTAAAAATTAATAAATAAAATAAAAATTTGTGGACAATCTTACACAAATAAACCTTGTCCCAAACTAAGAAAAGCTTGTACTATGGGTACTAGGCGACGATATACATACATATATAGATAAATATATTTTACTTAAATACATAGAAAACATCCAAGACTCAGGAACAAATATTCGTGTAAATTTTGTTTGAAAATATCACAGATCCCATTATTTGCGTTTTTTTCAAACAAACAGTATCCATATACTTGAAGCACGTATTTCCATTTAGCTAACCGCCCATTCATAAGTTTAAATTTAGAATGAGTTTTTTAAAAGAATATCGTCACGTTCGCGATCTACGCTCGAGGTTCCTCGGAGCAAACACATAAGCACAACTCTCCCCGATATGAGAGCGAGCCAAAAACGATAACAAACGCCGTGGACTGAGGCAGGAGAGACAAGCGACAATGGTATGTATGTACAGTCGCCATCAGATATATCCTCGTGGCGCCCACGCGCCTTTTGATAAACCAAAATAAGCATGGCGGCTCCAGCCCAGCACTTTTTTTCAACTAACCTTCAATTACTGCCCACGCGCCTTTCAGAAGGCCATATTAATAAACTCTGTAAATCTAGTAATTGAGGCCCAGTGGCCTTTGTAAAGATCAAAAGGTAGACAAATAATTGAATTTAAAAACACATGCTAATATAATCATAATTATACCCTGAAAGTTTCACTTCAAACATACACAAATTCACAAATACTTTCAACTCAAAATCTTGGGCGGATATGACTGTAACTATTATGTCCTATAAGAAGGACAGTCGGGTCATAGTTAAAGAGGAGCCAAAAAATCTTTGGGCGCCACGAGGTTAAGACGACCGGTTTAGCCTAGTGGGTAGTGCACCTGCCCGTGAAGCTGACGGTCCTGGGTTCGAATCCCGGTCAGGGCAAATATTTGTGTGATGAGCATGAATATTTGTTTCTGAGTCTTGGATGTTTTCTATGTATTTAAGTATTTATATCTATTAAATATATCGTCGTCTAATACCCATAACACAAGCCTTCTTGAGCTTACTGTGGGGCTAGTTCGATTTGTGTAAGATTGTCCTCTAATATTTATTTATTTATTATTATTTATATCGGAGCGAACGAGGTGCTCACAAATATCTGAACACGACTCTACTGTCAAGGCGTTAAAGTGCGTGTTCAGATATTTTTGAGCACCCTGAAGAGTACAGATATATTTGATGGCGACTGTACAGGCAACTGATTCATGAGTCATGACCAGCGCCGGCCCGAGCCCTCGATCAGGGTAGAGCGAAATCGTGTTTTGGCGCCCTTCGTTGAAGCTTTTACCCAAAACCGTTAGGGAAATATAATATTTTGTAATGAAACCTCCCTTGCCATCCGGCGCTTAGAGCGGCCGCTCCACTCGCTCTACCCTAGATCCGGCCCTGGTCATGACCCATTTGGCCTACAAATGACTTGGAACCGTCAAAACAATAGGGACATGTCTCGCACTATGTAGCACTTAGGTCGTTTTAAATATTAACAAATGATATAATTTTTTTATTTACAGACGGTAATAACTAAATTTAAACCTGTAGTGAAACAAAAACTTAATTATTTCAAAATCATATATAAGGTAAACGATTATATCATGGACAGGGACTTTGTAAATTCCTAAACTTAAGGCCTTAAATTCCTAATAAAACCAAGGCTTAACGTGCCTTCCAAAGCACGGGAGCGCTCAGTTAATAACCACTCAAAGTGGTCACCCATCCAAGGCCTGACCTCTGCCCACGTCAATTAACCTCACTTTGTATACGCCACGCTAGGCCATGAGCGCTCGCTTAGCAGTGATAGCACAAAATATTTTTTAAAAAATTGTTAAAATATTTGATAATGTAATTTTATATACAGTGTATATTGTTTTGAAAAAATGACGCCTCGCTGAGTTTCTTACGCCGGTTCTCGAGGCAGAGGTTAATTTTACGAACTGTGCCTTTACCATGAGTTTGCATGACCGTACTCGCTAGCGACTGCGTAAACGATTAAGGCCGGGGTCGTTTTCACCCGCCGCCCGCGGCCGACAGCGCCCGCCGCGTGCGAAAACGATCACTCCCGAGCATTCCCGAACATACCATTTAGACGCCGCGGGCGGCGGGTGAAAACGACCCCGGCCTGAGGCTCGGTTTTATAAAAATCCGTTAGACCTTATATCGGTTCGTTATGTCAAGAAATGTACTGAGTTACTCAAATTTGTTCTGACATTTGGTCTAACGGATCTTTATAAAACCCGGCCTAAGTATGCCGATTCTTAGTTCTATTGCGTAACCGCCAGACTCACCAGTACCTTTACCATGAGTTTACATGACCGTACTCGATAGCGTCTGCGTAAAAAAATGTATTGGCAAAAGGACAGCGCCTCTGGCGGTTACGCAATAGAAATAAGAATCGGCATACTAAATCGTTTACGCAGTCGCTAGTTAGTACGGTCATGCAAACTCATGGTAAAGGCACAGAGGCGCTGTACTTTTGCCAATATAAATTTTTACGCAGTCGCTAGCGAGTACGGTCATGTAAACTCATTGTAAACGCACTGGTAGTTTTTTGACATTGTCTGGTGCATGCATATGCCTAAATTGAAAAATGAAGCTGAGTTTGATGGTCTCTAGAATATGGGTCGAATGGTACCATAAAAATTAGCCAAGTAACCAAACGCTCATAAGCTTGTGTTTTGTTCGGCCTCGACTCGATATGTTTGTTTAGGCCCGCGTTTGACAAATCGCTCCCCCGCCGCGTCATATATCGCCGGGGTTTTTGTCGAAACCTAATCTTTTAATAAATATTTTGCTTTGGGAATGGGTAAATGAATGGCCGTGTGCGGCAGGCTTTAGCAGCATATGCTTGCCAGTGGGATCACAAAATTCCCGTTGACTTTTTATACGAGCAGAAATATGTCATAAGCACACTTAAGTGGCAGTGGGCGGGGCACATTGCTCGCAGGACTGACGGTCGATGGGGCCAGAAACTGCTTGAGTGCGTCCACGCACCGGAAGACGAGCTGTCGGTAGGCCTCCGACAAGGTGGAGTGATGACCTGGTGAAGGTCGCGGGAATCCGGTGGAAACGAACGGCACAGGACCGGTCTAAATGGCGAGCCTTGGGGGAGGCCTATGTTCAGCAGTGGACGTCTTTCGGCTGAAATGATGATGATGATGATGACACTTCTAAGGTTTGGAATTATCTGCCGGCGTTTGTGTTTCCGAGCTCATATAACCTAGACCTTTTTAAGGCACGAGTGAATAGGCACCTTCTGGGTGAGCTCGCTTCATCGTCGGCCTCATCTTTGCCCCCTGGCTAGATGCTGGCCAAGAGCGATCCCATTTTTAATATAAAAAAAAAGTTTATTGAAAACAGGCTTTTGCGACTCCGTGTACTCGAGGAATTCAGGTTCTGAGGGAAAAATGACATTTTCACACCTGCTATTGAGACAAGAGTTATTGTTGCCTTCGAATGAGGGATCAAAGTTGTACTTTTCTTCCCTCATTTGAGGGCAAGAATGATTCTTTTCCTCATAGAAGGTGTGAAAAGCAGCCGAGTGACAACAGAGGCAGGAGGGATGGGAACGTAGTCGACAGCCTTTAACTAACGGATTCCTATGATGGGGAGCGTTTGGATTTAAAGTAATTTTAAGCCATCCAAACAGACCGGTGTCTAAGCAGGGACCGATACCGGTATTTTTATAAAACCCTGAATTAGCCCAATATTTTGGATAATTTTTTGCTCTGTACGTAGGGCTGAATCATGTATTTAAGTAACAATGTCGTATTATTAGATTGTCTCTTTAAAAACTAAATAATGAACCGGTGACCGTAACAATACCGGTATTTTTCTATGGAGAAAATACTGGTATCCGATCCCTGTGTCTAAGACCGCAGGACGAAGTAAATTGCATTACGCGCTACAGTGAGAGTGTGTGTTTTCGCTACTGCAATTCAAGCAGACAGCAGTCGGAATTGTCGGAAGGTTGTCTGGAAGAGATCGCTCTTTAGCGATAAGACCGCCTGTTGTTCTGCCTCTGTCTCCTTGTATCTTTGTTTTTTTGTTTTTTATGTGCTATTTTATTATGTGATGTGTGCAATAAAGAGTATTTGTATTGTATTGTAATTCTGTTTCTGTTTTCTGTTTTTGTTTGGACAATCTTACACAAATCAACCTAGTCCCAAACTAAGCAAAGCTTGTACTATGGGTACCAAGTGAGGATATACATACTTATATAGATAAATAGATACTTAAATACATAGAAAACATCCAAGAGTCAGGAACAAATATTCGTGTTCATCACACAAATACATGCCCTGACCGGGATTCGAACCCGGGACCTCCAGCTTCGAAGGCAGGGTCACTACCAACTAGGCTAAAGCGGTCGTCATAATATGGCGGGTCGGGGGTAGGGAATGCAATCCCGATCCCGCGAGATCCCGATCTCGCGAGATCTCGGGTAATTTTTCGGGATCAATCCCGACGCATCATATGACGAGATCCCGTTCGATATTGACGGGATTGGGCGGCAGTAGTCAGCGACGCTACACACGTCCACTCGGGGCGCAAGTCAAAGCAAAGTCCTTTTGCACGTATAATATATCCACGTCCACGAGCTTAGACAAATTAGTCTACCATAAAAAAAGAAATGGATTTATTTGAGTGTGGAGGAACAAGGGGGCGATTTTTGCAGTTTGCAACGCTATTGCCAACCAGTGTTGAGTCGGGGAGGGCATTCTCAGCAGCGGGTTACATTGCAGAGGACATTAGATGCCGTTTAGCAGATGATACTATTAATACCCTTTGTTTTTTAAGGAGTCATTTTCAAAATCACTCGTCTTAGGTAACTACTTCCTAATTCCTTTGAAATATGTTTATTATTTTGATTACATAATTTACCTGTGTTAATTTCCTTAAAACCTGATAATTATTTTTGGTTGGTAAGATTAAAGAATAAAGGTTTTTATTTTCTTTCGAGTAATATGTTATTTTACTTAACCTCACTATCACAAACAAGCAGTTATTAGCTTTTTTAGTCATCCAAATTTATAATTTTTTTTAAACTAGACGGGATCCCGCGGGATTGATATTTCTAATTCCGCGGGATCTCGAATTTGCAATCTCGAGTCGGGATTGCATTCCCTAGTCGGGGGGGGGGGGTAATTGTTTCCCAATTAGACTACAAGTCGGTATCGCGTTAGACAAGTTAGATCGTGTTGTGTTACCCCGTACTTCCGCTGCACTGCAGCGATTGGCGAGGCGACACTTGACCCACATTGCGTGTCGATGCGATATCGGCCGGAGACACGTCCCGAGATTGGCAGGGTTCATTTTGCTGAAGGAATTTCTATAAAAAAAATATTGGATTATGAACCTTATTGCTTGATGGTAACAGCTTTATGAAAGACAACGTAGACCTCACGTGTATTATTTTCCTGTACCTACAAAACCGAGAAATAACATCTACTCATTTAGGAAATTATAAATCATCATTTCGCACGTCAAAAACAGCGAGTTTATTTACGTTTTTTGATATTTCGGAGCGTTTGCATAACATATATACGAAAATAAACACAATGTCAACTAACATAATACCATTAATACCATAACAGTCCAAATTTCTAATAGTTTTATTTTTTAATACCACGTCGGTGGCAAACAAGTGTACGGCCCGCCAAGAACACGCAAGCGAATAAATAAACAGACGGCTAAAAACGTTTTCGGAGGGGGATAAATCCCAACTTTCTCCCCTCTGGATACGTGCCTGGACCCGCCTGATGGTAAACGGTCACCGTAGCCTATGGACGCTTGCAACTCCTGGGGTGTCACATGCGTGTTGCCGGCCCTTTAAAAATTTATACACTCCTTTCTTGAAGAACCCCATACTGAAAAATACACGTGGGGTTTCGCTCCTAGAACCCCACCAAAGTTCACCAAGGGGGAGGAGATCTAAAAGTCTTTTGTTTTTTACCACTTACATTTACTTAAGTAGGTTAAGTAGTATCGTTGTAATAAGCATATTTCGGGGTTTCTCTGCGTGATAGAATTCGGAATGAAGCTATCCGTAGCAGAACTGGGGTCACCGACATAGCCTTCAAAATTGCGAGACTTAAGTGGCAGTGGGCAGGGCACATTGCTCGCAGGACTGACGGTCGATGGGGCCAGAAACTGCTTGAGTGGCGTCCACGCACCGGAAGACGAGCTGTCGGTAGGCCTCCGACAAGGTGGAGTGATGACCTGGTGAAGGTCGCGGGAATCCGATGGAAACGAACGGCAAAGGACCGGTCTGAATGGCGAGCCTTGGGGGAGGCCTATGTTCAGCAGTGGACGTCTTTCGGCTGAAATGATGATGATGATGAAGCATATTTTGGAGAAAATGACTGACTATCGAGTTTCTTTCGGCGTTTCTTCTCGGCAGTGGTCTCATGAGAAACGCTAGTAGTTTTTGACTTGTAAAAGTGCCTTTGCGGCCTACTTGCAGAATAAAGTTCATTTATTTCAATTATTTCATTTGAGCCAAAAAACCTGGAGTGATTTCTGAATAAACCCACAAGCGATATCTTCAGATATATCCCTCAACACTCCCTCCATCACCACATTGCTGAAAATCACATTATCCGAACATTAACAAGCGATCGCTCTCATTTCGGGCGGAACAGAGAAAGTGGGCCGCAAATTCGAGTCGACACTTGGTAACCCCTGTCACATCCACTCTAGCAATATTGGGCTGTAATATGTTGGATGTAAGGTTTAATTTAGAACGGGTGCGAGATCGTTAGTCATTTGACAGCGCCCGGTAACCTGAAATGTCGTAATATACGTAACCTTGTTTCATTTCCCATCTGAATCAGTTGGGTGATAGTTGGTTAGACTCCCACGAATGCCAACTATACTAACATTATAGGTTTGTATATACAAAATGTAAAAAAAATAGTGAGGATCATTTTATAGAATATATACGGTATCGTGTTCAGATTAGGAAAAAGAAAGAAATAGTAGTTTATGCAATCGTTATATAATGTATGCTTTTTTAGTCGAGAACTGCGCTTAGACCACGAGGCTTACCGAGTGGTCTAATTAAGGTTCGAGACTTAAAAAGCTAATTATATAACTGTTGCATACACTACTTTTTCTACGAGTCAACGGAAATTAATTAAACGCACCGAAACTTTCAACCAAACTTGTCCTGGGGCAATGAACATTAGGCACATGGGTCGGGCGCTCGTTGGTCTTTTGTTCTATGTCCGCAGCGTCACGTGATTTGTCAATTTCATAAGAGTACTGTAATGGTGACATGTGATTGGTCAATTACATAAGAGTACAGTAAAAGGCGACACGTGATTGGTCTATTTCATAAGAGTTCACTTGAAGGGAACGAATAGAGAAATGTATGTGATTTTAGTTTTGTCTACTGTATCGTAATTCAAACATTGAAGTCGATGAGTAGAAAAATATGTTTATTTAACATACACATATTAATTTAAAAATAGAAGATGTTAAAAAAGGATCCCCACTCAGCATTAAGCCACGGCGAGACACAGCAAACCGAGGCACTGATTTTCAGTGGGGACCTAACTTAAAACTAAGATAAGTGGCGACACAGACGTCAACGACAGATATATTTTACATAAAAAAAGTAGAAGAAATATTTTTTTGATGCGAGAATTTTTTTTTATGGGGCAGGTCGTCCAAGTCAGCCAACAGTCCATACAAAGGTCAAAAAATTATTCTACTTTTTCCTAATCAGAACACGATACCGAATATGCCCTTAAACGGATCCTAGTTCTGTTACATCCTGTATGTAGTTAATATTAAGGGTCCTTACCAATTAAAACACGCTCATCTATTTACGCCATTTTCTGTTTGAATTATCACGTATTTTAACATTTTCTCGATGTTACTATCTAGAACAGGACTACTGCAACCTTATCTCATAAATTTTAAATGTATTTTTTGGAAGTTTCATTACGAAATATCGTTTCAAACATCACCAAATCGACCATTTTGAAGCTAAAAACTTGTTTTTTCCGCTTAAATTCTACTACACAGAATAAAATCAAATAATGGTTATGTTACTATCTAAAACTTTGATAAAATTATCGTAGCCTTCAACAACTTTATTGGTATTATCAATACTTTTGTCATAATTTGAAATCAAAACATTTTAAAACTTATAAGGTCTAGTTTGTACTCTTCTCTGCTATTACCGAACTACTGAGTTGTATATCAAGTTGAGTTAATCCCTTAGCTATCAAACAGTGGCTTTCAACCCCTGTTTAAAGAAAATAAATAAATATTATCGTGCCATTGTAAATATGGCCATCAATGGCTCTTAATCCTGGTTATAAATAGGGTTTCATTAAATCATAGCTGTAGTTACGCGCGAATCAGAATTTATTTTCCGGGTTCTGCATACCGATAGAATTATAATAGGGCGTCCCACGGCTATGCCACATGGAGGGAAACTACCTTGAATATTGTAGACTAGCTTTTGCCCGCGACTTCGTTCGCGTGAACTTCTACTGACTATTCCTTCCCCTTGGTACGTATATTCTGCAGGTTAGGTTATAAACTACATTACTTTGAGTGACTCACTCAAAATGTACTGAAACGTTTTTACGTCTCAAAGTTACAACCTTACAAATTTTCTTATTCATATAAATATATTAGCAAGTTACATACAACATAACATTATCAACATATTCATAACATTTCATTCCAGCCCCGAGAACGCCGTCGACTCGATCCCATATATAGCATATAGACCAGATAGGTTTATTTGCGCCGCCACCTCGGACGCGTGTGTGGGGCGCGAGCCACGGCGGCGCCGTGCCGCCGCGGCGCCCGCGCCGCCTGTTCAGTAGCGGCGTCGGCGGTGAGGGAGTGCGTACAAGGAGGGCTAACAACGCTCCCACCAATCGAGCACTCTCACTCTTAAATCAGTTAGCTCTGCAGACACCTGCCGACGTCTTTCACGACTCGCCAGGTACATTCTACAGCCATATATGTACATTTTTAAATAATAGTCTTTGAAGTATTTAATTGTTGTGTATTTTTTTTGTTTTTTTATTCCCGTAATATTTGTGTTAGCATTTTTATTTTATTGTCTTTCATGTGTTGTGTGTTTTGTGTATGTAACATGTGAGCGTCTTGGTTTATAATACTGTAAGCTTATATGTATCAATAAATAAATAAATAAATAAATAAATATATACGTACAAATAATTTTTATGATTTCTTATACTACGTAACAAAACACAATGTGTGCTAAGAAACTACGTCATCAAATCCATGTAGCATAGTGGTGTCATGGTTCGATGTTGCGTACGTATACACATTCGTTCTTGTTCTATGAAGTTTCCCAATTCCCTACTTTCCGAGCCTTAGTACTGACATGCTCGATGTAGCGACTACAGGGGAAAACATATTATGATTGAATGGAACAAAAACTTCGATGTTTCTCGAATTGCAGCGTTTTAGGAGTCCTACATTAAAACCCAAGATCTGTAATGACCTACAACAATATGACACGCTCTACTTGCAGTGAACACCGGTCACCTTGGGCACATGTCTCTACGCATTATCCCTCTGTATGAAACTTTATTTAATACTTCCAGTTTACTAAGATTTTTTTTCTTATGTACTTGTAAGAAACACTTTCCAAAACGTACAATCGAACCGGTGACATCCTGACATACGCAGCCAATCACTTTAACTAAGCTGTCTGCATGAAAAATCAGTAATCACACTCGGTTACCAAATCCTTCAACCAGTTCTTTCTTCTCTTCTTCAAAGCCTTGGGGATGCGTACTCAGAGTGACATCTACCAAAAAGACTCGCGCTTCCTTAACTTCACCTTGTAATTAAAAACAGTAGTAATATTTTTAACTACCTACGCGCATATTATCGTTTTACAATTATGTATAAACTAATCAGTCAGGTAATCCATGTTTTCATATTACCTACATTGAATTAGTATTTTGGATAAGCTGACCTATAGTAACCAAAAAGATTTGTAACGGTTTCTATGGGTCCTTAGGATAGACACAAAATTACCCTGCCGGCGGGGATGTCCACCGCACGATCGCGATATCGCAGACACATATAGTCCCTATTCGTCCCGATACCGCTGCATACCGGGTAGAGTCAGTCCGATCCAGGTCGGGCCTGGCTGAGTTCCTAGCTGGTCTCTTCTCAGCTAGGCTTGGTTTAGTGAAACAGCGACAAAACTCCCAGTAGTTTGATTCCACCCACACCTCAGATTTGGTTCAGGGCGCTCAACCAATCCAACTGGAGCGCATACTTTTAGAGTATTCCAGTTGCAGTGTTTAAACCCCCCGTGTGGTCGCGTTGGAGGTTTCTCCTGCATTTTCCCCAGGCCACTCTCCAAACAAACGCGCACTCACTATGGCTTTATTGGGCCCGGCCTATAAAGCCAGTCAGGTTGAAGAAAAAAAACCTGTTTTACATTTCTCTACCACCCACTTTCTTTCAATAAAAAGAATAGAGTGGAGTGGAATATCTATAACTTTTATGTAGGCATATATCAAAGCGCTGGTCAGTCAATGCTGACAACAATCGTCTACGTCCAATCTATTTAATCTCCAATTTTATGAACAGTAAAGTTATTTAGGCTCAATGGGTCAGCAAGTTTTGATTTAAAACGCAAGCGGTTTAAAGACTGTAAGTCAGTACCTAAATAACGCAAATCTAAAACATAATAGATTTGGGTTATTTAGGTACTGCTTACAATTATGCATGTAAATAATTAATAGAACTCCAGGTAAGTACTGAAATGCGGTAAATATTCACGTTCACATGAGTCGCTTTGGTTTTGAGATAAAATAATTAAACTCTAAGAGTCACAAATATCCGAAATCTTTCATAATAATAGCTCATCATAATCAATTGATAGCGACATTACTTATTTTATAACTACGATGGTAAAAATACAAACTTTACATGAAAATACCTACTTTATCTTAGCAGCTATAAGACTCAAATTATTGAATTGTGCAATTAGTAAATAATCTACATTAACTTCGATTCTATTTTTGTATTTTTATAAAAAACAACCCTTCAGAGTATCATGTGAAAGAAAGTAGTAGGCCTATTAGAAATCAATACTTACACAATTTAAGAGTGCCAAATTCAAAGATGACAATTGTACGCAAGGGAATGTACTATAATAGTATTAAGATTTATAATCATCTGCCCAATCATATCAAGGTAATGCCAGGTACGAAATTTAAAAATGCATTAAGAAAACTTCTTGTTCAAAACTGTTTTTATGATCTTAAGGAATATTTTAATTTTAATTTTCATGACATTAATCATATTTAATAATTTATCTCTAAGAATATAAAATTTGACCTGACATGACCGAAATAATTAATGACATAACTTAATATACTCGCCAACAATAATTACCTATTTCATTCTGTACTTTGTGATGTAGATTATATTATTTTTAACTGTATTTAAAGTAACTATTGCATGCTCTTATGAGTAGATTATGCGCGCATAACAAAAAACTGTACCAAACATCTTCACCATTGTGAATTTACCATAATCTGGCAATAAAGATAATTTTGATTTTGATTTTTTTTTTGAACGAATGGCACGTCTCTGACACGCCAAACGTCAAATATCGTAAATTTACAACTGTCTAGACTCGCTTCACGATACGTCCTTATTGTATCTTGACCCTACGATTCATGACAACTATGTGCATATTCGGAGCTCAGACTTACACTGGTTCATCTGAGATAAATTTTCGTACGTCAGCGGGTATTGTAAATATTGTACATGATTCTGGATATCTATGAAATTCAACTTCCACCCCCGAATTTATCTATTTGAGAGATGATGAAGGGATAAAAATTATCCTATATGTTAATCCAGGCTATAGACTCGTTGTGTACCAAGTTTCATCATAATCCGGTCACATGTTTTTGTGTGATTGAGTAACAAATATATAAACATCTAAACATCCGAACTTTCACATTTATAATATTAGTGGGAATAGTGGGAATTGTGGTATTTTTCAGGCCCTCAGATGACACCGTTATCACACTCGATCACTCTAACAACGAAGATATATCAGATATAGGTAGACGAAGTTCAAGGCACTGGTTTGACAATGTTGACAACGACTGACTAACATAATTAAGTCTCTCATTTCAAACAGTTACAATGGGTTAAGGGATTTTTGGTTATTTGTCATTAGTCCCCTGAGCATTTTTTTACCCTCCGTTTTTTCACATATTATCTATTTATTATTGTACAATTTTTGAATGGGATTCTTTTTATTTTACTTCCAATTATATGCTTACCAATTTTCAAGCCTTTAAGTCACGAATTGAAGGACTTCTCATACAAAGTTCAAACCCTCTTTTCACCCCCTTTCATCCCCAATCTGTATGATTTTTATAGCCTATAACCCGTCCGAAGATCAATTAAAAGTATTAATGAAGGTTGTATTGAAATCTATTGGCTAGTTTTCGCGTGATGGTGAGACAAATAAACAGACAGACAAACAGACACAAATTCTAAAAACTGTTGAAATGTGTTCTGTTATCGATTCTAAGACCCCTCCATCGATTTTTTTGCAAATATATTCTATGTACAGACTTTCGAACCTCTACAGCTTTATTATATGTATAGATAGATAGATGGAACATGTAGACGCCGGTGCCGGTGATGATGGAACTCGACGACTCAAATAAAACTTATGTATGTATGTATGTAAGCACTTTATTGTACACAATAACAGGTTAAAACAATATACATGTCACATAAGATTAGAGTACAAAGGCGAACTTATCCCTAGGACCATGTACATCTCTGGGATATTATATTAATCTCATTATAATCCTTGTTTAATCGTGAGACCTTATACATCTCTAACTTTACTGATGTTGTAATATTTGTAATAGATAACTTTGCAAGTTTATCTTCACTGTATGACATTAATTTTGTTATAATTGTAAACTCGAAATTATTATTCCTTCGTGAACTGTTAATTAATATTTTGACATGAAAAATGTACTTATTATAGTCAGACTTTCTTAAATTGTAAATTAATATTTTGACATGTAAAAGTGCCCTTGTGGCCTATTTGCAGAATAAATGTTTTTATTTGTATTTATATTTGTATGAGGGATCTCTGAAAACTTCGATGTAAAGTTGACTGTATAATTTTAATAAGTGCTGATTTACAAAATAGCTTGGCCAAAAGAGGTATGTGCAGAAGTGGTTGTATGTGTGAACAAAGAATAGGTAATGACGAGCAAGATTTGGTAATTGAGTTAACGTATGTTACAATGGTAGGGATAAAGCGTATATGAAGCGTTGCTATTGGTGGCTTTAAAAAAGCCGCTCTTATACTAACCGTGCCCGACGGGCGCGTTTTGCTACTGCATACTAAGTTATTACATAATATATGTATAAAATTAAATAAGAGTATCGTTCGCAACAAACATTTTACTGAAAGAAGACATTATTTGAATTTAAAAAACAATTTAAACTACATTCACAGATATTAAAATAATTTTATGGTTGTACCGGGAATCGAACCCGTTACACGAGAAAAATAATTAACCTGTAGCTTTATCATACCGATCGAAAGGCTTCATCATAAGAATTATTTTGCTAAATAACATAGTGTCAGAACTAAAAGGAATACCATGAATTTTAACATTTTAAATACATAATTAGTCAATTTATAACCATTGCGATACAGTGAGGAAATGCCGCCAGCAGCATGCTCGGTATTAAAGTTATTGTTATTTAACGATTATTACCGCTTGTAAATCAATAAAGGTTTTCTATTGTGCCAAGACAAACCAGATCTGTCGAAATAGATTGCTCAAAGGAATGAAATCGGGAGTCGTTTAAGTTTGTTGCAGGCACGTATCCAGAGGGGGGATAGTTGGAATTTATCCCCCCCCCCCCCCACCCCACCCCCGAAAACGTTTTTAGCCAGTAGTGATTACAGCGATTTTTACACAGTTCACATGGTTGTTTCAATGTTTGTTCCCCCCGAACCAAAAGTCTGGATACGTGCCTGGTTTGTTGGCAAAAGCTAGTCAGTAATAAGGTCCGTCATTGTGCCCGCGGGCCCCTAGCGCGGGGCCTGCGCACGCGCCGCCAGGTACAGCAATCTGCGGGTTATTGTTATTAATTGAATGCGTTCTTGAATTACTGCAGGTCAGGGGTGCCACCCCAACCAGAGGTGAGGGGGCTGGGCTGCCGTCCCTCTCACTCATATAGTGTATAACACAAGAGTGAAAGGGATGGCACGATACTAAGTTTGCGGATTGCTTATTCATTCCAGCCTAAAGCGATTTCCCGATTGTCCCTAAGGAACCCGGGGTCCACTTTGACACCAAATCCGAAGTTTTGACGTAGGTACTAGTTTTTCAATACCTAGCGACTGCTAGATAGCACATGCCCAAAACCACAGAATAAGTAATAGTACACTCGCCATCAAATATATCTGTACTCTTCAGGGTGCTCAAAAATATCTGAACATGCACTTTACCGCCTTGACAATAGAGTCGTGTTCAGATATTTGTGAGCACCTCGTCCGCTCCGATATATCTGATGGCGACTGTATAAGTACAGACGGCCCACCGTTAAGAAATCCGCCGTTTAAATTAAAGGTATGCCAAACGTGCCTAAACGTAGCCATCTCTGTCTATCGCACGCAACGGGCTCTTTCGGGGGCGGGGCCTTAGCGCTAGGGTTGTCACGGACGAGAACTATATATTACACTTATACGTTATTATTAATAGTGTTACTGTAGAAAGATGTGCAAAATAACTACATAGATAAAATGTACGTTTCGATTAATCTCAAAAACTACAGAACGGATCTCTACTTTCCAGTATTGTAGCTTAGACATCAGAATAGGACATAGGCTACCTTTTATCCGCGGGTAACGCCGTAGGGCGCTGCTAGTTATATTATAAACGTGAAAGTTTGTGCGGATGGATGTACGTTCCGCTGAATCTCAAAAACTACTGAACGTATCTCTATAAAACTTTCCAGTATTGTAGCTTAGACATCAGAATAGGCCATAGGCTACCTTTTATCCGCGGGTAAGACCGCAGGGCGCTGCTAGTTTAATATAAACGAAATATTTTCTGTGTTTTTACATCATTTACTGGAGTGCCATCTTCGTGAAAATGTGAAAGCACTTTTCCGCTATCCGTGCATAGATGGCGCTGTAGTAAATGATGTAAAACACGGAAGGTATTTTCCGTTACTTTTAATTTCCCGCAGTCTAGATTGCCCCGCTGCACTTTACATGCAATTTTATTGAAAACCTCAGTGGTTCGGATTGCTTAGGTATAATTTCTTGGCTATTTCAGGTATTAAACTATTCCATTGTAGGTTTAGGTTCATCTTTCCTGTGAATATATCTAAAGTAGGGTTGGAAAGCAAAGTTTTTGGTTGGAGTAATAATCCGCGGTTGGAATAGGAATGAAAACGTCGTTCTCCATTCCTGTATATCCAGGTGATAAAAATAGAACGTACAAAGTATACCTTAAGCTATTAACTATTTGCTACAGGGTTACAGGAAAGACGACTTTTGTTTTTTCAACTGTGTAGGCCGAGAGGCAGTTCAAACAGCATACTGCGTGTCATTGCGGACAGGTATGATTGTATAATATTTGTGCACTGGATAGGGCAAATCGAAGCGGTCGCTGAATGTAGATTTAAGTAACAGTGTTTATTAGAGTAAGTACTTTACTAATATACCACTTAAGTCGCACTAACAATATATGGATGTAAATAAAAAAACGTTTATCCGAAATATAGTTATTATTATTATGTATCTCTCCTTTGGGATATCACGGCACAATGTCCGGTCCTTTTGGAAGGCGTTCATGAGGATACAGATCCAACACGAAGACGCCCCTTTGAGATACGATAATGTATCGGGATGTGTACACCTAGCGGATACTATCTCTGCCTGCACTACGGCCAAAGACACAGCCAGAGACAGCACCCACTGCGTGCATGGGCTATTGCGAAAAGAAGGGAAACTACACCGGTTTTATGGGAAGGACCTTTAGGGGCTAGTTGCTGGGATATTGATGAGACATCGGGTCGCCTGCCATATAAATGTCTCATGTCGGTTATCAGGGCAGTCGGTGACTCGCCGCTGACTAGGTGGGCCGCACTATTAGAAGCTACCGGATGCCAGCGAGGGTAGCAACACTGGTATAAGCAGCTCAGCTATTATTATAAACCTTCACGGTCCTTTTGAAATAGTATGATGTACCTACTCACCTCCTAAATTGTTCATTTGAGTCGCAAAATGAAGCTTAATGCTAGAATCTTTAATTATCACGTTTTGGGTTATTTTGGGTGGACTTCAACCCAGTGGCTGTGTTTCTCTGAACGTACAATAATATTTCGTTGATCTTAAGAATTATAAAACTAGTGGCTCTGTGGGCTGTAGACCTCGTGAATGAGTTTTTTATAATTTCCAAAATCTGACATTATAAAAAAGATCAATTATGAATATCGAACCTGCTAACAAAATTTCACGCGAAGCGCTTGAAAAATGCGATCTGTAGAGACAAACCGAAATTCGAACGCGGAAACTTACAAAATCTTTGAAATAATAATTGTTTTTGAAAATTTCCAAAAACTGACTCGACAAAAAAATTCTATATAATTACCGGACCTGCTCACAAAATTTTGTGAAATGCGACCTGTAGAGGAGGACAAACCGTTGAACAAATATATATATTTTTTATTCCCAAAAAGTTATTCGACAAAAAAAATCTGTATATTTATCCAATCTACTCACAAAATTTCACGAGAATCGGTTGAGAAATGCGACCTGTAGAGGAGAACAAACCGAAGTTCGCTCGCAGAAACTACAAAATCATTGATAAAAAGATTGTTTTTTGAAATTTCCAAAAACCTTCTCGTAAAAAAAATTATATACTTAACTATCGAACCTACTCACGAAATTTTACGAGAATCGGTTGAGAATTGCAACCTGGAGACGAGAACAAACGAAAATCCGGAAATCCGGAATCTGGACATACGAAAGCATTTTTGTCGAAGCTGAAGCGAGACCTTCGTTTCACTCGGTCAATTACATCCACAAAAATACAAAAGCATTTTATTAATTCTAGCGAAATTCATGGCTCACAAATCATTGCAGCAATAAAGCAAACAAGTTACCGAATAACACAAAAACACCAAAAAAACACTAATATGAATGAGTGCGCACCCTACACTATTAGGGTAGGTCAATCCGGCCATTCACGACATGTGACCACCGTTACACTAGATCCAAAAAGTCACGTGTCATTAGTTCTTCGCGTTACATATATTGTTGTGGAGCTAAAGTGCTGCCTTGCTGCAGGGTGCACGATTGTGAAATAGAGTGTTGCTCTTTTAACGACTGTGCAAAAAACGTTAATCTGCGCTTAGAATCGAATAGACAGATTTATTATTAGATACATAGTTGCGTAGTATTTTCTATTGATGAGCCCAATGTTTGTAAAAAAATACGTAATTCATTTGCATCTTTTAGTTTGTGTATCTCATAAAGGCCGCTTTAAAAACATAAGATATTTATTACCTGAAATGTCACCAATGTGATGAAACATGATACTTCTTCATAACGCCGGCGGGGACGTCCACCGCGCGATCGCGACAACACAGACACATATAGTCCCTATTCGTCGCGGTACCGCCGCACACCGGGTAGAGTTAATCCGACCCAGGTCGCGCCTAGCTGAGTTTCTTGCTAGACTCTTCTCAGCTAGACTAGGTTTAGTGAACCAGCAACAAAACACCCAGTAGCTCGATTCCACTCACACCTCAGATTCGGTTGAAACTGCTCAACCAATCTCACTGGAGTGCAAACTCTTAGAGTATTCCAGTGTTCCAAACGACACGCGTGGTCGTGAGATCCCCTGGATTTTCCCCAGGCTACTCTCCAACCGCGCACTCCTATCGCTTTATTGGGCCCGGCCTATAAAGCCACAGTCAGGTAAAAAAAACTTCCATATTAAGTTTATTTATTTTTATTAAAGTAAGTAGTACAATAAGCTGGGATGGGTCTTCCGTATCCAGTCGAGTTAAAAGCCAAACTGTTGTTTTTATTCTCTAATATCAAAGGAAATTCAACACCACTCAATAACAAGAAGAATATACTTAGCCACTTTGTTATTAAGAAAACAGTAACATTTGGGATAACAAAACATGGACAAATTAGTCGTTTGTAAGACAATACGGCCTTTTAGAGCTGCGAAAACAATCAGTGGAAGGTAAAATGTCCCAAGCTTGACATGTTGAGATAAAGTTGTATTTTACTGTTAATGTTTATACCTACATTAAAAACATATGTACTCATGTTCTCTGGAAGACGTAACTTTTGTCTTTGCAATCCAGCGCGGGAACGCGGCGAGTATATTTGGGACGTTTGAGCCGGGTACTTATCGGACAAGTCATTGTTAATGGAGTATGTAGCATAGGTGACGAAACGTGTTGTGGATGATTCTTTGTAGCATAAATTGACGACACCTGTGGTGGATACTTTTTGTTGTGGTTGGACGAAGCATCCGCCAATTAGATTGTTTTTGAATTTATAAAATAAACAATTCATCTCTTTGTCTTTGTAAAATTGTATACCCACATTTATAAATAGTAAGTAGGTATATACAGTATAATACAGGGCGTCCTACAGCTATGCCACATGGAGGGAAAGTACCTTGAATACTGCAGATGGAACATTTTACTGAAAGAAGACATTATTTGAATTTAAAAAACAATTTAAACTGCATTCACAGATATTTGATAGTATTTTATGCAATAGTTGTATAAAAGGGTTCAAAAAAGGTTAGTGGCGTGCCATGAGCCTTCTTTGACCTACTTATACAACGTTGCATACACTACTTTTTCTACGACTAGGGATTAAATAATAAAACACAAAATTAAACAGCAATACAGCATAAGAAAGAGCGGTAAGCTGGATAGTGACAAATGACAGTCCACAGAACGTAATCATAGACACGGTAATTTATTTTCAACTGTCATTTACTGACTTGCGTTTTTCCTTATGTTGGCAGTAATTATTTTAGTTTTGTTATTGTTTCAAACCATATGAATTCAGTTGTTTGTTAAGTTGGCAGTTTTGATTTTCGTTGTAAATTTAGTGTTTTTTGTTTTATTTGTTGGTTTCACAGGGCACCTCTGTTAGCAGTTACATTATTACATAATAATTTTTTGTAATTGCGTAAGACATGCTTTTATATTCGTTTGCGGGACCATATAATTGATAGTTAAAAGTACCGGAGTAGAAAAATAATTTTATAGTTGAAACGGCAATTTATTAAAATGTTAAAATTCATGGTCTTCCTTATGATGAAGCCTTTCGATCGGTATAATAAAGCTACAGTGTAATTATTTTTCTTGTGTAGCGGGTTCGATTCCCGGTTCAACCAGACGTTTAGCCGAAACTGACGAATGGCCAAATGGGAAAGTATCTGTTACCTCGGATTCGGACGGCACGGAATAGTCTGTAAGCCTTCCTATATTTTTGAACCTGACTGTGGCTTTATAGGCCGGGCCCAATAAAGCGATAGGAGTGCGCGGTTGGAGAGTAGCCTGGGGATAATCCAGGGGAAAACCTCCGGCACGACCACGCGTGTGGTTTGGAACACTGGAATACTCCAATTCCTTGAGCGGTTTCAACCGAATCTGAGGTGTGAGTGGAATCGAAGCTCCTGGGAGTTTTGCCGATGGTTCACTAAACCTATCCTAGCTGAGAAGAGTTCAGCAAGAAACTCAGCTAGGGCCGCCCTGGGTCAGACTGACTCTACCCGGTGTGCGGCGGTACCGGGACGAATAGGGACTATATGTGTCAGTGTTGTCGCGATCGCGCGGTGGACGTCCCCGCCGGCGAGAATGCCTAAGTGTACGCGTCGTGTCTGAGTTGGACGCAGTAAGCGCAGCGTTCCATCTTTCGATGAAAGAAAGAAAGAAAGAAAGAAAGAAAGAAAGAAAAACATTTATTCGTGATGATACAAACATAAAATATAGATAAATAAACGTCATTAGAAAGAAACAAGTAATCTCCACAAAAAGGTTTCGCCTCAGCGTAATGCCGACTCAGGGAGCTGGCGCTGATCTTCCGGCGAAACCTAGGTTATTGATGACGGTATGTGTAGCACGCTTCGCCTAAAAATTGAACGCGACCTAATACAACTTGACACCGCCGCCTTGTCACGTCAGGCCGTCACATGAATGTCCAACTGTCAAAATGTGCGTCCAGAAATGGCGGGGCCTGCTACACACATTCACGACTACGACTACGATGGACGCTGTAATTACGTCGTCCGGGTCCGTGAGGACCGCACGCCCCTAATCAGTGATCGCCGAGTTACGACAGAGACGAAAGTTTGTACGGAGATACTACGGTATAAACGACTTCCACGTGAAGTCGCGGGCAAAAGCTAGTACCTACTTTATAATTCGTCGGTTGAGAAGCTCACTATCAAATGTCACTACTCTTCGAAACCTCGTTTCTCAGTACTGAAACGATGCACGGCAAAATGTCTTCTTGCTCGAATTTGGAGCAGCCGAACTGGGGAAGTATCTCTACCTATCTACCTTGCAGAAGACCACAGCCATAATAACATTATCTACTATACAAGTATGTAGTGTTGTGTTCCTGGAGGTGAGCAAGATTGCCAGAGCTCCCGAGGGTGCACTGTTGAGAGCGAGGGACTTAATTTTCGCCCTTCTGCTGTCAACACAGTGAATTCTCAAATTTCATAAAGGGTCGGCAACGCGTACGTGACTCCTTTAGAGTTACGGGCGTCTATAGGCTGCGGTGGCCGCTTACCATCGGGTGGACCGTACGCTTGTTTGCCCCCGGCGTTGTATAAAAAAAAAATTAAAAAATGCTGATATACGAGCTTATTTTTAATACCCATACTTACTATAGATTGAACATTGTAAAATTGTGAGAAATAAACCTTTTTGTATTTGTATTTTAAGTAGTTATTTCTTACTTAGTGACTTTTGCTTGTAACGACGATATATTGCTAATTTAATAAAATATTTACCTTTTATTTTGCTCAGGTTATAATTTCCTTCTCAATATCGTTTATTTGTGTATTTATATTTGTCCTTAATAAACTATATGTGTATGTATGTTTTATATCTCTTGTCTTTTTTATACCTTGTTGTACAGGATGCTGAATCTGTCTACCTCCGTTCTTTTCTTCTCTCATTTGCTCAAAGGTTAACTGGAAGAGATCCCTTAAAGGGATAAGTTCGCCTTTATACATACCATTTCTTTTGTATTTGTAATTTTTGTTATTGTGTACAATAAAGAGTTTTACTACTACTACTACTAAATATTGAGAGTCATTGTACATTTTCCATTGCACGAACGTTGATATATTATTGCGGAGATACGGGGGGCGTGTCGGTGCTAACAAGGAACCGGTTGCGAACAGCTTAAAGGGGAATATCGTCTACAGGTATCTATCTTTACACTCGGGTGGCAAACAAATGTAGTGTGATAGATTACTCTCACATAGGAGCGCTCGTGGCCCAGCGGCGCCCGCGTACCGCGTGCGGTAATTTTTCTTGAATCAAAATTGTATTCAATAATTCATATAAAAATAACCCAATTAATTGTATGTAATAAATTCATCTTATAATTATTTCAATCATACTTGCATATTTTTTAAATAAAATATTCAATGTAACATTAAATTCATAACCAGTCGAGCTAATATGGACAATTTTCATATGGCAATGTTTTAGATTTCAAAATTGTCTTACGTTAATAACTTACGGTTGTTCAGCAATTCCCAAAGACTGTTACACTCACTTTTCTGTATATTTTTCTATTTTGGATTACACCAGCTCCTAAATCTACAGTCCACTATTTTATTTACCACCACGGACCTGCGAAGATTTTACAAGCCATTTTACATTGAGTCAGTAACTGACGTCGGTGCTGGCGCCGAAAACTGACTCGCGCTATTTAGATGCAGTCAGTATTTCATCAGTAGTCGAGGAGTCAATTTATACGATGGCAGTGCCAGGTCTTCCTTCTTCTTCTTCGAGAAAGAGATCACTCGTCGAATCCGACTCGGCTGGGCAGCGTTCGGGAAGCTTCGCAGTGTATTCTCGTTCAATTTACCGCAGTGCCTCAAGTCAAAAGTCTTTGACCAGTGTGTGTTGCCAGTGATGACATATGGATCCGAGACATGGGCGCTAACGATGGGCCTCATAAGAAAGCTCAAGGTCACCCAAAGAGCAATGGAAAGAGCTATGCTCGGGGTTTCTCTGCATGATAGAATTAGGAATGAAGCTATCCGTAGCAGAACTGGGGTCACCGACATAGCCTTCAAAATTGCGAGACTTAAGTGGCAGTGGGCAGGGCACATTGCTCGCAGGACTGACGGTCGATGGGGCCAGAAACTGCTTGAGTGGCGTCCACGCACCGGAAGACGAGCTGTCGGTCGGCCTCCGACAAGGTGGAGTGATGACCTGGTGAAGGTCGCGGGAATCCGGTGGAAACGAACGGCACAGGACCGGTCTAAATGGCGAGCCTTGGGGGAGGCCTATGTTCAGCAGTGGACGTCTTTCGGCTGAATTGATGATGATGATGATGAGTGCCAGGTCAGCACTGACTCGGCAGTCGACTGACGTCAGTTACTGACCCTGTGTAAAATTGCCTGTATGCAACATGGGCAGGTCAGTTCTTGGATGGGTGACCGCTTTGAGTGGTTAACTGAGCGCTCCCGTGCGTTGGACGGCACTCTTTATTGCACACCTAAATTTAAGGACACAGTACAGTACAAAATCACATTGATTAGGGGCAAGCAATAGACGGTTTTGTCTCGCCCAGGATTGACAGTTTTTTTTTTTTGAACCTGACTGTGGCTTTATAGGCCGGACCCAATAAAGCAATAGGAGTGCGAGGTTGAAGACACACGCGTGGTCGTACCGGAGGTTTTCCCCTGGATTGTCCCCAGGCTACTCTCCAACTGCGCGCTCCTATCGCTTTATTGGGCCCGGCCCATAAAGCCACAGTCAGGTTAAAAAGCTTGGACCTGTAAGGTGGAAGTACTTCCCCAGTTTGGGCTGCACCGAAAATAAGCAAATGATTCCACGGTGCCGGTCTTCAAGGCAAAATTATCGAATTTGAAAATTATAAAAAAAATGTTCATATAATATAATAGATTTTTCCCGCACTGCGTCTGCTTAGCTTGTTCGTCGCTATTGAATTTTATTGCTATTTTTTCAGATCAGGCGCTTACCTAGTCATCACTCTTCCATACAAAGTCCCACTCCCTGTATGATTACGAGAAAAAAGTTGCCTATCCTTCCCCGGGTCACAAACTATCTCCATGCGGACCAAATTTCATCTAAATCGGTTCAGTGCCATGAGTTTGCATGACGGTACTCGCTAGCGACTGCTTCAAAATTTGTATGGGCAAAAGTGCGCCTCTGGCGGTTACGCAATAGAACTAAGAATCGGCATACTAAATCGTTTACGCAGTCGCTAGCGGGTACAGTCATGCAAACTCATGGTAAAGGTACTGTGCAGTTTAAACGTGAAGAGGTAAAACAGACTGACACACGTTCGCATTTATAATATTACAGATTATTTAATAGTTAATACAACACGAAATACAAAAATATTATATTTACATATAGTATTTATTTATACATAGCGACCCGCCCCGGCTTCGCACGGGTGCACTATTTAATGGATGTTATTATACATATAAACCTTCCTCTTCATTCACTCTATCTATTAAAAAAAACCGCATCAAAATCCGTTGCATAGTTTTACAGATTTAAGCATACATAGGGATATAGGGATATAGAGACAGAGAAAGCGACTTTATTTTATACTACGTAGTGATAAACAAAATTTAGAATAGCCATTAAATTCTATAGTGATAATCGAGTTCTACGCGAACGAAATAGCGGAAAACTAGTAAATAAATAAATCTATATAGAAATGCTAACAGTGTTATAGGCGTTTCATATAAAAATGCTGATTTGATCAGTAAAGTACTACATTTATGGCTCAATAAAGTAGTGTGTGATCGCCTTTATAACAGCAAATTCTGATTTAATACTTAGCGAAACCGTACCTTAACAAATCATTATTTAGATCACTATTCCTTATAGCTTACTTCAGAACGCGGTTCTAAATCAAAACGCTACCTTCTATACTTTAAAATAGAATTCATTTCTCTGTAGATTGTCTCGACACATTGCAGAATTGATAATCGCAATGAAGATACAAACAAATGCAATTAATGCATTCACGCTTTCATGTTATTGTACAGTCAGACATATTTAGTTCTTAGGATAGTATGCGATTTTGCTGTCATAATCAGCTTTTATGTAGGTCCGTTCGTCTTAACCTAACCCTCTGAACGCCTTTTGTCAGTCAGCCGTGTGTCACAGCAAGCTAAACTGTTTTTTGCGGAGGAGCGAATATAAACCTTATTTGAGAACATGTAGATTGCTTTAACATTTTAAGCATTACCTACCACTTACAGGCGTCGCTGGGGCTGTGGTTCGCGACACCTTTAGGCGTCGTTGGCGCTCAAATATCAATGTCATGTGTTCCCCAGACTACGTTCCGTAAACACAAGATTCTGAACATAACTGTACCATCTGGGTTGACGGTATAACTCGACCGTTGTACAATCCTTAATGCTGTTTTCTTTATATGTAATGACAGGTTATTTCGCGTGAATAATTGTTAATCGTTAAAGGCACAATCAACGACGAACACTGTTTTAATTCTTGTGCCTTATATGGAGGTCTTAATTATGTTTATTTAAGCTACGATAACATTAATCTCTCTATTCTAGCACAGCCAAAACAATAAGGGTATGAATTCGCCGCTAGAGGCGCTAGTGTAGCGTAAGGTCTCCGAAATGTCAAATGTCACTCTTTGTGGTTGCGCTACGCGGGTTAATATCTAATTGGAACAATATGGTGACTATTTTGCAATACTTGAGCTTGATTATGGCAAATATGAGTTACGGGTCAATGACTGTCAGTGCTTTGAGACAGTTTTGTCTTTCGGAAACTTATTTCCTCCTTTTTTTCCGAACAAAACGGGACTGAACTACAATGCGGGAAGTTCGATATTTTTACGGTACGGTTTTAAGGTATTAAATATGATTTAAATGTAAACTTCGTTCTCACGCCCAAAATAACCTAATAATAAAAATGAATCGACAGCTGGACCTTACTCGACAGTGGCGCCAACTGGTGAGCACGAAACGATAGCCCTCATTGAAATTGAATGACAAAACCGACAAAAGTCTGTCACTTTCAACGAAGTGTAATTTTATATAACACAGGAAAAAATACACTAAAGTAAGTAATCTGTAAAGCTTTTTACAGATTTCATAATATGAAGCCTAAGGTGAAATCCAAAATGAGGAGAAGTAAACTGACGGATATAGTGCCCCCTAATATTTTTTTTCATAATTTTACATCACATTTATACAACGTTTTATAGAATAGATCTTCCTGCCAAATTTCGTAATTGTAGTACTTACAGACGAGTAAATCGGCTGTGAAATACGGACGGACAGACATAGCGAAACTATAAGGATTCCGTTTTCGCCATTTTGGATAAGGAACCATTAAAAGGGCCTCATAAGAAAGCTCAAGGTCACCCAAACAGCAATGGAAAGAGCTATGCTCGGGGTTTCTCTGCGTGATAGAATTAGGAATGAAGCTATCCGTAGCAGAACTGGGGTCACCGACATAGCCTTCAAAATTGCGAGACTTAAGTGGCAGTGGGCAGGGCACATTGCTCGCAGGACTGACGGTCGATGGGGCCAGAAACTGCTTGAGTGGCGTCCTCGCACCGGAAGACGAGCTGTCGGTAGGCCACCGACAAGGTGGAGTGATGACCTGGTGAAGGTCGCGGGAATCCGGTGGAAACGAACGGCACAGGACCGGTCTAAATGGCGAGCCTTGGGGGAGGTCTATGTTCAGCTGTGGACGTCTTTCGGCTGAAATGATGATGATGATGAAAATGGCTCTATTACTAATTTTACTACGGGGTTTTTAAACTAATAAGGTAAAAAATCGGAAATAAAAGTAAACAATAAATAACACGTACAGTATATTTTAAGTACATATGTGTGGAAGCGCCTGAGTCGATGAACAATTCAATCATGATAATCGGAGTCTGTGCTGTTGCTGTCGGAGGACTGAGATTCGGTGCTGTTGTAACCCCAGGCCTCCACCTCGAAGCTGTACGCGTGGTTGAACTGGAGCAACGGGATGTCCACCTGCAACCAAAGGTATAATGGGTTGTGGCCCCCATCATAGGAATCCCTTAGTTAGGAAGGCTGTCGACTACGTTCCCATCCCTCCCCACTCTGTCGTTACTCGGCGATCACTGATTAGGGGCCGCACGGTCCGACGTCCTAGGCACACACTTACGGACCCGGACGACGTAATCACAGCGTCTATCGAAAGATGGAACGCTGCGCTTACGGCGTCTAACTCTGACACGACGCGTACACTTAGGCATTCCCGCCGGCGGGGACGTCCACCGCGCGATCGCGACAACAGTGACACATATAGTCCCTATTCGTCCCGGTACCGCCACACACCGGGTAGAATCAGTCCGACCCAGGTCGGGCCTAGCTGAGTTTCTTGCTGGACTCTTCTCAGCTAGATTAGGTTTAGTGAACCAGCGACAAAACTCCCAGTAGCTTGTTTCCACTCACACCTCAGATTCGGTTGAAACCGCTCAATCTCACTGGAGCGCAAACTCTTAGAGTAATCCAGTGTTGCAAACCACGCGCGTGGTCGTGCCGGAGGTTTTCCCCTGGATTTTCCCCAGGCTACTCTCCAACCGCGCACTCCTATCGCTTTATTGGGCCCGGCCTATAAAGCCACAGTCAGGTTCAAAAAAAAAAGGGTTGTGTTCTGAAGAACTGTGTTTTACGCTTTCTACCATCGCACCGCTCGCCGTCGGCAGGGCATTCGTCCTCACCTTTCGAACCGTAATTTCCTCCCTAGGACGCTCCGATTGCGGAATGAGCTCCCTGTATTCTTTGTAGTTCTATGATACTGTTGTCAAAAAAAATCTAAACATTTATTCTGCAAATAGGCCTCAAGTTTTACAAGTCAACATCTATATCAAATAAAAATAATACAATAATCAAAGTATCATTAATTAAATGTAGTGTTACATGTCAAAAATAAGACTAAGAAAACTAATAACAATCGAGATTTGTTAAGGATGTATAAGGTCTCTAAGCGTTAAGATTACTGGTTATTTTATATGTACATTGCATATTGTTTTGAAAAAATGACACCTCGTCAAGTTTCTTACGCCGGTTCTTCTCGAGGCAGAGATTTATTTTATGAACCGGTGGTAGTTTTTTTGACATTCATAAGTGCATGTAATATGCCTAAATTGAAGAATAAATGATTTCATTTCATTTGATTTGTGTCCCTGCCGAGGTTTTCCCGAAGAAAGACCTAATCCCAAACCATATATGTTGTGACATGTGAACTGTTGTCACATAAACTTGCTAGGTATTGTTTAGGGTTTGCCGTCCAGGGACAGGTTTTTCCGAAAAGTCCCGGAAATCCCGGGATTTCCGGGATTTTTCACACAAAGCCGCTCCGGGATTGCAAACGCTAGTATTGTGTACCACTTGTCCAAGGACAGGTTTTTCCGGAAAGTCCCGGAAATCCCGGGATTTCCGGGATTTTTCATACAAAGCTGCTCCGGGATTGCAAACGCTAGTATTGTGTACCACTTTTACCATCTTAGTATGCTTACCGATGCCTCGGGTGAATCTAGATCGTAGACCCTGGGATGGCCCATTTGGAACGGCATGCCCACTTTTACGCAGATGATAATCGCCTCCCTGGGCGAAACGATCTGTTAAACAAACAAATGATGAATGATTCGAAGTTTAGAAAAAAGGCATAATAAAAAAGAGAAACTCTTTTTAAGATTCCGTACCCAAAGGGTAAAACGGGACCCTATTATTCAGATTCCGCTGTCCGTCCGTCTGTCCGTCTGTCACTAGGATGTATCTCATTCACCGTGATAGTTAGACGGTTAAAATTTTCATAGATGATGTATTTCTGTTGTCGCTATCGTGCGCGAGTCTGATTTGCACTTAAACAGTTTTTTTCTTGGTGTGAAACAATCGTATGCCTTCACGGTGTCCCACTTAAGAAAATTTTGCCTGGTTCGAGCTAAACCCTTCCTACAAATTAACGCGAAAACTTCAAGCGGAATGGTATAGTGAGGTCACACCCTTATAACACAGCTTTAGTATAAAAAACATTTGTTTTTATCCAATAGAGATAGTGTTTCCTCGACACTTGAGTTGTCATTGTCTACCCGAGCGCCCCACACTTCAAGGTGGAAATCCATAGGGCGATAGTCGCTTGGTGTTTCGCCACGAACACAGGCGATGGTACCACTGGGTTGTTATTTTTACAGAAAAATTAAGAAAAGATGAAGCGCTCAGTTACTAACAAATCTACGCTGTTGCTAGCTCATGCGGCAAGTGGGCGCCACTGGGCCATGAACGCTCCCAACTATTATGTTACATTTCATCATCATCAAAACTTAAGAGCTTCGCTCTTGTCGGTGGAGTAACCGCCACTCTTCTCTATTCATTGCCAGTTTCTTGACTTCCTCATACGACTCGGTAACTTCCTCCCTCACTTGGTTAAAGTAAGTCAGTCTAGGTCTTCCTCTTCCTCTCCTGCCTTCAATTTTGCCCTCTAAGATGTTTAAGAAGAAGCTGTCGCGCCGGTCTATTTCTAATTGTTTCCAGTAAACTTCTTTTTTCTCCTACCATAGTCAAAACCTCTTCATTCGTCTTTCTTTCCGTCCAGCTGATCCTTTCCATCCTACGCCAACACCACATTTCGAAGGCCTCTAATCTTTCTCTGTCTCTTTGTGTCAGAATCCACGTCTCACTCCCATACAGCGCAATGCTCCAGATGTAGATTTTGATGAGGCGTTTTTTGGCTGTTTTTGATATACGAGATTTAAGGAGGTGCTTTTTGTTATTGAATGCTGTTTTAGTCATAGCAATCCTTTGTATAATGTCAGCAGTGCATTTGGAGTCATTGGTAATGATACTTCCCAAGCATTTAAATTTATTGACCTGCTCTATTGCCGTGCCTCGAATTATGATTGGGTTATTGTATATTGTAGTGCGTTTAGAGATAATGATGGTTTTGGTTTTATTTACATTTAAGGAAACGTTACCTCCAAATGGTAGTGGAGCCTGGCGAGCGCAATGGGCTTCACCTTGAAGATCTCGTGGTAGAACCTGAAGATGTCCAGGGCAGCGTCCCCCCGGTCGTAGCAACGGACACCGCCCATCCACCAGTGTCCCAGCCACGCGTGTCCCACCTGGTCGTACGGGGACGCTCGGGGCATTACGAAACCTGGTAACATAGATAGAAGTCTCTGTGACTCAATGGATTCCTTAGGAAAGAATGTGTATTGTTAAAGAGGCGGCAACGGCTTGTGACAACCCTGGAGTTGCAATGGATTGCACTTGTTTGAAATCAACATAATAAAAAACGCAGAAATTTTTTGTTTTTTTTTTTGAACCTGACTGTGGCTTTATAGACCTGCGGGGTAATCACGTAACTTTTGTACTACCGTTAGGTAGATTTTAATGTCAAATTTCAACTGTCAGCTCATACATTTATACTTCTAAATTGACAGTAAAATCTATCTACCGTTAGTACATAAAGTTACGTGATTCGCCTGCGGGCCCAATAAAGCGATAGGAGTGCGCGGTTGGAGAGTAGCCTGGGGAAAATCCAGGGGAAAGCCTCCGGCATGACCACGCGTGTGATTTGGAACACTGGAATACTCTAAGAGTTTGCGCTCCAGTGAGATTGGTTGAGCGGTTTCAACTGAATCTGAGGTGTGAGTACATTTATGCTCCGACAATACAATACACTCACCAAACGGGTCATCCTTGGAGAAAGCTCCGAGAGGTTTCCCAGTAATGGCCGCCGTGATCCACGGCACGTAGGGGTAGAGAGCGGTGTGGCGCGGGGGCGGCGGGGGGCGGTGCGAGCGCAGCGGGTCGGGGCATGGCGTCCCACCTGTTACGAGACGTGGTTTTAAAAAAAGAAAGAAAGAAAAAGCATTTATTCGTGGCACAGGAGTAATACACATACCAAGGATTTTACAGTATACATATATAGGATTTTTACAGTATAAATATTAAAAAAACACAAGACAACAAGCTCCCTGCAGGATGCAAGGTAAGCAGAGACCGTAGTCTGTAAACGTGGTCCCAAAGGAAGACCAGCGCTAGCCAATGGCTATCACTATGCTGATTTGGAGTGGCTATTTTCTGTATTTTGGTGTTATGTTTGTTTGTGCTGGATCTGTACCACGATTAAACGCTTTTCTTTCTTTCTAAACGCTTCCGACTCCAGAAGAATTAACAACTAGATACATATTGCAGGTGATCCCCTCCCAACACAGCGTCCTCCGGAGCGCTTTTTTTTTAATCTACTGTGGCTTTATAGACCTGGCCAAATAAAGCGATAGGAGTGCGTGTTTGGAGAGTGGCCTGGGGAAAATCCAGGAGGAACCTCCGACACGATCACGCGCGCGGTTTAAACACTGGAATACTCTAAGAGTTTGCGCTCCTCAACCTAATCTGAGATGTGAGTGGAATCGAGCTACTGGGAGTCGGGAGCTCTGGCGACCTAACTCACCAGGAATAGAGCACCACTTGTATAACATTAACACTATAGAGATAAAAATTTAGAAATAAAGAAAAAAAATGTATAATTTAGGCACCGAGCAGGATTAAGGCGTTTGTATATATAATTGTCTAATTTGTTTCAATAGTTCACATTTATGGCTAAACGATTTTTCAACAAGTTTTTAATTGCATGTTAAGTTTAAGTTTTTAACTAATAATGTTGACAAATCTTAATTTAAGTATAACATAATTTGCATGGCTTTTTAAAGTCTAAATGTGTATGGATCTATATTAAAATCATCTAACACCTCTGGTATACCACATTTAATGGCAAATAAATATTTCTATTTCTATAATGAAGGAACAGTTGAGGAATTTGGGGCCGAGTAGCAGTTGCACCTTTCAACGCTATAGAGATAAAAATATAGAAATAAAGGAAAAAAAAATAATTTAGGCACCGAGCGGGATTAGGGCGTTTGTATAAATGAAGCAAAGGCTGAGGAATTTGGGGCCGGGAGGCAGTTGCACCTATAGCTCAGTTGGCTAGAGCGACAGGCCGCGAGTGCCGGGAGGTCGCAAGGTTCAAATATTGCTCGTTGCCTAAATTTTTTCCTTTTGTTTCTAAATTTGTAGTTTGCGTTAGCAGCGATACCTAAAGCGGTAAATTAGATTTGATACCAATAATATATGTAATGTATTAAAAAAACCTGTGATATGAAATTTAGGTTCTGGCAGGTCATCATCGAGATTAACTAGCCTAGCTAGTAAATCCTAGCCTGCATGAGTGAAAAGAATAAGATTGTGCTCATGTACTGGACTCGAAAGTAAGAACCGGTCTTCCAACTCGCTCTTCCATTAGTATATCTCACCATGTGCGAGAGAGACGACAGACCAATGTCCAGTGTGCTCATGCACAAGACTCGGCGCTCCTGACCGAAATCCACAGCCGGTTGTACACGCTATCCGCTCCTTCATTAGTCTACTATTATTCTGAAACATTAATTTTATTGTTACGAGCATATCAACATGGTTTAGCGGCTGAGAACGGCTATTTTATCGTGCCATTCGTATATATATGGCTTCAACTACAATAAGCGCTTATCCCAAAATCACGTGAGGTTTTTTTTGGCCCACTTTTAGACCCCTTCTCCCCTTGGTGATCTTGGTGAGGTTCTAGGAGACCCCCCCACGAACCTCACATGTATTTTTTCACTATTAAAAATTTAGACTGAAATGGTATATTGTGTTTATTGTCGTATATGTGTCATCCAAGCGCTCTAAAATTTCAAAAAACATAAATAGATTCGCCGTTTTTAACGTGCGAAATGATGATTTATAAATTTCATGCATGAGTAGATATTATTTCTCGGTTTTGTAGGTACAGGAAATAATACACGTGAGGTCTACGTTGTAGATGAAGTAGATGTTTTTGTTTTGATAAGCATAACGCAAACTTATTCCAACGTTATAATAATCTATGAGATATGCAAAGAGCTAGACGATTGCTATATGAAGTTTAGTCCTTTAAAAAAATATATTTAATATGACAAACTCAGAGTATGTGACATTGAGAGAAACACTATACTGATTTCGATATTCGATGCTCTCGGCAAGCACCTGGGAGTACCCGATAAATTGCGCCGAAAAGTCGATAAGTGTAGTAAGGCCTTAAATAAATAAATAAATAAATAAATAAATAAATAAATAAATAAATATTAGAGGACAATCTTACACAAATCGAACTAGCCCCACAGTAAGCTCAAGAAGGCTTGTGTTATGGGTACTAGACGACGGTATATTTAATAGTTATAATTACTTAAATACATAGAAAACATCCAAGACTCAGAAACAAATATTCATGCTCATCACACAAATATTTGCCCTGACCGGGATTCGAACCCAGGACCGTCAGCTTCACAGGCAGCTGCACTACCCACTAGTCTAAACCGGTCGTGAAATAATCGATACAAACAGTGGGATTTGTGCATTTTACCTTATCAAACAACTTCACCTAATGGTGGACTTTACTGAAACCTGTACGTGAATGCGGCCTGAGAGTGAGACACTAATGAGAAAAGTTACAATGAGAGTAATGAGGACCGTACTTCGGGCGGGTCGTACAAATAGCAAAGCTCTCGCGGCAGTAGACTGATTCTTGTTATCTCCTTCTCTTCTTCTACGAAGTCCCGGGGCACCTCTGCAAAGAGAATTCAAAAGTTGAGAAAAATAATCCACCTGTACCGATACAATACACCAGCAGTTCCTGTATGTAGGTACTGTTAGATGTTGAACGTTAATGTGATTTCAGAACGAATAACTTTTTTTTTTAATACAACTCAAACTCAAACTCAAACTCAAAATATTCTTTATTCAAATAGGCCTAGCAACAAGCACTTTTGAATCGTCAGTTATATATTACATAAATTGAATCTATATATTCAGAGCAATTTATTGATGTATAAGAAATTTATAAAAAAATACATGAATTACTGTAATGTATGTCAAAAGAGAGTATAATAAATTCACAAAAAGATCGTCAATATGTAAAATAAAAACATAAAAAATTGTATAATCTAGACAGTTTCTAGAATAAAATCTGAATGTCAAGAGGAAAATTTAACGTCAACAACTAATGTCATAGTTATGAAAATAGTCATTAAGATGTAATGTCATAATTATTAAAATATAATTAATAACTCAAAGTCAAATCCTCTCATTGGCCGTGCGAAACTCGCTCTGTCAAAACCATCTGTCATCGATATAAAAAAAAAGTTATTCGTTCTGAAATCACATTAACGTTCAACATCTAACGGTACTCAGGACAAACATGTCTCAACTAGACGCGGATACAGAAGGGAGGGGTCAGGTAGGGACTTATTTAAACAATAAAAAGAATAATCTTCCTTCCAGTCTAATACTGTTCCGTTCTTACTGATATGATATGCATCCTCCGATCTCCGATATGTTATGCAGCGCATAGTCTCTTGAGACAGCTACAAAAAGGATGGATTAAAATTTCCATTCAGGTAAGTCTAGTCCAGTGCCTTTACCATGAGTCTGCATGACCGTACTCGCTAGCGACTGCGTAAACGATTTAGTATGCCGATTCTTAGTTCTATTGCGTAACCGCCAGAGGCGCTGTACTTTTGTCCATACAAATTTTGAAGCAGTCGCTAGCGAGTACCGTCATGCAAACTCATGGCACTGAACCGATTTAGATGAAATTTGGTCCGCATGGAGATAGTTTGTGACCCGGGGAAGGATATAGGCAACTTTTTTCTCGTAATCATACAGGGAGTGGGACTTTGTATAGAAGAGTGATGACTAGGGCCAGAGGCGCTGTACTTTTGCCCATACAAATTTTTACGCGGTCGCTAGCGAGTACGGTCATGTGAACTCCTGGTAAAGGCACAGTACAAAAGTTGTACCTATATCACGAACCAGCTTGCATACTTTCTGCTCATCTTAAGTACTTACGGCTTGCGTAGCTTGGTGACGATAGGTAAAGTGAAAAAGAGACTTCGATAGCGGTGGGAGAGAGTGGAAACGATAGGAAAATGAAGTAAAACCAAACACAACGTCTCCATGAAGCGAGAATATAATGACCAAGGTGTATTAACTGCGCTAAGAAGAGCGGGGTCCTTCGTGTTTGCCTATGTGTGCGTTGCGATCAGTTAAATTGTTGCCAGTAATTAGAACATATTTACTGAGATCAATTTTATTGTGCAATATTATTCCGACCTGTCATTAGAACTTATTAACTGAGATCAATTTTGTTGTGCAATATTATTCCGAGCTGTCAATGTAAATGGTGTCATTCATCTCGAACTGACATTTTGTAAAAAAATTGTTTTGCATTTGTCCACTAAATGTGAATATAATTACATATTATAATTACGTGCCGTTTCTTTGGGATCACTAAGTTATATATCCACGTCCACACATGCCTACAGAAAGTGTGTTAAATGCGGAGCAAGTGCTGGTAAAGATAAAACAGTTCGACTGCACCGTTTCCCTAAAGCGGTAACAACAAATATTTTAAGGTAAAAAAACTTTTCACTTTTAATTCTGCTACAACTATCTAGAGCCCAGTAACTACTCACTAGCGAGCTGTAAGTAACCGAACGGCTAGAAACCAGGGTATACAGGGTCGCCCACCGTACACGAACGGCTCGAAACAAACCTATAAATGGTACTCTCTCAGTTACATAAATACTGTAGCTCGTTACAGTATCCGTTCAGCTACGGTTACAGTTCACTAATAAGTAGCTGGCTTTATATATACCTACCTACGTCGAATTGATGAGAGACAACGGGCAGTAGTCCCCGTGCTGTGCAATTGCGAGTTGACGACTTCTCTTACATATATACTTTGGAAATTCTTCGCAGATGTATGCAAGGTTATTCCTTTAGTGAAAAGCTAACCCACATAAGTTTCGAAAAACTTATTGGTAGGTACAAGCCGGGATTGGAACCCACAACTGCCGTTTGACAGCCGCATACTTGAGCTGTAGCTTATGAAATATAAATAAGCTTAAAAAGTTGTGTGTGCATTAATATACTAGATACTTGTGGCTTCAGAAGATCCAAGAAGAGTTTTTTAACTATTTTGCCAGGGAAGTTGTGAGCTGAATGAAGCTAATAGTAAATATACGAATTGACATAATGCATGGGCTTAATAAACATGATTTTTTTATTTACAGGGTGGCGACTTGGGCTACATATTGTTGGCCTGATCAAGACTGGTCTTCTTTGAACTCTGTCTTCTCTCCATAAAAAGTGTAAACATTTATGTGGGATTCATTTTCAAGATTCCTGTTACACTGATAATACGTGACCGCCATGTGGGATGTTGATTCAATAATCATTGTCCTCTGCCAATGGTCTAATAGCGAAGAATCTCAACCAACACCTCAAAAGACTCTCGCTAGATGGCTGGGTCAAGGGTCAGATACAGAAGGCGGTACCCCTGGACATGGTATGGATAGTCAGGAAGTTCCTTTCTCTGTCGCCCTAACCACCGGTAGCTTAGGCCTCTAGTTTAGGTTTTTATTATGTTTTTATTTTTTGAAAGTGTATGTTTATATTTTACTTTTTTGGAAATATTTTAAAACCTAACTTAAGTACAAAAATAAATAAAGAGAATACTTTTTATTGAGAGACCAACTTTGATAATTTTTGTACACACATCATTTGAACTATAGATAATTATGAATTGAAAATAATAAGTATAACAAAATGAAAATGTATACATGATGAAATATTATAATAGGTATACAATTTAAGTGAGTAATATAAAAGAAAAGTTTAAAATGTATAAATGACAAAAATTTAAAAACAAAATGTAAAAAAATATCAGCATTATATAATATACATAATAGAATTTTACAATATAATTCTACACATAAATGTGCTTTTTATTTTAATATATCGGTATAATTAGCGAAATAACAACAGAGTGATATGACCACTTTCAGCTATATTAGTATTCGTCCTTCTCGCACTTACGTATTTACTAGGCAGGGGCGAATGCTATAAGTCGGACATAAATGCGATCATGCTAACTTGGGAGGCGGTATCATCACGAAAAGTGATCTTACTTATCTACCATGCTAGAGTCACAGGCTAGAGTTGACATCCTTTGACAGTATGTGGTACAAAAATATTATGAGCCAAATACTAAAATAATTTATATAAATACTCATTCGTAAAAAGTTATATTGTGAGCATTATATATTACACCGCCGCCGTACCCCGTAATAATGAAAAAAAAAAGAAAAAAGGTCTTACTGGGATTTGAACCCGAGACCTCTAGCTTCATGACCAGGGTCACTACCAACTAGGCTAAAGTGGTCGTCAAGCATTTGACATATTGTTTTAGTTCATTGCGATCGTTTGGTGTCGCTAGTAGTATAAACGAACTTTTAAAAGGTCATCTGTTTTTTGTATGTAGTTATCGTTCTTCTCCTTTAGTGAGTATTATATTCTTTGATAATGACAAGTAAAATGTAAAACAAAATACAAAAAAATCAATAAAAAGGCAGATGACAGAAGTCTTCTAAAAAAAGGTTATAAAAAGGTTGCAACCGCAACATCCCGGCCCCTTGTGTGCGAAAGCACACAAACTGACCAGGTTAGCCAATAGGTTGAAGCCTTACGCGTCTAACCTGACTAACTTCTTAGAGGGCCGACGAAGAAGGCCACCTTGTGTGGCTACGTCGACCACTCTGACTACGCCGTCGCGGCCAGGGAAGGTAGCAGTAACTCGGCCTCGTGGCCATGTTCCTCTTGGTAGATTCTCATCCACGATGAGCACTAGATCGCCGATGTTTAAATCGCGTTCTCTATTTCCGCAAGCACTTCTGGGTTAGGCGCCCTTTCGCGAAGAGTGGCATTCAGTGCAACTTTAACGGTGCGAACTAGCCGTTCCCAGCATCCACCGAAGAAAGGAGCGGCGGGGGGAATAAAACTCCACTTAATCCCTCGACTGGCTGCAAAATCATTCACCCCTGTTTGGTAGAACTCTCGCAAGATTCGGTCAGCGCCAACGAAACAAGTACCGTTGTCGGAGAATATTGTGTCCGGAGCACCTCTCCTTGCGATGAATCGACGTAAGCTCATGATTGCTGAATCAGCAGAGAGGGAATGCACTAGTTCTAAATGAACAGCTCTGGATGTTAAACAGGTGTACAGTGCTACGTATCGTTTCTCTTGTTTGCGACCGATCGTGGTATTTATTGCGCCAAAATAATCCAATCCAGTGTAAGTAAACGGGCGGCGATGGTGAGCAAGCCGCTGTGGAGGAAGGTTTCCGGTCATTGGATTCATCGGTTTGGACTTTCTGATCCGACAAAACAAGCATTTGCTGGTGACGCCTCGTACGGTGCTGCGCAAGGGAAGAAGCCAGTATTTTTGTCTGAGCTCATTGACGACCATCTCATTATTCGCATGTCCAGATTTGCGATGGTAAAAAAGAACCAAGAGGCGCACGACTGGGTGATGACCATCTAACAGTATGGGCGATTTGACTTCAGTACCGACATCTTCTACAGCCTCAATCCTGCCGACTAAACGTAGCAAATTGTCAGTTCCCATCTTGGGTGATAGTTTTGCCAAGCGACTACTCTTCGGCAACAACTCTCCTTTTTTGATCCGCTGAATTTCATCTCCAAATGTTTCGGACTGTATTTTCTGCAAGACGTGCCTTTCTGCGGCTTCCATCAATTCCGCTGTCAGGGGTAATAGAGTGGTGGACGTAGGCGCGTTTATATATTGACGAACTCTAACATCGGTGTTAGGAGTATTAGTGCGTCTAACGCGGTCCAAAACCGAACGAAAGGGTAATAACTTAAGGGTAGTTACCATCATTCGTTTACAGTGTGTTCAAACATTAAACAAGGCGCCTGCAGCTTTCATCCCATAGAAATTGTCAAACTTTCCATGGGTACAATCAGATTTTAACGAACAACGCTTACGATGATAGACGGTTTGGTGCAAAACACCCTAAAAATCAGTTTTTTAATATACATATACCTCCAACAGGAATCGGAGTCTTTTTTATATTCTATACAATTCTTTCATGCCAGTTCTCGCATTTATGCCTTTCGCACTTTAAAAATCTTACCGCTGGCAAAGTCAATGTGATAAAGCCTCTCTTCCACCTGTTTTCCTCTGGCACGTTCAATAAAATTCCTGAATGGCAGGCACACCGGCAGTACGTATCCTGGAACCAAACATGAAGGAAAGTTATAAGGGAGAAAGAGCGTTTGACCCCGTGATGTATGTAAGTAGGTCTCGTTGCTTGTACTTCGGGTATATCAGCACGTCGGCTACTGGCATCACCAGAATCGCTCGCTCCCCTTCCTGCTGGCTAGAACACTCTTACTGGACTTGACGGTGGTGATGAGCTTGAGCAGCGCCACACTGCTCCGCGCCCCGAAGTTCTTGTACTCCGGATGTATCAGCACGTCAGCTACTGGCATCACGAGAATCGCTCGCTCGCCTTCCTACTGGCTAGAACACTTACTGGACTTGACGGTGGTGATGAGCTTGAGCAGCGCCACACTGCTCCGCGCCCCGAAGTGCTTGTACTCCCGATGTATCAGCACGTCAGCTACTGGCATTACCAGGATCGCTCCCTCACCTTCCTGCTGGCTAAAGGCTCTTACTGGATTTGACAGTTGTGATGAGCTTGAGCATCGCCACACTGCTCCGCGCCCCGAAGTGCTTGTACTCCGGATATATCAGCACGTCAGCTACTGGCATCACCAGGATCGTTCGCTCGCCTTCCTGCTGACTAGAACACTCTTAATGGACTTGGCGGTGGTGATGAGTCTGAGCAGAGCCAGTGGCTGCTCCGCGCCCCGAAGTACTTGTACTCCGGAAGTATCTACACATCAGCTAGTAGCATCATCAGGATCGCTCGCTCGCCTTCCTGCTGACTAGAACACTCTTACTGGATTGGACGGTGGTGATGAGCTTGAGCAGTGCGACACTGCTCCGCGCCCCGAAGTGTTTGTACTCCGGATGTATCAGCACGTCAGCTACTGGTATCACCAGGATCGCTCCCTCGTTTTCCTGCTGGCTAGAGGACTCTTACTGGACTTGACGGTGGTGATGAGTTTGAGCAGAGTCATGCTGCTCCGCGCCCCAAAGTGCTTGTACTCCGGGTGTATCAGCACGTCAGCTACTGGCATCACGAGGATCGCTCGCTCGCCTTCCTGCTGGCTAGAGGACTCTTACTGGACTTGACGGTGGTGATGAGCTTGAGCAGCGCCACACTGCTCCGCGCCCCGAAGTGCTTGTACTCCGGATGTATCAGCACGTCAGCTACTGGCATCACCAGGATCGCTGGCTCGCACTCCGCCTTCTGATTGGCTAGAGCCTGGACTGTCGTCTCGCATTCTATTTCGTCTCGCTCATAGTCACCGAAGATCACGTTACCCCTAGGAGGAAAGAGGGTGGAAACATAACGGTTATGCTCATCAGGCACTCACGAAAAAGAGGATGGAAATATATTTTATGACACCCAAAGCAAAAGACACTTCCATTTATTAGAAAAGAGAAAGGTACGAAATTATAGTCATAATATTATAAAGTCCGACCAGAAATATATCGCCATGTTGCGGAATTTTATTGGAACTAATTTCTTACACTGGCAATAATTTCTTACACTGGCAATAATTTCTTACACTGGCAATAATTTCTTACACTGGCAATAATTTCTTACATAATTTTCAGCACGGCATAGGGTGTCACTACTAACAGTCTCACTGTGGTGGTTTAGGTTAAGTGCTGAATATTAAATAATAAATGACAAAGAATGCCCGAAATCCCTGTCAAGAGCGAAACATGGTTAACAACGTATATAATAAAATTCTGGGAACACACCGATTGGGAAATGGAACAACATCGCTACAAAACATTTCAAAATTAACATCAGAACTGACAGGTAAACAAGTCAAAATGTCATTATTCTGACTATACTGACATTACTGACTTGTTGCCATATAAATGAGAATAATAGCGCGCTCTTGACAATGGCTATAAATACATTAAATAAATAAATATTTGTGGACAATCTTACACAAATCGACCTAGTCCCAAACTAAGCAAAGCTTGTACTATGGGTACTAGACGACGATATACATACTTATATAAATAAATATATACTTAAATACATAAAAAACATGCAAGACTCAGGAACAAATATTCGTGTTCATCACACAAATAAATGCCCTGACCCGGATTCGAACCCGGAACCTCCAGCTTCGTAGGCAGGGTCACTACCAACTAGGCTAAAGCGGTCGCCGTTTAGCTAACAATATTGTTGTCTGTGTAACTATATTGCATTACATACAAGGCGTATCCATGGGGAACCACCGCCGCGTCCACCGCAGTACTTAGCACGAACTGTCGACTGATGAGAACCACACGCGGAACCCTGAAGTAGTGCGGGGTCCCGTTTTTTACTGTGGACCAACAAATGGGAGGAGATTTCGTAGTAGTTTTTTGATATCTGTTCTTTTGTAAATTATAGATAGTGCCATACACGAAGGCGCGCCCCTTCACAGTCCATTCCGTACAATGGGTACCTATTTAACACATATTAAAATGTATTCCATAGTGTGGTGTTATATAGACAAAAAACCATCAAATTATCACAATACATAGTAAATTGGACAAATTAATCAAAATCCTCGACCACCGAACGCTACTTTGTCAAAAAGATAAAAACCGGTTATAACCATAAAAGACTTTCTGATACTACCTGCATATTACTTAAAGTAGACTAAATTTGCTACAATATGAGACTATAATTGTCTCTGTAGACCAAATAGTTTCCGAGATAAAGCCTTTCAAACTTTTTATCATTTTTTCGAACTTCGCAAACTTTGACGGATTTGACGCAAAGTACCCCGTACTTTTAAGCGACAAGGTTCCTGTACTATTACGTCATTTGTTTGTTCTATTCTTATTTAGATGATGACGAAGCATTTTATTTGACAGCCCAATTTATTTAAAAGGGTATTGCGCAGGCGCGGATCCAGGATTTTGTTCAGGGGGGGGGGGGGGGGGGGCACTTTGAAAACTGTTTTTATTGTCAGAACATATTTCCTACGTCAGGACATAGGCAATTGTCCTCCCCTGACACAGGCTTCAGGGGGGGCAATTGCCCCTGTTGCCCCCCCCCCCCCCCCCTGTATACAAGATTGGCACAAAAGACAGACATATTGTCACATTTTCATCATCCTATTCTTGTAAATAATCCCCATGAGCAAAACCTACCTTTAAGTTGTTTACTTTCCTTTGTAACACACTAAAGCGGCTACCGCGAAATGAAAACGAAGTTCGAATATCTCCCTCTGCCGCACGAATTAGCAAGTGCGACAGAGAGGGAGATATTCGAACTTCGTTCGTTTTCGGTTCGCGGTAGCCCCTTAGGTGAAAACACTGAAAACACTGTCTCCAGTAACATGTTTTTTTGATTCGATGAAAAGGACCTGGGGCGCTACCGCGAACAGCAAACGAAGTTTTTGCTCCCTGTCGCACTTGCACGTTCGGACGTAAGTGCGACAGAGAGGGAAAACTTCGTTTGCTGTTCGCGGTAGCGCCCCTGGGCTACGTTCACACGACGGCCATTCGATTCGTTATTTTCTCCAATACTGTTTCACCATATACGGTAAAAAATAACTTTCGAACACAAGATTTTCCCGCATGGATGCCGTGTGAACTATGCTAATTCTGTTACGGTATACGGGAAAATGACGCGGTTTGAATCTAGCCTAAATAATAATAAATAAATAATAAATAATAATAAATATTAGAGGACAAACTTAAACAAATCGAACTAGCCCCACAGTAAGCTCAAGAAGGCTTGTGTTATGGGTACTAGACGACGATATATTTAATAGATATAAATACTTAAATACATAGAAAACATCCAAGACTCAGAAACAAATATTCATGCTCATCACACAAATATTTGCCCTGACCGGGATTCGAACCCAGGACCGTCAGCTTCACAGGCAGGTGCACTACCCACTAGGCTAAACCGGTCGTCCCTAAGAACTATAGACCCCGGTCCGTGAGCTAGAAGACAAGGCGTAAGGACTTACTATGGATGTATTGCAGGGCACCCAACCAGGAGTACTGCAGCTCTGTCACCTGGCCCTCCTCAGGGTCGTAACTGGGGTCATCGTGGCAGTCGAAAAACTGAGTCCACGCTCCACCTACAAAAGCAAATATACTCTAGTGGTTTATTTATCAACAAGCAATTGACTATACAACTAGTGGCTCTGTGAGCTGTAGACCTCGTGAGTGAGTTTTTTTATCATTTCTAAAATCTGACATTATAAAATAGATCAATTATGAATATTGAAACTGCTAACAAAATTTCACGAGAAGCGGTTTAAAAAATGCGAATTAAAAAATCTTTGAAATAAAAATTGTTTTTGAAAATTTCCAAAAACTGACTCAACACAAAAATATCTGCTCACAAATTTTTACGAGAATCGTTTGCGAAAAGAACAAACCATTGAACAATATATGTTTTTTTAATCTCCTAAAACTTATTCGCCAAAAAAAATCTGTATATTCACAAAATTTCACGAGAATCGGTTGAGAAATGCGACCTGGAGGAGAACAAACCGAAATTCGCCCGCAGAAACTTACAAAATCATTGACAAAAAAATTGTTTTTAGAAATTTCCAAAAACCGTGTCGACAAAAAATTCTATATAACTATCGAACCTGCTCACGAAATTTCACGAGAATCGGTTGAGATTTGCGACCTGTAGACGAGAGCAAACGGACATCCGGAAATCCGGACATACGAAAGCATTTTTGTCGAAGCTGAAGCAGAGAGACCGTTTCATTCGGTCAAAAAAAAACAAGTACTTATTACTAACTTAATCAACAGCCAAATTAACTTATTAGTAAAGGCGCTAGTACTTAATCACGAAAAACTATATCACGAACGACTTTATCACGAAAACTTTATTTATTGATATAGTTTCCGTGATAAAAGTTTTCGTGATAAAGTCTATTCGTGATAAAGTCTATTCGTGATAAAGTTTTCGTGATAAAGTCTATTCGTGATAAAGTCTATTCGTGATAAAGTCTATTCGTGATAAAGTTTTCGTGATAAAGTCTTTCGTGATAAAATTTTCGTGATAAAGTTTTCGTGATATGGTCTTTTCGTGATAAAATCTATTCGTGATAAAGTTTTCGTGATATGGTCTTTTCGTGATAAAATCTATTCGTGATAAAGTTTTTCGTGGTAAAGTCGTTCGTGAAAAAAGTTTCGTGAAAAAATTTTTCGTGATAAAGTATGGACACGGCTCGATCCACTCACACCTCAGATTTGGTTGGAGCCGCTCAATCAATCTCACTGGAGCGCAAACTCTTAGAGTACCTAATCCAGTGTTTAAACCGCCCGCGTGGTCGTGTTGGAGGTCTCCCCTGAATTTTCCCCAGGCCACTCTCCAGCCGCGCACTGCTATCGCTTTATTGAGGCCTATAAAGCCACAGTCACGTTCAAATAATAGATTGTATGACAAGGGTCTAAAACGAGCCATATTACCACGAGATAGTTATTTTTCCGAACGAAGTGAGGGAAAATAGTTCGAGGGGTAATATGGCTTTTAGACCAGAGTTATACACTCTACTTTTCACTTCGATTGCGAGAAAATAAATAAACAAAGGTTAACCCACCCAAAATTAACAATAAATTCCACGGCGAAGATATATACTTTTGCAGCATGATTTTTTTTCTATACTCCTTTGACACACAAAACATAGACACTGCGGTTCGCGCGCAACATACACGCGCGAAAAAAGCTAACTGACCTTCCATTGAGCGCTTCAAAGTGTTGCTCGAACGATTTAACCACTTTTTTAATTATCGTGAAATAGGGACTACTACAAACTTAATCTTTAGACTCTTTAGAAAAATTAATTATGTTTCCAGATTGGTCGATTTTAGTAAAGCTGTATTCTGGTTGGTTAATGCCCAATACCAAATATTTTTTTAAGAGTTAAATTAGTGTTCTGTGATTGGTGGATTTAATAGGTGAAGTATTTTGATTGGTCAAATTCAAATGTTTTGTAAATCATAAATATGTATTCATATTTTCCCTAGGGGTTAAATTTACTACTTTAGCCCCGCTTGACACGTCTAATATGACACACTTTTCGAGCATGAGAAGTGAAAAAATATATATTTACCACAAAGCAGCAAAGCCCACACAGCCACCCTTCGCCACATCTGCGCGAGAGCACTACTAACGCAAGTAATGTGAAAACACGAGATCCTCGATGTTTGTTGATTTCAGAACAATGAACATATGGTGAGGTATTTAGGAATCACGCGAGTTTCGATACAATTTGTGATTTACCAATAACAGGAGCCATTAGACGAGTTGTAAGGCATGCGTATGCGACTTTAAATCTAGTGCTCGTGGGTTTGAACCCCGGCTAGTAAAACTGGGTTGTTAAGGCTCGGTTTTATAAAGATCCGTTAAACATTATGTCGGTTTGTTATGCCAAAAAATGTACTGAGTTACTGAAGTTTGATCTGAGATTAGTTCTAACGGATCTTCATAAAACCCGGCCTGAGGGGATTCCTCGATTCAGTCAACCAAACCTGCGAAAGAGTTATGACAAAATCTATTGAACGTATGAAATTTGGTACATTTATTAAGAGGCCTTATATGTTTTTAAATGTATTGATTTCAAATTATGACAAAAGTATTGATAATACCAATAAAGTGATTAAAGGATACGATGATTTTATTAAAGTTTTAGATAGTAACGTAGCCATTTTTGGATTTTATTGTATGTATTAGAATTTAAACAAAAAAACACAATTTTTAGCTTGAAAATACAAAAAATACATTTAAAATTTATGACATTTGGTTGCAATAGTCCTGTTCTAGATAGTAACATTGTGGAAATGTCAAGATACGTGTCAGTTCAATCAGAAAATCGTCAAATAGATGAGCGTTTTTTCACTGATAAGGACTCTTAAGATCCTTAATGAAGGCTAACTAGTTCCCCAAATTTGAACATAGCTCAACCGTTTATTAAGATACAAACATCTAAAAATAGGATTTATTCCGCTGACCTAATAGATAGAGGAATGAGGCAATATCAAAAACCTAACCCACTTCCAGATAACCTAGCAAGTTGAAATGTGGCATCCAGTTGGGTAATTGTGTGGTTACAAACGTGAGACAAAGATACATTTGAGTTTTTTAACGATTATTATCCAAAAACAGTTTTTATTTACACAATAAACGCCTACACAATTTATAATAGCAAAAATGAATTTTAGCTTCGAAATCAACTAGAGCATGGGACTGCATAACCGGAAAATAAAGGTAGCGTATACCATCATACCGTTTCGTTTCGGTTAGGTTTCGATACTGCAAAACCGAATATTAACCGCTATTTTTTTCGATACCTGTATCTGGTTAATATGCTGCATGCGGCGACCGCAAAAGTGCAAAGAACACGTTAGTCGGCCGCATTCGGCGATCGACAGCTGCCGACGCTTATAGGTAGGCGGACAGACTAATGTGAACACGACGTTTGTTGGCCTAAGTAGTTTAAAATGAATTCGGCGATCGCATTAGGTGAACGACGAAGTGTAATTGCCGCTTAAACCACTAGGCTATAGCTCTATTGTGGATTAAAGCAATTAAGGGTCATATGCGGATTTAGGTTCGCGTCTTTTCTGTGGACATACCAAAAGTTAAGGGCTACAAAGCTTAATTTTGGATTGGATCAGTAACCCGCATAAACAGTGTCTCCGTTTCTATAAATCCCTGTAATAAAACATAGCTAACATGCAATAAGCCGTTAACTATTGACCGCAGGAGGGACGATTTTTGTTTTTTCAACTAAGTATGACCCTTAAAGAATTGTCATGCACCGGTGTACGCTAGGCTAACGGTGCATCCTATCCTATAATGATAATGTATGGGAATAATGCAACTTGTATAACACGAGCACGTACCGCCAAATGATATGGCGCCAATACACGCGAACGCCACGAAGACTGCCAATGGAAATGCTGCCACACCAGAGTTCCAAAACATTTTCCGTTTTTTACAACCCGTCTCTTAAGGCCGTGCTACGAGCAATATCGCGTTTTTTGATACGCTGTTCTGCCTAGACGAGGAAACAATAAGGATTGATTTTTAGATATATGATTCTTGACTATATGGCTGCGAGGTGTCATTCTTTCAAAACAATATACAATGTATATATAATAACAGTATCATAATACTACAGAATTCAAACGCTACAATATAAACATACATACATATTTTTTAATATTAAGGACGAAATATTTCTGTGTTAGATTACTTGTGCGGGACGCTATCACTGCCAAACATCCCTATCCATGATATAATCGTTTATCTTATAATATGCTGTATGAACTTCCAAATATTTGTCAACACTTGACACATTGACGACCGGTTTAGCCTAGTGGGTAGTGCACCTGCCTGTGAAGCTGACGGTCCTGGGTTCGAATCCCAGTCAGGGCAAATATTTGTGTGATGAGCATGAATATTTGTTTCTGAGTCTTGGATGTTTACTATGTATTTAAGTATTTATATCTATTAAATATATCGTCGTCTAGTACCCATAACACAAGCCTTCTTGAGCTTACTGTGGGGCTAGTTCGATTTGTGTAAGATTGTCCTCTATAATATTTATTATTTATTTATTAACACTGTAGCTACAAGTCTGCCGATCCCTGCCAGAGACAACCACAAATCAATTTGACAGCAATGTGCATTATGCAACCATAATCATAACACCATAATTTATATCCTAACCTATAAACCTTCATTGCAAAGCGACGTTTTGTCTGCAATTACCTACGAGTTGCATTTAAATCGCTACACATTACACATTTAAATTTTACAACTTCCTATCACTTTACTCTCATATTCCATTATCAACACTATTTTCTACAGAACAGGTTTTCTTTTCCGATGTGTGATTGGAAGATAAGAGGTTGGGTGGGTAAGTGATCGAAATTGCCCGTTTCCTCTGTGCTATGTCGACAGAATCGTAAGAGAGTCGTGGAGTTATGCGCTGGAGTTGTATTTCGATTCATTCATAAGTAATTTATGAATGTAGTGACTTACATTTACATTGTGTATGTGTTACCAGAGTTAAAAAAAAACGATTATACGCATAATACGAGAAATTCCTTGTTTCCACAGATCTCCGCTACGCGGGGCTCCTGATTCTGGGGCGCTACCGCGAACAGCAAACGAAGTTTTCCCTCTTTGTCGCACTTGCAAGTTTGCATACAAGTGAGACAGAGAGGGAAAACTTCGTTTGTGGTTCGCGGTAGCCCATCTGGCCCTGTCCTCCCAACTTCGTATCGAGCTGTCCCTTTCATTCTTGTGTTATACACTATATGAGTGAAAGGGACGCCACGATACGAAGTTTGGAGTAGCCCCTCTAGCCAGTTTGCCTTCATGCATCTGAAGCTACCTCATGAACCTAACTTTCCTATCATTTTGCGAGTGGGAATTTTTATAATTAAGGTTTAATTCATCTATAATTCAATTGATTCCGCTGTGACACGATAGAATTGTATGACCGTGTCAAGGCACTTTCGTCGGGTTCGATTAAATGAGGGCTATCGCGTATGAATTCTCCGCTGGAGGCGCTATCAAAATCAAAAAAATCGAAATCAAAATTATCTTTATTGCCAGATTATGGTAAATTCACAATGGTGAAGATGTCTGGTACAGTTTTTTGTTATGCGCGCATAATCAACTCATAAGAGCATGCAATAGTTACTTTAAATACAGTTAAAAATAATATAATCTACATCACAAAGTACAGAATGAAATAGGTAATTATTGTTGGCGAATATTAAGTTATGTCATTAATTATTTCGGTCATGTCAGGTCAAATTTTACATTTGCTAGTGTAGCGTGAGATATACAAAATGTCAAATATCACTCTTTGTGGCTACGCTACGTGGGTTTATATCTAATTGGAACAATATGGTGACTATTTTGCAGTATCTGAGCTTGATTATGGCAAATATGAGTTACGGGTCAATGACTGTCAGTGCTTTGAGACAGTTTTGTCTTTCGGAAACTTATGTCATCCTTGTTTTGAACAAAACGGCACTGCACTACAATGCGGTTGTTGCGATGTTCAATATTTTTATGGTACGGTTTTAAGGTGTTAAATATGATTTAAATTAAACTTCGTTCTCATGTCCATAATAACCAATAACAATTTTTGACAGCTGGAGCTTACTCGACAGTGGCGCCAACTGGTGAGCACGCATTGTAGACGAAAATCCTTAAGTAATTATAGTTCAACAATGTCTAAACCTTTGTTCCTTCGTCCTCATATGTGTTCCATATTGCTACTTTGCTATGTTTGTTTCTGTAGGCGTTTATCTTTTTGACACTACCCTCTAGTGTATTGACTCAAAATTTATTAGAATCCAAATTATTACTCAAACTAATGAATACATAAAATTTGCCAAATAGTGAAAATCCGTACCGTACCGCTAGCGAATGCGTAAAAGTTTGCGTTGTGTACCTGTGCCTTTACCATGAGTTTACATGACCGTACTCACTAGCGACTGTGTAAAAAATTGCGTTGTGTAGGTACCTGTGCGTTTACCATGAGTTTACATGACCGTACTCACTAGCGACTGCGTAAAAGTTTGCGTTGTGTACCTGTGCCTTTACCGTGAGTTTACATGACCGTACTCGATAGCGATTGTGTAAAAGTTTGCGTTGTGTACCTGTGCCCTTACCATAAGTTTACATGACCGTTACTCGCTAGCGACTGCTTAAAAATTTGCGTTGTGTACCTGTGCCTTTACGGTACTCGCTAGCGACTGCGTATAAAATTGCGTTAGGTACCTGTGCGTTTACCATGAGTTTACATGACCGTACTCGCTATATACCGACTGAGTAAAAATGTATATGGGAAAAGTCCAGCGCCTCTGCCGGTTACGCAATAGAAAATAGAACTAAGAATCGGCATACTAAATCGTTTACGCAGTCGCTAGCGAGTACGGTCATGCAAACTCAAGGTAAAGGCATCAAGAGTCCCGTAAATTACTCGAGTTCTTGAAATGTAAGACTCATTTGTCATTGCAGGTATAAAAAAAACTCCGAAGACATCATACCGTATCCCTTTTAGTATCTCTACTCTGACATTTTTGTGATAATTATTTGTATAGCGTTAATTTTTTTCTACTGTAAATTATGACTTGTAAAAATCTTTTTTACATAAATAATCTGAATCTGAATCTGAATCTGAGTATCCTTAGTACATATTTTTCGAAACACTTAGGCTCGGTTTTATAAAGATCCTTATGTCAGATTGTTGTGTCAAAAAATGTACTGAGTTACTGTGATCTGACATTTGGTCTTACGGATCTTTATAAAACCCGGCCTAAAACAAACGAGTTTGCGTTTATTTTCAATTTGTATGCCAACAAATACTTAGGTTAGCTCCACACATGCCGTGTGCTTATTTACCTACTCCATATCTACATATCTCTGGATACAACTCTTAACTTTCGCCTGTGCGCCCTCCTCTAAAAATATCTGCAATATTAAATTTTAATGCCTTCATAATAAACACGTATTTCCCGTATTCTCTACTTCTAAATTATGTTATCAGTAACATAGGGGCAAAAAATATGTGCAAATATTTAGCTCAATAATATCGCATACTCAGTAATTGTGATAATTTACATATTTACGATTTGAATAGGTAACATGGAGTATATAAGCCGGATACAAGTATAATGTACGCTTTATTTTGTGAATTTAACTAGTATTATGGCTGCCTGGTTATGGGTCGTTGGGATATTTCCATTATTAGGTGAGTTATATACATTATATACATTGTATATTCAGTGGCGTAGATAGGTGGCCAAGGGCCCTGGGGCAGAAAAGTATTTTTTTTGACCATATACATCTCTAAGAATATTAAATTAATTTTAATTTTGACGCTCAGAGACCATGTACATCTCTGGGATATTATATTAATTAAATAAATAAATAAATAAATAAATATCAGAGGACAATCTTACACAAATCGAGCTAGCCCCACAGTAAGCTCAAGAAGGCTTGTGTTATGGGTACTAGACGACGATATATTTAATAGATATAAATACTTAAAATACATAGAAAACATCCAAGACTCAGAAACAAATATTCATGCTCATCACACAAATATTTGCCCTGACCGGGATTCGAACCCAGGACCGTCAGCTTCACAGGCAGGTGCACTACCCACTAGGCTAAACCGCGGGGTAATCACGTAACTTTTTTACTACCGTTAGATAGATTTTAATGTCAAATTTTAATTGTCAGCTCATACATTTATACTTCAAAATTGACAGTAAAATCTATCTACCGTTAGTACATAAAGTTACGTGATTCGCCTGCCGGTCGTCAACATACATTGACATTGGACATTGTATATTGTTTTGAAAAAATGACATTTCGTCGAGTTTTTGACGCCGGTTCTTCTCGAAGCAGAGGTTTATTTTATGAACCGGTGGTAGTTTTTTGACATTCATAAGTGCATGTGATATGCCTAAATTGAAGAATAAATGATTTAATTTCATTTCAGTTGTGAAATTTTCTTACGTTCTTCTTTACGTAGTTTCTTACGTTTTTACCTGTTTGTCTGTTCAGTCGCCATTAAAGTGCCCAAAAACATCTGAACAGGCACTGTAACGCGGTAGGAGAGCCGTGGTTAGATATTTTTGAGAACTCTGTTCGCTCCCTTAGGGGTCATCCATAAAGTACGTCACACTAATTTCGTGATTTTTTGACCCCACCCCCTCACAGTTGGTCACAATTTGAAAACCCCTTTCCCTATTATGACGTCAAAAATTTTGCCATTTTACCGCAGTTACAAAATTATTTTAATTCACATTTAAATTATTTTTTAATATAAGCAACATCAAATCAAACATTTGAAAAAATTAACAAGACAATTAATTATTGATAACAAAACAATTTAAACCTTATGCCTATCCGAAGAGTTGGGAATATGTTATAGTTTATCGTGAATAGACTTTGACGTATTGGATTTTGAAATATGATACCACAAAACTTAGGATCTCTCCCGCACAATGTCACACTTCGTCGACCCCCACCCTCCCCCTTAACGTGCGACGTACTTTATGGATGACCCCTTATACTTGATAGCGATTGTACGAGGAGACTAACCCTTTAGAAATGCCACTCAGACTTTAGTTTAATTATTTAAAAAAAATCTCATTGACCGAACGAGCGCGAGCGAAGCGTCACCGCATCCGTCAGGGTGTCAGCTAGTTATTCTACAGGTCGCATTTATTTTGTCTAATTCAGGGATCGGATACCGGTATTTCCTCCGTAGAAAAATACCGGTATTATTACGGTCACCGGTTCATTATTTCGTTTTTAATGGGACAATCTAATAATACGACGTTGTTACCTAAATACATGATTCAGCCCTACGTAAAGAGCAAAAAATAATCCAAAATATTGGGCTAATTCAGGGTTTATTAAAAATACCGGTATCGGTCCCTGGTCTAAATTACATATAAAATGTTATGCGTTCACTGTTTTTGCGCCAAGTAAGATTACATCAACATTCTATATTCTATCAGATCACTTATTCATACTGTGATGCCACGTGATGACGTAACTGGGATTAATAGCCAATTCGACGATCAACGCAACTGACAGCTAATTTCGTTATAGCAAGACATGTCAGGATGGCCGAGCGGTCTAAGGCGCTGCGTTCAGGTCGCAGTCCACTTCTGTGGGCGTGGGTTCGAATCCCACTTCTGACAAACTTTTTTTATTTTCTTTCTTGATTTTATTTTTTTACTTATGCATTTTATATCTTATTTTTGGTATTTTGTATGGGTTTAGTACTTTATTTAAATCCTTGTTATAGTTTATGTAGTTGTAATCTTAAAGCTCAATAATCATTGTTCATTTTAATACAGAAGGGTCATACTTAGTTGAAAAACAAAAGTCGTCCCTCCTGTGGTCAATAGTTAACGGCTTATGTGCATGTTAGCTATGTTTTTGTTACAGGGATTTATAGAAACGGAGACACTGTTTATGCGGGTTACTGGTCCAATCCAAAATTAAGCTTTGTAGCCCTTAACTTTTGATATGTCCACAGAAAAGACGCGAACCTAAATCCGCGTAATGACCCAGAATCGTTTGGATTGTAAAGACTTATAATAACTAAATATCTTTGATACGCATGGTCTAAGCTGTTATTTCTTTGTTCACTTGGTATAGTGAACAGAGTATAAACTAATTCATGTAAACAAATCACATTCGAGTATGTAGTTAAGATAACTTACTTAAATAAAAAAGAAATACAATGACCGTAATGTATTGCATGATTAAATTACAGTCGCCAGTTAATATGTAGGTAACATTCGCACTCTAAAACCCCTCATAAATGATGACTAAGGGGGTTATGACTTATGACTCATAATCGTTCTTCAAACCTATTTTTCCCTTTCACTTTGTCACTTATGTTAGTGAGAAAAAGAAAAAAAAAATTTTAGTTAGCAGAGATTCGTTAAGTTTTATAAACAAGGGGGTAACAGTAACACTTTGACAATGCAGTCGTGTTTAGATATTTGTGAGAGGTACAGTACAGTCAAAGGTTTAAATATATATACGTTCCGAAGCAACAAAAATATCTGTACACCCTGTTTAGAGTGACGACCGGTTTAGCCTAGTGGGTAGTGCAACTGCCTGTGAAGCTGACGGTCCTGGGTTCGAATCCCGGTCAGGGCAAATATTAGTGTGATGAGCATGAATATTTGTTTCTGAGTCTTGGATGTTTTCTATGTATTTAAGTATTTATATCTATTAAATATATCGTCGTCTAGTACCCATAACACAAGCCTTCTTGAACTTACTGTGGGGCTAGTTCGATTTGTGTAAGATTGTCCTCTAATATTTATTTATTATTTATTATTTACCCTTGTCATTACAACATTACAAGTCATGTTCGCATATTTTTAAATGAAATGAAATGAAATTGTTTATTTCGCTAGAGATATGGTTACATTAGATAGTAAAATACGTTCACAATAATAACGTCCCATAATATCTCGCCAACAATGTCGGCATGCAAAATATTAGATTTACTTAATTATGAAGCTAGGCATGCAATTAATTCATTACAATTTTGTCACTGTTGTTCGCTCCCATGTATCTGATGAAGACTGTACTTATTGCCAGTGGTGGCGTAGGGTTGGCACGCGGGGTAATTTCGCGCCCTGAACATGAACGCCCCCCCCATTTTTAGAATAGAAAATAGAGGGCAGATCCTCGTAATTCCAGAGTCTTACGATGAGAGCAGCGAGGAACAGCGAGGGAAAAACCGCGCTAAGTCCAGTAGTATTAAGATTTGACATAATTATTATTTAATTAATTGAGATGTACTTCTTTAGTACTGCTTTTATATCATTATTTCTATTTTTTATTATTATTATTCAAATTGACATTAATATGACTTTTCTTCCCTGTTTATAATTAATATTATTATTTTCATTAACTGTAGCTATATGTTTTGTATATGTGCTGCAAACTGTAATCTATTGCCCGTTGTTAATTATTATTTTATTAAACGATCACGATATGATTAGTAGTATAAACAAAGGTGTTGTATTATATGAAACTTGTATAGTGAGATAAAATAAACTAAACTAAACTAGACTACCTATCCCCGAGTGTCTCACAAGCAACCCTGAGGGCCCGAAGCGTCCCATCAGTTACTCACCCCCTCCCTTTTTCACAAGCAAGACGTACAGTGCAACGAACGCCTGCCTCAAGTCTTTCTCGCTCTCCGATTCCCATAGCTGATTCTTACCGTATCGTTTGTCACCTTGTCACCCCTTGGTGCTTGGTACCCGGGCGGACCACCCCCCTCCCCTTCCGCCGCCACTGCCTATTGCAGCTAATACTCCATACAAAATAACCTATTTACAAAATAGAAAGAAAGAAATATTTATTTGGTACAAGTTGTTTACACATTCTAGGATATAGTAAATAGGTGCCTATTTAGTACCAAAATGGCTGCCGCTCAGCATAGTGTCATGAAAATCATGACGGGTCGGGGCAACCAGGAAACAACATGAAATTACAAAACAATAAACATGAGAGAGAGCTGCCCTTAACATACAACATGACATTGACAATGTGGGAAATGTGTAGCCATACAGAATAATATTTTGTACCTGCACATACAAGCTAAATCGTTCATTATAATACAGAATTTACATGAAGCTAACTAAACACTATAAAACATAACACTAAACATCTGCTTAGGTATTGGCAATTTGCTTTTCTGTTAAATATTTTTTGAGATTGTGTTTGAAGGAGGCAATAGACTTACAATTTCGAATTGGCGGCAAGTTATTCCAACATTCTGTCATCAGTTTAATATGCATTCTTCCCAGTGTCCTCCGAGTTCTATTCATCGGAGAAGCAAGCCGACTGGGAGAGGATAGTGGGCGGCACTAAGGCTGCCAACGGCTCCTTCCCTTACCAGGCGTCGCTCCGAGTTTACGGGGTCTGGCACTTCTGCGGCGCGTCCATATTGACTCCGAGGGTCATCCTCACTGCGGCGCATTGTGTTCAACGGTAAACACTAGTCTAGCGGCGCTAGCAGAACTCCCGCTGATTGATAATCTACCCTCCTCTTTCTAAATCGCACAGTTCAAGCGAGACAGGAATTGCCATGTCGAACGATATACGACTTGGCAGCAACTTCTGGTAACATTGCTCGGTCTGTAACATAATGGTGAGTTGGTACAACTTGCCCTTTGCTGGTGCAAAAGCAAAATGATTGATCCAGCCAGCTACATTTTGACCTTATCCGCACAATCTTTTTTTTTTTAAACCTGATTGTGGCTTTATAGACGGGGCCGGTACCCATGGCGTTAAATTTCTGTACCATGTTGTTGAGATTTCCCTGAATTAATAGAGTTGGAACCGATACACATCTGTATACAGAACCCTCGGTCATTTCCGACTCGCACTTGACCGGTTTTTTTTTAAACCTGTCTGTGGCTTATAGGTCGGGCCCAGTAAAGCGATAGGAGTGCGCGGTTGAAGAGTAGCCTGGGGAAAATCCAGGGGAAACCTCCGGCACGACCACGCGTGTGGTAGCTATCCCCCTGATGAAACCAGGCCTTACCCAACTTGGCAATTGTCACGTGACAATGACTATTTGATGTACTTAGTACATTGCTAGGTAGACAAATGATGCTGAAGACAGTCCAGCAGCCAACCTTTACTGGTCGATCTTTGCAAATCACTGGTCAGTTTAAAAGCTAACCTGAAGCTATTCCAAAATGCGAAATCCGAACTTCGTATCGAGCCGGCCCTTTCACTCTCATGTTATACACTATATGAGTGAAAAGGACGGGATGATACGAAGGTCGGAGTACAGGCTCTGTGGCGATAAATTTTTAAATTTTTCGCTTCGATTGGAAATTGTAATTTCGTTAGCGGACAAATCCACTGGACAAAATTTTAAGTTTTTGTCTTGCTTCCTATTAAAGTAAAAGGTAAGGTCATGTCTTATAAGAGAGTGAGGGAGATAACAGAGGACAGAAACAGCCATCGATTGCTCCACCGGCAAAAGTCGTCAACTTTTAAATAAAAGAAGAAGACCAAATTTGGACTCATTCGGTGTGTGAGGTTCTCTCCTGATGTCAATGTTCCCCGTTGTGATGAAATGTGTCGTTGTGTGTGTTGTGTGTGTGGTTCTGTCTGATGTTGTGTGTTCTTTTTTCAGCATGCGACCCCAGTACCTTAAAGTGGTGGTCGGCACCAACCAGCTCCTAGCCGGCGGCACGCCGTACGCGGTCCGCAAGATCGTCTACCACGAGAACTACGACCACTACGAAATCGTCAACGACATTGCCATCGTGTTCACCGAGGAGGAGATCCAGTTCAGCAGCGCGGTGGACGCTATAGAGCTGAACGATGAGCCGGTGGAGAAGGGAGAGGATTTGATATTGACTGGCTGGGGAACTACTTCTGTAAGTACATAGGGATGTAAATGATAGTGATTTGAATAGCTAATGACGATAAGGATCAATTTAATTTGCCACTATCCGGAACCGCTTACCGCAAAAAACCCTAAACAGGGTTTAGATTGGGTTTTGACTTAACCCTTAATAAGGTCCCAGTTATAAAGATATGCTACGTAAAAGTTTAATATATTCTCATGTTTGTAGAGCCCTGGGGAATATATTTAGAGCAAAATAAAACTAAATAATAAAAAAAAACATGTGGTCATTATATGCACTCTGCCTGTTAGAGGCACATGAATTTCAGGAAAAATGACAGATGACAGTACTAAAAACTTGATTCGCTTGACAGGCATAGTGCATATATTGACCACATACTTTGATTCATTAATTACACTACAATTGAATAATAACCGAAAAAGTAAGAATGAGGAAAGAAAGCGTGATATGTCAGCTGTACAATACTGTTAACATTAAATAAAAAGGGTGATGGTCTTTACCGTAAATGTTTAATTACCAAGTGGTTTCTAAATCGCCTCTGCCTTATTAAGGGTTAACTCGAATCAACTAAAAAGATGGGCTTAGCTGTTCAAACCTTAACCCGTTGATAAGCTTAACCAAAATGATATGGTTTCTCAAAACCAGCGATATACAATAGGGTAAGCGGTTCCGGTTCCTGGACAGAGGGCGTCCACAGTATTCCGCCACGGATAGGACGAAAGTCCTATCTTGGGCTACGCGCTTCGCCTCGGACCATGTAAGCCCGATAGTCTTCAGTTCCGCTGCCACTGAACGCCTCCAGGTGTGTTTAGGTACTTTAGGTCGCCCACGTTTCCTTTTACCCTGTTCCACATATTCGCATCGGCAGAAATCGACCAGAAGAAGTACCATGCTTACTTTCGCCATTAGGTATCCAATAATTCTTCATTCTGTTGCAGTTTTGCTTTGTTCACAACGATTGTAATATTTGTAATTCAGATACTAATTAGGTATCTGCTTCTTTCAGTACCCTGGTCGTCTTCCCAATGATTTGATGCAGCTGGAACTGAAAGCTATTACATATGAAGAGTGCAAGAAAGCCCATGAGAACATCAATGCAGTGTATGAAACACAAATATGCGCTTTGACGAAGGCTGGCGAGGGAGCTTGTCACGTGAGTGAATTTTCCATTCTTACAAAACATGTTCTCTTTAGAAATAGTCAACATTTCGGAATTGTTAAATAGACTACACCGGATCTAACAAGTTGTTCAGGTAGCTATAAACAAATAACACGTTGATCTATTGATCGGAGACTTTATTGTATTCCCACACAACTCAAATCGAAATGTAATACGTTGTCAATAATAAGGGCAACTTACATTAGTACCTATACTTTTAATTGGTATATTACTTTTAATTGGACACAGTACAGTACAAAATGTATGTAAATGTAATTGAAAATGGATGCAGATATTAAATATCAATGGAAATTTAATCACGAAATGTAAAAACGTGTAAATTGACCCTTAATTTGGCAAAAATAGCAAAAGTGCATAATAGGAGAGAGACTTCAAGGACACTCATCACCTTATCACTCACTCACCTAATATGGCTGGGAAGTCCCTAGGACAATCTTATTCGTGCCACTTAGGGTTCTTTGTCTGGAAATGACGGATGAGAGCCTTGAGAATTCTTTACTTTTCAGGAAGTCATTTTGTTTTGATTTCAGGGAGACTCCGGAGGTCCACTGGTCCGGGAGGGCCGGCAGATTGGGGTCGTGTCCTGGGGTATTCCTTGTGCGCGGGGCAAACCCGATGTTTACACTAAGGTAAGTTAATATAATATGTACCTTAACGAAAGATGGTAAGGTAGATTATCTGGATGTAGAATAATATCGTGGTTAGATCATTCACAACAGAAATTTTCCGTAATGAATTTTAAACGGCAAAAGGTTTGCTTCAACGAACAACATCAAAACAAGTCGGCTCCTAGATCGGTAGGTACGTATACAGTCACAGTCCTAAATTCGTGACATCAAGAGCCCAATGAGGTAGCTTCTCAGAGAATTTGTGGTACAGTTTTGAGTTCCTGACATCAAGAGCCCAATGACGTAGCTTCTTAGGGAATTCTCCAGTAGTTCATGCGGCTGTCAAGTGGCGGTCGTGGGTTCGGTTCCCGGCTCGTGCATCCCAATGAGTCTGCCAAACTTACATGCGAAATATCCTTTTTATATTATATTTTTATACAAACGCCTTAAGGGAGGCGTATCCGTTAGCTTTTCAGTGAAGTTAAACCTCGCTAGGAAACCTGCATACATCTGAGAGAAATTTAAAAATGCATGTGTAGTCCCCAACTCACACTGGACAAACGTTGGGACTACTGCCCGTTCCCTATAGGAAGCCGGTGTCCAGCAGTGGGTATAGGCTAATGAATGATGATTATTCTCTAACGCCACCTATTCCCAGGTGGAAGCCTTCATGGGCTGGATAGAGAAGACGCTAGGAGACGACGATGAGGACCACTGGAGATTCGTGAACAAGAAGATGGGAGAAAGCGGACGGAGGAAGACCAACCGACACCGGAATATACTCATTTAATGCCACCCAACCCCACTTTACTCTCGATCTCGCCATGGTTGTAAGATGAGGCGAGCACGTATTTTTCACTTCCAATGTAGATAAACTCCGTTATTCATAAAAATTAACAAACCTCTGCTAACTTTATGACAAAGTGACAGATAAAGACAAACGAATATTAACGGCATTTTTAGCTAAAGAAGTTTTGATGAACGTTTATGAATAAGGGGGAGACCATGTATCAACAAGGAATTGCTGAGTCTAAGGAAGGTTGCACCAAAGCGCCTGTAGTTATAAGCGACGTTCTTCAAAATTTGATTGTATGGAAAGTTTGACAACTTGTTTGACAAGTTGATCGGTCTATATTTCGTAAGTTGATGCAACTCACCGTCATCATCATCATCATATCATTTCAGCCGAAAGACGTCCACTGCTGAACATAGGCCTCCCCCAAGGCTCGCCATTTAGACCAGTCCTGTGCCGTTCGTTTCCACCGGATTCCCGCGACCTTCACCAGGTCATCACTCCACCTTGTCGGAGGCCTACCGACAGCTCATCTTCCGGTGCGTGGACGCCACTCAAGCAGTTTCTGGCCCCATCGACCGTCAGTCCTGCGAGCAATGTGCCCTGCCCACAACCACTTAAGTCTCGCAATTTTGAAGGCTATGTCGGTGACCCCAGTTCTGCTACGGATAGCTTCATTCCTAATTCTATCACGCAGAGAAACCCCGAGCATAGCTCTTTCCATTGCTCTTTGGGTGACCTTGCAACTCACCGTAATGCGGTCTTAACACTGATGCGGTTTCCACACAGTTTCCACAGTGCAAGTGGTCATTGCTGTGAAAGTCTTTAGCGATGTCCGGCTCGCACTGCGGACACCGCATCAGTTTGAAAACCACCTAACAGTAGTATGTCTAGTTTATCTTATCATTAGATAATCCAGGAGTCTATGATGATCAGGTTTATCGACGACGAATGACAAGGTAAAGCATCTGCCGCTTTCTGATAAAACTCGATAGAAAGTGACTGCTTTATCTTGTCGTTGTCGATAAACGTGACCATAATACGGGAGCAGTTACTTAAAATTGGTGGAATTCTGGTGGGATCGAATTGAACGCTTCGCCACTGTAAATCTTCTAGCTCTTTGACGAGAGTTGAGTGCTTAAAAATTATAAGGCACCCAAATGGGTTAGGTTAGGTTATAGGTGTTTTGTGTATGTATTAGCTGTTAATTTTTTTTTTTGATACCTTGAAGCATTGAAATTGTCAGGTTCGGTACACGACAGTCGATTACGTGTAGCAGTCTATAAAACAGGGTTATGGACTTATGGACTTAGAAAGTAAGTTATAAGATTGATTTAATTAAGTAGTTACATAATAAACTTTTTGCAGAATGATTAAGCGTGTTTCATTTTCAACTTCGGACATTTTCAGTTTCTGAGGGCCTACTCCGAACGTGGAAATTCGAACTTCGTATCGTGCCGTCCCTTTCACTCTCGTGTTAAACACTATATGAGGGAAAGGGACGGCACGATACGAGGTTCGGGCCCTCTGTACAACAGGTAGGTAATTACCCGAATCGATATCTTGTTTTATCCTTGTCCTGACTTCTAGGTAGTTCTTTAAAGCTAGCTGTTTTAACATTTCAAACTTACACTAAGTAGGTAGATCTGTAATTTTTAGTAGATATGGATAATGTAAATTTAAGCCATAGAGATCCGTTAGTTAGATCAACAAACAAGCAAGCAAGCCAGCAAGTTATATAAAAAAATACAGAGTTACCGAAGTTTGATCTGAAATTTGGTCATCACCCCTTAACGAGTTCAGTGCCTTTACCATGAGTTTGCATGACTACTCGCTAGCGACTGCGTAAACGATTCAGTATGCCGTTTTCTATTGCGTAACCGCCAGAGGTGCTGTACTTTTGCACATACAATTTTTTACGCAGTCGCTAGCAAGTACGGGCATGTAAACTCATGGTAAAGGTACTGATTCGCAATGGCAAGAGTAGACGAGAAGAGATAAGGAGGCCACTGGCATTGGTGTCAGAGGCCAAGAGTCCAAACCTCATTTTGTGCCACTGGGCCAACGTAGGTAGTGAGTAAGTACGAAATAAGTAAGTAGGTATGAATGTATAGAATACACATGTAAATATTGTAACAGGTTGAAAAAAGACTCAGTACTTATAAAGTAAACGATCTTTATTTTCCACCCATGCGTAGGATCTAGTAATCTAATATCACAGTATTCAGTCGTTTATCATAAAACACATTTTAACCAATATTTTTATATAAAAGTAAAGTAAGACTGAACAGAAATATACCATGTGCCAAATTACAGAATATCACTGACGCTGTACTGTTGGGAGCTTTACTACAGGATTCGCAATTGCATAAAATAAATATTACTAATTATTTTTTAACAATGACACTGGCATATGAAGCACTCTTAGAACATTTAAGACGAGATGCCATTGATAAACTTAATACTTACCCCTCTGCCAAGGGTATAAAAAAATTGCCACGTTATTAAAAAATACTTCATTAATCGTTTATTAAATACGTCAGTCTCGAAATCGTGTGAAGAACTCCCTTAAAATAACTGTATGTGCTGTTTTCGGGTGCAAAAAGCATTTCATTCATATATTAAACGCGCATGTAAGCTTTACAACGAAAAATGTATGGACGCAGATTTGTTTGGCAATTCGTATCATATATTCAAAAGATTAGTTTATGCTTCACTATCTAATATTAATAGTTAAAAACATGTTAATGTGTAGTAAGCTGAAATTTTGTGCAAATATAATATAGGTACTTAAGTTGTTTTTTGTGTGTAGGGGTTTATGGAAGTAAATGCACTTTCAAATCATGATGCCGGTCATATTTTAGAAATAAAAATAACATAAATATCTAATTGTAATTGTATTGAAATGTATGAAACTATAGGTCTAGTATGTTATTACTCACATAGCCACAGCTAAGTTACTTATGTTTTTTAAGACCGTTTGTTTCTAAATAAATAAAATAAAATTCAATTTATCAAATTTACGAAAACATGAATTAACATTTAACTATTAAAGTTTTTATTAAAATCGAGCATCAACAAAGTCGATTTAAAAACATTCGTACTTGAACATCACTCTTGGCCACTATTTTGACATTAAACTTCACCACATTTCGGACCAACAAGGACTATTTTCTATAAGAACTTCTCTTAAATGTGATCCTTAATGAACTTGGTCAATTTAGCCATACGATAATTGACCTAGTATAAACGCTTGTAAAGTCGAATTTTATTGCTCAGATTTAGTGTTTTAAGTGTGCGTGCGTGATTCTTTTAGTGTAGGTGCGTAGTAAGGATTGAATGTTTTGCAAGTGTGCGTAGTTTATATGTGTGTTACATCGTCCCCCCAAAAATTTTAAGAAATATTTTGTTCGAAAAGATGCGTTGAAAGCGTCTCCTGTCTCGAATGCTCTAAGGCAAGATAGTTACAAATTCATGTTTCTGATCAGGCTTACAATTTCATAGTTAGTTATTATGATATTTGATATGTTTAAGCCGTCGTCAACCCGCGAAAAAAAAACAATAACATTCTTTTGTAATGAGGCCTGGAATCCCAGGTACCGGTCGACGACGTGTTAACCCCGAGAGCTCTTATCAGTCGTAAGAGCTACTTCGTTACACAATAAATTGCAATAATTATGGTATACATGTATTTTTGCCTAAAATTAACTAGTGAACTATTAAGTTATAGTCTATACTTAATTTACATTTTATTATCTTTAACGCATTCAGTTAGCACAGAAACTAATTTTCCAAATAATTAAAGTAACAATGACATAAACAAAATTTAATGAAATATGAACGATTAAGTATTATACAAATACCTAATATGAGAAATCACCAAATTTAAATGTATTGTAGCGTTAAAAGTAAGGTTATAGTGGGACTATGTACTTGTTTGTGTTGTATTATTATTTCTTAATAAATTAATAAAATATTTGATGATTTCCATATTAGGTATTAGTATAATACTTCAATGTATTGTGACATTAAAATTAAGGTTATGTGTGACATTGACATACGTGTCTCATGGTTTTACAGTGTGGAAAACCCTGAATTAATGAGCCCATTGTATGCAAGTAGGTAATTCATTTTAAACAATTTTTAAAACAGTTTCTAACCCACCATACTCTATTTGTAGTCCTTAACATCGTCACCCCTAAAACGTGACTCAAAACGTGACGGAGATCAGCGGCACAAACAATGCATTAAGGTAGGTATAATATAAATTATGCGAGACTGGGTAACCAAAAATCTGTTTACATAAATTATCACAAAAATACCCATGACTTATGAAGAGTACCTACACTATTTCGGGTTTTCCATTCACTGTAAGAAAACCAACTAGTAATAATTCACTTCATAAAGTTTCAATGAAAATTTAAACAGAACATCTTTGATAAATACATAAAATAAATACTACGTCATACAAAGAAGTGAAGGACAAAGCTGAATAAGCCAAGCTCTTAAATATTATGACGATGTCTTTGATAAACAAAACATCGCATTCTAAACTATATTTTAAAATAAAACCAAAAACTCAAAATAACATAATATACGTAACGGGGTTAATGTGTACTTAAATGCAAAAGTAGTATTTTAAAATCATGTCACCTGAGTTTTTGGACGACCAATATTTTCCTAAACCGTTAACCCAGTTATAACCGTTTAGTAAAACATAGTTATAACATGACCATAACTCACGAAACTAAATTCAAGTTTTTGAACGAAGTTCAAAAGCATAATAAATCCTAATTTAGACAAGTACATTACAATTTAAACATGCGCATTGCTTAACTAAAGCTCGGAAGACATTCTTCAAAATGAAACTTTTTTTTGCGATTTCTTAAAGAACTTGTAATTTGACAAGAATAACATTAAATAACGTTAATAATTTATACTTACATCATTTCCAAAACATAAATAGAAACAACGAAAATAAGTACTCGTAAACGGATCCACAAGTAATCGAAGAAATCTTGTACATCCTCGCTGTTAATGTACTCATAGATATTATAAGTTAATCCATCGCTATTATCTAAAACTATAGTCTTCTCCACGTAATCCTTGGAGTAATCTCTTCCGAAAATCCCGAAGTTCACTAATTTCTCAGCATCGAACAATTTAACGGTTACTTGGTTGGTGCCGTTTTCGATTTTCTTGTCGAAAACGAACTGATTGTTAGACAAGTTCTCAGTAGACATGATGGTGGGGAATTGTGCGGAATCCTTGGACTTGAAGGTGCCTGTGATGGCGATTTCGTCGAATATGATGTTGGTACTGTTAATGGATCTGTAAATAAATTTGTTTTTATTAAAACTAGGTTCCATTCTTGAAAAATATATACACAACAAATACAATATACTCCGAAACATCTTGGAAGGGAAAATCGACCGCCTGTTGTTACCTATTAGTTTTTATGGATAATCTTGTAACAATTTCTTTTTGTGGTGCAATAAAGAATATAATATTATTATTATTATTTATTATTATTATTATTATCGACGGTAAAAGAAGCAGGGGAAATAGAAAGTTAACTTGGATAGACAATATCAAAAGCTGATCCAAAATTAATGACATTTCCAGTCTTCGTAGAGTGGCACAAGATAGAATCGTTCCGAAGGATGGCAGCCGACATCCGCTGAGGATATGGCACAACGAGAAGATTCTTGAAAAACTCATATAATGTAAACCTCGCGATAAATAGATGAATTATGGAACTTAAAATAGATATTTTTTACGTTTTAAAGCCCACGCAACTCCACGATTTTGTTATTTTTTTTCAAAAAATGTATCGACAGAATCATTTAATTATCGAACCTCCTCATAAAATTCTACGAGAATCGGTTGAGAAGCCTGTAGAGGAGAAATTCCGGAAATCCGGACAGACAGCATATAGTACGAAAGCATTTTTTCCCAAAATGTTTAAAAAGCACGAGGTCCCGGTGTTCGATCGCTAGCTCAGTTGGGGTCGATTTTTAATCGCCAGATAAAATTATCTGTCACTTTTCAAAAACATTAACTTTAACTTTTCTTTTCTTTGTCTTTTTTTCTTTGTTTTTTTTTTCTTTTCTTTTTTCTTTTTTTTTGTTGTCTTTTGAAAAAGGGCCAGAGCTAACATTTATCTGATAGATAAGTACAATGTATGTATGTATGTAAGCACTTTATTGTACACAATAACAGGTTAAAACAATATACATGTCACATAAGACAATACAATATGGGGATTGAAAAATCGGTCCTTATGACAAACTAGCGACCCGCCCCGGCTTTGCACGGGTGCACTATTTAATGGATTATACATATAAACCTTCCTCTTCAATCTCTATCTATTAAAAAAACCGCATCAAAATCCGTTGCGTAGTTTTAAAGATTTAAGCATACATAAGGATATAGGGATATAGGGACAGAGAAAGCGACTTTGTTTTATACTATGTAGTGATGGTCAAATGGTATCGAACATCTACAATATGGTATCCCAGAGACAGAAAGAGAAAGAGGCACACCGGTAACAAGAAATGTAGAAACCGGTCGTCTACCGGTCCCTGGGATCCCCGGGCTAACAAACGACTGCTATTTTTTTTTGCCGGGACACGACGACTTAATTGGACCGTTTATCTAATTGTGTTCAATCATAATTCACAAACGTTGTATAGGACAAAAAAAAACAGAAAAGTCAGTAAAAATCTTTTTTTTAACCTGACTGTGGCTTTATAGGCCGGGCCTAATAAAGCGATAGGAGTGCGCGGTTGGAGAGTAGCCTGGGGAAAATCCAGGGGAAAACCTCCGGCACGACCACGCGTGTGGTTTGGATCACTGGAATACTCTAAGAGTTTGCGCTCCAGTGAGATTGGTTGAGCGGTTTCAACAGAATCTGAGGTGTGAGTGGAATCGAGCTACTGGGAGTTTTGTCGCTGGCTCACTAAACCTAGCCTAGCTGAGAAGAGTCCAGCAAGACAGCTAGGCCCGACCTGGGTCGGACTGACTCTACCCGGTGTGCGGCGGTACCGGGACGAATAGGGACTATATGGTGTCACTGATGTCGCGATCGTGCGGTGGACGTCCCCGCCGGCGGGAATGCCTAAGTGTAATTAAAAATCTACGGTGATAAAAGCCATAAACAGACAACTCACCCGACATCGCAAGACCGCTTGCAGTCTGCACCTGCGCATGCGACGACGGCGCAGTTCTGTGTCCCGATGTTGTGGTGACCCCCAAAATGGCGGGCGCCTTCAAATGCGGCGAGGCCGTAGCTCGTGGAACAATGGGACCCTGAAAAAGATTATATTTTAAAATTACTATACCTACTGTACAGTGAACGTGACGTGGGACTCTTTTCCGCTGAACTCAGAAATCTCGGAATAGCACTCCCTTTCTCCATATGTGTGATTAATGATTATTCACTTGAATTTGAAAGAAAGAAGAAAGAAAAGAAAAAAATCGCAAACCTTAATCTATGTACTTATACATAATTACGCTAGTTACAGGTAGTGTTTTTTAAAGTGCGAAAAAGGAGTCCACTCAGCACAATGTCGGGCCACAGTAGATGACCCGACGCTGATATTATGTGGATCCTTAGGTTGAGTGTCACATGACCGCATTTAGGTTAAATACATGTTTACTTATTACACTATAAAATATATATATATAACTAACCATAAACAATATTTACTTAAAACTAACAAATTTTGTGTTACGACCTATTAATAATAACTAATTTCACCTCAGATTCGGTTGAAACCGCTCAAACAATCTCACTGGAGCGCAAACTCCTAAAGTATCCCAGTGTTCCAAACCACCCGCGTGGTCGTGTCGGAGGTTTTTCCCTGGATTGTCCCAAGGCTACTCTCCAACCCCGCTCTCCTATCGCTTTATTGGGACCGGCCTATAAAGCCACACAGCCACAATCAGGTTTAAAAAAAACTCCAAAATTGACTACTCTAAAGAAAACAAGGTAAAAAGATAACCGGAATCGTGAAAATCCTATTAAAATATCTCAAAAAATAACGAGGCCACAACAGTTTTTATATAGCTGGTTAGAGAAAAAGTGCGACAGATCAGTGACGTCACTGACCTCGAGCGCCATAATAAATGACGATCGTGCCAATACAATGGTGCTTTTTGCGGAACGGACAGAATATGCCCCCTCTTAAAACTTTTAAGAGTTATCATCATTACATACCTAGTATAAAACAAAGTCCCTTTCTCTGACCCTATGTCCCTATATCCCTATGTATGCTTAAATCTTTAATACTACGCAACGGATTTTGATGCGGTTTTTTTTAATAGGTAGAGTGACTCAAGGGGAAGGTTTATATGTATAATACATGCATCAGCATTGCACCCGTGCGAACCCGGGGCGGGTCGCTAGTAATTATATAATTACTTATTCTTTTGAGTTACTTTTTCGCCATTTGATTAAGAAATTGATACTTGAAACTTCGTATTTATTGATTTTATTATTTGGTGCACACATTCTTACTCTAGGCCTGTACTCAGTGTACTCCGAATTTCGTAACGTGCCATCCCTTTCACTCTCGTGTTATATACTATATTATTGAAAGGGACGGCACGATGAAGTTCGAATTTCGAAGTTCGTAGTAACCCCTCTATGCGCATGTGTCTATGTTGTGGTCCTATCGCCCAACGAAAACTAAAACCTTATTCCTATAATCCCATAAATAAGCAATGCATATTCATAATCGCTATGTATATTATTTGTGATAATCCACATCGAAAGGGACCTTATGGCGGCAGGCGCTTACGTTGCACCTATTCACTATTGTATTGGAACAGCGGCAATAAAGGCGTAAGTGCCGGCCGCCATAAGGTCCCTTTCAATATGGATTATCACATTTATATACGAGTAGATTAGTATTAACTTAACCTGTACTGCTCATTACTGACTCAAGGGCGATTCTGCGAGCGTTTGAAACACTCGTTTCTAAAGTCATTGTCGACTCGAGATTATCTACCCAAAGTTGGGATAAACCGGCGAAAACATTGATCAAATAAGACTCGGACCTGACATTGGTTTACAAAAACAAAAGTTTACTCAGATCATCGTCTCCTTTAACAATATTTTTCTACTCCTGTACATTTTCGCGACTTAAGTAATCATGAACTCTAATATGAACACATACTTTATTTATTCTGTAAAAAGTCTATCTAGTCTATTGCCCAAAAACACACTCCTTAACCTATTTTAATGAAAAATTATAGCAGAGTTGGGTGCCACAGACTGCTACAAATACTTTGTTTAGTAGTCATTCTTTGGTGCGTTCTAGTGAAACTTTTATGATTATAATCAGTGCTGCCAACTTAACGCAACTTTGCTACAATTTTTATGTATTAATTAATATATAATATATTATTTACTAATATAAATACATACATATATCATCTTTTTTGTGTTGATTAACAAGTTTTATCTATTTTCGGATATATTTATGAAAACGAATCAGTTAAGATTCGATCCGGATTTGAATTCAGTTTAGGTCGGATTCCAAGTCTAGCAAATTAAAAAAAAACAAACCATTAACAAAGTGTCATATTTTTGATTTCCCACCAAATTCCTAATTGAAAACGTAAACATTCAAGCTGATAGATGATTATATTACTTAAATCAAACGTTTTTGTGTTCATGAAGAAACTGTGTAGGTTGTTTGTTTATTGATTCTTTTAAAAATCCACGAAGAAGTTATATAGCATTACTGAAGATATTGTGTAGGTAAGTTGCACAATTACTATGGGAAAAAATGGCGCATGAAAAATATGAAAAATTGTTGCTTTTTATTTAAAATGAGTCGTAGAAAAAGTATTGTATGCAACGGTGTATAACTGGTATAAAAAAGCTCGTGGTGTCTTTACTTGCGACGTTCGCCAAGGCTCACATCGCAACCCACACCGCTCGCCTTTTTATATCCTTCTTATACACCAGTTGCATAATATACTATTAATGAAACGACAATGACGTAAATTAACCGCCGTAAAAACGCTGAATATTCGCCCAGTAACCCCTCTATGTGCATGTGTCTATGTTGTGGTCTTATCGCCCACCGCAAACTAAAACCTTATTCCTATAATCCCATAAATAAGCAATGCATATACATAATCGCTACGTATATTATTTATGTACGAGTATATTAGTATGTACTGCTCATTACTGACTCAAACTATTGCTCGCAATTATAATGTGAGGTTAATATAGACAATAACAAGATAATACTAATAATAATAATAATAATCTTTATTGCAACTTCAACATTACAGTGTTATGTTCAAGCCCTGGCTCCCAAAATAGGTTTCCCTGTGTCTCAAGAGCCAGTTCCTTCCCAAATACAGGCATTAGTACAGTTACAACATTAGACTATTGTTTCTTCAACCTAAGCAATCTAACAAGCATGCAATTATGTGAATGTGTGTGTGTGAATGTGTGGGTGTGTGCGTGTGTGTGTGTGCGTGTGTGCGCGCATGTGTCATGCCATGCGAGTGTGCGTGCGTGTACAGGTGCCTACAAGATGCAATGTTAATCGCTGAGGGTTATCATAATGAATACTCCTATCTTTAACCATAATCTAATCGGAATATGTTATTTGCAAAATAAATCATTTATAATGAATATGAACAGATATGGCGCAATGAGCTGCTGTCATCAACAACGGAGATATTTTTGCAAGTGAAGTTCTGTGAGGTGATGGATAAGATAGTCTTCTGTATTTTATTGATAAAATTATGAAGTTCGTAGTGTCTTAGGCTTAAATCCTGTAAAACTGTAGGTTTTGGCATAAATAAATAAATATACTTTATTTATTTTATTTTATTTATTGTTCAGAACACATACAGTCATACATAAAAAGATAGAGGTAAGTTACAAATATGTATAAAAACAGACCTGGAGGTTCATAAATACAAATATTAAGCAAAAATATACAACAGCGTCTTAGCGAGTAGGAAAGTAAGTGGGTAGAACACTAAGTATTATTTGGTATTATTGATCAATAACAATTTGGATCTCGTGCGTTCTTTTAGAATATCAAGGGAGTGCATAAATGCGCATACTTCTAAAAATAAAAAATGTAAAATGTGTGTAAATGTGCATATACTTCTTTAACTTGGGCGGGTAATCGCTTGTGTGACGTATTTGGGCACAACTGTCATATAAAATAAGTTGTGCTCGGCAAAAAAAAGTGAAACTGTGACAGGGACAACAAATGATATGTAACTCTCTGTCGCTCTTATACAAAATGAATATGATTGTCTCGCTCGGTTGTGGTATTATTATTTGCGTGTCGCGTCTGATGGTAAGTCTGTGTTTTCAGCACAAAACATCGCATCAGTTTAATCAATATAAATCATGTGTTATCACTTTTCTATTACATATTTCGGACATTTGTTATTGAACACTTTAGATACGGGATCGCACGATCATACGTCACTATATATTATTGATTAGAATATGCGCATAAAATATTATTCCAGTTAATGTCGTGTTTATTAATATAACATGACGCAATTTATGTTTATGTGTGATTTAATGAATATAATGCATACCACCTTTATCTTAACGTTAGTTGGGCCATTCTACTATTTCATGTACCTAATTTTCAGACACTTTTTTTTTTAATGCAGATTTTGGAATACTTGGCCCTAACTTCATATTTTTGTATTGTTATTTAGAAAGAGGTTTAATTGCAGTATCACTTACAATTAACGAACCACAACTAATATCCATAAATCGAGTAACTCAGTGATCCTTGGATGACTCTCCATTTCTATGAAAAAAATAGTTTTTACCACTGTGTTACCCACCTTTTACAGCAATATATTAATATTTAAGTATTTTTACCTATAAATTCCTTTTATTAGGTTCAGGTACTATTTCGAAATCCTATTTGTGTACACTAATTCAATACATATCATAGATATTTTTTTGTAATAGAAAACTGGTGATGAAAAAGTAGAATGACCCAGTTATCAATTTCTGACGACTGGGTAATAAGTTTAGTGGGATTATTTTCACTGGTTTATACGGAAGCTAACTACCATCTGACCTGCCAACCCTAAGGAGAAGAAAAGAGAAGAGAGATATGATCTACTCATTGCAAATAAAACTCAAAGGGCCTGTATTTTTAACCGCCTGCGTGGTTGTGTCGGAGGTTGTCTCCTGGATTTTCCCCAGGCTACTCTCCAACCGCGTACTCCTATCGCTTTATTGGGCCCGGCCTACAAAGCCACAAAAAAAAAAGAAAAAAAAATGGGCATGTATTGCACCTAAGCATTTCTTTGCGTGTCTTTCGAAACGGAAATTGAGTTAAATATTTATGGTTTCTTGTCGAGTGGTTATATGGTAACCGATATATTTTACTGCCTATTTTGAAATGTTTCGCAATATAATAATCAGAAAAGCACTGCAATGCGGTTGAGGTTTTTTTGTAAAAATGGGATTCTGCTTGAAACGACAGTTTTTTATTGGCGACTGTAAACTTTTCGGAACAGTGGGTGAAAATAGCAATTAGCCTTACGCTTTCAATGAAATGAAATTATTTATGTTCATATTCATATTCATATCCATCATCATCATCATCCTAGCATCATCCCGGTACAGTTGCATCTTGAAGGATGCCCGGGGTCCGCTACCTAATCCCAAGATTCGGCATAGGCACTAGTTTTTACGGAAGCGACTGCTATCTGACCTTCTAATCCGAGGGGCAACCAGACCTTATTGGAATTGGGCTTGTCAAGTGAGTGGGCGACTTGACTGTTAGAAGTTCTCAAGACGCCTTCTAATTTAAGGTACTTACCAGAGGTCTTTACGTAGAACTGGCAGCAGAACTGTCCGTGGCACACCGTCTCCTGTACACCCTGGCTGCTGGATACCAGGTCCAGGGGCCTGACGATGTACTGGCTCAGGTCTTCAGAGTGGGACGCGGCGACGACGGGAGCTGCGATGGAGACTGCGCAAAGACAATTTACAATGATTTTACTCATTGTAGAAGAAATCGTGGTATTTTTTTTCTAAAATAATGCCCCTACTATTTTTCTTTTTTTTGGTGTATTTTACTAACAAGATTGCATAAAACTAATTAATTTAGAGCAGAGATCTTAGAGCCTTCATTTTTCAAATATCTCAACTAATTGTCATTAGTCATGTTTAGATTAGATGTCAGAGATGCATATCTTACTGCATATGCAACTACTTATATGTCTATATGTCGAAAGAAAGAAAGAAAGAAACATTTATACACAGACACAGAAGACACACATATATGACAAAAATGATAAACGAAGAAAAACATATTATACACAAATCACATAATATGTGTGTCCCCGCGGCAGTGAAACAGACACTGGCTCAGCATTATGCTGAGGTGTCAGACACCTACAGCGCTAATTTTCAGCCAGTACCGTCGGTGACTCACGGAACGTCATGCAATTGCAAGTGTCGAGTGCACTTGTAAAAACATCTTATTGACTTATTAGTCCATAGGACATTCGATGTCCACATCATTCTGTTGTGGATTCGTTTTTATTATCAGTGACTTAGAGAGCATCTACATCTTTAACAATATTAAATTAATTTTAATTTTGACGCTCAGAGACCATGTACATCTCTGGAATATTATATTAATTTCATTATACTCCTTGTTTAATCTTGAGACCTTATACATCTTTAACTTTACTGGTGTTGTAATATTTGTAACTAGCTTTTGCCCGCGACTTCGTTCGCGTGAACGTCTACTGACTATTCCTTCCCCTTGGTAGATATATTCTCCAGGTTAGGTTATAAACTACTTAACTTTGACTGACTCACTCAAAATGTACTGAAACGTTTTTACGTCTCAAAGTTACAACCTTACAAAGTTTCTTATTCATATAAATATATTAGCAAGTGAAATGGGCCCCCTTGTTCATGAAAGGAGGCAGGTCTTGAAGTAGGATGTAATAGGCGGATAATGAAACAAAATGGGTAATATGATTTTTCAATAGGTACTGGTCAAGGATACTGGCCAGGAAATTTAGACGTTAAATACACATTTCATTCCAGCCCCAAGAACGCCGTCGACTCGATCCCATATAGTATATATACGTAGAAATAATTTTTATGATTTTTTATACTACGTAACGAAACACAAAGTGTGCTAAGAAACTACGTCATCAAATCCATGTAGCATAGTGATTAGTGGTGTCATGGTTCGATGTTGCGTATGTATGCACATTCGTTCGCTTGTTCTATGAAGTTTCCCAATTCCCTACTTTCCGAGCCTTAGTACTGACATGCTCGATGTAGCGACTATAGGGGAAAACATGATTGAATGGAACAAAAACTTCTATGATTCTCGAATTGCAACGTGTTAGGAGTCCTACATTATAACCCAAGATCTGTAATGACCTACAACAATATGACACGCTCTACTTGCAGTGAACACCGGTCACCTTGGGCACATGTCTCTACGCATTATCCCTCTGTATGAAACTTTATTTAATACTTCTAGTTCACTAAGATTTTTTTTTCATATGTACTTGTAGTTGACTAAGACAAACACGTTTACAAAAGTGTTAAATTTTCTCCATTAATCATAGGTATTTTTCTAGTGAAGAAACACTTTCCAAAACGTACAATCGAACCGGTGACATCCTGACATACGCAGCCAATCACTTTAACTAAATCTCTGCATGAAAAATCAGTCATCACACTCGGTTACCAAATCCTTCAACCAGTTCTTTCTTCTCTTCTTCAAAGCCTTGGGAATCCGTACTCAGAGTGACATCTACCAAAAAGACTCGCGCTTCCTTAACTTCAACTTGTAATTTAAAACAGTAGTAATATTTTTAACTACCTACGCGCATATTATCGTTTTACAATTATGTATAATCTAATCAGTCAAGTAATCCATGTTTTCATATTACCTACATTGAATAAGTATTTTGGATAAGTTGACCTATAGTAACCAAAAAGATTTGTAACGGTCTCTATGGGTCCTTAGGATAGACACAAAATTACCCTGCCGGCGGGGATGTCCACCGCACGATCGCGGTATCGCAGACACATACAGGCCCTATTCATCCCGATACCGCTGCATACCGGGTAGTGTCAGTCCGACCCAGGTCGGGCCTGGCTGAGTTCTTAGTCGGTCTCTTCTCAGCAAGGATTGGTTTAGTGAAACAGCGACAAAATTCCCAGTAGTTTGATTCCACCCATAACTCAGATTTGGTTGAGGCCGCTCAACCAATCTCACTGGAGAGCATACTCTTAGAGTATTCCGGTTGCAGTGTTTAAACCCCCCGTGTGGTCGCGTTGGAGGTTTCTCCTGGATTTTCCCCAGGCCACTTTCCAAACAAACGCGCACTCACTATCGCTTTATTGGGCCCGGCCTGTAAAGCCAGTCAGGTTCAAGAAAAAAAAAACTGTTTTACATTTCTCAACCATCCATTTTTTTTTCAATAAAAATAATAGAGTGGAGTGGAATTTCTATATTTTTTATGCAGGCATATATCAAAGCGCTGGTCAGTCAATGCTGACAACAATCGTCTACATCCAATCTATTTAATCTCCAATTTTATAAACAGTAAAGTTATTTAGGCTCAATGGGTCAGCAAGTTTTGATTTAAAACGCAAGCGCTTTAAAGGCTGTAAGTCAGTACCTAAATAACGCAAATCTAAAACATAATAGATTTGCGTTATTTAGGTACTGCTTACAAATATGCATGTAAATAATTAATAGAACTTCAGGTAAGTACTGAAATGTGGTAAACATTCACATTCACATGTGTCGCTTTGGTTTTGAGATAATTAAGCTCTAAGAGTCACAAAGATCCGGAATCTTTCTTAATAATAGCTCATCATAATAAATTGGTAGCGACATTTCTCAGTTTATAACTACGATGGTAAAACTAAAAACTTTACATGAAAATACGTACTTTATCTTAGCAACTATAAGACTCAAATTATTGAATTCTGCAAGTAGTAAATAATCTACATTAACTTCGATTCGACTTGAATGAATGACATCTGTGTAATGGCACGTCTTTGACACGCCAAACGTCACATATCGTGAATTTACAACAGTCTACACTCGCCTCACGATACGTCCTTACTGTATCTTGATCCTAGGATTCGTGACAATTATGTGCATATTTGGAGCTCAGACTTACACTGGTTCATCTGAGTCGAACTTTCGTAAGTCAGCAGGTATTGTAAATATTCTACATGATTCTGGATCTATGAAATTTAACTTCCACTCCCGAATTTATCTATTTGAGGAATGACGAAGGGATAAAAAGTATCCTATATGTTAATCCAGGCTATAAACTCGTTGTGTACCAAGTTTCATCATAATCCGGTCAGCCGTTTTTGCGTGATTGAGTAACAAATATCCAAACATCTAAACATCCGAACTTTCACATTTATAATATTAGTAGGAATAGTAGGAATTTGCTGTATTTTGTAGGCCCTCAGATGACACCATTATCACACTCGACCACTCTAACAACGAAGATATGTCAATTATAGGTAGACGAAGTTCAAGGCACTGGTTTGACAATGTTGACAACAACTGACTAACATAATTAAATCTCTAATTTCAAACAGTCACTATGGGTTGAGAGATTTTTGGTTATTTGTCGGTAGTCCCCTTTTTTATCCTCCATTTTTTCACATATTATCTGTTTATTGTACAATTTTTGAATAAGATTCTTTTTATTTTGCTTCCAATTATATACTTACCAATTTTAAAGCCTTTAAGTCACGAATTGAAGGACTTCCCATACAAAGTTCAACCCCTCTTTTCACCCCCTTTCATCCCCAATCTGTATGATTTTTATAGCCTATAACCCGTCCGAAGATCAATTAAAAGTATTAGTGAAGGTTGTATTGAAATCTATTGGCTAGTTTTCGCGTGATAGTGAGACAAATAAACAGACAGACAAACAGACACAAATTCTAAAAACTGTTGAAATGTGTTCTGTTATCGATTCTAAGACCCCTCCATCGATTTTTTTGCTAATATCTTCTATGTACAGACTTTCGAACCTCTACAGCTTTATTATATGTATAGATAGATAACTTTGCAACATCTTCACCGTATGACATTAATTTTGTTATAATTGTAAACTCGAAATTATTATTCCTTCTTGAACTGTAAATTAATATTTTGACATGAAAAATGTATTACTTATTATAGTCAGACTTTCTTAAATTGTAAATTAATATTTTGACATGTAAAAGTGCCCTTGTCGCCTATTTGGGCCTTCGTCTTCACTTCTTGGTATGTGTGGCTACAGCACCATTCCTTGATCTGTGCTTGACGACGAAGGCCCAAGATAGATTGGAATGGAGAATGCACCACAAGGGCATTGTGGCCTATTTGCAGAATAAATGTTTGATATTGATTTTGATGGGTTAATCGTGAACGCGCTCCCTTATTTCCTATGATTAGTCCTTAAACTCCTACCTTCTCCATTCTTCTTCAGTTCAGCAACAGCGACGTCCGCCTCGAGCCCTGTCCGTCCCGCCTTGCCGGCGAATATACCCGCAGACGACACCAGATTGGCATTAGTGGCGAAGGCCCAGGCTGTGTAGAATTGTGGAGCTGGGTAACAAAGACAATAATCATCATCATCATCATCATCATCATTTCAGCCGAAAGACGTCCACTGCTGAACATAGGCCTCCCCCAAGGCTCGCCATTTAGACCGGTCCTGTGCCGTTCGTTTCCACCGGATTCCCGCGACCTTCACCAGGTCATCACTCCACCTTGTCAGAGGCCTACCGACAGCTCGTCTTCCGGTGCGTGGACGCCACTCAAGCAGTTTCTGGCCAATAATGCAGACAATAATGCAGCCGTTTAAACAAACAAACCGGCCAAGTGCGTGTCGGACCACGCACAATGAAGAATTCCGTACCAACACCTTCTAGTCCACATTTAAAATCACTATCCAATACATTGAATCTTAAAAAGTTGTATCTTCATAGGAAACTCACGGCACTTACGACCTTTTGTTTGGGCAAGACAGTTTTTAAGCGAAAACTCAAAAACCGTAAAACCTATATTGTTCAAACCAAAAATCGTTGAAAGTACTAATGCACACCTCAATTTTTTTCAGAATTTTAAACTTTTTAGTTCGGAAATTAGAGGGTGGGGCACACTTTCTATGACTTTGACAGCTAATAACTCACTAACGGTTAACTTAAATGGACAAGTTTTTTAGAAACCTCCATATCATTTTTAAAGGCCTATCCATCGATACCCCACACGACTATGTGCGTTGCAATTTTTTTTTCATCCACCTGTTACATCTATGGAGTACCCCCAAAATTAATATTTTTTTGTAATTTCTCATCACTTTTATGTAGCGGTTCATAGAATACATCTTCCTACCAAATTTCATAATTATAGTGCTTATAGTCTCCGAGTAAATCGGCTGTGCACATACGGACGGACGGACAACCCGACGAATCTATAAGGGTTGTTTTTGCCATTTTGGCTACGGAACCCTAATAAAAGGGGTTAAGTATATGATTGAGAGATTAATAAGCTGAAAACTTATATACACCTTCATTTTTGCCTTCTGCATACCTCAAAAGTCACATAAAATCTCGTTATCGCGGCAGTTATTCAAGGTAAAGGTCACAAAATATCAGTTCGGTGATTATCTCGGTTTCCATATCCATATTCCAATGTAGATAACATATATTAGAACTTAGAGCATTTAATTTACTAGCACTTCATTTGGTAAAAACAATTTTTCGTACGCAGCACTGAACCCAAAATTGTCAGCCAAAATCATTCCATCGACATCTTCCATGCGTCTAGCTAAGTTTAAAACGACATAATTATGTCACCGTCAACAGTTCTGTAGATATTTATGAACAAATTCTGTTACTGTTAGTTTAATAATTTATTACATATCTTGTACCTAATGTTATTGTATAAGTTATATAACTTTTATTTATCTCACTGCAACATGCGTAGTAAATGTTATGTACTTCCGTAATTGTTGTATATATCAGAATAACTACCTCCTAAATTACTAGCTTTAAGTGAAATATATATGATGTGGTTGTACTTAATGAATTATAAAAAAAAACCCTAATATTACTGGATTACAAGCTTATAGAACTATAAGCAGGCCTGTTCCTAGTGTTTCTTTTGCCGCTGTGGCTGCTTCGGCTAAACTCGAGTTTCGCACACCTCGGTGGTGCACAGATACCCTATCCCCCTAGGAAATTGGTTGACCGTATCACTAGTATTCCAAGTTAATAGTAGATTGTATGACAAGGGTCTAAAATGAGCCATATTACCACGAGATAGTTACTTTCCCGAACAAAGTGAGGGAAAATAGTTCGAGGGGTAATATGGCTTTTAGACCAGAGTTATACACTCTACTTTTCACTTCGATTGCGAGAAAATAAATAAACAAAGGTTAGCCATCCAAAATTAACAATTAATTCCACGGCGAACTTATATGTAATTTGGCAGCATGTTTTTTTTCTAAACTACTTTCATGCTTTGACACACAAAATACTCAAAATAGACACCGCGGTTCGCGCGCAACATTGACGCGCAAAAAAGCTAACTCACCTTCCATTGAGCGCTTCAAAGCGTTGCTCGAACGAACTAATCACTTTTTTAATTATTGTGAAATAGGGACTACTACAAACTTAATCTTTAGACTCTTTAGAAAAAATAATTATGTTTCCTGATTGGTCGATTTTACTAAAACTGTATTCTGGTCGGTTAATACCCAATACCAAATATTTTTTTAAGAGTTAAATTAGTGTTCTGTGATTGGTGGATTTAATACGTGAAGTATTGGTCAAATTCAAATGTTTTGTAAATCATAAATATGTATTCATATTTTCCCTAGGGGTTAAATGTACTACTTTAGCCCCGCTTGATAAGTCTAATATGACACACTTTTCGAGCATGAGAAGTGAAAATACCTTTATTTATAAACATTCATAATCAGCTAAAATGCCGTTAACACCGTTTGTCTTTATCTGTCACTTTGACAATTAGCAGATGCTTGTTAATTTTATGAATAAGGGGGTTGTCTTACCTGCCAGCGCGGGTATCTCCGCTTCCCACTCGCCCGCTACCACGTAGTTCCTCCCCGCGCCCTCCAAACTCCTCATCACTAGATCCTCGGGCATCAGCACTCCGAAGGTGACGCCGAAGTCGGTTGTGAAGCGGCTGTCAGTCGTGGTGGTGTTGCAGGCTGCCGTGGGATCCGTGGGTTTTCTATAGCTGGAGATGGCCAGACATGTATTTTGTGTCATTGGCTCTTACCTACACGTAGGTCTTAACCTATCAAAGATAGGGGCTTGTTTTTGGTCGGTCTTATCGACTCCCTGGGGCGCCCCTTTGAGCGAGTTGCGATGTCGCATCGCGTCGCGTCGTATGCGCAGAAATTTACGTACAATCTAGTAGATCATTTTTGCGATACGACGTCAAAACGCCACTGCATCATTACGTGCGCTGCCCTTAGAGGCGCCTAGGAGTCAATAATGGAGGAAATCTCCAGAGCTATAGAGCAACAATTTTTTTTTATAATCCTCATAAATGTTTTATACAACGATTGTGCCCATGGTAAACAAGCTTACGGCCTGCCTGACGGCGAGCATACACCGACGTTTGGGACTCCAGAAGAATCACAAGCGCGTTACCGACACTTTCTTTATTGACTTAACTATTTAGTTTTTAAATCTTTTACGCATTTTCTAACTTCAAAGTCTTGTCTCAAGAATTGCAGGTTTCGAAATTGGCATGAATAATACTTTAAGTTTAAAATTCCTTACACAGAAACGAGGGTGCCCTGTCGATCGAAGACCAGGTTACTCCTGATGAGTTCACTCTTCCACTGGCATCGTGTCTTCTCCAACAGCTGGGACACGATGTAGATTTTGTGTTCCTTCGCCAATCTTGAGAGTTCTTTTACTACCTAATAAATAAACATATTTAGGCTCGGTTTTATAAAGATCCGTTAGACCTTACGTCGGTTTGTTATGTCAAAAAATGTACTGAGTTACTAAAATTTGATCTGACATTTGTGATAGTCCACATTGAAAGGGACCTTACGGCGGCAGGCGCTTACGCTGTGAATCGGTGCTATTGTACTCGAACAACGGCAATAAAGGCGTATAAGTGCCGGCGCTATAAGGTCCCTTTTGATATGGACTACCACATTTGGTCAAACGGATCTTTATAAAACCCGGCCTTAAGGAACTAGATTTAGACGGCCTACATTTACTTCTCTAGGTCAAGTGAAGCAGAACTTGACTGCCGCGTCTTAAAAGGAAGGAAGCTGGCAGTTAATAGAGAAGAGTGGCGATTACTCCGAAGACAAATGTGCATAAAACAAAGCGCAGCATGCAGATTCTGCCAAGAGTCGGAGGAAACTGCCATCCATATCCTCTGCTCCTGTGGACCACTTATGCGCAAAAGAAGTATCTACCTAGGGAGGCACATCACGCCCCCAGAGGAGATACAACAGATTGCGACCCAAAGAATCTGGAAATTCCTGGAAGCAACGGGTATAAGCAAAGAACTTTAAGGGCTGCCACAATAGATCAAGACTGGTCGAGGCGGCAACGAAGGCCCACAACAAACAATAATAATAATACTCCGAAGACAAGACCGTATTAGCTCTTGAATAATGAATGGAAGGAACCAAACTAAGAGCGTGTAAAGATCCTGAAAAGAAGTGATAAAGTTTCACGTTTTGTTATTAATTTTCAGAATCTTTGACGACCGCTTTCTAGCCAAGTTGGTAGTGACCCTGCCTAGGAGCGTGGCCCAGCGGCGCCCGCGAACCGCGAGGTTAAGCAACATCGGCCCAGGTCAGTTATTGGATGGGTGACCGCTTTGAGTGGCTATTAACTGAGCCAGTGCTTTGCAAGGCACGTTGAGCCGTTGATCCCGGCTGCTGTCTATGATATCAGTCGTTAAGCCATGTCAGATGCCTTCGGGCGGCTCGAGAACTTCTAACAGTCAAGTTGCCCACTCACTTGACAAGCCTAATTACGATAATGTCTGGTTTTCCCTCGGGTTGGAAGGTCAGATGGCAGTCGCTTCCGTAAAAACTAGTGCCTACGCCAACTCTTGGGATTAGGTAGCGGACCCCGGGCATCCTTTAGGATGCAACTGTAACGGGATAACGCTAGGATGATGATGGTAGTGACCCTGCCTACGAAGATGGAGGTCCCGGGTTCGAAACCCGGTCAGGGCTTTCTATAGCTATAAACGAAACATCCAAGAATCAGAAACACATGAATCATGCTCATTCCACAAATATTTGCCCTGACCGGGATTCGAACCAAGGACCGTCATCTTGGTAGGCGGGTGACTAACCAGGCTAAACCGCATAAGATGTGATTAAACAGCCTCAGATAACGAGCATGTTTTTGTTTTAGTTCTCCAAGCTTATTAAGTCTATTTCTGGAGTTTTATCTGACCGATATGTTGTGTTTATATTATTACGAAGTGTAAGGGTCATCAGGTCGTCACCATCAGTCATCAAAGTCATTAGTTCACGTGGTGGATCAGTGATTTCGAATATTATCATTTATCATCCAGCACAAGTGGGATTGCCATATGAACAAAAAAACCCTGACAAAAGTCGTGACATGGTCGTGATGTGACTATATATTTGTATATGTTTGTGTTTGTGTACGTATATTTTTATACTATATTTATGTATGTTTATTTATTCTTAATTAAATGTTATTGTTGTAATTATTAGTGGCTTCATATGTATTAACTCTGCACCACCTGCTATGAATCGTTCTGATTAGATTTCCGCTACCTTAAAGAAGTTGTCTGGAAGAAATCGCTCTTTAGCGATAAGACCGCCTGTTGTTTGCCTCTTCTCATTGTGTTTTTGTACTGTACTGTATCCTTTGATTGAGGTGCGCAATAAAGAGTATTTGTATTGTATAGTATTGTATGGCCCAAAATTTCCTGACATTTATCGTACTTTAAAAAAATACGTTAGTCACGCCACGCTAGAAGCATCAACCGTGCCTTTCTTTTTTTGGGTGAGGAAAAGACGTTTTTGGACGTTTTAATTCCAGTAGTACGCGCTTGGAAATTTCGACTTTCTATGAAGATCCGGTGTTAGTGAAAAGGCCTCTTAAAGCGTTCAGGGGCGCTACCACGAACAGCAAACGAAGTTTTCCCTCTCTGTCGCACTTGCAAGTTTGCACATAAGTGAGACGGAGAAGGAAAACTTCGTTTGTGGTTCGCGGTAGCCCCTCAAGTCCTACCCTTCCGTTCTTTACGCCGGTCCGCTCCCCGCAACCCACTGTCTCCTCAAGCATTTCGATAGCGACAGCTTTGTTTTTTTTTTAACCTGACTGTGGCTTTCTTTATAGCCCAGGCCCAATAAAGCGATAGGGTTGGAGAGTAGCCTGGACCTCAGACACGACCAAGCGTGTGGTTTGGAACACTGGAATACTCTAAGAGTTTGCGCTCCAGTGAGATTGGTTGAGCGGCTTCAAGCAAATCTGAAGCGTGAGTGGAATCGCGCTACTGGGAGTTTTGTCGCGTGTTCACTAATCCTAGCCTACCTGAAAAGTCCAGCAAGAACCTCAGCTAGGCCCGACGTGGGTCGGACTGCCTATCCGGTATGCGGCGGTACCGGGACGAATAATGACTATATGTGTCTGTGTTGTCGTCGTGCGGTGGACGTCCCCGCCGGCGGGAATACCTAAGTGTACGCGTCGTGTCTGAGTTGGACGCCGTAAGCGCAGCGTGCTTTCGATGGACGCTGTGATTACGTGTTGTGTTCGATGTGGTAAGGTCTGCAGAGCTCCTAAGGTGCCCTTGTAGGTGAAGAATACTTGCCTCGTCGTAATTATCTGTTTGGGCAGATTTTGAAACGGCTGGGGTAGGCAGCACCAATATGTCCACATTCTGTAACAAATGAAACTGATTAGTAATTGATATAAGGATTTTATCTTTGCAATAAATTCCTAGCAACTATTGTCTGCGATATCAGAGATAAAAATAAGTAAATCAAATTATTGCCGTAGAACAATAAACATTATAAATAACTTGTACATACTAATGTACTGTGTATAATGCGATAGTATTAGCTGTCTGTCTATTACAATTTCATGCTTGAGACTGAACGTATAGATGTAATTACACATGGAGATAGTTTAAGATTTCAGGCACGACATACGATTTTGACCAAACTTTTCTGCTTTCATAGCATAAGGCTTAGTGCTCAAAATGATATACACACGAGCTCTAATGTCAAGAGAATAGATTTAGTTTTTCTTTCATAATATACAGTATAAATTATTCTAAATCAATTTATACGACTTTATATTATGATCGTCAAAAAATTATGAAATGTCAAAAATAGTAATTATTATTATTAAATTCAATTAGGTATACAACAAATATCAAAATATTTACGTAATGGTCACACTACTAAAATCAAATAATTTATAAGAATAAACAAACGAGTCAATAATACAATATCGAAAGCTTAAATAATCATCAGTCACACATTAAAATATAAATCAAACAAAACTATAATTTAATAACGTGTACCCAGAGCTAGGCATTAACTCGTTAATCCGTTAATCGTTAATTTACGAAGTTAACCATCTGTGTATCGGATTAACTTTTGAGTTAACTTGCAAAATTGTTAACGGACTCATTAACTTCCGCTAACTGTCTAAAGCTCCGTTAATCCGTTAACTAAGTACTTATTTTATCAAAGGAACACCGCGCTGCGAAAAACAGGTTCTGACAAGTCCGTCCGATCGGGGCGGCGTAGGCGCGAGCTATAGGCGTTGAGTGAGATAGATGATGCAAGTGAGGCGCGTCAGGCGCGTGCGCGAGTGAAATGAACTATATTGTGTTGTCAGCTCGGTGCGTCAGTGAATGAGAATACAAGGCGTATGGTGAAGTGCTGTTTATTTTGATACACCGTGTTTTTGAGATTTCCTGAATTAATAGGGTTGGAACTGGTACATATCTGTGCCCAGGTGCTGTTTTTACTAGGAGTTAACGATTCACGTTAACTTCCGTTAAATGCCCCGAAATGTAACGTTTAACGAAGTTAACTTTTTTTAACGGATTAGCGATTAACGAAGTTAACTATTTGGTTAACGGTGCCCAGCTATGCGTGTAACTTTAGAGTATTTGTATTGTATTGTAGATCATTCTGAGTGCGTTATTTTGCTTCACTACTTCTGCTGCTTACGGTACCAAATCATATAGAAAAAGCTGAGCTACGATTAGGTACCTATAAAGAGGGTAAACTACAATTAACGTCGACCCTGCACACCACTTATTTTGTTGTTACAACGTATAATAGGTAACGTTAATTACCTAACAGAAGGTATGGTTAATTACCAGTGACCCTTGCGTTATGACTTTATGTAAAATACTACAATAGGGATGATTATAACTCGTGTAACAATTTAGAACATAGTGTGGGTATAGAAATTAATTAAAATCATATGATACGGGAATATAAAAATTCGCAAATACGTTGTTTTTTGTTTATTGACAAAATGTAAATTGAAAGTTGTAAATGTAATTATTGTTTCAATAAAACAGAAATTGTATAGCAGCTGTATATACAATAAAACAGAAATTGTATAGCAGCTATATATGTATTCATGTAATTGGCACAAAGATATACAACAAGGTCCCACCCAACATTCAAAATGGGTCATACTTAGTTGAAAAAACAAAAGTCGTCCCTCCTGTGGTCTAGTTAACGGCTTATGTGCATGTTAGCTATATGTTTATTACAGGCATTTCAAACGGAGACACTGTTTATGCGGGTTACTGGTCCAATCCAAAATTAAGCTCTTTATCTGTGACCTTAATACACTTATAGGCACTTTCTATCTTCTTCTAACACAGTACTGTACTAAACAATAACGGAGGCGCCGAGCCTATGCAGTTTCAAGAGTCGACTGAAACGTTGGCTTGTTGAGCGCCCGTTCTACACGTATACGGAATTCATTGAAAACACCGAACGGTAAAATTGATTGTAAATCCTATTATAAATGATTTTATTGGAATTTGACCATGTTATGTATTATTATGTTATTTCTGTTTCTCTATTGAGCTATTTTAATTATCATTTTTTATAATCTATCGTATTTTTCATAATGTGACATAATAATTTGATTTTGATATTGTAATGAAAAAATTCTTTTCTTTTTCTTTTTTTTTCTTTCTTTTTTCTTCCTAGTGGGTAGTGCACCTGCCTGTGAAGCTGACGGTCCTGGGTTCGAATCCCGGTCAGGGCAAATATTTGTGTGATGAGCATGAATATTTGTTTCTGACTCTTGGATGTTTTCTATGTATTTAAGTATTTATATCTATTAAATATAACGTCGTCTAGTACCCATAACACAAGCCTTCTTGAGCTTACTGTGGGACTACTTCGATTTGTGTAAGATTGTCCACTAATATTTATTTATTTATTTTTTTGACATGTAAATTGGCTTTATAAATAAATGAGTATGAGTATGAGTACTTACAGCTTGATTTGCATCTCGTAGAAGTTGCGTGTACGCATCCACACCGGACTGTTTTTGGCTTCTCACGACCCCCGCCCTATACGTGTGCTGCAACAAATATTAGAAATCAAAATTTGTTTCTAAAGTTGTAGTAACTACGCGGTAGATGTCGCTACGAACCTCCCTAAGGCGTAATTAGAAAGTGCAATGATTGAAAGATTCGTCACCACAGGATACCCACGGTAGCTCAGTTGGTTAAGAGCAATGGACGGATTCCAGAGGTCGTGGGTTGAAACCAAAAAACCTAACCTACATTTTCAATTTTTCGCTTTGATTGAAAGTTATAATACTTGAGCTTACTTTGGGGCTAGTTCGATTTGTGTAAGATTGTCCTCTAATATTTATTTATTTTTTATTTATAATTTCGTTAGCGGACGCTTGCGCTAGACATTTAAACTAAATATTAGTATGTATAGGCGTAAATTTTTAATTATTCTTAATTAGGTGGATACCAATCAAAATCAAACAAATAGGCCACAAGGGCACTTTTACATGCCAAAATATTAATTTACAATTTAAGAAAGTCTAACAATAAGAATACATTTTTCATGTCAAAATATTAATTTTGAGAAATAAACCTTTAACCCTTTAACCTTTAAACCTTTTTGTATTTGTATTTGTATTTACAGTTCAAGAAAGAATAATAATTTCGAGTTTATAAATATAACAAAATTAATGTCATACAGTGAAGATAAACTTAAGTACACAACACCCAACCCAACCCAACGTTACTTGACAAGCCTAATTCCAATAAGGTCTGGTTTTCCTTCGGGTTGGAAGGTCAGATGGCAGTCGCTTCCGTAAAAACTAGAGCCTACGACAACTCTTGGGATTAGGTAGCGGACCCCGGGCATCCTTTAGGATGCAACTGTAGCGGATGATGATGATGATGATGATGATGACAGTGAAGATAAACTTGAAAAATGCAAACTAAACAAATATTACAACATAGGTAAGTTATAGATGTATAAGGTCTCAGTCTGATTAAACAAGAAGTATAATGAAATTAATATAATATCCTAGAGATGTACATAACTTTCCATTCCATTTAAGTTTAACTTGAACACATTTAAACGGAAAGATAGTCAGTGGATCCCAAACTAGGCCGTGCCTGTATCCTGGGAACCAAAAATGTTTTAACATAAAAAATTACACGTGTGGTTTATACATGGCCTCTGAGCGTCAAAATTAAGACTACTTTAATATTGTTAGCTCTAACAATATTAAATTAGTCTTAATTGTTTTTTTAATTCTTAAATCATCGGCTCATTTGAATACTTTTTCAAAAACGACCATCTGTGCACTACTCTTCTTATGCTACTGTCATATTCATTCTGTTCATACAAATTGTATTAGAATCTAATCCGCTCTTGCGTACGTGACAACGCATGCGTACTCGAAACCTTTAGTTAGATCCTTAGATACAACAGTTTTGTCGAACTACGGTGTATAATCTTATTTAAAACACCGATATCTATGGAGGTCAATTTGGTCTAAACACTTCGCATAATACTTCGCGTGGTCGTGTCGGAGGTTTCCCCTGGATTTAGCCCAGGCTACTCTCCAACCGCGCACTCCTATCGCTTTATTGGGCCCGGCCTATAAATTCAATGTATATGATTTCAATATGTTTCCAGATTTCTTCCACGCCGCCTAGGCTAATACGCAAGGCAATGGTGACATTTTTTTAAGGAAATCACGAAGAAATTAAAATTCTTCTCTTAACTTAAGCATTGTATGTACTTGTAATTAATTAGGCTACTTATATGCATAGTTTTTTTAGAACCAAATTTTAGAAAGGATCGTATGTTTGTATGGGATCAACTTCAATTAGAACAACATAAAAGTCATAAATGAGTGTACATGGAAATTCCATACAAAGTGTCCCCATTTTATTGTCTATTGAGCGTAGTCCTACTTAACTTTCGTAACGGTCACTGACTTCTCGATAAACCATAATTTTCCATTCACAACTGATAAATATCAACAGTTTCTAGGGCATCCATTTTGGAACGAAAAAAACAATTGAATTCAAATCCTAAATAGTTAATTAGCCGTCGTCGTCGGCGGAAAAAATAAACAATAGCATTCTTTGTTATGATCCCGGGGATCCCAGGGACCGGTAAACGACGGGTTTATCAATGCGTATACATAAAATATAGTATACCTGTTCCCACGCGTAAAAGAGAGGAAGACCCACCCGCGACGTTTTACATGTGTTTTTGGAAATGGACTCGATTGAGATTCTACTAATGTTGGACAAACAAACAACATAGGCACGTATCCAGAGGGGGGGATAGTTGGAATTTATCCCCCCCCCGAAAATACTTAATATAAAATACTTATAAGTGTGTAACTAAACTACGGACGGTAACTTCTTTAAGTTATTAAAAATTATAGTACAGTGATTACAGCGATTTTTTACACAGTTCACATGGTTGTTTCAATGTTTGTCCCCCCCCCCCCCCCCAACAGTCTGGATACGTGCCTGAAACAACAGTTCGCGATTTACGACTACCCCCTTTATGATATTTACCTGCCACATAGATATATATCTAAACTAAGATTATCGTGTTATTCAAAAATATACTTTCGAAAAGGAAAACAACAAAGTAGAATGTATTTTCATTTAGACATAACCGGTTAGGTACTCCTAGTTTATAATAAACTAGCGACCCGCTCCGGCTTCGCACGGGTGCACTATTTAATGGATATTATTATACATATAAACCTTCCTCTTCAATCACTCTATCTACATATTAAAAAAACCACATCAAAATCCGTTGCGTAGTTTTAAAGATTTAAGCATACATAGGGATATAGGGACAGAGAAAGCGACTTTGTTTTATACTATGTAGTGAAATCGTGGAGATCAAAATTTCAATAGATGGGGTCATACACGGATTTAGGTTCGCGCGTATGGACATACCAAAAGTTAAGGGCTACAAAGCTTAATTTTGGATTGGACCAGTAACCCGCATAAACAGTGTCTCCGTCTATAAATCCCTGTAATAAAAATATAGCTAACATGCACATAAGCCGTTAACTATTGACCACAGGAGGGACGACTTTTGTTTTTTCAACTACGACCCAGATGCGTTTTTATGCTTTATTACTATCGAATTGATTTAGGTAAATATAATAAACTACTTAAGTAGGTATTTGGTTTTTTTTTGCTACCAGTAATTTAAAATTGTAAACTCGAATTTATTATTCCTTCTTGAACTGTAAATTAATATTTTGACATGAAAAATGTATTACTTATTGTAGTCAGACTTTCTTGAATTGTAAATTAATATTTTGACATGTAAAAGTGCCCTTGTGGCCTATTTGCAGAATAAATGTTTGAATTTGAATTTGAATTATGATTATGTATCTATTGTTTTGCTGTTTTGGTAAATAAATAAATTTGTATTTGAATTGAAAAAAGTAATTTAAAATCTTACCGTTGAAGAGGCAGTTAAACCAACAAGCAAAGAAGCAATCACTGAGTTTAATAAGCACCCCATTTTTCACTCGCGATAATATATTATTATATTTAATTCACGACCACACCGCTTCAAACCTCGAGGAGGAATGATTTTAAAAAGTAAATACCGTCCTAGCGTCCTACGATTTCAGCCAGTATCGATAAGGGGTATGGTTGTTTGAGTATAATGATGTCCATTGCTGCGTTTTCGTGTAGCAGCTTGTGTTGTTAGAACGTTAATCAGTAATAGACGGTCTGTGGGATTATCTCGTGTCTTGTATGATTTCTTGGTAACGTGCAGTATAAATATTAATCTTTTTCGGTTTTTAGGGTTCCGTACCGAAATGGTAAAAAAGGAACTCTTAGGCTCGGTTTTATAAAGACCCGTTAGACCTTATGTCGGTTTGTTATGTCAAACACTGTACTGAGTTACTAAAATTTGATCTGACATTAGGTCTAACGGATCTTTATAAAACCCGGCCTTATTCTCTCACTTTGCCTGTCTATCTGCCTGTATGTCTGTCATATCGCTAAATATCTCAAGAACTACTTAGGTATGGTATCGATTTGACATTTGGAAAAAATATAAAGAAGGGTAACCTAGATGCATAGAACATGTTTTTCTATTTTTTTTAGGAATGCGCCGAATATTCGGTTATTATTCGGTATTCGGCATATTCGGCATGTTTTTGAATGTTCGGTATTCGGCTGAATTATTCGGTTCAACTGCAGAATATTTACCGAACAATTTTGAGAGGGTTTTGTTACAAGTTACAAAAGTATATTAGTAAGTTACAGCTTCGTGAATTTAATACTTGACCCATTATTAACAGTGATCTAACTTATATTTTGTCAATATTTCGCTTTGATAATGAACAAAAATTTTACCATTCAATTAGTTTGTTTCTCAACAATTAGATGAAGGAATTACGTTGAACCGAATAATTCGGCCGAATATTCGGTTCGGCAACAGCTGGACTTAATATTTGGCCGAATGTTCGTATTCGGTCAAACCCATATTCGGCGCATCTCTAATTTTTTTTTTTTTTTCAGTGAAAAATTACAGATAAAAAGTGGTTCAACCTTTGAAAGTCTCGTGAATTAGCCAAGTGGGGTACCTAGCATATAAAAAGACTTGAGTTGCACATTCTGAATTATATTATTATTATTTTTTATGTTGAGTCATTTCGGATTTATGAGAGAAATTGTAAAAAAAAATTCGTCAATTACTATGGCGCTCGTGGTCAATGACGTCACTGATATGTCGCGCTCTCTCTAAACCGCAACATTAAGTATAACGACACTAGAATTACGATTTGAAACGGGATATTTACCATGTATATTTGTAAAAAGCGAACCAGGAAGAGGGTAGATCGCTATGGTGTGTGGGTAGACCACAACTAAAACTCGCAGCACGTCAGTTAATCCTTGATAATGGCGCTTGCAACAGTGCCGAAATATCGGGAACTCAAAAATACAAATATACATGGTAAATATCCCGTTTCAAATCGTAATTCTAGTGTAAATGACCATGTAAGCTTGAAATCTTATATTAAGTATAACGGTTGTAGTTTCGTTATTTTTTGAGATATTTGAAGAGGATTTTCACCATTGGCATATTTTTTTGCCTTGTTTCTTTTGGATTAGTCTTATGGTCTATGGAGTAGTCAAATTTGAGTCAACATACCTATTTTTTTTATACAACGACGGTGGCAAACAAGCTTACGGCCCACCTGATGGTAAGCGGCCACCGCAGCCTATAAACGCCCGCAACTCCAAAGGAGTCATGCGTTGCCGACCCTTTTTTTTTATTCTAAATAGGTTTGCGCTTGACCACAAATCACCTGATGGTAAGCAATATTGTGGTCTAGGATGGAACGCGCTTACCCAGTAAAAACCGATTCACTCTCGCTTTGAAGACCAAAAGGCCCCTTATAAAACCCTTACGCCCTTTATAAAATTTGAGGATGCACTGTGTTGACAACAGAAGGGACAAATTTAGGTCCCTCGCTCTTAACAGTGTATCCTTGGGCATACTACAACACAAGTACCTACAGGGAAACATCTGAAAACTTTAGACTTGTAATTAAATAGTAAAAAATATATAGTCTTTATTTAAAGTAATCAGTATCAATACCTACAGTTTTTGACGACCGCTTTAGCCTAGTTGGTAGTGACCCTGCCTTCGAAGCTGGAGGTCCCGGGTTCGAATCCCGGTCAGATCAATCAATCAATCAATCAATCAAACATTTATTCTGCAAATAGGCCACAAGGGCACTTTTACATGTCAAAATATTAATTTACAATTTAAGAAAGTCTGACTATAATAAGTAATACATTTTTCATGTCAAAATATTAATTTACAGTTCAAGTTACGAGTTTACAATTATAACAAAATTAATATCATACAGTGAAGATAAACTTGCAAAGTTATCTATTACAAGACACAGAGCATTTATTTGTGTGATGACTTGATGAGCACGAATATTGTTCCCGAGTCTTGGATGTTTTCTATGTATTTAGGTATCTATTTATCTATATAAGTACGTATGTCGTCGCCTAGTACCCATAGTACAAGCTTTGCTTAGTTTGGGACCAGTTTGATTTGTGTAAGATTGTCCATAAATATTTATTCATATATTTATTATTTGTACGGAATCTTCGGTGGGCGAGTTAGACTGGCACTTAGATATCCGTTTTTTAGACACCTATTTTAAAAGATCTTGAATAAGCAATAATATAATATTTCTGCAATTTATACGAAACAATAAAAGTCCTATGTAAGTGTCAAGAAAATACATAATCGAGTGCAATGGACGTCAGAAATATATAATGTTTACAATTGTGTGCCTTATTTCATTGTAATAATAAATATTTCTTTCGGTATTAATGTCCATATAAGTCCACGCATGTTTGTCGACGAGACACATAAGGCTAATACAGGTAAATCTAGAATCTCAGGTCATTATCAACTCTACTGCAAATACTTACAAAAGTTGAAACATTAATTTGATCCCCGCCTCGCTGCCGGCGGCACTCTAGGTTAGGATTTTATAATATTTTTATGTTTTGTAAGTGTATTTTTATATTTTACTTTTTATAAAGATATTGTAAAAGCCTAGCCTCAGACGAAAGATAAATAAAGAGAATAATAATAATTACAATGCTTTTGAATTGATTGAAAATTTACGTGGGCCATTCTACTTTTTCATGTACATAATTCTCACACACTTTTTTTAATGCAGATTTTGGAATACTTGGACCTTACTTCATATTTTTGTATTATTATTTAGAAAGAGGTTTAATTGCATTGTCACTTCCGATAGTTTTGGTAATTAACGAACCACAGCTAATATCCATAAATCGGGTAACTCAGTGGTCCTTGGATGTCTCACCATTTGTATGAAAAAATGGTTTTTACAACATGAAGTAAGGATAAGACTGGAGCCGGCAATACACACTTAAAAAGATGTGCGAAAGAGATGTAAGCATAGACACCAACACACGTGGGAACGAGATACAATGTGTCATCTCCTGTCCCTCATCTCGTATTATTTATCACCGGTCTGACGAATAAAACGAACAAAGTTCGGATATCTCCCTCTGTCGCACGAATTAGCAAGCGCGCGGCCCTCTCGCACAGTATATTATTTTATCATGGGTAGAGCGCAGAGCGACCCTAGGCTAAGGGCTTGCGTGACCTACGCCACGACGCTTAAACTAATACTTGCTTGACGGCGATTTTCTATCACTTAATCTTACACAGTAACCAAATGCAGCCTTATCAATTATTGATGTCTAATATTACTTATATCACCAGTCGGTATCACCACGAATCATTATCACCACGCGGCGGGTCCGTGATAGTCACAGGATCATCACGCATGCAGGGCCGTAGCTAGGGGGGGGCATTATGGGGCAATGCCCTACCTTAAAATACTATTGCCCTACCTTAACCCATCGTCTATGATATACTAGTAAAATGTTTGTTTATAGTTTGACATAATTAAAAAAAAACTATTAGCGTAGCGACATGTATTATGTAGGTACCTTATTATATTACACAAAATCAACCTCAAGGAATATTTAATTTATCAGATTTAGCATGTGGGTAAGTAAAAAAAAAAGACAGAGTTTGTTTACTGGATGCTATTAAGCGGTTGCGTTAAGTTTTACCTAGTATCAACTACGTTGCGTGTAACGTGGTACAAACTTGCCCCGATATTTTTTTTTATTTAACCCATTTAGACCCAAAAGTACAATTATAATAAAAAAATATTTACGAAACTATTAACGGCCAAGACGTCTGAAAACGCCAATGGGCCTAAATGTGTGGTATTTTCCAAAACATCCCTTTTCACAATGTTTTGATCCATTTTTTATTGCCACGGTGCTTTTATATGGCATGTAATGCATCGTAGCTGGTTTGGAAGTTTCTGGAGGATGTGTCCAACACCGTATTTACTCAAACTAGGCACCACTGAAAAGGCTTACAAACGCAACGCTTTTGATAGGGTTTTTCAGTGCCTAGACACTTCAAATACAATCGGGTAATAACTGCGGTGAAACTGGACTTGGTCCATTTTGTCATGAATGACTAGAATATGGAGACGCCAAGCATTAGTTAGAGCCCAGTCCAACATCTAGGTAAATAAAACCCACCACCACTTTTTGCTTCGTATAGCTATTCTGTATGCTCCAAGTGACTGGTCCAACTCTGCCCACTCCTTTGTCGTAGTTCTGAAAGGCGAAAGATATGTCCACATCTACTTTTCTTCATTCTGTGGAGCCCCATCTTTTTACTTTGCCTAGAGAGGGTAAATGGAGTCGTAGGTCGTACTCATCGTACAGACACTGTTGTTAAGCCATCTCACGAATGAAGGTTAGCCGTGTCGAGGTGATGGTCAACACTGCTCGGTGTTTGTTTCATGTCTTTGACAGAACCTAGTGGGCATTATTTTATCCTGTTATAACTCTCCGTGTCAGTTGCACGATAACCAGCATGACGCAAATCTCGAAGTAATGCGTGGCTAGTGAAAAATTTGACAAAATACACTATGCTCATGTGGTGATGTGAGGATCCGATCAAGTGATGAAGTTAATTTTGAGTTAAATTTTGACTTGAGCCAGCCAGTTGCGCCCTACCTGTGATTACCGCTGCCCTATCTTAAATGTAACTCTGGCTACGGCCCTGCACGCATGCGTGATGGTTGTATTAAATTGATTGACGAGTTGCAGATTAAGGGTTGCAACAAACCGTCTGTAATCGTAAGCGGTGTTCGTTAAAATCTGATTGTATGGAAAGTTTGACAAGTTTCTATGGGATGACAGCTTCCGGCTCCATAAATCAAAATCAAAATCAAAATCAAACATTTATTCTGCAAATAGGCCACAAGGGCACTTTTACATGTCAAAATATTAATTTACAATTTAAGAAAGTCTGGCTATAATAAGTAATACATTTTCCATGTCAAAATATTAATTTACAGTTCAAGAAAGAATAAAAATTTTGAGTTTACAATTATAACAAAATTAATGTCATACAGTGAAGATAAACTTGCAATGTTATCTATTACAAATATTACAACATCAGTAAAGTTAGAGATGTATAAGGTCTCAAGATCTCATATTTGACGATCACCGGCCTGTGATCGTATGTAGGTACAACCGACCCTAAGTTTGAATTTTCTCGAAAATGGATCAAATTCTTAATCAAATGGCGAAATAAGTAACTAAAAAGAATAAATAATTACATGATTATAAGTCTTCAAAGTTTTAAGAGGGGGCATACCCCTTTTCCGTAAAACGCACCTATGTGTTGGAACGATCGTCGTTTACTATGGCGCTCGTAGTCAATGACGTCACTGATCTGTCGCGCTTTCTCTCTCTAACCAGAAACATGAAAACGGTTGCAGCTTAGTTATTTTTTGAGATATATGACTAGGATTTTCACCATTTAGCATATTTTTTTGCCCTGTTTCTTTTGGAGTAGTCTTATGGAGTATTTTGAGTCAACATACCTATTTATGGGGATTTACATGTACAAGTAGTACCCAACTGATATGGCTTACCGATGTACCTGCGCAGAAGATCAATTTGTAAAGCGCGGGAAATGCTATTGACCAATCGGCACGCTCCACGCACCGCGCTTCTTTTTCCTGAATCGCTATTGGTCCGCAGCTGCCGCCATGTTAGCGCGCGCCGCGTGGCATGTTAGTCAGCCGCCATGCTTCTGACCGAGTGCACGCGCATTATGAACAGTGTATTATGAACCTTATAGTAGTGATCTAAGGTTAATTGTAAGTTTTAAGCATTCTTTCGTTAATATTCGGAGCAATACTTTCTTTTCTGCGCGAACGAAGATTCACGACGCTCCTTATCAGTTGGGTACTACTTGTATCAACATCTGTGTTTTGGCCTGATTAGGTATGGTAAAGACGTGATTTAGTTGACTCACTTTCTGTTCTGTATGGTTGGTACAAAATATACCGGATATGTCATTCTTATCCTTTTAGGGTTCCGTACCCAAAGGTCCCGTCCGTCTGTCAACAGGCTGTATCTCATGAACCGTGATAGTTACAGTTGAAATATTCACAGATGTATTTCTGTTGCCGCTATAACAACAAATACTAAAAAGCATTTCTGAATCGGTCAAGCCGTTTTGAAGATATTGATGTGCACACCCAAACAAACAAACAAACACCTCTCACCCTAAACGCATATACCTTCTCCGTTCCGTCGTGGGTAAAAAACAGAATAAAATGAATATATAAGGGGGCTCCCATACAACAAACGTGATTTTGACAACGGTAACAGGTAGACGCTTGAAATATTCACAGAATATTTAGTTATATATGACGACCGGTTTAGCCTAGTAGGTAGTGCACCTGCCTGTGAAGCTAACGGTCCTGGGTTCGAATCCCGGTTAGGGCAAATATTTGTGTGATGAGCATGAATATTTGTTTCTGAGTCTTGGATGTTTTCTATGTATTTAAGTATTTATATCTATTAAATATATCGTCGTCTAGTACCCATAACACAAGCCTTCTTGAGCTTACTGTGGGGCTAGTTCGATTTGTGTAAGATCCTCTAATATTTATTTATTTATTACTAAACTCTGCCTAGTAACTTTATCTTCCACTCACCTCAGATTCGGTTGAAACCGCTCAACCAATCTCACTAGAGCGCGAACTCTTAGAGTATTCCACTATACAGAAGACCACAGCCATAATAACACCACTTGCTCTTTAGGTTTTTTTATCCTGACTGTGGCTTTATAGGCCGGGCCCAATAAAGCGATAGGAGTGCGCGGTTGGAGAGTAGCCTGGGGAAAATCTAGGCGAAAACCTCCGACACGACCACGCGGGTGGTTTTGAATACTGTAACTCTAATATAAGTTTTTAAAAACAAAACACAAACGAACGCGTTTGCGTTTAGTCTCAATTTATATGGCAACGTGAGCAGCGCCTCTGGTGGCGTTAAAAGGTAACTATTTTTTTTCCACATCGTTCGTTTATTGGTTTCGAAAAAACTTATACTAGAGGTACTTGGTCACACTTATCAACTGATTCACGTGAAATTTCAAGTACCTATTCATGGGCACGTTTGATAATTATACATACGTATTATTTTGGTTCAGATTTTGGACATTTTTCAAAATGTCCGATCATTGAAGTCGAAACGTAAATGATCGAAGTAGTCCGTTTTGTTCTACAATTTTGTCCACACCGCAGGACAAACCGGACAAAAAATTCAGGTCTACAAGCTCATATAGCCAACAGTATTATATAGGTAGGAGCCATGATAATTTTGACGATCAGAGACCATGTATATCTCTGGGACATAATATTAATTTCATTATACTCCTTGTTTAATCTTGAAACCTTATACATCTCTAACTTTACTGATGTAATATTTGTAATAGATAACTTTGCAAGTTTATCTTCACTGTATGACATTAATTTTATTATAATTGTAAACTCGAAATTATTATTCTTTCTTGAACTGTAAATTAATATTTTGACATGAAAAATGTATTACTTATTATAGTCAGACTTTCTTAAATTGTAAATTAATATTTTGACATGTAAAAGTGCCCTTGTGGCCTATTTGCAGAATAAATGTTTGATTTTGATTTTGATTTATGGACTGAGGGGCTACCGCGAACCGAAAACGAATGAAGTTCAAATATCTCCCTCTCTGTCGCACTTGCTAATTCGTGCGACCGAGAGGGAGATATTCGAACTTCGGTCGTCTTCGGTTCATGGTAGCCCCTTTGATTATACCAATGAAATGAGCGTATGCGTCCATCGAAAGATGGAACGCTGCGCTTACGGCGTCCAACTCAGACACGACGCGTATACCTATAGGCATTCCCGCCGGCGGGGACGTCCACCGCGCGATCGCGACAACACTGACACATATAGTCCCTATTCGTCCCGGTACCGCCGCACACCGGGTAGTCAGTCCGACCCAGGTCGGGCCTAGCTGGGTTTCTTGCTGGGCTCTTCGCAGCTAGGCTATGTTTAGTGGACCAGCGACAAAACTCCCAGTAGCTCGATTCTACTCACACCTCAGATTCAGTTGAAACCGCTCAACCAATCTCACTGGAGCGCAAACTCTTAATTTTCCAGTGTTCCAAATGCAAATGCAGCATGGGTCAGCTCTTGAGCATGCTTGAAGTCCATAATTTAAACATTTTTCTAAGAAACACGGTTACTGTTGTCTCCTCGCTAACGGGACAGTATAACAACAAGAAAAAGTTGATTGACCCAGGTTTATTGTTAAATAAAACTCAATTTTCAACATAAAACTATATATTTACTAGTAATGTGTGTAATGTTAGTACCAGTAGGATTTGGCCGGCACTCGCTCCTCCTTGATGCCCAGGGACTCCATAACGTCCATCTCGAATGTGGCCAGCTTCGGCTGGAACGTGATCTGGAATGTGACCAATGTTGAAAAATAGGATTAAACAACAGTAGAAACATTATTTTACGTTACAGTGCAAGATTGCATAACTTTTTATAGCCTTTTACTCTTTTAGTCTTTGGCTTTTTTATATATTTTACTAGCGACCCGCCCCGGCTTCGCACGGGTGCACTATTTAATGGATGTTATTATACATATAAACCTTCCTCTTCAATCACTCTATCTATTAAAAAAAACCGCATCAAAATCCGTTGCGTAGTTTTAAAGATTTAAGCGTACATAGGGATATAGGGATATAGGGACAGAGAAACCGACTTTGTTTTATACTATGTAGTGATTGTCTCGTTGATTGGTGTCATTATATCTTTTGTCTCTACGGAAAACCAGTGCCTTTTATTTTAATATTTAACATTACCAATGGACAAAACTTAAGTATATACTTGGAAAACATTAAACTACAACATATTTATGCTGTTTAAAAACATAAAACAAAACAAACGTTTTGTTTTATGTTTTTGATTTTGTCTTCTTTGCCCTAAGGTTGACTGGTAGAGAATGCTTATGGCATTAAGTCCTCCTTTTGTACGATAAGTTTTACTTTTGTGCAATAAAGGTTAAATAAATAATAAATAAATAAATAAAGACGCAGTTTGACCATTGAAAATAGTCGGAGTCGTGGCAATTTTGGGGCCAGTGGCGGTTACACCTATAGCTCAGTTGGCTAGAGCGACTGGCCGCGAGTGCCGGGAGGTCGCAGGTTCAAATCCTGCTCGGTGCCTAAATTTTTAAAATTTTCCTTTATTTCTAAATTTGTATTGAAAATAGTGACACGTTTTTCCCTTACTAACTTCATACTCGCGTCAAAAATCGTTTTTTTTAATCTGACTGTGGCTTTATAGGCCGGGCCCAATAAAGCTATAGGAGAGCGCGGTTGGAGAGTAGCCTGGGGAAAATCCAGGAGAAAACCTCCGGCACGACCACGCGTGTGGTTTGGAACACTGGAATACTCTAAGAGTTTGCACTCCAGTGAGATTGGTTGAGCGGTTTCAACCGAATCTGAGGTGTGTGTGAGTGGAATCGAGCTTATAGACACTATAAACTAATAGGGCACACAAAGAGTGACAAATGAAAGATGTACGAAGGTTGTAACTGGTACCCCATGGACCATACAGTCCATACACCACGGAAAGGAAGACCAATCTAACGATGAAGTGATGACTAGACCCCGTTATCTTGTCGCACAGAAATTGTTTTTCAGTTGAGCGAGAATTTTTTTATCGACCCTCTTGATATAGATGTTTATACTCATACTCATACTCATTTATTCGTAAAGCCAATTTACATGTCAAAAGAATTTTAAGCAATATCAACATTTCATTACAATATCAAAATCAAATTATTATGTCACATTATGAAAAATACGATAGATTATAAAAAATTATAATTAAAATAGCTCAATAGAGAAATAGAAAGAACATAATAATACATAACGTGGTCAAATAAAATCATTCAAATTTAATATATAATTTACAATTAATTAATGCAATTGAATTTTCGCCTTATATGTACCTACTAAGCAATTAAATACACGCCAATATTAAACAAACACTGTTCCAAAGAAGTGCAAGGATTGCATCTGTCAATGTAACATGCAATTGCAAGTAGGTAAATCATTTATCTAAGGTTATCGCTTCACGTAAGGCCAATAAGGTTATCTACTTGTTTGTAAACAAAATGGTTTCATGAAGATTGAGCATAGACTTAACCCTTAAATATATACTGTAACACGCAGTTTCCATAACAAAGAATTCAAAATTTATTTGAAAGTAGGAATATTTATAATGATATTGAGATTCATTTCACAAGGAAATTTAATATATTTTCATATTCATTCTTAAAATATTAACGGTTCGATACAAAAAATAAGTATTATATCACTACATAGTATAAAACAAAGTCGCTTTCTCTGTCCCTATATCCCTATATATGCTTAAATCTTTAAAACTACGCAACGGATTTTGATGCGGTTTTTTTTAATAGATAGAGTGATTGAAGAGGAAGGAGCGATTTTTAACTGATAAGGACTCTTAAGCATGCTCAAGAGGTGACCCATGTCCAAATGGATATATGCTCATCGCTAAAACTCATGTTTGGTAGATTAAAACCCTATAAAATCACGGTTTTAAAGAGTGACTCAGGAGACGTAACCATGATAACGAGCAACAAAGAATAGTTGATCCACCATATAAAAACACTACAAAGACATTTATGTTCATATCTTTCATTGACAATGTACAAAAACCCTGATATAAGGAAATAAAAGACTATCTTATCTTATAAGCCAATAGCTTTTTGCATGTACGAATTAATACATATTTTATCGATTATCGGAAGTATCGGTCCTATCATAGATTTGTGTAAGATTGTCCGCGTGTTATTTATATTTGTTATTTATATTTTATATCTTCAAGGTGTTTTAATAGTGTTCATATCTTCCCTTCCCTTCCTTTACTTATTCGTAGGTATTAAATTTTACTCATGAAGGGATACCCACCCAGACTGCTTCGTTTAATTTATTTACAGACTAATACCTGGTAACTCCTTGGTAGCGGCATTGGTAACTACCTACCCTGGTACTACCCAGCAACCCACCTTGGTAACGGCATTGGTAACTACCTACCCTGGTACTACCCAGCAACCTACCTTGTTAACGACATTGGTAACTACCTACCGTGGTACTACCCAGCAACCCACCTTGGTAACGGCATTGGTAACTACCTACCCTGGTACTACCCAGCAACCTACCTTGTTAACGACATTGCCACATTGATAACTACCTACCCTGGTACCACCCAGCAAACTACCTTGTTAACGACTTTGGTAACTACCTACCGTGGTACTACCCAGCAACCCACTTTAGTAACGGCATTGGTAACTACCTACCCTTGTACTACCCAGCAACCTACCTTGTTAACGACATTGCCACATTGATAACTACCTACCCTGGTACTACCCAGCAACCTACCTTGTTAACGACATTGGTGACTACCTACCGTGGTGCTACCCAGCACCCTACCTTGGTAGCGGCATTGGTAACTACCTACCCTGGTACTACCCAGCAACCTACCTTGTTAACGACATTGCCACATTGATAACTACCTACCCTGATACCACCCAGCAACCTACCTTGTTAACGACATTGGTAACTACCTACCGTGGTACTGCCCAGCAACCCACCTTGGTAGCGGCATTGGTAACTACCTACCCTGGTATTACCAAGCAACCTACCTTGGTAGAGGCATTTTTAACTACCTACCCTGGTACTACCCAGCAACCTACCTTATTAACGACATTGCCACATTGATAACTACCTACCCTGGTACCACCCAGCAACCTACCTTGTTAACGACATTGGTAACTACGTACCGTGGTACTACCCAGCAACCCACCTTGTTAACGACATTGGTAACTACCTACCTTGGTACTACCCAGCAACCCACCTTGGTAGCGGCATTGGTAACTACCTACCCTGGTATTACCAAGCAACCTACCTTGGTAGAGGCATTTTTAACTACCTACCCTGGTACTACCCAGCAACCTACCTTGGTAACGGCATCAGCTTTGGTATCCTTCTCATCATTCTCCAAATACAGCTCCTTGCTCTTGTAGTCTATGGTCTCCTCCGCTGTCTTCGGAATTGGTATAATTCGGCTGCTGGCGGTGGACACTCGTACCTAAAGGCAGATTTACATTAGCAAGAACATGCAAGTTTCATTACATCGCGGGGCTGCGGGCTACCGTGGTAAGGTAAATACGATCAAACCCTGCAATGTAATGGAAACTCACTGAAAATTGCACGCAAGATCTTGTCTAAACATAGTTGATTCTTACGCCACTCACGGGAAGAAAGGAGGCAGTGCTGTTCTAACCCGACACCACACATGGGATCATATTCATTCATATAGATTTGACATTAACGTAATTTATAATTTAATGTAAATTGGTACTATAAAAAAAAAATATCAATATTAATTAATTTTTGCATTAAGCAGTGCCGCTGCTAACACAAAGTACAACTTTTTTTATTTATTGTTTTATTAATGAAGCCTGAATCTTCTGGTAGACGTCGCTATACGCCTCCCTTAAGGCGTTTGTATAAATGAAGGAACGGTTGAAGAATTTGGGGCCGGGTGGCAGTTGCACCTATAGCACATTGAAATCCGAACTTCGTATCGTGCCGTCCCTTTCACTCATATGGTGTATAACACGAGAGTGAAAGGGACGGCACGATACGAAGTTCGTATTTCGAAGTTCGGAGTAGGCCCTCAGTTTTAGAGTGACTCAGAAGAAGTAGCCATGGTAACGAGCAGCAAAGAATAGTCGATCCACACCAATATTGATATTTGTCGCCAATATCAATTCTTGTGACGGCCACAAGCCATTACCTTGTCCCCCTCCTCTGTGTACCTCCACTCGACTTCGGTAGGTTTGAGTGTCTCCGGGTCCACCAGCTTGACATCAGTGGTGACCAGCAGCGGGGCCTCGGACCGGATGGTGACGCCAGGGAACTCCTTGTCTTTGCCTACCTGTGGACATTCAAAATCAAAAATCAAAATCAAAACATTTATTCTGCAAATAGGCCTCAAGGGCACTTTTACAAGTCAAAATCTATCTAGGTACATCAAATAAAAATAATACAATAATCAAAGTATCATTAATTAAATGTAGTGTTACATGTCAAAAATAAGACTAAGAAACTAATAACAATCGAGATTTGTTAGAGATGTATAAGGTCTCTAAGCGTCAAGATAAAAGGTAATAAAGTAGGTACACTAGTCATAATAAAATATTTTGAACTATATCTATAACACGTCAACATGAAAATAATAAAATCTAATAAATAAATATCCTCAGAGATGTATAAGGTCTCTGAGCGTCAGTCTAAAAAATAAAATCAAATGAGAACAGTGAAGTCTCTCATCATGTCAATTCCACTGAACACTAGTACGAAGTTACTAGTCCTTGCAAACATAAACAGACCGGACCCCACAAACAGCACCCGTTCACGAGTATGACGCGCATTACAAGTTTACATATTATAAGATAAACGATTATATCATGGATAGGGATGTTTGGCAGTGATAGCAGCATGCAGGTTCTGCAAAGTGTCGGAGGAAACTGCCATCCATATCCTCTGCTCCTGTGGACCACTTATGCGCAAAAGACGTATCTACCTAGGGAGGCACATCATGCCCCAGTGGAGATACAACAGATTGCGACCCAAAGAATCTGGAAATTCCTGGAAGCAACGGGTATAAGCAAAGAACTTTAAGGGCTGCCACAATAGATCAATACTGGTCGAGGCGGCAACGAAGGCCCACAACAAACAATAATAATAAAATTGGCAGTGATAGCGTCCCGCACAAGTAATCTAACACAGAAATATTTTGTCCTTAATATTAAAAATATGTATGTATGTTTATATTGTAGCATTTGAATTCTGTAGTATTATGATACTGTTATTTTATATACATTGTATATTGTTTTGAAGAAATGACACCTCGCCGAGTTTCTTACGCCGGTTCTTCTCGAGGCAGAGGTTTATTTTATGAACGGTGGTAGTTTTTTGACATTCATAAGTGCATGTAACATGCCTAAATTGAAGAATAAATGATTTCATTTCATTTCATTTCATTTATGTTGTTAACTTGATGTCTGTGTCTGGTTTATTGGTATTACCAATACTTTGGAATCATCATCACCGCTACCTAATCCCAAGATTTTGGCGTAGGCACTAGTTTTTACGGAAGCGAATGCCATCTGACCTTCCAACCCGAGGCGAAACCAGACCTTATTGAAATTAGGCTTGTCAAGTGAGTGGGCAACTTGACTGTTAGAAGTCCTCAAGCCGCCCGGAGGGCCCCAAGCTTGACTTAACGACTGCTATCATAGACAGCAGCCGGGATCAACGGCTTAACGTGCCTTCCAAAGCACGGGAGCGCTCAGTTAATAACCACTCAAAGCGGTCACCCACCCATCCAATAGTCTTAAATAAGTGACAATACAAACTGTTCTAAGGTGTGTGTTGAGCCCCTCCACGATGACCCAGTTCCGCTCCTGAATGACCTGCACCACGATGCCCTGTTTGCCCTTATCCTTGCCCACCATCACCTCCACACGATCACCCCTGGAAATTAACACAGATAGATAGATAGATAGATAAACTCTTTATTCATATCCACAACATACATGATATATCACAGTACTACAATTTAATTAAATATTAACTCTGACAGTATATAAGTGATAACATGCAACTACTTAAGAACTAAGACTTAGAAACTAATCAGATAAGCCATGTGTCGTGGCAGAGAATAGGCGCTGGCTCAGCATAAATGCTGTGGCATAGATATGTATGTCTATGATAGCAGTTGTTAAGCCAAGTTAGAGGGCTTCGGGCGGCTTGAGAACTTCTAACAGTCAAGTTGCCCACTCACTTGACAAGCCTAATTCCAATAAGGTCTGGTTTCCCCTCGGATTGGAAGGTCAGATGGCAGTCGCTTCCGTAATAACTAGTGCGCCAAATATTCGGATTAGGTAGCAGACCCCGGGCATCCTTCAGGATGCAACTGTACCGGGATAATGCTAGAATGATGATGATGATGACGTATGTGGGTCATTGTCAGATTTAGGTTCACGTCTTTTCGGACATATCAAAAGTTAAGGGCCAAAAAGCTTAATCTTGGATTGGTCTAGTAACTTGCATAAACGGTGTTTCCGTAACTATAAACCCATGTAATAAAATCATAACTTATATGTACATAAGTTAACTATTGACCGCCGGGTGGACAACTTTTGTTTTTACAACTGACAATGACCCATGTAGCTATATAATGACACCTGTTATTCATTCTCTCGATTCTCAATAGTAAAATTATAATCAAGTTGTTACATTTTTATGTTAATTTTATTGCAATGAAACAAAGAAGAGGAAATTGTGGCCGTCCCGTGCACACATGGCGGCAGACAATTGCGAGCGAGCTGTGAGCAGTTGGCCTGAGCTGGATGGCGTGAGCTTATAAAGGCTCTTTGCACCTCTGAGGTGCCCTAAGACAACAACAAGGAAACAAAAAATGAATTTTCTGTCCTAAAAATAAAGAAAAATATTTTCTTTATTATGAACAGGCTTTTTTTGTAGTTTAACTTAAGTCATTTATTGAGATATTTCCCCTCTTTGAAAGAAGCTCCTGTTTTTCAGCGTATACTGACAACAGCATGCCTGACAATTATTTTCTAAAATCTTACATTTACAGTTTTATAGATGCTGTCTTTTTTTAAATTAACAATAGATTAGATTAGATTAGATTTATTTATTTCTTTCTGAAAATTTACATGGTATTTTATAAAAATGACAATTGGTAAAATATCATGGATTCACAAAAAGATCGTCAGATTGTATATGAATTAATAATAATAAAATAATAATACAGTCTAACACAAAAGAAGAATATTTTTTAAACAATACAAAATAATTCAATAATATATGGTACAATGGCAATAGTGTTGTACCGACATTTTAAGAATTGCAGTTATTACCTAAAGAAACTCCATTCCCCAACCGGTTCCAAAAATACTTTTTTCCTGAGCACCCCTCGTTCGTTTTGCATACGGAACTGTCCGGTCCAGGGCCGGTTCGTCGTGAAACGGAACTTCTTACGAGCTATCTGTGCCTTCGGATACTGTGGATACCCCGTGGGATTCTTCCAGTACACCTGGAAATCAACATAGATTTTTTTGTAGGTTATGTCCGAAGAAATTTACGAGTTTTATAGTTATTTCTCACTAAATACCTGCTCATAACTCCTTTTTATATAAGACTCTGGAAAATTTGAATATTTAACAGTGAGATCACCGACTTTCTTTGAAAGGAAACCGAATATTCGCATTTTATTTCTGTTCCGCAATGTCAACGCCAGAAATTATTTTTGACACTGACAGTGACTGTGATTGGCTGATTGCGGATTTGGAAATGTTGTCATGCTTCAAAAGCAAAAACTCCCAAACAACAAGGAAAAAATACAGCAAAATGAATAGGGTACTTGACAGACATAATTTATGACTATAAAACGTATTGTTATATTAAACAAATAAATGAACTTTATTACAAGTCAAAAACTACTGGCGTTTCTCATGAGACCACTACCGAAAAGAAGCACCGATAGAAACTCTACAGTTAAATAAATCTGAGTAGTAAGCAACAAAAGAGAATAAAAATAAAATAACAAAAGATATTTACAATGTGTAGTTCCACAAGAAAACATGTCGAAACTGCATGCGTATTACATGGTATTACCAAATACGAGATAAGGAAAATAATAGTAATGGAAAATACTTCCCCAAGACATCAAATTAAATCGTTTGATATGCTTTCCTGCAAGAACTGTGTTAACTAGATACAATGAAAATAGTATACATGACTCTACGTTATTTAGGTATTTGGTGTGGGCCATGTATTTCTGTCTGTTAGATAGTTAAGTTAGTAACACTATGAAAATAACTGTGATAAACTAAGCGAGCAGTTTCTACATTGGTCAGTTGTCTGATTTTTCTAATAGCATAAGCGGCTGAACTTAATTTACGCGCCAAATGGTTATATGGGGAGTCCATCGTAGATCATTCGCCTTATATTTCATAGAAGCTAAATTTTCCATGAAACTTTATTAGTTAAATAACTAACGTTAACGTTATTAGTTAAAATCATTTAATTAATATAATTTTTAGAGATGCGCCGAATATGGGTTTGACCGAATACGAACATATGGCAGAATATTAAGTAGGTCCAGCTATTCGGCCGAATTATGCGGTTCAACATAATTGCTTCATCTATTGTTGTAAAAGAGACTAATTGAATGGTAAAATTTTTGTTCATTATCAAAGCGAAATATTGACAAAAAATAAGTTAAATCACTCTTAGTAATGGGTCAGGTATTAATTTCACGAAGCAGTAACTATAATACACTCTTGTAACTGGTAACAAAACCCTCTCAAAATTGTTCGGTAAATATTCGGCAGCTGAACTAAACAATTCGGCCGAATACCGAACATTCAAAAACATGGCGAATATGCCGAATACCGAATAATAACCCAATTTTCGGCGCATCCCTAATAATTTTTATAAGTTTAAGATTTTCTCATATGTGAAATTATCGAAACGACGCTATGTTGCTAATGACGTCATATCTATACAAACAGTTGCTATCAAAACCGTTTTTGCTAGTTGATAAATAATTCTTAAAAGTGTTAAGCTAAATGGTCAGTTTATTTATAGAAATGTGACGTCATACGATGACTGGGTCGCGTTTAGCGCGAAAATTTAACTAAAATTTAAAGGTCTGGATTATACTACAGCATGTATGCAAAAACATGTATTTTTTATAGCTGTAACGTTTACATTATACCATTTTAACGTACTAAATTAGATTATAAAAAATGTCAAGTACCCAATTGCTTAGACCCCATAGATTAATGTATGTTTAGTTTACTAGTTTTAGTCATTTTTATATTATTTCTTTGTATATTTTATTAAACCGAAAAAATGTATAAGCCAAAAAAGTAAACCATACCACAGTCATTACTAAGAACTAAGAATTTTTTGTTTTTACACATTAATCATTTTAAAATTGCTAACATTAAGAACATTTAATTTATTTCCATGATAAAGATTTTTCCTGAGCCTCAAGATTTTTATTTCATGTGGCAATAACACTACGTTCCTTTTCATGGTGTAATAATTTCTAAGAAATGATCACTCTAGGTTTATGCAAACAAGACATATTATAAATTACTTTTTCTGGGATTAATTTCGTTCGTACTTGTGAAAATAATGGTTAACAATTAATATTATGTGGGACTGTATGTCACCTAAATGCCAGATAGACCTCGTAGGGGCATAAAAAATAAGATGTCAATGTCAAAATACTAAAATGCTTAAATATAATCATTCACGAATATTATACTAACCTAACACATGTAATTATATTATTAGCTTTAAATGGGTCAATTACGTTTGAAACACATTGTTTAACAATGAACAAATTCAATCTTTTCCTCCACCAAAAACATAGGGCACCATAGACAATTGACGTAAATCAGCTGTCTGCTATCAGTTGTTGTAGATGGCAGCACAGCGTCACGTGAATTTTCATGGCGCTGAAGCAGGGCTAGTCCCGACGTCTTGTGATTTCACGAAATTATAGCTGTTTCTAATATTTAAAGTTAAACAGCATTAATTTATAAGTTCTAGGTGAGTACTGTAATATAATTGGGGTGATTTAGTGCGCGGTGTGCTGTTAAAATCCATTTGCGCGGGACTTGAATGTGTCAAAATAGTGACGGGTGTATATGGGGTGGTTTGGGGTGAATAGCTATTGGTAATTATGGCGCCTGGTTGTCTGAGCGCTAAAGGGGCGCCGGACAGCCGGGGCGAGTATCGATTCCCAATCCGAACACGTCAGACCGCGCAAAACCACTCTGTTCCCCACATTCGTGAGAAACAGTACGTCTCCAAATTTCCTTTGGACCTAATCGATTTTTTCGACAAAATACTATTTATGTTACTCAAGATGAAATCCGCCGTGTATTCGCATAGGAACTGGCCTGTTACTTGTTTCGAAGAAGCTTAATTGTCGCTCAAGGTCAGTTCTCAATAATTATGTCCATTGGTGTGGTGTCCAGAGTTTTCGCTCTTAGGTAACTTAGTATTTCTTATATGGTCTAAACTTAAACACAACAAATTTTTAGTTATCTCAAAGGTTTTTTGGCATAAAACTTTAAGCATGCATATATTACATTCAGTGTAATAAAAAATATGTTATAATAATAATGTATTTATTCATAAGTTCACAGAGTAGGTCATACTTAGTTGAAAAAACAAAAGTCGTCCCTCCTGTGGTCAATAGTTAACGGCTTATGTGCATGTTAGCTATGTTTTTATTACAGGGATTTATAGAAACGGAGACACTGTTTATGCGGGTTACCGGTCCAATCCAAAATTAAGCTTTGTAGCCCTTAACTTTTGGTATGTCCACAGAAAAGACGCAAGCCTAAATCCCTGTATGACCCGTATCACCAAATCACTTATGTGGTAGTTATAACTAGACTTAATTATGCAGAACATTTGTGGAAAGAAACCTATTCAGTTATTTATTTATTTGTTGTGGATGATGGGCTAGCAAGCCACTGCAATATCACATTTTCTCTATTTGGAAACCTACAATTCCTAAATATTAATATGGCACTGGAATAATTGTCATGTGCTCTGCAATGCCTACCCCTTGGGAATACAGGCGTGATTCTATGTATGTTTTTTATGTTATGTTGTCTATTGACATTCTAACTTACGGCTGCCAGACCTGGGCAGACACACAAAGACGATCAAAAATTGATCACATGCCAACGAACCATCGTAAGGAGCATACTGGGCTATACAAAGAGAGACAGAAAAAGAGCTACATATTTTAAGACAAATAACAAAGTAGAAGATGTCACAACTAAAACCAAAACTCTTAAATGTGATAATCCATATTGAAAGGGACCTTATGGAGGCCGGCACTTACGCCTTTATTGCCGCTGTTCCAATACAAAAGTGAATAGGTGCAACGTAAGCGCCTGCCGCCATAAGGTCCCTTTCGATGTGGATTATCACAAATGGAGGTGGGCAGGCCACATGTACAGAGAGAATAAGAACAAATGGACAGGAGATTTAACGGAACGGACCTCTAGATTCCAAACTAAAAGAAAAAGAGGAAGACAAAGAAAACATTGGTCCGATGACATTAAGAAAGTAGCTGGCCCGTTATGGCATCGCATAGCCATAAATAGAGAAGAGTGGAAAAAGCTAGAAGAAGCCTTTTTGTCATAAAGACACGCCAACACCTGATGATACATATTATATTATTACCGTCCAATATAACTTACCTCACCTAAAATGTTGGCAATAAAGGCTAATAAATAAATTAAAAAAAATCTATTTACATAGAAATTTGGAAATATAAACTTCAATACCTAATTTAAATAAATGTTCCATTTCATGACTGAAAAAAATATTTTCAAGCCGTATTGCATACATGTAGATGCAATGGTGTATTATAAATTTTCATATTTATCATTTTGTGGAGTATGGTCATGCATTATTAACTGATTAATACAGTGAAATCTTCATGCCAATAGAATCCTGCTATTATCTCTAGAAAAAGTTCAAGAGATCCATTATCTGTAACAGTGTTTCTCAAATTTTGTCAGATGTATTGGAAATAAAACAGCATAATATATTAAAACCTGCAAAGAACGTATATGTTGTAAAATGTAGGTATAGTACATCCGAAACTAAGAATCTACCTTATAGCCACAGCTCTTAGTCGTTTTTTGCTTGCATTCGTTTGACATAATTGGTAGGTTCATGTGAACTATTGACTATTCCCACATTTCTTATCTTTCCACAACCAAACCAAGCGACCATGTTTTTTTGTAGAATTTCTTACTTTTTGTCTACTTTTCTGATTTAACCTAATGGATAACTAATGGAATTCAAATTATTAGGTATGCGCCGAATATTCGGTTATCATTCGGTATTCGGCATGTTTTTGAATATTTACTGAACAATTTTGAGAGGGTTTTGTTACAAGTTACAAGAGTGTATTATAGTTACTGCTTCGTGAAATTAATACTTGACCCATTATTAATAGTGATTTAACTTATTTTTTGTCAATATTTCGCTTTGATAATGAACAAATATTTTACCATTCAATTAGTCTGTTTTGAATCGAATAATTCGGCCGAATATTCGGTTCGGTAACAGCTGGACCTAATATTCGGCCGAATGTTCGTATTCGGTCAAACCCATATTCGGCGCATCTCTACAAATTATGATAGGACCTGATTAGTGGAATTAACCAGTATGTAATGTTTATTTTTATTTACAGTGAAGATGTCGGAGTACTGGGTGATCAGCGCCCCGGGCGACAAGACGTGCCAGCAGACGTGGGACACCCTCAACAATGCCACCAAGTCGGGCAACCTCAGCGTCAACTACAAATTCCCCATTCCCGACCTGAAGGTATGTCCCTAATGGGGTAGTAGGGATGTTGACTCCAGGGTTCGAAAGGATAATTTTCAATGATAATTATCGTGATTTTTATACTTTGATAATAACCTAAAATTGAAAATTCGGCTTGAATCTTAAAAAAATACGTGCGTGAATTCGAACGTTAATAATTGCTCTCTATATATGTTTTAATGATGTAATGATTAATTGATTATATTTTAATGGTTAATAAAAAACTATTAAAATATTGTATAGCAACTATTTATATTGGAGCCTAAAACACCATAATCTTTTATATTACAGTCTTTATTGGTAAAAATACATTTTACAGGTCATATCATATATAGGAAAATAAATTTAACTAATAAAATAACATATACTACCCTACCCATAAGAGGGATAATTATCAAAGACCATAATTATCTTGATAATTTCGAACCCTGGTTGACTCAAAATTTAGTATCCAAATTATTATCCAAAACAAAGAAGACATAAAACTATGCCAGATGGTGAAAATCCCATTAAAATATCTCAAAAAATAACGAAGCTACAACCGTTAAACTGATTTTAATTAGAGAGAGAAAGCGCTACAACTCAGTGACGTCACTGACATAAAGCGAGAGTGAAAGGGACGGCACGATACGAAGTTCGAAGTAGACCTGCGCTTATTCGCAATACTGGTACGAAACAATTTTTTTTATAATAAATATATAAAAAATAAAAATACTCGTGTTATACACCATATGAGTGATAGGGACGGCTTGATATGAAGTTCAGAGCAGGGACCGATACCGGTATTTTTAAAAAACTGAATTAACGCAATATTTTGGATTGTTTTTTGCTCTTTACGTAGGGCTGAATCATGTATTTAGGTAACAACGTCGTATATATAGATTGTTCCATTAAAAACGAAATAATGAACCGATGACCGTAATAATACCGGTATTTTTCTATGGAGAAAATACCGGTATCCGATCCCTGGTTCAGAGTAGGCCCTCAGGTGTGAGTTTACGTTTACTTTTATTTAATTGATTCGCCTGTGACCTTCAGGTGGGAACGCTGGATCAGTTGGTGGGCCTGTCTGACGACCTTGGCAAGCTGGACACCTTCGTCGAGGGAGTCACCAGGAAGGTAGCCCAGTACCTCGGTGAGGTGAGTTTTTTAAATGTATTTGATTGAAATAAACTTTTGGTTTAAAATAACAAAGTTCTGAAAAAGTATTAAGTATTTATTTATTTTTATTTTTTTTAACTAGCCTATTTAAGTGTCCCACTGCTGGGCAAAGGCCTCCCCTCTTTTCCTCCATTCGGCACTATTGTTAGCTTGTTCCCGCCAAGTTAAGGAAAACGCATCCAGGTCGTCCCGCCATCTCCTTTTTGGAAGTATTTATTTATTTAAACTTTATTGCTCATTAAAAAAGGTACAAATAGCGGACTTAATGCCTTAAGGCATTCTCTACCAGTCAACCGCAAGGCTAAAAAGAAGTATTTGTATTAAATAAAAGTATTAAAAAAATGTATCTAGTTAATGCTTTCTTCTTCACTTTTTTTGGAAAATCATCTTCCCATCTGTTATTTATTTATTTATTGCAAACAAAACATATACAGCATTACAGTTGAAACCAAGGCACTGTATAATTTAGGTTATAAAACACATAATTCACAATAGGAAAATTCAAATATCAATCAACTCTCATCCATCATCTCACAGTACCGCAGACACATTCGATACACAACCATCCATCAACTTTCAAACATATCACATTCTGGTGCCCATGACAGAAGCGAGTTCAGCAGTCGCAGAGCAGTTATGTGATAAGACCCCATAAAAGCTGCGAAGGTACATAAAGTGGATAAGACTCCTCGAAAAACCGAGAAGAGTAGCGCAGCCTGGAGGAAGGCTATGTCAAAGACAGCTTGACCAAATATAAAATATTAATTTTATAAAGGGTCGGCAACGCGTACGTGACTCCTCTGGAGTTGCGGGCGTCTATAGGATGCGGTGGCCGCTTACCATCAGGTGGACCGTAAGCTTGCCACCGGCGTTGTAAAAAAAATATTATGAAAACACACAAATGCAAAGCCCACAATGGCAAGTAAACGCATTTTGTTATTGGTCTTTCAATAAAATTTTTATTTTTGATATTTTTTTTGCAACTGTATTAAAAAATGTCGTTTGATATGCGTGCGGAAGTCATTTTCACTCGTCCCTAGTCTCGGGGCAACTCGGGACTCGTGTATAATGATATACCTTCCGCACTTGCATCAAAATGTACTATTATTCAGGGCTCGGAAACCGGTTTCAGCTTCATACAATTAACAGGTTAAAAATTTCGGTTAATTGCGTTTTACGATATTTTTTCGTATTTCAAATCTTTTATTTCATAGATGAAAGTTAACAAAAACAAATCTTAAAATAAAAATGGAGATATGAAAAGTACATTAGGAGATATTTTAAAAATAGTAAAAACCGGCCAAGTGCGAGTTGGACTCGCGCACGAAGGGTTCCGTACCGTTACCTATAAACACGGCTAAAAATCACAATTTTTGTATGGGAGCCCCCTTAAATATTTATTTTATTCAGCTTTTTAGTATTTTTTGTTATAGCGGCCACAGAAATATATCACCTGTGGAAATTTCAACTGTCTAAATATCACGGTTCATGAGATACAGCCTGGTGACAGACGTGCAGGGAAGTCTTAGTAATAGGGTCACGTTTTACCCTTTGGGCACGGAACCCTAAAAACTGTCTATTTATTGGCATATTTTATCTACGAATAACTTTATTTCTTCAGGTACTTGAAGATCAACGCGACAAGCTGCACGAAAATCTGATGGCAAACAACAGTAAGTCACTTATTCGATTTTTTGAGACCTTATTTTTCATCTGGCACTAAACATTTTATTTGTTTTTGTTTTATTACCAGGCTATTTAAGACTATTTGAAGTAATTTATATTAAAAAAAAAACAATTACGGTACTTTGTTTGGTGCCACTTGTTATAATGAATATAATAAATGACATAAATTTGAGGTTAGAGAGTTTAAATCTTAAACAGAGTTTTAATAAAGATGAAAGAATTTTGCATGTAAAGTTTTAGAATTGAACGATGGCATGTTTTTGGGCTAGACAGGACATAGGCTGTTTAAATGCAGAAAAGTTGCCAGCATGAAAAACTAATTCATAGACAAGAATGAAGTGATGTAGACAGAGAGAAATAAAAGCACAGAGTAGTGCGAAAAATTGAGCATGTATCGCTGGATCTCGATGGTTATATTTTTTATTTGATTTTATACTTCCTGTTTGAGTTTAGTTCATTATGTTATGAACTTGTGTATATTTTGCATGTACTTTTTCTTTGAAATCGACACTTTTTTCTTAATTATTTAATATTTGAACTACTTGTCAGTGATTTTACCTTTACTGATTTTCTTTTTTTACTTTTATTTGCAATATAAAAATTGCACTGTATATAATAATGTTTGTACATAATTATTTTATTTCCACATAACATTTTCATGTACCTACTACATCTCATATCACCTGTAATAAGTTCTGATCTTTTTTATACTTTAATATGACATTATTAACTGTGAATTAAAAATGTCAACGAATCTTTACCTAACGCCAAAAATTATACACATAGGCGCAAAATTCTGTTCCCAATGGAACTTTTACATAAAATAATAGATAAAAGAAACTAGAAGAAAGTAGAACTTTCTGTTGTAGTTGACATGTACAACTTTGCGTGTTATGAAACATCAGTTTTCGCATGTATGTATTGAATATATGCGAAAACTGATGTTTTCTATGTGTGAGTGTTGTCATGTTGTAAGATTGTGTTTTTGTTGAAAGATTCGTTGATAGATCACTTTATACAATGGCTAAGAATGTTGCGTGGACAGTGTTTGTTGCGTACGAATGTTTTTTTTTTATTGTTTTAGTAAAGAGGTTCGTTTACTTACAGCTATATTGACCTCTTGCACTATATTGCATTATAATGTCACCATGTATAAAATAATTATAGTTGTTTTCAATAGATGGTTGCATAGGATGTTTGGTGTATTCAATCAATTAAAAAAAGAGAATTAAACGTATTTATTTAAATTATGGCGTTTATCACCATTCTAGTCTAGGGCCGACTTGTAAAAAGAAGTGCAGTGGATAAAGTTGTAAATATATTTGGTGAGTGATATGAGTTCATAAATATTATATTATTCTGTAGAAAATAATTTAAACATTAGAGAATTCATTTACTTATATTTGTGTTTACATATTTAATTTGGTTATTTATTACATCGTAAAACAAAAATGTTTTATTATTTTAAACGCTTCTTTTATGTACGTAATATGTAAAAAGAAAGGTTTATAGCTATTTTTAAATATTCTATTGTAGATGAATGCGAATTAGTTTTTGGAATTGCATTTCAGTGTCTGAAAAGTGGAAAAAATTTTTTGGCAGTGAGTAAATAATTATTTAGTTATATATGTAAAAGCTTCGCAGTTACCGTGTTTCCGGTGCTTTCAGGATAGATATTAAATATCGTGTAAAATATATGTATTATTTACTGCAAAAGTAAGTAATTGTAAAATTGTTGGGCAGTGTCAGTGTAAGGGCTTGATACATTATGAAGTACGTAAGTTTTATCGAAGAAACGGTACAAGAAATCTGGTATATATTGTTCATAAAGACATTATAGTTTGCATGTTCGTCGCTTTGTGGAATTTGTCTGATTTTGTTTTTATTTACAAACAGTATTATCTGTTTATCGTTTATGGATATCGTCAATTAGTATCTATTATTTTAACGTTAAAGCAGTATAAATCGGTTTTTATAACACATTCGTCTATAGGGAATGTGCACAACGAAGGTGCTGCCAACTGGTGCCGCCAACCCGAATCTTGTACTCCATCTTGTACTTGACATTGACATTTACGCGGTTGTTACGCTAATGCGGTTTCCGGACGTTTTCCGCAGTGTGTGCGGTATATACTTGCATAGCGATATCTTGCTCGCACTGCGGAAATCGTCCGGAAGCCGCATTAGGTTGATAACCGACATATAACAAATAAATATAATAAATTTTATTAGTGATAATTATTATTCTAGCTGTATTGTTGCATATCTGGCTGTACCAATACATCCACAAAAAACAAAAATAAATCAAATAGCGTAAAATTTTATTACTTTCCAAAGAATAGTCCCACCCATGCCATGGTTATGTGAGAAACGGAAAATTTGGATAACTCAGTAAATAAACATATGCAAGTATGAGTTTTAAATGTTTAGAAATAATCAATAATATTATTAGTGAAAATAACTAATAATTACTATAATAATCACAAAACTTATGTAATTAATACAGTCAGTTAAACATTACCATTATATCAATATATTATTTCTTCAACCTCCTTGGCCGCCCTCGAAGAGCTTTTGACCTTTTGACATATTTTGGCCTCACTGACGATCATAATTAAACCGGAAATAATATAATTGAAGGCATAATCACGATGACAGGTCTGATAAGCTTCCTTTACTTCCGCATAGTGTCAGCGTAGCGCCAAAGTTCCTGCACGTTCCCTATTAAATTAATTTCGTTGTTACATCTCGCTCATTTACATATTTTTTGTCTGAAATGACGTGCTTTTTTAAAAAAAGTTTTTTTAGTTTGTTTAGTTGTTTTAGTACATGTTTTCAGCTACTTGTCGAATAAAATAAGTGTTAAAATAAGTAGTTATTGTTTTAAGGTAGATTGTACAAGTGTTATAGGTCAGATTTAACTTTTTACGACAGACGTGGATAGAAAGAAAATATGTCTTTGCAGTGACTGCTCGATGCGGTCGTCTAAATAGATGGAAGGTTTTTTTATTGGTGTGCAATACCTGAAGTTATTTTATCTGCTATTCTTGTGATAACTGCCACATAATTACGCAACAACCTAGCATGATCGTATTTATGTAGGACATAAATAATTAGTTTTTATCGCACCTACATACTGGTAAATTGACCAAAGCTTTACGTTCCACATAAACGCGATTGTTCTAGCAAGGATGGACTTTCAAAAATAGTAATTTCTCGTTTGTGGTTGGCTCAAATAAACACACTTTAAAATGGGTACACTTTCTATGGAATTTTCTAACATATTGTCGTGTTTTAATTGCTCCTGTTTGTAAATTATAATTTAAAAAACACTTTATCCAACAAACGAGAAAATATTACTTGTATTCCTCTAAAACAACTTATGTAGTTATAATCCAACACAAAAATCGAAATATCGAATGCGTAATATTTATTCTACTACGATGGATGGGTTAAGCCATATAAAATGATGTAGTTATGTTCTGATCCAGCGGTTTATGATTACTAAAATGCACAAGTGTTTCGATATAAGATATACGTATAACTATGTCGTCATATAATAGTTATCGCAATCACTGCCTCACAAGACATTCATAGCTTAGCCATACCGAGCTTCTACATACCGTCTATGCTTTGCGCTTCTTGTTATTATTAAATTTTTATTTGGTTTTCCTTAAATTTATTTCGTATATTTCGCTCCTATCCCACTAAAATCCTATTTTTATTTTATTTTCAATTAAACAAGCTTAGGTACAAGAACTGACGCTGAAGAGCGTTTTATGGGCGTATAAAAGCTTTATAAGATCGTAAATGATGAATAATTATAACATTAACACGATACGAGTCTACAACCCAACTACATCAGCGGAATTTATGGGCTATGTTTATGTAAGGGATAGTGTTAAGAGATTTGAGAATGGGAGAAAAATGGCAGAAATTGTTATTTTGCCGACAATATTTTAACATGAGCTCATCTAATAGTAAAAAGTAAGTATAGTAAAAAAGGACAACACTAGTCAGCTGGTCATAATCATCAGCTGTAAATACTAACCAAAAAAATTTAATAAAAAAAAAATAACCGACTCCATAAAAACACTAAAAAGGAAAAATAATTGCCTTACTTCTAATATGAGACTTTACGCTTCTTATTAAACAATGTACCTTTTAATTTTTGAAGTCGGTGCAATCCAAAGAAATTGTCTAATGTTGACGAAATGGCACCAACTCAAACCCGGCTAAGCTACACTGTTTTATGACGGTGTTCCGTTGCCTACCTTCCGGCTTCAATTACCAGATCAGGTTGTGATGGTGACATTACCTCAGGACCATTTAAATTGACTTCGTCATAGTCATGCCACCCATGAAAAACTAGGAGTTTTGGATTGTCATCCGTGGTCTTCTTCATCAGTTCCCGCTTACCAAATGCTACTTTCTGAATGCAAATGTTTGATTTATTACCAAAAATACTAAAATCGCTATATGTTTCCCTTGTATTTGAGGAGTTCCCTCAATTCCTCACGGATATCATCATCAGAACTAGATTCTGGTAACAATGAGACCAACCTTGAAGCATATGCTTTCAAACAAAGAAAAAAATCCAAATCGGTTCATAAACGACGGAGTTCTGAGGTAACACACATTTTAAAAAATATATAAAAATAATAAAAAAAGAACATGCAACCGAATTGATAAACTCCTCCTTTTTTTGAAGTCAGTTAAAAATAAATAGCTTTTGATTTTACTCTGTTTCTAAAAGACATGAATAACTTTCTCTTAACACTTTCTTTTACTGGGCATACAACCCTACAGCATTATGTGTTGTCGCGGGTTTAAGGGCATCTAGTAGTCTTGGAGGAGCGAATCAGAATACAGACCAGCGAAGTTCTAGCAATACAAAGAAGAAAGGCTTTATTGGTCATTGGATTAAGGTACTTGTAATCAGTGGACCTATAAGATCCATACGAATGAACTGAAGTAAAGACAATTGACACGAAACTTCGCATTGGCGCACTTGGCCGATGTATAAGAGATGTGTCGAACTGATACGAACTATTAATGGCCAACTTTACACGGTTGAACGTCGTATGATCATGACGATGTCATAAAATGCAACGCAAGTTGCGCGATGCTCTCGGACCCGCGACAAACGCTATCGTGCCGCACCAGGCATGGACTCGTACGGCGACCCTGGAGGGGGCGAGCCGCCGGGCACGCCCACATCGCCAGTCTGCGACTCGGCGTTTTCCGAACACCACGGCTGCTGGCCATGCGAGCACCGTGACTCTTACGAGCAGTCGCAGGCCTCCAGCGGCAGGAGCTCGCCGCGGTGGGACGACGAAGAAGAGGAAGAAAGGCCGCATCACGTGCTCTCACAAGGTTTAGGAATTGGCCAAGATCCCCTTCGTCTTTGATGCTGGGAAATAGTTCTTGCACTACCTCACTTTGACATATGAGACCGTCCTAACCAGCATGATAACAATACTCCATTTCCATGCGAAGCTGCCCAGCCATGTCATTACTCCGTAAGTCTTCATGTTGTAACTTAGTCTTATGTTAAAGGTGCTTGCAAACTTGCGCGCACCATCTACTACAAACTTATGAAAAAAGGCAGTTTCCCACGCAGTCTCACGGCAGGTGACGAAGCATATGAAACGCTAAGATGATTTATAACTGACACAATACGCTACTGATAAGCTATAATCCCATTATCCCGTAGTTGGTTTGTTTAAACTTGATAACCCAAATTATATAACAATAAAATCATCGATTCCAGTATCAAACAGTTCACATTAGGGACTATTCACAGCATCAACGACTACACACCTTCCTTTATCCGTTAGACCCTTTTCGCTCTGACCCAGTAGGCCGTAACACCCTACGAACAGCGCTGCCTGCGATACTTAAGTCAAATGTGAAGGCAGTGATTGCATATTGAACTTATAATAGGTACTTAGTAATTAGTGCTTCTTAAGCAGTTGGCGCTGGCCGTAAAATTTTGTGTCAAGCGCCATCTTACATTTGGAAAACACTTTACTTTTAAATAGCGCCAAAGATGTGCATTGAAAAAAATATGATCGTTTGTCCGACGAATATAATCTAGTTGGTATCTGCCCAGCTACCATGATAGGTCATATCATCATTTTAGGGTCCTGTACCCGAACGATCAAACCGAACACAAAATTTTGTTCCGAAGGTTTTTTTAACTTCCCATTGACCTATGAATTTGATATTTGATGATAACATTTATTACTACGTATATTTTACCAACAAATAATAATATATTTATAAATCAGATTTTTTAGAGATTTTTTTATTTTTCTTATTAAAAACAATATTCTTAATTTTGCGGTTGGTTCGGAATCCTAAACGTGCGCAGTCCGACACGCACTCAGCCGGTTTTTTATTTGACTTTTAAACGTGACTAAAAAATGTATCGTGCTAGCTGGGCTTATGTTTGTCAGTTCATCTAGTTTTCTCACATTTGTGTTGACTGCGCAAGACAGCGAATCGAAACATATACAATGTTGATTAAACAATATTGTAAATATTTATGACACGTTCGTATTCGTTTCAAAAATATTTATAAGATATCTTATTATTTGCTTTTCGTATTAGTTTATTCGGTAATGAGAATTTGCTTGTGGGGCTACAAATTTAGGTTGACGCTGTGACACTGGCTAGCCAAACCCGCAAATTGTACGTTTTGATGGTCACTTCTATATGTTGCTTCAAAGTACAAAGTGCTATATACAATTATAAGTATTATATAAATGTAGATGAAAGTGGAATTTTTACACAACAACACATTTTTTTAGCTTTTTTTGTTTTAATGTTTTTATTTTGCCGCGATGTATGTTAACTAATTATAATATATGTAGTTTTATCAATGATTGATATTATCTTCCGTAAAATATCTTTGTACTTATATGTCATACTCCTAAATACAATTTTATGGACTACGAACAGTCAATATTTTTGATTTAAAGCAGTTTTTTTGGTTACAGAATGGTGTAAATGCATATTTTATTATTTCTTATTATATTGTTTATTTTTATGTTCATTGCGAGTAATGTGAAAATATTTCTATTAAACTGATATTTTCCTCGTTTTTTCTTAAATCAGAGATTATATTTATTCAGGTATATTCGCATTTATTTTTTATTAGGAGGAAAATATATATTACTGTGTTACTTTTTCTTTAACCCAGAAAAAAATATTTTAATAAAATGTATTATAAATGGAACCATAAAGTGAATTTCAAATATATACTGGTAAAAATACTTGTATTTAAGATCCAAATCTAAGTATATAACTGGATACATTCGCGATGTAGCAGGCACGCCGTAACGGAGGACAGACTAAAACTTAAGGTGTATGTTTTTTACAAATTGGATAATGGTAGTTTGGGAACCACTGGGATATGTTTTCTCTATATTGTATATCTGATAATTTAGAAGGTTAGTGATATGAAATATGTATAGTTTGTATGTAAAATGCTTTGCATTGGTTGTAAGCGTTGTGAAGCATGAATATGTACGTGTATGCATGCTTTAGATTTTATTGGTAATTGTTATTCAGGTTTTTTTTAACGTTCATGTACGAGGCATGTTATGTGTTATTGCTATTTTTTTATTTTATTGATGAGCCTTTTTTTGTTTTTTTTTCGCACTTGTGAAGAAACCCGAAATAAAATAATTATGTACTTGTGTACCTTTTGCATTAGGCGTTGCAATTGTTTTGTACATGTTGCATGGCTGGAAGGATTAGTTATAAACAATAGTTAATCAGACAGATAAAAAGTTACGTGTTAGTTATTAGTTAATGTTTGTATTATTTCGAACGAACGAACAAAAAAAAATAAGTATGAAGAGAAAACTCACTAGAAAATCTGTCATTACTCTTAAAAACCTCGTATCTCAGTACAAAAACGATTACTGATATACGAGCTTTGTTTTATCTATGTATTTGTAACTTAGTAAGTTTTGGTTCAACCGACGGTATACCAACGTTCTCTAGAAAATAATCAAAGAGGTCTTGCTTACAAGATCAAGGTAAAAAGTGGCAGATGCGGTATAACCTAATTTTATGTATAAAAGTTAATCATAATTTTTTATGGATTACATATTCTAGTCTTAAATTCTATCTTCAAAACACGTGCAGCATGTACAACAGGTGACTTTCCACAGCTATCCCTGGTCCATCGTCACGTTACCGGGCCATTCTACTTTTTCATGTACATAATTTTCAGATACTTTTTTTTTAAATGCAGATTTTGGAATAGTTGGCCCTCACTTAATATTTTTGTATTGTTATTTAGAAAGAGGTTTAATTGCAGTATCACTTCCGATAGTTTTGGTAATTAACCAACCACAGCTAATATCCATAAATCGAGTAACTGACTGTCCTTGGATATCTCACCATTTGTGTGAATAAATGGTTTTTACCACTGTGTTACCCACCTTCTACAGCAATATGTTAATATTTAAGTATTTTTACCTATAAATTCCTTTTATTAGGTTCAGGTACTATTTCGAAATCGTATTATGTGTGCGCTAATTCAATACATATCATTGATTTTTTATGTAATAGAAAACTGGTGATGAAAAAATAGAATGACCCTACCATCATCGCATAGCATATTACCATTATTACCCCATTTTATCTACCCCTGGAAAATGTTGGCCATACTTTGTTCCTTATTTTAACCTTGCGGACCAATTTACTGGTGATTACTACAGAAAGTATATATACCCCTTTTATTAGGCTTCTGTATTTACCCTTAAGTGTATAACGCCTGTAGTACAAAATTTAAGTTATTTAAATTTTAAATGTAGCTCATACAAATGATAAATGATAATACATTTTTTTTGCCGAGTGCCGAAAGATCGCGGGTCGAATCCTGCTCGGTGCCTAAATTTTTCAATTATTCCTTTAGACTAAAAAAAAAAGATAATACATTTCTTTAGTTTTAAATTCAAATTTCATTTAAATGTTATGAATAGTGACCCGAACAAGAAATGTTAAAACTTTGCTTGATTTCAGATTCAAATCTATTTATTCACAATATTAATATTTTATAAAAAATTTAAGTTTGTCAAAAAAAAACGTAAATGTACCAAATATTTTTAAAGTATAAAAAAATATATTATCATTCTTTTTATTCACAATATAAGATTACAATATAAATTACATGTCAATTTACAAGAATCTCTATTGTGATAGTCAATAACATTAAAGAAAACAAAATAATATAAAAACAATGAATAAAATAGCAATTAAATAATACAATGAGTATGATAAAATTTACCTGCGAGGATCGTCATGAAATAAAATTCATTAATAATATAATATCAATGCAGTAAAGTCAGAATTAAGATTAAAATTATATTTAAGCGGTTATGTCACAAAATTGAAAATCTTGAATAAAGGTACTTGCATTATATTTGATTTCCGTTGAAGGTCAATAGGTGTTCAACATTTTTTGAAGCCGCTAAACGGACAGTGGCTGGTTTTCTGAATGCATTACCCATGTTGAAAGTTAGTAGTCGTCTACCGGTCCCTGGGATCCCCGGGCTCATTACAAAAGAATGCTATTGTTTATTTTTTTCGTCGGGAGACGGCGGATGTATATCTTGTCATCTCTTATGTACAGTCGCCATCAAATATATCTGTACTCTTCAGGGTGCTCAAAAATATCTGAACGTGCACTTTAACGCCTTGACAATAGAGTCGTGTTCAGATATTTGTGAGCACCTCGTTCGCTCCGATATATCTGATGGCGGCTGTACCATAATTCTCGCAAATAAAAACTTTGACTTTGATGATGGCTGTCAAAACAGTGATAAAACTCGTTAACTGTAATTAGGCTAAACTAATGCATTCTAAAAATACGTCATTGAGCGTTTGGCGCTTGGGGGAATTCATTAACACTTCATTGCCCATAACATTCCAGTTCAAACGAATAAAGTTTCGACCGTACCGCTCAAAATACGCTGACGCGCTGTAAACGCTGTGACGTGATAGACAGTAAGGCCCTGGTCTCCTGTAAACGCCATCGGCCGCTTACAGCGTTACGCCGCACGCTGCGTCACAATGCACACTATAGAGATGTACTGTTAGACCCTGACAGACCTGAGAGACCATAACAGTACATCTCTTTAGTATGCATTGTGACGTAGCGTACGACGCGACGCTGTAAGCGGCCAATGGCGTTAATAGGAGACCAGGGCCTAACTATAGAGATGTACTGTTAGGCCCTGAAAGAAGTGACAGACCATAACAGTACATCTCTATAGTGTGCATTGTGGCGCAGCGTACGGCGTGACGCTGTAAGCGGCCGATGGCGTTTATAGGAGACCAGGGCCTTATGAGTTAAAAACGTCACGCATGAGCTGCGTCACTGCGTTTTGAGCTGCGGTGTTTTCAAACGTTGAAATAATCAGGCCCTGCCCTGTACTCCGAACTAAACATCTTGCCGTTTCTTTCACACTCGTGTTATACACTATATGCGTGAAAGGAACGGCACTATACGAAATTCGAATTTCGCGGTAATGTCGAACAATTAAAAAGACGTAAGTGCTGACGTTATGCTTGCGTTTGCAGCCGACCTGCCGACCTACCTGACTCGCTTCCAATGGGACATGGCCAAGTATCCTATCAAGCAGAGTCTGCGCAACATCGCCGACATCATCAGCAAACAGGTACGCGTTACTATTCTAGCCTTTTCCCGGTTGTGGCCTAGAGAACCCGCCCGCTTTTACACAGTTTAAAGAGTCCTTATCAGTTAAAAAACGCTCATCGATTTGGATCATACACGGATTTAGGTTCGCGTCTTTTCTGTGGACATACCAAAAGTTAAGGGCTACAAAGCTTAATTTTGGATTGGACCAGTAACCCGCATAAACAGTGTCACCGTTTCTATATATCTCTGTAATAAAAACATAGCTAACATGCACATAAGCCGTTAACTATTGACCCCAGGAGGGACGACTTTTGTTTTTTCAACTAAGTATGATCCATTTAGATCATTTTATGTTTGAATTGACACGTATCTTGACATTTTCTCGTGTTACTATGTTACTATCTAAAACAGGACCATTGCGACCTAATGTCATAGATTTTAAATGATTTTTTTGATTTTTCATTACGAGATATCGTTTCAAACATCATTCCACATCGACCATTTTCAAGCTAAAAATTGTATTTTTCGCTTAAATTCTAATACCCACAATAAAAACCAAAAAATGGCTATGTACTATCTAAAAGTTTAATAAAACCATCGTAAATTTTAACTTTTTTGTTTTTTTTTTATTGGTATTATTAATACTTTTGTCATAATTTGAAATTAAAACATTTTAAAACTTATAAGGCCTCTTAATTTTTAATTTGTGATGTTAAATAAACATATTTTCTTTCTTTCAAATGTGCAGCAGCGGTATAGACTAACTAGAAAACGGCAGTAATTAAAAAAAAAATATTTTTTAAGTACTCGCGAGTTACTATGTAGTGTATATTGTGTGCAGGTGGGGCAGATCGACGCTGACCTGAAGGTCAAGTCTAGCGCCTACAACGCACTCAAGGGCAACCTCCAGAACTTGGAGAAGAAACAGACGTAAGTACAGCGATGACCGTCTATTTTCGACGTTAATGTCATTAAAATATAGTCGATAATTTGGGGAACTTGGTGGTTGGTGGATCAACTATTCTTTGTTGCTCGTTACAATGGTTACGTCTCCTGAGTCACTCTTTAAAATTATGATTTTATAATTTAAATACACCAAACATGAGTTTTAGCGATGAGCATCAATCCATTAGGAGATGGGTCATCTCTTGATCATGATTGAAGTCCATATTATAAACATTTTTTTAAGAAACTCGGTTATTGCTGTCTTCTCGCTGACGGGACAGAATAACAACAGGAAAAAGTTGATGGACTCATATTTATTACCTGCCTACGAAGCTGAAGGCCCCGGGTTCGAATCCCGGTCAGGGTATTAATTTGTGCGATGAGCACGAACACGTCCCTGACTTGGATGTTTTCTATATATATAAATATGTATTTATCTATATAAGTATATCGTCGCCTAGTACCCATAGTATAAACTGCTTAGTTTGGGCCTAGGTCTATTAGTGTATGATTATCCACAGATATTTATTTTATTTTGTTTATGTGTGCAATAAAGAGTATTTGTATTGTATCGTATTTGTACGGTTGTGCAGCGGCAGCCTGCTGACCCGCAACCTGTCGGACCTGGTGAAGAAAGAGCACTTCATCCTCGACAGCGAGTACCTGGTCACCCTACTCGTCATCGTGCCCAAGTCAGTATACACCACATTCAGTTCGACACGAAAAAAAAAAATCTGAAACACATTTCCAAGTATCCTTAAGAAAACTATGTTAGTAAACAAGAAGTAAAACACATACAGTATATTATATAATAAATTCATATTCATTTATAACTTGCAAACATCGTGCCCAACTCAGTATACACCATGTTACAGTTCTTATTCATATTCATCTATACGTTGATACCATCGTGCCCAAGTCAGTATACATATACACCATGTTACAATTCGTATTCATTTTATACGTTGATACCATTGTGCCCAAGTCATTATACACCATGTTACAGTTCATATTTAGTTTATATTCATTTATACGTTGATACCATTGTGCCCAAGTCAGTATACACCATGTTACAATTCATATAAAATTTACACGTTGATACCATTGTGCCCAAGTCAGTCTAGATCATTTTACAGTTCATACTTATATTCATTTATATGTTGATACCATTGTGCCCAAGTCAGTATACACCATGTTACAATTCTTATTAATTTATACGTTGATACCATTGTGCCCAAGTCAGTATAGATCATGTTACAGTTCATACTTATATTCATTTATATGTTGATACCATCGTGCCCAAGTCAGTATACACCATGTTACAATTCATATTCATTTTATACGTTGATACCATCGTGCCGAAGTCAGTATACACCATGTTACAATTCATACTAATTTATACGTTGATACCATTTGTGCCCAAGTCAGTATAGATCATGTTACAGTTCATACTTATATTCATTTATATGTTGATACCATCGTGCCCAAGTCAGTATACACCATGTTACAATTCATATTCATTTTATACGTTGATACCATCGTGCCGAAGTCAGTATACACCATGTTACAATTCATATATATTTATACGTTGATACCATCGTGCCCAAGTCAGTATACACCATATTACAATTTATATTAATTCATTTAAACGTTGCAACCATCTTGCCCATCCCAAGTCAGTACCATTAGTTCATATTCATTTATTCATTGTAACCATAAGAGTGAGGAGTGTATTATGGCTACGGCATGGTTGCCCCCCTCCCCCCATCATGCTCGTACTGTAGAAAACCTAGTCAGACTCATTCCCCAACCGGAGCGTCCGCTTTGGCATCTGTTCCCAAGATGTGGCGCAGGAACTAGTTTCACGAGAAAAAGAAATATTTGTGTAATTCTGAATCCTAATGAGGTAAGCGTCGCGATGTTGGGCACCTTATTGATACTTAATAGTTGACTTGAGATGAAGACCTGTGGATGCTTACCTTAATGTTCTTCTCTATTGAGATGGAAAGTGCCTAGCATTTGCCTCGTTTGGGACTAGGTCGATTTGTGTGTGATTGTCCATAATTTTTTTTAATTTATTTATTCAGGGCGTTGGCCAACGACTGGAACGCCAACTACGAGAAGATCACGGACATGATCGTGCCGCGCTCGTCGCAGCTCATACACCAGGACAGCGACTACGGACTATACACCGTCACGCTATTCAAGAAGGTACGTCTCTCGTACAGGGTGACTAACGGCTCATACACCAGGACAGCGACTACGGACTATACACCGTCACGCTCTTCAAGAAGGTACGTCTCTCGTACAGGGTGACTAACGGCTCATACACCAGGACAGCGACTACGGACTATACACCGTCACGCTATTCAAGAAGGTACGTCTCTCGTACAGGGTGACTAACGGCTCATACACCAGGACAGCGACTACGGACTATACACCGTCACGCTCTTCAAGAAGGTACGTCTCTCGTACAGGGTGACTAACGGCTCATACACCAGGACAGCGACTACGGACTATACACCGTCACGCTATTCAAGAAGGTACGTCTCTCGTACAGGGTGACTAACGGCTCATACACCAGGACAGCGACTACGGACTATACACCGTCACGCTCTTCAAGAAGGTACGTCTCTCGCACAGGGCGACTAACGGCTCGTACACCAGGAGAGCGACTACGGACTATACACCGTCACGCTCTTCAAGAAGGTACGTCTCTCGTACAGGGTGACTAACGGCTCATACATCAGGACAGCGACTACGGACTATACACCGTCACGCTATTCAAGGAAGGTACGTCTCTCGTACAGGGTGACTAACGGCTCATACACCGGGACAGCGACTACGGACTATACACCGTCACGCTCTTCAAGAAGGTACGCCCCGCTCACACATACAGGGTGTCTTAACGGCTGGTGCGCCAACTACTTGAATGAAAATGATTCCCTTTTTTATTAAAACATGAGAAATCTTCATGTAATCTTGTATTATTAATTTACAATATTAATCCATCAAGGAGCCGTGTACATCGTTCGCCATTTTTCAAGAGAGAGAGAGCGAGATCGCCCTGCCTGTTCTAGGAACGCGGGTTCCTGTTGGTAAAGCAGCGCGATCCCAGCGCCGCCTAGCGGGTACGGCCCGAACCACCGCTCAATTGTATGGGTAATCTAAGCCTCTGTGGTTTCAGGCCGCGCCACTAGGTGTCGCTTGTGACACTACTAGACAACGGACATGACAGTGTATCCCCTTTAGCAGTTAATGAAATATAGTTAGTTTATCGGCGCAGTGACTCAAAGAGGATTTGGCTTCCGAAAAGAGATCACGCAGCCTCTCCCGATTCGGCGCCGCTTCCTGCCAAAGAAATATGAAAAATTAAACACGTCTTTTCATTATACAATAGGGCATTTTGACATAACAATTGTAATAATGAATGAATGAATGAATTATTTATTTGAAACCACAACATAACGTACAGTTAGCTTAAATCTAGGAAATACACATTTGAGGATGGTTCCAAAAAGGAGCTCACTCAGCATTGTGTCGGAGCGAAGTGCCACGACTCTGATTTTCAGTGGATCCATTTACACAATAAATACAACTAATTAACTTAAGAGAAGCAGAATAAGTATAGCAGAGATAGCACAAACAGTAACATTCTTGAGGTCAATTTGTGTAAGATTGTCCTCTGATTCTAATGTACGATATAAGTACACTCATTGATTGATTGACGTTGACAATATCATATAATGAGGGTCAATCAACTTTTTCTTGTTGTTATTGTGTCCCGTCAGCGAGAAGACAACAGTAACAAAGTTTTTTAGAAAGATGTTTATATCATAAGCTTCAAGCATGCTCAAGAGGCGACCTATGTCCAAATGGATTTATGATAATCGCTAAAACTCATGTTTGGTAGATCTATAAAATCACAGTTTTAAAGAGTGACTCAGGAGACGTAACCATGGTAACAAGGAACAAGGAATAGTTGATCCACCCATGAACAACAGAGTTAAGGGTCGGTTGCACCAACATACGATCACAGGCCGGTCATCGTCAAATATGGCGCCGGCAGCTGTCATCCCATAGAAACTTGTCAAACTTTACATACAATCAGGTTTTAACGAACACCGCTTACGATTACAGACGGTTTGGATGCAACCGTCCCTAATACATAGGCACATACGTAACGAGAGAGTATCTTCAAATCCAATAATACAGATAAGTGTTAGTGTTGATAGGTAAGAAGTTATATAATATTAATAAATAAAAAGTGTAAAAGCTATATATTGAAATTTAGAATGAAGGAAAAATTTAAAAAATTAGGCATCGAGTAGGATTCGAACCTGCGACCTCCCGGCACTCGCGGCCAGTCGCTTTAGCCAACTGTGGTAATAGCATCTATAGCTCAGTTGGCTAGAGTGACTGGCCGCGAGTGCCGGGAGGTCGCAGGTTCGAATCCTGCTCGGTGCCTAAATTTTTCAATTTTTCCTTCATTCTAAATTTGAGTATGAGATGGCGGATCGTAACTGACGATTCTCAATATGATTTGAGTCGTTAGTGCCGTTAATGAAGCATGAGTCTGGTAGATGTCGCTGTACGCCTCCCTTAAGGCGTTTGTATATAAAAAAAAGCTATATATTATTATAACTCTCTACGTAAATTTTTTGCTAGCAGAACCGAATATTCCTAATGTTTCTGTACATAGTTTCGTCTGTATATAATATATGTATGTATGTATGTGTATATATTTGTTATTCGTTATTTATGTATGTATTGGTATTAATATGTATGTACTATATTGTCACTTAGTATATTCGTTTTTATATTGGGAGTTGCACCGCCCACAATTTGTCTGCTTTGCCCTAAGGTTGACTGGTAGAGAATGCTTATGGCATTAAGTCCTCCTTTTGTACGATAAGTTTTACTTTTGTGCAATAAAGATTAAATAAATAAATAACCCTTCGTTGAATTTTTAACCTTACACGAAATAAATATAGAGTTGACAATGTTTCCCGCAGGTGGCGGAGGAGTTCAAGCACCACGCGCGCGAGCGCAAGTTCATCGTGCGCGACTTCTCTTACAACGAGAACGACCTCTCCGCCGGCAAGAACGAGATCACCAAGCTCGTCACCGACAAGAAGAAGCAATTCGTACGTACACTTACATATGCATATCATCGTCATCCTCCTCGCCGTTTCCATCATTGTCCTCTCTTTGTCGTCATTCTACTCGCCATTTTCATCATTTCCATGATTAATGATCTCACAACAGACCTCTTACACGCTGTTGATTTAAGATTAGATGAAGATTAAGATTTACTGTAATGTCATGATAACATTGTTTTTAAATAAATAAATATCCTCCTGACCCCTGAGCATTTACTGAAATCACTTGCCACTACGGCCGAATGTACTTTGCAAAGCATTAAACTGTTTTTGTTGTAAAGTGCGAGACCTTTTCTGTTAAATAAAATATAAACTATTAAGGTTTTCTCGAGTTTTCACTAAAACAAATCATTTTTAATATTACTTGATAAAGACATTGAGCATTTTTTTTGTTTGGGTATTTTTTGTCTTTTATAAAGGACTTTAGGAAAAAACAAACACTCGGGAATTGATGCTACCAAAAGGTCGGTCGTCTGTTGGCCAAATAAGAAGTTCAGAAATATCCGGACTTTACTGTAAGGTTTATTTAGCACTTTATAAAGGACGCCAGGTGTCAGGAGGATATATCATTATCCTCGCCATTATCGTCATTCTCCTCACCATTTGCATCATTTCTATCATTGTCCTGTCGTTGTCATCGTTCCCCTCACCATTTCCATCATTGTCCTCGCCACCCTCATCATTGCCATCACTGTCCTGAACGTAGTAATTGTTGTCCTTGGCATTCTCTCAGCCCAAAAGCACGAGATCACGAAGCTCGGCACCGGCTAGAAGAAACAATTTGTACGTATTCTTACATGTATATTACATATATCATAAATCATCATTGCTCTCATCGATGTCGTCATTCCCATCTCCATTTCCATCGTTGTCGTCACTCTTGTTGCCATTTCCATCATTGTCGTGTACGTGTTCACTGTTGTCCTTGTCATTCTCTCAACCCAAAAGACCGAGATCATCAAGGTCGTCGCCGTCAAGAAGAAACGTTTCGTACGCATTCTTGCATCTACATATGTGATAATCCATATTGAAAGGGAGCTTATGGCGGCCGGCACTTACGCCTTTATTGCCGCTGTTCCAATACAATAGTGAATAGGTGTAACGTAAGCGCCTGCCGCCATAAGGTCCCTTTCGATGTGGATTATCACATATATCGTCATTTCTTTCATTGTTGTCATTATTACCATGTCCATTTCCGTCATTGTCCTCTCGTTGTCGTAATTCCCCTCGCCATTACCATCATTCTACGTGAACTTACGTATCAATCCATTGTCTTCCAGGGTCCCCTGGTGCGGTGGTTGAAGGTCAACTTCTCCGAGTGCTTCTGTGCCTGGATATACGTTAATTGTTGTCATTATTATCATGTCCATTTTCGTCATTGTCCTCTCGTTGTCGTAATTCCCCTCGCCATTACCATCATTCTACGTAAACTTACGTATCAATCCATTGTCTTCCAGGGTCCCCTGGTGCGGTGGTTGAAGGTCAACTTCTCCGAGTGCTTCTGTGCCTGGATATACGTTAATTGTTGTCATTATTATCATGTCCATTTTCGTCATTGTCCTCTCGTTGTCGTAATTCCCCTCGCCATTACCATCATTCTACGTAAACTTACGTATCAATCCATTGTCTTCCAGGGTCCCCTGGTGCGGTGGTTGAAGGTCAACTTCTCCGAGTGCTTCTGTGCCTGGATACACGTTAAGGCGCTGCGTGTGTTCGTCGAATCCGTACTAAGGTTGGTTAATTGTACACTCACGGATTTTAATTCTAAAGTCATTCTCTATTAGAACTTGTACTTCCTACAACAACAATTTCACACATGTTGATATATTTCACCTCCCTTTAGTTAAGTTTAAGCATGAAATATCTAACGCCTTAAATGGATGATATTTACACTGCGCCTGGTATATACATATATATATATTTCCCAGCCTGGCATATATATATTTCCCAGCTCAAATCCTGGATTATCCTGTAATCTGTTCTGCCTATATGTAGTATTAAGTTGTGGCAACTTTGTTGGTTTATGATTTAAGTAACTGATATACACTATAAGAAATATTGTACTGTTTGTGCCCAAATAAACATTAAAACATTTATGTAGGTGTCAAACTAATTTTGTTATTTTAATAGTTAAGCTATGAAGTGTCCAGCATAAAGTGAGCTCTAAATGACTGACCGTTGAAGCCTGAAACGAAGCAATTGGCTACATTACTGGCCAAAGTCAGGCCAGGATACACTACTGGCCAAGGTCAGGCCAGGATACACTACTGGCCAAGGTCAGGCCAGGATACACTACTGGCCAAGGTCAGGCCAAGGTTAGGTCAGGATACACTACTGGCCAAGGTTAGGTCAGGATACACTACTGGCCAAGGCCAGAACAGGATACATTACTGAAGCAGCCAATTGCTTGACAAACAAAAATTTCCATTTGATTCAGTTTTTAAACTTGGATCCAGTGATTAGACAAATTTGCGTCATTGCTCGCAATAATGTGGTCATCACTCCAAAATCAATTAATAATTTCTTGAAATAAAATTTGAATTTCCGGAGATAATTGTTTATACGTACTTATAATTGCAAAATGTTATTTAAAGTGGTTATCGTTTTCGTAAATATTTTTATATAATAAATAAATTACGATTTTAGACTGACACGATTATTTACACTTGAAATAATACCCAACAACTACTACATGGTAATATCCTGCTATGATTATTATTTCGACGAAGAAGTTTTGTAGTGGATTGCGAGAGGAGATTTTCAGCACTTAAGTATATTTTTCACGCGGCTTCGCACGGGTGCACTATTTAATGGATGTTATTATATCAAAACAAGTCAAAACTGTATGGCAAGTTATCAACACTGAAACTGGGAAAAGTAAAATAAAAGATCCGCACTACAGCCTACGAATCGATGATACTCTGGTAAGTTCTGACTACGAAGTAGCGGATCATTTTGAGCGGTTCTTTTCTAACGTGCCTGTCGAGACTACGAAGTCCTTAAACTCATCACCAGATGTCGCTGAATCATTATTGAAAGCAAATGTAACAGAATGTACAGAAATCTTTAGCTTTACTTATGTGTCTCCCATAACTTTAATAAAAGCTTTTAAGTCAATAAATTTAAAGAAGACTGAAGATCTCTGGGGCCTTTCAGTAAAAGTATTACATTCCATTATAGAATCAATCGCACCTTTCTTAGCTGATATTTTCAATAAATGTATTGATACTGGAGTTTTTCCTGACCTGATGAAACACAGTAAAATTATCCCCTTGTTTAAATCGGGAGCAAAAACTGACCCTACCAACTTCAGGCCAATATCAATACTACCGGCATTAAGCAAAGTTTTTGAGAAACTTATTCTTAATCAGCTTATGTCCCACTTTAATCGCAATAAACTACTCAATAGCAATCAATTCGGATTCATTAGAGGTCGTTCTACCACCGATGCCGGGGTGGTACTAATTAAACATATACATGATGCCTGGGAAGGGGCTCAAGATGCTATTGGAGTGTTCTGTGATCTATCAAAGGCATTTGATTGCGTTGATCATGTGAACTTAATTAGAAAGTTAAGACATTATGGGATAAAGAACGGTGCTCTTGACCTTGTTTCATCGTATCTGTCGAAAAGAACTCAACGAGTAGTCATTAATGGAACTCAATCTGCAGGGACAACTGTTGCGCTTGGAGTCCCTCAAGGCTCGATTCTGGGTCCATTTCTGTTCCTAGTTTACATCAATGACTTACCAAACTTGGTGCAACATAAACATGATATAGTGCTATTTGCAGACGATACATCACTTATCTTCAAGATAGGACGGAAAGAGAAAAACTATGATGTTATTAATGAGGCACTAATTACTGTTGTGAACTGGTTTACAGCAAATAATTTACTTCTAAATTCCAAGAAAACAAAGTGCATCAAATTCACTTTGCCAAATGTCAAGCAAATAAACTATTCTAAGATCAAACTAAAGGATGATGAACTGGAATTTGAAGACAACACAGTGTTCTTAGGCATTACCTTAGATTCAAAACTGCAATGGCATGCGCATATTGCCACTCTGGCTGGCAAACTTAGTTCTGCGGCCTATGCAGTTAGACGTATTAGACAGTTAACTAACGTTGAAACGGCCAGGCTGGTGTATTATAGTTACTTCCATAGTGTTATGTCCTACGGAATCCTGTTGTGGGGTAAAGCCGCTGACATCCAGACCATCTTCGTGCTACAGAAACGAGCTGTACGCTCCATCTACGAACTAAAAGCCAGAGAATCTCTCAGAGATAAATTTAAAGAGGCAAACATTCTTACTGTAGCATGCCAATACATTCTTGAAAATATTATGCATGTGCGGAAAAATTTACAGGAATTCAAGCTTAACAGTGATATCCATGACTACAACACTAGAAGTAAACACAAGATTGCAGTGAAGGCCAGTCGTCTCCGAAAGGTTAGCATGTCATTTGTGGGGAACTGTATACGATTTTATAATAAAATACCTATCGAAATAGTTAATTTGCCATTCAGTAAATTTAAGTCCCATATTAAAAGGTATTTGCTAAGCCAGGCGTATTATACTGTCAACGATTTCTTAAATGACAAAAATGCTTTCAAGCCAGTGGTAGTTTAATCCTGTTACTTTTAATATATCTATGTTTATTTTAGGATATATTCTTGTATAGTAGTTCCGTTACGTTTTATGTAACATGATGCTATTTCTCGCCTCACAGTCGCCTTAACTTTGTTATTATCAATGTCCGCCAGCTTGAATATGTCATGCTCGCTTTAAGGGCTTTGCCTACGGTGGCGTCGTTGATCGGGTCGCCACCTTCCCTAACAGATGGTAGAGGGAGGCGATGGCTGAGATACGCGTCATACTCGTGATCGGGTGCTGTTTGTGGAGTCCGGTCTGTTCATGCTTGCTAGGACATAGTGACTACGTTAATACTAGTGTCTTTTTATAGGGGATTGACGAGAGACATCATCCTGTTGTGGATTCGTTTTTATTATCAGTGACTTGGAGACCATATACATCTCTAACAATATTAAATTAATTTTAATTTTGACGCTCAGAGACCATGTACATCTCTGGGATAATATATTAATTTCACTCCTTGTTTAATCTTGAGACCTTATACATCTCTAACTTAATATTTGTAATAGATAACTTTGCAAGTTTATCTTCACTGTATGACATTAATTTTGTTATAATTGTTAAACTCGAAATTATTATTCCTTCTTGAACTGTAAATTAATATTTTGACATGAAAAATGTAATACTTATTATAGTCAGACTTTCTTAAATTGTAATTAATATTTTGACATGTAAAAGCGCCATTGTGGCCTATTTGCAGAATAAATGTTTGTATTTTGTATTTGTATTTTGTATTGTATACATATAAACCTTCCTCTTCAATCACTATCTATTAAAAAAAACGCATCAAAATCCGTTGCGTAATTTTAAAGATTTAAGCATACATAGGGATATAGGGACAGAGAAAGCGACTTTGTTTTATACTATGTAGTGATGTCAAAAGATTTTCATAATTTATCAAATATCTCTGTTTGGATTCGGGTGGGAGTATTTTTTTCAAAAGGGCGATCTATGTAGCAATCTGATTCATCAGAACGAATTTTTAGCAATTTTAGTTCTTACTTTAATTCCGTGTGGTGCCGGATTAGAACAGCACTTCCCCCTTTCTCCCCGTGGGTGTCGTAAGAGTCGACTGTGGGAACCGGGTTGTAGTGTGTTGTGGGCGATGGGCTAGCAACCTATCACTGCAATATCACATTCTCTCCCTCTTTAAACCCACAATTGCTAAATGTGGCACTGGATTAAATTGCATGCGCTCTGCCTACCCCTTTTGGGAATACTGGTGGGAGCTGATGTATGTTTTATGTATCTGCCAACTTTAGCTTCTTTGATATAAACAGTTCTAAATTTTCATATTATATATATAAATAAATAAATAAATATTAGGACAATCTTACACAAATCGAACTAGCCCCACAGTAAGCTCAAGAAGGCTTGTATTATGGGTACTAGACGACGATATATTTAACCTCTTGTCTGTGTCTGATAAGGATCAGTACAATCGAAAATTAACTCTTGTTCCTTTTTGTCATAGAGTTAATTTTCGATTGTACTGATCCTTATCAGACACAGGCAAGAGGTTAATAGTATAAATACAGTAGCGCTCAAAAGTATTTTGACAACATATTTTTTTTAAATATTTTTTAAAATAAAAACCTATCGGAAAAATGTATTGAGTATAATGTAGAGCAGTGTAACTGCGAGTCTTTAAGCGTATCAAGTTACGTCTTGTTTGTTTACACACCGCGCCGCCGAACGAACTTGACTTACCGCGAGCTCAAAAGTGTTTTGACACGCATTTGACTTGACGAACTCTCGCAGATCACTTGTTCCATAATTTTTATTTCTACGTATATTTACTTATTGTGATTACTTCAATATGACTAAGTGTAAGGAATATTCTTGTGACTTTAAAAAAGCCGTCATCAATGCATTAAAACAAGGATTTAAACAAATAGAAGTTGCTCGTATGTTTAAAGTGTCTCGACAGCTAGTTAGCTTTTGGAATAAAGTGTATAACGAACGGAAAACCGTCGAAAATAAGCCTCGAACGGGTCGTCCAAGAAAAACTTCTTCTTACGTGGATCATATTATTAAAAAGTTATCAGCAAGTGATATCGGGATGTCTGCTGTAATGATAAGAAATGAATTAAAAGAAAAATATAACGTAGACATTCATGTTTCTACTGTCAAACGACGCTTAAAGGTTCTAGGGTTACATGGCCGAAGACCGGCTAAAAAACCTTTAATATCTAAGAAAACCAGAAAGTCCCGTCTTGAGTTTGCGAAACGGTATATATCGTGGTCAAGTTCACAGTGGTCTAAAGTTTTGTGGAGTGACGAAAGTAAATTTAATTTAATGTCATCTGATGGTATCAAGTACATTCGGCGTCCAGTAAACAAAAAATACGATTATCGGTATCAAATACCCACAGTTAAACATGGAGGTGGTAGTGTGATTGTTTGGGGATGTTTCTCACGGTCTGGAGTTGGACCGTTAGTTCGAATAGAAGGAAAAATGGATCGGTTTATGTATGCAAGTATATTAAAGTCTCAGATGCTACCATTTGCTAAACATCACATGCCAGCTAAGTGGTATTTTCAACAAGACAATGACCCCAAACACAGATCAAAGCATTTTAGTGACTTATTAAATCGTGAAAAAGTCAAAGTTCTCAAGTGGCCAAGTCAAAGTCCCGACTTAAATCCAATAGAACATCTCTGGGAAGAATTGAAACGTAGAATAAAAACCCACAATTATTCAAATAAAAATGCTTTGTTTGAAGCTCTGAAAAATGAGTGGGATAAAATTCCAATCAATCGATTACAAAAATTAATCGACTCAATGCCGGCGCGATGTGAGGCTGTCATAAAGGCCAAGGGATATGCTACTAAATACTAATATATTTACTGCCGTAAATTATAATTATAAGTTGAATTGGTTTTTTTTTAACAATGTCAAAATATTTTTGAGCCACCATTTTCTTAATATTTTAAAAATTAAACTTTCTATTGTTACGAACAACAACCATTTTGACACTTTTCTGTAGATTTGTTAAATGCTGTTGAAAAAATAAAGAAATGATTATTGTGTTTCATATTTATATTTAATTAAACCATTAAATGTAGTTGTCAAAATACTTTTGAGCGCTACAGTACTTAAATACATAGAAAACATCCAAGACTCAGAAACAAATATTCATGGTCATCACACAAATATTTGCCCTGACCGGGATTCGAACCCAGGACCGTCAGCTTCACAGGCAGGTGCACTACCCACTAGGTTAAACCGGTCGTCAAAGTCGATATGTAACGGGATTTACTTACTGTGTCACTGTTATTCTTAAATTAGGTTTTTTACAAAGTAAAATATAAAAGTAATCATATAATATATAAAAACACTATAAAAATAATCTAACCTAGGGTGCCGCCGGCAACGAGGCGGGGCCTAAGCTACCGGTGGTTAGTACCAGACTATTCGCATTTTACATAAATTTACACTAACGTGAGACATATTTACGCTTAATAAGAGAACAACGGTTGGAACTCACTTGGAAAGTAGTCCAAGTGAGTTCCAACCGTTGTTTTCTTATTAAGTATTCGCATTTTCTTCCTGGACAGTAGTTGCGGTTTCCTGGACACTTCTGGTAATTGTCCAGGATGAGTCACTTTCGGATACTATCTTCATAGATGTTATGAAATTTTTTTTTTACAGATACGGCCTCCCCGTGAACTTCCTCGCCGTGGTGATGGTCCCGTCGCGCAAGAGCGTGAAGAAGCTGCGCGACGTGCTGCAGCAGCTGTACGCGCACCTCGACCACTCCGCGCAGTCGCACGGCACCAACGCGCAGGACGTGAGTACCCGCGCCCGGCCAGGGTACACTACTGGCCAAGGTCAGCTCAGGATACACTACTGACCAAGGTCAGGCCAGCATACATTACTGACCAAGGTCAGGCCAAGATACACTACTGGCCAAGGTCAAGTCGGGATACAGTACTGGCCAAGGTCAGCTCAGGATACACTACTGGCCAAGGCCAGGTCAGAATACACTACTGGTCAAAGTCAGGTCAGGATACACTACTGGCCAAGGTCAGGCCAGGTAACACTACTGGCCAAGGTCAAACCAAGATACACTACTGGCCAAGGCCAGAACAGTATACACTACTGGCCAAGGTCAGGCAAAGATACACTACTGGCCAAGATCAGGCCAAGATACACTACTGACCAAGGTCAGGCCAGGATACACTACTGACCAAGGTCAGGCCAGTATACACTACTGGCCAAGGTCAGCTCAGGATACACTACTGGCCAAGGTCAGCTCAGGGTACACTACTGGCCAAGGTCAGGTCAGGATACACTACTGGCCAAGGTCAACACAGGATACATTACTGGTCAAAGTCAGGTCAGTATACACTACTGGCCAAGGTCAGCTCAGGATACACTACTGACCAAGATCAGCTCAGGATACACTCTGGCCAAGGTCAGCTCAGGATACCCTACTGGCCAAAGTCAGATCGGGATACACTACTGGCCAAGGTCAGCTCAGGAAACACTACTGGCCAAGGTCAGGCCAGGATACACTACTGGCCAAGGTCAGGCCAGGTAATACTACTGGCCAAGGTCAGGCCAGGATACACTATTGGCCAAGGTCAGACCAAGATACACTACTGGACAAGCCTGAGAGCAGGTATGGTCTGACCTTGGCCACTACTGGGCAAGCTACGCGGACCTCAAACCTTAATAATTAGCCGTTTAACAACATATCCCCGTACTTTTAATTACCGTCGCGCGACGCAAATGAGGGATGTTTTATAAGTTTAACTTATTTGTCAACGTAGCTCTCTAACAATAAACCAATTTGAGTGCGGCTTTTTTAATCGAGTCCAGATTGCGGAAATGGTTCTTAGCTATGTTTTGTGTCGAGGTTTTTTACTTTTTGTAGTTTTTTTTTAAGTGATCTTAACGTTTACGTTGCAGACGGCAGAGCTGGCGGGCCTGGGCTTCGGCCAGTCGGAGTACTTCCCCTATGTGTTCTACAAGGTCAACGTCGACATGATAGAAAAGGCCTAAACGCCGTACAACTAGGTACGTCGGGAGGTATTTTATTTATCATTGTATTTATTGTAATATTAAGGCCGGGTTTTATAAAGATCCGTTAGACCAAATGTCAGATCAAATTTCAGTAACTCCGTACATTTTTTGACATAACAAACCGACATAAGGTCTGGGCGAATATTCAGCGTTTTTACGGCGGTTATTTTTCGTCATTGTCGTTTCATTAAATATTGTTAAAGGAGACGATGATCTGAGTAAACTTTTGTTAAAAGCGTAAACCAATATCGGGTCCGAGTCTTATTTGTTCAATTATTTCGCCGGTTTATACCAACTTTGGGTAGTTAATCTTGAGTCGACAATGACTTTAGCAACGAGCATTTCAAACGCTCGGAGAATCGCCCGTCTACCGGACTTTATAAAACCGAGCCTAAATGCAGAAAATTAATACTATAGGTAACTTGCGCAATTGGTCTCGGATCCTGTCAAGGCGTGGATGTCATGTCATTTTGGAAACAGTATATACAATACTGTTAAATCTCGTATCAAACAAAAGTCATCATAAAGTTTATTTATAGACATCGACGTTTAAAGAGCCCTTATGAATTAAAAAAAGCTCACCTATTTAGGCCATTTTCTGTTTGAATTGACACGTATCTTGACATTTTCTCAGTATTACTACGTAGAACAGGACTATTGCAACCTAATGTCATAAATTTTGAATGTATTTTTTGGATTTTTCATTAAGAAATATCGTTTCAAAAATCAATCCAAAACGACCATTTTCAAACTATCAACGGCTTTTCCCGCTTAAATTCTACTACGCACAATAAAACCAAAAAATGGCTATGTCACTATCTAAAACTTTAATAAAGTCATCGTATCCTTTAATCACTTTATTGGTATTATCAATACTTTTGTCATAATTTGAACTCAAAACATTTTCAAATTTAGAAGGCCATTGATTAATTTTTTATGTTTTTTTTTGTCGCAGGTAATTTAACAGGTCATGTCGCCCGGCTTGCGATTAGCGAGCAAAATAGTTGCAATCTTTTACGAATTGTACAATAATTATATTTTTAAATAGCATATTTATCGATCGACAAATTATATATTATACGTGGCCTGTATGAATAAAATCATTTGCGAGATATTTTACCATGTACAGATTTTGTTTTATTTTACATTCAGGTTTGAAAGTTTTTGATTTGTGTTCTTACATTAGTAACATGTGGAAAATCCGCGCTCGTTTTACTTTTGGCATATAGGTCATTTGTCAGTGCCCCATGAAAAATAAAAACAAAGTATCATTGTCTATTATATCTGACATTTGTTAAGCATGTTTTCTATTATGTTATTATTGTAAGTTGTTGTTTAAATAAGTATTTGGAAGTGTTTAGCTTTGCTATGCTTCAAACGCAACAACCTATGTTCAGTATTCGTTGTAGTCTAGTTGCATATCATCCGTTTCTCTGTAACACATGTTCAACAGATATTTATATTGGAGTTATTGAAATGGAAAAACTATGTAAATATAACATTCCTCGTCATAACTTGTGTAGTACATAATAAAATAAAAAATATTATTCAAGTTACTGTTTGTGTGTGTTTTATTAATACTCCCTGGTACCAACCACTACCAATAGCTTCATACTGGGATGATAGGACAATGACAGATCACGAGTATCACCATGTCTGCCATGTTAAAAACACTGTAGTCGGGTCTTACACGGATTTAGGTTCGCGTCTTTTCTATGGACATACCAAAAGTTAAGGTCTACAAAGCTTAATTTTGGATTGGACCAGTAACCCGCATAAACAGTGTCTCCGTTTCTATAAATCCCTGTAATAAAAACAGCTAACATCCACATAAGCCGTTAACCACAGGAGGGAAGACTTTCGTTTTTTAATTAAGTATGACCCAGTTCACAGATTCTAACACTGTCATATCATTAATATGGATTGTATGTGAATGATCTCTGCTAAGCAACAAATCGGAAGCTATAGAATTGTGGAAGTTCACTAAAGAACTAAAACAATCAAAAGCTTTAATAAAAGGCTACAATGCCAAGTTGTCTAACGAGCTATTAACTCAAAAGATACAAAACCTGCGCAGTGACAAGAATACTCACTGGTCACTGCCAACTTAACAAACATCTAACACAAATGGGCATAAAACAAAGCGCAGCATGCAGATTCTGCCAAGAATCGGAGGAAACTGCTATCCATATCCTCTGCTCCTGTGGACCACTTATGCGCAAAAGAAGTATCTACCTAGGGAAGCACATCATGCCCCCAGAGGAGATACAACAGATTGCGACCCAAAGACTGGAAATTCCTGGAAGCAACGTGTGCGGTGGTACCGGGACGAATAGCGCGGTGGACGTCCCCGCCGCCGGGGAAGGCTTGCGCGTGCATGAGCGTGAGAGGACCCATTCTGTCAGTGAATTTAGATGGAATATTTTATTTATATCAATATTATAGGCTATTTCCCTACATCACCCTACATATTGCATAATATGATATGATTTATTTATCTCACAATAGGAGGGTAGAATTGCCCTAACAACAAACATATCGTCCGCGTATTTGAGCGGTTTTATTTAAGTTAAAAACCATAAAGTGAGTCCAGTGTAACTTTGGCTCGTACAGTTTTATTCCCGGACTATACACAAGTGTTTTGCTGACAAAATTCGCCAGGTTTGGACGAGAAAATACAAACTTCCAAGGGGACTGTTTGTTTACGTTTGTGACGTAAAATCGTCGTCTGCTATGTGGTATGGCAGCTGAAGAGTGTTCCAAGGCTGGTTGGAAGATAAAGTGCAGTGTTATGTTAAGCGTGGGGGTTTTATAACCGCTTAAGAGTAATTTCCTACGTACTTTTTAGTTACCCCAAATCGTTCGTATATACGCTGCCATCTATAATTTCACGCCTGAACTATGCACATTGTGGGATACCGTGCGCAAAGGCACGTCACAGAGCGCCATCTGGACCTTCTTGTGGGAAATGCGACGTCTTCGAACCAGAGAGGATAGGGAGTCCTCCGTCGTTGTGTCGTTAATAGCGCGCTTTGCCGAAAGAGGGCTTCGCCATCGCATCATCGATTCACAACTTTCACAAGGGACTTATGCATCGTTTTTGTTTTTTTTTTTGTTTCAATTGCTTTACTCACCTTGGTGCTAATTGTATATTTCTAGTTGGATATTGATTTTTTAATGGTCAGTTAATTTATATTGCTTAATAGTGATTAACATAAGGATATATTTATAAATTTATTAACTTTTGTTATTGTAATTCACTTGACTTTGTTTTATTATGGTAATTCAGTGAGTTTATTTTATTCTTTTAATTTATTGACTTACTTTTTAATTTATAAACATTGTTTTAACGTGTGATACGATTTTTTATATAGTATTAGAAGACTGTAATATCCAGTTTGTGGCCAGATTTAATGTTTTATTATTATTATTATTATTATTATTTTAATATTTTTTGTGAGCACTGAATGTTCGATTCACATTTTCGTTTGTTTTAACGTGGTAGGATCCTGTTGGAATATTGTTTGTAGTTCCGCTTTTATATTTTTACTTTATTAAACTAATTTTATTTGTTTGACTATGAGTTCCCAGCCTGAGTCGACGTGCCCCTATTGTCATGACTCATCGCGAGTTTTTACGTCGAGAGGCCTTAAATTACACATTACGCGTATGCATAAAGATGTACCCCGTCCTCCTTTATCGCAGCCTGCCCGCACCGCCGCCGTTCATGTTAATGCTGCGCCTCAAATATCAAATCCACAGACAAATAACTGTACCCTGGACCATCTTGCCAACTTGAGGGAATCGGTACGAGTTCTTCGGCATATTCCGAAAGGTGCGAGAAGTATGGCAGCTGGTAAGTTAAGTGAGATTATTGAAAACTGTATTACTGTCAATGGGGTAGACGTGTGGTGCTCACTTTTATCTTTTTCATACAGGGCTTTGAGAGCCCCTGAAACGTCCGGCACAGGATCTCTTACGTCGAAGGTCAAGAAGAACATAGAGGCCTTCGCGTATTTCTCACTTGACGATTGTGCGGCAGCCTCCCGGTCATCGTCACTTACTAAGACTATTGAGGCCAAGGTCCATGAAGGCGATTTAAGGGGAGCGGTCCGGTTGCTTATGAGCGAGGACACTATAGCCCCACCGGGTCCGGACACTTTGGCTGCATTACAATCGAAACATCCCGATCCGTCTCGTCCCCTTTGTTTCCCATCGGTGTCGGATCGGGGGGTCCCAGCTTTGTCGGTTAGGGTAGAGGATGTGGCTTTGGCAGTTAACTCCTTCCATAGGGGGTCTGCTGCGGGATTGGATGGTATTCGTCCGGCTCATTTGAAGGAGTTGACATCTGGCACGGCGGGGGACAGTGGGGTGCGCTTGATGGAGTCGCTGACTAAACTGAGTAATTTTCTGCTTAGTGGGAAGTTGAATCTCCAGGTGTGCCCATATTTGTATGGAGCTACTCTTTGCGCCTTAAAGAAGAAGGAGGGGGGGTTGAGACCGATAGCTGTTGGGAGTACTTTTCGGCGACTGGTAGCCAAACTTGGGTGCCGAGCTGTGCGTGGGGATATGGCCTCCTATCTTCAGCCACATCAGCTGGGCTTTGGGACGCACTTGGGCTGCGAAGCGGCGATACATGCTGTGCGCACTTTTGCATTGGATCCAGAGAATGCAGGTAGTGTCATTATAAAACTGGACTTGAAGAATGCTTTTAACTCGTTGGAGAGGGACGTCTTGCTGAATGAGGTGGTGGAGAATATCCCAACACTGTTTCCTTTCCTCCACCAGGTCTACCACCAGCCATCTAATCTTTTTTATGGATCTGACCTCATTCTTTCCAAAGTTGGTGCTCAACAGGGGGACCCGCTTGGCCCTCTCACCTTCAGCCTCGCTATTCAGAAGGTGGTTACAGAGCTCAAGTCCCCTCTCAATACCTGGTACCTCGATGATGGTACCATAGGGGGCAAACCTGAAGAGGTGGAGCGAGACTTGCTAGTCTTATTACCACGTCTGAGGAGTTTGGGGCTGGAGGTGAATTCTGCCAAGTGTGAGTTTTTCCCCTGTGGTCCGGAGTCGCGTGCTGTCTTTTCCTTATTCTCATCGTTGCTTCCGGGTCTCAGAGAACTTGACGCCGACGTTTTTTGTTTACTCGGGGCTCCCATATTTCCTGCTGCGGTTCCTAAGGCTCTTCAAGCCCGTAGGGATCTCCTCCTCCTCGCCAGCGAACGTCTCAAGACAATTAATTCGCATGTAGCGCTGGTTCTCATGCAGAAGTGTTTCGCCGTCCCAAAGGTTACTTACCTGTTGCGTACGGCCCCAGTGTGGTTGTTCCCTAATTCTATGGATTCATTTGACGCCACCATCAAGTCCATGGTCGAATCCATAGTAAACGTCTCCCTGAGCGAGGATCAATGGGCACAAGCGTCTTTGCCAATTCGGCACGGGGGCATCGGGGTGCGGCGGGTGCGGGATGTGAGCATACCGGCCTTCTTGGCATCGGCACACGGGGTAGCTACTCTAGTTGCTAATATTCTATCTGTGAATGGTGACAGGGCAAGCATACCGTACGTGGCTGATGCTTTGGTGGCGTGGGCTACTATCAACCCGGGGGCGACCCTACCCGAGAACCCCAAGGTTCAACGTGCGTGGGACGACGGCTATTGTAAAGCCACCATCGATCGGCTTATTGTGGGCGCCGCTGGTGTAGACCGTGCTAGACTCTTGGCGGTATCAAAGTCGGAATCGGGGGCATGGCTGCACGCGTTGCCTTCGCCTCAGTTGGGCACTTTACTCGACGGTGACTCATTGCGTGTGGCCGTCGCTCTCCGTCTGGGCTGCGATGTATGTCAACCACATGTATGCATCTGCGGTACCATGGTGGATGCTGACGGCCATCACGCCCTGAGTTGCCGGCGATGCACCGGCAGGCACCCGCGTCACCATGCCCTCAATGATATCGTCCAGAGGGCTCTTAGGTCAGCTGGAGTTCCATCTGTGCTGGAACCGCCGGGCCTCTGCCGCTCGGATGGCAAACGGCCCGATGGCTTGACGTTGGTGCCGTGGGAAAGGGGGCGGTGTTTGGTGTGGGACGCTACGTGTGTAAGCACCTTCGCCGCCACCCATATCGGCCGCACAACACGCGCGGCGGGCGCGGCGGCCGAATCTCAGGCGGAGATAAAGAGGCGGAAGTATGCTCCCCTGGGATCGGGCTACATTTTCGTCCCCTTGGCGGTGGAAACGGCTGGTTGCTGGGGGAAGGACGCAAAGGAGTTTATTCGGGAGATAGGCCGTCGGCTTAGGCAAAGAGGAGAGGACTCCCGCTCCGAATCGTTTCTGGTGCAAAGACTATCTATCGCTATTCAGCGCGGAAATGCTGCTAGCGTTATGGGCACTTTTGCACCGGGACGATGAGGGGCGGGTTTTATGACTAAATTGTTACTGGGATGTAATAATTGTTTATTTTTAGATATATGATTTAAGAAAGTGATTGTGACATGAATAAATTTTCTCACAATATACAAGTGTCACTTCTATATTGTGAGATAAATAAATTCACTCACAAAAATTAAACATAGAGATGGGACATCTGTATACATCCAATCAAATTGTTTGTTCATTAACATAATAATTACATAGAACGAGTAATTAATTTGGCCTTGATAGCAAATTTGAAACACCTATGGCAGTGAGCAATATACAGTCCTGCGATAACAACTACCGTACAGGTTACACAAAATCGAATGGAATAGAGACGGATAAATCCGGACTTGAAGATTTAAATGATTCGAATCCATAAGCGGTGCCTATTCCTTATCGACTCTTTTCAAATCTTATTGAATGCGAGGAGTTATTAACTCTGTACAAAACCGAATGAACGGTTTGCGCCGGTATCGCGAACCGAAGGCTAAACGGCTGGACTTTCGTATATTTCTATCAAGTCCCGAGTTAAAAGAATCAAAAGATTCGAAGAATTTTGTCCGGAGTGAATTGATTTGGGGGATTCAAAGGAGTTGAAGAGTCGGTACCAATAGTGGAGCCAGATTTAGTGATTTGAATTGCTCCCCGGAGTCGAGATTACACATTTCTAGAATAGAATAGGCATGAATTTGTTTAGATTTAGTCCTTAGAATGCTAAATACACCTGAAGTTGCTGGGAGCTATTATGTCTAGCAACAAAAACAACCTACATAAATAAACTATCAATAAAGAATTTCAAATACTTAATATTGGGCAGATAGTTTTTATCGCGATTGCTATGGTCATGGTACAAAAAAATAATACCAGTTTGCCTGGAAACAGCAATTGGTAGTGTCAGATGCCAGTGCTCAAAAAGCGACAGTGTTTGTGCATTGATGCTATAGCACAATAACCAACTCGGTCTTAGTAGTCCTTTGTGTTGTGAGTAGGCCAACTGCCATTTCTGTTGCATCGAAAGTTCCGACTTTTTCAAATCAATAGTCTATAGGTATTTAATGATTTAAAAAAAACAATGTTGGTTTTCATATTGGAATATATTTAATAATTACCCTTATTATTAGACCCTTACAAATAATACTGATACGCTAGTCCTCCCACTCGTCGTCTTCCGTGGTATTTTCTGTCCCCAACATCTTCGACACAGTGGAGTCTTCCTCATCCAATCTCTTGAACAGGGAAGTCAACAATTTCTTGTTCAGATGATCCGTCTGACTTATTTCTCTAGTCGGCTGCTCTTGAATTTGCTCTGGGTTCACGAACGTGGTCTTGTCAGGCTCCGGCATCTTTAAGAAGTGATGAACTGATGATCGTTAATAAATAATTTTAATAAAAACAAAAGAATTTGTAAATAGAGCACGCCTGCAAATTAGTCACAAATATAGCCTGACTAATTTAAGACATTTCAAATTCATAAGTAATTTCTTGAAAGTCCGAACTTTTAAAATCGGTCGGCTTATGCACTCGTTATTGGACTTCACGTTCCATTTCACGCAATGAAATTTGCAATGACGTTTTAATTTATTTTTTGTTGGAGTAGAAAAAGCAGAAACGCGTTAATTTGTGATTGTAATTGTAGAAATAATTTCTCATCAATAAGTAGTTTTCGAGAATTAACACCCTAATTTTGACTACGTGGTGGTTGAAAAATTAATACCTATTAATTTCCTTTCTTATTCATATGTTCTCATTTGCGAACTCCGAATACTTCACTTCAGAGGGGCTACCGCGAACCGAAAACGAACGAAATTCGAATATCTCCCTCCCTATCGCAAGAATAAGCAAGTGTGACAGAGAGGGAGATTTTTGTTCGCGTAGAGTTTTCTGTTCGCGGTAGCCCCTCTGGTTTTTTTTCTGTGGCTAACCACGAACGACGTTTCCAACCAGCGACATAATCCGTCGGCTGGTGAATCTGACCAATAAAACCAGTAAAAGTTAGTACAATACTAATTAAAAGTGTGTATTCCATAACAAAATTACATGTATGATATATCCGTGCAAAAGCTCAGTGCTTAGAAACCGCTAAAGTTGTTTCAATGTCGGCAGATCGCGGTGTCAAATTCTTACATAACTGCACCTAACCTGCATTTTTTATCATCTGATTTTGTTTTCAGAGCCGTGAAAATGTTGGGTCGTCTAGCCCCTGGTGTCGCCCAGGTGACGGCGGTGGTCAGTCACCAGCAGAACAGGAATATGGCCACTCTGAAGGCCATTTCCATGCGTCTGAAGTCCGTAAAGAACATCCAGAAGATCACCCAGTCTATGAAGATGGTGTCCGCTGCCAAGTGAGTATCAAAGTGAAGGATTATAAAAAATAAAAATAGCCTTTATTACTGAAGTTTTTTTTTTCTTTTACATTAATACTCTGCTAAAAAATATACTTTAATTTTTTTTTCTCTAAAGTGAAGGATTAGCCAGATTTAATATCCACTCAGTAGGCACGTATCCTGAGGGGCAGATAGTTGGGATTTATCCCCCCCCCCCGAAAATACTTAATATAAAATACTTATAAGTGTGTAACTAAACTATGGACGGTACTTCTTTAAGTTATTAGAATTTATAGTACAGTGATTACAGCGATTTTTACACAGTTCACATGGTTGTTTCAATGTTTGTGTCCCCCCCCCGAACCAAAAGTCTGGATACGTGCCTACCACGCAGTTGTAAGTCCAATCATCATAGTAATGTAAGTCTAACACTGACCTACCTAAATGTGACATTATGAGGACATGAAACCAGACTGTTTGTGATAAGGGTCATTGTCAGATTTAGGTTCGTGGACATATCAAAAGTTAAGGGCTACAAAGCTTAATTTTGGGTTGGTCTAGTAACCCACATAAGTGTCTCTATTGTTATAAATCCATGTACTAAATACATAGCTTACATGCACATAAACCGTTATCTATTGGCCACTGACCCTTCGGTAACTTTTGTTTTTGCAAATGACAATGACCCAAAAGGTAATCACAACTGAAAATTGCTGCCAGTATACTGTTAGTTTACAAAGAATACATTATTTTGTTTTTCCGCATTCTCCTTTTGTGCAAATGTCATAACAAATTTGAAAATGGAACCAAATTTTTAGTAATAGTAGGTATCGCAAAACCTCCCAACTATAATCCAAAAGATAACCCCCTAATTTCTATCGATATTTATTTTGTATCTGCGATTTTTTATGCTTTTAATTTGTTTCATTGATCATGGAGTTAATCCTAATAATTGTCTTACAGTAAAGAGTAATATTTTAGTTCATTTGGACCATAGTTAGGTGGACTGAACTATAGTTGGGTAGTTTTACGTACATTATTGCTGTGGGGTAGAAAGTAAGGGGTTGCCTGACAGCTGTATGTAAATAATTTAAATTACTTACTAAATAAACCCAATTTCAATAATTATCTGAGTATGACGCATAAAGACAGGAAGTTAATCTTCTTTCTATATGCTTTATGTTACAATTAGAGAATCAATAAACATGTTCTATTTAGTTTAAGTGGCCTTATAAGCAGGGTTAGGAAAGGTTTCGTCTTCATACAATTAACCGGTTACAAATTTCGGTTAATTGCATTTTACGATATTTTTTCGTACTTTAAATCATTTATTCCATAGATGAACGCTAACAAAAGCAAATCTTAAAATAAAAATGGAGATATGAGAAGTACTTTAGGAAATATTTTCAAAATAGTAAAAACCGGTTCCGAGCCTTGCTTGTAAGTTTTAAAATGTTTTGATTTCAAATTATTACAAAAGAACTGATAATACCAATAAAGTGATTAAAGGATATGATGACTTTATAAAAGTTATAGATGTAACAGTATAATAGTAACCATTTTGTGATTCTATTGTGTGTAATAGAATTTAAGCGGAATAAAGCGGTTTTTAGTTTGAAAATGGATGTTTTGGAGTGATGTTTGGAACGATATTACTTAATAAAAAATCCAAAAAATACATTCAAAATTTATGACATTAGGTCGCAATAGTAACACTGAGAAAATGTCAAGATACATGTAAATTCAAACAAAAATGGCATAAATAGATGAGCGTTTTAAACTCTTCAATTTTATAAAGGTTTGCATTGCTTTGTTTTTCCTGCTGTATTATGAGAATATAATTCATCCATATGAGATGATCACAATGCTTTATAAAGATGATGGTTTCTAAAGAGAATTGGAAAAAAAAATGTCACTTGGAGCACATACAAAAATTGTGATGCACAAAACATAGACACTGCGGTTCGCGCGCAACATTCACGCGCGAAAAAAGCTAACTGACCTTCCATTGAGCGCTTCAAAGTGTTGCTTTTTTAATTATTGTGAAATAGGGACTACTACAAACTTAATCTTTAGACTCTTTAGAAAAATTAATTATGTTTCCAGATTGGTCGATTTTAGTAAAACTGTATTCTGGTTGGTTAATACCCAATACCAAAAAATTTTTTAAGAGTTAAATTAGTGTTCTGTGATTGGTGGATTTAATAGGTGAAGTATTTTGATTGGTCAAATTCAAATGTTTTGTAAATCATAAATAAGTATTCATATTTTCCCTAGGGGTTAAATGTACTACTTTAGCCCCGCTTGACAAGTCTTGAGATGTGAAAAATTCTGGTAATGCTGATGATTAGTAAATATAATCTTACATTCTAGGTACACCCGTGCTGAGCGTGACCTGAAGGCCGCGCGCCCCTACGGAGAGGGTGCCGTCCAGTTCTATGACAGGGCTGAGGTAACTTTTTTTTTATATTATAGGGGGCAAACGATGGTACAGTAGTACCCAACTGATATGGCTTACCGATGTACCTGCGCAGAAGATGAATTTTTAAAGCGCGGGAAATGCTATTGACCAATCGGCACGCTCCACGCACCGCGCTTCTTTTTCCTGTACCGCTATTGGTCCGCAGCTGCCGCCATGTTAGCGCGCGCCGCGTGGCATGTTAGTCAGCCGCCATACTTCTGATCGAGTGCACGCGCATTATGAACAGTGTATTATGAACCTTATAGTAGTGGTCTAAGGTTAATTGTAAGTTTTAAGCATTCTTTCGTTAATCTTCGGAGCGATACTTTCTTTCTGCGCGAACGAAGATTCACGACGCGCCTTATCAGTTGGGTACTACTGTAAGCAATTACCGTCGCCCATAAACACCTGCAACACCAGAGGAGTCGCAAATGCGTTGCCGGCCTTTCAGAAGGGAATACGCTCTTTTCTTGAATTTACCCTCTATTAGTCCTCTGTAAAGCGACAGTCAAGGGACTGGTGGTATTAAGTCGCACTAACAGAACGTCGCACAAAACGAACTGATTTGCTTTGAAAATATTTGGTATGAAATCTTAAGTCCAAGAAGTGCCTAAATATAATAGGTCCAAAAGTATACAATATAATCCCTTCAGCCATTAAGCAGGCTTCTAGTTACTCACTATTCGTACAAAAAATGAAAGCGAAGCTGTGCGAAGACGCGTTGTACTCGATTGACGAGTTTTTTCAGGTTCGCTTTCAGCGCCGTAAACGCAGTTCTCTTATCTAAGTATAATATTATAATTTACTTACAACTTGACATCCTGATATTAAAAACATAGATATGTAATACAAAGTATAGTAGGTTAAGTTAATGACATGTAAAAGTTCCTTTTATGAATAAATTATTGAATTGAATTGAATTGTGGTGATTTCGAAGTCGTTAAAAGCGGTAAAATGTTATATGCGGAGTCGATATAAGCGGATTCTACTGTAATTCGACATTGAGTATAAGATGTCTCTTTACTACAAGGACTCTAATAGCATATACGAGTATGTATAATACTTGACTTTACTTCACTAGATTCTGTATGGATGGTCATTTTTAAAAATATCTTATATTGGCGAGTAGAGAGATAACTAAACCTTTTTAGCGTATGTAAGGTAGATTTGAAGACCATTTTATCATAGTTGGACCCTGCATATGAAGTTGGAGGTCTGTTTCCCGGTCAGGGTATTTATTTGTGTGACGAGCATGAATACTTGTTTTTTTTTTATACAACGCTGGTGGCAAACAAGCGTACGGTCCACCTGATGGTAAGCGACCACCGCAGCCTATAGGAGTCACGTACGCGTTGCCGACCCTTTATGAAATTTGAGAATTCACTGTGTTGATAGCAGAAGGTCCCTCGCTCTCAACACAGTGCATCCTCGGGAGCTCTGGCAACCTTGCTCACCTCCAGAAACACAACACTACATACTTGTATAGTGGATAATGTTATTATGGCTGTGGTCTTCTGCAAGGCGCAGGTACTTCCCCAGTTGGGCTGCTCCAAATTCGAGCAAGATGACATTTTGCTGTGCCCTACCTTGTACCTGAGTCCCGAACATTTTTTTATCTATTAAGTATCTATTTGTAAGTATGTATGTATATGCATAGTACCTATAGTACAAGCTTTGCAGTTTGGGACTAGGTTGGTTTGTGGAAGATTGTCCAGAAATATAATAAGGCAGGCCATTCTATCAATAAGGAAGATTTCTAATTGGGTTAGTACGATTAGCGCCTATTGACTCATTTTCTACAACGAAGAAAGTCATTAATGTTTTTTTCCTCAATAGGTTCAGGCCCCTGAGGATGAGCCCAAGCAGCTCTACATTGCCATGAGCTCAGACAGAGGTAAGTCTATTTGTCATTAGAAATCAGAAATCAGAAATATTTATTCGTGCAAAACACAAAAAGAACAAGAAAATAAATAAAAACAGAAGAACAAGGTATTGCACGAAATGGTTCTGTCTCAGCGTAGTGCATTATCACTTTAATTGACCAAGCGAGTGGAGATAGCAGAGCGTCTCAGTTTCAGCGTGGGCAAAAATGCTTCATATGACCGACAGGTCGCATTTCTCAACCGATTCTCAAGAAATTTTGAGAGCAGGTTCGATCATTATACAAATAAACTTTTGTAGATTCAGTTTTTGAAAATTAAAAAAACTCGCTAGGTCTACAGCACACTAGTTTCATTATAGAAATTGAATTTGGACATAGCTTAGTAAAAACTCCAATTCGGTTTTCATTGGACATAGTTAACTGAGGGTGGGTTGCATCAAACCGTCTGTAATCGTAAGCGGTGTTCGTTAAAATCCGGTTGTATGGAAAGTTTGACAAGTTTCTATGGGATGACAGCTACCGGCGCCATATTTGACGATGACCGGCCTGTGATCGTATGTTGGTGCAACCGACCCTAAGTTTGTATGGTATATGGGCCTTGTCTGAAAACCTGCGCTGCAGGTGTCTGACACCTCGGCACAATGCTGAGACAGCAACCGATTCACTGCCGCGAAGACGCACTTTATAATAATATGTCAATGTACTGAGTCTATTCTGTTTGTAACGATGTGTCTTTTCGTGCAGTGAATAAATGCTTTCTTTCTTTTTTTTCTTTCTTTGTTGCCTGATGCAAATAAATAAATGAATGTTTCCCAGGTCTCTGCGGCGCCGTCCACACCGGTGTCTCCAAGGTCATCCGCCTGCGGCTCGCCGAGCCCGGAGCGGAGAACATCAAGGTCATCTGCGTCGGTGACAAGTCGCGCGCCATCCTCTCCCGTCTGTACGGCAAACACATCATTTCCGTCTGCAACGAGGTCAGTCGGTATATTAAACCGTCAAGGTCAAGGTCGCGAAAGGTCATCCGCCTGCGGCTCGCCGAGCCCGGAGCGGAGAACATCAAGGTCATCTGCGTCGGTGACAAGTCGCGCGCCATCCTCTCCCGTCTGTACGGCAAACACATCATTTCCGTCTGCAACGAGGTCAGTCGGTATATTAAACCGTCAAGGTCAAGGTCGCGAAAGGTCATCCGCCTGCGGCTCGCCGAGCCCGGAGCGGAGAACATCAAGGTCATCTGCGTTGGGGACAAGTCGCGCGCTTTCCTCTCCCGTCTGTACGGCAAACACATCATTTCCGTCTGCAACGAGGTTAGTCGTTATATCAAACCGTCAAGGTCAAGGTCGTGAGAGGTCACCCGCCTGGGGCTCGCGGAGCCCGGAGCGAAGAACATCAAGGTCATCTGCGTCGGTGACAAGTTGCACGCCTGGCTGTCACATCATCGTCTGCAACGAGTTCAGTCGGTATATCAAACCGTCAAGGTCAAGGTCGAAAAGGTCATCGGCAATGATGAGCAGATGAGTGAGCCTTAGTAACCTTAAAATCTGGTTGACTGATGAAATATAATTTTTCTTAATTAAATGATGCTGATTTTCGATAAATTGCATATTAAAAGGGGTGAAACAGCCAAATCAGTAGAACTATTTTGAATTTTTGGTGTAGTCATTTCATATAGTGTCTATCATCTAATGATTTAATAACTATTAAATATATGATGTTCTTAGTGAACTTAAAATGTTCTCTGACAGTTACCTTATATTCTTACACTGCAAATTTGTCTTCGTCGAAGGTTCTGCTTTTACACTCATAGTGTAGGCACACTAGGCACCACCTAACAAAGATTGTCAGCGAGTGGGAGTATACCACGTCATTATTTCACACCCGCTATTCTAAAAAATGTCATTGTTGCCCTCGAACGAGGTATCAGTCATACTTTTCATCCCTCATTTGAGGGGAACTACCTACTCATTGTTGCCCTCGAACGAGGGATCAAAGTCATACTTTTCATCCCTCATTTGAGGGGAACTACCTACTCATTGTTGCCCTCGAACGAGGGATCAAAGTCATACTTTTCATCCCTCATTTGAGGGGAACTACCTACTCATTGTTGCCCTCGAACGAGGTATCAAAGTCATACTTTTCATCCCTCATTTGAGGGGCTCATTTTCACATAGAAGGTGTGGAAAACAATGTGCCATTTAGAAGCAAAATTATTTTTAAGACATTTCATGCTTTTAGCAGCGGGACTCATGGGCGGTGTAAAAAGCAGTATGTGGCACACGGTAGCAAAAGTATTTCCCTCTTGGCCGTAAACACTTGAATCCCTCGCTACGCCCAAGATTCTACAATAATAATATATAATAATAAATTCATTTATTTCGAATAACTATCATTCATATTTTAGAAACCTTTACAATAATAACATTAATTGACACGGATTAAATCATAAATTAAGTTAAATTGATAAATTACATTACATTAAATTGGCAAATTATTAAATTAGTATAAATTAAATTTTTTTTTTTCTACAATAAAATCTCTCGCTACGCTCAGGGTTCTATTGTAAAATCTCTCGCTTTACTCAGGATTCAATAGTTTTAGTAGTTTTATGACATTCATAAGTGCATGTAATATGCCTAAATTGAAGAATAAATGATTTCATTTCAATATATCATTTTGCTCCCTTGAGACAATAGTAAATTACTTACCAAGGGTGGTAAAACAATGAATGTCTCAGATCGCAGGTATTTTGATAAATATGCGATCTGAGGCTTTCTTCATTACCGCCCGTGGTAAGTACAATATTTTATGTCAGCCCCTGGCCAGGAAGTGGGATTTTTCGCGCGTGAAGCGTGCGGTAATTGCCACGTTATGACCAGCTATGCTAGCACAACTTGCTGACAAATCGTATCTCGCGCGACTCAGCGATTCCTGTCTCGCTCGAACTGTGCGGGTTAGAAAGAGGAGGGTAGATTTTTCTCTACTCGCGTCGCGTCGCAGCGTTAGTTGTGCTAGCCCCCCAGGTTTGACATAATTGAATATTCCAGATCGGGCGGCTGCCGCCGACGTTCCTGGACGCGGCGAAGCTCGCGGCCGGCATCCTCTCGTCCGGCTACGACTTCGGCTCGGGCAAGATCATCTATAACAAGTTCCGCTCGGTGGTGTCGTACGTGCAGGCGGACCTGCCGCTCTTCAGCAGGAAGGCGGTTGAGGTGAGACCAGGGACCGATACCGGTATTTTTAAAAAACCCTGAATTAGCCCAATTAGTTGGTTTATTTTTTGCTCTTTACGTAGGGCTGAATCATGTATTTAGGTAACAACGTCGTATTATTAGATTGTCCCATTAAAAACGTAATAATGAACCGGTGACCGTAATAATACCGGTATTTTTCTATGGAGAAAATACCGGTATCCGATCCCTGGGTGAGACACATCTAACAAACAAGTAATAGGGATGTCGACACCAAATAAATTGTCTCGAAAAAGGACCAAATTCTTAAGAGCCCTTATGAGTTAAAAAACGCTCATTTTTTAGGCCATTTTCTGTTTGAATTTACACGCATCTTGACATTTTCTCAGTGTTACTATCTAGAACAGGACTATTGCAAGCTAATGTATTGTATTCTAATGTATTTTTTAGATTTTTCATAAAGAAATATCGTTTCAAACATCACTCCAAAACGACCATTTTCAAACTAACAACGGCTTTTTTCGCTTAAATTCTACTACGCACAATACAATCAAGAAATGGCTATGTCACTCTAGAACTTTTATAAAGTCATCGTATCCTTTAAGGGCGCTTTAATAAAATGTAACAGGTCCACTAGCGCCACTCGTAAATAAGTGTAATTATTTAAATTTAACGATATATAACTAAAAAAGGAGGCCGCTACGTACTGTGGTTTGTATTTAAATACTTTTTGAATTCATCAAACTAGTTATTACGTTCTTGGATTCGTCAATCTATGCGTCCAAAGTTAAAACGGCCGTTTTAATTTTGAACTCATAGAGAGACGAATCTAGCAATGTACAAAACTAGTTTGATGGATTCAAAAAGTACTTAAATACAAACCACAGTACGTAGCGGCCTCCTTTTTTAGTTATATATCGTTAAATTTAAATAATTACACTTATTTACGAGTGGCGCTAGTGGACCTGTTACATTTTATGAAAGCGCTCTTAAGAAAAAAGTAAGACCCACCCGCCTGCGTAACTTATCTGATCTCCCAACCTATGAAGTAGCCTACCCTCTGGTATGGAATTGTATTCTCCCTTCAATACTAAATAGATTTTCTAGTGATCTAATACTTAAAATTGAGGGTAAAACCTGTAGTCAAACAAGAACCATTTTCAAACAGCCTGTGCTGCGAAACAAAAATCAACTATAGAAGATAATATGTAATAGTTTAACTTATTGATTATGTAAGAAGGCTCAACTCAAAAAATCTTTTATAATTAAGATTAGTAGTTAAGTATAGAAAAAAATTTAACTTTATTATGAATTCAATGAAATAAACAGTTTAATTTTTTTTTTACTAATTAATAGGAATATGTAATGGATGAATAATAGTTTGTGGGCTCCAGTCTGTTCATGTTTGCAAGGACTTGTAACTTCGTACTAGTGTTCAGTGGAATTGACATGATGAGAGACTTCGCTCTGTTCTCATTAGATTTTATTTTTAGACTAACGCTATGAGACCTTGTATTATATTTACTTATAGATATTTATTTATTAGATGTTATTATTTTCATGTTGACGCTTAGAGATATATTTCACAATATTTTATTATGATTAGTGTACATACCGTATTACCTTTTATCTCTTGTCTTACCTTTTGTCTTTGTTTGTCACATTGGCATTTATTCTGTGAGAAAAGGAAAAAAAAATATCAAGAGGTTTGTTAAGACTTTCATTGCGGAGGTCAACTAGTATAGTAATGAACTCCCCTCGGGAGTCGTACGGCATGTGTACAAAGTTATTCAAAACTCGCTAGGGGAGTCCTTGCCACTGAAAGCGTTAAGTGGGTCATTCTACTTTTTCATGACCAGTTTTCTATTACAAAAAAAAACTATGATATGTATTGAATTAGTGTACAAAAATAGTATTTCGAAACAGTGCCTGAACCTAATAGTAGGTATTTGTAACACATTAACATATTGCTGTAAAAGGTGGGTAACAGTGGTAAAAACCATTTTTTCATACAAATAGCGAGACATCCAAGGACCACTGAGTTACTCGATTTATGGATATTATCTGTGGTTCGTTAATTATCAAAACTATCGGAAGTGATACTGCAATTAAACCGCTTTCTAAATAACAATACAAAAATATAAAATGAGGGCCAAGTATTCCAAAATCTGCATTTTAAAAAAGTGTGAAAATTATGTACATGAAATAGTAGAATGGCCCATGGCTTACGAGGGTTAATCATAGACATTTTTTGACGACCGGTTTAGCCTAGTGGGTAGTGCACCTGCCTGTGAAGCTGACGGTCCTGGGTTCGAATCCCGGTCAGGGCAAATATTTGTGTGATGAGCATGAATATTTATTTCTGAGCCTTGGCTGTTTTCTATGTATTTATATCTATTAAGTATATCGTCGTCTAGTACCCATAACACAAGCCTTCTTGAGCTTACTGTGGGGCTAGTTCGATTTGTGTAAGATTGTCCTCTAATATTTATTTATTATTTATTTTTTGTTTCTCACAGGCCGCCCCAAAACTGGCAGTCTACGACTCCCTCGACTCCGAGGTCCTGCAGTCGTACATGGAGTTCTCCCTCGCCTCCATGCTATTCTACGCCCTCAAGGAGGGCGCGTGCTCCGAGCAGTCCTCCCGCATGACCGCCATGGACAACGCCTCCAAGAACGCCGGCGAGATGATCGACAAGCTGACCCTGACCTTCAACAGGACCCGCCAAGCCGTCATCACCAGAGAACTCATTGAGATCATCTCTGGTGCTGCCGCTTTGGAGTAAGACTAGGGTCATCTTCGGCAACATATTTGAAGCAGTGGGGCTAGCACAACTTGCTGACAAACCGTATCTCGCGCGACTCAGCGATTCCTGTCTTGCTCGAACTTTGCGGGTTAGAAAGAGGAGGGTAGATTTTTCTCTACTCGCGTCGCGTCGCAGCGGTAGTTGTGCTAGCCCCTCTGGTACTCCTTTATTGCTGTCACTTTCACTGCCAAACTTTTCGTAGCGCTACGCAATACGGTATTTTACTGATATTGAAAAAAAGTAATTTTTAACGTCAAAAACGCTTTAATATGAAATTTATAGATAAATAATGTCTTACCCCCTTATTCATAAAACTTAACAAACCTCTGCTAACTAAAATGTCTGTTGTCACGTTTATGAATACGGGGGTTAGTGACGTCCAAAAGCGTCCTTTTTTAATCTTGCGTATTTAAAATAGCTAAAATAAATTAAATATTTATGTTTTCCGAGTATTTCCGTAAGTTTTGTTTAATACCCTATTCCTTTTACATACGAGGACGCTTATTAGCTACGCGTTTTCGAGCTCGACTCCCTAGGAGAGTTCTTGGCACTCCTCTAGCGAGTCGAGGTGTTAACACAATGAATGTCAGAAACTCGCCTAGCGGGTGCTGCGTAACTTTACTCAAGACTACATTGGTTTCTGAGTAGATTCAGTCTGGCAGCGAAATTGTAAAGGCTCGATTTGATAAGAAAATACTATTTGAGATTTAATGTTACAATTGTATATTAATCTTGGAAGACTATTTTTTGTCGAATTAAGTCGAGTATCGATAGCAATAAAGAACTAAGTCTCATGTCTTTACCCATATGTAAAAATTGCAGACTTTGAGATTGTAATTCGTTGTCGGAGTGTTTTTATTTATATTATACTGCCGTTAAAAATGTAATCAATAGAAAAATGTACCATATTGCTAACATTCTCGCGCGAGTGTTCATATTTGTTTGTAAAAATTACACGCATTCACTTCACTGGCTCTAAGATCTTTTTATAAATATATTTGAATACTTGTTCGTTACTTTAAATAGTGATGGTCCCTTGGAAATAATCAGTAAGTGGTGGTTTAAATAAAGTGTCATTTAGATTATTATTGTCTTTTATTTAAAACTTACATTGTATACCAGTCTTCGCAATAAACAGTCCAAAGAGGACTAAGAGGAATAATCCTTTGACAACCAATCGATACATACGAAGAAACTCAAGTTGATTGAAAACTTACAATAGAAAAGTTGCTTGCATATTGTAGGTAATTATTAGAGATGCGCCGAATATGGGTTTGACCGAATACGAACATTCGGCCGAATATTAGGTCCAGCTGTTGCCGAACCGAATATTCGGCCGAATTATTCGGTTCAATGTAATTCCTTCATCTATTGTTGTAAACCAGACTAATTGAATAGTAAAATTTTTGTTCACGATCAAAGCGAAATATTGACAAAAAATAAGTTAAATCACTGTTAATAATTGGTCAAGTATTAATTTCACGAAGCAGTAACTATAATACACTCTTGTAACTTGTAACAAAACCCTCTCAAAATTGTTCGGTAAATATTCGACAGCTGAATCGAATAATTAAGTCGAATACCGAACATTCAAAAACATGCCGAATACCGAATAATAACCGAATATTCGGTGCATCCCTAGTAATTATCGTCCTTGGCAGTCAAAAGATTAACTTTAATCAAGGTCTATCAAAAGCAGGAATAAATATGATGAAAATTAAAACAAAAAATAGATTTACGCTGTATTATAAAACTTTCAATTGCACAGCGACAAAAACGTTACATAAAATTACTACTTCATATATTATTTAAAATTCTAATATACGTCAAGGAAACTTCTGCATTCAATTTTATGTAAAATCTGACGGCACCCTACAAACAACTTTCCGGAATTTTTACTAACACGTAACTGATAAGTGTCTTTATTTCTGTTTGGTTCTCAAAAACGAACCTTATTGCTTTGGGCTAGTGTTCACGAGCTATTGATATAAACTACTGTCATGTAAACCCATTGTACGCTTAGGCATGGATTCGTACGAAACTTGAACCTAACATTGAGGCTCGGTTGCACCAACATACGATCACAGGCCGGTCATCGTCAAATATGGCGCCGGCAGCTGTCATCCCATAGAAACTTGTCAAACTTTACATACAATCAGATTTTTAACGAACACCGCTTACGATTACAGACGATTTGGTGCAACCCACCCTTATGATATTGGTAGGATATGCACACTGTTTTCTCATGGCATATACTGATTGAATAATTTTGCTCGTATTTTGTAAAGACTCGCGAGATCCACAGTTACAGAGCTAGTATTATAGTCTATGGTCCCACTTGTAGGTATAGGCCTCCTCCCTCTTTTCTGTGTCCTAGAGCAGGGGTCGGCGACCTTTTAACAGTCAAAAGGTATGGCTCACAGAGCCACTAGTATTATAGAGCGTGTGGTCCCACTTGTGGGCAAAGGCCTCCCCCCAGAGCAGGGGTCCGCAACCTTTTAACACTTTTTAACAGTCAAAGGCCACATATTAGGTATCAAAATTGTCGTGGGCCGGGCAAAGGCCTCCCCCCTATTCTCTATGCCCCTACTTTTAACACTTTTTAACAGTCAAAGGCCACATATTAGCTACAAAAATTGTCGTGGGCCGCACGTGTTAATAATCTGTGAGTATCAGACAAAAAGTACCACATTGTCGGTGATCAATAAGGAGGCCTGCGGTTGCCGATCGCTGCCCTAGAGCATGCAAAATATTCCATCCTTGATCAAAAGTTGTACTGTAAACTGGGGTGACTTTAGGAAATATCGGGGCCACTTTGATAGATTTATAAGTATTTCTAGTCCGATTCAGTTTAGTAATCGTCTAAAGTCGCCCCGTCAAGTTGACTGTAATTTTTTAAAATGTAAATTCGTTAGGACACTCATCAAAAACACGCTAGAAAGCCATTTAACGTCATTGTCGCAAGGTTTTTCGAATCACGATTAAACGTTGAACCAGCAAACCAGAAATTACTTCAGCAGAACAAAATTCTAAGACCATAAAGTAGATATTTAGAAAAAAAATGTATACCGTAAACTGGGGTGACTTTAAAAAAAATCGGGGCCACTTTCATAGATTTAGAACACTTATATAATCATCAAGTATTTCTAGTTTGATTCAGTAGTAAATAGTTGGGAATTTTACCAAGGTATTTTATTGACCTCATGTTAAGCAAATAAAAAGTAAAACACGGCATAAAAACTGGATTATTAAAGTCGCCCCTTAATTTGAAAGTAACCCCGGTTGACGATAATACAAATGCAAATCTAATAATTTTAAATAATTTCAATTACACAATTTTCTAAAGGTGCCTCTTAAGTGCATGCTTAAAATGAATGCAGTACCACAAGTCGTAACTTAGTACTAAATTATGTAGTCAATTTTAAAACATAATGTTTTAATCTAAACATACGCTAAAACGAAATGCCTAAAAATATATATATTAGCCTAAGAAACATGATTACCTTTAATTGGAACAATTCAAACATCAAGTATAGAGCTTTTCAAAATGGTGTCAAAAAAAAAACATTTGACACAACAGACTGGATCAGCAACGGCCCCCTAGCATTACCAGTTATTAAAAAACATATACTTTGTTTTTTTAAAGTTTAGCTGAACTTACTAATTTCAATTATAAATTAGTATAACCATTGTTTTGTAAACTTTGTAAACTATTACATATTTTGTTTTTGTAAAACCTGCACATTGTCATTTGTAAAAACAAAAGTTGTCCACCCGGTGGTCAATAGTTAACGGCTTATGTGCATATAAGTTAAGTTTTTATTACATGGATTTATAGTTACGAAAACACCGTTTATGCGGGTTACTAGACCAATCCAAAATTAAGCTTTGTGACCCTTAACTTTTGATATGTCCACCGAAAAGACGCGAACCTAAATCTGACAATGACCCGCATGATGTGTCTACTTTTTTAGGATGTACAAGAGTGTAACTAGCCACTGTAATGTAATAGATCATGAGTGTTCAAAACTTGTAACATCTAGTTTGTAGACATAATAAAATAAAAATAAAAATTAGAATTCTAACGGTCATTTTCGTTCGTATCTCTTCGATTCCTTGGGATATCTGAGAATAATATAAGCATGTTGACACTAAGGCTCGGTTTTATAAAGATCCATTAGACCTTATGTCGGTTTGTTATGTCAAAAAATATACTGAGTTACTGAAATTTGGTCTAACGGATCTTTATAAAACCCGGCCTAAGGGTCAGTTGCACCAACATGCGATCACAGGCCGGTCATCGTCAAACATGGCGCCGGCAGCTGTCATCCCATAGACTTGTCAAACTTTCCATACAATCAGATTTTAACGAACACCGCTTACGATTACAGACGGTTTGGTGCAACCCACCCTAAATAAGAAAATCAACTACTTCAAATTTTCTCGAAAAATTATCAAATTCTCAATCGAATAGCGAAAAAAGTAACTGAATTGAATAAATAATTACATAATTACAAGTCAAAGTTTTAAGTGGGGGCATGTTCTGTCCCTTTTTCGCAAAACGCACCTCTGTATTGAACAATCTCCATTTACTATGGCGCTTTAGGTCAGTGACGTCACTGATATGTAGCTCTTTCTCACTCTTATTAACAACACGGTTGTAGCTTCGTCATTTTTTGAGATATTTTAATGGGATTTTCAACATTTGGCATAGTTTTATGTCTTCTTTCTTTTGGATAATAATTAAGATACCAATAAATTTTGAATCAAAATCCGTATTGTCCTAATTTCACATCAACACATTTTCCAGTTTCAAGATTATTTTCTTTGGAACAGGAATCGGATACCGGTATTTTCTCCATAGAAAAATACCGGTATTATTGCGGTCACCGGTTCATTATTTCGTTTTTAATGGGACAATCTAATAATACAACGTTGTTACCTAAATACATGATTCAGCCCTACGTAAAGAGCAAAAAATAATCCAAAATATTGGGCTAATTCAGGGTTTTTTAAAAATACCGGTATCGGTCCCTGCTTTGGAATCGCAAGACGGATAACGCACGATTTTTCTAATCTTAAAAAGAACGAAGTATTAGAAGTTTCTAGAAGGCTTAAGTCGTTGTTTTTAATTAAATAACCAGTAGCTAGGTATTACAGGGTGAGATCCAATCTGACTGGGGTGGTCTGTGGCATTATATATCTATATATAATCGATAACATACAAATTACATAATACTATATACACTGTCAGCCCGCGACCGTGCCCCGACTTGATGTTATACCTGAAAAAAAAAATAGAAATGAAAATTAAAAATCGAATGAAAATTTAAAATAGTACAGACACACACAAAAGGAATATTCTATTAAGGGTCCTTATTAGTTAAAAAACGCTCATCTATTTAGATGACTTTCTGATTGAATTAACACGTATCTTGACATTTTCTCAGTGTCACTATCTAGAAAAGGACTATTGCGACCTAATGTCATACATTTTAAATGTATTTTTTGGATTTTTCATTAAGAAATATCGTTTCAAACATCACTCCAAATTGACCATTTTCAAGCTAAAAACTGAGTTTTTCCGCGTAAATTCTAATACATACAATAAAATCAAAAAATGGCCACGTTACTATCTAAAACTTTAATAAAATTATAGTATCCGTTAATCACTTTAATGGTATTATCAATACTTTTGTCATAATTTGAAATCAAAACATTTTAAAACTTATAAGGCCTCTTAACTTCAAAGTTAAGATGGAGTGTGTTCGAACTGCAGAGAAGTTGAACAGAATTTGGGGCGTCTCCCTTTAGCATGTTGGGGTTTTTCAGTCCATTTTAACGGTTCCTTTGTCAAAGGCTGCAAGGTTTATGTATACGGTTTTTTTGGAAATAACTGTACAAATTTTGTGTTTTTTTTTTATTAAATCTAAGTAGTTGCGTAGTAGTTAGAGGTTTACTGGAGTTGACATCGTCATCTTGACGAAAGCTTCGAATTAAATAAAAAATTAAAAAAAGTTACGATCCAATAAAAAACGTGGTATAAAGCGAAATACGAAATGTGAAACAATAAGAAATCACTACATATTACATGTACTTTTGTCTGATTATTGAGCGATATAGAATCTCTGATCTCTCAAAGCATGACATTGAAATTTATTTATTCGTTTTCATTTTAATATTGACTTCACATACATTTTTTTTCTCTTACTATAAATAGAACATTAAGATTCAATGACATGCTAATAGAACCATAATATTGTACGCCATACAATGGCTGATTGTGAAGAACTTTTGAATTATTTGTCACCTTTTTCAATACTCACTTTCATACAATAAATTATTTGTATTTGTATAAAACAAACATTAGAAATAATTCCAAATTTAAAAACACAAAAAGATATGCCCCGGGTGAGGATCGAACTCACGACCTTAAGATTATGAGACTTACGCGCTGCCTACTGCGCCACCGAGGCGGATGACAAGCAGACGAAAATAACTAACTAATACTAGTGATGACGTTATACACACAATAATAAACGTATATTAATTGCCTAACGAGATTAAAATTAAAGTGTAGATTATTTGTAGATTATCTGTATGATGAATTGTTTGATCGCGAAGATAAATGGCAAAATGACGTATTATTTTATAGTTTGTTAGTTTCGTGAAATATATCAAGAAATATTTAAATGACTAAACAAAGTCGGTAGATAATTAAAAGTTTGGATGCATTAAAATCGGAATCACGGTATTCCCTTGTCTAGATTAAATACTTGTCTCAAATAAAAACAAACCAAAAGCATATACCTACTTTTAATATAAAAATGTCGATATAATGTGACAAGTAGATAAAAAAAGTTGAAATTGTGAATCAAATAATAGGCTAAAATAATGTCGATAGTACTAAAATATCGAAGTTATGTGTTAATTGTATAAAGATATTTAGGCATGGGGTAAAGGAGTTTATGGGTGAAATGGTCCAAAATATATATTGATGTAAAAGAATGTTTATGCAACTGTTACATAATGATTCACATTAAAACACGAGTATGGTCTTATGAAAAGAGCCAGAGGCGAGTCTCATAATAAGATCACATCAGTGTTTTAATGCCTATACACTATAATTAATATTATAAAAATCGGCCAAGCGCGTGTCGGGCCACGCACAATGAAGAGTTCCGTATCAACATCTACTAGTCCATATTTAAATCCACTATCTAATACATTGAATCTAAAAAGGTCGTATCTTCATAGGGAACTCACGGCACTTACGACCTTTTGTTTGGGCAAGACAGTTTTTAAGCGAAAACTCAAAAACCGTAAAACCTATATTGTTCAAAACAAAAATCGTTGAAAGTATTTATTAATACACACCACCTCAATTTAATTTCAGAATTTTAAACGTCATAGTTTGAAAAGTAGAGGGGGACACACACTTTTTATGACTTTGACAGCTAATATCTTACAAACGGTTGACTTAAATGGAAAAGTTTTGTATCATTTTTAAAGACCTATCCATGGATAACCCCACAAAACTGTGTGTTGATTTTTTTTTTCATCTACCGGTGAAATGTATCGAGTGCCCCCCTAATCTAATTTTTTTTTTGTGTATTCACATCACTTTTATATAGCGGTTCATAGAACATCTTCCTACCAAATTTCATAATTGTAGTGCTTATAGTCTCCGAGTACATCGGCTGTGACATACGAACGGATAGACATGACGAAACCATAAGGGTTCCTTCCGTTCTTGCCATTTTGGCTACGGAACCCTAATAAAGAATATTTACTATATGGATGTAGATAACGGGGCCTGGTGCAGCCTGACGTACCTGGTGCGGGTGCGGGTGCGGGTGCGGGTGCGGGTGCGAGGGTGGGGTGCGCCACACGGCGGAGGAGGTGCGCTTGAGCACGGCGCGCTCCACGGCGGGGAACACGGCGCGCAGGTCCACGCAGTGCGCGCGCGCCGGGAACAGCCCGTCCAGCAGCGCGCCCACCAGCCGGTGCTGCAGCGCCAGCTGCCGGTGCCGGTCCTGGGACAAACATACACGTCATCATCAGATTCAGTTATTTTATTCATAAAATTTAGTAGTTGTATAACATAACTTACATAACAAAGGTTATATAAATATTCACATTATTTACAATGTATTTATAATTAATTAAACTAGTTTTTCGCGTGGTGCTCTCTTCTTTCACTTTTTGTTTTTTTTTCTTGTACGTTGACTTTACATCGGAGAAAGGAGGGGAGGGGAGGAGCGACTTTGTCACAGAGAAGGGTTTGGAGATTTAAAAATCTGCAATGGGAAGCGGAGAGCGGGAGAGAGATTTCTGAAGCGGGAGTTGCACTCGGTTTTACTTCTGCAAGCGGCCCTTGGGCTCGCGCAGAGAACGCGCTCTAATGGGACGCTTCGGGCCTTCGGCCCTACGCGGAGCTCGGCCTTCGGCCTCGCTTGGCCTTGCCGCTCACCTGAGGGCCTTCGGTGTCACCCCACCAAATCGCTCGCGGTTCCCTATGACATTTGGTCGAGCACCCCCCACCCATCTAGCACCGTTTTCGCAGGCAGGTCTCCAACTTTTTAGTTTTCCCATGTAGCTCAAATGTCAGATTTTTCTGGGGGTCACGTCGGTATCCTCTCTACTTTTCCCCTACATTTCTATATCGGATTCGACCTCCTTCTGGGAGAACAACCATATGAATGAGAAATGAGTGGTAATGCAGCTTTATATAGTATTAATTATTTCAGATTGGGTCATCGACACCTATCAAAAAACTCATCGACAGTATAACACGCCAAGTCGGTTAGGAGCGTTTTAAGTTTGTGTATGAATTGTCTATCGTTTTTCGATTCTGTAATCTCCACTGAGAGCGAGTTATATAGTTTTGGTCCAACGACCGCCAGTGATTTCCGAGGCTTGGCGAGTTTGCACCGAGGCACTGTTACACGTCGTCTCCTTCGGGTACTCCTCTGATTGACTAGTGGGGCTGTAAAGTTGTCAAGGTTAGCGCTGACGTATTTGCACGCGGCAAGAATGTACACGCTCGGCAGAGTTAGTATTTTCGACTCCCTGAAAAGATCTTTTGCAGGGTAGTCGTAAGACTTTCGTCATCATCATATCAGCCGAAAGACGTCCACTGCTGGACATAGGCCTCCCCCAAAGAGTGCCACAATGACCGGTCCTGCGCCACTCGCATCCAACGGACTCCCGCGACCTTTACCAGGTCATCAGTCCACCTTGTGGGGGGCCTACCCACGCTGCGCCTTCCGGTGCGTGGTCGCCACTCGAGGACCTTCCGGCCCCAACGGCCATCGGTTGCTAGTGCATTGTTGTTGTATAATAGGATTTTCAAAGCCTTTGTACTTAAGATTGGCCTCCTGTGGGCCCAGTTTCTTTTTATGAGTAAAACTCTACGGTCTTTAGGGCCGCATTGAAGATAAGAAAAAAAAAAAGAAGTTGAAAATTTTTTGCAGGTAAGAAGAAACACGTTGACATTTCACTACATTATGGTAGAAAGAATTTGAAGCAACTGATTTAAAATGCTCATGGAATTCATTTTCAAATTGTTTTGGAGGCGCAGGTTTCTAAGTAACGAAGTTTTACAACTCCGAAGCTATTTCTATGAACACTAGGGCGAAACTCATCATAATCAAGAAGTCATTATAACTAGGTAACCTCGGGGAAAACCTAGTTATAATATATATAATCCTGTTACCAAGTTATCGCTCTTCTATACAAACTTCCACCCCTTAACCTCTTGTCTGTGTCTGATAAGGATCAGTACAATCGAAAATTAACTCTTGTTCCTTTTTGTCATAGAGTTAATTTTCGATTGTACTGATCCTTATCAGACACAGACAAGAGGTTAAGGGATGATTTCCGGGATAAAGAGTATAGTATGTCCTTCCCCGGGAATAAAACTACCTGCATAATAAATTTAATCTCAATCGGTCGGGCCTGGCTGACTTCGACCCAGGTCGGGCCGAGCCGAGTTTCTTGCTGGACTCTTCTCAGCTAGGTTAGGATTAGTGAACCAGCGAAAAAACTCCCAGTAGCTCGTTTTCACTCACACCTCAGATTCGGTTGACATATCACTGTCTGACAAGCACATGTGTCAAAGTGACAGATAAGGACAAACGAACTTTAGCGGCTAGTTAACTAATATAGGTTTGATAAACGTTTATGAATAAGGGGGTTAGAGTATTCCAGTGTTCCAAACCACACGCGTGGTCGTGCCGGAGGTTCTCCCCTGGATTTTCCCCAGTCCACTCTCTAGCCGCGCACTCCTATCGCTTTATTGGGCCCGGCCTATAAATGAACCCCAAAAAAAAAAACCCCAATGGGTTGAGCAGTTTAAGCATGAAGAGGTAACAGACAGACAGACTTTCGCATTTATAACATTAGGAGGCTTAATATTGTCACTAGATCATAATTCCATAACCCAGCTAAGTTTTAAGGTGTATACAATCTTCTTTTTCCCGTTATTATTTAGTTAATTCTGAATAGCAAAGTGCGAATGTGTGCGCAAAGTTGGTTAATTCCTTGTTCTGTTTCTATCTGTGAGTTCCTTTAATTGGCTTTTTATTATTATCTAACCCCCTTATTCATAAACGTCTATCAAACCTATATTAGTTAACTAGCCGCTAAAGTTCGTTTGTCCTTATTTGTCACTTTGACATTAACGTTTGTGAGAATGGGACAAGGAACATTTTACTTAGCAGAGGTTTGTTAAGTTTTATGAATAAGCGGGCTAGTCTCTTATCATAATCTAGTAGCTGTTGGTACTCCTTAAAATAAATAAATAAATTGGTATGGATAGTATGGATTCTAAACGTACCTTGTACCAGGCGGGCGTGGGAAACCTGGACGGCGTTTCATCTTCGTCGTTATCAGAGTTGAGGTACTGGAAGCCGTCCGCCATGTACACCGGCTCCATCGGCGGCGGCTTCACGCCGTTCTTCAGCGGCGTGTGCACTGCGGAACATTACATATAACGGTGTGATCACGTGCGTTGAACATGCGTACACAACAGCACCAAGATCTGGGACAAGAAACTGCAGTCGCATAGAGAGCGGGCAAAGTGCTAAGACCACGTTTTGTCGACTTAACAATATACACCTAAGAAGAGGATTATTCGTATTAACGCACACATATGACGACCGCTTTAGCCTAGTTGGTAGTGACCCTGCCTTCGAAGCTGGAGGTCCCGGGTTCGAATCCCGGTCAGGGCATTTATTTGTGTGATAAACACGAATATTTGTTCCTGAGTCTTGGATGCTTTCTATGTATTTAAGTATATATTTATAAGTATGTATATCGTCACTTAGTACCCATAGTACAAGCTTTGCTTAGTTTGGGACTAAGTTGATTTGTGTAAGATTGTCCACAAAAATTTATTTTATTATTTTTATTTTTATATGTATAAATTAGTATAAATATCTTGTAAATTTGTAAATAAAGTCTCTTTGAGTTTGGACATTGCTGTTGTCACTCTTCAGGTTTCCTCTCACTGTGGTCAAGACACCTTTAACCATCGTTTACGATCAGTCACATGAGTCTGTGTGATTGGCAGTGAGAAAATCCCACCTTTACCCTGTTCCGTCTGTTGCCCTAGGTCTCTCGGTGCAGACATCCCGCACTTATTATATATATGTATATGTTAAACCTAAGGTTAGGGCTAGGAATTGTAGGGCTTTAGGGTTGTTAGGAAAATAGGGCAGTTAGGTTTGCTAGGCTACAGCTCTTCCCATAGTTTGTTGGTAAAATCAGCTAAGTGATTTTACACGGTATAAGTGTAGACCACCACCGGGGCCGCGTTCGAGGTGTGCGCGGTCAAATTCGATAAATCGAGATAATTGTATTTTGAAATAAGAACTCAACATACACACCACAACCACCACCGGGAATTATTTTGAGGATATTTAATTTAATTTTATGTTGCAAATTAGTTAAACTTCGAAAATTTTTCAAAATGTATTTTGAATAAGCACTAGTATTTAGTTTAGCCCTCTCATGTTTGCTATGCCCTTGCAGGGCGTCACATGTATACCTGTATTATTATTTTTTTCCACCTATAACCTGTATTCTATTCACCCTAATGCACACAATAGATAGTTCGAGAACAATATAAAGTTCGAGAGGCAACTGCAGTTGCGGAAGATGATGATTACGTATGTAATTGTGTATGTACCATCTCCGAACCGTTGGACAGACACTATTGGAGTGTCAGGACCACAGGACATCATCGTCCAGCAGAATTCACAAGATGTCACAACAACCAGCATCCCATCCTTGTCGCCACTATTATATACTCACAATTGGAGTCTAAGCTACATGAACTGCTGAAATCCAGGTGACAGACTGCTTCCTTACATCTACCTCTGTACACACATGTTAAACACTACTCTAATTGTCCATATATAACAGTTATGGGTCATACATAGTTGAAAAAACAAAAGTCGTCCCTCCTTTGGACAATAGTTAACGGCTTATGTGCATGTTAGCTATGTTTTTATTAGATTTATAGAAACAGAGACACTGTTTATGCGGGTTACTGGTCCAATCCAAAAGTAAGCTTTGTAGCCCTTAACTTTCGGCATGTCCACAGAAAAGACGCGAATCTAAATCAGAGTATGACCCTTATGCATCCTGTCTGTACGTTGGACCATCATGGGCTTATTGTACGGATCGGAAATTATAGAAAACTAATGAAATGAGGGCTACAGCGTATGAATTTGCCGCTAGAGGCGCTAGTGTAGCGTGGGGTCTCCGAAACGTCAAATGTCACTCTTTCTGGTTGCGCTACGCGGGTTAATATCGAATTGGAACAATATGGTGACTATTTTGCAATACCTGAGCTTGATTATGGCAAATATGAGTTAAGCTCAATGACTGTCAGGGCTTTGAGACAGTTTTGTCTTTCGGAAACTTATTTCCTCCTTTTTTCCGAACAAAACGGGACTGCGCTACAATGCGGGATGTTCGATATTTTTACGGTACGGTTTTAAGGTATTGAATATGATTTAAATGTAAACTTCGTTCTCATGTCCATAATAACCAATTACAATTTTTGACAGCTGGACCTTACTCGACAGTGGCGCCAACTGGTGAGCACAAAAACGATAGCCCTCATTGAATGAGCATTTTGAACAACAGCAACAGATCAAATTTAACTACATAGTCATCATTTCAGCCGAAAGACGTCCACTGCTGAACATAGGCCTCCCCCAATTTCCCTTGGGGGGGATTTGCCATTGTCGCCACGCTTGGCAAGCGGGTTGGCGACCGCAGTTTGATGGTGGTAATGATCGAAGGATGCTGCTGCCCACCCTCCGATTACGAGTTTATAACTACATAGTAATAACTATAAAATGTGATAAACGACTTACTTTTGTCAGCCTCCATTCTCTGTTTCATCTTCTGTTTCTCGAGGTACTCCTTCTGTCTCTTCTCTATCTCCTTCATCAAGGCAGCATCCTTCTTCATACTGAAATTAACGTACAAAGAGAATCCTATAGAAGATCAGGTTTCGAAAGGATAATTATCTTGATAATTATCATGATAATTATCGTGATTTTTATGCTAAATTCGGCATGAGTCTTAAAAAATACGTGCGTGAATTCGAACGTTAATAATCGCGCTCTGTATATGTGTTCTAATGATGTTGTAATGATTAATTGATCATATTTTAATGGTTAATAAAAAACTAGTAAAATATTGTCTAGCAACAGCAACTATTTATTTTGCAGCCTAAAACATCACAATCTTTTATATGTTAGTACAGAGTACAGTCTTTATTAGTAAAAATACATTTTACAGGTCATATCATACACCGGAAAATAAATTTAACTAATAAAATAACTACTACCCATAAGAGGGATAATTATCCGATAAATATCGCGATAATTATCAAAGATCATAATTATCTTGATAATTTCGAACCCTGGAGAAGATGTATTAGGGTATCACCGAAAGGGACGAAATTATGGTAATTATTTTATTTATCGCATGGCAATTATTTCGAAACGTGAGATCTTGGAGAAGGCCAGGTCGCCAGTTTTTAGTTGCACTTTTAGCAGGTCACGTGTAGGGTAGCGGTGGGTACTCCCTGCGGACGTGGTACAACTTCGACCCCCCTTGTCAAGTGAGTGGGCAACTTGACTGTTAGAAGTTCTCAAGCCGCCCGGAGGCCTCTAGGCTTAACGTGCCTTTCATACAGGGACCGATACCGGTGTTTTTTAAAAACCCTGAATTAGCCCAATATTTTGGATTATTTTTTGCTCTTTACGTAGGGCTGAATCATGTATTTAGGTAACAACGTCGTACTATTAGATTGTCCCATTAAAAACGAAATAATGAACCGGTAACCGTAATAATACCGGTATTTTTCTATGGAGAAAATACCGGTATCCGATCCCTGCTCTTAAGCACACAATTATAATGAACCCGATCGCTCTCATAAAATAAAGTCGCGCAACATATACGTAACTAGCCCTAACACAGGCCTCGGTTTTCCTGGGCTGTTACTGCACACTAGTCTTTAGATGCTTGTCTGGACTAATATGTAATAGTAAAATTAATAGTGTTACAGTAGTACCCAACTGATATGGCTTACCGATGTACCTGCGCAGAAGATGAATTTTTAAAGCGCGGGAAATGTATTGACCAATGGGCACGCTCCACGCACCTCGCTTCTTGTTCCTGTACCGTGTACATGTTAGCGCGCGCCGCGTGGCATGTTAGTCAGCCGCCATACTTCTGATCGAGTGCACGCGCATTATGAGCAGTGTATTATGAACCTTATAGTAGTGATCTAAGGTTAATTGTAAGTTTTAAGCATTCTTTCGTTAATGTTCGGAGCGATACTTTGTTTTGTACGCGAACGAAGATTCACGACGCGCCTTATCAGTTGGGTACTACTGTAATTCAGTTTTATATTTAATTTGTGTATAAATAAATAAGCGGTCGTCCAACATGGTGAGTTGGCGAGTGACATGGCAGCCCCCCCCCCCCGCGCTACTCACGCCTCGCCCTCCTCCTGCTGCTTGCGGCGCGCGGCGTCGGCCCTCCTCTGTTCCTCCGCGAGTCTCGCGGCGCGCGCCTGCTCCTCCGCGCGGCGCCTCTCCTCCGTCTCCGCCACTTTACGCGCCAACTCTTGCTTTTTCTAAATACATAATTATTAATATTAATCGTTTATTTCATAAAGACACATCAATTTACACAAAATTAACTACACTATATGCTAAATGATATGAAATTTAAACGTCACTTAAAAATATGGTTGATCAAGAACGCTTTCTATTCCCTAAAAGAATTTTTTGAATTTACTCCTTAGCAGAAAAAAATAAATAAATAATCTTGTATATAGAATGTTACACATAGCATAAGATTTGTTTTTCTTAGTTTTAAGCAAACATTGTACACCCGAAATGGGTAGCCGTTGAAACCTAACACTTGTAACACCATATCTGTAACACGGTTAAACACTAAAGTTTTTCTATTTCTATTTCTATTTACTGCCAAACTGCGTAACAGTTTGTTGGCAGTTAGAATGCTCTTGATACACTTGTGTCATTATATCTAAGTATGTAGTTATAGTATTCATGCGGTCGCTGTAATAAGGTAAATGTCACAGTGCTCAACACTGACCCAATACCTCAACCACTTTCAATCTTATGTCATAGTAATAGATGTGAGAAACAGGTGTCAACTATTGAGTATTGAGGCGTCAATCACTGGGACGTTTACCCCATTTATTACTTACTAATTATGATGCATGCAATTTTAATCTTCTTAATAATAATAAAAATAAGACGTTTATTCAATGATTGTACACATTTACAGGTAACCGAGACAGGTACAATAAATCAAAGTATACAAAAACAATTGAAAGGGTAGGTGGCTCAGCTTGTGTCTGTACCAAGAGACCACTAAAGACTCTTGTCTACAGACGCTGTTATTCTGCCACCCCCGTGGCTCAAAAACTATAGCATGTAAACTAAAATAAGCGTCACACGAAGCTAGGCGATTGACTTACATACTAAGTAGGTGGGCATGAGCTGGCACTTTAACTTGTAACTCCCTAATAAATAATAAATAAATATTAGAGGACAACCTTACACAAATCGAACTAGCCCCACAGTAAGCTCAAGAAGGCTTGTGTTATGGGTACTAGACGACAATATATTTAATACATACAAATACTTAAATATTCTTTTTGGAGGCGTACAGCGACATCTACCAGAAGACTCATGCTTCATTATATGCTCCTGCTCGGTGTCTAAATTTTTCAATTTTTCCTTCATTCTAAAAAATACTTAAATACATAGAAAACATCCGAAACTCAGAAACAAATATTCATGCTCATCACACAAATATTTGCCCTGACCGGGATTCGAACCCAGGACCGTCAACTTCACAGGCAGGTGCACTACCCACTAGGCTAAACCGGTCGTCAAAGAAATTGGGAACCTTAAGTTTTTTAGAGTGCTATTAATAGTAGACTTATTATAGAGTTCAAGGGTCATTCTACTTTTTCATGACCAGTTTTCTATTAAAAAAAAAACTATGATACGTACTGAATTACTGTTCAAAAATAAGATTTCAAAATAGTACCTGAACATAATAAACGGAATTTATAGGTAAAAATACTTAAATATTAACGTATTGCTGTAAAAGGTGGGTAACACAGCGGTAAAGACCATTTTTTCTTACAAATGGTGAGACATCCAAGAACCACTGAGTTACTCGATTTATGGGTATTAGGTGTGGTTCGTTAAGGGTCGGCTTCGGAGCCGCGCCGCGCGAAGTTTAGGTTTTTAACGCTACTCACACAACGATCGAGGCTCGCGCGCCGCACACACACACAAGTACGTACGCACAGTGGTTTGTCCGACTTTGACTCGACAACTAAATTGTAACTTTGGATTTTGTAACCAAATATTTAAATTGTTATGTCAAATGTGTTTTACCTTAACAAAAATGCCCACTAACTGCTGCCCAAGACTTTGTTTACCTGGACACGTTTTCCCATGAGAATCAGGTGGGAATAGTCTATTTTCCAATTCGATTCCAGATTATATGTACCTATTTTATTTTTATACCAAAATTTGTATCTGTTTAGCCTATAGGAACATTGTAAGCGCTTAGCAGAGTCAGCTCATATTCTAGTGCATGTGTACTGGGATATGAGCTGACGCAGCGACGCTACCCCACTCCACTGGGAGCGAGGACCCGCTCGGCAGTCCCACACCGAGCCTTGTATTGCATTAACGCATTATATCGTTTAAACCTATCAAGGTCTTTAATTAATAATAATCCCACGTATCCTGGAGTAACAAATATACTGACGTTAAAAGCCGTTAAAGCGTGAAATAATAATCATCCAAACTGGCGCCTTTACAATAAGTTATAGTAGGTATAATAAGTTCAACTATTACCGGTCACCTAGGCAATTTTTTCTTGCATTTATAAAACAAAAAGGAAACATAAATCGTTTTGTTTGATAAATTATCATAGGTACCCTACTAGTATGAAGTATGATGTCAGTACTGATATCACAGTGTACCTAACTACTCATTTTATGCAAATAAGATTTATTTATATGTATCTACTAGCTTTTACCCGCGGCTTCGCCCGCGTAATAAAAGTAATTTTTAACCGTCTACAAAAAAGGAGGTTCTCCGTTTGATCCGTATGTTTGTATGTATGTATGTAGATACGTATGGATGTCATTTCCGTAATCGGCACCCCGTGGAACCATAAAGACGACACCTATATAAATTTTTAAGATAAATTAATTTCCGCCATCTTGGATTTGAAAATGCATGCCATTTTCGTAATCGGCACCACGAGGAACCTCGAAGACGACACCCATATCGATTTTTAAGAAAAATAAATGACCGCCATCTTGGATTTGAAAATGGATGTCATTTTCGTAATCGGCACCCAGAGGAACCTCGAAAATGACACCCATATTGATTTTTAAGAAAAATAAATGTCCGCCATCTTGGATTTGAAAATGGATGTCATTTTTGTAATTTGCACCCCGAGGAACCTCGAAGATGACACCCATATTGATTTTTAAGAAAAATAAATGTCCGCCATTTTTAATTTGAAAATGAATGTCATTTTCGTAAACGGCACCCCGAGGAACCTCGAAAATGACACCCATATCGATTTTTAAGAAAAGGAAAAATTTGCTCCCCGCTCAAACTTGAAACCCTCTTTTCACCCCTTAAAGGGAGCAATTTCGAAAAACGCTGAAACATGTTTTGTTGTATTTAAACAGAGTCTATGTACGAAGTTTTAAATCTCTCACTTCAAAAAAGATTTGCTCCCCGTACATACTTGAAACCCCCTTTTCACCGTTTTAGGGGAGCAATTTCGAAAGACGCTTATATGTGTTTTGTTGTATTTAAACAGAGAGTCTATATACGAAGTTTCAAATATCTCACTTTAAAAAAGATTTTCTCCCCGTACAAACTTTGAACCCCCTTTTCACCCCTTTAGTGGAGCAATTTAGAAAAACGCTGAAATACGCCATTAATATATTTAAACACAGACTCTATATACAAAGTTTCATGTTTCTCACTTTAATAAATACGGTTTTTCATACAAACTTTGGACCCCCGTTTCACCCCTTTAGGGGGTGAATTCTGAAAAATCCTTTCTTAGTGCACCCCTAGACCTTATAAGGAACCTACGTGCCAAATTTGGAATCTCTAGAACCAGCGGTTTGGGCTGTGCGTTGATATGTCAGTCAGTCAGTCAGTCAGTCAGTTTCTTCTTTTATATATTTAGATTATACCTTTTTACTCGAAAATGAACTATTTGCTATATAATACAGTTCCTTGTTGCTCTGGCTCATTATACATCACACGCTGTTTTATGCTAACTACGCAAATCCATATAATAAAACGTAATCCTAACTTTAACTTGCTAGAACCACTGTGCACAGATCTTGTGTAAATACACGTATCGGTCTCGATGAACGGTTGCGGCGCAAAGCGACGTGCTCCCACTTCGGAAGGCCTTGGGCGACTGAACGCCGCGTTCGCTCGCACTCGTATTTGTAGGGAGCGCGCCGTTTCATAGTAATTTGTATAGAGATTTCGGGCGAAAAATTGGGCAAGTTTGTGATTGTTTTACACAAAATAAGAATACATTTGTTAAAAAATTATTATTGGAGGTAATTCTTTATTGTTTTAAGTTTATTATTTAATAAAATTCATTGCATAATTCCTAATATTTACGGCTCAGTTGTTACAATACGGGAGTGCGATTTGCACGTTTTCAGTGATCTTCCGATTTTTTTTTACACTTGTCCATAAGCATTATCTTAAATTCGACTTTTCTAAGTAAGAGTGTCATTCATTGGCTAGCTATGTGATTTTTTTTAAGGTTGTGAAGTATCGTTTTCTATATAATTCTATTACATTCCCGACCATCGATTGCCGAAGCCGGTCCTTAATTACCAAAACTATCGGAAGTGATACTGCAATTAACCTTCTTTCTGAATAACAATACAAAAATATGAAGTGAGTTCCAAGTTTCCAAAATCTGCATTAAAAAAGTGTCTGAAAATTATGTATATGAAAAAGTAGAATGGCCCTCAAAACTGTTGCCGGTTTTTTTACATTATATACCATTATTAAGGCCGTGCAACGAGAAATATCGCGTACTTTGAAACGCTGTTCTGCCCAAACGGGGAAACACTAAGGACTGATTTTCAGATATATGATTCTTGACTATATGACTGTGTCTCTGACAATAGTCGAAACATGATTGCTTAAAATTTCCTCGATAGAAAAAAAAAATCAAAGTTAAGTCTTTATTTTCCTTTTTTTACTCAGCCTACTAAAACAACGCATTATTAAACGACACAATTAAGTTAAAATGATGGTATTTTACCTCATCTAAACTCTGTCAAGAGGAAATTTAATAAAACCGCACATAGTCAAATATTTATCGAGATTTATCTAAAAAAGCCATTCCCGAAGAGTGTTGCATCCCATTTTGTCGTGCGTGAAAGACATAAGCGTGTGTCTTTCACGGGAGCCGTGGCTAACATAATCGAGGCATCCCCTTAAGAAACTTAATTTGACAGCATGCTTCGACATTCTACGGCGATACTGTTATTGGATTTTGAATCCTCTAGCGTACAAAGTTAAGTCACTTTTTGTACGGATCACTTTTAACCAACTCTGCAAACGCCAATAATCTCAAATATAAGAAATGTTTAGAGTATACTTACCCTTAAAGGGATATGTTCGCCTTTGTACAAATATGTATTATTAAGTTTGTTTATTAGTATGTACTTGATTTGTGCAATATAGTGTTTACTACTACTACTAGTATTACTTACCCTCTCTGCTTCTTTCATTCTCTCTATCTTCCCTTGATCGGCGTGAGCTTGCTTTTCCATCCTATTAACAGAAAATATATACAATAAACTAGACTGTTAATAGATTTTTCGTTGTAAAGAGTACAATGAAGACCAATTTCATAATTTATGTATGTACGAAGAGGAAGCAGGATAATAATATCCGTAGTTTAATAATCAAAATTTTTACATTTGTTACCCAATGTGAAGTTTGGATTTTAGCTACCCAATGTGAAAGATAAGATTTTTGTTACCCAATGCGAAAGCATGGATTTTTGCTACTCAACTTTTAAGTGTGGATTTATGTTACCCAATGGGTAAATTTAGATTTTTGTTACTCTATTCTATTTGAAAGTTCGTATTTTTGTTGCCAACATGAAAGTTTGGTTTTTGGTACTCAACCTGAAAGTATGGATTTATGTTACTCAACATGAAAGTTTGGATTTATGTTACCCAATATGAGAGTTTGTATTTTAATTATTTTTAATTTATAATTAGTGATCAATTTATTCATCAACAACAAGTAATTTTATAATAAAACATAACTAAATTAGATCCTCCAGGTCGGAACCCAGGGGGAGGGTACCCATAAGGCTGGCTGCATTCCTCCCTTAGAGGGCTGTGCCTATTCGGATTTTTCAGATTTTACTCAACATGAGTTTGGATTTTTGCTACTCAATCTAAAAAGGATGGATTTATGTTACCCAACATGAAAGTTTGGATTTTTTCTATTTAACATGAACGTTTGGATTTATGTTACCCAACATGATAGTTTGGATTTATGGTACATAAATTTAAATTAAATTTATTTATATTACAGATAACAATGATCCAATTTCGTTAGTAGGGTTCATGTGAAAGTTTGGATTTTTGCTACCCAATCTTATATTTGTTACTCAATGTGAATATAACAAACTAATATACCTATCCCTCGCTTGTGCTTGCAAGGCCGCTCGCCTCTCTTTCTCGGCGGCCTCTCGCGCCGCCGCCGCCGCCGCCATTTTCTCTTCGCGTTTTCTAAAAAAAAAATTCAAAAAAAATCTATTAAGGAGTTTCCAATAATCAGTTTGCGTATTCATGACTTTTTTCCAATATTTTTTCGCTGGCGGATATAACGCTCTGGCACATACTCTAGTTCAGGGTTTGGCTATATTTTAGGAGTCAAAGGCCACATATTAGGTACCAAAATCGTCGCGGACCGAACGTGTTAATAATTTGTGAGTATCAGACAAAAGGTACCACATTGTCGGTGGTCAATAAGGGCTCGCGGGCCGCAAGGAAGGGGCCCGGGGCCTGCTGTTACCGACTGCTGCAATCTAGTTAATTCCACCCTTTCATGATGATTTTTTAGGGTGGATCAACTGTTCTTTGTTGCTTTTACCATGGTTACGTCTCCTGTCACTTTTTAAAACTATGATTTTATGGGCCAATCAACTTTTTCTTGTTGTTATTCTGTCCCGTCAGCGAGGAGACAACAGTAACCGAGTTTCTTAGAAAAAATATTATAATATGGACTGCAAGCATGCTCAAAAGATGACCCATGTCCAAATGGATTTATGCTCATTGCTAAAAGTCATGTTTGGTTGATTTAAACCCTATAAAATCACAGTTTTAAAGGGTGACTCAGGAGACGTAACCATGGCAACGAGCAACAAAGAATAGTTGATCCACCCTTATAGTTAAATCCGCCAGTTGGACATGGGTCATCTCCTGAGCATGCTTGAAGTCCATATTATAAACATTTTTCTAAGAAACATGGTTACTGTTGTCTCCTCGCTGACGGAACAGAATAACAACAAGAAAAAGTTGATTGACCCATTAAAATTTCTGATGTTCCTTCTTCCTCCATAACCTGACAATGTATGAGACATTCGTATATGTGCGTTCACGTCCACGCCAGCATATCTTTCCTAGGGCGAGGACTGCCAGTGTATGTGTAACAAAAATATGAACATAACCAATCTCACTGGAGTGCAAACTCTTAGATTATGCCAGTGTTTAAAGGTCCTTATCAGTTAAAAAACGCTCATCTATTTATGCCATTTTCTGTTTGAATTGACACGTATCTTGACAATTTCTCAACGTTACTATCTAGAAAAGGACTATGACGATCTAATGTCATAAACTTTAAATGTATTTTTTGGATTTTTCATTAAGAAATATCGTTTCAAACATCACTCCAAATCGACCATTTCCAAGCTAAAAACTTCTTTTTTCCGCTTCAATTCTACTACACACAATAAAATCGAAAAATGGCTATGTTACTATCTAAAACTTTAATAAAATCATCGTATCCTTTAATAACTTTACTGGTATTATCAATACTTTTGTCATAATTTGAAATCAAAGCATTTTAAAACTTATAAGGCCTCTTAAACCGCCCGCGTGCTCGTGTCGAAGGTTTCCCCTGGATTGTCCCCAGGCCACTCTCCAACCGCGCACTCCTATCGCTTTATTGGGTCCAGACCAGTCAGTAAAAAAAACTTACCTTTTCTGCTGTTCCTTCTTGGCCTCCAGCATGGCCTCCTTCTTCCTCCGCGCGTCGTCCCTGCTCTGCTCCTCCCGCGCCCGGCTGATGGCGGCCGCCTTGGAGGCGGACGCCGGCAGAGTCTTCATTGGGGGCAGCTTGGCGACCGGCTTGGACGCTGAACTCGATATCTGGACGAGAAAAGTGGCTTATAGGGCTTCGTACCAAACACGCATATGGGTCATTGTCAGATTTAGGTTCGCGTCTTTTCGGTGGACGTATCAAAAGTTAAGGGCCAAAAAGCTTAACTTTAGATTGGTCTACTAACCCGCATAAACGGTGTATCCGTAACTATAAATCCGTGTAATAAAAACCTAACTTACATGTACATAAGTCGTTTACTATTTACTATTGACCACCGGGTGGACAACTTTTATTTTTACAACTGACAATGACCCATGTGACTGCTTTGGATTTGCGGGTCTCTATGTGCTGCGATGTCGGCTTACCATCAGGTGGACCGTACGCTTGTTTGCCATTGGCATTGTATAAAAAAAGAACCCTGGCCTTTCCATCAGATATGTGCTAAACTACGCTGCGAGGATGTGAAAGCTTTCCGTTTTCACCACCGTTTTGTTTTCCGTTTGCATCCATACCAACGTATCATACCACATCTTTGGTAGAAAGGCAACGTTATGGTGTGACTCTGTCTGTTCGTCTGTCTGTCACATGGCTAAATATCCCAAGAACTACTTATACTATCGATTTGAAATAGTTATAATGTTAAAGAATGAACCAGATGCGTTGAAAATGATTTTTTGAAATACGAAAATCATTCTGAGAGTGTGAACGGATCCAAAGTTTGAATGAGAAACCTGTTTTTTGTATTGAGTGAATAGGGGTACAACGTAGACCTCCTAGAACCTCACCAAAGATCACCAAGGGGAGGGGGCGTCTAAAAGTGAGCCCAAAAACCCTCACGTGATTTCTGGATTGATGATGTAAAAAATTACTTAAAAAATATTATTTAACTTTGGGATAGCTACTTAAAAAAATATTATGTTATTCGTACCTAATTATTAACTTAACTTATAATTCTAACTGAAAATGTTAAATTAAATTAAGTTATAACGCGGCATGAACCGCGCGATCTCGCCAACTATTATTTAAACCGTTAAAGGTTTTAAATAGTGGCTCATATGTACTGTAATAATTGTTCCTAATGATTGTCTTAAATAAATAAAAAAATAAAAAATGATAAACCCTCACCTGGGTGGTCTTCCCGTTGAAGATCATGCTGTTCATCTTGTTGAGCGTGTCCGCGGAGAGCACCTGCTTCGGTATCATTTTGTCCGGGGGTGTGCTGTTTTCCGTTTCAGCGTCCTGCAATTTAATAGTAGTATTACAGTAGTACCCAACTGATATGGCTTACCGATGTACCTGCGCAGAAGATGAATTTTTAAAGCGCGGGAAAGGCTATTGACCAACGGCACGACATTTCCTGCACCGCTATTGGTCCGCAGCCGCCGCCATGTTAGCGCGCGCCGCGTGGCATGTTAGTCAGCCGCCATACTTCTGATCGAGTGCACGCGCATTATGAACAGTGTATTATGAACCTTATAGTAGTGATCTAAGGTTAATTGTAAGTTTTAAGCATTCTTTCGTTAATCTTCGGAGCGATACTTGCTTTTCTGCGCGAACGAAGATTCACGACGCGCCTTATCAGTTGGGTACTACTGTACCAACGCCGTAGAAAGACAGAGATGGCAAGATTCCCTGTCTCACTCGCTGCGCCTGCGTCACGGCCCGGCGGTATTCTCCCGCCACGCACCAGCCGGACGAGGAGCGGGGAGGTGGGGAGAGCACCAGACAACATCGGAGCGACGAGAGCCACTTCTTGCCAGCGCTCGTTGGGGATCGGACGATTAAGAAGTGAAGGCGAAAAAGTCGTTCTTGGGAAATTGTATAAAATTCTACAATAAAATTCCAAGACACATTACTGAACTTACGGATTCTAAATTTAAATCTGTTGTGAAACAGACACTTATTTCAAAAGCATATTATAAGATAAACGATTACATCATGGATAGGGATGTTTGGCAGTGATAGCGTCCCGCACAAGTAATCTAACACAGAAATATTTTGTCCTTAGTATTAAAAAATATGTATGTATGTTGATACTGTAGGTAGCATTTGAATTTTGTACTATTTTTACTGTTATTTTATATACATAGTATATTGTTTTGAAAAAATGACACCTCGCCGAGTTTCTTACGCCGGTTCTTCCCGAGGCAGAGGTTTATTTTATGAACCGGTGGTAGTTTTTTTAACATTCATAAGTGCATGTAACATGCCTAAATTGAAGAATAAATGATTTCATTTCATTTCATTAGTTAGGACCCGTAGATCGTATTTTCATAGCTTACTAACGTAATTACCATAATTAGAGTAATTGTGATTTATAGCTTAATAAATTCTTTGATTAAGACGTTTAGTTTAATTCCATATACACCCTGATCCATAAGAGTAGATTGTGTCTCAAGGAAGCAAAATGACATATCCACGACGAGGGCGGTATATTGAATCTTGAGCGTAGCGAGGGCTTCCAAAGTAGAATCATCAGCGTAGCGAGGGATTCAAGTGTTTACACCCAAGACGGAAATAATTTAGCTGCCGAGTAGCACATACCGCTTTTCAACACCGTTTACGTGGAAAATAGTCATTGTTGCCCGCAAATGAGGGAAGAAACATACGACTCTGAGGGCCTACTCCGAACTTCGTATCGTGCCGTCCCTTTCACTCATATAGTGTATAACACGAGAGTGAAAAGGACGGCACGATAAGAAGTTCGGAGTAGGACCTCTGATCCTCAATTTCAGGGCCCACAATGACTCTAAGCTTAACTAGCTTTTACTCGCGACTCCGTACGTGTGAATTTCCAATCCCTGTACGTATATTCTACTAGCGACCCGCCCCGGCTTCACACGGGTGCACTATTTAATGGATGTTATTATACATATAAACCTTCCTCTTCAACCACTCTATCTATTAAAAAAAGCGCATCAAAATCCGTTGCGTAGTTTTAAAGATTTAAGCATACATAGGGATATAGGGACAGAGAAAGCGACTTTGTTTTATACTATGTAGTGAAGTCATTGGTGCCTGCAAATGAGGGATGAAACGTACAGTAGTACCCAACTGATAAGGCGCATCGTGAATCTTCGTTCGCGCAGAAAAGAAAGTATCGCTCCGAAGATTAACGAAAGAATGCTTAAAACTTACAATTAACCTTAGATCACTACTATAAGGTTCATAATACACTGTTCATAATGCGCGTGCCCTCGATCAGAAGTATGGCGGCTGACTAACATGCCACGCGGCGCGCGCTAACATGGCGGCGGCTGCGGACCAATAGCGGTACAGGAACAAGAAGCGCGGTGCGTGGAGCGTGCCGATTGGTCAATAGCATTTCCCGCGCTTTAAAAATTCATCTTCTGCGCAGGTACATCGGTAAGCCACATACATCAGTTGGGTACTACTGTACGACTTTGATACCTTATTTCTGGGCAACAATGACTCTGTCTAACTAGCTTTTACTCGCGACCTCGTACGCATGAATTTCCAATCGCTGTATGTATTATTCTGTATGTCGATCGAGGGTATAAACTCGTTGTATACTAAGTTTCATTATAATCCGTTCAGCCGTTATTGCGCACTTTTAAACATTCGCATTTTTTAGGATGTGCCGAACGAGTAGTTCGGCCGAATATTCGGTTCGGCAACTGCTGGAACCTACTATTCGGCCGAATGTTCGTATTCGGTCAAACCCATATTCGGCGCATCTCTAAATAAATAAATATTAGAGGACAATCTTACACAAATCGAACTAGCCCCACAGTAAGCTCAAGAAGGCTTGTGTTATGGGTACTAGACGACGATATATTTAATAGATATCAATACTTAAATACATAGAAAACATCCAAGACTCAGGAACAAATATTCATGCTCATCACACTAATATTTGCCCTGACCGGGATTCGAACCCAGGACCGTCAGCTTCACAGGCAGGTGCACTACCCACTAGGCTAAACCGGTCGTCGGTAGTTATGAATAACTAGCTAGGGAATGAAAAGGAAGAAAGAATAAAAGTGATGAGTAGTTCTCGTAAAGTGGGTATCAATATATATATATATATTTTCATTTCGTTCATTTGAAATAAGGTCCATAAACGTATAGATATTTATGCCGCAGACTTTACCTTCTTGGCCATGGCTCGCGTTTTCGTTCTGGTGGTTCTGGCGGCCATCTCCTCAAACTGCTGCACTTTCGCTTTCACGGCAGAACTGTAATACAGAGTAATGTATACAAGTGGCAGCCAAACGTAGGGCAGCTGGGTCATACGCGGATTTAGGTTCGCGTCTTTTCTATGGACATACCAAAAGTTAAGGGCTACAAAACTTAATTTTGGATTGGACCAGTAACCCGCATAAACAGTGTCTCCGTTTCTATAAATCCCTGTAATAAAAACATAGCTAAAGTGCACATAAGCCGTTAACTTTGACCACAGGAGGGACGACTTTTGTTTTTTCAATTAAGTATGACCCATAGTTCAGTGAAATTAGCTGAAAATTTGGCAAAATTAATGGAGAACTTTTATCTATCAGGATATGTAGGTTATAGGACAAAGTTCAATTTTATCTACTCTCCCCCCCCCCTCCGGGGCGAGCGTCACCCCCCCCCACCCGCGAAAGTGTCCCGGAGCGCGGTATTTTCCATTTTAAAAGAAAACCGTACACGATACATAAAAAGTGTACAGGAACGAAATAATCCTTGATAAATTAGCTATAAACCTCTACTACATACAAAAGCGATATCACTCATAGTTTCAGCGCAAACTGCCACCAAATACGAACGTTTTCAAAAAATTATCGATATTTTTTGCTGTAAGTTTAGTTTTCTCAAAAACTTCACACATTACCGCCAAAATATGTATGACTAAAGTAAAGAATAGAATATGCTCTTTATAAAAAGGTATAATTCATTTCTAAGCACTTTCATTTACCGTTGCTGTGCTGTTTTTTAAATTTAATTCATTCGGCCATACAGCGAAATATAAATGTTCATACTAGTTCAACGGTGGTACTAAAATACCATATTCTTCTTATATGTTTTCCTGTAATCTGTAGGTATAGGACTATTTTCTGTATTTTTTATATATTTTTATGGCCAGTACTTTAGGAGATAAGAGGGGCCGGAGAAATGGTCAATTTTCGCCTATTTTCTTAAATAACTTCAAAAATGTTTATTTTAAAATTATGAAAAAAATATATTTGATATCCTTATAATGAACCCTTTCATTTGATATGTCACACAATATAGTTCGCAATATATTTTTTTTTTGTATATTATGTACACCCCACAAGTACCTCCCATGTTTAAAAATTTATTTATTTACGTAACACATCCGTATTTGGGACACCGATTTACATATGTGTGCCAAATTTCAACTCAATCAGTCCAGTAGTTTTGGAGAAAATTGACTGTGATAAACGGACGGATACACACAGTCGAATTAGTCGAGTCCGTTTATTACAGTCAATTTTCTCCAAAACTACTGGACTGATTGAGTTGAAATTTGGCACACATATGTAAATCGGTGTCCCAAATACGGATGTGTTACGTAAATAAATAAATTTTTAAACATGGGAGGTACTTGTGGGGTGTACATAATATACAAAAAAAAAATATATTGCGAACTATATTGTGTGACATATCAAATGAAAGGGTTCATTATAAGGATATCAAATATATTTTTTTCATAATTTTAAAATAAACATTTTTGAAGTTATTTAAGAAAATAGGCGAAAATTGACCATTTCTCCGGCCCCTCTTATCTCCTAAAGTACTGGCCATAAAAATATATAAAAAATACAGAAAATAGTCCTATACCTACAGATTACAGGAAAACATATAAGAAGAATATGGTATTTTAGTACCACCGTTGAACTAGTATGAACATTTATATTTCGCTGTATGGCCGAATGAATTAAATTTAAAAAACAGCACAGCAACGGTAAATGAAAGTGCTTAGAAATGAATTATACCTTTTTATAAAGAGCATATTCTATTCTTTACTTTAGTCATACATATTTTGGCGGTAATGTGTGAAGTTTTTGAGAAAACTAAACTTACAGCAAAAAATATCGATAATTTTTTGAAAACGTTCGTATTTGGTGGCAGTTTGCGCTGAAACTATGAGTGATATCGCTTTTGTATGTAGTAGAGGTTTATAGCTAATTTATCAAGGATTATTTCGTTCCTGTACACTTTTTATGTATCGTGTACGGTTTTCTTTTAAAATGGAAAATACCGCGCTCCGGGACACTTTCACGGGTGGGGGGGGGTGACGCTCGCCCCGGAGGGGGGGGGAGAGTGGATAAAATTGAACTTTGTCCTATAACCTACATATCCTGATAGATAAAAGTTCTCCATTAATTTTGCCAAATTTTCCATACATTTGAATCTAATTTTCTTGAGCTACCAGCTACCCTTGATTTGGCAGTGTATGGCAGGATCAAAACACTATTTAATAGTCTTTTTTTTCGTTTTATCTATCTGACGACGCCGAGGCTTGCATTATAGATTTTTTTGGGGTTAACATACACACAGCTAGATGATTTGTCTGGAGCAGCAGGCGTTCATAAGCTGCGGTGTCTGCTTACTATGAGGCAGATCGGAAGCTGGTTTGCCAACGTCGTATATAAAAAAAATCAGACGGACAGACAGACGGAGAAACCATTAGGTTTCCTTTTTTTTACGTTTTTGGTTCTCTGCATGATCGCATCAGAAATGAGGCCATCCGTAGCAGAACCTAAGTAACCGATATAGCCTTTCGAATCGCTAAACTTAAGTGGCAGTGGGCGTGGCACATGGCACTAGGAACCGATGGCCGTTGGGGCCGGAAGGTTCTCGAGTGGCGACCACGGACCGGAAGGCGCAGCGTGGGTAGGCCCCCCACAAGGTGGACTGATGACCTGGTAAAGGTCGCGGGAGACCGCTGGGAGCGGGTGGCGCAGGACCGGCCATTATGGCACTCTTTGCGGGAGGCCTATGTTCTTTATACAACGCCGGTGGCAAACAAGCTTACGGTCCACCTGATGGTAAGCGGCCACCGCAGCAGTGGACGTCTTTCGGTTGATATGGTGATGATGATGACGTTTTTGGTACGTGGTAGAATAGTAGATTGTGTCTCAAGGGAGCAAAATGATATATTTACGGCGAGGGCGGTATATTGAATTCTGAGTGAAGCGAAAGATTCTACAATAGAATCCTGAGCGTAGCGAGGGATTCTAAAGTAGAATCTTGAGCGTAGCGAGGGATTCAAGTGTTTACGCCCAAGACGGAAATAATTTTGCTACCGTGTGACACATACTGCTTTTCACACCGTCTATGAGGCTCGCTGCTAAAAACATGAAATATCTTACAAATGATTTTACTACAGTATCGCATACTGCTTTTCACACCTTCTATGAGGAAAAGAGTCATTGTTGCCCTCAAATGAGGGAAGAAAAGTACAACTTTGATCCCTCATTCGAAGGCAACAATAACTCTTTTCTGAATAGCAGGTGTGAAATGTATTTTGAGAGTGGCATCCGAAGGGTTAACTCCGTGTACTGACGTGGGCTCGGGCTGGTGGCGGCGCCCCTCCTCCCCCTGCTCGCCCTCCCCCCCGCCGTCGTCATCGGTGAGCAGCGACAAGTCGTCCGTCAGGTCGGGTGTTGCAACACCTGTAAAACACAAATTATGTATATATTAGGGTGGATAACTATTCTTTGTTGCTCGTTACCATGGTTACGTCTCCTGAGTCACTCTTTAAAACTGTGGTTTTATAGGGTTTAAATCTACCAAACATGAGTTTTAGCGATGGGCTTAAATCCATTTGGACATGGATTATCTCTTGAGCATGCTTCAAGTCCATAATATAAACATTTTTCTAAGAAACTCGAATATTGATGTCTCCTCGCTGACGGGACAAAATAACAAGAAGAAAAATTTGATTGGCCCATTAATGTTGTGCATAAAAGTGTAAGTGTAAAAATATGTGTAGAATGAATCCTCTCACAAATATGTACCGAAACCTTAATCCGCCGACATAAGATCCATGGGACATATTTTTGAGTAGTAGCGTAGCTTGCATGCTCCCATATTTATGCACTCAACTGCACTTGAGAATATTTGGATGCTGTTATGACATGTAACACTACATTTATTTAAGGATACTTTGATTATTGTATTATTTTTATTTAATGTACCTAGAAAGACTAATCTAGAAATGTGTAGAAATAGTCCACATAATAGATGTATTTTAATAACTAATAAAATCCCAAATTCAATTAAACAGGAACCACAAAATACACTATTTAAAAAGAAACTAGAAAAACTGTTAATCGACAGATGCTATTACTTTGTGCAGGATTTTTTAAATGATGACAGTTTATAAAATTTCTTGATATTATTTATTTTTAGAAAATGTGTATTGTTTTTAGTAACTAGTTTTTAAGTTATAGTTGTATGCCCTTTCAGGGCGTCATGGTCTGACTTTAATTGTATAATTACACCTTAATTGAAATGTACATGACTTAACAACGAAATAAATAAATAGATTTGGACTTGTAAAAGTGCCCTTGAGGCCTATTTGCAGATTAAAATGTTTTGATTTTGATTTTAGGAATTTTAGGAAGGCGTGCATCACGTGCATGAGTTATTTACCTTTTTCTATGACTACGGTGGCATCCATGAGTTTAGCCTGTGGTTTGTCAATAACCATCGTGCCTCTGTTGATCTTGTCTAACACGACGGTTTCATTCATAGCAATCTGAAAAAAAAAGATCCAGCTATCACATATATGTGCAACGTAAACCGGGGTGACTAGGAAAAAGCGGGGCCACTTTGTCTAGTTTGTATCTAGTTTGATTCAGATTAGTAAATAGTTAGGAAATTTAACATGGTATTTCACTGACCTCATGTTAACATGCATTAATATAAGATTATTATTAACGGACTGGAGAGAACTGCACCGACAATAGTGAAATTATAAGATTTCAAGCTCACACGGTCATTTACATTAGAATTACGATTTGAAACGGGATATTTACCATGTATATTTGTATTTGTGAGTTCCCGATATTTCGGCACTGTTGCAAGCGCCATTATCAAGGATTAACTGACGTGCTGCGAGTTTTAGTTGTGGTCTACCCACACACCATAGCGATCTACCCTCTTCCTGGTTCGCTTTTTTCGCACAGTGTCACTGTCACTACCACCGTCCGCCTTGTCACTTGAAACTCGATTACGACACACCACACTCACAGTATCAATACGCGAGTTCTTTCCGGAAACAGTCTCTTTTCGATTTGTGAACTTTCGGATCACTGGACGCCAGACATTTGACAGTTGAAACCTATCTTCCCGGTTGAAATTCTTTTGCCATTGGATTTCAATGGCTTCCAACCTAGGTATGTAATGGCGTTCTGTCGAGAGGATCTGAGGGTGCCGAAATATCGGGAACTCACAAATACAAATATACATGGTAAATATCCCGTTTCAAATCGTAAATCTAATAGTGAAACTCTCAATAATAATAATATATAACATGTTAACCAAATCAAAACTAAAACACGGCATAGAAACTGGATTCTATAGTCGCCCTCAATTTGAAAGTAACCCCCGGTTGACATCTTTTAGTGGATATAAACCATGTTTGACCCTTCTAACCACCATCGTCTGATGTTTGGCAGTGATAGCGTCCCGCGCGAGTAATCTAACACAGAAATATTTTGTCCTTAATATTAAAAAATATGTATGTATGTTTATATTGTAGCATTTGAATTCTGTAGTATTATGATACTGTTATTTTATATACATTGTACATTGTTTTGAAAAAATGACACCTCGCCGAGTTTCTTGCGCCGGTTCTTTTCGAGGTAGAGGGTTTAGTTTATGAACCGGTGGTAGTTTTTTGACATTCATAAATGCATGTAATAGGCCTAAATTGACGAATAAATGATTTCATTTCATTTCTTTTACCCCAAAGTGAACCGTAAACACTCCAGTAAGGCTACGAAACCCTAAAAATGGCAGCAATATTTATACAGGACAAATATCTAAGCTTTCAAAACTCACCATATTCTTTCCATCCGAATGATCATACACTCCATTAGGCAGGACAACCGTCTTATCCATACTAATAGTAACCGTTGTATTCATTTGTGTTATAACCTGCGTTTCCTCCAAACTGATCGCTTCTTGCAATTTTGACTTTGCCACCTTCTTCTTAGAGCCCTTTTTGGATTGTATGGAGTCGTCAGATGATAATGTTGTGTCAGTTTTGGTCTTTTTGACTGTTTTCTGTGGTATGGCCGGGGATTGAGGGTCGGGTACGGATATTCTTTCTTGTTTGGGTATTATTTCCGGTTCCGGGGTAGGTTCTTTTGGCTTCGGTGGTTCTTCATTTTCACTGTTGAATAAGTATTGGTTAATAATTGACAAGGTCAGTTAAGTAAATCGAGTGTCTAAGGTCAAAGTTGGACCAGACAGGCAAAAATGGAAGATGTTAGATAAATACATAAATTTAGAAGAATGCGATAATCGGAAGAGGCCTAGGTAAGAAGAGAAAGAAAATTAATGTTTTTTTTTTTATGTTATAGGGGGCAAACGAGCAGACGGATCGCCTGATGGTAAGCAATTACCGTCGCCCATAAACACCTGCAACACCAGAGGAGTCGCAAGAAAAATAAATATGTAATAATATGTTTGTAAAAGAAGGCTTAAATAATAAATAAATAAATAAGGTCAAAGTTGAAAGTGTAACGGACAAAGTCGAGTGTCTACAGGATAAAGTTGGCAATAATTTGGACAGAGTAGAGTACCTAACGGATAAAGTCGAGCATCTAAAGGACAAAGTTGAGAATATATTGGACAATGGTGAGAATCGATTACATAACCACCACCACCATGTAATTAACCCTGCTCTGTGTTGGTCGACTTGACACTAGTGCTGTATGTGCACTTGGTCAATTATGCGCTTACTTATTGATCATGCTGTGTGCACTTGCTTTGGATGTCATGCTGGTCTATAAACTACTGATTTTGTGCAAACTTAACTGTATCATTTATTGTGTGATGTCTGTCAAGTGTACCTTTTTTTTAAATAAATGAATAAAATAAAGTTGAGTGCTAAGTCGATCAAGAGCCTAAAAGAAAAAAATTCGTCTTAATAAACGTGGGAATCTATTGGACAAAGTCGCGTGTATATTAGACAAAGTCGAATATCTTTTGATGAAAATCGAGAATGTACTAAACAAGTTGCGAATTGAATTAAGTAGTGTCTAATAATGAGTATCAATTGGAGAAAATGGGAAGAAAGAAGGTAGGGCCATTCTAAACCGATACCATACAGGTAATTTAAGTTTAAAATTATATATTAATCCGTATACTCACGCTTTTTTCCCTCGCCTGGTCCTCTTAGGCCTCGGTTTGTCGGCCGGCGACCCTGTGCAATGAGTTAGTTTGTTACTATTTATTTATTTAACCTATTGAGCGCCAAGCATCGAACACAAATGGCGCATCGCTGACGCCACGCATTCAACGCGAAATGAAACCTTACGCAATCGCGCATAGGTCGCTATTGCTTTGGCCAGAGGGGCTACCGCGAGACGAAAACGAACGAAGTTCAAATATCTCCCTCTCACTTTATCCTGATTTGTGCGAGAGGGAGATATTCGAACTTCGTTTGTTTTCGGTTCGCGGGTTGTAGGCTTTAGCCGTCATTCGCGTCCATGGCACGATTTTCCGATGATGTATATAACCGACTGTGGCGGTCAAATAGTTAATATTTGTGTGGATCAACTTTTTTTGTGTTGTTATCTTGACCCGTTGTCCAAGGGACACTAGTGCGCAAAAAAATGTTGTATTAAGTTCTACTAACATGCATAGCAGGTGGACCATTGTGGAAATAAGTTATAAGTACCACAAATACGTGTCTTCTGTCTGTATGATTTTTGTGCCCTGGACAACTAGACGTGATCACGGCAACGAGTGGTACTAAAAAGTTGATTCAGGCCGGGTTATAAAGATCCGTTAGACCAAATGTCAGATCAAATTTTAGTAACTCAGTACATTTTTTGACATAACAAACCGACATAAGGCCTAACGGATCTTTATAAAACCGAGCCTCACTCATTTATTGCACAAAAGCTTATCGTAAAAAAGGAGGACTTTATGCCATAAGCATTCTCTACCAGTCAACCTTATGGCAAAGCAGACTGTATATGCAGTATTTATTTATTTCTAGCTTTCCCCGCGACTTCGTCCGCGTAAACTTCCAATCCCCATTTCATCCCTTTGAGGGATGTATATCGGGATAAAAAGTATCCTATATGTTAATCTAGGCTATAAACACATTGTATGTCAAGTTTCATCATACTCCGATCACCCGTTTTTGCGTGATTGAGTAACAAATTCATCGGGGATAGTGCAATACCGCGTAACACTGGTAAATACTTATCTACACAACACCCATAGGGCAAATCCGCGTAACTGGCATTGGTTAATACCGCGTTAAATATCTAACAAATGTAGCCAAATTAAGATTACCCGCCAACGAACGTAATATCCTTTAAAAAAGGTTTTAAGCTTCTCCTGTGAAGTTGGGTGTTATGCCCAATGAAATATCAAAACATCTAAACATCCAAACAAATGGGTATCGATAATGGTTCTATCGGTTTCAATGAGATCTTATTAGATTTACAATAGGAACTAATTTACAGACTGCGACAAGTCGATCTAACTAGTTGTAATTATATCCAGCCTGTTGTCTACCGGCAAAAAAAACTAATAATATTATATTGTCATATTTGTCATGTGGAGATCTTCAGGGCCGGTAGATATAGACTAATGTAATGTGAGATATGTAATAGTAGATTATGCAACTGATACATAATGAAAGGTCTTAAAACACGAGTGTGGTTTTATGAAACGAGCGTCAGCGAGTTTCATAATAGGATCACACGAGTGTCTTAAGGCCTAATTATGTATAGTTGTATCGCGATATTGTAAAGTTGGTCCTTACCTACACTTTTAGAGCACAAAAAAGAGGATTTACTGTATGGGTGTAGATAAACAGGTTTCACTCACCAATGCCATTTTCCAAAGGTGTATTTTCCTTGTCAGTGGTCGATGATTCCAATTCTTTCTGTGAAAAATTTGATAAATTATATAAACTTTAAATATACAATTATGTTGTCATATGTGAGTGTCGACTTCTAACAGTCAAGTTGCCCTCTCACTTGATAAGCCTAATCCCGATAACGTCTAGTTTCTCCTCGGGTTGGAAGGTCAGATGGCAGTCGCTTCCGTAAAAACTAGTGCGTACGCCAAAATATGTGAGTATCAACTTGTAACAGTTAAGTTGCCCACTCACTTGATAACCCTAATCCCGATAAGGTCTAGTTTCTCCTCGGGTTGGAAGTTCAGATGGCAGTCGCTTCCGTAAAAACTAGTGCGTACGCCAAAATATGTGAGTATCAATTTGTAACAGTCAAGTTGCCCACTCACTTGACAAGCCTAATCCCGACAAGGTCTATTTTCTCTTCGGGTTGGAAGTTCAGATGGCAGTCGCTTGTAAAAACTAGTGCGTACGCCGAATCCTGGGATTAGCTAGCGGACCCCCCGCATCCTTCAGGATGCAACTGTACTGAGAGCACGCTATGAGGATGATAACAATAAATATTTTCATTGTATCTAGTTGACACATTTCTTGCAGGAAAGCATATCAAACGATTCGACATGTTTTGTTTTCTTGTGTAACTACACATTGTAAATACCTATTGTTATTTTTTCCTCGTTTTTCTTTCAATTCTCTTTTGTTGTTTACCACTTACATTTACTTAAGTAGGTTAAGTAGTATCACTGTAATAAGCCTATTTTGGAGAAAATCTCTGACTGTCGAGTTTCTTTCGGCGTTTCTTCTCGGCAGTGGTCTCATGAGAAACGCTAGTAGTTTTTGACTTGTAAAAATGCCTTTGCGGCCTACTTGCAGAATAAAGTTCATTTATTTCATTTAACAAGGCAATAAAGAGATGTGTAAGACCAGTGTTTAAATGTGTACCTTTCTCCCGCGCGTGCGCTTGGGCCGGGGCTCTGGCTGGTCGGGTTGGTGGGGCTGGTGGGGCTGGTGCGGCGGGTCGCTCGGGGCGGAGCCGGCGACGCTCTGCTTGGTGGCGCGGCGCGAGGCGCGAGCAGGGCGCTCCGCGGCCGCCGGCGCTAAAATAAACACAACGTTACAGTAGTACCCAACTGATAAGGCGCGTCGTGAATCTTCGGTCGCGCAGAAAAGAAAGTATCGCTCCGAAGTTTAACGAAAGAATGCTTAAAACTTACAATTAACCTTAGATCACTACTATAAGGTTCATAATACACTGTTTATAATGCGCGTGCACTCGATCAGAGGTATGGCGGCTGACTAACATGCCACGCGGCGCGCGCTAACATGGCGGCAGCTGCGGACCAATAGCGGGGCAGGAACAAGAAGCGCGGTGCGTGGAGCGTGCCGATTGGTCAGTAGCATTTCCCGCGCTTTAAAAATTCATCTTCTGCGCAGGTACATAAGTAAGCAGGTAAGCCATATCAGTTGGGTACTACTGTACAATCAAGAATCGTTACCGGTATTCTTACTACCGGTTTTAAATAAGGTTTTTTTTTTTCCTAGCCAATTTGAGTGTCCATTGGGACGACCTTGACGCATTTTCCTTAACTTGGCGGGAACAAGCTAACAATAAGGTATAACCGGTTATAATTGCATTTCGCTATTTATATCGCTAAAGCTCTGATTAGCGTTATAATCAAAACCGGTATTCAAATATATTAGCGGTTTCGCCATTTGACAACAATACCTCTATAAGACACTTTACCCATAAAAACCATTACCGGTAATAGCTGTCAATGTCAATATACTCTATTATTTGTTTCTGCAAACTGGGGTATTGTAAAAAGTAGGTATTTACACCTATTTGTCGCGTTTTAGTAGTAATGTTTAATTGACATCTTACCTTTCAAGTGCAATGAATAGCGGTATTGAATACAGGTATTAATATCGTAAATAGTCTTTACATAGAGGTATAGATAAAAGCGGAATGACAACAATACCTCTAATTAGAATATAGGTATTCTTTTATTAGCGGTAAGTTTGTCAATATCTACACAGGTATTAAATAAAACCGGTTTTACAATCCCTGGTTACAATCATTAGGGTTTATAACCCCTGATGATTGCACGAGTATCAATAACAAACCTAACTTAACCTACACAAAACTAAGTGAGCGAGTAAAATGTGAACCCCCTTATTCATAAAACTTAAACGTTCGCTAATTAATATGTGTTGTATGATTTATTTATTTAAACTTTATTGCACATTAATAAAGGTACAAATGGCATGTTTTGTTTCTTTCTCACAAATACAAGTCAAATTAATATAATAAATAAATAATAATAAACTAAAAAGCCTCTTATTCCTCACAATATAAGGGATTTACAAAGTTCAAAGAAAAATAATACAGTACTAAGAATTTTTACATGCAATTATTGTTTGTAGGTATACGTTATTTATCCTTTTTTTTTTTTGGAAGTTTGTATGAAAACCCCTCTTAGTTGAGGGTAAAGGCCTCCTCTAGAGATGCCCAGAGGTCTCTATCTGCAGCTTTGGCTTTCCATTGTTTGCCAGCCGTTGTGTGTGCCTCTTTGTCTGCTGCTCGGCAAACCGCAGGTGGCTAATTAATATAATGCATCACAAATATATTTTTCTCAAACATGCTCGGAAATGTATGTTATAATATCACGAAATGAAGACATGAAGTTTCTTGTTTATGGCTCTTTACATTAAACTTAAATTTTACTTAAAAACCATGATGTCCGCTGCTCTAACTTTTTAAATTAGCTTACTAACATTAAACTGACAAAGGAAAAACCACTACTGCCAACTACCCCTAGAGTCTGTAAGCATAAGGCGCTCACCAGCTGGCGGCGGCATGGAGTCGGCGTCGGCGTCGGCGTCGGCGCCGGCGCCGGTGTCGCCGCCCCCCCGCGCCCGCGCCCGCCCCCGCGCCCCCGCGGCGCGCGCGCGGCGCGGCGCCTCCTCCTCGCTGTCGGTGGACTTCTCCGCCGCGGGCAGCCTCCTGGGCTCTGCAAGTTCAAATCAATAATTATCTGACCATACAAATCACGACGATTTTATTCATACGACGAGTTTTTTAACCTACCGATAACTTTATAAGGTAAAATTACTTGTAACATAAAAATATTCCAATATAATATGACGATAAGTGACATGTAATATGAGTACCTAATTGTAATTAATAATAGTTAAACACTATTGTAAGCTTAGTATTGTACCTACCTCGACTTGTAACAATTGTTATTAATAATATATTTCATTTCATTTTCATTTCATTTCATTTTCATTTCATTTCATTTCATTTCACGATAATAAGAATGACGCATGTTTATAACATAGTGTGGCTTTATGGACAAAAAAAACATCAAACTACGAGGGGCACACCGAAATGATCGGGAATAGAATACTTTAAACTGAGTTACATTAAATCCTTTTTTATCACATGCGTACTGGCAACTGACAGTCACGATGCCGTTTTCACAATTAAAAAAAATAACGTCATATTTTTTAAATTCCATTTTCAAATTGACAAGTCGATGGACAAAATGGAACTCACCCGTGAAAATTTCCGTGCAATTATTTATCACAACATTCGTCGAGGGTTATCTCCAGATAACTGTCTTAATGAGCTTGTTTCTATATATGAAATGGAAACACCGAGTCAAACGACTATATATCATTGGTATGCAGAGTTTCGACGGGGTCGTGCCTCTCTCAGCACCGTACCTTCAACAGGTCGGCCGAAAACAGCGGTGTCGCCTGAAAACGTCGCGGCTGTGGAAAAAATACTAAAAGAAGATAGACATGTGACATACGAACAGATTCGGACAACCATAGGCATTGGAATGACTGCAATCCACACTATTCTGCATAGTGAGTTGGGCGTCAGAAAATTGATTTCCCGATGGGTACCCCATAATTTGTCGGAAGAGCAAAAGGCAGCTCGTGTTGATTGGTGCCGAAAACGCTACAATAGAGGAAGGTCAAAAGCCGTTTCTATGCCGAATTTATTCCTATGAGCCTGAAAGAAAGCATCAATCGGCAGTTTGGGTTTTCGATGACGAGGTCAAACCAACAAAAGTTGTGCGTTCCCGCAGCGTGTCGAAGAAAATGGTGGCTTCGTTCGTCTCAAAAAAAGGACTTATTGCCACAATTCCTTTACAAGAACAAAGAACGGTCACCGCTGATTGTTATATTATAGTTTGTTTGCCAGAGATGCTGGCCGAACTTCGCCGAGGGAACCCCACACGACGTGTCATCTTACATCACGATAATGCGAGCTCCCACACCGCCCGTAAAACAAATCAATTTTTGAACGTGGAAAACGTTGAGTGGATGTCCCATCCTCCATACAGCCCTGACCTGAGTCCAAATGATTTTTTTACGTTCCCTAGAATTAAAAAAGAAAGAAAGAAAAACATTTTATTTGTGACGATACAAACATAAAATATAGATAAATAAACGTAATTTAAAAAAAAACAAGGAATCGCCACAAAAAGGTTTCGCCTCAGCGTAATGCCGACTCAGGGAGCTGGCGCTGATCTTCCGGCGAAACCTAGGTGGTTAATGACGGTGTGTGTAGCACGCTTCGCCTAAAATTTGAACGCGACCTATTACAACTTGACACCGCCGTCTTGTCACGTCGGGCCGTGAAGTCGAATTAAAGATTTATTGCGTGGTCAGCGGTTTGAAAACCCAGAAGCCGCCGTGGAAGCCTATAAATCGGCCATTTTGGCAATGTCAAGTTTAAACTGGAATTACTGTTTCAATGACTGGTTTAAAAGAATGCAAAAGTGCATTGATTGTAACGGAGAGTACTTCGAAAAACAATAATATATAATTTATGTATCAAGTGTACTTAGTTTTTTAAATTCCCGATCATTTCGGTTTGCCCCTCGTTAATACGAGGGAATAATTAGACAAATTAATTTATATTCAATAAAGATATGATTATTCTTTGACTTTAAGACTATAATTATTCTTTGGAACCCTGTCTAGGAGTAGCCTGTATTTAGTTATTTATTTAAATACATTGTGAAACGAAACATCAATTTAAAGGAACAAAATAATAATACTAAACTATCTACATAGGTACACTAGAGCCTATCATTCTTCATCTCACAAAACTTCAGACACTCCCTACACACGGCCATCCATCGCCAAGCAAGCAGATCACACTCGGGGGTGCTGACATCAACAGAGTGGCTACCGCGAACCGAAAACGAATGTCGATTATCTCCCTCTCTGTCGCACTTGTGAGTGTGCGAACTCTAAGAGCAATTTGTGGGACTTTCGGAACGTGCAACCTCACAAGTTGCCTCACTAGTTCTAGGCAATCTACAGTGTGTAACAAAAATAGTTATGATCCTTTTAAGGGCATATTCGGTATCGTGTTCTAATTAGGAAAAATTAGAAGAAAAATTTTTATACACGAGATTTTTTTTTTCTATGGGGCAGGTCGTCCAAGTCAGCCAACTGTCCATCATCATCATCATCATTATATCAGCCGAAAGACGTTCACTGCTGGATATAGGCCTCCCCCACATAATGAACAGTCCATACAAAGGACAAAAAATTATTGCGTCAAAAAAATTATTCTTCTACTTTTTCCTAATCACGATACCGAATATGCCCTTAAAAGAATCATTATACTATTTTTATTACACTCTATATGATAGTAAAAGTCATTCCTCTAGCCTTTTGTCGGTTGTACCCTAAGTCCGGGGTCTGCTTTGAGTACTAAATTCATGATTCATACACGTTTTTTGTAAAACCTAGTGGCACGAGCCGCGATTCCAACGAGACCTCCATATTGTAACTCGCGTACCATAGCGCTCTATACAAAATAACCAAATATAAAAGTTTGGTCTCACAGGCGAGTTGCGCTCTTGCTGCGCGCTACAAAACGAACAGCGCAGTATAACATTTCAAGCTTACATTGTCATTTACATTAGAATTGCGATTTGATTTGATTTTTACGGTGACACTGTGCGAAAAAAGCGAACCAGGAAGAGGGTAGATCGCTATGGTGTGTGGGTAGACCACAACTAAAACTCGCAGCACGTCAGTTAATCCTTGATAATGGCGCTTGCAACAGTGCCGAGATATCGGGAACTCAAAAATACAAATGTACATGGTAAATATCCCGTTTCAAATCGTAATTCTTAATTTGACGACCGGTTTAGCCTAGTGGGTAGTGCACCTACCTGTGAAGCTGACGGTCCTGGGTTCGAATCCCGGTCAGGGCAAATATTTGTGTGATGAGCATGAATATTTGTTTCTGAGTCTTGGATGTTTTCTATATATTTAAGTATTTATATCTATTAAATATATCGTCGTCTAGTACCCATAAACACAAGCTTTCTTGAGCTTACTGTGGAGCTAGTTCGATTCGTGTAAGATTGTCCGCTAATATTTATTTATTTATTATATGGTTATGGTTCATGATTATTTTCTATTTTGTTTATAATTCGTTTGACATTGCACACGTATTTTAATAATTATTTTGTTAGGTTTCAAAGACAGACGTTATTGTTTGACCTTGAATATTTTTATGCCAACCGGCAAAACATAGAGATCCATGTATTTATGTAAGACCAAACTCTGTACCACCTATGTTTCACAAATAAAGATTCTGATTCTGATTCTGGTGACAGTAATAATACCGGTATTTTTCTATGGAGAAAATACCGGTATCCGATCCTTGCTGTAAACGCGACCACCAGTGGCTTGAGTGTGCGAAGGCTGCGACCAGTGCAGTGCCTTTACCATGAGTTTGCATGACCGTACTCGCTAGCGACTGCGTAAACGATTTAGTATGCCGATTCTTAGTTCTATTGCGTCTTTTTATAGGGGATTGACGAGAGACATCATCCTGTTGTGGATTCGTTTTTATTATCAGTGACTTAGAGACCATATACATCTCTAACAATATTAAATTAATTTTAATTTTGACGCTCAGAGACCATGTACATCTCTGGGATAATATATTAATTTCCCTCCTTGTTTAATCTTGAGACCTTATACATCTCTAACTTAATATTTGTAATAGATAACTTTGCAAGTTTATCTTCACTGTATGACATTAATTTTGTTATAATTGTTAAACTCGAAATTATTATTCCTTCTTGAACTGTAAATTAATATTTTGACATGAAAAATGTATTACTTATTATAGTCAGACTTTCTTAAATTGTAAACTAATTTTTTTTGACATGTAAAAGTGCCCTTGTGGCCTATTTGCAGAATAAATGTTTGTATTTGTATTAGTATTTTGTATAACCGCCAGAGGCGCTGTACTTTTGCCCATACTAATTTTTACGCAGCGAGTACGGTCATGTAAACTCATGGTAAAGGCACTGGTCGCGTTTTTAGGGTCCTTACTGGGCACGGGCGCGGCCGGCGGCGGCATGCTGCTCTCGTCCACGCCGGGCTCCTGTTTCACGGCCACGGCCGGCATCTCCAGGGTCGCTTCAGTCTCCATTGGCTCCGGGGGGAGCGATATCTTCTCCTGTCTGTAAACGCGACCACCAGTGGCTTGAGTGCGCGAGGGCTGCGACCAGTGGTGGTCGCGTTTCGAGGGTCCTTACTGGGCACGGGCGCGGCCGGCGGCGGCATGCTGCTCTCGTCCCCGCCGGGCTCCTGTTTCACGGCCGCGGCCGGCATCTCCAGAGCCGCTTCAGTCTCCATTGGCTCCGGGGGGAGCGATATCTTCTCCTGTCTGTAAACGCGACCACCAGTGGCTTGAGTGCGCGAGGGCTGCGACCAGTGGTGGTCGCGTTTCGAGGGTCCTTACTGGGCACGGGCGCGGCCGGCGGCGGCATGCTGCTCTCGTCCCCGCCGGGCTCCTGTTTCACGGCCGCGGCCGGCATCTCTAGAACCGCTTCAGTCTCCATTGGCTCCGGGGGGAGCGATATCTTCTCCTGTTTCACTGGAAACGCGACCACCAGTGGCTCGAGTGTGCGAGGGCTGCGACCAGTGGTGGTCGCGTTTTAGGGTACTTACTGGGCACGGGCGCGGCCGGCGGCGGCATGCTGCTCTGGTCCTCGCCGGGCTCCTGTTTGACAGCCACGGCCGGCATCTCCAGAGCCGCTTCAGCCTCCATCGGCTCCGGGGGGAGCGATATCTTCTCCTGTTTCACTGGAAACAATACACTTAATATGAGAACAACGGTTGGAACTCACTTGGAAAGTCACTATTTGCGACTACAATTGGAGTCCTTCATTAGGTTGAGTGTTATCAAGGCAACCGACCGCGCAACACTGCCCTCCGACGCGCGCGAAGCTCCACTCCAATTGTAGTCCGAAACATGTCGCAAATAGTGACTTTCCAAGTGAGTTCCAACCGTTGTTCTCACATTAAGTGTAAATATGTCTCACGTTAGTGTAAATTTATGGAAACAATACAGTTATACAACGCCGGTGGAAAACAAGCTTACGGTCCACCTGATGGTAAGCGGCCACCGCAGCCTATAGACGCCCGCAACTCAGAAGGAGTCACGTACGCGTTGCCGACCCTTTATAAGATTTGAGAAAGCACTGTGTTGACAGCAGAAGGAACACATTTAGGTCCCTCGCTCTCAACACAGTGCATCCTCGGGAGCTCTGGCAACCTTGCTCACCTCCAGGAACACAACACTACATATTTGTATATGTAAATAATGTTATTATGGCTGTGGTCTTCTGCAAGGCGGAGGTACTTCCCCAGTTGGGCTGCTCCAAATTCAAGCAAGATGACATTTTGCTGTGCCCTATCTCTCTTAAAATCACTCAACACTTACACTCACTTAATGTCACCTAACAACAGTTTCCGCTAAAATAGTTCTTTCGGTGATTCAGATAATGTCGACTCAACATTTGATTACTCCCAAAGAAATAAGGCAAAAAAATATGCCCAATGGTGAAAATCCTACTCAAATATCTCAAAAAATCTGGTTAGAGAGAAAGCGCGAAAGAGGGCCTACTCCGAACTTCGAAATTCAAACTTCGTATCGTGCCGTCCCTTTCAGTCATATAGTGTATAAGACGAGAGCGAATGGGACGGCACGATACGAAGTTCGGATTTGAAAGTTCGGAGTAAGCCATCAGACAGGGATCGGATACCGGTATTTTCTCCATAGAAAAATACCGCTATTATTACGGTCACCGGTTCATTATTTCGTTTTTAATGGGACAATCTAATAATACGACGTTGTTACCTAAATACATGATTCAGCCCTACGTAAAGAGCAAAAAATAATCCAAAATATTGGGCTAAATCGGAGTTTTTTTTAAATACCGGTATCGGTCCCTGCCCTCAGATCAGTGACGTCCCTGCCCGAGTAAATGACGATGTAAATGACGAGCGCCGTAGTAAATGACGATCGTTCCAATACAAATGTGCGTTTTGCGGAAAAGGGACAGAATACGAGGGCAACCAGGTATCGAGGACAAAAAACCTAAACCGCCCCTTTATTTTATTTTATATACATTGTATATTTTTTTGAATAAATGACACCTCGCCGTGTTTCTTACGCCGGTTCTTCTCGAGGCAGAGGTTTATTTTATGAACCGGTGGTAGTTTTTTGACATTCATAAGTGCATGTAACATGCCTAAATTGAAGAATAAATGATTTCATTTCATGCCCCTTTACTCCATAGCTCAAAGTAACAAAATTCTGTGCCCGTTACCAAGCCAAAGGTTCTCAATAACCTACCAATCGAATTGAAATCTGTTTCCAACCCTATGTGGTTTGGAAACAGATTTCAAAATAAATTAAGCTCATATTTGCTAAATGTTTTTATTCCGTTGAAGAGTTTTTCCAATGTAATAATGAGTGAATTTAATCTGATTATGTAACGTAGAATTAATTATTTATTTGTTATTTTTATTAATTATTCCCTTTATACGGGCCAGGCACGTATCCAGAGGGGGGGATAGTTGGGATTTATCCCCCCCCCCCCCCCGAAAATACTAAAATACTTAATATAAAATACTTGTAAGTGTGTAACTAAACTACGGACGGTCATCGATTTAAAATACCCTAGATACACTATCACCTACAAATTCAAGACGAAAAAGTGTCCGAGTCGGCCGAGCCGACATTGTGAGTGTGTGCGTGTTAGATGCACGCTAAACGAGCGTAAGTCAATTGGGATCAATTTTTTTTTTTTCAATAGTGAGCCTTATGTCACCAGCGTAACGTTTTACTTTAAATGAGAGCGTTTGGCGATTACAGCATTTCAATTTTGTTCACGCACATTTTCCACTGATTGTGTTGGCAACATTGGACATACATTGGAACAGAGTCGGTATCGTGTACCGTGGAGTCGAAAATGATTTGTTTAAAATAGGTAGGTGGTAAACAAGCATACGACGTCAGATGTTAACGTCGATTTATTATAAATAGTAATGATAAATCGATTTATTATGTTGTGTTGTTTTTTAATTTTTATTATTTTAATGAGTGTTACTTTAGAACTCCGTAGTTTATGAACCGATTCGGAAAATTCTTTCTTTGTTTGGAATCATATGTTTGAAGCATGTTGGTCCCGTTGTTGCCGTAAACTAGTTCTGATGATGGTATCCATGAGGAATTGAGGGAAATCCTCAAAAAATCAGGGGAAACATATAGCGATTTTAGTTTTTCGGTAACAAATCGAGCATTTGCATTTAGAAAGTAGCATTTGGAGAACAGAAGCTGATGACGAAGACCAGGGATGGGACCATCCAAAAGTGTTTGTGTGTGGCGCTAAGATATTTCGATCAAGATACTCAAGCGACTATGACAAAGCCACTTTAAATGGTACTACAGTAATTTCATGTTATGTTACCATTAAATTAAAGGAGTCCTAAATTTAAAGCAGTTAATCGAATAAGTTATACTTGAAAGAAGAAATAGAATATTATTATCTGTAACACATTATTTTTAAAAACAAGGTTTAATTTACAAAAATTACATCATCATCATCTTGTATACATGATAGTGTCTCAAGCTTTGAAATCTTTATTTTACATTTTGAAATGATATATAGGTAACATACCCCTCACGTTACTAGAACATATCTTTCTACAAATAGTCATAAATCATTTAATACTTTTTATTCACTTTGTTTTAGATAAACGCTAATATTTTAATTTATAGTTTTTACCAACTTACATATCTACATACACACTCCATAGGTGTGTGCTAATAACAAACAATACTTGTAAACTTTCATTAAAAAATTAGTCAGTCTGCGACTCCATTCCTTCGAAATTTTACTATAGTCCGATTCATAGGTCTCCCGTTTCGTTTCGATATACGACTCACTCAACGTGAGGGAAAGAGACAGTAGCATAGCTGGTCGTGTGTCTGATATTTTGATAAAATAATTGTTATAAGCGCGTTAAAGCTTAATATAACTACAAATCAATTAAATAATGAAACTTTAAATAAATACTCACCGAAAATACGAAATTCCATCCTTTTTTAACGTCGTTAACGTGTTGTTTTTGCATTTTTTTACGGAGCACATGGGCATGTTGACTCGCCGATGGCTAGCGCGCGACTCTGAGCGCAAGAGTGCTTAAAAGGCATTTAAGCACTCTTGAGCGCGGACGCTTTTGACAGGCGGATAGTGCATCTAGGGTATTTTAAATCGATGACGGACGGTACTTCCTTAAGTTATTAAAAACCATGCCTCTCACTCGCTCTCATTGTGAGCGCATAACGTGAGCGGAGCGTAACGCAGTTTCTTGAAGTGTCACCCGGCAAACCAATTTATAAGACGTTGTCACGTCAAAATTATAATACAGCGATTTTTACACAGTTCACATGGTTGTTTCAATGTTTGTCCCCCCCCGAACCAAAAGTCTGGATACGTCGATACGGACTGACATGGTATCAAATATTTCTTATTATTCACAATTATTAATTTGAAATCTTTATTGTGACGTTATTTTCTTATTTTTATTCGACAATATTTCAATTGATTCATTCATTTCATTCATTGCAATAATCATGTTCATGTTATTTCTTTTGCCTTTATGTATATTTATTTGCTTACATGTCCTGATTTATTTAATTATAAATTTTAAGCATGTAATTAATTTTTAAGATTTTCTGACACAATGTAATATTGTTATAGAAATAAAAAAATGAAATAAAAAATAAGCCCCCTTTTAAACTTTAAAGACATATAATTACGTAACTATTTATTAATCTGTCGGTCTGTTCATGTTTGCAAGGACTAGTAACTTCGTACTAGTGTTCAGTGGAATTGACATTATGAGAGACTTCGCTCTGTTCTCATTTGATTTTATTTTTAGACTGACGCTCAGAGACCTTATACGTCTCTGAGGATATTTATTTATTAGATTTTATTATTTTCATGTTGACGCCTAGAGATATATCTCACAATATTTTATTATGATTACTTTACCTACCTTATTACCTTTTATCTTGACGCTTAGAGAACTTATACATCTCTAACAAATCTCGATTGTTATTAATTTCTTAGTCTTATTTTTGACATGTAACACTACATTTAGTTAATGATACTTTGATTACTGTATTATTTTTATTTGATGTACCTAGATAGATTTTGACTTGTAAAAGTGCCCTTGAGGCCTATTTGCAGAATAAATATGATTTTGATAATATTGTTATAGAAATAAATAAATGAAATGAAAAATACGCCCCCAAAACTTTAAAGACATATAATTACGTATCTAATTATTTATTATTTTTGATTAAGAATTTGATGCTTGTCGAGAAAATTCATACTCATTGATTTTATTTAGTGTCAACAACCCTATTAGTGTTATACAATAAAGTGCCTCTACATACATACATACATACCTTGAACGAGGGGAAGTGCGTTTTCTTTGTCGTCGTCCTTACGTCGCCGAGACTTCTCAGAGTCCTCGCGTCGCAGCTTCTGAGTCAAGTTCACGTTCACCTGCAAACACATTGTTTCTTTCAGGGATGTAACAGAGCTCCGGTTCCGGTTCCGTTAAGAGCGCTTTAATAAAATGTAACAGGTCCACTAGCGCCACTCGTAAATAAGTGTAATTATTTAAATTTAACGATATATAACTAAAAAAGGGGGCCGCTACGTACAATAGTTTGTATTTAAGTACTTTTTGAATCCATCAAACTAGTTATTACATTGCTGGATCCGTCAATCTATGCGTCCAAAGTTAAAACGGCCGTTTTAATTTTGAGCTCATAGAGGGACGAATCTAGCAACGTAAAAACTAGTTTGATGGATTCAAAAAGTACTTAAATACAAACTATTGTACGTAGCGGCCCCCTTTTTTAGTTATATATCGTTAAATTTAAATAATTACACTTATTTACGAGTGGCGCTAGTGGACCTGTTACATTTTATTAAAGCGCTCTTAACTCTGAACTTCCGATTGGTTTTAAACATCGGCTTCGGTTCCTGGGGCGCTACCGCGACAGCAAACGAAGTTTTCCCTCTCTGTCACACTTCCGTCCGAACGTCCAAGTGCGACAGAGCGAAAACATCGTTTGCTGTTCGCGGTAGCGCCCCAGTTGTGTTATTTTTAAAACGGATTTTATATCGGACGTCAAAGCAGCGCAGCGGGGGGAAATGAGCGGCGTACATCAAAAACAAACAGGTTTATAGCTGTTGTAATTTTGAGCCCTGACCGTGTACTTCGGTAATTCAATAATGAATATCATTATAATTGTTTTATTTTTAATTTAACATCTAAAAGTTCTAAGTGATGCTAATTATAACTAGTAAATAATTGTTAAATATCTACTAATTAGGTAACATTTTTTTGGTGAATACCTAGAAGGTCTAAGTTTTTTAAAGCAATAATAAAGGCTGATTAATATTTGGATTTTTTATTTAGAATAGACTTAGCTTAGACCTGCCCTGCCCTTAACATCTTATCCATCTATCACTCGGGGATCGCATCCGTTTTTGGTTCCGGCTCCGACTCCGGTTCTGGTTCCGATATACCGTATTTAAAACATCTGGTTCTGCTTCCGGTTCCGATAAAACCACATCTGTTACATCCCTAGTTTATTTCGATAGGAGCGAGTGGTTGGAGAGTAGCCTGGGGATAATCCAGAGAATACCTCCGACACGACCACGCGGGCGGTTTTAACACTGGGATACTCTAAGAGTTTGGGCTCGAGTGATAGCCTAGGGAAAATACAGAGAAAACCTCCGACACGACTACGCGTGTGGTTTGGAACACTGGAATACTCTAAGAGTTTGGGCTCGAGTGAGATTGGTCGAGCGGCTTCAACGAAATCTGAGGTGAGAGTGGAATCGAGCTACTAAGAGTTTTGCCAGTGGTTTAACTAAACCTAGCCTAGCTGAGAAGAGTCCAGCAAGACACTCAGCTAGGCCCGACGTGGGTCCGACTGATTCTACCCGGTATGCGACTGTACGGGGACGAATAGGGACTATATGTGTGTTAAAGTTTTTCTATATACCGTAAACTAGGGTGACTTTAGGAAAAAAAACGGGCCCACTCTCATAGATTTAGAACACTTATACAATCATCAATAAGTATTTCTAGTCTGATTCAGTTTAGTAAATAGTTAGGTGATTTACCAATATGTCACTGACCTCATGCTAACCAAATTAAAACTAACATACGGTATAAAAACTGATTTTTTAAAGTCGCCCCTCAATTTTAATGTAACCCGGTTGACTGTAATATTTTTTATATAGCCTACATTATTTCCCAGTGCAGGGCAAAGGCTCTCTCTTCCGTCACTCTGTCTCGGTCGTGTGCCAGCCGCCAATCCGTATAAAACGAATCAGTATTCACTTTTACAATAATGAAGAATTATAGATAGAAATTTCCGCAAACGATCTAACGGCCGGCCACGTCTGCGAGGTCTCGCGGCTGCGGTTTTCTATGGGTTTTCCTAATACATCGTGTGTATCTCAATAACCGCTCGACCGTGCAATGTACAGATAAAATGCTTGCTGGGCTTCAATAGCAAAGAGTCTCGAACTAATCACTTTAAATTGTCGAAGGTCATATACAGAAGGCGGTACTCCTGGATACGTGGATAGTCCAGGGCTTCCTTTCTCTATCACCTTAACCACCTGTAGCTCAGGCCTCGCCTCGCTGCCGGCGGCACCATTGGTTAGGTTTTTGTAATGTGCATATGGTCGGGTGAGAAGCACTCACTATCAAATCTGGCACTACTCTTCGAAACCTCGTATCTCAGTACTGAAACGATGCTGATATACGAGTTTTATTTTAAGTAGGTATTTGTTACTTAGTGACTTTTGCTTCTAACCCAACGATTTTTTTTCTACTTTTATATAACTACTAGCAGCGCCCTCCGGTGTCACCCGCGGATAAAAGGTAGCCTATGTCCTATTCTGATGTCTAAGCTACAATATTGGAAAGTTTCATAGAGATCCGTTCAGTAGTTTTTGAGATTAAGCGGAATGTATATCCATTCGCACAAACTTTCACGTTTATAATATTATTAGGATTGTTATTGGATGCAGCTATAATTTTTATTATAATTATGGAAACTTTCATTATATGCTCTTTACTACTAATAAATATTAAATACCAACAAAAATTGAATGAAACAAAACCTGCCAGAATTACTACTAATTATCTACTTTAATTAAAAGCTACTGCACAAGTAAGATATGGGTGTTTTCTACAGGAAAAATATTGCAGTACATCTACTTAAAATGAAAGAAGAGATATGAGTAGATTCACCACCTCTTCGTCATCACTCAAAAGTAATATGTTCTGATTTAGCGGTGCCAATGGTTGAACTTTCTGGACAAGAAATAGAAAGCGTTAATAAGTTGTTTCTGTTATTTAAATGGTTGTTAAAAACACATCCAAGACATGATGCCCGCTCGTTATGCCGTCTTAGATGTGTTTTAATATGACTGATATGACACTGGTAATAATGTGCGAGTTCCTCCAAACTGAGTGATGACTTCTGTCATAGACCACTTGTCTCCTAGTCAAAAGGACTCCAACCCAGGGATCGGATACCGGTATTTTCTCCATAGAAAAATACCGGTATTATTACGGTCACCGGTTCATTATTTCGTTTTTAATGGGACAATCTAATAATACAAAATCAAAAAATCAAAATCAAAACATTTATTCTGCAAATAGGCCTCAAGGGCACTTTTACAAGTCAAAATCTATCCAGGTACATCAAATAACCACACACACAAATCGACCTAGTCCCAAACTAAGCACAGCTTGTACTATGGGTACTAGGCGACGATATACATACTTATATAGATAAATATATACTTAAATACATAGAAAACATCCAAGACTCAGGAACAAATATTCAACTTCATCACACAAATAAATGCCCTGACCGGGATTCGAACCCGGGAACCTCCAGCTTCATAGGCAGGGTCACTACCAACTAGGCTAAAGCGGTCGTCAAATTGCAAAAGCGATTGTACAAAATACCTCATTATCAATTTACCTGTTTAGTAATGTTATTTTGAGCCTTAATGGAGGCATTCCTCTTGGGTCGTTTCTCCTGCTCCGGACTGGACATCCCGTCTACCTGTTGTTTGCTCCTCTTATTGGACAGCCGCTTCTCGGCGCCATCCTCCTTGTTGACTTCTTTGGCGGAGTTTTCATCTGAAATACAATTGGCATATTTATTTAAAATGCATGTAGTTAGTACTCGTGAAACTTAGGAAGTCTGTTTAAAACTACATAAAATGAGTGTGTGTGAGCATATACATATATATACGCCGATGAATGCATATACATACATATATACATATACATGTATATGATCAAACAACTAACTACTCGTATGTACCTAACTATAGTAACTTTGGTAACTGCGTATTGTGTAAACCTACCCATCATTCTATGTAAGGGAGCCCCTCTGCCAACAAACTGTCCTGCAGTTTGGCAGAAGAAAAAATTGTTAACAAAGGGTTGTTTCGTAAATAAATCTATTATTATTATTATTTATTAAGAAAGGAAGGCCACGAGATGGGTTGATGATGGATGCAATTAGCCAATGACTGGGATAAATGGCAAGGTTAAATCCTAGTGGGAATTGTCTTAAGATACAGACTGTACATACTTCATTTATACTGATTTGTCCTATTTATTGCATTAGCCTGGATGTTTTTTTCCCCAATAAAGAAAATAAAATAAAAGGGATTGAGGAGACATACCCAAATGGGGTCCATATGATAAAAACAGAAGAATATAAAAAGTCACTGTATAATGAAAACTTAAAAAGAAAATCTAGGGAATAAATAAAGCTTAACCCGTCATCTACGTCCATAGATCATAACAAAAGAATGCTATTGTTTATTTTTGTCGCCGGGAGACTGGCTTAAAATAAATAAATGTTTATTTATTTATTAAGGTTCGACAAACTTACACTGCATACCTTAAATATATATCTACAGTATATTCATCCTTTATCCACTAGGGATTCATTATAGTACAACACTAATTTTAATTTTTATTTCAAATTTATATGTAACAACTCTCACAATGAATAAAGGGCTTTTTTTTATTTATTTTTATATTCATCCTTGTGTGCCCTATCATGTAAACAAACACTAGAAATGATTATCACACTTTTTTCTATATGTCTCTCTTGTGTAATCATTAATGGTTCTCTCCTGGCAAAAAAATAATAATAGCACCATCTGGTCACATAACAAAAGGATGCTATATGTCATATTATCCCTAGTATTGAGTGTGATAGTGTCGATGAAATGTTATTGTATACTGAACCATGGACTTGATATAAAGTTTAGTGCTCCAAACCACATGACTTTATATTAAGTCAATGTAAAGCAACCTACATGCTTTCAAGTAAGGTTCATTTTCGGTTGTTTGTCCGTGACTTTGGCGTGTGAGACAGAACTTACGAAATCTACTTTGGCGGTGAAGAGGTTTAAGACATTTACAAAGTATTGAAATGAACCAAATTATCAATGAAAAATATCATTACTAATAAGAATTTCTGCAATATTCGACGTAACATTGGTTTACATGATAGGACACTATTACATAGACTTTAACTTGCCTTGAAATAATAATAGAGATAAGTTTGTTTTTAGATGGTCTAGTCTAGAACTAATTATGGTCTCCAATTTTTTTGAATTCGGTACAATAGATAAAACATAATTATAACATTTTTTTTATAAAAATGAATCAATTAATGTCATCCTGTACAGAAAAACGAAGCTTGTTCATGTATCTCCCTCGCTGTCTCGCTCTTAAAGGGAGGTACAGAAACATAATTCATTGTTAATTAGGACTTGGACCCTTAGGTAGTAACATAGTCCAAATAGTTGGGTTAGAGCAATCGTATTATTGTATTTCTCATATGATTACTAATTTCGGACACCTAATGCGACTTCCTTGTTTAAGCCATCATCTCCCAGGCCGGGAGATCTCCGGGCGCATAACAAAACAATGTTATTGTTTTTTTTGCCAGGAAGCAACATTTTAAAAGAAAATGCTGATTTGAACTACTTTGAACTGCACTCTTCCAGAACCAAAGGTTGTAGAAGGAAAGGGAACTTTGAATTGATTGATGAATGACATGTCTCTGTCTAGGGACATAATTGCGTGTATTGAAACCATCCGAAATTTAGCTAGATCTCTTAGTAATGGCGTACCTTCGTCTTCATTGATGCTCATAAGAGTATTAACCAAAGCCTTCTTCTGGCTTTGATCTCGCTTCCCGCGCCCATTCTGGTACTCCTCCGCAACAATCTTGTCTAAACATTCGAAAGCGACCTGAAAACCATACCAATTTCATCACTGACACTGAATATTACGCGGCATCTTAACACTTCACTGAGATTTTAAGCTTAAACGCGTCGGAAGGAGATAGTTTGGAATTGAAGTTTAAAGTACGATTTTTTTGTATTTTAGGACTACTCTCAATAATATTAACCATTTCGGTGAACTAAACTAACTGAATATGCAATTTAAACACGTTAAAACTGCACTTTCTGGCATATTTTGCCACAAAACCGGTCAGATAGATTTACCGAAATCCACCATTTTCACAACGCGTTTTAACACAAAAACACAATACCTTTATGTCGTCATTTAGGGAACGAACATAGCTGTTAGATATTTCATTAAGTTTACACAGTATTTCGTCAAAAACTGACATTATTATAATAAAAACTACACTTTTAATAAATTGACAAACGACCTAAAACACTACACAATCGAAAACCGTTTGAAATTGAAATTTCATGTTAAATGTTGCCATAACCTTAGCAATATTGCCATGTCAGCGTGACCACTTTATAATTGGCGTTCCTACTAAAAGAGTGGTCAGAAAACTACTAAAAAATACCAAATGAATTTCATAATCTACTAGAAACTACTAGACTAACTAAATCAAGCTTGATTGTGTTTAAAACGCAATTATTTGTGTATAAATCTTGTATATCGTAATTCGGAACAAGCATTCGTTCTTTGCTAGTAAGTTAGTGAGTGCGAAAGGGAAAGCATGTCAGTAAAACACTCAATCATGCAAAGGGACAGCTTCGAGATAGAGCGAGACAACCAAGGTCATCATATCCCTATCTTGCAAATCTTATAACTTGCAGTATTGCTATGATCACCCATAGCGGTCAGATACATGGTTATTATTATCACACTAATGGGGTGTCAATATTATCGTGGTATTGAAATATGGACTGGATCACGTTTTAGCGCGAAAATTTAAATGAAATTTAAAAGTATGGATTTCATAATAAGTAAACAAATATATGTTTTCTTAAAAGCTGAAACGTTTAATTTACAACATTTTTAACATATTGAAACAGATTTTCAAAAATTGTCAAGTAGCCAATTGTGGATTGCTATAAACTACTAAAAACTACTGACTTATTTTCTCCTACTAAAAGCATGAAAAAATTCCCACAAAACTACCAAAATAGTAGGAAACTACTAAAAGTGGTCACGCTGTGCCATGTATGAATCGGATGCGTTCGGAATTGTTTGGAATATAATGTGACACATCATTGGTAAAAGACACATTTGAAAGAAGCGTTTAATGCTCGTTATGCCCATGTAAGTCATCTCTTTCTCGCAAGTTAGTGTATATGAATAAAAAAATGTTTTATAACGGTTAATAAGAGAACAACGGTTGAAACTCACTTGGAAAGTCACTATTTACTACCGTTGTTCTCTTATTAAGTGTAAATATATCTCACGTTAGTGTTGGTAGGAAGGTGTATTCTATGAACCGCTACGTAAAAATGATGTGAAATTACAAAAAAACAATTTGGGGGGGGGGGGGGGGGATCACTATATACATGTTGTAACCGGTGGATGGAAACTAAAATTCAACGCACATAGTCATGTGCGGTATTCATGGATAGGCCTTCAAAAATAATATGGAGGTTTCTAAAAACGTTTTCCATACAAGTCAACCGTTGGTGAGATTAGTTTTCAAAGAGTGTGTCCGCCGTCTCTAATTTCTAAACCGTTCAGTAAAAAATTGTGCAAAATATTAAGGTGGTGTGCATTATAAATGCTTTCAACTATATTTGGTTTGAACAAGACAAGTTATGCGAATTTTGAGTTTTCGCTGAAAAACTTTCTTGCCCAAACAAAGGTCGTAAGTGTCGTGAGTTCTCTATGAAGATACGACCTTTTTAGATTCAATGTATTGGACAATGGTTTTAAATGTGGACTAGTAGGTGTTGGTACGGAACCCTTCATTGTGCGTGGTCCGACACGCACTTGTTTAAGTATCCGTTGCATGGACCAAGTGACAGATAATATTTTGGTAACTCAGTATACATTTTTTGGATAGTGGTTTTAAATGTGGACTAGTAGGTGTTGGTACGGAACCCTTCATTGTGCGTGGTCCGACACGCACTTGTTTAAGTATCCGTTGCATGGACCAAGTGACAGATAACATTTTGGTAACTCAGTATACATTTTTTGACATAACTTACAGAAGTAATAAGGTAATTTCTTAGGAACATAGTATACATAGTATGCAGAAAGTACAGACAACGGAAAATATTAAAACTTGTAACAATAACTTATTCCACACGTAATACCGTACATAACGAAGTTTTCGCTCTCTGTCGCACTTGCACGTTCGGACGTAAGTTCGACAGAGAGAGAAAACTTCGTTTGCTGTCGCGGTAGCGCCCCAATGCCTGTACTCCGAACTTCGTATCGTGCCGTCCCTTTCACTCTACTTTCAAGCACGGATTTTGCAATTAGGAGTACCCTCTTTCCTGTGCTATTCGGAGACAGTATAAATACACAGATCAACGAAGCTGCTGAGCCCAACAATAATTTGCTCAATGGAAACGTGTTTTACCTTAGTAATTTAAAACATGTTTAAAACCACACGCGTGGTCGTGTCGGAGGTTCTCCCCTGGATTTTCCCCAGGCTACTCTCCAACCGCGCACTCCTATCGTTTTATTGGGCCCGACGAATGCCAGTGGAAAAAAACACGGATTTGTCCTATGGGTGTTCTGTAGATACGCAGTATTTATTTATTTATTTATTTAATCTTTATTGCACAAAAGAAAAACTTATAGTACAAAAGGCGAACTTAATGCCAAAAGCATTCTCTACCAGTCAACCTTAAGGCAAAGCAGAAAGATTGTATTTACCAGTGCTAGTTACGCGGTATTGCACTATCCCCGACGTTTTGTGAAATCATTGGACGGTATAAGCTGTGGTATAAGAAAACCACAAAACAGTCTTCATCGTCCAGAGTACAAGTCCCCTTGCAGACAAACAGACATAAGTATAAGTATATGCGCAAGGCAATCCGTCGATCGACACGCGACAGCGCGGCGCCGGTGCACCGCGACGGGCAATCGGGAACAAATCCGATTTCTGCCCGAGGGTGGGAATAAAATGTCTCGGGTTGCCAAATTTTGCGTACTGAGTCAGTTTATGTCGTTGGTAAGTTGGTAGTATCTAATACCTAAGAGAATTGAGGATGTAAACTTCAACCTTTTTATTTGTTATACATTTTATATCCGCGCCATGCTGATATACTGATATAACAAACAGAACGTAGGTATCCAATATGGCCCACCTGATCATATACAGTCAACTGGGGTTACTTTCAAATTGAGGGGCGACTTTAAAAATCCAGTTTTTATACCGTATGTTAGTATTAATTTGGTTAGCATGAGATCAGTGAAATAGCTTGGTGAATTTCCTAACTATTTCTTAAACTGAATGAGACTAGAAAATACTTATTGATGATAATAATAATTAATTTATAAATAATTATTATTGTAATTTATGTTATGTTTTACTCATGTACAATGAGAATTACATACATACATACATAATATAAGTGTTCTAAATCTATCAAAGTGGCCCCGTTTTTTCCTAATGTCCCCACAGTTTACGGTACTGATATAACAAACAGAACGTAGGTATGTACCCAACATGGCCCACCTACATAGTTAGGTAAAAAAAAGGGATCAGTCTGAAAATCAGCGCTGGATGTGCAACCCCAGCTCAGCTGTGGCTGAGACTGGTACCCATTGCCCAAATATTTAAATTATGTATTTGTTTTTTTATTTCTTTTTATAGACATATAAATCTGTCTAAATATCTGTCTGTACTTTGTGGCAATAAAACATTTACTCTGGGTTGCACCAAACCGTCTGTTATCGTAAGCGGTGTTCGTTAAAATCTGATTATATGGAATTTTTGACAAGTTTGTATGGGATGACAGCGGCCGACGCCATATTTGACGATGACCGGCCTGTGGCCGTATGTTGGTGCAACCGACCCTTAAATTTTTTTTTTGTTATTTTTTTTTAAATGGGATTGTTCTCGGCCAGCATCTAGCTAGGGGCCAAACCGGCGGCAAGAACCTCACCGTGTTTCTTGATGGACTCGCCCCAGTAGTGCGTCACTTACACAAGAAGATCTTGGAACGGTTCCGACGAAAGCCATATTGCTGATCACTGAGGATGTTGTTAGCTTCAAGGTAAGTCAACAGCTTACTGAAGTGCTACCGCGAACAGCAAACGAAATTTTCCCTTTCTGTCGCACTTGCAAGTTTGCACATAAGTGAGACAGAGAGGGAAAACTTCGTTTGTGGTTCGCGGTAGCCCCTCAGGACTCTCTCCATAACCTTACAGAGGGGCTACTCGGAAATTCGTATCGTGTCGTCCCTTCCACTCATATACTGTATTACACGAGAGTGAAAGATACGGCACGATACGAAATCCGGATTTCGAAGAATTTCTTAGGAGACCCTCAGAGTATGGAGGTGATGGCGATAGGTCGATAATTACAGGGATTAGAGAAGCTGAAAATGGAGATTGCTCGCGCTACGCTCTCGCTAGGTCAATTAATCATAAACTGGTCATTATTCTACAGCGGTTTGTTTACAATTGTGCCTACTAAGTTGACAGGCAATGTTTTTCAAGTCAATAAAAAAAATCACATTAGGTAAGTATTTTAAGTTTATTTTGGTCGTCGGCTCCAAACATGGCAAACATATCGATAATGTAAATGTTTGCATGTTTCTACACAACAAGACGGATTTCACAGTTTGTACAATTTGCTATGATGATTGTGACAGGCGCTCCTAAAATTCGTTCTGAGGGTCTTTCGTGAAACGGAAGCGAATTTAATACGTGTATCTCCCTCTATGCCACTTGTTGTTAAACCTTCTTGTTTACGTTTTTTAGTAATACTGACACCCTGCAATGTTTTGACATTTGTATTTTATATTCTATTGTTTATTCCATTGTTGTTCTTCCTTGTGTGACAAGCTATATACATTTTTTATCTTCAAATCTACGGAATTTTATTCTTAATTTTAGTGATTATGGAAGCCCATCTACGCATTGAAGATAATTTAGTGTTATAAAGCATAATTATTAGTTTTATCACCATGGGATCACCTTCGGCGTCAAGTCAATTTCGATCGGAGGTACAGCTAAGTTCCAGCCAATCTCTCTCCAAACTAAAGAACTTTAATAACTGGGTCTTCAGCATCGAATGTCTGCTAACAGACCTTGACCTCTGGGAGGTCTGTACCGTAGAAGCCTGCACGTGACCCCTGGAGTGCTACCGCGAACGGCATTCGATATTTTCCCTCTCTGTCTCACTTGCAAGTTTGCACATAAGTGAGACAGAGAGGGAAAACTTCGTTTGTGGTTCGCGGTAGCCCCTCTGGGTGCAACTTCTACCCCCTTGTCAAGTCAAATAGGTAAAACTATTTAATAAATATAATGAATGCCTTAACATGAGACTGCCGATCCCACAGTCAAAGAACTTGTGATTATTAAAAAATAATAAAAGAAAAAAAAAGTTGAGTGGGCAACTTGACTGTTAGAAGTTCTCAAGCCGCCCAAAGGCACTGCTATCGTAGACAGCAGCCGTGATCACCGGCTCAACGTGCCTTTCAAAGCACGGGAGCGCTCGTTTGCACTTGCTAATTCATGCGGCAGAGAGGGAGATATTCGAACTTCGTTCTTTTTCGGTTCGCGGTAGCCCCTCTGCTATATCGGCCTTTTTAATCTGTTTATTGCATTTTATTTCGTCGCGATTTCTTACACTTAGAGAAGGTTCCCCGGCCCGCGGCGACTCGCCGTTTTAGAACCTTGCCGCAATAAAACCGATGCGATTGCTTTTACGTCGTCATGCAAACGATTTATGGGTGCCATTTTGGGTGTAATTCTTTACATGATGCTTGACAAGAAATGGGTGTATTGATTTTGGCGTGTGGAGAAAGTGGGTAGAGGTCGTTGTGTTGAAAAGTATTGTATTGTATATTTGATTTGTGTGATGAGCATGAATATTTGTTTCTGAGTCTTGGATGTTTTCTATGTATTTAAGTATTTATATCTATTAAATATATCGTCGTCTAGTACCCATAACACAAGCCTTCTTGAGCTTACTGTGGGGCTATTTCATTTTTTGTAAGATTGTCCTCTAATATTTATTTATTTATTTATTTTTAAGTGAAGGGACGAATCTATAATATATTAAAGCTAGGTACCTGATATATATATTTACTAGCGACCCGCCCCGGCTTCACACGGGTGCACTATTTAATGGATGTTATTATACATATAAACCTTCCTCTTCAATCACTCTATCTATTAAAAAAAACCGCATCAAAATCCGTTGCGTAGTTTTAAAGATTTAAGCATACATAGGGATATAGGGACGGAGAAAGCGACTTTGTTTTATACTATGTAGTGATTAGTTTACTTATACACTGGAGCGCTTGTGGGCACGGTATGCGAGGTTAAGCAACATGGGCCAGGGTCAGTTCTTGGATGGGTGATCGCTTTGAGTGGTTACTAACTGAGCGCTCCCGTGCTTTGGAAGGCACTTTGAGCCGGTGATCACGGCTGCTGTCTACGATAGCAGTCGTTAAGCCAAGTTAGAGGCTTTTGGGCGGCTTGAGAACTTCTAACAGTCAAGTTGCACACTCAATTTTTTAACGTTCCGTTAGAATAGTAAAAAAGGAACCCTTATGGTTTCACTTTGTCTGTGTCTGTCTATCTGTCTGTCACATCGCTAAATATCTCAAGAACTACTTATGCTATCGATTTTAAATTTGGAACAGTTATAAGGGTAACCTACATGAATAGAACATGTTTTTTAAAATATTTTTGACTGACATTTTAACAGATAATGGATCTGACATTTTTCACAGAACATAAAGAAAAAATTACTCTACTCAGAATAGCGTGCCTTCTCTCTCACTCATATAGTCAATAACACGAGAGTGAAAGGGACGGCACGATACGAAGTTCGGATTGCGAAGTTCGGAGTAGGCCCTCTGGGGCGCTACCGCGAACAGCAAACGAAGTTTTCTTTTTCTGTCGCACTTACAAGTTTGCATATCAGTGAGACAGAGAGGGAAAACTTCGTTTGTGGTTCGCGGTAGCCCCTCTGTGCCTTTACCATGAGTTTACATGACCGTACTCGTTAGCGACTGCGTAAAGAATTGTATGGGCAAAAGTACAGCGCCTCTGGCGGTTACGCAATAGAACTAAGAATCGGCATACTAAATCGTTTACGCAGTCGCTAGCGAGTACGGTCATGCAAACTCGTGGTAAAGGCACTGGTCTTCCGTTGTGACCATTTGTGAAATCTAAGTGTAGTGACGAAACGCACACATACACAAAATCAACACAAATAAATAAAATTATGTAACCCTAAAACTATACCTTCTGTGTTATAATGACAAATCTCCAGCTCAGTACTTTTTTAAAAGGTAAACCGTCACCCATCTAATTCTAGCCCGGTCAGCAAAACCAGTCAATTTTGAGCCCTATTTCTCAAACATAATATCCAATTTGTATAGATTATACACGTGCAGTGGGAGAAGAGCAATATTGTGCCTTATAACGTTGAGGTAAGGCCCAAATAGTGTAGTTGTTGAGGGACGTAGTGAGGTGAATATCCCGTCGCAGGTGGACGTGGGATAGGACAGCTGACGACCTATATTTTATTTATGAGCTCGGATCCGGCCCTGTCCGTAGGGGTGTGACAGGTTGGTGTATTAATATCGATAGAATTTTTAAATAGTCGAGGTAATTAAATAAACTAAATTCTTTGTTTTGTTTGGACCTTTACAGTTTTGAAATGAAGTCGAAAAGTGACGAACCTTTTTATTCCCCGACTATAATTATGAAAAGTTTGTGATTTTCAGAAATCGAAATCAAACATTTATTTTACAAATAGGCCACAAGGGCATTTTTACATGTCAAAATATTAATTTACAATTTAAGAAAGTCTGACTATAATAATACATTTTTCATGTCAAATTAATTTACAGTTCAAGAAAGAATAATAATTTCGTGTTAAGTGTGAATTCACACATAATAATGACATGCAGACGTCATATTAGGTTGATTAGTTTGTAATACCTGGATATAGTTAGGATTTAATGAGCAAAAATGTTGCAGGTTATTTATAAAATGGAAGTGGTCTTGTTGTCCTAGACATGATTGGAAACTATGTAAACGGCATTGACATAAAGTCCAAGTAGTAAGACGTATCGACAATATTTACATTTAAAAGGATCATAGACTAATGCACTTGATTGCATGCATCGGATCAATGTGGCGTTGTATAAATTAAATAATATTAATTAAGTAGTATTGATAAGGCTATGATTTTAATGAAATCAGATTCAGATTAATTTATTCACAATATAAGATTACAATATAAATTACATGTCAATTTACAAGAATCTATATTGTGACCGACAATAACATTCAATAAAACAAAATAAATTAAAAATCAATAAATAAAATAACAGTTAAATAATACAATGAGTATGATAAAATTCACCTAAGAGGATCGTCATGAAATACAACACAATACAACGCAATAAACTCAGAATTAAGATTAAAATTATATTTATGCTGTTATGTCAAAAAAATCGCTTACAGATTACAGAGGATTTTTCAGTAGAAAGTTTCTCAGCCGACATCTGAATGTTGTTTCCGAGGTCTGTGTGCGTATTTCAGCGGGCAGACGTTCATAGTAAGTCGGACCTATGACACGCGGATTTTATACTTAATCCATAATATAATGTGATGGTCAAGTCCACACTGTACTGGACATATAAAAACACTATCGCTTACTTTTTACTAATATTTCGGCAAATGAAGGGAAAAAGGAAATAAAACACTAGAGACTCTTTACATCTCTTAGTTATAGGTTAAGTTTATACTATTAAAAGTTATTATAGACCCTGAGACTCTATACATCTCTCTGCAAACGCGTAACCAGGTTATTCATGTCTGATGTATTGTTCACTTATTGCTATGTACTTTCACTATAGGTACTAACTATGTTTTTGACTTGTAAAAGAGCCCTTGAGTGAGGCCTACTTACAGAATAAATGTTTGTTGTTTTAATGTTTTGAAAACATTTATTAATGATACACACATACATTATTATTATTTGATTTTGAAGAGTCGGAGTTTTGCATACTTTTTATTTTTGCAGTGTAGTGTGGTTGTAAATTCCCAATCTGTGAATTCATGCCTGGGATTACTACAGTCCATTGCTCTCTGGCAATCCTTGACAAACCTTTGAAATGAAATGAAATTATTTATTCTTCAATTTAGGCATATTACATGCACCTATGCTTTGAAAGTTTCTCATGGGCACGTTCCCCGTTTTATCGATATCGATATGTTTATCGACACCCTTACACAGGTACGTCCAATACCACCGCCGCTCTAAGTGATCGAAGTATCAGTTTCACGAAACACTAAGTATCAAGTTCTGAAGGACGAACCTTAAATCGGTTTAGCCAAAACTATGGTAATGCATGCAAAATAATTCTACTTTTTAGGGTTCCGTGGAAAAAAATGTAAAAATGATGCCTTATGTTCCGAAATTACATACCTACATCGTGTTTAGGGTTCCCTACCCAAAATCGTAAAAAGAACCCTTTGAGTTTACGTTGAATTGATATTCTTGTATTCCGCTGGTAAAAACATTAATGTGGCACAATGCAATTGGATGTATTTTTCTTTTTTTTTATTGATTTTCTTTTTATTTCATTTAATTTTTTTTATTGAAACACGGGTGGTAATAATAGTTAAATAACAATATCTTAAATAATATTACAACTAACTTAAGTCTAAAACAGGCCCTTGCGGCATTGTACCGAGGATGCTGGCGGCATTTCCTCGCTGTATCGCAATGCTGATACGTTGCGCGAGGAAGCCGCCAGCTCTTCCCTCACCAGTTACGTCAACCAAACGCTTCGCGATTTCAGTAAATAACTCATTAATATAATAATAAGTAATTTCTTTTTATGTGTTCAATAATGTCACAACTGATCTCTTCAGTTTTAGCTCATGGGATCTACTTACTGAAACTGCAGTTGCAGCCGGTGCCTCAACACATGTTGAGTGGACTCTAGTGACAACACTGTAGGGTCGGTAGGTGGGTTTACGGCCTGTTAATTTGATGCGCCAGTTTGCGGCCACTTGGATGAGTTGATGAACTGAAAGGATATTTTCTTGATTTTTTAATACATTCCCATCCAATAGCTACTAATTAAAACGAATACTCACTCACTCACTCATTATATCTTGTAAACATGTAAATATCTTTAAATGAAAAAACTTCGTTCTTCAGAAGGCCGCAAACTGACACAGAGGGGCTACCGCGAATCGAAAACGAACGAAGTTCGAATATCTCCCTCTCTGTCGCACGAATAAGCAAGAGTGACAGAGAGGGAGATATTCGAACTTCGTTCGTTTTCGGTTCGCGGTAGCCCCTCAGGCCGCGTAACTGGCCTGGCGACCCTATATCTTTTAGATTTAAACCTTTTGTAATGTAATTTATTATGTTGTTGTTAAAATCCTCAAATTTTATAAAAAGGCAACGCGTACGTGACTCCTTTGGAGTTGCGGGCGTCTATAGGCTGCGGTGGCCGCATACCATCAGGTGGACCGTACGCTTGTTTGCCACCGGCGTTGTATATAAAAAAATGTACATGATTTGTGCAATAGTGTTTACTATACCATTTGTTGTTACCATTATTAATGTTACCGAATCTATAAATGTACTCCTGTATTAGTGGTGCAATAAAGAATATTATTATTATTATTATATTACTACTACTACTACTAAATATATAGAAAAACATATTGCGGTTATTTCATTTAGGGTGACCCGAAGTTTTTGACCTCTTGTGTGATAAATTGAATGACTTGTAAGCAGGGATGCAACAGATGTGGCTTTATCGGAACCGGAAGCGGAACCAGATGTTTTAAATTCGGTATATCGGAACCAGAACCGGAATCGGATGGATGCGGAACCGGATGTGGTTTTCGAGTGGATAGATGGGTAAAATGTTAAGGGCAGGGCAGGTATAAGCTAAGTCTATTCTAAATAAAATAATATAAATAAATAAAATAAATAAATAAATATTTGTGGACAATCTTACACAAATCGACCTAAACCCAAACTAAGCAAAGCTTATACTATGGGTACTAGGCGACGATATACATACTTATATAGATAAATATATACTTAAATACATATACAACATCCAAGACTCACGAACAAATATTCGCTACAAATAAACTAAAAAAAATCTAAATAAATATTCCTTAAATATTTTTTGTTAATAAAAATTATAAACCTGTTTGTTTTTGATGTACGCTGCTCATTTCCCCCCGCTGCGCTGCTTTGACATCCGATATAATATCCGTTTTAAAAATAACAGAACCGGAACCTAAGCGGATGTTTAAAACCAATCGGAAGTTCCGACTTAACGGAACCGGAACCGGAGCTCCGTTACATCCCTGCTTGTAAGTAGATTATTACCAATAAAGAAACTGAACTGAACTGAACAAAGGCCCGGAAATCAAATTATTTCACTGTACATAGGTAGTGGGTATTGGTATACTTATTTGGGTGTCCCGAGTGAAGAATTTACGAGATCCTGGAGTGATCTCGTAACAGTGAGCCGGGATTTATCCTTGTTTCGTTCAAGACACGCCTTCGGTACACGGATAAATATTTTAAGAAGATTTTTGTTGGTTTAGACTGCTAGTTTTATTACATTATTAAGAGTTGAACGGCATTTTGTGAGCCATTTTGGCAACGTGACTTTTTCGAAGTAAAAAGTCTGCTGATTGCTGAATGTTACCAAGCCGGATTTTGGCGCCTTTGCTCAAAATTCGAGAAGGCGGCCAAAGTGGCGGAAAAACCCAAAAAAAAATATTGTAACTCGAATTTGTTTTTTTTTTTAATTTATTTATCAAAAAAGTACATAACAGTTACAACCTTTTAATTGCTCGCCAAACAGCCATAACAGTTTGTTGGCGAGATCGCGCTCATTTAACTAATGTTAGGTACTTACTATGCTATTATGAACTAAACTTAAACACTGAATATGACAATGCCTAACATTTAACTGTAATATTTTTTAAGTTTTTATAACAATGAACATTACAATGTTACCTATAACAATTTAACCATTTTTTTGGTTTTTTGGTAAGCATTAGTGTACTGTGGCCAAAAATGTCTTTTTAAATCTACTTTTTAATTCATTTACGCTGCACTTTTTATGGTGTTGTAAGGTGTCCTAGAATTTGCTTTGGAGGTGTCTGAACTCAATTTTGTTAACTAGAAGCCGTTCCAGAGGGCTTACTCCGAACTTCGAAATCTGAACTTCGTATCGCGCCGTCCTGTTTACTCTCGTATTATGTATATGTGATAATCCATATTGAAAGGAACCTTATGGCGGCCGGCACTTACGCCTTTATTGCCGCAGTTCCAATACAATAGTGAATAGGTGTAACGTAAGCGCCTGCCGCCATAAGGTACCTTTCGATGTGGATTATCACATATACTATATAAGTAGGCCCTCAGGTAGCGAAAGTGGACGCAAACAAGATGGCAGGAAAAATAGGGCTTAAACTTAAAAAAACTGTATTACAATTTGAATCTGGTCGAATGGGGTTGCCCTGGAATGGATTTTGGGGGTCACTGAACTCAATTTTGTTAACCAGAAGTCATTCCGGGTACCGGAAGTGGAAGCAAACAAAATGGTGGGCAAACTTGGGCATAAAATTAAAAATCTGTATTATAACTCGAATCGGGTCGAGTGGAGTAGCTTGGGATGGGATTTGTGGGTCACTGTACTGTACTCAATCCAAGTCGGTCCAAATATTTTTAATGGGGGGCTCCCAAACCACTAAAGGGGGGATAGAAATTAGGTGGTGTATCGTTGTTTAGAGCTCGTTGAGTAAAATACTGTAATCTACGTTTTTAAAATTATTGGAAAACAGAGGATAGTTCCGAAGATTTTTTAACTTCTCATTGACATATAGGCTGCTAGGATACAACCGGGAAAGACTATAGGAGGATGATGACGTTTTGGATACCTATCCTATTTTATAATAAATTATGTCATCGTCGAGGTTCCTAGGGGTGCTGATTACGAAAATGACATGCATTTTCAAATCCAAGATGGCGGACATTTACTTTTCTTAAAAATCGATATGGGTGTCGTATTTGTGGTTCCTCGGGGTGCCGATTACGAAAATGACATCCATTTTCAAATCCAAGAACGCGGACATTTATTTTTTCTTTTGAGTATATTTTCACAAAAGATTAATAGCATTAGACAACTGACAGAAACAAATAAACCTCATTTATATCTTTGTTAGCATCTAAAATCTACGGCGGCCGCTAGTAAATTATAAACCACTTATTTTGTCGGGTTACAAGGAAGTCTCTAAGTAACAAATACCTACTTAAAATAAAGCTCTTATATCAGCATCGCTTCAGTACTGAGATACGAGGTTTCGAAGAGTAGTGACAGGTTTGATAGTGAGTTTTGATTCTCACTCGACGATTTCGAAGATCCCGACCAAACCGTACTATAATTGCAGCCGCATTGTGTAAAAACGTAGTAAAGCAAAACCGCCCGTTTTCTCATTTCAATAGGGTTTAAAAAAGGTTGACAAATACTTTCGTTTGGTAAAACCATTTAATTCAATTGGATACAGGTCGTTTATTACCATTATAATATCCTTAAGTGGCTTGAAGTAATACGCTTTTAGATAGATATACATACATCTCATACATATACAGTCATGCCTGTATTCCCAAAAGGGGTAGACAGAGCACATGCTGATACCAAATAAGAAAAACAAAAATTTAAATATTTTTCACTTCTCATGCTCGAAAAGTGAGTCATATTAGACTTGTCAAGCGGGGCTAAAGTAGTACATTTAACCCCTAGGGAAAATATGAATACATATTTATGATTTAAAAAACATATGAATTTGACCAATCAAAATACTTCACCTATTAAATCCACCAATCAAAAAATATTTGGTATTGGGTATTAACCAACCAGAATACAGCTTTACTAAAATCGACCAATCTGGAAACATAATTAATTTTTCTAAAGAGTCTAAAGATTAAGTTTGTAGTAGTCCCTATTTCCCAATAATTAAAAAAGTGGTTAAATCGTTCGGGCAACACTTTGAAGCGCTCAATGGAAGGTCAGTTAGCTTTTTTCGCGCGTGAATGTTGCGCGCGAACCGCAGTGTCTATGTTTTGTGTGTCAAAGGAGTATAGAAAAAAAATCATGCTGCAAAAGTATATATCTTCGCCGTGTAATTTATTGTTAATTTTGGGTGGGTTAACCTTTGTTTATTTATTTTCTCGCAATCGAAGTGAAAAGTAGAGTGTATAACTCTGGTCTAAAAGCCACATTACCCCTCGAACTATTTTCCCTCACTTCGTTCGGGAAAATAACTATCTCGTGGTAGTATGGCTCATTTTAGACCCTTGTCATACAATCTACTATTTCGGAAAGGATCATATTCTCAATCAAATGGCGAAAAAAGTTACTCAAAAGAAAAAAAATATATACATTTATAATTAGGTAATTATTTTTTTCAAAATTGTAAGTGCCCCCACTGTTCTGTCCCTTTTTCGCAAAACACATCTCTGTATTGAAGGTCGTCATTTACTATGGCGCTTTAGGTCAGTGACGTCACTGATTTGTAGCGTTTTTTCTCTCTAATTAAATCTAAACCTAGCTAGATCTAATGTTCGCCCCCGAGCCTCCCTAAAGTCCCCATAGTAAATTTCATCAAAATCGTCGAAGACGTTTCCGAGATCCTCGAAATAATATAAATAAACAAGAATTTATTATTAGACAGATATGTTAATAAAAACCAGAATTGCTCGTTTACAGATATTAGATACAGACTACTGCCAGGGTGGCAGATAAGTAGAGCTGCCATATCTCAAGGATCTGTTTTAGAACCATTAGCATTCCTAGTCGATGCAAAAGAGCTGCTACAATACCTCAAGGATCTGTTTTAGATCTATCGATATTTCTTATCGATCTTTGGTGGGCATTTATTTAAACGTTAGATTATAAACTATAATCGTTTGGTATGTCTGTCTTCAGTTAATTGGCACATTACAACAAGCGAGCAAGGCAAGCATTGCCTGATATTCGGAAATAAAACTTATTGTGTGAATATAACGAGAGAGACTGGGTACTTTTCGTTAGTTATTTACATGGACACAATCCACTTGATATCTTTTTATTAGACAACTAGCGACCCGCCCCGGCTTCGCACGGGTACAATTCTGATGCATGTATATACATATAAACCTTCCTCTTCAATCACTCTATCTATTAAAAAAAACCGCATCAAAATCCGTTGCGTAGTTTTAAAGATTTAAGCATACATAGGGATATAGGGATATAGGGACAGAGAAAACGACTTTGTTTTATACTATGTAGTGATTAAACGTCCAGGGTAAAGTACCTCAAGAAAAATCTATAAAAAGTAAACTCCAAAATACTCATTTTGGTTTCTACCCAGTCGGTTCAGCACAACATGGACATGTTAAGAAAACACTAAATTTCTCCAATAAAATATTACGCTGAAAATATCCAGAATTCGCTTGGAGAAATTTCCCCCTCGAATTCCAAGAGCTCGTATCTCATACCATCACGTCATTGCAAATACAATCCGACTACATTAGTAAAACGGTTTACTTTCGAATGGGATGTGAAAGGGGAAACGGTTGTCTAGGAAGTAACAAATGAGTGTTCGGGATAGTAAACAGCGTACGTCAAGAGCATTGCTCACGGTCCATTTGTGTTATTTACTTAAGAAGAGCAATAAATATTGATGCGTCTTTCAATGTCGAAGCTGTCAGTCACATTGATGTAAGAGATAGAAGCGTGGTTTTGTAAGAAAACATATACAAAATGATTATACGCATCAGAAAAACTGCACTTTTCATTTTGAACCTGACTGTGACTTTATAGGCTGGGTCCAATAAAGCGATAGGAGTGCGCGGTTGGAGAGTAGCCTGGGGAAAGTCCAGGCGAAACCGACACGACCACGCGTGTGGTTTGGAACACTGGAATACTCTAAGAGTTTGCGCTCCAGTGAGATTGGTCGAGCGGCTTCAACCAAATCGAGCTACTAGGAATTTGTCGGTGGTTCCCTAAACCTAGCCTAGCTGAGAAGAATCTAGCAAGAAATTCAGCTAGGCCCGACCTGGGTCGGACTGACTGTATCCGGTGTGCGGCGGTATCAGGACGAATAGGGATTATATGTGTCAGTGCTGTCGCGATCGCGCGGTGGACGTCTCCGTCGTCGGAATCTGAGTTGGACACCGTAAGCGCAGCGTTCCACCTTTCGATGGACGCTGTGATTACGTCATTCGCGTCCGTGACTCTGTGCCCGGGCCGTGCGGCCCCTAATCAGTGATCGCTGAGTTACGACAGAGGGAGGAGGGATGGGATCGTATTCGATAACCTTCCTAACTAACGGATTCCTGTGATAAACTGTACCTATCATTCCTTTAACAGTAAACATTAAGATGTACCCCTGATTCAAGTCTGTTGCCCCTGTATAGAAAAAAAACTCTGTGCACTGCAAGTAGATCTCGCGATCTCCGCCATTTTGAAAAAATCATGAAATATATTTCGTGTAGAACAATGCAGGCCGCATTGGTCTACACTGAAGTCCACAATTAAGCGAAGTATCTTGCTCGAATTTGGAGCAGCCCAACTGGGGAAGTACCTCCACCTTGCAGAAGACCACAGCCATAATAACATTATCTACTGTACAAGTATGTAGTGTCGTGTTCCTGGAGGTGAGCAAAGTTGCCAGAGCTCCCGAGGATGCACTGTGTTGAGAGCGAGGGACCTAAATTTGTCCCTTCTGCTATCAACACAGTGAATTCTCAAATTTCATAAAGGGTCGGCAACGCGTACGCCTTTGGAGTTGCGGGCGTCTATAGGCTGCGGTGGCCGCTTACCATCAGGTGGACCGTACGCTTGTTTGCCACCGGCGTTGTATAAAAAAAATGCAAGTGCGATGAAGTCCACCATCAGGCGAAGTTGTTTGACAAATCATAATGCACAAATGTTGCCACACTATGGCTGGTGCTGTGGAGCTACCGCGAGCGGAAAAAGTATCTCCCTCGCTGTCGCACTTGTATGTTCGAGCAACAGAGAGAGATACTATTTAAGGCCTTAGCTCTCCTGTTCATATCTATAGTATTTAAGGCCTTACTAGACTTACCGATCTTTCGTCCCAATTTATCAGGTACCACTAGGTGCTTGCCGAGAACATCGAAAATCTAAATTAGTAAAGTTTCTCTCAATCAGAATTGGTCAAATTAAAATAATTTGTAAATCTACTGATTAATTAATATTTATCCTCCTGAGACTGCATACAAGAAAACTAGCAATGGAATTTGAACCAAATGAAACGGATTATAGATTTGAATATCTTCATTTGCTCTAAATTCAAACGATACAAAACAAATGAAACTCTATTCCTTTCAAATTTGACTTGACATTCCATTGAACAATTTGGTTCTTCCTATAGGAACTTGGGACTCAAGAGATTAAAGGACTTTTCATATTCAAATATTACTTTTGTCCCACTTAAGCCTTTATTGGCATTTGAAAGTAGATAGCTCATAGATTACATTGGAATAAGTTTGGTAATACAGCGTTATACTTATCGATACGTTTTTGTCGATATAATACGGTCACTATTTTTTTTCTACTCCTGGCAACACTTTACCTGTCAGTTTTTTCACATTTTGCTGTGCCCTACCTCTCTTTTTGCACATAAGTGCGACAGGGAGGGAAAACTTCGTTAGTGGTTCGCGGTAGCAGTATAGTGTAAAAATGGGTGGTAAAATTGTAGTCCGTCCGAAGAGAGTGGAAGCTCCGAGGACCTCTACCCAGAGCTGGTCTGACGCCCACTTAATACGCGGACTAAGCCGCGTCGCTCCACTTTTTACATACGAAATTAATTCCCACGGCGCAGCGTCAGCAGAATAACCTGGATTTACTTAGAGTTTTTTCATATAAATTTAGAAGAAAGAAAGAAAAACATTTATTCGTGACGATACAAACATAAAATATAGATAAATAAACGCAATTAGAAAAAAACAAGTAATCGCCACAAAAAGGTTTCGCCTCAGCGTAATGCCGACTCAGGGAGCTGGCGCTGATCTTCCGGCGAAACCTAGGTTGTTAATGACGGTGTGTGTAGCACGCTTCGCCTAAAAATTGAACGTGACCTATTACAACTTGACACCGCCGTCTTAATTTACCCATTGGCTGTTCCGAAAACTCGCACGAAGCGTTTTGCTTCCACCTTTATTGTGAGAACCGCTAAGCTGTGGAACTCCTTGCCGGAATCCTTGTTTCCCGTAAACTACAACCTTTCGGTCTTCAATTAAAGCGAGAGTGAATCGGTTTTTACTAGGTAAGCGCGTTCCATCCTAGACCATAACATTGCTTACCATCAGGTGATTTGTGGTCAAGCGCAAGCCTATTTAGAATACAAAAAAAAATCACCCGAATACATAAACTCAGTTCCGCATTTATCAAATGTGGTCTAAAAATTGAGAAAAGGTAATATTGCAGAAATGCGTATTTGTGAGTACTACAATTTTCTTTAAGACACGAAAACCTCATGCGTTTTGTTACTACGACGAAAAATATGTAAGTAAGATAAAAATCAAACATTTGTTCTGCAAATAGGCCACAATGGCACTTTTACATGTCAAAATATTAATTTACAATTTAAGAAAGTCTAACTATAAGAATATATTTTTCATGTCAAAATAATAATTTACAATTCAAGAAAGAATAATAATTTCGAGTTTACAATTATAACAAAATTAATGTCATATAGTGAACGTTAGAGATGTATTTTAACCACGAGTGTGGAATTGAAACACGGGCTAGCGAACGGATTCTATGGTTGAACCGCGAGCGAAAAGAGTGGTTCGAAAATAGAATCCTGAGCGTAGCGAGACGTAAAATGACTTTACAGCCGTGTATAACACAAATCTTTTCACCTCACTAGAGCGAGGATTTTTGTTGTTCTTCCTTGATCTAGCGGTATTCTAGTACAGTTGCATCCTAAATATAGTTGGATGCTCGGGATCCACTACCTAATCCCGAGATTTGGCGCAGGTACTAGTTTTTTAACACAACAGCATAATATATAATTATTGTTGCTGGACTATCTGGACTGGCCTTTACATGTTATTACTCTTTGCATTCTTGTGGATAAAATGTAGTTTTGCTATATGTTTTAAAGAATAAAAAGAGCTTTCCGAGCTGTTGAGGTGAAAAATCTATGTATTTATCTACATATATAAGAGAATATCGGGGCGCGCCTATATTATACTTAGTACCTACAAGCTTTGCTTAGTTAGGGGACTATAAAAGGCCGATTGGTGTAAGATTGTCCACAAAATAAATATACAGTATTTTTAAATGGGCCTTTTATAAAGTGTCTTCCTTTGCCGACGCTACCTCAAGTTGTTTGGGATTTAAACGGATAGCTTTAATTGTTTGGAACCGAGGACCGGATTAACGAAAAAAACCGTGATCTTCTTTATTTTAAGCCTAAAACGACACGTCGGCCTTAAAAGTATGAAATGTTTTGACATTTTTTAAATCATGATTCAGTGGCTTTATACGGAAAGTTAATTTAAAATGAACCGAAGCGTGATCAAAAGCGATTGAAGATTTTATATGAGAGATGCGATCAGGGATCCAGTGAGAGGTAGGGCACAGCAAAATGTCATGTTCACCACAGCCATAAATAAATAATAAATAAATAAATATTTTTGGACAATCTTACACAAATCAACCTAGTCCCAAACTAAGCAAAGCTTGTACTATGGGTACCAAGTGACGATATACATACTTATATAGATAAATATATACTTAAATACATAGAGAAAACATCCATGACTCAGGAACAAATATTCGTGTTCATCACACAAATACATGCCCTGACCGGGATTCGAACCCGGGACCGTCAGCTTCACAGGCAGGTGCACTACCAACTAGGCTAAAGCGGTCGTCAAACAATAACATTATCTGCTATAAAGTATGTAGTGTTGTGTTCCTGGAGGTGAGCAAGGTTGCCAGAGCTCCCGAGGATGCACTGTGTTGAGAGTGAGGGACCTAAATTCGTCCCTTCTGCTGTCAACACAATGAATCCTCAAATTTTATAAAGGGTCGGCAACGTGTACGTGACTCCTTTGGAATTGCGGGCGCCTATAGGCGGTGGCGGCGGTAACATCCTTTCACTCATATAGGGTCGCTAGTACACTATATGAGTGAAAGGGATGACACGATGCGAAGGTCGGAGTAGGCCTTCTGGAGTAGACACATGAGGTGTTTGAGCATCGAGCATCGTCTTCCGCTGAGTTACGAGGTCCGGCCGATCGGCAGCCGAGATAAAATATTACATAGGTACCTCATACCTAAACTAAGGCTCGGTTGCACCAACATACGATCACAGGCCGGTCATCGTCAAATATGGCGCCGGCAGCTGTCATCCCATAGAAACTTGTCAAACTTTACATACGATCAGATTTTAACGAATACCGCTTACGATTACAGACGGTTTGGTGCAACCCACCCTAAGTAGGAGGTAGGCTTCACTACATACTATAAAACAGAGTCGCTTTCTCTGTCCCTATATCCCTATGTATGCCTAAATCTTTAAAACTACGCAACGGATTTTGATGCGTTTTTTTTTAATAGATAGAGTGATTGGCGATGAAGGTTCATATGTGTAATAACATCCATTAAATAGTGCACCCGTGCGAAGCCGGGGCGGGTCGCTAGTACACTATATGAGTGAAAGGGATGACACGATACGAAGGTCGGAGTAGGCTTTCTGGAGTAGACACATGAGGTGTTTGAGCATCGAGCATCGAGTTCCGCTGAGTTACGCGGACCGGCCGATCGGCAGCCGAGATAAAATAGTATTACATAGGTACCTGATACCTAGACTAAGGGTCGGTTGCACCAACATACGATCACAGGCCGGTCATCGTCAAATATGGCGCCGGCAGCTGTCATCCCATAGAAACTTGTCAAACTTTACATACAATCAGATTTTAACGAACACCGCTTATGATTACAGATTTTGTTACACCTGTATATGTGCGCACGAGCGTTTTTATTTATTGGCCATAGTTAAAACCTGCTTCACTTAGGTTCATAATGTCGTAAATATTTAGTACATTTTATTCATTGTTGGAACACTGAATCACTTATGAAAAATCTATCCGGTTATTTCCTTAGAACAATAAAAAAGCTAGTGTTTTTGTAAAACAAACGAATCACTGTCATATTTAGGATTTTTTGACAGAGTTACCAAGGCATTTCAAATATTTTGTTCGGTTATTTCTTTTCTTTGTTTCTTTTTCAGTCTACTCTAATTTTTGTGTAGTGTAATTTTACATTATTTCTTCACACTGGAAGCTCAAACTTCAGTATTTTCGTCAGATCTGTGAATGGGCCTTGCCTTAAGAGGCCTTTAAAGTTTTAAAATGTTCTGATGTCAAATTATGACAAAAGTATTGATAATACCAATAAAGTTTTTAAAGGCTACGATAATTTTATTAAAGTTTTAGATAGTAAGTGTAGTAGAATTGAAGCGGAATAAACAAGTTTTTAGCTTGAAAATGGTCGATTTGGGGTGATGTTTGAAACGATATTTCTTAATGAAAAGTCCAAAAAATACATTTGAAGTTTATGACATAAGGTCGCAACAGTCCTGTTTTAGATAGTAACATTGAGAAAATATCAAGATACGTGTCAATTCAAACAGAAAATGGCGGTGCAACAGAAAACGGAGGTTGCACGGTGTTGAAACGCCCCGTGTGTTTTGCTAAACCCGACTAAGTTGCCAACTAATTGCCCGGCAACCGCAGGCCGGAGACTTTGCGACAGTTTGGCCTGTCCACTAATTATTAAACAATTAAACTTGACTATTGACGGACTTATCGACCTAGTTGAATGGGAAAGTTGGGGTGAGTAAATATGGCTTGTATTGGAGTTAAAATCGGAATAGATAATAACAGAAGCGTGGTAGTCACTGTTGAAATGGTATTAGGGTCATACTTAGTTGAAAAAACAAAAGTCGTCCCTCCTGTGGTCAATAGTTAACGGCTTATGTGCATGTTAGCTATATGTTTATTACAGGCATTTATAGAAACGGAGACACTATTTATGCGGGTTACTGGTCCAACAAAATTAAGCTTTGTAGCCCTTAACTTTTGGTAGGTCCACAAGACGCGAACCTAAATCCGCGTATGACCCATTAAATAGATGTTTGTTACAACAATATAGTTTAAATTAGTAGCGTACACTTAGGCATTCCCGCTGGCGGGGACGTCCACCGCGCGATCGCGACAACACTGACACAGATAGTCCCTATTCGTCCCGGTACCGCCGCACACCGGGTAGAGCCAGTCCGACCCAGGTCGGGCCTAGCTGAGTTTCTTGCTGGACTTTTCTCGGGTAGGTTAGGTTTAGTGAACCAGCGACAAAACTCCCAGTAGCTCGATTCCACTTACACCTCAGATTCTGTTGAAACCGCTTAATCTCACTGGAGCGCAAACTCTTAGAGTATTCCAGTGTTCCAAACCACATGTGTGGCCGTGTCGAAGGTTTTCCCCTGGATTTTCCCCATGCTACTCTCCAACCGCGCACTCCTATCGCTTTATTGGGCGTGGCCTATAAAGCCACAGTCAAGCTCAAAAAAAAACAAAAAACCACAACCAAGAGTGACGGAAAAGGTCTTATGCAGATAAATTGAGAATTGGTTTAAAATGGCTGCCGGTTTACCATAAATTACTTCCTTAACTTGGGCGAATAGCTTTTGTGACGTATTTGGGCACAACTGTCATATAAAATAAGTTGCGCTCGACAAAAAAAAGTGAAACTGTGACAGGGACAACAAATGATATGTAACTCTCTATCTCTCTTATCCAAAATGTATATGACTGTCTCGCTCGGTTGTGGTATTATTATTTGCATGTCCATGGGAGCAGGAAAATCCAATTACACTTAAAACACTTTCTGAGTGTTCCGTAGCCAAAACGGCGAAAACTTAATCCTTATAGTTTATAGACAACCAACCGACAAAAATAATTTCGAAATTCATATAATATTTTCATCTGTGTCGCTCGAAGCAAGTGCCACAGACAATGAACACGAATGAACTTCAATAGATTTGCGGTAGCTTTGGATTCGAACCCGTGACCTCAACGAACGCTTGAACAACTAAGCTACCGTTTCGAGCAGACCCGTGCATAAGCTGATAATCTGTTGGGTTGTTAATCCCTCTCGGATCATTGGAGACTGTCTGACTCGCTTTAGCCCCGATATTGAACAGACCTGTTGACTGAGTCTTGTGTTTTTTAATTTCTCATACTCTGAAAGTGGGTTGTTCATGTAGGCTGCTCAAGGGCACTTTTACGTGTCAAAATATTAATTTACAATTTAAGAAAGTCTGACTATAATAATGCATTTTTTATGTTAACCTCTTGCCTGTGTCTGATAAGGATCAGTACAATCATATTCATATTCATATTTATTTATTCATAAAATATACAAAAATTTTACATGTCAGAAGATTGTTACAATAATTTAATTATGTCGATTAAATAAAAAATAAAAATTTCAATTAGATTAGGTAAATTATCCAAATTATTACATAGTGAATTTAAATGTCAAAAAAAATTACAATTACAAGGGCATGCAACAAATTTAATTTACATATTCATCTATGTCATAGAAGGCCTTCGCCGTTAGCCATTTTTTTAAATTATTTATAAATGTCACGTCACTCTCAATATTTTTAATTGTTTCGGGTAGTTCGGGGGTCTCTATGACAAAAAGGAACAAGAGTTAATTTTCGATTGTACTGATCCTTATCAGACACAGGCAAGAGGTTAAAATATTAATTTACAGTTCAAGAAAGAATAATAATTTCGAGTTTACAATTATAACAAAATGTCGTACCGACAGTGAAAATAAACTTGCAAAGTTATCTATTACAAATATTACAACATCAGTAAAGTTAGAGATACATAAGGTCTCAATCTGATTAAACAAAGAGTGTAATGCATTCATATAATATCCCAGAGATGTACATGTCATGTAAGTATGCAACCAACCAAAATTTTCCTTTTTTGTTATCAAATAAGATGTTCATTACACAATTAAATGTCCTGATCGGGATTCGAACCCGGGACCTCCAGCACCACGACAGCGTAAATGGGTTATTAATTCGATCTGAACCAACGACCTCTGCATTTGCTGCAACGGAGCTATTGTGGAGATACAAGCAATCTTTTTTATGTACTGAAGTAAAAAGTTTAAGTCAACGCACGCATAAGTTAATGATTACCAGAAATAGATTGCCTTTGTCCAAATCATACGCATCCAATGTAGCTAGCGGGCAGGACTATAAAATGCATTTAAATGTAAACATTTGGAAAATCAGTTAGATTCTAACCAAACAGCCGCTGGACAGGTTACGCGGCGGCGCGAGCGACAAGCGAGAGGCGAGGGAAATAATACTAGCTATGCTAGCACAACTTGCTGACAAATCGTATCTCGCAGGCCTCAGCGATTCCTGTCTCGCTCGAACTGTGCGGGTTTGAAAGAGGAGGGTAGATTTTTCTCTACTCGCGTCGCGTCGCAGCGGTAGTTGTGCTAGCCCCCTAGGAATAGTACTAGTGGCTCTGTGAGCTGAGGACCTCACGAGCGATATATTTTAAGCATTCAACCCACATGATACCGCCATTTTGGAAAATTACCAAACACTGAATACACAAAATAATCCATGTTATTATTAAACCTCCTAACATTGATGAACTCAACTATAAGCAACTCAACTATCACTACATAGTATAAAACAAAGTCGCTTTCTCTGTCCCTATATCCCTATGTATGCTTAAATCTTTAAAACTACGCAACGGATTTTGATGCGGTTTTTTTTAATAGATAGAGTGATTGAAGAGGAAGGTTTATATGTATAATAACATCCATTAAATAGTGCACCCGTGCGAAGCCGAGGCGGGTCGCTAGTAAGTAATAAAATGGAGAGGTGTTCCTCATTTAAAGTTAGAAACGGTCATCATATCATCATCATCAAAACTTAGGAGCTTCGCTCTTGTCGGTGGAGTAACCGCCACTCTTCTCTATTCATTGCCAGTTTCTTGACTTCCCCATACGACTCGGCAACTTCCTCCCTCACTTGGTTAAAGTAAGTCTAGGTTCCTCTTCCTCTCCTGCCTTCAATTTTGACCTCTAAGATATTTAAGAAGAAGCTGTCGTGCCGCATCAGGTGTCCCATCATCCTGCCTCTTCTATTTCTAATTGTCTTCAGTAAACTTCTTTTCTCCTACCATACCCAAAACCTCTTCATTCGTCTCATCATATATCTAATTCTATTTCAGTCGAAATATACGTGAATGATATTTTATCTATGTTTGCCGGTTTTAGGTTTAAAGAACTTTATTTCTCAAAGAAATTTTACATTTCACTTAAGAGAAATTAAACTTACAATACAAAAATATTTTAGGTAAGCACCGCAAGGCGCTGATTAATACAAAGTGCAACTTAACTAAAACTCACAAATAACACAGACATTGTTGCTAAGCTTATAACTACAAGTGGGTAGAACAGGGTAAGATAAAACTAAGTTGTATTTTAAAGTAATGCATATTAGGTCTACAATGGTAGATCGCGATAACACTGTTTTCATATTGTATACAGCCTCGCTGCCGCTCGTCCCTCAAAATCCCTCGTAATGCTCTAAAGGAAGACGCTCGATCGTTAGAGTAAAAAAACGCGATCCAATTTCATTACGAGCGTTTTATAGAGCGTGTCCTGCTACAGGGTGCTCATTTAATGGCCTTTCATTAACTACAATCGCGTTTTATCCCGATATTGCATTTTGTTTTTGAATATTCTACGGCAGACTTTTTTTTTATTTGAACCTGACTGTGGCTTTATGGGCCGGGCCCAATAAAGCGATAGGAGTGCGCGGTTGGAGAGAAGCTTGGGAAATATCTCGGGGGAAACCTCCGACACGACCACGCGTGTGGTTTGGAACACTGGTTACAGATATTAGTAATAAAAGTAGTAAACAAATTCGCAATATCCTTAAGAGAGAAATGTTAAAAAAAACTGCACATACCTAAATGTGCCTACTTAATTTAATATGTTGTGTCACTATTTATTAAGCGGCTCCTTAACTCAAATAATCTTTAATGTTAAGATTTTTTTTTTCTCGATTCGGTTGTATGTTCTTTTATTATTTAAAATGTGTGTTAAGATTAGTAGTTAAGAACATGAATTCCAATGTAATATATATGTAATAAACAGTTAAAAATTTAAATTAAATTTAATTTTTTTAAAACAAATTATTGGCATTGATTTAGTTTTGTATAAGCAGGTAGGTAGGCAATCCAATCTCGCACGCTGATTTCGCTCCAAATATTTGGTAAGTAGATTCTGAGTCCCGCGGGATCCCGCAAATACCGGGATTAATAATATCACAATAGGCCTATTTGAATAAAGAATATGTTTGAGATTTGACAAATAATTATAATTTTATATCCGGTTATATTATTTCCATAAACCACACGCTCCTTTGTAATAAGAGCCAATTACAATTGAATTATAGACTGTGAGCTGCAGACCTCAGCATGTTATTTTTTTTTGTAATTTTCCAAAAACTGACGACAACAAAATCTATACAATTATCGAACCTGCTTACAAAATTTCACTAGAATCGGTTGAGGAAGTTAATCTGTAGAGGAGATCAATCAGAAATCTGGAAATTAGGAAATCCGGTCCGACATACGAAAGCATTTTTGTCGAAAAAAAAATTAAATAGGTACCAGTACTCGTAAATGGAACATCAAGGCACCGTCAAACCAGAGTACATCGTCATCAACACATTAACTTCAACTTTACGCTGTATCATCATCATCCTCCTAGCATTATCCCGGCACAGTTGCATCCTGAAGGATGCCCGGGGTCCGCTACCTAATCCCAAGATTTGGCGTAGGCACTAGTTTTTACGGAAGCGACTGCCATCTGACCTTCCAACCCGAGGGGAATCCAGATCTTATTGGAATTGGGCTTGTCAACTTTACGCTGTATTTACTCTTAATTTAATAGGCATGTTGACACTAAATAAGAAAATCAATAACTTCAAATTTTCTCGAAAAAGCATCATATTCTCAACCAAATAGCGAAAAAAGTAACTCAAAAGAATAAATAATTACATAATTACAAGCCTTCAAAGTTTTAAGTGGGGGCATGTTCTGTCCCTTTTTCGCTAAACGCACCTCTGTATTGAATGATCTTCATTTACTATGGCGCTTTAGGTCAGTGACGTCACTGATTTGTAGCGCTTTGTCACTCTTATTAACAACATTGTAATGGTTGTAGCTTCGTTATTTTTTGAGATATTTGAATGGGATTTTCACCATTTGGCATAGTTTTGTGTCTTCTTTCTTTTGGATAATAATTTGGATACCAATAAATTTTGAGTCAACATCCCTATTTTTATCTTTGTGCTAGGTATAACCAACCTGTATATGTCCACACTTAGTGGGGCAGTTATAAAAGTTTATGGGCAGTTACAGGACACGGTATCAATTGCGCATAAATTCGACGCACCTTGCCTCGGTCACGTATTATTATGTTATACTACTTTATTTAGTTTCTCGATCTAGTTATTTACTGAGATTACTTTAAAAAGCTTTGTAACGGGAAAGGATCCATTTTCTCGTTACAATTTTGATAAACTTTTTTTTGTCAACTCATTTTTTTTATTATCTTACACCGAGAGAGGAACTTTATTACGTTAAATAATACAATATATATAGAATAATATATCATAAAAAGAAAAGGAATCTAGTGTTCTATGATGGGTATTCCACAGCCGTCTTCGCATACAAATCTTTCTATTCTTCTTCTCGTTCCTCTAATTCTCATAGAGACCGCTCTGATGATTGATATTTGTATTTTGACTTTGATCCAGCTTATTATTTGTGAGTATGGTTTGGACTACTTTTCACATAGCTATTTTGATAAACTGTTTTATTTCTAGTTCATTTAAATTCTAACCTAATATATATGTTTCTGAACCTGACTGGCTTTATAGGCCGGGCCCAATAAAGCGATAGGAGTGCGCAGTTGGAGAGTAGCCTGGGGAAAACCTCCGACACGACCACGCGTGTGGTTTGAACACTGGAATACCTACTCTAAGAGTTTGCGCTCCAGTGAGATTGGCCGAGCGGTTTCAACGGAATCTGAGGTGTGAGTGGAATCGGGCTACTGGGAGTTTTAGCGCTGGTCACTAAACCTAGCCTAGCTGAGAAGAGTCCAGCTAGAAATTTAGCTAGGCCCACCTAATATCAGTCCGTCTCGCTGTCATAGAGGTTTGTACTTTAGAATATTGCATGTCTTGACTAGCTCGGTTCTCATTACAAGGACTCGCGTCATTATCTTTGCAGCAAAATGAAATGAAAACATTTATTCTTCAATTTAGGTATATTACATGCACTTATGAATGTCAAGAAACTACCACTGGTTCATAAAAACCTCTGCCTCGAGAGCAACCGGCGTAAGAAACTCGGCGAGGTGTCATTTTTTCAAAACAATATACAATGTATATAAAATAACAGTATCATAATACTACAGAATTCAAATGCTACAATATAAAACATATTTTTTTTTGTGTTAGATTACTTGTGCGGGACGCTATCACTGCCAAACATCCCTATCCATGATGTAATCGTTTAGGGGGCGTCCATAAATTACGTGAGATGTTTAAGGGGGGGAGGGGGTCGAGTCAAATCTCATCTAATCTTACTTTGGAGAGAGGGGGGTTCTCGGCAAATATCACGCATTTTTTTTCTGATTGAAACAAAAAAAATTATACTATTTTGGTCCATTTAATCCAGATTGTACACGCTTATAAGATTTAATCTTAAGCGTAATCGTAATACGGTTAAGATTATTCACTAATTCGTTCGAAAGAGAATAATTTCATTCATACTTCGACGTTAACTCTCAGCAATATTGATTACTAGTCTTAACTAGTCGTAAATAAAAGCACGAAGCATTTTTTTTTTTACAATAACAATCCAACGCGTTTACGTAAGAAACCCACATTTTAAAAAATCTCACGTGAGATTGGGGGTTGGGGGATCTCACGACATCTCACCAGGGGGGGAGGGAGGGACAGAAAATTTAAAAAAACACCTCACGTAATTTATGGACGCCCCCTTATCTTATAATATGCTTTTGAAATAAGTGTTTGTCTCACGACAGATTCAGCCTTGAATAACAAATAACTAGTAATTTTAATGGTTCATTTTCATTACTTACCTGGAGCGATAATGCAATAAATGTATTGACGCCTGAGCCTCTAGGGTCTTTTACCGCCCCTGGTGAGTACAAAATTTTAGTTCTTCCCCTGGCCGTTGGGTTTTCCGCGCGCGGGCGGTAAATGCTACTTTATAGCCAGGCGTGACTTAAAAACCATTACGGTGTCTTCGGGTAATTCCGAATGTCGGGTAATTCCGAAAATAACAGATTCCTGTCTAAGTGATTTTGCTGCACTACCAAACATCAACAAAAATATTTAATATTTCTTTTTGATGGTGATTGTATAAATCAAAATGCGTAGAATTTGATGAAATGAATGTTTATTCACTTTAATTACAATATATGAATCGCGGGAACGTACTTCGCCGGTGCGAATCGGGAGAAGAGAGAGTGTTGCCATACACAAACCTTCTATAGCAACTTGTGGCTAACTTGCCATACTAAAATCTAATTGTAAGTAAAAGAAACAAGGATTCGGCCATAATCATTTATTTTCCATCTCAACTGCCTTACTACTAATCTATCCTCTGTCTCTTTCACTCATTCGTTCATACATCCCTTTCTTTCCCATGTACTTCTCTCATTCATCACGTACGTTCCAATCTACTTAATGTGCACCTTACATGCCCTCTGAAATATACATATACAAAACAATAGTTTTGTATGTGAATATTTCAAACCTTACATAATTAGGCTAAGTTTACACCTATATGTTTTGTATTAAACAGTGATGATGATGAGATGCAATAAAATCACTTAGTTAGACTGGAATTTGTTATATTCGGAATTAGCTAACATTCGAAGTTACCCGGAGACACCTTACATATAATCTTCAGCAGTCGGGGAAGATCGGCAGAAGTAGAATGCAACATGGCGTCTGGCACATTTGCTTACTTTGTTTCGTTTCGTTGATTGCTAATAAAGTTAAAACAGCTAATTAATTACACGCTTGTTAAATAAATTACAAGGTAAATGAACTCGAGCAAAACGTTTAATTGAATAAAACTTTAAATAGCACAGAGTGCAGTCACATTGTTTCTTTTTTTAATTGAAAGCACCCGAGGTTGCACTGTGTTGAGAGCGAGGGACCTAAATGTGTTCTGCTGTCAACACAGTGGAACCTCAAATCTTATAAAGGGTCGGCAACGCGCACGTGACTCCTTTGGAGTTGCGGGTGTCTATAGGCTGCGGTGGCCGCTTACTATCAGGTGGACAGTGGGCCATTCTACTTTTTCATGTACATAATTTTAAGACATTTTTTTTTTAAATGCAGATTTTGGAATATTTGGCCCTCGCTTCAGATTTTTGTATAGTTATTTAGAAAGAGATTTAGTTGCAGTATCACTTCCGATAGTCTTGGTAATTAACGAACCAGAGCTAATATCCATAAATCGAGTAACACAGTGGTCCTTGGATGTCTCACTATTTGTATGAAAAAATGGTTTTTACCACTGTGTTACCCACCTTTTACAGCAATAAGTTAATATTTAAGTATTTTTACATGTAAATTTATTAGGTTCAGGTACTATTTCGTAGATTTTTACATATCATAGTTTTTTTTGTGTAATAGAAAACTGGTCATTAAATAGTAGAATGACCCTTATAACAAGAAAGAATAACTATACTATTCTTTACCGTGGTGTGGTGCCTCTACAGTCTACAGTTGGGTTGGTTTTCATTTTATTGGGATGAAAAATGCAATATTTGGTGGAAATTAACCTACAAATTCGATCCTGTTAAAAAAAGCGGTCAAGTGCGAGCCCGAATCGCGCACCGAGGGTTCCGTACACAGTTGTGTACCGCTTCCAACCCTATTAATTCAGGAAAATTAAACAACATTGTCTAGAAATTGAATGCCATGGGTACAGCGCCATCTATCGGCGAATTTTGTTACAAATTAGAGCGACTGAATAACAGTATGTAATGTGTAACCGCTTTCATTTTTTTTCTTTATTTGAAAGAAGGCACTTTCAGCATAATCGCGTATAAAAAATACATGCAAAGGTGATTATTTATTAAATTACAAACATAGTATAGAAATGTTTTTTGATGATAAAAAAAAAGAAAGACCTATAGGTAGTTATATTTTTCCTGTAAAATATACATTAATATATATGTTACGTAATAATTTCATATTTCTCCTTGGTAAACTTCGGAGCTACGGTTATTTTTTACTTTTTTGTTCATAAATCGACAATGAATCATGTAGTGCTGTGTTCCTGGAGGTGAGCAAGGTTGCCAGAGCTCCCGAGGTTGCACTGTGTTGAGAGCGAGGGACCTAAACGTGTTCCTTCTGCTTTCAACACAGTGCATCCTCAAATCTTATAAAGGGTCGGCCACGCGCACGTGACTCCTTTGGGTGTCTATAGGCTGCGGTGGCCACCATCAGGTGGACAGTACGCTTGTATAAAAAAAATCGAATCTTGCCTAAAGGTTTATTTTTTCGTATGGCGTATATATCGTAGGCACAAACGTCACATTCCAATCGGAATCCCCAATTAGTCGGCAAGCCAACTAGAAACTCCCGTCAGTCTGTCAGGAATTGGAAAAGTTCCTGCTCGTCCGGTTGTTTTATTAAATCCTGCCAATCCTGGTTACGAAAGGTTTTTATAAAAGTTTCGGCCTTTGTGGATGAATTAGGCTCGGTTTTATAAAGATCAGTTAGACCAGTGCCTTTACCATGAGTTTACATGACCATACTCGCTAGCGACTGCGTAAAAATTTGTGTGGGCAAAAGCACAGCGCCTCTGGCGATTACGCAATAGAACTAAGAATCGGCATACTAAATCGTTTACGCAGTCGCTAGCGAGTACGGTCATGCAAAGTCATGGTAAAGGCACTTATGTCTATTTATTTATTTATTTATTGAGGAGATAGCACGGAAAACAAAAAATAGCATAAATGTCCTTGAATACAGTTGCTTCCATATACGTATCATAGAATGCCACTTAATACATAGATAACATGCGGTTCACAACATTACAAGTGTTGAGTGAGAGAGACTTAGTGTGTAATATACGTGTACTTAAACTAATGTTACAGGAAGGAAAAGGTTATCTAGGTAAATATAATTTTACTTCCTGTATAAATTTGTCAATGCAGCCTTGAACTGGGCGCGGGATTTTGAAAAGATATCAATTTCGAGAAGAGACTTATTGTAGTGGTCGGTTTGTTATGTCAAAAAATGTACTGAGTTACTGGAATTTGATCTGACATTTGGTCTAACGGATCTTTATAAAACCCGGTTACGTTTAAGCCGTGGCGAAAAAAATTAACAATAGCATTCTTTTGTAATGAGCCCGGGGATCCCCGGGACCAGTAGACGACTGGTTAATGGTTTTTAGAGCCATTCTACTTTGTCCATGTACATAATTTTCAGACAATTTTTTTTTAATGCAGATTTTGGAATACTTGGCCCTCACTTCATATTCTTGTATTGTTAGCCACAGCTAATATCCATAAATCGAGTAACTCAGTAGTCCTTGGATGTCTCACTATTTGTATGAAAAAATGGTAATCAATTGAACATTAAAGGCGGTTGTTACGACTTTTTGCAACGTGGTGTTTTTGTTGGTAACCCAACAATAGCATTGTTTTCTTTAAGTGGATTTGCCAAAATTGAAAATCAATTAATATACACCACTACTACTATACTTATGGACAATATTATTATTTATCTGACTGACGATTCCGAATGGAAGATGCATTTATTTTTCTGTTTACTTTTTATCGTGTTTTGTATTATTCTAGTTGACATTATGTTATTTTTATTTTTCCTGTTATGACGATCATGATAACAATTCTTGTAATTTTGACATGTGTGCAAATTTATAATGTCATTTCTTATCATGAAATAAATTATCTAATCTAATCTAATCTATACTTACATATGTACATTTTAAAGGCCACTTATGGTAGGTATGCTCGTTTGCCTACTCCAATAAAACAAGCACTGGTGTAGAAGCAATGAATAGCAATTCATTAGCTCGTTGCGCCCGCCCGTTTTTCTAAACGGTACATACACTTCGAGACAACGATAGTGGTGTTTTTTAACCTCAAAAGGGAAAAAAATTAACCCTTATGGGATCACTTTGTTCTCTTCTTTTATATCTGTCTGTCAAAATCCTTTATCACTTAAACGCGTGGAGGCATCGAGTTGAAATTAAAACCATATACTTAAGTCTACAGTTCCTTGAAGCTGTGAAAAAAATCAAACTTCTAAGTTAACCTTAAAAAAGATACAGCCGTTTATGCCCCAAAAAATATATATTCCGACATTTGTAAGGGAGTTAAAATTTAAGGTACTTTCCCAACGGAAAGTACCTTAAATTTTAACTCCCTTTTAACAGCCAAACCATAGTTCTAGGTCAACACCTAGAACTATGGTTTGGCAAGTAATATCGTCTTATGCTACAAGTACAGTTAAAAATCTGAAAAGTAGACATTTGTAATTAAATCATAAAAAATATAGTCCTTATTTAAAGTACGACATTTTTATTTTATTTGCTGACATAATGCATTTGTATACATTTTTTATTTGATCCATCCATTCATCAACCATACTTTTGTACTTCGTAAAGCACAACACAGCTCTACTATTTATAAGCTCTGGACATCTTTCAAAATTTATGTATGAGAGGCTTCTCATCAGTGCATCCTCGGGAGCTAAATTAAATAGTGTGAGTCCCATAGAAGAAGAAGAAGAAGAAAAACATTTATTCGTGACGATACAAACATAAAATATAGATAAATAAACGTAATTAAAAAAAACAAACAAGGAATCGCCACAAAAAGGTTTCGCCTCAGCGTAATGCCGACTCAGGGAGCTGGCGCTGATCTTCCGGCGAAACCTAGGTTGTTAATGACGGTGTGTGTAGCACGCTTCGCCTAAAAATTGAACGCGACCTATTACAACTTGACACCGCCGTCTTGTCACGTTGGGCCGTCACATGAATGTCCAACTGTCAAATAGTGCCTCCAAAAATGACGAGTAGAGACTGACGGCCAGGGTTATTGATACGAATTGAACAATTCCTCATCTGTTTGACCGAGTGAAACGAAGGTCTCTGCTTTAGCTTCGACAAAATTGCTTTCGTATGTCCGGTCTACAGGTCACGATTTTCAACCGATTTTCAAAGAATTTCGTGAGCATGTTCGATAGTTATATAGATTTTTTTGTCGAGACGGTTTTTGGAAATTTCCAAAAACGATTTTTTTATCAATGTGATCGTAAGTTTCTGCGGGCGAATTTCGGTTTGTTCTCCTCTACAGGTCGCATTTCTTAACCAATTCTCGTGAAATTTTGTGAGCAAGTTGGATAAATATGCAGATTTTTTTTGTCGAATAAGTTTTTGGAAATTAAAAAAAAATATTTGTTCAACGGTTTGTTCTCCTCTACAGGTCGCATTTCGCAAACGATTCTTGTGAAATTTTGTGAGCAGGTCCGGTAAATACGTAGAATTTTTTTTCCGAGTCAGTTTTTTTAAATTATCAAAAAAAAATTTTTATTTCAAAGATTTTGTAAGGTTCTGCTTCCGAATTTCGGTTTGTTCTCCTCTACAGATCGCATTTTTCAACCGCTTCTCGTGAAATTTTGTTAGCAGGTTCGATATTCATAATTGACCTTTTTTATAATGTGAGATTTTGGAAATGATAAAAAAAACTCACTCACGAGGTCTACAGCTCACAGAGCCACTAGTTACTAAATAGTTATCACAGATAATAAAATCCAGATTCCACTTGCGAGCAACTTTATGAAATGAAAGATTAAAATAAATGAAGACAACATCTTGTCAAAGGTTATCTGGAAGATATCGCTCTTTAGCGATAAGACCTCCTGTTGTTCTGCCTCTGTGTCCCTGTATCTTTGTTTTTTTTTATGTTCTATTTTATTATGTGAGGTGTGTAATAAAAAGTATTTGTATTGTATTGTATCTTTATTCGGTTGCAGCAAAACCAACCAACAAACTTTTATGTGTTGTTATCTTGTCCGCCAGTGCAAGTGTTTAGTGGCGGGCCGGTGAGTGACAGCCGGCGGCAGTGTTAGGCGCTCGTAAAACTACTAATTAGTAACCACTGACAGGGTTATTGCTGTATTATACGGTTGAATTTCACCTGAATGTCTCCACTTGTGTATATGATCGTAAAATACTCTAAGGCTGGGGTTTATAAAGATCCCTTAGGTTAGACCACAGGGTTAGACCAAATTCCAGATAATAGAGATACGCGTGATACTCATGATCGGGTGCTGTTTGTGGAGTCCGGTCTGTTCATGCTTGCTAGGACATAGTGACTACGTTAATACTAGTGTCTTTTTATAGGGGATTGACGAGAGACATCATCCTGTTGTGGATTCGTTTTTATTATCAGTGACTTAGAGACCATATACATCTCTAACAATATTAAATTAATTTTAATTTTGACGCTCAGAGACCATGTAAGTATTACATCTCTGGGATTTTATATTCCTTGTTTAATCTTGAGACTGATGTTGTAATATTTGTAATAGATAACTTTGCAAGTTTATCTTTACTGTATGACATTAATTTTGTTATAATTGTAAACTCGAAATTATTATTCCTTCTTGAACTGTAAATCAATATTTTGATATGAAAAATGTATTACTTATTATAGTCAGACTTTCTTAAATTGTAAACGAATATATTTTGACATGTAAAAGTGCCCTTGTGGCCTATTTGCAGAATAAATGTTTGATTTTGATTTTTTGATTTTAGATCTCGGTACATTTGCGCCAGGTACTATCCGTCCCGGGGAACATGCGTTGACTTGAATAGGTGTATTTTGACGAAGCAAGTTGGGGATTATTTTTTGATATCTTTGTTGACGATGCCTGTTGCTGATTATTAACTTGTATGGATTTTTGGACGAAGTGTGTTGCGTATGCGTAATGTAAGTACATAATTTTGGACGAAACCTGCGTTGTGGATTTGGCATTGTGATTTTTGGTTGAATAATAAAAAAAAAAAAAATTGTGGACAACCTTACACAAGATCACCCTAGTCCTAAACTAAGATAAGCTTGTACTATGGGTACTAAGTGATGATATATATACTTATATAGAGAAATATATACTTAAATACATAGAACAAATATTCGTCTTCATCACACAAATAAATGCCCTGACCGGGATTCGAACCCGGGACCTCCAGCTTCGAAGGCAAGGTCACTACCAACTAGGCTAAAGTGGTTTTCAAAAATTTCGGTAACTCAGTATACATTTCTGGACTTAACTTACAGACATAAGGGAACGTACCCATACGTGACCGGTTTAGAGGTCTTCGTCACGGGCGAGGGGTGGAGGGGGTCTTAGGTTCGTCACGTATTCATCTGGGCAAATCTCGCGCTTATTTGAGCTACATTCAAATTATTGCGAAGAATTACGATTTGAAACGGAATATTTACCATGTATATTTGTATTAATCCCGTTTCAAATCGTAATTTTAATGTAAATGATTTAATATTGTACCTTTATTAAACTACTTACCTATTTATAATGATATACATGACATTTTGTGTTATATTAGATATTTTGACAATTTGATAATTTTATATTCTCATTGTACATGTTTTTCTATTTTTGACATCTGGCCACACCTGGATATTATTTAGATAGATAGATGGAAATCGTTTATTCATGTAAAAACAATAATTTGTTTTACTGGCTGCTCTAACATCATTTTTAATGTTATTTATTAAATTCATAATATTGACTGCATGCCACCTGTTGGCTGAATGTATATGGCTCGTTTTGTATAACTGTCACCATTTTGTACTTACATTCTAGCAAATAAATGTATTTGTATGTATTTCTATTTCTATTTGTTTTTAAAACCCGTCCTCTTCTTCTTCATGTTAATCGTTCTTTATTTATCTTTATTATTATTATTTTATGTTCGTACAGTTACACACCGTGAAATCACTCGACGGTCCCATCGGAAGACCAGCGCTGGCGATTGCCCGCATTATGCTGAGATGGTACCGTTTCGAGATAACACAACTTTTTTGTTTATTTTTATATTATATTTTTGCTGTATTAATTGTTGTCTTTGTTTCGAATAAATATTTCTTATTTCTACGTATTACGTTGACTGTAGAGTGTAGAAGTTCACATACGTCCCATTTTCCCCCCATTAACCACAAAGGGCCCCGAGCAAATAAAACCGCCTTTGTATGGACACGAAATTAAATGTGAATCGGAAAACTTGCAACAAAGTGGACTCCTGCATTCATAAAATTATAATGCGGATAAATCCTGCGGTGGTACCATTTTCAACTTAAAGTTATTTTTCTACTCGTCGACTTCAATGTTTGAATTAAGATATCGTAGACGAAACTAAAATCACATACATTTCTCTATTGGTTCCCTTCAAGTGAACTCTTATGAAATAGAACAATCACGTGTCGCCTTTTACTGTACTCTTATGAAATTGGCTAATCACGTGTCGCCATTACAGTACTCTTATGAAATTGACCAATCACGTGACGCCGCGGCATAGAACAGAAGACATCAACGAGCGTCCGACCCATGTGCTTAAACTTCATTTTCGCAAGACTAGTCTGTTTAATTGTTTCGGTTTGTTTAATTAATTTCCGTTGACTCGTAGAAAAAATAGTGTATACAATAGTTATATAATTAGCTTTTTAAGTCTCGAACCTTACTTAGACCACTCGGCAAGCCGCGTGACCTGATCGCGGTTCTCGACTAAAAAAGCATACATTATATAACGATTCCATAAACTACTATTATTTATTCAACATTTATGTCAAGTGCATTACAGGAGATATTACAGGTAGGTGGTAGGTACATGACACCCAGATAGGGCACATAATGTTTACTAGTGTTAAGAGAACACAATGCATACGAAAAATATTTAAATTCTAATCGCAATGTCAAGTTCTGTTATTAATAAATTCCAATTTTAATGTCAAGTTTCCTTTTTATAGATTCTAAATACACTGTCCAGTTTGTTAATTAATATTCTAATTATGATGTCAAATTTTGATTTTAATAAGTTATAATTATAATGTCAAGTTTTGTTCTTAATAAAATTTTAATTCAATGCCAAGTTTTGTTCTTAATAAGTTCTAAATACAATGTCAAGCTTTGTTCTTAAATAACAAATAAAAATAATTCATAATGTTTCGTCGGTTACAAATTGGTTGACAGTGTTATAACATTTGTCTGTTAATAGTGATTTAAGATGAGTTTTAAATGGAGTTAAGCTAGGCAGAGATTTAATATTTTCTGGAATTATGTTGAATATATCTATAAATCTGGAGTGTGGACTATTTATATTCATTCGCAGGTTTGATTTTGGTAGTGCTAGTCTACTTTCATGGCGTGTTTTCATGGTGCGGTTTGGAGCATCCTTAAATAATAATAATAAATATTTGTGGACAATCTTACACAAATCGACCTAGTCCCAAACTAAGCAAAGCTTGTACTATGGGTACTTGGCGACGATATACATACTTATATAGATAAATATATACTTAAATACATAGAAAACATCCAAGACCCAGGAACAAATATTCGTGTTCATCACACAAATAAATGCCCTGACCGGGATTCGAACCTGGGACCTCCAGCTTCGAAGGCAGGGTCACTACCAACTAGGCTAAAGCGGTCGTCGTCCTTGATTTGTCTAAAAAAATATGTATGACTCTTTACAAACATTGCTACTTCTAGAATATATATGGACGGTAGTGTTAGTTGTTTTTGAATGAAATGCGGCCTGCAGTTATCCCGAGGGCGAAGTTCCATTACGGAAAACAGAGAGTTTGTGTGTTGTCGTCGTGACATCTTAATAAATACATAAATCTTTCACGCCCGCTTCGACGACCGCTTTAGCCTAGTTGGTAGTGACCTTGCCTACGAAGCTGGAGGCTGGATTTGAAAATTTAGATTAGTTATAAAGAAATGTGTCAGTGCATTAGGAAAGGTACCTAGTCACGACATTTAGTTACTGAGTTACATGAGTTTTTGTGGAAGCTGGTGAAAAAGTGCCAAAATGGGTACTGTGGGTGGGTGAGTACGGTCATGTAAACTCATGGTAAAGGCACTGTTCATGGTAACGCAGCCTACTATATTCCAGCCGACCGACATCCACAAAGACGCGAAATGATTTCGGAACACTTCTTTCACTTTTTAAGAATACTTTGTTAAAATTGCGCCCCGGGTTACGTTGCGAACGCTAGTCTTTTGTAGTTCGTAACTTGTAAGTGGTTAGGGTTTGTTGGTAGAATAATTATTTAGCATTTTGTGTAGTTATTTGCTTCAGTTTTTCAGAACGATAACCAGCGCGCTGCCGACACTTTTTACCCGACTGCGGTGAAGCCCAAAAGGAGGGTTACGTGTTTGATTTGTATGTATGTCCGTTCCTGTGTCTAATGTCCCGTGTAACTACTCTATCGCTTAACCCTATAAAGGGTCGGCAACGCGCATGTGACTCCTTTGGAGTTGCGGGCGTCTATAGCGGTGGCCGCTTACCATCAGGTGGACCGTACGCTTGTTTGCCACCGGCGTTGTATAAAAAACAAAGTATTAGGGCTATTTGTGGTGCACAACAAACAGAGTCATGTCGGCCTTTATTCCATCAATTAAAAGTGATGACATTACCCTCATTGTATATTTACGAAATAGGTTTATTTGTAAAGAACTACATAGGATTATTTAGGAATAAGGCGTTTACCACTAATTATCAGTCTAGAAACGGTACTGATCTATGCTATCATCTATTTAAAAAAAAATGCGAGAATTTATATATATACATATATATATTATTTTGAAATTAGGAAAATTAACCATTATAATAACTAACATTTAAAATTGTTCTGTCTTTTTAGTGTATTTTGCTTATTTTTAATATGTTTTTATGTACAAATATTTAAATGCAATGTATATTGTTTATTGTATAAATGAACTGAACTGAACTGACTCTAAGACAGCTGTCTTCGGAAAAAACATATTATGTATGACGATAAAAATATTTAACAATTTACCTGTAGCAATAAAGATGTCTGACGTGCCCGAATTTAAATACAAATTACATAAATTTTGCATAGATAAGTGTTGTTATAGAATTAATGATTATTTGAAACCAATAAAAGATACATGATTTTGAATAATGACTAATATTGTAATATTGTAGTAGCTCATAATGGTATTAATGTTTTGATAATGAATGACATGTATAATATTTCATTAGTAATGTAATGATAATGCCTAATGTATTAATTAATAACTCATAGCTTGTAAATTGACGACCGGTTTAGCCTAGTGGGTAGTGCACCTGCCTGTGAAGCTGACGGTCCTGGGTTCGAATCCCGGTCAGGGCAAATATTTGTGTGATGAGCATGAATATTTGTTTCTGAGTCTTGGATGTTTTCTATGTATTTAAGTATTTATATCTATTAAGTATATCGTCGTCTAGTACCCATAACACAAGCCTTCTTGAGCTTACTGTGGGGCTAGTTGGGTCAATTTCAACAGTGCATGATTTTTGTATCATTCCGGTGTGATTCTTTGTTTGGGAGTTTTTCGTGGATTTTTTAATATCAAAAGACACTTCAGACTATATTATGAAATTCTTCTAAAAGGGATGTTGATATCTATAACAGTTTTTGAGATAACTGAGATTAAAAATGAAACTCACAACGGAATGATAAATATACACTGGGGATGATAATAACAGTCCACAGGAATGAAAATTAGAGCACATACATCGGAATTAAAAAAAAAAACTCCTCAAAGTTATAAAATTATTTATTTTGTACTGCTAGTACCTGAAAACAATCATTTTCACTACTCAAGACCGCTTTATAATAAACTGGTGGACCACTTCAATTTAATAATTATACTAATAAAAATAATCATTCACTTTTTCAAAAAAAACGCATTACAAGTAGCAATGCTACAAACAAGTAATAAAAACTAAAAAAAAATCTTTCACGTAACCAGTAAAAACCTCTACTGATTGGCCTGTCAATACAACGGGACTTATGTTATTTGTGTTATGTGTTAAATATGAATAATAATAAATAATTGCTTCTTAGACTATAGTTTTATGATTTATAGAAAAAAGTACTAGGTGTATGATTTAAAAACACAAGCATTTTGTATATAAGTTAAAAATAGTGTAAATGTCCAGAGGCTTGCATCCTGTTTATAAAACACTTCGTAACTAGTTGTAAATTTTGATAGAAAGAAAAAGAAAAATCATGGTTCATGTGGTTTGGAACCCTATACCTTTTTTTTCTAGAAAACACAAATCTGTAGTATAAGAAACATATTTCAGTAATGTTAAAATGATATTACGGAACTATCTTTTATTTTTGTGTTTTGAAATTTGTATTTTGTAATGGACAATATTATTATTTATCTGACTGACGATTCCGAATGGAAGATGCATTTATTTTTCTGTTTACTTTTTATCATGTTTTGTATTACTCTGGTCGACATTATGTTATTTTTATTTTTCCTGTTATGACGATCATGATAACAATTCTTGTAATTGTGACATGTGTGAAAATTTATTACGTAATTCCTTATCATGAAATAAATTATCTAAATCTATCGTATGACTTTTTACACCAATTTTTGAAATATTTTTTTCATTAATAAACTTCATATTTAGCACTTCCAACCGACGCCTGCCTGTGTAATTATTACCATCTTTTATAGTAAAATGCTTGATCCATTTCGGAAAAACTAATTACGCTAATAATCTTGAGGAGAAGTACATTTAAAATCGATTTAATATATTTTCTACATCTTAATGCGCGAATAATCAAGTAAATTGACAAAACACGATATAGTGAAACATATATTTAAATATAAATACTAGGTAATAGGCATATATGACATCAAATAAATATATTATACTCAGTAAAAATAATCATTAATTCCTATATATAGCAAAGTGAAGCTACATTTCTATTTAACTACACCGGAAACACCGGAATGAAAACGGCGGAATGATAAACACAGGATAAAATTAATTTTAAAAAAAAGATCAAGCCACTTATTCTTAAATTAACAAGGTTCTAGATATCACAAATATATATTACATGTTATATATTAGTTTCAATCGAAACAGATAAAAAATAAAAAAGATATAGCAAACTCCGGAATGATATTATTTTTGTCCTCGTATCACGGCCACGATATACTCATGTGTATAGCAGGCCGACGAATTACCGCACCAGGTGTCCTCCCTCGCCGAACACCGCAGCGTAACTGATTCTCGAAGTGCGCAGGAGACGGGGGGCTTACCGAGTCAAACTTCGCAAATAAATCGTTGACAAGCTTGGCCCGCGGTGGTCCGCGGTAATGAAAAAGTTTCTCGGGACAAACATTTTCGCACATTATAAAATGGTTAGGTATACATGAGATTTAAAGGAAGCTATATTTATTGTTGCCTATTTAGCTGGTCTTAAAATGAGGCTAAAATATTTTTATTATCATACATAGTTTTCGAGTTAGGCGACATTATGCAAACAAAACCAGGTTAGGGACAACCCACTTTGATGAGAAATTGGTGCTTTATATATTTTTTTAAATTATTAAATACATTAATATTTAAGTTTTAGCTATTGCCCGAGGTAGTTAACTGGGATGTGTTTCCGAAAAAAAATGGTTAATTATTATTTAAACTTTCTGCACCTGCGTTCTCAGTCTTGCCAACATTTTTTACTGTTTGGGAAATTGACCCAGTTCGATTTGTGTAAGATTGTCCTTTAATATTTATTTATTTATTGTAAGTAATTATTCGCATGCTTCTGTAAGTAAAAAGTAAGTTCTTAAAATGACAATTCCAACTGTAGTCACTACATTTTGCAAATAAATTATCTTATCTTATCTTCTGAAGAACGAAGTTTTTTCAATTAGAGATATATACATTTTTACATGCCCTAAAGACATAGTGAGTCGTAAGCTTTTTAATTAGTAGCTACTGAATAGGAATATATTTAAAAAAGCAAGAAAATATCCTTTTAGTTCATCAACTCATCCAAGTGGCCGCAAACTGGCGCATCAAATTAACGGGGCGTGAACACACTTACCGATCCTACCTAGACTTATGTTAGAAAAATATATTTACAGTTATTCTAATTTCCGTTAACATCATACGTTTCGAGTCTTTCTTATTAATTTATGGTCGAAATTGTTAAAAGGGGATTAAAAGTGCGGCCAATGACAAGAGATTAGTCAATTGCAATTGAAACTTCCGGCAGGACCATTTTCGTACATTCTTTTGTTTAATTAATTAGGACAAAGAGATTAAGTATTAAATATTGTTAGTTGTTCGAATAGTTTATTTTAACTAAATATTAGCTGGATATAATTGGAATTGGCTGGAATGGAAATATTTGGGGGAGGCCTATGTTCAGCAGTGGACGTCTTTCGGCTGAAATGATGATGATGAAATATTAGCTGTGTAAAGTATAAATTATTTTAAAACGGAACGTAATTGTTAAGCGCCGTCGAAAGATGGCGCGCGGTGGCTAGACAGTTGGTGATTGTAGCTTGATGCTCTGAGAATAACTCTCATGTAAATAAATTATATATCGTGTATTTGCGTTGTTTTTATTACTTAGCAACAAAATATACGTATTCACCCAAGTTGTCTCCTTGGTCAAATATAGGGCTCCTCAGCCTGATCAATATCTCTTGGATGCATACAAATGGCTGCTCCGAGTCCCTTTTACAGCAATTTTTGGTTATTGGCTATTGATCTTCGGCGCTGGATGGTTTATGCCGAGTATTGGACTCAAATTTAATACGGCTACGTTTTTAGCCCGTGTTTTATATTTTTTACTCCAATACCTCACCAGCCCTTTTTTTAGGTGAGTTGCACCAAACCGTTTTAATCATAAGCGGTGTTCGTTAAAATGACATACGGAGCCGAAACGTGGCCACTCACTATACGTCTTGTCCACCAATTTAAGGTCGCTCAGCGAGCTATGGAGCGAGCTATGCTTGGAGTCTCTCTTAGGGATCGTATCCGGAACGAAGTTATTCGTGAGAGAACAAAGGTTACCGACATAGCTCAGCGAATTAGTAAGCTGAAGTGGCAGTGGGCAGGTCACATATGTCGCAGAACCGATGGCCGTTGGGGCAGACTGGTTCTTGAGTGGAGACCGCGTGTCGGCAAACGTAGTGTAGGACGCCCTGTAACTAGGTGGGGCGATGATATTCGTATGGCAGTGGGCAGGGATTGGAGGAGAAGAGCTGAAGACCGAGCTCAGTGGCGTGCCATGGGAGAGGCCTATGTCCAGCAGTGGACTGACACAGGCTGATGATGATGATGATGATGTTCGTTAAAATCTGATTGTGTGGAAAGTTTGATAAGTTTCTATGGGATGACAGCTGCCGGCGCCATATTTGACGATGACCGGCCTGTGATCGTATGCTGGCGTAACCGTAACCGACTCTTATTCTTTAAAAACAGATAGCAAAACTGAATTTTATCTAAATAGGTAGTACAGTAAAGTTGTCGCGTGGCGTGAAAGTACGCGGTACTTGCGTCAACTCCGGTAATTCTGCTTTTTTGCAGACTTGTTTATGATGTTGGCTCAATCAATAATCCAAGTTTGTGACATCGAGCGCCGAACGCAACTTCGTCATTTTAGTCCTAAAAGGACTAATTAGTCCTTTAGGGCTATAATCGGTTTTTCAGCTACTGCTAATAGAATCTTTTCAGGACGTTTATAAAGTACACAAAATTTGCTACGGTAATAGACTAGAATGTTTGGCAGTGTCCCGCACAAGTAATCTAACACAGAAATATTTTGTCCTAAATATTAAAAAATGTTTATATATGTTTTATTAATACACAACAAAAAACGAGCAAAAAACAAACAACACACTAAACTTAAACAACAACACTAGAATTGTCTCTGTATATAGATCCAATAATTTCCGTGATAAAGTCTTTCTAAGTTTGCGAAGTTCGAAAAAGTAATTTGTTTATTTATTTATTATAGTTTATTTCAGGCTTGAACCCGTTTCTGTTAGTGACAAAAAAAACATGATAAATCTTATATATAAGATTAGTAATACATTCTTAAACTAGGTATATTAACTAAAGGTCGCTCGGACATAAACTTTGAAAGACATTATCTCTGAAACTGTTTGGTCTAACTGGGCGAATATTCAGCGCTTTTACGGTGGTTATTTTTCGTCATTGTCGTTTCATTAAATATTGTTAAAGGAGACGATGATCAGAGTAAACTTTTGTAAAAAGCGTAAACCAATATCGGGTCCGAGTTTTATTTCATCAATGTTTTCGCCGGTTTATCCCAACTTTGGGTAGTTAATCTTGAGTCGACAGTGACTTTAGAAACGAGCGTTTCAAACGCTCGGAGAATCGTCCAACTATACAATTCTAGTCAAATATTGTAGAAAATGTAGTGTTCTTTAAAAACGTCGTGAGAAGTTACTATTAAATACTCCTTTAGGGTTATAGTCGGTTTTATACATTTTTCAAAATTTTTGTCAAATATCGATAAAAACGAATATAATCACTGTGAGCGTTCTTGGCGTGATTCGGAACATGGGGTACGACATAAATGTAACTGCTATATTTGACATATGTCAGCTGACAAGTTTTTTTTTGTTTCGCATCAGACCAAGGAGATCTTTTTCATACACACACTAAAGCGAGGAAAATATTACGAGTATAAGAAAAACAACTGAAATATGTAAAATCAGCCTTAATTTTAACTAGTGAAAGAAAAATTCTTCCTACCATTATATTACAATTGTATCTCGAAGGATGCCCGGGGTCAATTACCTAATCCCAAGATTTCGCGAAGGCACTAGTTTTTAAGGAAGCGACTGCCATACATTTTTAGGGTTCCGTACCCGAAGGGTCCGTGCGTCCGTTCCCATCTGTCACAAAATTTTGTTTCTAAGATTTTTTTTACTTCCCATTGACCTACAAATGTGAACTTCAAATTTCGTGATAATGTTTATTATTACGTATATTTTACTAACAAATACTAATATATTGAAAGAGATTTTTTATTTGAAATTTCAATTAAAACCTTAATTTTGCGGTTGTTTCAGAACCCTTAATGTGCGAAGTCCGTCACGCACTTGGCCGGTTTTTTGAATTCAGACCAAATAATGAAGTCCATTATATCATATCCTTCTGAAAATTGGATTTGGAATGGCTGATCCCTATCAGTAATCGATTAAAAATGAGGCTTCCATAAAAGAGGCTACCAAATGCATTTGAGCAAAAGAAGAGAAAATTGGTCTACGACGTTTCGAGTTTTCGACTATTATAAAAAAAAAATTAAAAAAAATCACAATTCGGTATATCGGAACCAGAACCGGAATCGGAGCTGCAACTGAAAACGGATGCGGAGCCCGAGTGATAGATGGATAAGATGTTAAGGGCAGGGCAGGTCTAAGCTAACTTTATTATAAATAAAAAAATCCAAATATTAATCAGCCTTTATTATTGCAGTACCTACTTTTAAAAACCTAAGACCTTCTACGTGTTCAATAAAAAAAATGTTACCTAATTAGTAGATATTTTTCAATCATTTACTAGTTCTAATTAGCATCACCTAGAACTTTTAGATGTTAAATTAAAAATAAAACAATTATAATGATATTCATTATTGAATTACTGAAGTACACGGTGAGAGCTCAAAATTACAACAGGTATAAACCTGTTTGTTTTTGATGTAGCCGCTCATTTCCCCCCACTGCGCTGCTGTGACATCCGATATAACATCCGTTTTAAAAATAACAGAACCGGAACCGAAGCGGATGTTTAAAACCAATCGGAAGTTCCGACTTAGCGGAACCGGAACCGGAGCTCTGTTACATCCCTGGTTCAAAGTTTATATAGACCACTTTCTTGGTCGACTGTACAAGTCGTCACCGAAACGGGTGCGCCAAAGTTCACATAAAATTGCTACTTCGATTTTTGGAAGTGCGAAAATGTTTGTTATATAATTTTATATCATAATGATCATTCCTTATAACTTGTCTTTGCGCATAACTATCGTAACACTGAATCATTCATGTTAATAATGTCAATCATAATAAATATCTGTAATACTAATGTTAATTTTCATTTATTTTTAAAATATAACGATTTTAAATAATAAAATTTTAAATCATATTTATTTTTTAACAACGACAAATTAGTACCTAATAAAAATTTATATAATATTTATTTTAAACTTTCCCTGGTTTTATTTATAAACTGTCAGGTATCTTCCACACTACATTCAACTTGCTATCAAAATAGAAATACAGTCCCAGAGTCGGGATAGGTACGACGACGAGCGAAGCGAGGAGGAGTGTTAGGTGTCTTTTGTTCCTCAGAGCGGAAAAAGGAGCCCCGCGAAGCGGGGCTCCGTCGACTCCTTGGCGGGCCGAAATAGCTTAATAAGCTAGGTACATGAAAAATAAACTAGTTGCGGGGATAATCGACATAATAGATGATTTATTGACAATCAAATTTACATGTTGTAATTCAGCGCATACATTGGCAGCCGATAATTATATAATATAAGATTATAATTATTAAGTTTATTTTAAAAATCATTATGAGTTGTGATGAATAGTTGGAAATGACATTATGTTGTTAAAAAATCTGCCTAAATATAATTATGAGTAATGATGTTGGTAATACAAATGTATATACAACAAATTTGTAGGCAAAAAAATTATGACAAATGATTACTATGATCAAAAAGCGTTATTATGAAAAATAATATGACAAGTAATGTTATGTGAGCCAATATGGACCCCACCGAAACTAACAATTAGTAAATCAATTAGTAATAGTAATAAAACAAATAGTGTCTATACAATCGTCTTATGAATTATGGAGGGATGGTAAAAGCGTATACACTAAGAAATTAACATCTATTTGCACATGTAGCGTTGGCAGCGAAACGAGGGACGGGCTTTAACTAATTAACTAATTGGTGCTAAGGTTCCGTAGCCAAAATGGCGAAAACGGTACTTATAGTTTCATGTCTGTCCGTGACATCCTTCCGTCCGTATGTCACAGCTGATTTAATAGGATTCTATAATAAGCACAATTATGAGATTTGGTAGGAAGGTGTATTCTATGAACCGCTACATAAAAGTGATGTGAATGTATATCGTCGCCTAGTACCCATAGCACAAGCTTTGCTTAGTTTGGGACTAGGTCGATTTGTGTAAGATTGTCCACAAATATTTATTTATTTATTTATATAAATTACAAAAAAATATTAAATTAGGGGGGCACTCCATACATGTAACCGGTGGATGAAAAAATTCTACGCCCATTGTCGTGTAGGGTATCCATGGATAGGCTTTTACAAATAATAACGAGGTTTCTAAAAAAGCTTTTCCATTTAAGTCAACCGTTTGTAAGATATTCGCTGTCAAAGTCTTAAAAACGTGTGTTCCCTCTCTAATTTCCAAACTATAAAGTTTAAAATTCTGTAACAAATTGAGGTGGTGTGCATTAATAAATACTTTCTACGATTTTTAGTTTGAATAAGATAGGTTCTACGGTTTTTGAGTTTTCGCTTAAAAACTGTCTTGCCCAAACAAAAAGTTGTAAGTCCCGTGAGTTTCCTATGAAGATACGACTTTTTTTAGATTTAATGTATTGAATAGTGGTTTTAAATGTGGACTAGTAGGTGTTTGTAAGGAACCCTTCATTTTGCGTGATCCGACACGCACTCGACCGGATTTTTTATTTATTATGACGACCGCTTTAGCGTCGTTGGTAGTGACGCTGCCTTCGAAGCTGGAGGTCCCGGGTTCGAATCCCGGTCAGGGCATTTATTTGTGTGATGAACACGAATATTTGTTCCTGAGTCATGGACGTTTTCTATGTATTTAAGTATCTATTTATCTATATAAGTATGTATATCGTCACTTGGTACCCATAGTACAAGCTTTGCTTAGTTTGGGACTAGGATGATTTGTGTAATATTGTCCGCAAATATTTATTTATTTATTTATTATAAATTCTTGTAGATTGACGTACTGTAGGAGTTCAAAATTTCATTATTAAAAATTTCATTATAATACGATTGACCCGACCTGTCCTAACGTAAATACGTTTAATGCATAAATATTAAATTTCAGTAGTCTATTTATTGTGTTGAAACAAAATACACTTAGGCTGGGTTTTAAAAAGATCCGTTAGACCAAATGTCAGATCAAATTTCAGTAATTCAGTACATTTTTTGACATAACAAACCGACGTAAGGTCTAACGGATCTTTATAAAACTGAGCCTTAGTCTATTATTTATAACTAGCGACCCGCCCCGGCTTCGCACGGGTGCACTATTTGATGGATGTTATTATACATATAAACCTTCCTTTTCAATCACTCTATCTATTAAAAAAAACCGCATCAAAATCCGTTGTGTAGTTTTAAAGATTTAAGCATACATAGGGATATAGGGACAGAGAAAGCGACTTTGTTTTATACTATGTAGTGATACGAAAAGCATTAATAATAAATAAATATTAGAGGACAATCTTACACAAATCGAACTAGCCCCACAGTAAGCTCAAGAAGGCTTGTGTTATGGGTACTAGACGACGATATATTTAATAGATATAAATACTTAAATACATAGAAAACATCCAAGACTCAGAAACAAATATTCATGCTCATCACACAAATATTTGCCCTGACCGGGATTCGAACCCAGGACCGTCAGCTTCACAGGCAGGTGCACTACCCACTAGGCTAAACCGGTCGTCAAAATAATACTCTTGACTGATAAGGCACCGGTTTTTTATTATCTAAGCAAATTATACCCACTTCCCGGACAGATATTTGATTCCCGCGAAAAAGACTTGACATAAAGAGAAACAAATAAAAAATGTAGGCTAGGCTTTTTATAACACTCCGGGTCCTTTTACCACTAAAACAACATTCCATTTGCCTCTCAACTTTTATTTCAAGAACACTTCATTCATCGTTATTCTACTCTTTTATTAACAATATAAGATTTCAAGCTTACATGGTCATTTACATTAGAATTACGATTTGAAACGGGATATTTACCATGTATATTTGTATTTTTGAGTTCCCGATATTTCGGTACTGTTGCAAGCGCCAAATATACATGGTAAATATCCCGTTTCAAATTGTAATTCTTTTATTAACATGTTAGTATGTCTGTTATTTTTTGAGATTTAAGAAATGTTTAACCTATCTAGATAATCCCAAGGTCAGCAAAAGGCAGCCGATTTCGTAAAACTAAATGTTTGCGCTAATCTCTGGATTATGGTATACTACTAATCCGGACTCGAACACTGGAATACTCTAAGAGTTTGCGCTCCAATGAGATTGGTTGAGCGGTTTCAACCGAAGCTGAGGTGTGAGTGGAATCGAGCTACTGGGAGTTTTGTCGCTGGTTCACTAAACCTAGCCTAACTGAGAAGAGTCCAGCAAGAAACTTAGCTAAGCCCGACCTGGGTCGGACTGACTCTACCCGGTGTGCGGCGGTACCGGGACGAATAGGGATTAACCGATGTACCGGATTGCATACCTGGCGCAGTATATTATTGTATCTTTTGATAAGATCATCATCAATATTAAGAGGGCCTGGTCCTCTGTCGTTGCAGCATTCTCCATTCCAATCTACCTTGGGCCTTCGTCTTCACTTCCTGTTGTTCTGTTGTTCTGTGTGGCTACAGCACCATTCCTTCATCTGTGCCATGTATGGTATTCTGGGTCTTCCTCTCCCTCTTGTTCCCTCTATATTACCTTCTAGGATGGTAACGTTTAACCCTTCATGTCTCAGTATGTGGCCGATGCATTTAGCTCTGCGTTTTTCTATGGCGGATATTATCTGTCTTTTCTTCATTGGTACGCCGTTCTGTCCAGCTGATCCTAAGCATCCTGCGGCAACACCACATTTCATTGGATAAGATGCCAATGCTAAATCGGACCTAAAAAAAGAAACATTAATCGCTTTCAAATGGCCTTAAATTATAATTTACAGAGGATTCGACAAGGTAAACATATAAAGGCCCTGGAGATCATTTTATTTATTATTGAACAGAGGCAGACGGAAGATTAAAAAAAAATCTTTCAGCTTGTAGAGGTAGTAATTTTATGTTGAATAAGTAGTGAAAGTTTGAATAGCTCAGTCAGAGTAATAAATAAACAATAAATAAATAAATACTAGAGGACAATCTTACACAAATCGAACTAGCCACACAGTAAGCTCAAGAAGACTTGTGTTATGGGTACTAGATGACGATGTATTTAATAGATATAAATACTTAAATACATAGAAAACATCCAAGACTCAGAAACAAATATTCATGCTCATCACACAAATATTTGCCCTGACCGGGATTCGAACCCAGGACCGTCAGCCTCACAGGCAGGTGCACTACCCACTAGGCTACAATAATAATAATGAAATTACTTATTGTACACCAAAATTGTTACACAACATGCTATTAGAACTAGTAGTTACAAACTAATATATACTAGGTCGAACCTCCCGACCCCTAAACTAGGTGTAAACCTGTGTTTTAGGGGATTTGAGTTCGTAAAATACAGTCATAACTAACGTGGTTTGGACAGTTTAACAGCAATACGAAATATAGTAATATGTAGTACAAGAGCGGTAACAAAAATAATTATTAAACGGTACAAAAGAAATATTGACTATATCTCACTCATTCAAATAAATTAGGAATAGTTGTTTACACTAATTAAAATTAAGTTTTCATATGTTGTTATCTAGTGATGCCTCTATGTGTGTGTGTCTGAGCGAGAGAGAATGTGTGTGTGAGTGTGTGTATATGTGGTTTCGAAATGTAAAATATAACCGATTGTGAGGGACATTTGTGCATTCTCAATTTATCAAATTCGTTTGGAGATTTTGGGGAATTCGGCAACGTGAAACGAACGACTTTTGATTTGTCTATGTTTAACGTTAGTTTGTTTGGCTCCTTCCCAAGAGTTGTGATACACAAGTAGGGCTGTGTCATCTGCGTAAGTAAAAAATCACAATTTGGTGAAGGGATTTGACACAGCTCATTTACGTATATAAGGAAGAGCGTTGGGCCCAAGACGCTTCCCTGTGGTACTCCCAAAGAGAACGAAAGAGAGAGGCAGATCGCTGGGACAGTAGGAATTGATTGTTACACATTGAGTACGATTATATAAATTGTTTTTAAGAATTTCGAGGTAATGGCCGAAAATACCATTGTTTTCTAGATTAGATACTAGTACGGGGATAGAGACAATGTCAAAGGCCTTGGAGAGCTCCAAAAAGATACCGTAGCACTTGAGTTTATTATCTAACTTACTAACGAGCTTGTAAAAGCAACAACGGCATCTTCGGTTGAGATTCCCGTTCTGTGACCGAATTGAATTGATGCTAACATTTGGTGATTGTTTAGAAAAGAAGTAGTCGGTTATTAAGGATCTTTTCCAAAATCCTTGATAGGAAAGATAGGATCGAAGACGGTCTACTTATAGTTAACGACACTGGCTCCATTTCCATTCTTGTAAAGCGGTTAAAAGAGCATTATTTATCTCTTTCTTATTCTTGCTCAATTCCTGTAAACTTCCTTTTGCTTGCGTTACCTTGTCGTTGTTTTCTCTTATGTATATATATTTATATATTTTATGTATTATTATGTAGTGTATATTTAGATATATATGCAGTATATGTAGTTTATGTTACTTTGTATGTAACCTCTTTTATATAATCTGTACTCGTCTTTTTTGTTATTATGCACTGCCCAATAACTAATTTCTATTCGCTGTATCGCTATCTGAAGGTTGTCTGGAAGAGATCGCTTTTTAGCGATAAGACCGCCTGTTGTTACCTACTTACTTAAGTCCTGTTCATGTTTTGTCATTGTAATAATTCTCCATGTAGTGATCAATAAAGCATTTTATTATTATTATTATTATTGGGTGTACGACCGCACTCTTGAACACGTCAAGGAAACCTTGATCAGTGGTACAAGAACATCTTTTGACTGCTTCAGAACTTTACTTGGAATGTTGTCGCATCCGATTGCGCAATCAGCTCGCATGCCAATTATGATGCGTTCGACTTCATCAAAGTCCGTAGGAAGGATGCTAAGGGAATCACGTGGCGGAATAATGGGCGCAAGGGTGCTTTAGAAGCCCAGTTTTTTACATCGCTTACAAAAATGTGGAGTAGTTACCTAACATATTTTTTCCTGTATATCCCAATAATTATTAGCTGGTAAAATATTATTCTTGACATTACCATATTATTTATTATTCTGACATTGTATTGATATTTGACCATATTTGGAATCGAGCGTTTATTTTGTTTTTATTTCTAATATTTTAAATTTGACTAATGACATTGCCTAGGATATTCTAGCCGTGTATACAAATTCAACATTTCTATTTATTTTTTACCTCTGACATTACTTGATTTCAATTATTTTTCTTTCATTATTATTATACCTCTATTGACGATCCTTTTGTGAATTTATCTTGTTTTAAAAATGTAAACCATGATGTAATTTTATAAAGGAAATAAATTTATCTATCTATTTATCTATTTACTTAGAGTTTTGTTGCCGACTGTACAGTAAAGTTTAGGAAATGCTTGACAGTTTCTACCGCGCTTAGGACGGAATATTAAATACAATGGAAATACTCGGTAGCGATAAAAACAACGACCGATTTCCTTCTTCATTAGTTAACTTTATCTTAAAAAACCGGCCAAGGGCGAGTTGGACTCGCGCACGAAGGGTTCCGTACTAGTATCTATAAAACAGCAAAAATAACTTAACCAAAATTACAGTTAAATCAACCTATCTCAAAAACTATAAGAGATACTTTGATCAAACCAAAAATCGTTGAAAGAGTTAATTAGCATGCATCACCTCTATTTTTTTTAGAATTTTATACCCCGTAGTTATAAAAATAGAGGGGGGGGGACATACTTTTTACGACTTTGAGAGCTGATATCTCAAAAACCGTTCACTTTAAGAAAAATGTTTTTTAGAAAACTTTATATCATTTTAAAAGACCTTTCCATTGATACCCCACACGGGTATGTACATCGAAAAAAAAATTTTCATCCCTCAGTTACATGTATGGGGGGCCCCACCCCCAATTCTTTTTTTTACTATTTAGTGTCATAATTTTGTAGCGGTTCATACAACACATATTCCCATCAAATTTCATCACTGTAGTACTTATAGTTTCCGAGTAAATCGGCTGTGACAGACGGACAGACGGACAGACGGACAGACGGACAGACGGACATGACGAAACTATAAGGGTTCCGTTTTTGCCATTTTGGCTACGGAACCCTAAAAAGTAAGCAAGTTTAATGTTTCCACTGACGTTTGACGAAGGTACATAGGCGATATGCACAGAGACTCGCATATATAATCCAGGGCCTGGCTATTTTCCTGTAAGGAAGTCCGCGTATGGAGATTTTTTTTTCGAGAAAGGTGAGTCTTAGTAAGTATTTTAGACTTGAGTGGAAGGTTTGACATTTCGCACGAGTCGAGTTTTAATACAGCTACATAAAGTACCACTTTTTAAGCAACTGTATTAAAAAGTTCCTTTTCAAAACACAACAAGTTAGGCCCTTCCTAACAGGAAGCGGATGAATATATATTTTTTAAATATTTACCGAATGAAGGCCTAGCATTTATTTAATATTTTAAAAAACAGCAGACTAACTATTTATAAATAAAAAATAGCATTTTATGGACCCGAATGCGGTCCTGTGGAGTTCGCTTATGGTGATTTTTCTTTCAGAAAAGTTTAGTAAGAGCCTTAGCAAGTGTTAAAGACTTAGGTGGATACCCGCCACCTAGATATAATATGACTGAATGGTAACTTCATAATTTTTTTAGGATAAGTATTCAACTATCATTGACATAAATTTATGTTGTAATTAATTAATAAATTAATACTGTATTTTATCGCTTAACTGGTGTAAGTACCTATGTAATGAATTAATTGCATGTAGTAAATCTAATATTTTGCATGCCGACATTGTTGACGAGATATTATGGGACGTTATTATTGTGAACGTATTCTACCATCTAATGTAACCATATCTCTAGCGAAATAAACAATTTCAATTTCAATTTCTGGAATATTTTTCAGTTATGACATCATCAATGGTGGCAATCGCTCGTTCTCTGAACTGCTTATATCTATCATGAGAATTAAGTTAGTAGCTATTTTGTAATCCCGTCGGACGCGTACGTAACCGAAGATTCGTAAACAGTTGCTTGCGTGCTTGTCAAACGCATTCTATTTCCATACATTCTTTACTTATTTGCTTGATAACGGCAGTTATAGTCGAATTCGAATATGTCAAACGTCAAAAAAAAAAATTCTTCTACTTTTTCATAATCAGAACACGATACCGAATATGCCCTTAAACGGATTCTCACTAGTTTTTTTACGTCCTGTATATTTGGCCTTATGAGATACTCTACTTAATTAGGCAAGCTATTTATAAATACACAGACAAGCGGACTGTCTTCCAAAAATGTCTGATATACATAGCTATAATACGCGATCTAAACACAAACTAGTATTACCAAAGTTACGGTTAAGAAAATGCCAAAAACAGGGTGCTCATTTAAAAATTAAAATGTATAATAAACTGCCATCAGAAGTAACGTCTTAACCGATTTATTGTTTAAAAAAAAAAATCTAATTATTTCAGCAACCATGCCTTTTACTCAGTGACAGAATATTTGTCTATCAATATTAATGCACAAAATTTTGAATAATGTTATACCTACAATAATGAAATTGTATTTTATTTTATTTTATTTTAATCTATAATATTTTACTCATAGTATATTGTATTGACATACCATGTAATGCCCATATTAATTTATGGTGAATTAAATAAATAAATATATTGAGTAAATGACAGTACTACACTATGTGTTCTGGCCAAATGTGTCAGCATAATAAAGTTGTTCCGGAGAGTAGCGGCTTAACTGATATTCGTCAGGATTCAAGCATTCAAACACCGCAGCCAATTATATAATTTCAACCCGTTCCTACTACCATCCACTACGTATTCTTCAAACCGAACAATTCCAATGAAAAATCAAAATCCACAATGCGATAACGTTTACTAAAAGTTAAAAAAACGTCAGGCGAAAAGGGTTGACACGACACATTTTTGTCCATAGATAATCTAAAGCTTATAAGAGAACTTTTTAAATGTAAAAACGCAATGCGACATAGGACGTTCCGTTTTACGGCGAGGGAACCATGCGCAAAGCATTCGGGTAGACGCAGCGGCCACCGGAGGCCGTGTCGCTAGAGCTTTATCTCGCGCGAGCGTATTTAAAAAAATTCGACGCGATGTGATTCGGGATTCGAAATCCGAACCGCGCGGTAAAATTCAGTGCTTGGAATTTAAAAATTTAATTATTCAAAGTGACGTGTGTGGATTTGAGGTTTTTGAAATTGGAATTAAGTGCTTACGCAGTGTACAATATTTTTAAGTGGTAGTGTTCTAGACCGGATTTCCTGTTGATTACTGAAGTTTTGTTTGCTGAAAATTGGATACTGTGCAGTAAAGTGAGGTAAGTGTAATTTTGGTGTTTCATTTTTTGTAAATTTTAATAAGATTAGTGTTTTTTAATAATTAAATGATTAAGGAATTACTTATGTTGTCTTAAAATCCTCAAAACTACGTTTCTATAATGAAATTCAAAGCTATCTCGGAAACATGTTAATTCTTATAAATTATGCTTTACGAGTAAGCAGTGTCAGGAAATTGTAGAAAAATAGCGGTTTTATAACTCTTTATTTTTAATTATTTTTATTTTAATATTATTGTCAAATATCAGATTTTAAAAGTACGCAGCAAAAACATTTTCAATATTATTAGTATTTTATTAAGTACATTATTAACTGTTTTTATTCAAATATTAGTAACGTTGAGTAAATAAAAAAACATTTTATTTTATGCTAATGCAAGGTGGTGGCTCCTAAATGAGATACAAACCATATCAATGACAGATTATAAACGATGTTGGACACAGAATCTTCTCGCAAATATTTATATTAACGATAGGCTTTCTCTTTGGAATGAAGGCTCTAATTCTCATTCCAAAAATCATTTTCTTAATTTGTCCCGATAAGGACTGTTAATGACTCGTGAGTGATTATTTCTGACTTTAACTATTTTATCAGTTAGGGATCCAGGTATAGAGTAAACTGGAGTCAACAATAAGTTTAAATTGCATTTAGATTTCCTTAACTTTCACTTAACGTTCGGACCGGTAAGGACATCAATTAACTTTAACGATGAGAATCACCCCCCTGTCTGTGGAATGAGTCTTCAGTAGTTTTATTTAAAACCAGTATTATAAATCGATTGTCTTATTTTTTAATCATCATTTAAAATACCTAATATACAGTTTATTTCTGAGGTCATTAATGAAATCACGTAGGTAGGGTCGCTAGGCCAGTTACGCGGCCTGCGTCAGTTTGCGGCCTTCTGAAGAACGAAGTTTTTTCACTTACAGATATTTTACTTTTTTACATGCCCTAAAGAAATAGTGAGTCGTATGCGTTTTAATTAGTAGCTATTGAATGAGAATATATTAAAAAAGCAAGAAAATATCCTTTCAGTTCATCAACTCATCCAAGTGGCCGCAAACTGGCGCATCAAATTAACAGGCCGTAAACCCACCTACCGACCCTATTTAAATATTTTTTTATATATTATTTTTACCTACTACTGTACCAATTATTATGAATGAATAAATTAATGTCTTTACCTCCACCAAAAAAGAAGGTATTTAAATATTTAAAGTACAGTGGAATCCGGATAAAGCGACAGTCAAGGGACCGGTGATATTACGTCGCACTAACAGAACGTTGCATTGAATTACTTTGAAAATGTTTGATATGAAATCTAATGTGCGGTTATTTCGAAGTCGCTAAAAGCGGTAAAGTGTTATATGCGGAGTCGTTATAAGCGGATTCTATTATATATGGCTAGCTGGCTACACACGATAACACGATGACCGATAAGCAAAAGCGACAATCAAGGGACCGGTGATATTATGTCGCACTAACAGAACGTCGCACAAAACGGACTGAATTATTTTGAAAATGTTTGATATGAAATCTAATGTGCGGTGATTTCGAAGTCGCTAAAAGCGGTAAAGTGTTATATGCGGAGTCGTTGTAAGCGGATTCTACTATATATGGCTACCTGGCTACACACGATAACACGATGTCCGATAAGCAAAAGTATTATGTAAATGTTGATTTATATACATTATGTTTTTCTGTTTGGTTTGGCTTAACAATAATATAACGGGTAATCAAATGCAAAGTGCCATCCTGCGAGACAGGCATTGCCTAGTGCAGGTGTCACGGGCAATCTATGTTGTTACATTATATTACAGTGTTATGCAACCAACTATGTTAAAGAAAGGATGATTGATTGTTTGCAAGTTGTATCACTGTCTAATAAACTATTTTGTTTTTTTTTTGATTTTTTGGTTGTCTGTTTGTACACAGTTCTAGAACAAATCATCAGATTTTGTAAAATAAAGTTCAAAATCAAAATCAAACATTTATTCTGCAAATAGGCCACAAGGGCACTTTTACATGTCAAAATATTAATTTACAATTTAAGAAAGTCTGACTATAATCAGTAATACATTTTTCATGTCAAAATAGTAATTTACAGTTCAAGAAGGAATAATAATTTCGAGTTTACAATTATAACAAAATTAAGTTCACAGTTAGAGAACTTAATTTTTTTCTCTGTATCTTTTTATACCACATCGGTGGCAAGCAAGTGTACGGTCCGCCTGATGGTAAGCGGCGCCACAGCCTATGGACGCTTGCAACTCCAGGTGTCTTTAAACATGTGTACACTCTTTCTTGAAGAACCCCATACTGTAGTCCCTCGGGAAAACCTTTGCGTAGCTCAGTCCAGTCTTCATAACGTTCTTCAGAGCGATTTTTAACCTTTTTAGGGTTCCGTATCTAAAGGGTAAAACGGGACCCTATTACTAAGACCTCGCTGTCCGTCCGTACGTCTGTCACCAGGCTGTATCTCATGAACCATGATAGTTCGTGAAGTATCTGTTTTGTAATTATCGTTTATGTATAAATATGTGTATTTATGTATTATATATGTATTATGGGTATGTTTTTATACAATTATTTGTGCAGTTAATACGTAGGTATCTTAAAAGACTAAAAAATGTAATCAATTTAGAGTTTGTTTAGTTGTTAATTTTTCCTAATGTTGACTGGTAGAGAATGCCATACGGCATTAAGTCGGCCTTTTGTATGATAAGGTTTTTTTGTGCAACAAATATTAAATAAACAGTTAAAATTTCACAGATTATGTATTTCTGTTGCCGCTATAACAAAAAATACTAAAAATCAGAATAAAATAAATATTTAAGAGGCTCCCATACAACAAACGTGATTTCTTGCCGTTTTTATAGATAATGGTACGGAACCCTCCGTGCGCGATTCCGACTCGCACTGGGCCAGTTTTTTTATATCATCATCATCCTCCTAGCGTTATCCCGGTACAGTTGCATCCTGAAGGATGCCCGGGGTCCGCTACCATCGATTTAAAATACCCTAGATACACTATCACCTACAAATTCAAGACGAAAAAGTGTCCAAGCCGGCTGAGCCGACATTGTGAGTGTGTGCGTGTTAGATACACGCTAAACGAGCGTAAGTCAATTGGGATCAATTTATTTTTTTTCAATAGTGAGCCTTATGTCACCAGCGTAACGTTTTATTTTAAATGAGAGCGTTTGGCGATTACAGCATTTCAATTTTGTTCACGCACATTTTCCACTGATTGTGTTGGCAACATTGGACATACATTGGAACAGAGTCGGTATCGTGTACCGTGGAGTCGAAAATGATTTGTTAAAATAGGTAGGTGGTAAACAAGCATACGACGTGTTAACGTCGATTTATTATAAATAGTAATGATAAATCGATTTATTATGCTGTGTTGTTTTTTAATTTTTATTATTTTAATGAGTGTTACTTTAGAACTCCGTAGTTTATGAACCGATTCGGAAAATTCTTTCTTTGTTTGGAATCATATGTTTGAAGCATGTTGGTCCCGTTTTTGCCGCAAACTAGTTCCGATGATGGTATCCATGAGGAATTGAGGGAAATCCACAAAAAATCAGGGGAAACATATAGCGATTTTAGTTTTTCGGTAACAAATCGAGCATTTGCATTCAGAAAGTAGCATTTGGAGAACAGAAGCTGATGACGAAGACCATGGATGGGACCATCCAAAAGTGTTTGTGTGTGGCGTTAAGATATTTCGATCAAGATACTCAAGCGACTATGACAAAGCCACTTTAAATGGTTCTATTGTAATTTCATGTTATGTCACCATTAAATTAAAGCAGTCCTAAATTTAAAGCAGTTAATCGAATAAGTTATACTTGAAAGAAGAAATAGAATATTATTATTCGTAACACATTATTTTTAAAAACAAGGTTTAATTTACAAAAATTACATCTGAACTTGTATACATGATAGTGTCTCAAGCTTTGAAATCTTTATTTTACATTTTCAAATTATGTATAGGTAACATACCCCTCACGTTACTAGAACATATCTTTCTACAAATAGTCATAAATCATTTAATACTTTTTATTCACTTTCTTTTAGATAAACGCTAATATTTTAATTTATAGTTTTTACCAACTTACATATCTACATACACACTCCATAGGTGTGTGCTAATAACAAACAATACTTGTAAACTTTCATAAAAAAATTAGTCAGTCTGCGACTCCATTCCTTCGAAATTTTACTATAGTCCAATTCATAGGTCTCCCGTTTCGTTTCGATATACGACTCACTCAACGTGAGGGAAAGAGACAGTAGCATAGCTGGTCGTGTGTCTGATATTTTGATAAAATAATTGTTATAAGCGCGTTAAAGCTTAATATAACTACAAATCAATTAAATAATGAAACTTTAAATAAATACTCACCGAAAATACGAAATTCCATCCTTTTTTAACGTCGTTAACGTGTTCTTTTTGCATTTTTTTACGGAGCACTTGGGCATGTTGACTCGCCGATGGCTAGCGTGCGACTCTGAGCGCAAGAGTGCTTAAAAGGCATTTAAGCACTCTTGAGCGCGGACGCTTTTGACAGGCGGATAGTGCATCTAGGGTATTTTAAATCGATGTCCGCTACCTAATCCCAAGACTTGGCGTAGGTTTTTACGGAACTAGTTTTTACGGAAGCGACTGCCATCTGACCTTCTAACCCGAGGGGAAACCAGACTATATTGGAAATGGGCTTGTCAAGTGAGTGGGCAACTTGACTGTTAGTAGTTCTCAAGCCGCCCGAAGGCCTCTAACTTGTCTTAACGACTGCTATCATAGACAGCAGCCGGGATCAATGGCTTAACGTGCCTTCCAAAGCACGGGAGCGCTCAGTTAATAACCGCTCAAAGCGGTCACCCATCCAATAACTGACCTGGGCCGAGGTTGCTTAACCTCGCATACCGCACGCGGTACGCGGGTGCCGCTGGGCCACGAGCGCTCCAGGCCAGTGGGCCAGTTTTTTTTATATAAGCAAAGTTATTTTACAAGGATATTATTCATCTACAACAGCTATCTACCCAGTCCGCTGTGCTTAAGAACTTAAAATTACTTACACGTTACGCAATGCACCAAACTTTACCCCCCTAAACGGCTGTTACAGTCATTTGTCATAAAACTTAGAACGTGGTTCACTTAGGGTCGCTGGGCCGGTTACGAGCCCAGCGCCAGTTTGCGACCGCTTGAATGACATTTACAATTTAGACTAGAGATACGGTTAGTTGATTGCAATGTATTTGGGTAGATCAACTATTGTTGCTCGTTGCCATGGTTACGTCTCCTGAGTCGCTCTTTAAAATTGTGATTTTAAAGGGTTTAAATCAACCAAACATGACTTTTAGCAATGAGCATAAATCCATTTGGACATGGGTCATCTCTTGAGCATGCTTCAAGTCCATATTATAATCATTTTTCTAAGAAATTCGGTTACTGTTGTCTCCTCGCTGCTGGGACAGAATAACAACAAGAAAAAGTTGATTGACCCATTTGCTAATTCATTAAAAAACGAAAAGATCTGTAAACGCTGCCTCTGTAATAAATGTATGTAACCTCTTTCGTACTGGCCGCTTTGCGGCCTGTTAGGAAAATAAAACCGGCCAAGTGCGTGTCGGACCACGCACAATGAATGGTTCCGTACCAACACCTACTAGTCCACATTTAAAATCACTATCCAATACATTGAATCTAAAAAAGTCGTATCTTCATAGGGAAATCACTTACGACCTTAGGGTTCCGATTTTGCCATTTTGGCTACGGAACCCTAAAAAATTTAGTCAAATAGCCAATTACGAGTAGGTACAGAATACAATTAACTTGGTCTTAAATATTTGGTAAATTTGAAAACATTTTAGATTACTCTCAGATACGAATGTAATTAGGTAAGATTGCTTAGAATCCCGTTTATACTTGATACCGGGTATAAATCCCAGTAATTGCTATTTGATATATCTGGAGCTCTGTTTGAAAAACAAAATGTTTATAATGTGAAACCTGTTACAGCGCGATTTCCCTGAAGGGGAAGACCTAGTAGTGCTGTCCCGTAAGGTGTTTTTTTGTTGTTTTTTTTTTTTGAAACGGACTGTGGTTTTATAGGCCAGGCCCAATAAAGCTCTTGGCTAGAGTGATTCGGTGCCAAAATTTTTCAATTTTTTCTTTATTTCCAAATTGAGGTACCTTTTCTAATATTTATTTACATCCACTAAACAGCTTTTAATTCTGAAACTCATTATGCCTCTTTTTTTTATATGGCAATGCACTTGCGACTCCTCTGGTGTTGTAGGTGTTTATGGGCGACGGTAATTGCTTACCACCAGGCGATCTTTCTGCTCGTTTGCCCCCTATAACATAAAAAAAATTATTACCGCACTCAAATTGGTCTATCCGTTTGGGAATTGGGCCATTCTACTTTTTCATGCACATAATTTTCAGACACTTTTTTTTAAAATGCAGATTTTGGAATACTTGGCCCTCACTTCATATTTTTGTATTGTTATTTAGAAAGAGGTTAAATTGGAGTATCACTTCCGATAGTTTCGGTAATTAACGAACCACAGCTAATATCCATAAATCGAGTAACTCAGTGGTCCTTAGATGTCTCACCATTTGTATGAAAGAATGATTTTTATCACTGTGTTACCCACTTTTTACAGCAGTATGTTAATATTTAAGTATTTTTACCTATAAATTCTTTTTATTAGGTTCAGGTACTAATTCATAATCCTATTTTTGTACACTAACTCAATACATAAATCATAGATTTTTTTGTAACAGAAAACTGGTCATGAAAAAGTAGAATGACCCAATTATGATGCTACACACACACACAAAAATCATTAAATTTAATATGTAGTTGTCATGCTTGTTTCGCAAAATTGAGTCCAAATAATGTTTGTAACCGTATCGACCTGCTCGAACACGGACATACAGACATATGAAAGCATTTTCGCATAACCTGAAATTGAGAAGCTTCGCTCGCTACAAAAACAAAATAAAATCATTTGTTCACAATTGAAATTCATCGGTTATGCGGTTTGGCCGCCCGCGTACGGCTTGTTTGAACTAGTCTACCCAAATCGTATGTCAAGGGAATAGGACTCAAAATCGTATCAATATTTTAGAGAAAACCTTGCCTCGTATAGCCAGAGCTTATGCCAAGCAAATAGAGTTGAAAATTGATTACACTTTTAGCACTGACCGTATGAACACTGCGCACTCACTGTTGAAAACGACGTATAACGCTGGACCAAGCCGCGTATTTAGGATTTGTTTTAAATATGTAGTGTTTTGGTCGAACAATATTATCGACTTGTAACTTGTAACTTTATTTAAAATTGACATGGAATTAACTGGGGTAGTGATTTGGTTCAACGTTACCTACTTTAATTAGTAATTTAATTACTAGCGACCTGCCCCGGCTTCGCACTGCACTATTTAATTAATGTTATTATACATATAAACCTTCCTCTTCAATCACTCTAGTTGCGTAGTTTTAAAGATTTAAGCATACATAGGGACATAGGGATATAGGGACAGAGAAAGCGACTTTGTTTTATACTATGTGGTGAATAAGCATTGTTAATATACTAACTTATTGTTACCTATTGTACCTTTACTCATTGTGTTTTTGTGCTGTTTTTTTTTAACCTGACTGTGGCTTTATAGGCCGGGCCCAATAAAGCGATAGGAGTGCGCGGTTGGAGAGTAGCCTGGGGAAAATCCAGGGGAAAACCTACGGCACGACCACGCGTGTGGTTTGGAACACTGGAATACTCTAAGAGTTTGCGCTCCAGTGAGATTGGTTGAGCGGTTTCAACCGAATCTGAGGTGTTAGTGGAATCGAGCTACTGGGAGTTCACTAAACCTAGCCTAGCTGAAGAATCCAGCAAGAAACTCAGCTAGGCCCGACCTGGGTCGGTTTGTACTGTACTATGTACTTTAATTGAGGTGTGCAATGAAGAGTATTTGTATTGTATTGTATTGTTTTGCCGTTATTGCTTATCCTTTACTCATAATCTGAGGTCCGACATATACTTACATTAACTGTGTCTGCCACCATTTCACACTTAAGAGGCCTTATAAGTTTTAAAATGTTTTGATTTCAAATAATGACAATACTATTTATAATACCAATAAAGTTATTAAAGGCTACGATGATTTTTTTAGAGTTTTAGATAGTAACATAGCCATTTATTGTTTTTTTGTGTGTAGCTGTAGTAGAGTTTAAGCGGAAAAAGCAAGTTTTTAGCTTGAAAATGGTCGATTTGCTACTTTCCAACCGCGCACTCCTATCGCTTTATTGGGCCCGGCCTATAAAGCCACAGTCAGGTTCAAAAAAAATAATTCCAAAGCGATATAAATATCTATATGCTTTTATGTCCTAATATCCCTTACACTGATATTATATATTTATAGATATAGCTCAAAACATTTTATTATGATAAGTGTACCTACTTTATTACCTTTTATCTTGACGCTTAGAGACCTTATACATCTCTAACAAATCTCGATTGTTATTAGTTTCTTAGTCTTATTTTTGACATGTAACACTACATTTAATTAATGATACTTTGATTATTGTATTATTTTTATTTGATGTACCTAGATAGATTTTGACTTGTAAAAGTGCCCTTGAGGCCTATTTGCAGAATAAATGTTTTGATTTTGATTTTGATTTCCGATGTTGACTGTACTTACAATTTGTAACGATGTGCACTTACCGTCGTGAATGGAATAACAAACAGTTGGATATGTCGTGGAGTTGAGATTCCAAGATATTACAGTCGTGGGCATAAATTTGTATACATTTTTGGACCTTATTTCAATGGAATAAGGTGAAAAAATGTATACATATTTGTGCCCTTGACTGTACAAGCAATCGCATATATCCATATGATATTAGTTACATTTTGTATGCAAAATATTGTAATTAAAACCGTAGTTTGTGGCCGTAAACAGTTTTATATCGAAAGATTATCATATAATTGTTTCACAATCTCATCCTTATCTTCCTCGGTTATTTACTATACATAATGCTAAGGCATTTACCATGAATACCCACTTAATATTGAGTCTTATTCTTAAATGGATAAGCTACAAAGTTAACTGTCAGAACATATTCACGAAAATCAATAACGGTGGCATTTTTGAGATAGCGCTAACTTTTCGTTTCCATACTGAGATAAAGTTACCAATTTAAAATTGCATTCGGAATTCACTGAATAAAACATAGCTAACTTATTTTTAGCGGAATAAAGATGAGATTCCTTTGACGTGATTTGGCGAGGGTTTAGTTAAAGTTGCGTATTATATATTTGAATGTTCAAGGAATTTTAACTTGTTATTTATATCTGTATCTGTATGTTATGGTGATTAATTATATGCGTAGCCCAAATCCGATTGGTCACAGAGATCCTATTTGCAATTCCGTTCGTAATTTAAAAACTTAGAATCAGAAATAGGGTCTTAATTTCGGTTACGCAACCAGCGTCAGTTTGCGACCATCTAAAGGAGGTTTTTACTATTAAAGATAAGTATTAACATTTCTACAGCCTCGAAAAAAATAGTAGATTGTATGACATGGGTCTAAAATGAGCCGTATTACCACGAGATAGTTATTTTCCCGAACGAAGCGAGGGAAAATAGTTCGAGGGGTAATATGGCTTTTAGACCAGAGTTATACACTCTACTTTTCACTTCGATTGCGAGAAAATAAATAAACAAAGGTTAACCCACCCAAAATTAACAATAAATTCCACGGCGAAGACATATACTTTTGCAGCATGATTTTTATTCTATACTCCTTTGACCCACAATACATAGACACTGCGGTTCGCGCGCAACATTCACGCGCGAAAAAAGCTAACTGACCTTCCATTGAGCGCTTCAAAGTGTTGCTCGAACGATTTAACCACTTTTTTAATTATTGTGAAATAGGGACTACTACAAACTTAATCTTTAGACTCTTTAGAAAAATTAATTATGTTTCCAGATTGGTCGATTTTAGTAAAGCTGTATTCTGGTTGGTTAATACCCAATACCAAATATTTTTTAAGAGTTAAATTAGTATTCTGTGATTGGTGGATTTAATAGGTGAAGTATTTTGATTGGTCAAATTCATATGTTTTGTAAATCATAAACATGTATTCATATTTTCCCTAGGGGTTAAATGTACTACTTTAGCCTCGCTTGACAAGTCTAATATGACTCACTTTTCGAGCAAGAGAAGTGAAAAATTATTTTGCATTGTGGCTGAAGCTCAACCAATATCACTGGAGCGCAAACTCTTAGAGTATGCCAGTGTTTAAACCGCCCGCGTGGTCGTGTCGGAGGTTTCCTCTGGATTTTACACAGTTCACTCTCTAATCGCGCACTCCTATCGATTTTATGGGCCCGGCCATGTTCCAAAAAAAACCGGTCGCTAACCTATTTAATTAACCTTGCAAAAGGGGGTAACAAACTTTACACAAATTTACTAGGTATCGTTTTATTTTCTCCATAACAAAAGGAAATTGGAGATACTTAACCACTAAATACAGAATTATATCCCTAAATAATAATGTTATATTATAACGAACATATTTTCCTTTGTTTTCGTTCACGGATTCAGTTAAGTTAGAATTTAATATTCTAGATTTAAACCTTTGTTTTGTCTACCCTATATTGTTTTAGGCAAACTTAAGTAAAATAACCTAACATTTATTCGTTGTTATATGCTTTCCTAGGGTACCTACGTATACGTAATTAGAGGCACAATAAATCATGTGGGAATTTATTTACATAAGTAAACTATCACACATAGGTATCAGCATTCATAAACATACCTACACTAATGTCCACAATTAGGTGAAGTAAGGATAAGACGGAGTCGGCGATACACAAATACAACGATGTGCGAAAGAGATGCAAGCATAGACACCAACACACGTAGGAACGAGATATTATTTGTCACAGAAACGTCATCAGTGTATTCAAGCCTATTGGCTAAATTTAAATTTGGCGCCGATGTATAGGTATACAGCACGACTAATTATGAGATGTCAGAATTGTGCTACATCCATATCCAGTGTTGCCAGGGCCCTTGGGACGTAAATTACGTTTCGTTTCTTGAAATGTTACATTTTTGATGCAAAAGTTAAATTTTTTCTATTTCTCATAATTATTGATCAAAACTGCCGAGTTTAAGAAATTTGTAGCCACATGCAGCTAGAATTCAGCGAGCTCGGCGACAGAATTACGCCGGGCTGATGGGCAATATCTCAAATATCATATATAGTTATCTACTCGTACAACAGACGAACAGACAGAATCGTATCATGTAGTTTCTTTCGTTACCTTCCCTGTATCGAAGCTTATAAATTGTCCCGCTTGGTCCCGATTAGATACAAAAGACCTTTCTCTTAAATAGAGTTTCATTGTTCTTAAAAGTTACGAAAATTTCCCTTACAACAGAAGTTACTTACATGTTACTGGAGCTGGTCAAAAGTTACGAAAAATGTAAGAGGGTCAATCAACTTTTTCTTGTTGTTATTCTGTCCCGTCAGCGAGGAGACAACAGTAACCGAATCTCTTAGAAAAATGTTTATTATAGACTTCAAGCATGCTCAAGAGATGACCCATGTCCAAATGGATTTATGCTCATCGCTAAAACTCATGTTAGGTAGATTTAAACCCTATAAAATCACAGTTTTAAAGAGTGACTCAGGAGACGTAACCATGGAAACGAGCAACAGAGAATAGTTGATCCACCCAAGAAATGTAACCATCTGGCAACACTGTCCATATCAGTCTTCTACTATACATCTCAATTTAGTCAGCCTATCATAAGTCCGTCCCCCTTGGTGATTCGCTAATCCTCCTTCTATGTAATCCTCTTCTAATGCTTGAAAAGTGTGTTATATTAGGCTTATCAAGCGGGGCTAAAGTAGTACTTTTAGCCCCTAGGGAAAATATGAATACATATTTACGATTTACAAAACGTTCTAATGTGACCAATCAAACATCTTCACCATATTAAATCCACTAATAAGAAAACACGCCGACAGCCAATCGGAACGTTGGGTTCTTTTTGGTACATACTTTGTTCAACTAATTTAAGTATTAAAAACATTAGGTCTTTTTTCGTCCCTATGTCAACTACCTACACACTACTAATCTAAACTACATTAATTGTGGATGGATAATCTTTGTTTATTTATTTTCTCGCAATAGAAGTGAAAAGTAGAATGTATAACCCTGGTCTAAAAGCTATATTACCACTCGAACAATTTTCGCTCACTTCGTTCGGGAAAATAACCATCTTGTGGTAGTACGGCCATTTTAGACTCTTCTTATACAATCGACTATTGTTCAAATACAAAATTTTTATTCTTCAATTTAAGTGGTCCCAAAGGAAGACCAGTGCTAGCCATGGCTAGCACTATGCTGATTTGGGGCCATTTCGTGGCTATTTTCTGTATTTTGGTGTTATGTTAATTTGTACTGTGTCTGTGCCACGCATAAATGTTTTTTCTTTCTTTCTTTCTAAGTATATTAGATGCACCTATGAATGTCATTAAACTACTATATATAACTATAAGTTCGAAGAAGACTTGCCTGTGTTTTTAATCAATCATTTATTTTTAAAGTTATCGATTTATCGTTATGGGCTGTGGCATTTTCTCCTCAATCGGACGATCTATAAACCTCATCACCCAGGGTCCGGCATAGTCCGGCGCATAAAACGAGCGCAACCATAACAATATAATTTTATAATATTTCGTACAGGATAACCGGACGGATGGAATGGTGGATTGTTCCTGTCATGAACTGCGAGTTAATATTTGTGTAAATTTTTTCTTACCTAATACAAGATCAATATAAAATGCTTTGATCTTAAATATATTTTGGGAACACAATTGTAAGAGCAAGATTTAGTTGGCTAAAGTGAGACTGTGATTTTAATATTAGTGAGGGTTCTGCAGGTTCTACTTATATACAAGAGATCGATATTGAGAGAAATCATCATTTATCAGATTACGATAAGCACAATGGCGATTTATACTAAATAAGTAATTATATTATTAAGTTTACTATTAATAAATAGACTCAACGCCTTTCTTGGTGTATGAAATTGAAGACTTGATACCAAATGAAATTAAACCATTTTAATTTCATTCAAATATGTAGGAACATACATTTTATTATTCCCGACATTCGTGTCAACAAGTCTGTAGCCTTTTTTAAGACTAAAGCCTTATTAAAATCACTAGCTCTTCGAAACCTATTACATCAATCTAGCCCTAAAAAGAACATCGGAACTTTAAAGTTTGTAGTAAACGGCTCGATTCTTTTGGAACACTACTTCTGAAGAAGGTTTTATGTAGGTAAGCACGGAACCCAAATTAATTCAACATGGCCGTACCATTCGTACTCAGAATGCTAATATTAGTGTAAACGCTCTTACAATAGTCTAATAGTGCGCTGGGAAAATGCAGGTGTAGCAATGGCGACACTCCCAATACAAATAAAGAAATAAAATAACTAAAAGAGAACACGAAATACCAGGAATGATAAGGCGCATCAAGTTTGAAGCGAGAAACAGGGTCTACTTTACAGTAAATAATTTATTCCCAGGCGATTACTTACCGTAAAACATAAAAACACCCGATGATAACAAACTCTACGTTAATATATTTCAATATCAATAATTACTAAACACAGTTTGAACTTCAAGTTTGGTACTTTTTTTTCACATGATGCACTAGCTGTCACACTAACGACTCCAGAATATTCAAATGCCGTGTGAATTTAAACAAAATCAAAATAAGCTAGTTTAGACTTACAGGATTCTAACTTTGGACCTATATAATCCTATGTGGGCTTATAAGATACTTACGTAAAAGCGATATTTGCGTAAGTAATCTTAAATTAGTTTTGGGGAAGATTACTTTAAATACGAACAGCATTCAATAAGACTGATATTAGAACGTTATTAGCATATTTAATCTTATAATTGGTGCCCAAATCCGGGCTTAGACGATGATATAGAATCAATATAAGAGCAGTGAAAGTGAATGGAGCGAGAGATTCGTTAAAATAGTTGCCAGCGGAAATCTGTGATATTTTTGTTATAATAGGACTGTACCCACTGTACCGGTGGCAAAAAAGCAAGGCTTGCCTGATTCTTGGAGTCGCCTATGCGATTACAGACAATAATTTTCTGGTAGGAGTATTCGTCTGGTAGGAGGCCGCTGAATGTGGGCCTCTTAAATAAGCTCAGAGTTGCTCAGCGTGCGATGGAGATCCGAGAGCTATGCTTGGAGTTTCTCTGCGGGACATGATCCGAAACTCGGAGATCCGCAGAAGAACGAGAGTTACCGACATAGCTCAGAGAATCTGCAAGTTGAAGTGGCAGTGGGCGGGCCACATTGCTCGTAGAACCGATAACCGTTGGGGAAGGAAAGGAAGAAAGGAGTGGCGGCCTCGCACGGAAAGACGAAGCGTTGGACGGCCTCCCACTAGGTGGAATGATGACTTGGTCAAGGCAGCGGGGAGTCGCTGGATGCGGGTGGCTCGCGACCGTGTGCTGTGGCGCTCCTTGGGGGAGGCCTATATCCAGCAGTGGATGTCTTCCGGCTGAATGAAAATGATGAGGAGTATTCGTTGATCTCGGCCTACTCTTTCGGGGAACGGGCATAATTATATGTTTGTATGTTTATTAAGTACTTATATACAAGGTTAACTTGTCCAAGTATTGCATTACCCAAATTTTGTCTGGTATAAAATAATGGCTTTGAGTTCGCTTCTTGTGCGATGTATTTTAGTGCACAAATGTATGATTCCCAGGATAAAAATTATTTTAAGTGGGTATAATTGTAAAGTTCGGCAGCTTAAGAGTGAAAAGTGACAAACATTTTCGCATGTATAATATGGATTATATGAATAGGGTATTGGTCCCATTGTGCGAACACACGAGCCATAACTGGGGCAGGATATTGCCCGCCATTGTGAGTTGGACAACTCTCATTAATCATATTCGATTGTGGTAAACAGTTCGGGGATTATTAATTAAAGTAGAATTAATATAAGAACGTTGAAATTGTGAACAACGTTACCATAACGCACAAAAGTGGGGAAAGCTTTTCGTGTCAAAGTCTTTGTGACAGCAACATACTTCTAGAATTTTCCCGGTTGCGCCCTGAGTAGCCCGGGGTACGCTTTGACACCTGATCCCAAGATTTGGTGTAGGAACTAGTTTTACGAAAGCGAGTGTCATTTGACTATGGGTTGTAACAGATTTTCGATTATATTTTCGTCATAACCGGTTAAGAGATATGACCAAATTTGCATTCCCTACTACCAACCCAGAGGGAAAACTAAGCTTTGTTGGGATTAGACGGGTTTCCTCGCCACGTGATGAATTTTATGACCTTCTTCGTGACATTGACATAAAATTTAAATTTTTTTTTTTTTTTTAGCAGGTGCAGGTTATCGTAACTTAATTGTATAACGAACGCTAACGCTATATTTCAAAGCTTATTGCGCATTGATCAGATTTTTGATTTGGAATTTTATGTCACTCACTCAACACTTGTAATGTTGTGAACCGCATGTTATCTATGTATTAAGTGGCATTCTATGTTCTCAGTGAGATACGGACATGGAAGCAACTGTATTCAAGGACATTAAATTTATGCTATTTTTAGTTCTTTTTGTTCATCCCATGTACGTTTTCCGTGTTATCTCCTCAATAAATAAATAAATAAGTAAGTTATAAATAAAATTGTATGACTGTAAAACACTATACTTATATTTTACCCGAGAGAAACCAAGGCATCTCTGCTTCAGCTTCGACAAAAATGCTGTTAATATTTATTAACTATATAGATTTTTTTGTCGACTCAGTTTTTAGCAATTTTGAAAAAAAAAAACATTCAATTTCTGGGGGCGAATTTCGGTTTGTTCTCCTATATAAATCGCATTTCTCAGCCGATTCTAGTGAAATTTTGTGAGCAGCTTCGATAATTATATATAATTTGTTTGTCGGATTAGTTGTTGGAAATTAAAAAAAACACTTTCGAGGTCTGGAGCTCCCAGAGCCACTTTTAGTTAGTAATATATTATATAAACGTAATTAGATTTATTGAACAATCCACAAAACATTAAACCATTATATGAATATCCGCAACGCCTTCGTCAAATGAGAAAAAGAAACAAATCAGCAACAGGAGCCTAATAAAGTAAATGTTATTTTTGAAGTATAACTATATGAGCTAAATAACATCAAAGAATGACATTAAAATATGCGTAACGTTAGTAGGTACATAAAGTAACAGGATTACCCTGCAGGCCTCGAAAGACGAGGGTAGATTATCACGCCTCGCTTCGCGTCAAAATATTTTTCTTACATCAGAACTAAGAAACGCGATTTCTAAACAATCCTCACTGGCGGCCCATCTCGAAAGTCGCTCGCCAATTTCTCATTCTATGCGGCATAACCCTTTTGTTGAATCATCTGTAAGCAGCACTATTTTATATGTTCAAGCCTAGAAACAAATATAAGCTTGCGGTACCCTCCACTCGGCTCCAAAAAATAAGAAAATCATTCATGTGTAATTGTGTAAAGTTTTATAATAAACTACCTACAAACGTGACTAATTTATCTATTAATAAATTCAAGACTTATGTAAAGCGTAAACTCATACCGAAAGCATATCATAGCACAAAAGACTACATGAATGATAAAACACCGTGGGTATATTTGTGGTTGACATACTAATTATATTTTAATAATTATGACATATCTTAATGACTATTTTCATAACTATGTTGATCTTAAATTTTCCTCTTGACATTCAGATTTTATTCTAGAAACTGTCTAGATTATACTATTTTTTATATTTTTATTTTACATATTGACGATCTTTTTGTGAATTTATTATACTCTCTTTTGACATACATTACAGTAATTCATGTCTTTTTAAAATTTCATATGCATCAATACTTAAATTGCTCTGAATAATTAGATTCAATTTATGTAATATATAACTGACGATTCAAAAGTGCTTGTTGCTAGGCCTATTTGAATAAAGAATATTTTGAGTTTGAGTTTGAGTTTGCCTAATATCCATCTCTTTTTAATTAATTATAACAACGATTTCTAACAACGCAACAACTTGCGGGTCGATCTCGGAAGCGGCTCGGTGACATCTCAACCGTCGCGAACACGCGCCGGCTCACACGACAAATTGAAATGTCCACGCAATTAATTACACTCGGCCGCCATTTTGGGTTCCGTATACCTGCGAGGTAAAAATATTGCCGCAGACAGCTTATGTTTTATGTTCAGTCATTAGTTTCATTCAGTTCAGTAATAAACAAAACAAATGCTGTTTGGTTGACCAAGCGACCGAGCGAAACATTTTGGCGCCCTGTGCCTTTACCATGACTTTGCATGACCGTACTCGCTAGCGACTGCGTAAACGGTTTAGTATGCCGATTCTTAGTTCTATTGCGTAACCGCCAGAGGCGCTGTACTTTTGCATATGTATACAATTTTAAAATAAAGTAAAGGCACTGGATTTTTACTCTCCAGCCGCGCACTCCTATCGCTTTATTGGACCGATGCTAGTCAGGTTAAAAAAAAAAAACCGGCCCAGTGCGTGTCGAACCACGCACAATGAAGGGTTCCGTACCAACACCTACTAATCCACATTTAAAATCACTATCCAATACATTGAATCTAAAAAAGTCGTATCTTCATAGGGAACTCACGGCACTTACGACCTTTTGTTTGGGCAAGACAGTTTTTAAGCGAAAACTCAAAAACCGTAAAACCTATATTGTTCAAACCAAAAATCGTTGGAAGTATTTACTAATGCAAACCACCTCAATTATTTTTCAGAATTTTTAACTTTATAGTTTGGAAATTAGAGGGGGGGGGGGGGGGGACACTTTCTATGACTTTGACAGCTAATATCTCACCAACGGTTGACGTAAATGGACAAGTTGTTTAGAAACCTCCATATCATTTTTAAAGGCCTATCGATACCCCACACGACTATGTACGTTGAATTTTTTTTCATCCACCGGTACATGTATGGAGTGCCCCCCTAATTTAATATTTTTTTGTAATTTCACATCACTTTTATGTAGCGGTTCATAGAATACACCTTTGTACTAAATTTCATAATTGTAGTGCTTAGTCTCCGATTAAATCGGCTGTGACATACGGACAGACAGACATGACGGATCTATAAGGGTTCCGTTTTTGACATTTCGGCTACGGAACCCTAAAAAAGAAATTCTTCGTTTCTTATCTGTTTTTCACACACTCCACAATTTGGGCAAATATGCTTTCGTATGTTCGGCGGATGTCTTGGTTATTCTTCTCTAAAGGTCCCATTTCTCAACCTATTCATTTCCGTTCACTGGTCGATTCTCGTGAAATTTTGTGAACAGAGCCTGTACCCCGAATTTCGTATTGTGCTGTCCCTTTCACTCTCGTGTTATTCACTATATGAGTGAGAGTGACGGCACGATATGAAGTTCGGAGTAGCCAGGGTTTGAAAGGATAATTATCAATGATAATTATCAAGATAATTATCGCGATTTTTATGCTTTGATAATTATCGATTTGATAATATCCTAAAATTGTAAATTCGGCATGAGTTAAAATAATACGTGCGTGAATTCGAACGTTAATAATTGCGCTCTGTATATGTGTTTTAACGATGTTGTAATGATTAATTGATTATATTTTAATGGTCAATAAAAAACTAGTAAAATATTGTATAGCAACTATTTATTTTGCAGCCTAAAATACCATAATCTTTTATATATTAGTACAGAGTACAGTCTTTATTGGTAAAAATACATTTTACAGGTCATATCATACATAGGAAAATAAATTTAACTAATAAAATAGCGTATACTACCCTATCCATAAGAGGGATAATTATCGCGATAATTATCAAAGACCATAATTATCTTGATAATTTTGAACCCTGGGAATAGCCCCTCAGTTCAATAATTACATGTGATTTTTTCAACGATTCTGTTCTTGATATTTTTTTCAAAATGGCGGAGCCATGGGAGTTGAACAGGTAAAGTCGGAGTTCGAACCAGCAACTTGAAAATCGCGATACAGTAAAATCAAATCAAAATCAAACATTTATTCTGCAAATAGGCCACAAGGGAACTTTTACATGTCAAAATATTAATTTACAATTTAAGAAAGTCTGACTATAATAAGTAATACATTTTTCATGCCAAAATATTAATTTACAGTTCAAGAAGGAATAATAATTTTGAGTTTACAATTATAACAAAATTAATGTCATACAGTGAAGATAAACTTGCAAAGATATCGCCAGTAGCGACATAGTACAGTTAAAGGCATAAATATATACGTTTCTAAAGTGACAAAAACATTTGTACGTACGCTCTAACGCCATTGTCACTAAAATCATTTTCGCATATTTCGTCACTTATTAGAGTGCGTATATGTAGATATTTCTGACGTTGAGAGCAGAATAGCTGCTAGTGATTATTCTATTACATCGATCACAAATAATACAGCACATACTTTTATTTTAATACTATAAAACGAGCTTACATCGTCCGTCTATTCCTTCGGGAGTCGCCGGTCCGCCGAGTCGAGCCTAATTGTCAATCCGGCGTTATCCGGTCCGATCCGGCGCCGATAGGTCAGCCGGGAGACGGGAATGATCCGGGATATAAAAGAATATTACTTTACTCGTCTTCGACACAGAATAAGGACTAGAATAACAACATTTTTGAAATAAACTCTTCCCCAGTTCTGCCTTCTGAAGTACATAAGAATAGATATTAAATGAAAAATGAGGATTCAGAATGAAAAATGTTTATTTTCGTTAAACAATAGAAAAGAAATCAAAATCAAAGTTCTTTATTTTTCATATTGTTCGAATTACAACATTTGTCTACTTTGCCCTAAGGTTGACTGGTAGAGAATGCTTATGGCATTAAGTCCTCCTTTTGTACGATAAGTTTTACTTTTGTGCAATAAAGATTAAATAAATAAATTACCTTTTTTAGAATACAGGTATATAAAACATGACCATTGTCAAACAGCATATGCTGCGAAACAAAAATCAATTATAGAAGATATATGTAATAGTTTAACTTAGTGATTATGTAAGAAGGCTCCTTAACTCAAAAAATCTTTCATAATTAACATTAGTAGTTAAGTATAGAAAAAAATGTAACTTTATTATGAATTCAATGAAATAAACAGTTTAAATTTAATTTAATTTAATTTATTTATGAAAAAATCAGTGTGAGTACAGCGCTAAGCTGGTTTTAATAGGATAGGATAAACATTTATATACAATAGTTCGTCATATTGGTTGTAAATTATCAGAAGAGCAAATGCGTCGGCTTTTACAAACTAAACCGGCATTATACGTCGCAACAGCTAAACTGCGGCATCTCTTAATGAGCCAGCCAATGAATTTTAAGCTCACCCGTGGCCAGTGAGTTGGTTTTACACTAAACAGGAATTTAATTCACAAAGCTTGGGAGATCCCAATATCCTAGTATCTAATTATGGAAATACTATGATAACTCACATACTGAAACAATTTATGCTAGGATAGACTCGTTCATTTTACTGCTAGTGCACGGGACGACACGCGGCGACACTTTTCCTTTTTTTTTTGAACCTGACTGTGGCTTTATAGGCCGGGCCCAATAAAGCGATAGGAGTGCGCGGTTGGAGAGTAGCCTGGGGAAAATCCAGGGGAAACCTCTGACACGACCACGCGGTTTGGAACACTGGAATACTCTAAGAGTTTGCGCTCCAGTGAGATTGGTTGAGCGGTTTCAACCAAATCTGAGGTGTGAGTGGAATCGAGCTACTGGGAGTTTGTCGCTGGTTCACTAAACCTAGCTTAGCTGAGTCCAGCAAGAAACTCAGCTAGGCCCGACCTGGGCCGGACTGACTCTACCCGGTGTGCGGCGGTACCGGGACGAATAGGGTGATCCGAAATTTTTGACCTCGAGTATATAAAAAAAGCCGGCCAAATGCGTGTCGGACCACGCACAATGAAGGGTTCCGTACCAACACCTACTACTCCACATTTAAAATCACTATCCAATACATTGAATCTAAAAAAGTCGTATCTTCATAGAGAACTCACGGCACTTACGACCTTTTGTTTGGGCAACGCAGTTTTTAAGCGAAAACTCAAAAAGCGTGAAACCTATATTGTTCAAACCAAAAATTGTTGAAAGTATTTATTAATGCACACCACCTCAATTTTTTTCAGAATTTTAAACTTTATAGTTTGGAAATTAGAGGGGAGGACACACTTTCTATGACTTTGACAGCTAATATCTCACCAATGGTTGACTTAAATGGACAAGTTTTTAAACCTCCATATAATTTTTAAAGGCCTATCCATCGATACTACACACGACTATATGCGTTGAAATATTTTTTTTCATCCCCCGGTTACATGTATGGAGTGCCCCCCTAATTTAATATTTTTTTGTAATTTCACATCGCTTTTATGTAGCGGTTCATAGAATACACCTTCCTACTAAATTTCATAATTGTAGTGCTTATAGTCTCGGAGTAAATCGCCTGTGACATACGGACGGACGGACAGACATGACGAATCTATAAGGGTTCCGATTTTGCCATTTTGGCTACGGAACCCTAAAAATGAACAACCTTTAGGTATATATCACACTTACTAGTAACATTCATCGTCACAACTCAATACGTGTTTTAATCCCAGTAAAATGAAAACTGTACCAAATTCGAAACTAATGGCTGTGCATTTAAGGTTTAATTCGGGTTGAGTGTGACAATGTTTGTAATGGTAACAAAGCATCACGCAGGCTTTAGCGGAGTTCGCCGCAGCTCAATAAAGTTTGCAGGTAAAGGTGGGGCCTCAGTGTAGCCGGGTCAATGTCCGGAAAAAAGGCAAGTGATGTTCGATATCCGGTTTTGACGACCACTTTATCCTAGTTGGTAGTGACCCTGCCTACGAAGCTGGAGGTCCCGGGTTCGATCTCGGTCAGGGCATTTATTTGTGTGATGAACACGAATATTTGTTCCTGAGTCTTGGATGTTTCTAACTATATATTTAAGTATGTATGTATGTATTATGTACTGTACTGTGTTTTTTTTGTTGAGATTATGCGATAAAGAGTATATTATATTGTATGTATTTTATTTATGTAAGTATGTATATCGTCGCTTAGTACCCATAGTAAAAGCTTTGCTTAGTTTGGGACTAGGTCGATTTGTCTAAACTTGTCCACAATTTTTTTTTTAATCACGACAGTGGGGAACTAGTAACGTAAGTAACGACCTGCCATCAGGTAAGCAGCATTACTAAATCTTAATTGATTGTAGGATCCGTTATGGTGCCATCAAGATATTCAAGATACTAATCTACGTATAATTCGATACCAATCAATCAGTCAATCAAATCGTTTATTTGCTGGAATACAGTAAATACAAATAGGTCTTATACATTATAACACAGTTCCATGTATTCAGCCTGCACGCAGGCATGCAAACATTTGCGAGTGCTGTGTACGTTATGATGTAATATGTCAACAATAATAAATTAGCAAAGAATACAATAATTTTAAAAAAAATATATAAAAAAAATTCAATATTAGAATTCACAAAAAGTAATAATTATAAAAATAAATTTCAAATGTCAAAATACCCACGGAGAAAATTACAGCTTCTATGTCAACTTTACCTTGGCAACCGCTTAACAAACATCGGAATCAATTTTAATTTATTTGATAATATCCCGTTCATTTTATTTAGACCATATGTTGTAATTAAAGCTATCATCACACACATGGCTGGCGGCAATGCGGCTAGCCGCTATCGAAAATATTTATAAAATTGCAGGGTTCATACGCACTCAAATCCGCATTTCTGTTTATGCCTTTAACACACTCATTTTTATGCCTTTAATTGTACTATGTCGCTACTGTATCACGATTTTCAAGTTGCTTGCACATTTTTCGTTGCGATTAACCGCATGGCTGCCCGCAATTCGGCTAGCCGCTTAGTGCGTACCTAGCCTAACTCTACTGAAATACAGTGGAAGCGACATTCCAATTTTCAAACGTGAAATCCCATATTCTATTTTCAAATTAGTCTTTCGAAAAATCACGCAATAGGGGCTATCGTTTTTGTGCTCACCAGTTGGCGCCACTGTCGAAAAAGGTCCAGCTGTCAAAAATTGTTATTGATTATTATGGACATGAGAACGAAGTTTACATTTAAATCGTATTCAATACCTTAAAACCGTACCGTAAAATTATAGAATATAACGCATTGTAGCGCGGTCCCGTTTTGTTCGAAAAAAAGGAAGAAATAAGTTTCCGAAAGACAAAACTATCTCAAAGCCCTGACAGTCATTGACCCTTAACTCATATTTGCCATAATCAAGCTTAGGTATTGCAAAATAGTCAACATATTGTTCCAATTGGATATTAACCCGCGTAGCGCAACCACAAAGAGTGGCATTTGACATTTCGGAGACCCCACGCTACACTAGCGCCTCTAGCGGCAAATTCATACGCGATAGCCCTCATTGTCCCGTATTGATTGTTTTATCATGGTTTATAAGGCTTTCTAAGCTTAGAGAGCGAGTTTTCACATTATTGCGTTTTGCCGGCCCACCGCCATTACTGCGGCCCCAAAAAATCCCAGCAAAGTCCTCAACTTGGCTCATATAAAAGGTTTTCTTTGGAAAATTTTCATATTTCCTCAGCAACAAATGCTCACGCAGACAATGAACGCTCTAAAGAGGTTTTATTACAAACAACGGGATAAAATCTGTTTTATATCTCTGTTTTATTTTATACAAATGTTCAGGCTGATTCGGACTCAGGTAGGCCGAGGTCTGGCTGAGAATCGGCTGTGCCCCATTTTAGTGCTACAAGCTACAATTTTACAAGTCTAAACTTGCAATACTCAAATGGCAAGAGATGTAAAGGTGGTAAACATAATATCAAGGCGCCTTGTCCTTATAGAGATAAGCCCGTGGACCTCATGGCCCCAGGTCTCAACTCCAAACGCCGCTAACATGGAGCTGTCACTATACTAGTCAATGTTTAGACGCAATGTATATTGTTCAGGACGCAAAGGAGTTTGTTCGGGAAATAGGCCATGGACTTAGGTGGGTTGCACCAAACCGTCTGTAATCGTAAGCGGTGTTCGTTCAAATCTGATTGTATGGAAAGTTTGTCAAGTTTAACCGCTGCCGGCGCCATATTTGACGATGACCGGCCTGTGATCGTGTGTTGGTGCAACCGACCCTTAGGCAAAGAGGAGAGGACTCCCGCTCCGAATCGTTTCTGGTGCAAAGACTCTCCGTCGCTATTCAGCGCTGAAATGCTGCTAGTGTTATGGGCACTTTTGCACCGGGACGATGAGGGACGGGTTATATGTCTAAATTGTTATGTTTGGTGTAATAACTGTTTATTAGCTAATATTGATGATCAATACATTTACATACATCTTATTTTATTTTTGTTTGCTTTTATTCTCTGTAGTGGTTTCTAAGCGTAAAGTACAAGTTTTTGGTCTGATATTAGCGATTTGGAGTGTTGTTTGCAGCGGTACTTGTTTGAAAAAACCCTGTACAATAAGATATATTTAATATAATTACAATGAAAAAGTTCTAGATAAGTGTTAAGTCACACACTAAATAGCATAAATACATGTATATTATTAACTGATAAGGACCCTTAAGTAAGTGGTATACTAAATAAGTGGCAGCTACTCCGGTTACCAGGCGCCACTGAAAATCAGCGCCACGACTTGACGCCTAACAGCTTATTTCGTGGCACCAAGCTGAGTGGCGACCATTTTAGCATATATTAGTTGTATTTTAATTTTCCTTTGTTATATTATTATTTTAATATTGTATATGCTAAATAAACATGTTTTCTTTCTTTCTTTCTTTCAATAGATAAACAAAATATTTTTTTATTTAATAAATGACTTGTCCAGAACAGCATCCGTTCCCCTCACTATTGTTTTACGGCGCATAAAACTGAATCCTCGAGACACACGGTTCATCCATCTTGTGCATGCTGAGGGGGTAGCTAGACAAGCTAGTGATTTAGTGCATTACGTGTCTACCAAGTTGAAAACAGCGGCACAACTTTGAGAAAATATGATGTTTTTATTACACTGAAATACTAGTGATGCTGTGAGCTATATATACTTATTTATGTAAAATATATCTGTCATTGACGTCTGTGTCGCCACTTATCTTAGTTAGGTCCCCACTGAAAATCTGTGCCTCAGCTTGCTGTGTCTCGCCGTGGCTTAATGCTGAGTGGGGATCCTTTTTAACGTCTTCTATTTTAAATTAATATGTGTATGACTGAATTGTGATGTAAAATAAACGTATTTTCTTTCTTTCTTTCTTTCTTTCTATAGACCCCGAGAGCATTTTTAGGGTTCCGTACCCGAATGGTTTTCATTGAAATTTCCATATTTTGCCAATTAAAACCAACTTAATTTTGCGGTTAGTCCGACGGGCACTTGGCCGGTATTTAAAGGAACGCCACTCGTTTTTTTTTTGAACCTGACTGTGGCTTTATAGGCCGGGCCCAATAAAGCGATAGGAGTGCGCGGTTGGAGAGTAGCCTGGGGAAAATCCAGGGGAAAACCTCCGGCACGACCACGCGTGTGGTTTGGAACACTGGAATACTCTAAGAGTTTGCGCTCCAGTGAGATTGGTTGAGCGGCTTCAACCGAATCTGAGGTGTGAACGCCACTCGTCTAGTGTAATTAACACTTTCTACTGAAAGTGAAGCCCGACACGCAATCGATCGATTTTTTTACGTTTTCAACCTACACGACTTTGAGTAAAATAAAAAAAAGTCATCAAAAAATTCCAAAGCTTAGTGGTAGCCCGGGTTGAACCCACGACCTCCCGATTGCAAACCGCGTATTATCGTTCAGCTACAGTAAGTAGTTCATTCATTCGTTTAATCAAAAAAAAATGTTAGGCGACTCCATTTACTTCTGTGAAATTTGCCACCGAAACTGCGAACACTAATCATAACTATAATTATACATCTCTAACTTTACTGATGTTGTAATATTCGAAATAGATAACTGTTTATTTTCATTGTCGGTATGACATTAATTTTGTTATATTTGTAAACCCGAAATTATTATTCTTTCTTGAACTGTAAATTAATATTCTGACATGAAAAATATATTATTATAGTCAGACTTTCTTAAATTGTAAATTAATATTTTGACATGTAAAAGCGTCCTTGTGGCCTATTTGCAGAATAAATGTTAGATTTAGATTTTTTTTTGGTTTCAAGTAACATAATTGTGCTAGAATTACGGTTTGAAACGGGATATTTCGGGATATTTACCATGTATATTTGTATTTTTGAGTTCCCGATATTTCGGCACTGTTGCAAGCGAAACTAAAACTCGCAGCCAGGGACCGGAAAACCCTTCTTTAGGCTTAAGCCTATCGATTCGGTAACCCAATCAATTTGCTTAACCTATGATAGGGTTAACCCTATCATGAGGTTACCGTATTGTAAAGGTAAGCTTATTGAAGTGTTAACCCTAACTCGCAATAGGGTTAAGCTTAAAACCCTATCGCGATAGGGTTTTTGTTTAGGGTTTTCATTGGGTTATGGTAACCTTAACGTCAGCTAGTGACGCATTGGGTTAAAGTGAATTTTCGGCTGGTCTCCTAATAGTTAATGAAAGAATTAGTAATATTCAATAATATGTTTCTGTTATTTAAATATACATATGTATCATATGTAAAGATGTATTACAATGAGTTCAATAAATAATATATTTTTAATAAATATTACATTATCTAATTACAAAAAGGTTTCACAAATCAAATAATATTATCGGTAATTAGTTTAATTAAAGGAAAATTTGAAAAAATCAGGCTCCGAGCAATTAAAAATTATTATTTTTCTATTTTCAATTCGTAGTTTACGTTCGCAGCGTTACTGCTTAATAAATAATTAATAAAGTTAATAATATTTTGTATACTTTTAATTAAAATGTTTTTTTCTTATTTTTTTTCCAATCTAAAAGAAAAACGCTGCAAAGCCTTCTGATTTTACGACTAAATTCCTCCTTTACACTGCTTTTTATTAGGGTTCCGTAGTTTCCGTAGACAAAATTGCGAAAATGGAACCCTTATTACTATTTTATTATTTTTCATTTTTAGGGTTCCGCAGCCAAAATGGCAAAAATAGATTCGTGATGTCTGTCCGTCCGTCCGTCCATCCATCCGTCCGTATGTCACAGCCGATTTACTCGGAGACTATAAGCACTATAATTATGAAATTTGGTAGGAAGGTGTATTCTGTGGCTACATGAAAGTGATGTGAAATTAAAAAAAAATATTAAATTAGGGGGGCACTCCTTACATGTAACCGGTGGATGAAAAAAAAAATTCAACGCACATTGTCGTGTGGGGTATCGATGGATAGGCCTTTAAAAATGATATGGTGGTCTCTAAAAAACTTGTCCATTTAAGTCAACCGTTGGTGAGATATTAACTGTCAAAGTCATAGAACGTGTGTGGGACACACACTATAAAGTTTCTAATTTCCAAACTATAAAGTTTGAATTCTGAAAAAAATTGATGTGGTGTGCATTAGTATATTAGTATATTATTATATAGTGTAGTAAATACTTTCAACGATTTTTAGTTTGAACAATATGGATTTTATGGTTTTTGAGTTTTCGCTTAAAAATTGTCTTGTCCAAACAAAAGGTCGTAAGTGCCGTGAGTTCCCTATGAAGATACGACTTTTTAGATTCAATGTATTGGATAGTGATTTTAAATGTGGACTAGTAGATGTTGGACGCACTTGGCCGGTTTTTAAATAATTGCACCGTTGTGTTGAAGTTAATATTATTTACTTGGAAGTCACACGATACAATTCACACATGACAGGGACTTATAATTAATACATACTTCTATTTATTTCGTTGGAAAAAAAGAGAAACAAATACTTGCAGAGTACGAGTAGTCGGTAAAAGATCAAAGAATATTAGAACAAAAGCACGGTTCGGCACGGTTATCTTTGAGGCTGATAGCGTGCTCATCTAATATAGAGTTGCTAAACTGCCCAATTCCGGGATTATGAAGGTAACAAATTAAAAGTAAGTTTCGAATAGGTATCGTATATTTTAATACTTGTAATTAGCGCTTAAATATGCCATGCGCATAGAAATCTTGAGTTTTATTATTTACTTAGGTAGGTAATAGTTTTCTTTACCTTCGTTGTTATCGGAGCGTTTACCTGCGCGGGAGGATGTGAGCGGGTCTAATTTAGAGCTTAGAACACGTCTTACATGCCGATATGGATAGCCCGGTGGTACTAATAACCCGAACTATACGAACCCGCCCGGATTCAGAAACTTTTACAAGGGTACACGGGTACACGATATAACGTATCTTATTTCCCGCGGATTCGGATCTTCATTTAAGTGTAGCGGAGATTCGTGCTATGAATAAATACGATTGAAAAATGTGTGAGATTAGGAAGATACGAATATATTGAAGTTTTAACTGATTGATTGGTAATGTCAACAATACCTACATAAGTACGTTTGTTTCAATAATTCATGTTTTGCTTATTGAATTAACATATTCATTTATTTAACTTTTAGTGCTTAAATACATATACATTACATTTATATATATACAGAAAAAAATATTAGCAAAACAAAATTAACCTAACTATAAACTAAAATAAAATAAATTCAAATATTCACAAATAAAAACTGGCCCAAGGTCGGTGCCGTGGGGCAAGGTTGGCGCTGGCGGATTGCCTCACTGGATTGCAATCGCAATCCGTTGGGCGAGATAGGCGCCAGCCAGTATCAATGGCTGCATATTTGCACCGTTTGAGGTTTTCGGCTTTATTTGCGGCAGCCGCAGCCCTGATCGAAGTCCCTGAAAGATGGGACGGCGCGAGGGTGTTCACACAAGTGGCATCCCATACTAGGGACCGCCCCAACTTCCACAGAACGAGGGTCATGCCATCAGGCCTTTTGCCGTCATCCCTGGCTAGGCCTGATGGCTCTAACACAGCTGGAACTCCGGCAGTGACGAGGGCCCGGCGCAGGATGTCATTTAGGCTTGCATGCCGCGATGAGCGACCAGCGCTTCTTGCACATGACAAGCCGTGGAAGCCAACACGCGTTACATTGGCACCGCAGTGGCATTGATGCCCAACCACACATGTGACACATGATGCACCCAACCGTAAGGACACAGCGAATCTGTTTTGCTTTACTCTAAATGAGATACCAGAAAAATATCTTGACTTCATAGTAGTTTTTATATTATGAAAGTAAACCTAGGTGATCTAATACAAAAAAAGATACTTATGATTAGTCTACCACGAAAAGCTGTAATATTCTCCTTTGCGGCGCAAGGCTGGGCAACTCTGATGCTTGAACAAACCAGTAGCTATAATATATCGAAGCCAGAAACATCTACATATGAGTAATCCGTAATCCCTCTTACATATATATTAACAACAGTTTAATCGGTACTGCGGTCTTAGTAGCGTATCCATATTACCATCTCTACTTGATATCCCTCGGTGTGGCAACCAAAACGTCGATCACTACTAATTTCATAAATTTTAAATGTATTTCTTGGATTTGTCATTACGAAATATCGTTTCAAAAATCACTCCAGATCGACCATTTTCAATATAAAAACTGCTGTTTTTGCTTAAATTCTACTATACACAATAAAATCAAAAAATCCCTACTTTACTATCTAAAACTAATAAGATCATCGTATCCATTAATCACTTTATTGCTATTATCAATACTTTTATCATAATTTGAAATCACAAAAAAACATTTTAAAACATGTAAGGCCTCTTAAAATCTATTTACTGTGTACTAGAAAATAATCAATTTCATTGAATGATAGATTGCATATAATACTATTGAATAAAATGAAAAATGTATCGAAATAAAATACAAAATAAATTGTTTCATTTACGTTTTATGTATCAAGTATTTATTTTTCTACTCGTCAATAGATTAGTTAACTCATTTGTAGTGTTATCAAATAACTCCCTGTATGCGCCATTACGTAATTTTTGCATCAACGACATGAAATGTACGGGCCATATGACCATTAAATCGGTACCTTAAAGATTTGGTGTTAATATTTGGGTAAAGTTCAAATTTTTGGAACAAACATAGTAAAGGCTTTTAATTCGTTTACAATTTAATTGACTAATATGTTAGACGATAGTTACCCATATAAACTACAAGTCAACCTTCACTATTGTCCAAAAACTTTAACTGTACCTAATTGAAGTAAAAAATAATACGTTACACACTCACCTTTCTTATGACACCTACTAAACTTTACAATCCAATCAAAATGCACTAATCAGTGACCATAAATAGTAGCCATATTCATCACAAATCCGATATAAACGCAAAAATAGCAAAAATGAAAGAAATAACACTAACAATAAAGTCCACTGTCACACTCAAACGTCTTCAAGTAGATGGTTACGAGAATGCACTAAAGACATACTTGAAGCAAGACCTGCACATTTAAGGAAAGTAACGAACGAAAATTTATTTTATTGGTTTTTTGTTTTTCAATTACTGTGTGTAGATTTACTCTGAAAACAATGGCAAATGCCATGACCTTTAAGCACGGGCACACTCTTTTGTATTAAGTACTTAAAAGATAACAACGTCGGCATAAATGTATTTATAATATAAACAACTTTATTTTGCCTTTTAGACTGTCACCGCAATCTTGCTAATCCTAAAACAATAGAAAACAGCAAGTCTTATCAGCTTTCGGCTCGCTTTCACATCGCCGTGCTGGTATAAATAAACAACGTTTTAACAACTTCCGTAAAGTACCCACACAGCCTAATAATGTAATGAATCTCTATACATATATAAGCCTAATATAATGCTAACTAAAATACAAGTATTAATATATGTATACGGATACCTACTAATAAAATCCCGGATTTCTAAAAAATCTTTTTTATAATCCCGGAATTGGGCGGTTGAACAACTCTATGTTCGTGCGCATTTGCTGTTACTTCAGGTCAAGGTAGCAGGATAAGTAATCGTTTTAACTGTAGGAATATATAGTAAAGATTTTTTTGACGACTGGTTTAGCCTAGTGGGTAGTGCACCTGCCTGTGAAGCTGACGGTCCTGGGTTCGAATCCCGGTCAGGGCAAATATTGGTGTGATGAGCATGAATATTTGTTTCTGAGTCTTGGATGTTTTCTATGTATTTAAGTATTTATGTCTATTAAATATATCGTCGTCTAGTACCCATAACACAAGCCTTCTTGAGCTTACTGTGGGGCTAGTTCGATTTGTGTAAGATTGTCCTCTAATATTTATTTTATTTATTTATTTATTTAAAGATTCCGATTGGTACTGTCTAAACTAATGATTGTTTTTAATATTTAACTAAATAAATGACCGTCATATGACCAGTCATTTTCTTTTTGACAGAATTGACCGAGTTTCCCTCCACTTCAGCTTCGACAAAAATGCTTTCGTATGTCCTAATTTCCAGATTTCGGGTCGTTCTCCTCAACAGATAGCATTTATCACCAATTTTCGTGAAACGTTGTGAGCAGGTTCGATATTTTTTATATAGAATTTTTATCGAGTCTGATTTTGGAAATTTTTTAAAACATTTTTTTCTTCTTTTTCGTCTATAAGATAAAATTTTATTCAGAAAACAATTTCTTTTATAAAAAACAAAAAAAACACGCGAGGACTAACACAAACACAATACAATGGCCATTCTAGTATGTAATGTTCGACAAATCAAATTGTTTCTGACATTGCACCGAAAGTTAAAAATAGATGTTTAAAATGTAAAATAAACAAACAAGCGCCTCGGCCGACGTCCGATCCACCGCTAGAAATCTATACTTGCATGCACAGTAAATACGATTTTAGCATAAGTACTCAAAGTACAAAGTTATTTGCATTAAAAACAAAGAGCGTGTTCGGTAAACCAAACTGGTTTCTACCGGGAGTGGGTTCACAGCGAGCTTATCGTCTGAGCCCGGCTGCCTGCCAGTCACGGTTATCTAAAAATGAGTCTAATTGAAGTGTGCGTAAAGACCACTTTTGTTTGGAACTGGTTAAAAACCCTATTGATAGGCTTACCGTATTGATAGGGTTTTGATTTTGGTTAGTTGAGTTAACTCGATCAATATGGTAACCCTATCAATAGGGTTACCTTATCATAGGGTTACCAATATGGATAGGGTTTTTAAAACCACTTCTAAAATAAGCCTATCGAAAACCCTGATTAGGGTAACCGGTTCCGGTCCCTGCTCGCAGCACGTCAGTTAATCCTTGATAATGCAATGGCGCTTGCAACAGTGCCGAAATATCGGGAACTCAAAAATACAAATATACATGGTAAATATTATTATATGGTAAATATTATTTACTGCGAGTTTTAGTTTCGCTTGCAACAGTGCCGAAATATCGGGAACTCAAAAATACAAATATACATGGTAAATATCCCGTTTCAAATCGTAATTCTAATGTAAATGACCATGTAAGCTTGAAATATTATATAATTGTGCTACTAGGTACACGTCACATATGTAGTAAAAGTGTCACATAGGCAGTAAGCCTAACCCAGCGATATTTTACTTTGTACCCGGGAATCGCCCCTCCTCAAGCAGATTTTCGGATTATGTGTAATGACCTGCTTTTCCTTTTACTTGTGTAAACCGACTTTATTGTACGGTTTACTTCAAAAGGACCTTCTAATACGGCTTTTGCGAATGATAGCTGACTTTAGAAAGGTTTTTTACGAGGAAGAAGGAAAGAAAATAAGAAGAGAGTGGCTTTTATTCGTGATTTGACGGGACGCGGCTTCCTCCTCTACAGAGCCTGTATCCGAACTCCGTATTGTGCCGTCCCTTTCAGTCTCGTGTTATACACTGTATGAGTGAAAGGGACGGCACGATACGAAGTTCAGGGGCGCTATCGCGAACAGCAAACGTAGTTTTCCCTCTCTGTCGCACTTGCGTTTGCATATTTGTGAGACAGAGAGGGAAAAATTCGTTTGTGGTTCGCGGTAGCCCCTCAGAGCCCCTAGGTCGTATTTTTCGACCGATTCTCTGAAAATTTTGTGAGCAATTTGATAATTAATTAATTTATTCAAAATGGCGTTGCCATGTGGGTTGAAACTATCTCGATGTTGATGACGATGTACCTCATGTTATACCTAATCAAGCCCCATATCAAATTTCTTGCAAAATAAAAACATTAAGGCTCGGTTTTATAAAGATTCGTTAGACCTTATATCGGTTTATTATATAAGATTTCAAGCTTACATGGTCATTTAAATTAGAATTACGATTTGAAACGGGATATTTACCATGTATTTTTGTATTTTTGAGTTCCCGATATTTCGGCACTGTTGCAAGCGCCATTATCAAGGATTAACTGACGTGCTGCGAGTTTTAGTTGTGGTCTACCCACACACCATAGCGATCTACCCTCTTCCTGGTTCGCTTTTTTCCCCACAGTGTTCGTGTTTTTCATACAAATATGCGTGGTAAATATCCCGTTTCAAATTGTAATTCGGTTTATTATGTCAAAAAATGTACTGAGTTACTGAAATTTGATCTGACATTTGGTCTAACGGATCTTTATAAAACCCGGCCTAAGTTAACCTGACATAAGTCCTCGCGTAATTTTATTCATATTCGATAATTAGTAGCGACGAGTAAAATATGATAAACATAAGTATCAAAATAGTAAATTGTGTCTCAAGGGAGCAAAATGAAATATTTACGGCGAGGGCGGTATATTGAATTCTGAGTGAAGCGAAAGATTCTACAATAGAATCCTGAGCGTAGCGAGGGATTCTAAAGTAGAATCTTGAGCGTAGCGAGGGATTCAGGTGTTTACGCCCAAGACGGAAATAATTTTGCTACCGTGCGACACATACTGCACTTCACAGCTTCTATGAGGAAAAGTGTCATTGTTGCCCTCAAATGAGGGAAGAAAAGTACATCTTTGATCCCTCATTCGAAGGCAACAATAACTCTTTTCTGAATAGCAGGTGTGAAAATGACATTTCATAGAACAATGAAGTTTGAAACGTCAGGTTGTGTTGTCATATAAAAAGTTGCATAAAAAACTCATTTTCTTCTTTCATTTTGCCAAACTCTATAACTAGTTATAAGAGTCCTTACCAGTTAAAAAAACGCTCATCTATTTAGTCCATTTTCTTTATGAATTGACACATATCTTGACATTTTTTCGACGTTACTATTGAGAACAGGGCTATTGCGACCGAAGTCACAAATTTGAAATGTATTTTTTGGATTTTTCATCAAGAAATATCGTTTCAAACATCACTCCATATCGACCATTTTAAAGCTAAAAATTGTATTTTTCCGCTTAAATTGTACTAAATACAATTAAATCAAAAAATGGCTATTTTACTATCTAAAACTTTAATAAAATCATCGTAATTTTTAATCAGTATAAAACAAAGTCGCTTTCTCTGTCCCTATATCCCTATGTATGCTTAAATGTTTAAAACTGTGCAACGGATTTTGATGCGGTTTTTTTTAAATAGATAGAGTGATTGAAGAGGAAGGTTTATACGTATAATAACATCCATTAAATAGTGCAGTGCGAAGTCGGGGCGGGTCGCTAGTTTGTCATAATTTGAAATCAATTTTTTTTGAAACTTGTAAGAGGGTGGATCAACTATTCATTGTTGTTCGTTACCATGGTTGCGTCTCCTGAGTCACTCTTTAAAACTGTGATTTTATAGGTTTTAAATCTACCAAACATGAGTTTTAGCGATGAGTATCTATCCATTTGGACATGGGTCATCTCTTGAGCATGCTTGAAGTCCATTATGAACATTTCTCAGAAACTCGGTTACTGTTGTCTCCTCGCTGACGGGACAGAATAACAACAAAGAAAAGTTGATTAACTCAAGACCTTAATACAAATAAATGTACGATTCCACGACCGAGCCTCGTTCGGTATGGGGGCGTCCATAAATTACGTGAGATGTTTAAGGGGGGGAGGGGGTCGAGTCAAATCTCATCTAATCTTACTTTGGAGAGAGGCGGGTTCTCGGCAAATATCACGCAATTTTTCTTCTGATTGAAACAAAAAAAAAAAATACTATTTTGGTCCATTTAATCCAGATTGTACACGCTTATAAGATTTAATCTTAAGCGTAATCGTAATACGATTAAGATTATTCACTAATTCGTTCGAAAGAGAATAATTTCATTCATACTTCGACGTTAACTCTCAGCAATATTGATTACTAGTCTTAACTAGTCGTAAATAAAAGCACGAAGCAAATTTTTTTTCTTTTTACAATAACAATCTAACGCGTTTACGTAAGAAACCTACATTTTAAAAAATCTCACGTGAGATTGGGGGATGGGGGAGGGGGTTGAATAAAATTTCACGACATCTCACCAGGGGGGAGGGGGGGGGGGGGGGGGGGCAGAAAATTAAAAAAAACACCTCACATAATTGACGACCGGTTTAGCCTAGTGGGTAGTGCACCTGCCTGTGAAGCTGACGGTCCTGGGTTCGAATCCCGGTCAGGGCAAATATTTGTGTGATGAGCATGAATATTTGTCCCTGAGTCTTGGATGTTTTCTATGTATTTAAGTATTTATATCTATTAAATATATCGTCGTGTAGTACCCATAACACAAGCCTTCTTGAGCTTACTGTGGGGCTAGTTCGATTTGTGTAAGATTGTCCTCTAATATTTATTTATTTAATTTGTGGACGCCCCCTATAGTGACGATTTCCGAGTCGACCTTGTATTTGCGTGTATTTTGTGTTCAAATTTGAAGGGGCCCCATTTGGGAACAACGATACAAGTCCAATTAAGCGCAATCGGAGCGCTAATTTATTAGCGGCTATTAACACAAAGGGCGGCTCGATTGTAGTGAGGACGAAGTAATCTGAAAGCCTATTTTCCCTCGTTGCTTCACATTCGACGACCGGTTTAGTCTAGTGGGTAGTGCACCTGCCTGTGAAGCTGACGGTCCTGGGTTCGAATCCACATTCACGAACACACATACACACACTCACACACACATTCTCTCTCGCTGACACATACGCACACACATAGAGGTATCACACTTCACAACATATGAAAGCATAGTTTTAATTATTAAACAACTATTCCTAATGAGTGTAATATAGTCAAAATTACTTTTGTACCGTTACATAATTATTTTTGTTACCGTTCTTCTTCTACATATTACTATATTTCGTATTGCTGTTAAACTGTCCAAACCACGTTAGTTATGACTGTATTTTACGAACTCAAATCCCCTAAAACACAGGTTTACACCTAGTTTATGGGTCGGAAGGTTGGACCTAGTATATATTAGTTTGTAACTACTAGTTCTAATATGTAGCTGTTGTGTAACAATTTTGGTGTACAATCAGTAATTTCATTATTATTATTATAGCGTAGTAGGTAGTGTAACTGCCTGTGAAGCTGACGGTCCTGGGTTCGAATCCCGGTCAGGGCAAATATTTGTGTGATGAGCATGAATATTTGTTTCTGAGTCTTGGACGTTTTCTATGTATTTAAGTATTTATATCTATTAAATATATCGTCATCTAGTACCCATAACACAAGCCTTTTTGAGCTTACTGTGGGGCTAGTTCGATTTGTGTAAGATTGACAAGATTGTCCTGTTGCTGGGCTGTTTGTTTTCTAAATAAACTAAAAAAAAAAAATATTATTACTTATTCCATTTTCATGTTTGTGTCGTTTCAATGCGTGTCGAGCTATAAAAACAGAGGGTCTACCGGGAAACGAACGAAGCTCGAATATCTCCCTCTTTGTCGCACGAATTAGTAAGTGCGACAGAGAGGGAGATATTCGATCTTCGTTTTCGGTTCGTGGATCGTAAAGTATCCGTTCGTTAAGGCTCACAATCGCAACTCACACCACTCTGCATTTTATACCCTTCTTATGCAACATTTGCATAAAATACTACTAAAAACAGATAGCAAAACTGCATTTTATCCACAAGTATAACAATAGTTATTTGTTATACAAGGGCGCAAAGTTGTATTTTAACCGCGAGTGTGGAATTGAAACATGAGCTAGCGAATGGATTCTAGGGCTGAACTACGAGCTAGCGAATGGATCCCGTGGTTGAACCGCGAGCGAAGCGAGTGGTTCTAAAATAGAATCCTCAGCGAAGCGAATGGTTCAAAAATAGAATTCTGAGCGCAGCGAGTGTTGCAACACACGAGACGTAAATTAACTTTGCAGCCGTGTATAACACAAATCTTTTCACCTCACTAGCTAGAGCGAGATTGTTTTTTTGCTCCTTCTCGTCCTAGCGTTATTCCAGTACAGCGGCATCCTAAATATAGTTGGATGCCCGGGATCCACTACCTAATCCCGAGATTTGGCGTGGGCACTGGTTTTTTAACACAACAGCACAATATAAAATTATTGTTGCTGGACTGTCGGGACTGGTCTTTACGTGTATTATGTTTAAAAATTACAAATAGCATGTTCGGATTTCAAATATTCTTTGCACTCTTGTGGATAAAATGCAGTTTTGCTATTTGTTTTTAAAGAATAAAAAAGGGCTTTCCGAGCTAGTGAGGTGAAAACAGGGACCGATACCGGTATTTTTAAAAAACCCTGAATTAGCCCAATATTTTGGATTATTTTTTGCTCTTTACGTAGGGCTGAATCATGTATTTAGGTAACAACGTCGTATTATTAGATTGTCCCATTAAAAACGAAATAATGAACCGGTGACCGTAATAATACCGGTATTTTTCTATGGAGAAAATACCGGTATTTATTTTTCTGCAACTGTATGGCGTTCCGTGAGTCACCGATGGTACTGGCTGAAAATCAGCGCTGTAGGTGTCTGACACCTCAGCATAATGCTGAGCCAGTGTCCGTTTCACTGCCGCGGGGACACACATGTTGTGTGGTTTCTGTGTATTTTTTCTTGTCATTTATGTGTGTCTACTGTGTCTGTGAATAAATGTTTCTTTCTTTCTTTCTTTCTTTGTATCCGATCCCTGGGTGAAAATAACTATTCTTGCTCTAACAAGGCGTGCGTTATTAGACACGCCAATTATATCACTGCAATCCGGGAAAACTTCCCTACAAGTTCCACAAAAACATAGTTTCCCGTAACCCTGGTTCCCAGAATTATAACTTCGTCTCTTCTTCTGAAGTTTTCCCTATTGTCAACTTCGCGCTTAGGAACAGTGTTGCCAGGGCTCTTTGGACGAAAATTACGTTTCGTTTCTTGAAAAGTTACATTTTTGATGCAAAAGTTACATTTTTAGGGTTCCGTAGCCAAAATGGCAAAAACGCAACCCTTATAGTTTCGTCATGTCCGTCTGTCCGTCTGTCCGTCTGTCCGTCTGTCACAGCCGATTTACTCGGAAACTATAAGTACTACAGTGATGAAATTTGATGGGAATATGTGTTGTATGAACCGCTACAAAATTATGACACTAAATAGTAAAAAAAAGAATTGGGGGTGGGGCCCCCCATACATGTAACTGAGGGATGAAAAATTTTTTTTCGATGTACATACCCGTGTGGTGTATCAATGGAAAGGTCTTTTAAAATGATATAAAGTTTTCTAAAAAACATTTTTCTTAAAGTGAACGGTTTTTGAGATATCAGCTCTCAAAGTCGTAAAAAGTATGTCCCCCCCCTCTATTTTTATAACTACGGGGTATAAAATTCTAAAAAAAATAGAGGTGATGCATGCTAATTAACTCTTTCAACGATTTTTGGTTTGATCAAAGTATCTCTTATAGTTTTTGAGATAGGTTGATTTAACTGTAAAAGTACAAGGCAAAATATCGGGAGAGTTTAGGCTCCATTCACCAGGTGTATAAATTGACATAATAAGTTTATTATATTTGCTGCTACGGAACCCTTTGTGCGCGAGCCCGACTCGCACTTGGCCGGTTTTTTATATTTAAATAAAAAAATAAAAATAAATAAATATTTTTGGACAATCTTACACTAATCAACCAAGTCCCAAACTAAACAAAGCTTGTACTATGGGTACCAAGTGACGATATACATACTTATATAGATAAATAGATACTTAAATACATAGAAAACATCCAAGACTCAGGAACAAATATTCGTGTTCATCACACAAATACATGCCCTGACCGAGATTCGAACCCGGGACCTCCAGCTTCGATGGCAGGGTCACTACCAACTAGGCTAAAGCGGTCGTCAAAAACGTCGTGGTCGTCGTGGTCGTGGTTTATCGTAATTACTTATCAAAATGTTTCATATTAAGAAATGAGTAGCCATATACAGCTACAAGCGAGTTCGGCTGCAGAATTACGCCAGACTGATGGGCGGTATCTCAAATGTCATAGATAGTTGCAACAGACGGGCAGACAGAGTCCTAACATGTAGGTTTCTTTGTCGCCTTTTCTGTATGGAAGCCTATAAATTGTCTCGCTTGGTCCCGGTTAGATACAATTGACCTTTCTTTTTAAATAGTTTCATTATTCTCAAAAGTTACGAAAATTTCCTTTACAACAGAAGTTACTTACATGTTACGCAAGCCGGTCAAAATAAATAAATAAAATAAAATAAATAAATGTTAGAGGACAATCTTACACAAATCGAACTAGCCCCACAGTAAGCTCAAGAAGGCTTGTGTTATGGGTACTAGACGACGATATATTTAATAGATATAAATACTTAAATACATAGAAAACATCCAAGACTCAGAAACAAATATTCATGCTCATCACACAAATATTTGCCCTGACCGGGATTCGAACCCAGGACCGTCAGCTTCACAGGCAGGTGCACTACCCACTAGGCTAAACCGGTCGTCAAAAAAAAAAAAGAAAAGAAGTTACGAAAAATGTAAGAAATGTAACTATCTGGCAACACTGCTTAGGAAAAATTGTTTTTGCCATTTTGGGACTTTATTCTGAGTTCCAAACTTGCCGTGAACTCGCTTAGTAATAAGTTTTGAGTTTGTTTGTTATGAATATTATTGTTGCTGTTTCTGAGATAGGTTTTAACTCGTTATTGAGTTCTGAATATATTATTATGTCGTTGCTAATATTTGCATTCACGTAATATTGCTACTGGAATTAAAGAGTGATTCTACTTTTTCATGACCAGTTTTCTATTACAAAAAAATCTATGATATGTATTGAATTAATGTTCAAAAATAGGACTTCAAAATAGTACCTGTACCTGAATTAATAGGTAAAATGAAATGAAAATGAAAATAAAAAAAAAAAAAAAATTTCGTTAAAGTAAGTGGGTCATTCCACTTTTTCATCACGAGTTTCCTATTACAAAAAAAATGTATTGAATTAGTGTACAAAAATAGGAGTTCCAAATAGTACCTGAACCTAATAAAAGGAATTTACAAGTAAAAATACTTAAATATTAATATATTGCTGTAAAAGGTGGGTAACACAGCGGTAAAAACCATTTTTTCATACAAAAGGTGAGACATTCAAGGACAAGGAAGGATTATGTATGTATGTTAAGATTGCAATCAAACAATAATAACCGGTAAACTAAATTCACGCCTGCCACAAATTCTCTTTGTAGTCGTTCCTTCATGACTGAAGATCGTGATCATCTGTAGTCTTCCTGGACAGCACGACTTGCTTCCAACGGCTTCTGTTGGTAGCCATCTGCACCACATCGTAGAACTTGCTGGTCTTATCCTTGATTTCGTCTGTCCATCGCGTCGGAGATCTACCACGGCCGCGTTTCCCTTCCACGTTTCCAACTATGACCAGTTTCTCGAGGCTGTTGTCTCCTCGCCTCGTGACGTGGCCAATGTATGAAAGAATACGGCGGTGGCATATAGTGGATAGGCGATTGATGTGGAGTTGCGTGAGGATCGATACATTAGTGCGTTTGGCAGTCTACGGTATTCGCAACATTCTTCGCCAGCACCACATTTCGAATGTATCGATCCTTTCACAAATCGGTCATCTTTAAGTAACTACTAAATCCACAATATTAATATTTCCACCAGCATCAGCATAGACCCATCCACCTGGGAGAGATTAGCTGATGGCCGAACCGAGTGGAGGCAAACTGTGTTCACCCGGGTGAGAGTTTGAAACTAGGCGACGTTCAGACCTTGACGCTAAGCGCGACGAGCTTAAGGCCAGACCACCTGCGGCCATAACCTATAACTATGTCGGAGGGGTGCTGACTTGCAGCGAATGTAACCGCACATTCGCTGCAAAGATTGGCTTTGTCAGTCACCAGAGAGCCCATCAGCGTCGCTCTCAGCAATAAAAAAAAACAGTCGCTGTGGCCGAATACGGCTAGGGGAAGATGATTAATATTTCCACAGATCTGTTCAACAAAAATGAAGCTTGTCTAAACAGTCTGAGTAGCTGCAGACATCTTAATTGAAGTCTACTTTGAGCTTACAACTGTTTGAAGTCAAGTTTCTATTTATTGTAGGTACCCAAAGAAGAAAACGTCCGTTACAGATCTTTGATAACTATTAAACTCTCGGTACAGTTGGATATTTTTTTATTGTACCTTCAAATTGGACGACTTCGTACCTTATCACAGTGTCTAGTAGAGCGATCGTGGCCTAGTGGCGCCCGCGCAACGCGTGTGGTATGCCAGGTTAAGCAACGTCGGGCCAGGTCAGTTCTTGGATGGGTGGTTATTATCTGCGCGCTCCCGTGCTTTGGAAGGCACGTTAAGCCGTTGATCCCGGCTGCTGTCTATGATAGCAGTCGTTAAGCCGAGTTAGAGTCCTCCGGGCTTGAGAGCTTCTAACAGTCAAGTTGCCGACTCTCTTGACAAGGGGGGTCGAAGTTGCACCACGTCCGTAGGGAGTACCCACCGCTACCCTACACGTGACCCCTGGGTGGTGCTAAAAGTGCAACAAAACTGGCAACCGTACTGTCTTCTCAAAGATCTGCATGGTGAGAAATAATTGCCATACGATAAACAAATAAAATCACAGTGACATCTCTAACGTTTTCATATTTATTTTCACTGTAACACGGTACGAAGGAGACAGTTGCTGCGTATTATTACTCCCAAAGGTCCCAAATTACAGGGTGTATATAGTACCTAAAAGATACGAAGGTTTTTCAGTTATTTATGGTCTAAAATTATTATCATGATCTCAAAAACATTGATATGTTCCTCGACACACATGAGATTTTTTTAACACATTTAGCATTTAAAAGAAAAATAGCAATTTTGTAGGAACTAACTAACTGGGGAAGTACCCCCGCCTTGCAGAAGACCACAGCCATAATAACATTATCTATATAAGTATTTAGTGTTGTGTCCTTGGAGGTGAGCAAGGTTGCCGGAGCTCCCGAGGATGCACTGTGTTGAGAGCGAGGGACTGGGTAAGCGCCTGATATAAAAAAAAATCATATTAAATAAGGTTGTTTACTATTCTATGTATTACCCAGTATACGAACAAATTAAGTGAAGTGAAACACAAGATGCTTGGTCAAACATACTGATTTATTAAAGGCTACCCTCGTACGGAAAGGATTACAAAAAACTACCTTCATAGTTAAATCTACAACATTAAGGTGTTCAAACATCGATATCGCCAGAAGCCTTAAATCATATCATAGTTTTTAAGTTTTAAACAGTAGCGATACCGATGACGTGGACACGTAGACAGTGGCGCCGCGGAGCGGTGGACGATATGGGTAACTACTAACTAATCCGTTTGCCGCCTTTTCTACGGTCGCCTTGGCAGATGGGAAATTAAAAAGATATACAGGCTTCTTGAAGCAATTATCGATTATTAAAATTGTTGTTATAACGTTGTAAATTAATATAATGCAGAAGCATACGGATTGTATAAAAATACTATTGAGATAATTCATAATACAGGTTGTATGGAATAATGGAGTTTCATTTACAAATAGCAGTAAAATTGTATCGCGGTGAACGATTTCTACGCGGACGAAGTTGCGAGCAAATGTGAGTGGTAACTGCTTGCTGACGGGCCGATCGATTGAAAAAACCACACACACAATCTCGCTATGTCATGTCCTGAATTGTTTTGTGTTTCTGTTCATTCGTGCAACAAAGAGTATTGTATAATCTCAACACACACTCAAGACGTGTCAAAGTTAACTCAACAAACGCGCTGAAAATGAGGTCTTTTCTTGCAAAGAAACGAGGGTACCCATTCCTGTATTACGTAGAAATAACCAGACAGTGCCGACACGTTCGTATATTCCCGGTAAATACCGTGTATAAAGTGCTTTATTTACGGCAACGTCTTTGGAAGTGTAAATTGTTTCAATTCTACGAAACATTTAGTTCGTAGACGGAGGTATTATTTTACTTTACTTCAAGATATTAAAGTAAATTTAGAATAAAGGAAAAAATTGAAAAATTGAGGCATTGAGCAGGATCAGGAGGAGCAGGGAGGTCGCAGGTTCGAATCCTGCTCGGTGCCTAAACTTTTAAATTTTTCCTTTATTCTAAATTTGGGTATGGGACGGCGCATCGCAACTGACGATTCTCAATATGATTTGAGACGTTAGTGCCGTTAATGAAGCATGAGTTTTCTGGTAGATGTCGCTGTACGCCTCCCTTAAGGCGTTTGTATAAAACATGTATGTATGTATGTATGTATGTAAGCACTTTATTGTACACAATAGCAGGTTAAAACAATATACATGTCACATAAGATTAGAGTACAAAGGCGAACTTATCCCTAACAAAAAATAAACAAACAAACACAAACAACAAACAAACATTAAAGTAAATGTTCCCGTTCTCGGCACTGATCCAATAAATGATTAGTTCCATTTTATGCCATAAGGCATCAACTCGATATTTCACGCCTGGGCAGCTTCTTTCTTTATACAAAGCCCAAGTCCGATCTTGCATGGAGTATTGTAGTCACCTTTGGGATGGCTCGGCTAAGTACCAACTTGCCGCACTCGACTCGGTGGACCGCAGAGCCAGGAGGCTTATTGGCGACGGTCAGGTAGTAGGAAACAAGCTACAGAGCCTAGCACATAGACGCAAAGTAGCATGTCTGTGCATCTTCTACAAATTGTACTTCGGAGAGTGTGCTCAGGAGCTCCATGAGCTCATACCGCCTTCCCCCTTCTTCCATCGGACATCCAGACGTACGGCTGGATACCATCCTTACTTGGTCGAAATTCATCTTATTCGAACCAAGCGCTTTGCATCATCTTTTATAATGCGCATTTCTAAGGTTTGGAATTCTCTGCCGGCGTTTGTGTTTCCGAGCTCATACAACCTAGACCTTTTTAAGGCACGAGTGAATAGACACCTTCTAGGTGAGCTCGCTTCATCCCCCTGGCTAGATGCTGGCCAAGAGCGATCCCATTTTTAATAATAAAAAAAACACTAATTGTACGCTTATTTAATAATATAAAAATCGTTTTACTCAGATGATGCCTGCAGACGCGCCAACCACGAGGTATGCCCCTGTCTCGTTCCCCTGTCCGTTACCCTTTTACATAACATTAAGATTCGACAACACAGCAACTAGGCTGGGTAAAACTCAGAGGATACCTCCGACACGACCACTAGGGCGGTTTAAACACTGGAATACTCTAAGAGTTTGCGCTCCAGTGAGATTGGTTGAGCGGCTTCAACCGAATCTGCGGTGTGTGGACACAGGACCTCTAAACGTAGCTTAGATTCGCAGTCCAGCATGGAACTAAGCTAGGCCCGAATTGGGTCGGACTGACTCTACTTACTATAGCTTTAGAGCAAAGCCAATCTTAAAATGAAATGGAGTAGCCCAACTGGGGAAGTACCTCCGCCTTGCAGAAGACCACAGCCATAATAACATTATCTACTATACAAGTATGTAGTGTTGTGTTCCTGGAGGTGAGCAAGGTTGCCAGAGCTCCCGAGGATGCACTGTGTTGAGAGCGAGGGACCTAAATTTGTCCCTTCTGCTGTCAACACAGTGCATCCTCAAATTTTATAAAGGGTCGGTAACGCGTACGTGACTCCTTTGGAGTTGCGGGCGTTTATAGGCTGCGGTGGCCGCTTACCATCAGGTGGACCGTACGCTTGTTTGCCACCGGCGTAGTATAAAAAAACGCCCCTCTAGCGTGGCGCGTAATACACAGAAACTAGCATCTAGAAACAGTGTTTGCTAGGAGAGCGGCGTTCATTTTAATCCTGTTTTTGTTCCTTCCAGCTACATTTGCCGATCGCTGGACTGTGTAGCGATGCAAATCATTCGTTACGCGGCATTAGTTTTTATGGCTTTTTTGCAACTTCATGTATCGAGCTTTTAAGAGCTTTTTGTCGTTTTGGAAACTTTTTAGGGAGCGAGGATTATCACTTCCTTTTGTTGGTACTTATCAATATTGAAATGAAATTAAATCATTTATTCTTCAATTTAGGCATATTACATGCGCGTATGAAAGTTAAATAACTACCACCGGTTCATAAAATAAACATCTGCCTCGAGAAGAACCGGCGTAAGAAACTCGGCGAGGTGTCATTTTTTCAAAACAATATAAACTAGTGGCTCTGTGAGACCTCGTGAATGAGTTTTTTTATCATTTCTAAAATCTGACATTATAAAAAAGATCAATTATGGATATCGAACCTGCTCACAAAATTTCACGAGAATCGGTTGAGAAATGCGACCTGTAGAGGAGAACAAACCGAAATTCGCCCGCAGAAACTTACAAAATCATTGATAAAAAAATTGTTTTTGGAAATTTCCAAAAACCGTCTCGCTAAAAAATTTTTATATAGCTATCGAACCTGCTCACGAAATTTCACGAGAATCGGTTGAGAATTGCGACCTGTAGACGAGAACAAACAGAAATCCGGACATACGAAAGCATTTTTGTCGGAGCTGAAGCAGAGACCTTCGTTTCACTCGGTCAATAACAATGTATATAAAATAACAGTATCATAATAATACTACAGAATTCAAATGCTACAATAGATTAGATTAGATAGATTAGATAATTTATTTCATGATAAGGAATTACATTATAAATTTGCACACATGTCAAAATTACAAGAATTGTTATCATGATCGTCATAACAGGAAAAATAAAAATAACATAATGTCAACTAGAGTAATACAAAACACGATAAAAAATAAACAGAAAAATAAATGCATCTTCCATTCGGAATCGTCAGTCAGATAAATAATAATAATGTCTATTACAAAATACAAATCAGTTGAATTCAAATTGAGTTATAATTATTTACATGTCAGTAAGCTAAGATCCATATACTCTTTAACCGAGTATAATGGATTTTCCAATAAGAGGCGTTTCAGGCGGCGTCGAAATGCTTAAAACATACATATATAAACATGCTCAAATATATATTATTATGTCATGCTTTTTAATATATATTTTTTAATATTAAGGACAAAATATTTCTGTGTTAGATTACTATATAATTAGACTAAACGTCAGACTTAACAACAATTTAACTTCTCCTCCATTCACGTTATCAGCCATGGGCTTCGTATTTTTATAAGTTTATGTGAGGTCAGTATAATAACACCATAAATGGTCCCAGTATTTGCCTAAAAATATCCCCGGCATACTTAGCCAAATGGGACGCATCCAATTTGATTTATCCCTCATGTTTGAAGAGGGCGTTCAAATCTTGTTAGAAGTTCCTATTTGTCCCGGTATCGGAACCGCCGCATACCGGGTAGAGTCAGTCCGACCCAGGTCGGGCTTAGTTAAGTTTCTTGCTGGACTCTCCTCAGTTAGGCTAGGTTTAATGTGACAAAACCCCCAGTAGCGCGATTCCACTCACACCTCAGATTTGGTTGAAGCCGCTCAACCAATCTCACTGGAGCGCAAACTCTTAGACTATTCCAGTGTTTAAACCGTACGCGTGGTCGTGTCGGAGGTTTTCCCTGGATTTTCTCCAGACCGCTCTTCGACCGCGCACTCCTATTGCTTTATTGAGACCGGCCTGTCACCGGTCGGCCACAGTCAGGTTAAAAAAGAGTTTAACCTCTTCAACGTCACAGTAGATTTCGTTAGTTGTGTCTCACACACCAAAATCACAGGACAAGAGACCGAAAATGAACCTTAAAAATTGTTTTTCAAAATTTCCAAAAACTGACTCGACAAAAAAATTCTATATAATTATCGGACCTGCTCACAAAATTTCACGAGAATCGTTTGCGAAATGCGACCTGTAGATTAGAACAAACCGTTGAACAAATATTTTTTTTAATTTCCAAAAACTTATTCGACAAAAAAATCTGTATATTTATCGAACCTGCTCACAAAATTTCACGAGAATCGGTAGAGAAATGCGACCTGTAGAGGGGAACAAACCGAAATTCACCCGCAGAAACTTACAAAATCATTGATAAAAAAAATGTTTTTGGAAATTTTACTTGAAAGCACGTAGGTTAATGCTTTACATCGACTTGATATGAAGTCATGGCGTGTAGGACACTAAATATACTGAATTGATATCAAGTCAATGGCGGCGAATACTTTAAAAAAAGCATCATCATGAATTTAAGAGTTAGACTCTTGTGGGTGTAGCTTTCTCCATCTGACTCTATCCAGGGCCGCCTCCTTGACCTCCTTATACGACACGACTGCTAGCTTTCCTTTTATTTGTTTCATGTAGCTTAACCTCGGTCTTCCTCTTCCTCGCTTTCCTTAAATTTTGCCTACTATGATGTTCTTTATAAAATCGTCGTGTCGTATATGATGACCAATCATTCTCCCTCTTCTATTTTCTATAATTTCCAATAGTTTCCTTTTCTTCGTTTGTAATTTTTCCGTCCAAAATTATTTCTTCATTCTTAGCTAACACCACATTTCAATAGTTAAAAAAATATTCACGAAATATAATTTCATGTATATTATAGTTTTTTGCGGTGTTGGGAAGCTTGTTTGCCAATACTTAACACAATAAAAATGGCACATTTGTTTTTTCAACTATATTAGTCCTAACTTACTAACTAGAGGTACATACTAGGAATAGCAATTCATACCCACCTGGGTTCTTACTTATAATGGAATTGATAAAGTAAAGATAGTTTTCTATGCGTAAACGTTTATTGTGCACGTATTAATTTATTAATAAACTAAAACTATTGAAAACAACTCAAAAGCCAAATTCTCTAATGCCGCGCAAAATCCGCTCTGACAAAACCATCTGTCATCGATATTAAAAAAAACAAAGTATTCGTTCTGAAATCACATTAACGTTCAACATCTAACACTTACTTACTTTTCCATATAATGTAAATTCTTTTTATTATTCATATATATATATATTTAAAGGTGTTAAGATTGGTACGCTCACCTTATATCAATAAGGTAAAGCAATATGGTGCTTGTAATAAACTCACGCTTGACCGGTAACCCTTCAGGAATTGCTCGAGATTGGAAATGGAATTGTAAATATTCCTTTTTGTGATATGACAGTTTATAGGGACAAGCTGTCACTCCCAATGAAGTGGATCAGTTTGACAGCTGCCCCAAGTCATACGTTACGTGGGGTTCTGTATATGATTAACTAAATAGATGTCTACCTCAGATTCGGTTGAAACCGCTCAACCAATCTCACTGGAGCGCAAACTCTTAGAGTATTCCAGTGTTCAAAACCACCCGCGTGGTCGTGTCGGAGGTTTCCCTTTGATTTTCCCAAGGCTAATGATTAACTAAATAGATGTCTTACTCAGATTCGGTTGAAACCGTTCAACTAATCTCACTAAAGCGCAAACTCTTAGAGTATTCCAGTGTTCAAAACAACCCACGTGGTCGTGTCGGAGGTTTCCCTTGGATTTTTCCAAGGCTAATGATTAACTAAATAGACATCTACCTCAGATTCAGTTGAAACCGCTCAACCAATCTCACTGAAGCGCAAACTCTTAAAGTATTCCAGTGTTCAAAACCACCCGCGTGGTCGTGTTAGAGGTTTTCCCATCATCATAGACAGCAGCCGGGATCATCGGCTTAACGTGCCTTCTATAGCCCGGGAGCGCTCAGTTAATAACAACTCAAAGCGGTCACACTTCCAAGATCTCTCTTTCGTTGTTATATTATCCAAGTAGAAGCGGATGTTAACAAAATTATATACAGCATACCGGGTAGTCAGTCTGACCCAGACCGGGCCTAGCTGAGTTTCTGCTGGTCTCTTCTCAGCTAGGCTAGATTTAGTGAACCAGTGACAAAACTCCCAGTAGCTCTACTCCACTAACACCACAGATTTGGTTGAAGCCGCTCAACCAATCTCACTGGAGCGCAAATTCTTAGAGTATTATAGCGTTCAAAACTACCCGCTTGGTAGTGTCGGAGGTTTCCTCTGAATTATCCGCAGGCCACTCTCCAACTGCGCACTCCAATCGCTTTATTGGGCTTGGCCTATAAAGCCACATGTATGGGCTGCTAGTGCCACACACACCAAGTATAATGTTCTTTGCTTGATGTAATGATAACTCACTAATATAGTCAAGGTAAACACTTTATTGATACAATATAAAACTACTATAAAAGCGCGATATTATGAATGATAGTGCGAATGAGGACACGCGTGTCGAGTGCTAGTTGTAAACGTGTACTGACGCGTACTTTAATAGTTTACGCGATCGAAGGTAATTTCGCTGAGATGGCAATGTGCGGTATGTGGACCGTACACCACAGTCAGTAAAAATTTGGATAAAAAACAAGTTACATCCTTACTGCGTCCACGTGTCTGTCCGCTTGTACCTTGCGCTTCCGCTACGCTCCATAGCTTGCCAAAAATACTCTAAACACGTCCCGGATTTGCTAGATGGTGAGCCTTGCGTCCGCGTCGCGTCCTAAACTTATTTCATTATTAGAATTACGATTTGAAACGGGATATTTATCATGTTTATTTGTATTTTTGAGTTCCCGATATTTCGGCACTGTTGCAAGCGCCATTATCAAGGATTAACTGACGTGCTGCGTGTTTTAGTTGTGGTCTACCCACACACCATAGCGATCTACCCTCTTCCTGGTTCGCTTTTTTCGCACAGTGTCACCGTCACTACCACTGTCCGCCTTGTCACTTGAAACTCGATTACGGTCAACACACCACACTCACAGTATCAATACGCGAGTTCTTTCCGGAAACAGTCTTTTTTTGATTTGAATATCGGGAACTCAAAAATAGAAATATACATGGTAAATATTCCGTTTCAAATCGTAATTGTAATGTAAATGACCATGTAAGCTTGAAATTTTACTTCATTATTCGCTAATGCAGGTACAAGTTCCGCCCTCACTGCGCCCGCGTCGCTTTCTCATCACACATTTTATCCATTCGCTTGCACCTTGCACCACGCTTCGCCCCTCCAAGGAAATTGTCAACGTAAACACGTCCCGGATTCGCTAAAGGGATAATATAATTTGCAGGGATCCCTCCGTTTGAGTCAAACGTGGATAATGTAAACAGCCCACTGCCCACAGCTGGGCACTATATGGTAATGCACTTTTGAAAGGACGTTTTGTTGTTCTCTTGGGAATGATGCGTTTCCGGGATAAAAGCCTACTATTGGCACTCTTTAGCTCGTGAAAAAATAAAATTCTTATTCATAAAATGTTTATCAAAACTACATTAGTTAAGAGGCCTTATAAGTTTTAATATGTTTTGATTTCAAATTATGACAAAAGTATTGACAATACCAGTAAAGTTATTAAACGCTACGATGATTTTATTAAAGTTTTAGATAGTAATATAGCCCTTTTTATTAATTTTATTGTGTGTAGTAGAATTGAAGCGGAAAATACAAGTTTTTAGCTTGAAAATGGTCGATTTGTAGTGATGTTAGAAACGATATATCTTATTGAAAAATCTAAAAAATCCATTTAAAGTTTATGACATAACGTTGCAATAGTCCTGTTCTAGATAGTAACATTGAGAAAAGTCAAGATATGTGTCAATTCAAATAGGAAATGGTGTAATAGATGAGCGTTTTTTAACTGATAAGGACACTTAAAGTTCGTTTGTTTTTATTTGTCACTTTGAAATTTGTGTTAACAGGAAAAGAAAAGACATAAGTACCCCCTTATTCATTAAACTTAACAAACCTCTGCTAACTAAACTGTTTGTTGTCACTGTCTCACAAGCACATGTTTCAAAGTGACAGATAAGGACAAACGAACTTTAGCGGCTAGTTAACTAATATAGGTTTGATAGACGTTTATGAATAAGGGGGATAGACATTAAAAAAAAAAAATCAAACATTTATTCTGAAAATAGGCCGGCCACAAGGGTACTTTTACATGTCAAAATATTAATTTACAATTTAAGAAAGTCTGACTATAATAAGTAATACATTTTTCATGTCAAAATATTAATTTACAGTTCAAGAAGGAATAATAATTTCGAGTTTACAATTATAACAAAATTAATGTCATACAATGAAGATAAACTTGCAAAGTTATCTATTACAAATATTACAACATCAGTAAAGTTAGAGATGTATAAGGTCTCAAGATTAAACAAGGAGTATAATGAAATTAATATAATATCTCAGAGATGTACATGGTCTCTGAGCGTCAAAATTAAAATTAATTTAATATTGTTAGAGATGTATATGGTCTCTAAGTCACTGATAATAAAAACGAATCCACAACAGGATGATGTCTCTCGTCAATCCCCTATAAAAAGACACTAGTATTAACGTAGTCACTATGTCCTAGCAAGCATGATTCATTAACAGATGCTTGTTAAATTTTATGAATAACGGGCGAATATTTAGTGTTTCGCACACTCCGTACCGACAGACGACAGGACTTTCTGACCCGGGGACATTATAACATTGATACTTTTCGACAAGGAGGCATTCTACTTTTTCAAGACCAGTTTTCTATTACAAAAAAAATCTATGATATGCATTGAATTAGTGTACAAAAACAGGATTTCGAAATAGTACCTGAACCTAATAAAAGCATTTATGTAAAAATACTTAATTATTAGCATATTGCTGTAAAAGGTCGGTAACACAGTGGTAAAAAACAATTTTTTCATACAAATGGTGAGACATTCAAGGACCACTGAGTTACTAGATTTATGGATATTAGCTGTGGTTCGTTAATTACCAAAATTAGACCAAATGTCAGATCAAATTTCAGTAACTCAGTACATTTTTTGACATATCAAACCGACTTAAGGTCTAACGGATCTTTATAAAACCGAGCCTCAGTGGATCACGTTGCCCCGTTGTCCAACGCGGCCTCAACTTACTCTGAACTCCTTTACGCTTGCGCCAAACAGCGGGACAGTATAATACGCATCAATATCTATATTACATAATGTTTATTTTAGAACATGAGCGTTACTACGTGTCCTCGATCATCCACTGAAAAGCCACTGTTAAATATAGAATGGTATTATACAGTCGAGACATTTTTGTCACTTTTGGACTTTTGACATGTAAGACTACATTTAATAATGAGATTTTGATTATTGTATTATTTTTAATTAATAAATATAGATTTTGATTTGTAGAAACGCCCTTGAGGCCTATTTGCAAAGATTGTCTGAAAGAGATCGCTTGTTAGCGATAAGTCCGCCTGTTATCTACCACTGTTACATGTATTTTAATTTCTGTTGTTCTTTGAATGTACTTCGTTTGGTGAGCAATAAAGAATATTTGTATTGTATTGTATTGTAAATGTTTTGACTTTAACACAACAGAAATAGTGTCGAAAATGGAAAAACATTTAAATTCCTTATCTGTACATAAGTTTTTTGAAAACCCGTTCCGCCTCAGGCGTAATAGTCTCGAACCTTGTTGGTTGGCTAATGGCTCCCCCTACAGTTGTATGTATGTATGTATGTATGTAAGCACTTTTTTGTACACAATAACAGGTTAAAACAATATACATGTCATGTAAGATTAGAGTACAAAGGCGTACTTATCCCTATGAGGGATCTCTTCCAGCTAACCTTTGAGGGATGGAGTGTAGAGTGGGAGACTGAGATAGACAAACTTACACAGTGTACTAAAACTTTTTAATAAGGAAACTTATAGCTAAAACCAGAACTAAATAAATATATAACAACTAAACATATAATAAATACATATTATAAATATATACGTAGTTGTTCCAGAGATTACACGTTACATTTTTTTTACCACGTTGGTGGCAAAGAGGCGGATTACCCACCTGATGGGAAGCGGTTACCGTAGCCTACCGTATACATAGCATCAGGCACATCATTGTATAATGGATTTATAATAGATAAATAAGCTGCCCGCGGAATTAAAATCACTACCGAGGCACGCATTTAAAATTAAATTATCAACATTATAAATTAATCACTGTTTCTATTAAATCACAGATATTCTGACATAATAGTATTACTACGTAACTGATTAGTTCCCAATATAAATTTCATTAATATCGCTTGTCTCTTGTTAAATTTAGTTAGTTGTAAGTTTCTAATAAGTTTTTGTACGTTCACGGGCAAAACATAGTGAAACATTATTATAATTTTTAGAACACTGTCATGACAGTTTCACCCATGTTTTACAAATAAAACACTGACTAAGACACGCGTCATACTCGTGAACGGGTGCTTTTTGTGGGGTCCGGTATGTTTATGTTTGCAAGGACTAGTAACTTCGTGCTAGTGTTCAGTGGAATTGACATGATGAGAGACTTCGCTCTGTTCTCATTTGATTTTATTTTTAGACTAACTCTCAGAGACCTAATACATCTCTGAGGATATTTATTTATTAGATTTTATTATTTTCGTGTTGACGCTTATAGATATAAGTAGCTCAAAATATTTTATTATGACTGGTGTACCTACTTACCTTTTATCTTGACGCTTAGAGACCTTATACATCTCTTACAAATCTCGATTGTTATTAGTTTCTTAGTCTTATTTTTGACATGTAGCACTACATTTAATTAATGATACTTTGATTATTGTATTATTTTTATTTGATGTACTTAGATACCTTTTGCATGTAGTTTGTGACCTATACGAATAGGCATCACATAATTTATAATTTGGAACAAAAGCAAAACAAATGGCTATTCGAAAAGTCCACAACTACGTGCTTTACTTAAGTGTTTCTGTCAATCCTATGTCGATCACTGACTAAGCGACTTGCTGTCGAGAACGCGTGGTAGCCGGAAAGAAATCAATTGGGGCTGGGGGATAAGATTGAACGAGAATCCCTCGAAAATATCCCGGGAAATATCCCGACAAACATCCCGCCAGACACATAATGTATCTAAATATAAGCTAGTCCGTCTTGCGAAAACATCCCGATCTCGCCAGACACATAATATATCGCCATAATATACAGAGTTCATATTGCGGATAAAATGGACGACCCGAAAATTACCCAAACACTTTTTTTTTTGACAACCGGTTTAGCCTAGTGGGTAGTGCACCTGCCTGTGAAGCTGACGGTCCTGGGTTCGAATCCCGGTCAGGGCAAATATTTGTGTGATGAGCATGAATATTTGTTTCTGAGTCTTGGATGTTTTCTATGTATTTAAGTATTTATATCTATTAAATATATCGTCGTCTAGTACCCATAACCCAAGCCTTATTGAGCTTACTGTGGGGCTAGTTCGATTTGTGTAAGATTGTCCTCTAATATTTATTTATTTATATGGGTAACTTTCGAGTCACAACGGAATCAATTAAAATGTAGTCTTAAGCCGTCGTCTGCCGGCGAAAAAAAACAATAGCATTCTTTTGTTATGATCCCTGGGATCCCAGGGACCGGTAGATGAACAAAAAGTTGGTATTTTAGAAAACGTAAGGTTTTTTCTAACGTCTCTTTGTTCAAGTGATTACAATAAGCTGGAAGAGATCTCTCATAGGGATAAGTTCTGCACTCTAATCTTATGTGACATGTATATTGTTTTAACCTGTTGTTGTGTACAATAAAGTGCTTACATACATACATACATTAAATTACATTGTTAAAGTAAACTTCTGTTTTGAATAATGTTTTGTGTTAAGAGCCCGTATGAGTTAAAAAACCCTCATCTATTTAGGCGATTTTCTGTTTGAATTGACACGTATCTAGACATTTTCTCAGTGTTACTATCTAGAACAGTGCCTTTACCATGAGTTTACATGATCGTACTCGCTAGCGACTACGTAAAAATGTGTATGGGCAAAAGTACAGCGCCTCTGGCGGTTACGCAATAGAACTAAGAATCGGCATACTAAATCGTTTACGCAGTCGCTAGCGAGTACGGGCATGCAAACTCATGGTAAAGGCACTGGACTATTGCAACCTAATGTCATAAATTTTAAATGTATTTTTGGATTTTCGAATAAGATCCGTTTCTAACAACACAAATCTCGATTGTCATCAGTTTCTTAGTCTTATTTTTGACATGTAACACTACATGTAATTAATGAATTCTCAAACTTCATAAAAGGGTCGGCAATGCGTAAGTGACTCCTTTGGAGTTGCCGGCGTCTATCGGCTGCGGTGGCCGCTTACCATCAGGTGGACCGTACGCTTGTTTGCCACCGGCGTTGTATAAAAAAAATAATACTTTGATTATTGTATTATTTTTATTTGATATAGATAGATTTTGACTTGTAAAAGTGCCCTTGAAGCCTATTTGCAGAATAAATGTTTTGATTTTGATTTTGAGTTAAGCCCCGGGCATAACCGGTAAAACGCTAGAAGGATGATGATGATAAAAGATATGATAAGATTAAGCCATGCGCTCATTTACCTACTCCATTAAAACATCAATACCGGCCTTAGAAGCCAGTATCACCGCACCTTACACTAACAGTAGTTTAAGCGCGGCACTCAGTTAGATTAGCGTCCTTTGATACGGCCCGGTGCGGTAATCGCTTGCTTGTTTACTAAACTGCGTTTTGAGCCCCTGGGGTGGGGTCCCAGTGAGCGCGGAGAACTTTTATTGTTAGTGTGTGTTGTGTTGTTCTTTTATTGTTGCTTTAGCCTAGTTAGTAGTGACCCTGCCTTCGAAGTTGGAGGACTCGGGTTCGAATCCCGGTTAGGGCATTTATTTGTGTGATGAACACGAATATTTGTTCCCGAGTCTTGGATGTTTTGAAAGTTTTCAATGTATTTAAGTATATAATATTTATCTATATAAGTATGTATATCGTCGCATAGTACCCATTTTTTTATTTTTTTTTTATTTTAGTTAGGTGTTGTGGTTATTCCCGGGCTTTCCAGCCCTCGTATCACTGCGACCATTTCTGATCTATTGTGATCGCCACATACTACAATTCTCGGTCAAGTCCTGCAAACTCAAAGAATCGCAGCGCATAGCACCCATAGTACCTACAAGCTTTGCTTAGTTTGCTTAGTTTGGGACCAGGTTGATTTGTGTAAGATTGTCCACAAATGTCCGTATTCAATGTTCATGTAATGTAATTTATTTATTTAACCTATTGCATAAACAATATAAATACTAGGGGCGGACTTAATGCCGTGAGATAATGCGGGTGCAGCGAGGAATAAATCATGTGAAGGTAAATAATTTGAGAAGAATAAACAATCATATATTTATAACCTATAATATAATTAAAAAATATGTATGTATGTTTATACTGTAGCATTTGAATTTTGTACTATTTTTACTGTTATTTTATATACATTGTAAATTGTTTTGAAAAAATGACACCTCGCCGAGTTTCTTACGCCGGTTCTTCTCGAGGCGGAGGTTTGTTTTATGAACCGGTGGTAGTTTTTTGACATTCATAAATTCATGTAACATGCCTAAATTGAAGAATAAAGGATTTCATTTCATTTCAACCAACATACATTTACCAACGAACACTATATACAAACACGTACATTATGCTATATACTATATACTTGTACAAACACATCTTTATATTACTTAATATTATTATTAGTGGCTCTTTGAGCTGTACACGTGGCGAGTCTTTTTTATCTTTTTTCAAAAAATGACGATAAACATTCTGTATAATTATCGAACCTGCGGGGTAATCACGTAACTTTTTGTACTACCGTTAGGTAGATTTTAATGTCAAATTTTAATTGCCATCTCATACATTTATACTTCAAAATTGACAGTAAAATCTATCTACCGTTAGTACATAAAGTTACGTGATTCGCCTGCTGCTCACAAAATTTCACCAGAATCAGAAAAGCGTTTTGCCCAAGCTGAAACAGAGACGTTCGCTCGGTTTGCTCGCTCAGTCAATAAAAAGAAAGTCCTCCGCCCCGTCTATCTGTAATGTATGTATTGTCTAACGTAGTTGATTTTCATACGGTTTTTAGTAATGGTCAGTGTTTCGTGACAAGGGTTTATGTGAATAATTCATTGAGTTTTCGTGTAATTTTCACAGAAACTCAATTCGACGCGTGGGAAGTCGCGGAAAAATGCGCATATTTTACATAATTCTCTAAAACAAACAGTAAATTAAGGTATTTATAACAAAATGATCCTTATAAACGTTAAATTCAAGCAAAAGATTATGAAATGAAATAGCAAGTAGTTTGGTTGAAATATAAAATAAAACATGAAATAAATAAATGTTTATAGGCAATCTCATACAAATCGATCCCAAACTAAACAAAGTGTGGTACTAGACGACGATGTACGATAAATAAATACTTAAGTACATAGTCGCGTGTATTTTAAATTATATAGAAACAATACTTTCACTTGGGAGACCGGTACCGTATGCGACCGTGTCGGTCCGTTAACGTACTATATTCGAAGTAACGGAAAGGTTTATAAAAAACATATAGACCAACTGTACCGCGATTACTCCACCGTCCCAGATGACCATGACAATGTAGTTATCGATAGCTACGCGACTGGGGCTGTGCGTGCTGAGTCAGCACCCGCACCGGAGCCGGCGCTGGCGCAACCCGAGCAGCGCGCAGCGCCCGCGAGCCCCGCGCCGCCCGCGGCGGCGGCGGCGGCGGCGGCGGCGGCGGCCGGTGAGCAGCAGGCGCCGACCTCGCCGCGACCTAACGACACCCACACGCCTAGGCCTAAACGGATTCGCGTTCCACCTAAAAGGTTTGGCTTTGAGATAGACTAATACCTACCCATCAGTTTCACTTTTACTCCCTAGAATATTATAAGTAAAGATGTTATAATTATAGAATATTGGGCATAAAGACTTACGAGTAAATGTGCATGTTTTGTTTCATTCCCAAATATACACGCTTAACTAAGACTTGTATCAATGTACCCAGTCGTTTCATGTTTATTAGTTGTAAACAAACACCTGAGTAAATTAATAATTAAAACTCTGTTTTCTTGATGATATGGTTCAAATTTGAGTACTATTCACAGATTAAATCATATGATACTATACTATTAACGGTATTATGCGCTTTTTTATTTGTTGTTTACTGCATAGCGATTGTGTGAATTACCTGCTAATCCTGCTATCAACTACGTGTAACTTACATATTAACTACATGTAAAGAATAAATACTTATAGATATTCTTAATTAAGAAAAATCATATCACCATATTCATTGTTCTTTGTATCGTAAAATATTAAAAATAGGAACATATGTATAGATTAATAGACACGTAGGCGCCAAATCGACAAAACTGGAATGGACTTTGTCCCATCATTACTATCATGAGCAAGCCATTACCTACGACGACACGTAACTTTGGACTACGCCCATATTCCGGTTTGGTCAGATCTGGCCCAAATAGTATTAAGTCCCTTATGTAACAATAGATTGTGTACTTATTTGTTTTATCATCGAAGTCCCTCGGTTATAACTGTAGAATTATGAAAAAACTATGAGGGGAGAATGCTGTATATTCATATATATGTGGGTACTTCGGTATTCCGCGGCCTACCGTGGACAAAACAATAAACGTCAGTCTCGAAATAGATAAGTGTTTCATTCGCCGTCCCTTGCCAGCTTACCGAGTATATACCACATAGTAATCATCCAAGACTGAACAAAATAAACGTGTTTATTACACAAATAACTGCTCGAGATTTGGCACCTAATTCTAAAATTTGGCATAGGCACTAGTTTTACGAAAGCAACTGCTAATACTAGTCGGAGTCGAACCCACGATTTTCTGATCAAAAGTCTATAGTGGCATTAGGGTCGAGAAATAAGTTTTTTGAGAAATTACTCTTCAAATAAAGTGACCTGAATAATTTTCAACAATAGCGATAAATCGGCGGCCGGACGGGGAATAAATTATACGTTGTATTAATATTTCGTGCAAAGTGGAAAACATGACGGAGTTGAAAATAATTTTATTTTGAGCATTATTTTTGTGTCCTGTTTACTAATGGCGCGTAAATTATCCGGCATACTTAATGATTTCATATTTTACTTAACGAGTAAATCGATTACTTACCTGTGTTTAATTTGGTGTGATGCCTACCTACGTTGCAATTGGGTTGTAACCTACAGTAATTTTTTATGATTTTCTTTTTAGAATTTGCAATTCATAACATAAAGTTGTGAGATTTTTCAAAAGTTTAAATGGGTAAAGGTTTCCAAAGGTTTTGGTGTACATTGAGGAAAACCCAACGAGATATGAATAGGAATGATATACCATCCTCGATAAATTAATGGAACACAATATACATATATGACTATAGAGGCTCTTTCTATTTCGTGAAAGCAACTGTATTTTTTGGATCATTTATGTACATAAAGTATGTAGCAGGATAGCCTCTGAAATTTTTCCCCTGGAGTTTGAAACTATAGCCAAACAATGCCTCATTAGGGTATTACTGTGAACACCATTTTAACACGCTTTTTCCAATTGGAAGTTAGCTGACAACACGCAATTAACCCTAACACTGTTTTATTATTTTTTCTCTAAATATATGTAATACCATAATTTTAAATGAAATGAAATGATATGTTAAATGCCGAATATGACACGTTAAAGTTGTTACAATATAACTAGGTTAACATATTCAGCCGGAATCCCGGCATGCAAATCTTATGAATACAATGGAATTTAATTTGTCATGGTTAATTATTTTACTATATTATCAAGAATACGTTACACCAAGATACTAGTTCTATATATGTTTTAATTTAATTTAATAACTCAATATGTGTAGGAAAGTCGAGAGTTATAACACACTTTCGAGAGTAGTAGTTCTTGTGCCCCGTAATTCTTTGATGTAATAGATAGTTCTACACAGGATTTCAATTGGTTTATTATATAAATAATACTAGCTTTTGCCCCCGACTTCGTTCGCGTAAACTTCCACTCCCTGTTTCATCCCTTCGAGGGATGATTTCGGGATAAAAAGTATCCTATATCCCCCTACACTCTTCCTTTGTACTCATATAATTTCTCGTCATGACAGCGAACTCGCTTAGTTACCATAAGACTTAGTTGTAAGGGTAGAGACTGAAAATCAGCGGTCTCGCTGAGCCTCAATCCCTTTCAATACGCAGACATACTTACGTTATAGTACATTGGTTAGAAGCCTGTCAATTGTTTGTGCTGTTGAATAAATTTCTTTTTATTTTATTTATTTATTTATTTATATGTTAATCCACGCTATAAAATTGTTGTATACTAAGTTTCATCGTAATACGTTAAGCGGTTTTTGCGTGATTAACAAACATCCAAACATCTAAATTTTCGCATTTATAATATTAGTAGAATTCATCAGCATGACTCTTGCTTGAAGTTATTATTTTCGTTGCAGAGATAGATAGATAGAGGTAGAGCTAATTTATTTGTCAAACATGAGTAATTTTACGTAATGGTCATAGGTTTATAATAATGTTCGTCGTGTTTTGCCTTTCGGCGCACAACATTCAAATTAACAATATTAACGATAACAGAATAGTAATCATTAAGAAAAAATTAAATAAAAAAAATACATTACAAATTATCATTAAAAAAGTTAGTAACATTGTAGTAACATAGTGTTTCCGTCATTTTGACCAAAAAAAATTGTATAAAAGCTAGTTTTTATAAGTTTTATGCTTTCAGTTTGTGTATGAACCATATTATTCCTTGATATTCCGCGTACACTGCGCCCCCACCCGGCTGAGTCATCGGTTCTACTAATGTTGCCAGTTTTTGTGTACATTGCGCGCCCGGCACTACCCAAAAACGACCAATGTGTTCAAAACACCAATGGGCTTGCGACCGTTATCCGAGTAAATAAACACTCCATTTAGAACGGTACGTTTTGTACTATTTACTTATCCAGGCAATTCTGAAGGGTTAACAACGGGTCATAGTCTCCTCTCTTGTAAATTGTGTTGAAAAGAAAGAGATGGGTGGAAAGTTTGGGTGAGTCAGTGCAGTAACAGCTATTTTAGTTAATTGATAATTTACCAAATTAATTTTGTATTAAACAGTACCGCTGCTAACGTAAACTACAAATCATGTACAAATACAAATTTAGTATGGGATGGCGCATCGTAACTGACGATTTTCAACATGATTTGAGACGTTAGTGCCGTTAATGAAGCCTGAGTCTTCTAGTAGATGTCGCTGTACGCCTCCCTTAAGGCGTTTGTATAAGAAGGAATGATTGAGGAATTTCGGGCCGGGTGGCGGTTGCACCTATAGCTCAGTTGGCTAGAGACTGGCCGCGAGTGCCGGGAGGTCGCAGGTTCAAATCCTGCTCGGTGCCTGAATTTTTCAATTTTTCCTTTATTTTTAAATTTGATAATTTACGTATTATTTTGTTAAATAAACGCGAGTTAACTGAATATTATTTATACCGGATCGGGTCGGCAACGCGCGAGTAACGCCTCTGGTGTTGCAAGCGTCTATAGGCGACGGTAACTTACCATCAGGTGGGCTGTCAGCTTGTTTGCCACCGATGTGGTATAAAAAAACCCATTAAAGTCCTAGTTGTTTTGGAGCAAGAATATAATTGAAACCACGAACATTATAATACTTCATCGAACCAACAGGAGCGTATACTCTCAGGATGGGTTGCACCAAACCGTCTGTAATCGTAAGCAGGGCTCGGAAACCGGTTAATTTTTCAAACCGTTATCATATAATTGCCACAAAACCTTTTTAGTTAGGTTTAGATACAAATACCGGTTTACGGAGGAGCTTTATATAAAGGTTTTGTTCGGATTAACTGGTTTAGACGATATTAAACCTGTTAATGCGGGCGCACGATATGAAACCATTTGAGTTGGCCGAGTTGCATCAACTTGATTTCTTTAAAAAGCTATTTTACTGTTTTAACAATAAGGTGCATAATCCAATAATATGTTGATAGAAATTCGGTCAACGAAAAGAATTTCAACTATATCTACCTATCGTAATACCTACAGACGTGAGCCCCGCTAGTATGCCGGCCGGGCCTCGCGTCGAATAAACCGGTTAATAAAACGTTCACGTTCCCACGAAAAGTTAGAAGCTAAACCGAAATAAACCGGTTTTTACCGGTATATTAAAAACCGGTTCCGAGCCTTGATCGTAAGCGGTGTTCGTTAAAATCTGATTGTAAGGAAAGTTTGACAAGTTTCTATGGGATGACAGCTGCCGGCGCCATATTTGACGATGACCGGCCTGTGATAGTATGTTGGTGCAACCGACCCTTAGAAGGTTCCAGTCATGGCCCATTCAGAGACTGACGAAAATACTGAAAATACTGAGTGTTGTGTTCCTGGAGGTGAGCAAGGTTGCCAGAGCTCCCGAGTATGCACTGTGTTGAGAGGGAGGGACCTAAATGTGTTCCTTCTGCTGTCAACACAGTGCATCCTCAAATCTTATAAAGGGTCGGCAACGCGCACGTGACTCCTTCGGAGTTGCGGGCGTCTATAGGCTGCGGTAGCCGCTTACCATCAGATGGACCGTACGCTTGTTTGCAACCGGCGTTGTATCGAAAAAAAGGTAAACGAAGAAGCAGTTATTTAGTACACACACACACACATTGAATTCATTATTCGCACGAAAGTTCAGAATAAGTGACAGTAAATATAAATGAACAAATATTAGAGGACAATCTTACACAAATCGAACTAGCTCCACAGTAAGCTCAAGAAGGCTTATGTTATGGGTACCAGATGACGATATATTTAATAGATATAAATACTTAAATACATAGAAAACATCCAAGACTCAGAAACAAATATTCGTGCTCATCACACAAATATTTGCCCTGACCGGGATTCGAACCCAGGACCGTCAGCTTCACAGGCAGGTGCACCACCCACTAGGCTAAACCGGTCGTCAATGACTGACAAATTACTTTTTTAAACCCGAACCGACTTCTTACAATCTGTAACTTTGGGTCTTTTATTGTACAACTTTTAGATGAATGAAACGAAACGTAATAAAAAAACTGATGTCTTATGGTTTAAAAATATGTAAGTAAATGTAAATTAAAACATGTTTTCTTATTTTTAAATAACAAACCACTACATAGTATAAAACAAAGTCGCTTTCTCTGTCCCTATGTCCCTATATCCCTATATCCCTATGTATGCTTAAATCTTTAAAACTACGCAACGGATTTTGATGCGGTTTTTTTTAATAGATAGAGTGACTCAAGGGGAAGATTTATATGTATACATACATCAGCATTGCACCCGTGCGAAGCCGGAGCGGGTCGCTACTATATAATGTAAGCATTAAATAATGGTATTAATATTCATTAAGATTATTTTACACCGCAGAACATGTTTGATAAAAACCTCGTAAATCGCTCTCTGTCATTCATTCTAATGCTAAAGAAACAAGATAGGTATAATAACTATAATAAGGTCTATTTTTCCTCTGGGTTGACTGTATTTGGGACTAAGTACCAAAGTGTTTGTTGAAGCGATCTAACAAATCACCCGCCTCGGGGTTTGAATTCTGGTCAAGGCATTTATTCGTGTGATGAGCACGAATATTATTTGTTCCCGATTGATAGATGTTTCTATGTATTTACAAATGCAAACATTTATTCTGCAAATAGGCCACAAGGGCACTTTTACACGTCAAAATATTAATTTACAATTTAAGAAAGTCTGACTATAATAAGTAATACATTTTTCATGTCAAAATATCAATTTACAGTTCAAGAAGGAATAATAATTTCGAGTTTACAATTATAACAAAATTAATGTCATACAGTGAAGATAAACTTGCAAAGTTATCTATTACAAACATTACAACATCAGTATAAGGTCTCAATATTAAAAAAGGAGTATAATGAAATTAATATAATATCCCAGAGATGTACATGGTCTCTGAGCGTCAAAATTAAAATTAATTTAATATTGTTAGAGATGTATATGGTCTCTAAGTCACTGATAATAAAAACGAATCTACAACAGGATGATGTTTCTCGTCAATCCCCTATAAAAAGACACTAGTATTAACGTAGTCACTATGTCCTAGCAAGCATGAACAGACCGGACTCCACAAACAGCACCCGATCTATGTATTTATATAGTATTAGCCATTGTCCATACCCATGGTGACTGTTGCGACGATGGGAAACACTACCGGCGTGTCACATCCCTACGGCGTCATGTCATCTGTCAGATCGGTTGCCTCGTGTCTAACAATATTAGCTCTGAGAGGCTACCGCGAATCGAAAACGAACGATGTTCGAATCGAATATCTCTCTTTCGCACGAATTAGCAAGTGCGACAGAGAGGGAGATATTCGAACTTCGTTCGTTTTCGGTTCGCGGTAGCCCCTCTGGCTTTTTTCTGTACTCGATTGTATTAAATCATGTTACTGAAGAGTGGAGCTTTTCTATATAACAGTAGGTAAATACAACGTACAGTAGTACCCAACTGATATGGCTTACCGATGTACCTGCGCAGAAGATGAATTTTTAAAGCGCGGGAAATGCTATTGACCAATCGGCACGCTCCACGCACCGCGCTTCTTTTTCCTGTACCGCTATTGGTCCGCAGCTGCCGCCATGTTAGCGCGCGCTGCGTGGCATGTTAGTCAGCCGCCATACTTCTGATCGAGTGCACGCGTATTATGAACAGTGTATTATGAACCTTATAGTAGTGATCTAAGGTTAATTGTAAGTTTTAAGCATTCTTTCGTTAATCTTCGGAGCGATACTTTCTTTTCTGCGCAGATACGAAGATTCACGACGCGCCTTATCAGTTGGGTACTACTGTACTTAGGTAGCAGACTGTAGTGTAGAGTATTGGGCTGGGATAAAGCTAGAAGGTCATAATGATAAAATGTACAGGGTGTAACAAAAATAGTTAGGATCCGTTTAAGGGCATATTCGGTATCGTATTCTGATTAGGAAAAAGTAGAATAATATTATTGTAATGTAATAAATTTTTGTCCCTTGTATGGACAGTTGGTTGACTTGGATGACCTGCCCCATACAATTTTTTTTTAATATTATTTATTGATCAGAACACATACAGTCATACATAAAAAGATAGAGGTAAGTTACAAATATGTACCTGGAGATTCATAAATATAAACATTAAGCAAAAATATACAACAGCGTCTTAGCGAGTAGGAAAGTAAGTGGGTAGAACACTAAGTATTATTGATCAATAACAATTTGGATCTCGTACGTTCTTTTAGAATATCAAGGGAGTGCATAAATGGATCGATGTCACAGAAATACTCATTGTAGTTTTTTAGTACTCGTTTGGAAAATGTATGTCTAGAATAATTAGTACGTGCGAAACTCACATAAAACAATACTTGGACGTAAGGAGCGATGCGGTACATGAAACATTATATTTTGTAGCAAGTTTGGGCAATTGATTTCGTTTTCGTTGCGTCAAAAAAAAATTCTTCTACTTTTTCCTAATCAAAACACGATACCGTATGCCCTAACATTGGATCCTTACTATTTTTGTTACTGTATGACGTCGTCTAGTACAGTCGCCATCATATATATCTGTACTCTTCAGGGTGCTCAAAAATATCTGAACATGCACTTTAACGCCTTCACAATAGAGTCGTGTTCAGATATTTGTGAGCACCTTGTTCGCTCCGATATATCTGATGGCGACTGTACCTACCAGTACAAAATTTTCTTAGCTGGCGACTAATGTTAGATTACCCCCAAATATTTATTTATTTTACAGTCTCAAGGGCTTTACGTTACCCCCTAAGTGAATTCCGTAGTTAATCAAGCTGGCCAACTTAGCGCCAGGCCGATAAATCCCCGCCTAATAAGTCGCGCTGTCGATACGTCCCGCGGCGCGCTTAGGCCGGGGTTCACTGTGAAACAAATGACTGTTAACAGCGCGCCTGCTAGTGATGTGCCGATGAAGTTTAATTCATAATCAAAAATCGAAATCAAAACATTTATTCTACAAATAGGCCTCAAGGGCACTTTTACAAGTCAAAATCTATCTCTGTCAAATAAAAATAATACAATAATCAAAGTATCATTAATTAAATGTAGTGTTACATGTCAAAAATAAGACTAAGAAACTAATAACAATCGAGATTTGTTAGAGATGTATAAGGTCTCTAAGCGTCAAGATAAAATGTAATAAAGTAGGTACTAACCATAATAAAATATGTTGAGCTATATGTATCTATAACACGTCAACATGGAAATAATAAAATCTATTAAATAAATATCCTCAGAGATGTATAAGGTCTCTGAGCGTCAGTCTAAAAATAAAATCAAATGAGAACAGAGCGAAGTCTCTCATCATGTCAATTCCACTGACCACTAGTACAAAATTACTAGTCCTTGCAAACATGAACAGACCGGACCCCACAAACAGGTAGGTACTGAATATCCTAATATCCTAATAATATTATAAACGTGAAAGTTTGTACGGATGGATGTATGTTCCGCTTAATCTCAAAAACTACTGAACGGATCTCTATGAAACTTTCCAGTATTGTAGCTTAGACATCAGAATAGGACATAGGCTACCTTTTATCCGCGGGTAACACCGCAGGGCGCCGCTAGTACTAAATAATGTAATATTTTTGTCGTTCATAATAATTATAACCCGTCATGTCAAAATAAGTTTTAGAATTGGAAAACTAAATATGTAATATCAAAATTCAATTTGATAAGTTTGTTTGAAGTAATTCGTAATATGTTCAGAGTAAACACGTTATTAAGTTAGCTAAGTAGAACCCACATCACTTTCGGCTGAATAAACAATGAATTCGAATTTAGAAATACGAGTACCATTATATATTAACTGTAAAGACTTTTAGGTTTTCGAGTAGGTTTCATATTTAACGTTTGACAAAATAATCGCCAACCTAACACCCCATCCCTATCCCTCGTGGAATTCGAAAAAAGAACACCGTATTTTTTTTTCCTGCCAGCCTCATTTCGACGTGCAAACAAGTGCGAACCAGGGCCACTTGTGTTTTTCCCGCTTTTTTATCGTCGAAAGATTTTTTTCTTAAAACGTTTCTTTTGTGTCGCATGAGCGTTAGTATTGTGTCTCATGTGCCCCTTAGTACTGGTGAGCTCCACTGATTTTTAGGTATCGGAAAATACGTTTAACCCGTATTGGGGAAGGTATATTTTAAATAAATAATAAATAAATAAATATTAGAGGACAATATTACACAAATCGAACTAGCCCCACAGTAAGCTCAAGAAGGCTTGTGTTATGGGTACTAGACGACGATATATTTAATAGATATAAATACTTAAATACATAGAAAACATCCAAGACTCAGAAACAAATATTCATGCTCGTCACACAAATATTTGCCCTGACCGGGATTCGAACCCAGGACCGTCAGCTTCACAGGCAGGTGCACTACCCACTCACTCGTCAATATCTTGAACTGTAAATTAATATTTTGACATGTAAAAGTGCCCTTGTGGCCTATTTGCAGAATAAATGTTTGATTTCGATTCTGATTTTGATATTGATTTGCTTTATTTGAAAAAAAAAATGTAGTTTTTTTTTACATGAACAGTCGTTAACGTATAATGGATATCCCTTGGAGCGATCCAATTAAGAGAATTTCAAATAGACACAGGAATTCAATTTAGAATCCTGGTTTTCTCGAAAATCAAAGAGTTTTACAAAACTGGGTTAATGTTATTCAGTAGAAAAAGAATGTCTTGGGAAAGAGCTCTGAGCTTTATGGTAATCCGGTGCAGTATGCTAACTTTATTAGTATTGAAATTAAAAGTGCCTGGCTGGATTAAAAAAAAAACCGGTCATGTACGAGTCGGACTCGCGCACTGAGGGTTCCGTATACAGATGTGTATCGATTCCAACGCTATCAAAACAGGAAAGCTATAGTTACATTTTTCCTGTAAAATATACATTGATAAATAAAAAATAAATATTTTTGGACAATCTTACACAAATCAACCTAGTCCCAAACTAAGCAAAGCGTGTACTATGGGTACCAAGTGACGATATGCATACTTATATAGATAAATAGATACTTAAATACATAGAAAACATCCAAGAATTATAGCAATGTTATGTAATTATTTAATATTTTTTCCTTCGAAAACTTCGGAGATAAGGGGGGGGGGGGCGGTATTTTTTTTCATTTTCCCTCATAAAACAAAAATGACTCAACGTAAAAAAAAAAAGTTTCAGAATGTGCAACCCCAGTCCTTTTATACGACACCCCACTTGATATATTCACTAGAATTTCATTTTTCACAGAAAATGAAAAAACATATTTAAAAAAGTCATGTTCTATCCCCCTTATTCATAAAACTTAACAAACCTCTGCTAACTAAAATGTTCTTTGTCCCTTTCTAATAAACGTAAATGTCAAAGTGACAAATAAGGACAAACGAACTTAGCGGCTAGTTAACTAATATAGGTTTGATAGACGTTTATGAATAAGGGGGTATGTATCTAGGTTAACCGTCTTTATAACTGTTCCAAATCGATAGCATAAGTAGTTCTTGAGATATTTAGCGATGTGACAGACAGACAGACACACAAACTGAAACCATAAGGGTTCCTTTTTTACTATTTTGGTACGGAATCCTAAAAATTTTTTTTTTATCTTTATTATTATCTGCAATCAGTCGTAAGACTTTAATCAGATGCGTAGAGTTCATGAGGGCGATATTTGGAGAGGTAGGGCCAATGCCCTATCTTCCTTTATACGCCTAGCACGTTAGCTCTTTTAAGTCTTTTGACGTAGTCTGCTCTCAGTAAGTGGTTTGTCAATGGATTTGGGTGGATGGCTAGGCGATCCTTGTAGTTGTCACTGTAGTGTTTTGCTTTTTCAAGAACAGTTGGCATCTCCAGGTATTCATGGATTTCATTGTTTCCTTTTTTACTGTTTTGGTACGGAACCCTAAAAAGAATAAATATGATTATAATGTACCGACTTGACTTGACTAACATAGATAAGGTGGACTTTGAAACTCTGCCTCTTGATGTACTCTTTAATCTAGTGCGTCCTATTTTTGAAGGATAAAAAAAGACTCTTTCTCTCTTCTGTAATAACTACTTTGTTTTGATATTGGTCTGTAGTTTATTTTTGGGTTTCTCTTAAGTTTGTGGTATATACAGGGTGTCCAGTAAATAATGGACAAGCTTCTAATCACCGATAGAGCACCTGAAGCTGGTCCAGAAAATGGACTTTCAGGTTTAGTAAAAGTCCCTTGGTTTTCGATGTAATCGAACTTTTCCATTTTCTTAATAATTGGCACTTTCTTTGATTTTAATGACCGTCGAGGCCATAAATAAAGAGATATTCTCGTTCTTTTTATTGCTAAATATTCTCTAATAGTGTTGCTAATAGATAGGTATTAGAGCTATAGGGTAGCCAGGACTCATTATTAAAAATTAGCCTATGGACGCTTGCTACTCCAGAAGATTCCCAAGACAGTTGCTGCCTACCCTTATTGACTTGTGAATGGTTGTGCTGACAGTTAGTAGAGACGAGGTCCTACATAAAGTTATCTCTTTTTTTCATTAACAACTTTTTTCGTTGACTCGGGTGGTAGCCAATTATGAAGAAAATCGAAAAGTTCGATTATCTCGAAAACCAAGGGACTTTTACTAAACCTGAAAGTCCTTTTTCTGGACCAGCCTAAGGTGCTCTATCGGTGGTTAGAAGCTTGTCCATTATTTACTGGACAGCCTATATGGGTGGATCAACTATTCTTTGTTGCTCGTTACCATGGTTATGTCTCCCGAGTCACTCTTTAAAACTGTGATTTTATAAGGTTTAAATCTACCAAACTTGAGCTTTAGCGATGAGCATCTATTTTGACATGGGTCATCTCTTGAGCATGCTTGAAGTCCAAATTATGAAGTTTTTTCTAAGAAACTCGGTTTATTGTCTTCTCGCTGACGGGACAGAATAACAACAAGATAAAGTTGATTGACATGTATGTATTTATGTATGTTTATTATATGTGTCTTACTTTCATTTTTATCTTTAGTTTTACTTGAAATCTTAAATCCGTCGTCCTGAAATGAGGGCTACCGTTTTTGTGCTCACCAGTTGGCGCCACTGTCGAGTAAGGTCCAGCTGTCAAGAATTGTTATTGGTTATTATGGGCATGAGAACGAAGTTTACATTTAAATCATATTTAATACCTTAAAACCGTACCGTAAAAATATCGAACATCCCGCATTGTAGCGCAGTTCCCGTTTTGTTCGAAAAAAAAGTAGGACATAAGTTTCCGAAAGACAAAACTGTCTCAAAGCACTGACAGTCATTGACCCGTAACTCATATTTGCCATAATCAAGCTCTGGTATTGCAAAATAATCACCATATTGTTCCAATTAGATATAACCCGCGTAGCGCAACCACATAGAGTTACATTTTACATTTCGAAGACCTCACGCTACACTAGCGCCTCTAGCGGCGAATTTTTTTTAAAATTTATTTAAAGGGAAACATACAGCAAATAATAATACAGAACATGATAAAAAAAATCTGAATGATGACAATAGCCAAAAACAGTTTCCACTGGAAATTATGTTCACATAATCTTTGCCCTGTAAGTAAAATGCAGTAAACATATAAACGTTATAGTAAATAATCTAAACGAAATAACAAATTTAAATACGAATTACATTAAATTGACAAAAACATTTTTTTTTAATAAAAAGGGATAAAAGAAAGAAAAGAATTCATACGCGATAGCTCCCATTACGACGTTTTTAAAGTAAAGGTAAATAAATTAGTATTGAACGCGATTATGTACCGTTTTCCGTTAGCAATGCGTTTAGTTTGGATTGCAGGCACTGCCGCCTTTCAGTCGTGGCCGCTAATGTATGCGGAGTTTCTAAGCGTGTAAATGACGTGTGTAATATTAACGCGAACGCGACACGACATGTGTTCATAATTTAGTACACGGAACAAGGATGGCAACGGCAACCATCTTTAATGATGACTCAATATTAAATTTGTACGATAGGATTGCATTTTGTAGGGTTCCATATCCAAAGGGTCCAAACGTAACCCTATTGCTGTCCGCCGTCTGCAAAATTTTGTTCCGGTTAATTTTTTGACTTCCCGTGGACTAGGTCCTTGAAATTTGGGGATAATATTTATTATTACGTGTGTGCATGTTATGGTTTGTTTTCTTCTGTTGTTTTTTTTTTTGTAATATCTGTGTCTGTGAATAAATGTTTCTTTCTTTCTTTCTATTTCACCAACAAATAGTAGTCCGTAGCAGAACTGGGGTCACCGACATAGCCTTCAAAATTGCGAGACTTAAGTGGCAGTGGGCAGGGCACATTGCTCGCAGGACTGACGGTCGATGGGGCCAGAAACTGCTTGAGTGGCGTCCACGCACCGGAAGACGAGCTGTCGGTAGGCCTCCGACGAGGTGGAGTGATGACCTGGTGAAGGTCGCGGGAATCCGGCGGAAACGAACGGCACAGGACCTGTCTAAATGGCGAGCCTTGGGGGAGGCCTATGTTCAGCAGTGGACGTCTTTCGGCTGAAATGATGAAGATGATGATGAACAAATAGTAATATATTGATAAATCACAGCTCCTCTTTGGAATTTACTTATTATTCCTATTAAAACCATTTTAATTTGGTTCGGAATCCTAAATGTGCGAAGTCTGACATCGTTGCTTATTCCTATCCGCAGAAGTAGTATGGACAATCTAAGGAAAAGGTTTAAAGGGCAAGGCATGTAACACCCCTGGAATTGCTGGCGTTCATAGGCTGCCTTGAGAGACCTCCGGTGTTAATGTGACGTGGAATTTCTTTGACAACCTGTATAAATGCGTTTCAATTTAAGCCGTCGCCTCACGGCGAAAAAAATAAACAATAGCATTCTTTTGTAATGACCCCGGGGATCCCAGGGACCGGTAGACGACGGGTGAGTACAAAGTAATGGCGTTAAGTTACACACGGTTCACATCCTCTCAGTTGTAAGCAGGGACCGATACCGGTATTTTTAAAAAACCCTAAATATTTTGGATTATTTTTGCTCTTTACGTAGGGCTGAATCATGTATTTATTTATTATTTATTTATTTATTTATTTATTTATTTATTGTTAACCATTATCAGCACTAACAGCTAAACCTTACGTGCTAATTGGTATTCAATTTTAATAACATGCGTATTGTAGGTATATAATTATTCATACATAAATCTGATAGACATTTAGGTATCAACGTCGTATTATTAGATTGCCCCATTAAAAACGAAATAATGAACCGGTAACCGTAATGATACCGGTATTTTTCTATGGAGAAAATACCGGTATCCGATCCCTGAGGGGCTACCGCGAACCGAAAACGAACGAAGTTCGAATATCTCCCTCTCTGTCGCACTTGCTAATTCGTGCGGCAGAGAGGGAGATATTCGAACTTCGTTCGTTTTCAGTTGGCGGTAGCCCCTCTGGTTGTAAGTCGGGTAAAATTGTACCCATCGTCACGTAAGTTCGTAAATCGTGAAGTAAGAGTTAATATTACAATGTAGGGCCCCCATGGGACCCGTAACTTGCGTTTACAGCTGATTATAAAACAACTTGCGATTCCTCGGAGATTCTGTCAAATAGCTATTTCTAATTATAAGGTTTTCTGATGGGACTGGAATTATCTCTTTGATGCGGTTTGAAAGAAAGAAAGAAGAACGAAAGAAAGAAAAACATTTATCGTGACGATACAAACATAAAATATAGATAAATAAAAAAACAAGGAATCGCCACAAAAATGGTTTCGCCTCAGCGTAATGCCGACTCAGGGAGCTGGCGCTGATCTTCCGGCGAAACCTAGGTTGTTAATGACGGTGTGTGTAGCACGCTTCGCCTAAATATTGAACGCGACCTATTACAACTTGACACCGCCGTCTTGTCACGTCGGGCCGTCACATGAATGTCCAACTGTCAAAAGGTTTGGTACCTTTTTTTTACTACTACGATGGTGGTAAACGAGTACGGCCTGTTAGCGGATACTATGCCAATGGACACTTGCGACCAGAAAAATCTAGCGCGTTGCCGACTCTTTAAGGCCGTGCAACGAGAAATATAGCGTTCTTTGAAACGCTGGTCTACCCAGACGAAATAATTAGGAAATGATTTTCAGTACGGACGGACAAACTTGTAATTACAATCGATTGTGTGTCCTGTTGTAAAGGCACAAGGTATACGTTTGCTTTAGGGATTGCAGAACCGGTACTGTTTTCAAGAACCGGGATTTTCGGTACCAGCTAGAAATCGAACCGGGATTTCCCGGTATTTTCGGTACTTTCGGGACCGCACTAATGTTACATATAATTGGTAAACAAACCGAGAAAGGCAATAGTTATGATTCTAAACTTACTGTCAAAAGAAAACAACTGTAGGAATGTCAATGCCTTTGCCTACCTACAGTTACTTAATTACTAAATATATAAACCGCCTTATGCATAAACGTTCATTAAACCTATTTTAGTTAAATAGCCGCTGAAATTCGGTTATCCTTATTTGACACTGACTCAGAACTGGTTTCAATGGTGAGGAATACATAGTTTTCTTTGAATTGCACTTTTCTCCTCTATGCTTAACGGCTGTTTCGTGTAATTTAACTAGATTTGAGAAAATATAAAAAATGGATTTCCCGAAATTCAACGATACGGAGCGATACGTGCACTCTTCGGAAGCACGGCGCAGTGATCCTGAGGGCCTACTCCTCACTTCGAAATCAGAACTTCGTATCGTGCCATACCTTTCATTCATATAGTGTATAACACGAGAGTGAAAAGCACGGCACAATACGAAGTTCGAATTTCGAACTGCGGAGTAGGCCCTCTGGCGCGCCCGCGCCCCTTCATCATCATCATCATCATTTCAGCCGGAAGACGTCCACTGCTGAACATAGGCCTCCCCCAAGGCTCGCCATTTAGACCGGTCCTGTGCCGTTCGTTTCCACCGGATTCCCGCGACCTTCACCAGGTCATCACTCCACTTTGTCGGAGGCCTACCGACAGCTCGTCTTCCGGTGCGTGGACGCCACTCAAGCAGTTTCTGGCCCCATCGACCGTCAGTCCTGCGAGCAATGCCGCGCCGCTTGTTTTATTGGATATATTTTGTCAACTTCAAGTAATGTTTTGGAAATATTATAGTATGAATAGGTTTATACATTTTATATTATATCAATAGAGCAAGGATTGAGGAGTTTATTTCGGTATTTTATTTTTCTATAGAAGTGATTTTTGTAGCCAGTAGCCGCGGCAATTTATTTTAAGAACATTTTATGCGTAAAATTGCTCGACTTAGTAATTTTTTCTCTTGAATATAAGATTTCAAGCTTACATGGTCATTTACATTAGAATTACGATTTGAAACGGGATATTTACCATGTATATTTGTATTTTTTGTATTTTTGAGTTCCCGATATTTCGGCACTGTTGCAAGCGCCATTATCAAGGATTAACTGACGTGCTAACTCGCCTATTGATACTGTGAGTGTGGTGTGTCATGACCGTAATCGAGTTTCAAGTGACAAGGCGGACAGTGGTAGTGACGGTGACACTGTGCGAAAAAAGCGAACCAGGAAGAGGGTAGATCGCTATGGTGTGTGGGTTGACCACATTTTCTCTTGAAGTTGGTAAAAACTGAGACACTTATACCGTAAAACGCTTAAAGTCAAATGGAGTGATATTTTTTTATAGCGGTTTGATAGCAATATTGCAGTGAAAAGATAATTTTCTTAAACCTCTTCTAGCATAATTTAACAAAACAGATGTTGAAAAATGATGAATTAGTTAAAACACAACAATAAAATCAATAAAATATTAAACTTGTACGTCGCAAAATGAAATTATCTTTCAAAGGGTGCTTAGAGGCATCATATAACCTCTTTTCGTAATAAGATGTCTAGAAGTTACGGAAAATGTTAAAAAAATCTATACCAGCCACTTAAGGGTCCTTATACAAATACAAAATACAAACATTTATTCTGCAAATAGGCCACAAGGGCACTTTTACATGTCAAAATATTAATTTACAATTTAAGAAAGTTTGACTATAAGAAGTAATACATTTTTCTTGTCAAAATATTAATTTACAGTTCAAGAAGGAATAATAATTTCGAGTTTACAATTATAACAAAATTAATGTCATACATTGAAGATAAACTTGCAAAGTTATCTATTACAAATATTACAACATCAGTAAAGTTAGAGATGCATAAGGTCTCAAGATTAAACAAGGAGTATAATGAAATTAATATAATATCCCAGAGACGGACATGGTCTCTGAGCATCAAAATTAAAATTAATTTAATATTGTTAGAAATGTATATGGTCTCTAAGTCACTGATAATAAAAACGAATCCACAACACGATGATGTCTCTCGTCCTTATCAGTTAAAAACCGCTCATCTATTTACGCTATTTTCTGTTTGATGACACGTATCTTGACATTTTCTCGATGTTACTATTTAGAAAAGGGCTGTTGCGATCTTATGTCATAAATTTTAAATGTATTTTTTGGAGTTTTCATTAAGAAATATCGTTTCAAACATCACTCTAAATAGACCATTTTCAAGCTGATAACTTGTTTTTTCGGCTTAAATTCTACTACACAATACAATCAAAAAATGGCTATGTTACTATCTAAAACTTTAATAAAATTACCGTAGCCTTTAATAACTTTATTGGTATTATCAATACTATTGTCATAATTTGAAATCAAAAATTTTTAAAACTTATAAGGCCTCTTAAAAATCAATACGGGTGTCATATTCGAGGTTCCTCAGTGTGCCGATTACAAAAATGACATCCATACATACCTACATACGTAGGTACGAGTACATACAAACATACGGGTCAAACTGAGAACCTTTTTTGTAGACGGTTAAAAATTACGCTTATTACGCGAGGGAAGCCGCGAGAAAAATCTAGTTACAAATAAAGAAATGAATTATCAGTATTTTAGGAATTGTTGATAAAAAATACGTTAATAATAAAGATTATTACCAAATTCCAATTTCGTAGGTCAATGGGAAGTATAAAAATTCTTCGGGACAAAATTTTGTAAAAAATATCTCTTTGGTGGCTTATCATTCCTTTGTTTTCCAATATTTTTTTAAAAATAAATTTGGAGGAATTATGTGTCTTTGGGTCAATACTGTGAAACTTGAAGACTGTAGCTCCAAGCGTTTGGATGTAAAAGCTGTGTGACAGACCGACAGACGGAAGGACAGACGGACGGACGGACACGTGAGTGACAGCAATAAGGTTCCGTTTGGGTCCTTTGGGTAACATATATAGTCCCTATTCGCCCCGGTCCCGCCGCACACCGGGTAGAGTCAGTCCGACCCAAGCCTAGCTGAGTTTCTTGCTGGTCTCAGCTGGGCTGGGATTAGTGATCCACCAACAAAACTCCTAGTAGCTCGATTCCACTCACACCTCAGATTCGGTTGAAACCGCTCAACCAATCTCACTGGAGCGCAAACTCTTAGGGTGGGTTGCACCAAACCGTCTGTAATCGTAAGCGGTGTTCGTTAAAATCTGATTGTATGGAAAGTTTGACAAGTTTCTATGGGATGACAGCTGCCGGCGCCATATTTGACGATGACCGGCCTGTGATCGTATGTTGGTGCAACCGACCGTAAGAGTATTCCAGTGCTCCAAACCACACGCGTGGTCGTGTCGGAGGTTTTCCCCTGGATTTTCCCCAGGCTACTCTCCAACCGCGCACTCCTATCGCTTTATTGGGGCCGCCTATAAAGCCACAGTCAGGTTCAAAAAAAACATACAGCTTGGTGACAGACGGATGGACGGACAGCGAAGTCTTAGTAATAGGATCTTTACCCTTTGGGTACGTAACCCTTAAAATGGTCTCTTAGGGTGGGTGGCACCAAACCGTCTGTAATCGTAAGCGGTGTTCGTTAAAATCTAATTGTATGGTAAGTTTGACAAGTTTCTATGGGATGACAGCTGCCGGCGCCATATTTGACGATGGCCGGCCTGTGATCGTATGTTGGTGCAACCGACCCTTAGAGTATTCCAGTGTTCCAAACCACACGCGTGGTCGTGTCGGAGGTTTCCCCTGGATTTTCACTTATCAGCAATGTCTCATATAAATAAATAAATAAATATTAGAGGACAATCTTACACAAATCGAACTAGCCCCACAGTAAGCTCAAGAAGGCTTGTGTTATGGGTACTAGACGACGATATATTCAATAGATATAAATACTTAAATACATAGAAAACATCCAAGACTCAGAAACAAATATTCATGCTCATCACACAAATATTTGCCCTGACCGGGATTCGAATCCAGGACCGTCAGCTTCACAGGCAGGTGCACTACCCACTAGGCTAAACCGGTCGTCAAAATATCGTCTCATATCCCGGGTTTCAACAAACTAAACCACTTCCATTCGCAAACTAGTTGTAGGAAACCAACAAAGCCAGGCTAACAATAGTACAACATACAACATAACAATGTTAATTGTTTTGCAACCATTGCCATGCAACAAGAAACTAGAACCACATACAGCCATGGATACCAAAGGACGCAACTCCGTCGTCATTCAAAAATAAACCTTAACTCAACCGCATGGAGTCTATATTAGCAAGTTTTACATTCGCTTTCACTACATACGAAGTTTAAAAGTAATCTCAAAGCAAATTAGACCTTACAGCGTTGAGTTTGAGTGCAAAGTGGTGTGATTGAGTTATGTGTTACGCTTTTGTTATGCGAATAATGGAATGGTCGTTCTACGAGATTGCTACGCGCTACGGCGTAGAACAAGCGTAGTAGTGTAATGATTTTGCAATGGGAGAATAGAATAAGTCTTTGTTTATATTTTATTAAGATTCAAATTCGCGATATAATCGAAATTATTTATACAGATGAAAAACTTTGCTCAGGATTCGTTCAATGATAGATAATGATAATGACACGACGACATTTTCTAAATTATGCGGTCTTTTGTTACTCCTTCCCACAAATTGGCAATTACCGACTATACGCATCACGAATATACTACAACAATATACTATATTAATGTATGTTTATTATCCTTAATTAAATGTTATTGTTGTAATTATTAGTAGGCTTCATATGTATTAAATCTGCACCACCTGCTGTGTATCGTTCTGATTTGATTTCATTTCCGCTACCCTAAGGTTGTCTGGAAGAAATCGCTCTTTAGCGATAAGATCGCCTGTTGTTTGCCTCTTCTCATTGTGTTTTTGTACTGTACTGTATCCTTTGATTGAGGTGTGCAATAAAGAGTATTTGTATTGTATTGTATTGAATATGCAAAATTATGAACGCACTAAGGGCGGAAACAATCTGATCCCATTTTTACCACCCTCGCCTTCGGCTCGCATTTCGTTTTGCAACTCATCCCCGGCTAATTAGTCATATTACCGATTAATTTTAATGTTTGACCCTAAAAGTCGGATTTAGGTTAAAACTTACAATTGCCAAAAGTGGCACTGAAATAGTTATTTGTTATACAAGGGGGCAAAGTTGTATTTTAACCGCGAGTGTGGAATTGAAACACGAGCTAGCGAATGGATTCTAGGGTTGAACTACGAGTGGTTCGAAAATTGTCTTTCGCGCATGACAAAACGGGATGCAACACTCTTCGGGAATGGCATTTTTAGACAAATTTCGATAAATATCTGACTGTATGCAGTTTTATTAAATTTCCTCTTGACAGAGTTTAGATGAGATAAAATACCATGGTTTTAATTTAATTGTGCCGTTTAATAATGCGTTGTTTTAGCAGGCTGAGTAAAAAAAGAAAAATGACGACTCAACTTTGGTTTTTTTTTCTATCGAGAAAATTTTAAGTAATCATGTTTCCGCTATAGTCAGAAACACAGTCATATAGTCAAGAATCATATATCTGAAAACCAATCCTTATTGTTTCCTCGTCTAGGCAGAACAGCGTTTCAAAAAACGCGATATTTCTCGTTGCACGGCCTTAATGGAATGAGGGCTATCGCGTATGAATTCGCCGCTTGAGGCGCTAGTGTAGCGTGGGGTTTCCGAAATGTCAAATGTCACTCTTTGTGGTTGCGCTACGCAGGTTAATATCTAATTGGAACAATATGGTGACCATTTTGCAATACCTGAGCTTGATTATGGCAAATATGAGTTAAGTGTCAATGACTGTCAGGGCTTTGAGACAGTTTTGTCTTTTGGAAACTTATTTCCTCCTTTTTTCTTAACAAAACGGGACCGCGCTACAATGCGGGATGTTCGATATTTTTACGATACGGTTTTAAGGTATTGAGTATGATTTAAATGTAAACTTTATTCTCATGTCCATAATAATCAATAACAATTTTTGACAGCTGGACCTTACTCGACAGTGGCGCCAACTGGTGAGCACAAAAACGATAGCCTTACTTGCAATAAGCCGCTATAAAACCCAATTTTAAAAGTCATTAAACTTTCATATCGAAAGCAATGGCTTCAAAAAATCAATTTCGTACGAAACGTTAAAATTGTAATAGCAAGTCGCCAATTCCAATTTGAGATATTTCGTTTATAATGAGAATATTTAATTTCTAACTGTAAATATGGAGCCATTCATTTTATGAGGAAAACCGGCCGCGTGTCGGACCACGCACAATGAAGGGTTCCGTACCAACACCTACTAGTCCTTTTTTTTTTGAACCTGACTGTGGCTTTATAGGCCGGGCCCAATAAAGCGATAGGAGTGCGCGGTTGGAGAGTAGCCTGGGGAAAATCTAGGGGAAAACCTCCGGCACGACCACGCGTGTGGTTTGGAACACTGGAATACTCTAGAGTGTGCGCTCCAGTGAGATTGGTTGAGCGGTTTCAACCGAATCTGAGGTGTCAGTGGAATCGAGGTACTGGGACCTACTAGTCCACATTTAAAACCACTATCCTATACAAGTATGTAGTGTTGTGTTCCTGGACACCTCCAGGCTCACCAGCAAGGTTGCCAGAGCTCCCGAGGATGCACTGTGTTGAGAGCGAGGGACCTAAATTTGTCCTTTCTGTTATCAACACAGTGCATCCTCAAATTTTATAAAGGGTCAGCAGCGCGTACGTGACTCTGGAGTTGCGGGCGTCTATAGGCTGCGGTGGCCGCTTACCATCAGGTGGACTGTAAGCTTGTTTGCCACCGGCGTTGTATAAAAAAACATTGAATCTAAAAAGTCAGTATCTTCATAGGGTACTTTATAGGGGGTAGGGTAGGTTGTCTGGAAGACATCGCTTTTTAGTGATAAGCCCGCCTGTTGTCTATTACTCGTATCAATATGTTTAGTTTTTAATCTTGTTTTCATTGTATTTTCTGGTAAACAATAAAGAATATTTGTATTTGTATTGGTACTCACGGCACTTACGACCTTTTGTTTGGGCAAGACAGTTTTTAAGCGAAAACTCAAAAACCGTAAAACCTACCTTTTTCAAACCAAAAATCGTTGAAAGTATTTATTAATGCACACCACCATTTTTTTAGAATTTTAAACTTCATAGTTAGGAAATTAGAGGGGGGACACATTTTCTATGACTTTGCCAGCCAATATCTCACCAACTGTCAACTTAAATGGAACAGTTTTTTAGAAACCTGCATATCATTTTTAAAGGCCTATCCATCGATACCCCACACGACTATGTGCGTTGAAATTTTTTTTTCATCCACCGGTTACATGTCTGGAATGCCCCACAATTTTTTTTTGTAATTTCACATTACTTTTATGTAGCGATTCATCATCATCATCATCATTTCAGCCGAAAGACGTCCACTGCTGAACGTAGGCCTCCCCCAAGGCTCGCCATTTAGACCGGTCCTGTGCCGTTCGTTTCCACCGGATTCCCGCGACCTTCACCAGGTCATCACTCCACCTCGTCGGAGGCCTACCGACAGCTCGTCTTCCGGTGCGTGGACGCCACTCAAGCAGTTTCTGGCCCCATCGATCGTCAGTCCTGCGAGCAATGTGCCCTGCCCACTGCCACTTAAGTCTCGCAATTTTGAAGGCTATGTCGGTGACCCCAGTTTTGCTACGGATAGCTTCATATTCATGTAGCGGTTCATTTAGACCTTATTACCAAATTTCATAAATGTAGTGCTTATAGTCTCCAAGTAAATGCGCTGTGGCATACGGACGGACGGACGGACATGACGAAACTATAAGGGTCCCATTTTTGCTATTTTGACTACGGAACCCTAAAAATACAGGTTTGTTCTGATTTAAAACTGATTTATATCTTTCAGGTACGCTGTCAAATCCGGTGCAGACTTGTAATTGACAGGTAATTATGAAATAAAGCTTGTTTTACTTTGGCTAGAAGGTTTCAAAGGAAAGAAAATCGAGACTTCGAATTTCAATTTGATTGAGATTCCTTAGAATTTTGTAAATGTTTTGAACTTAAATATATTAAATATTTATTGATTTATAGGTGGTAATACTAGTTAAATAATAATAACTTAAATAATATTACAACTAACTTAAATCTAAAACAGGCCCTTGGGGCATTGTACTGAGGATGCTCGCGGCATTTCCTCGCTATATCTCTATTCTGACGCTCGCTATTTTGACGATCGGTATAGTTAGCCTAGTGGGTAGTGCACTTGCCTGTGAAGCTGACGGTCCTGGGTTCGAATCCCGGTCAAATATTTGTGTGATGAGCATGAATATTTGTTTCTGACTCTTGGATGTTTTCTATGTATTTAAGTATTTATATCTATTAAATATATCGTCGTCTAATACCCATAACACCAGCCTTCTTGAGCTTACTGTGGGGCTAGTTCGATTTGTGTAAGATTGTCCTCTAATATTTATTTATTTATGTATATCGCAATGCTGATGCGTTGTGCGAGGAAGTCGCCAGCTCTTCGGTCACCAGTTACGTCAACCAAACGCTTCGCGATTTCAGTAAATATCTTGTGCGCGCTGGAACCCCATGGACCAAGAGTTTCGACATCAAAAGGTACAAAATTGTACTCTCTGCCGAGGCCCCTCTATTTATTACGCTTTAATATTTCGGCATTTTCCGCCGCTGCACCCGCTTTTACTGTAGTTCGTTGCAGGTGGGTGCCAGTCAGGGATGTAACAGATGTGGTTTTATCGGAACCGGAAGCGGAACCAGATGTTTTAAATTCGGTATATCGGAACCAGAACCGGAATCGGAGCTGGAACTGAAAACGGATGCGGAACCGGATGCGGAGCCCGTGTGATAGATGGATAAGATGTTAAGGGCAGGGCAGGTCTAAGTCTATTCTAAATAAAAAATATAAACCTGTTTGTATTTGATGTACGCCGCTCATTTCTCCCCGCTGCGCTGCTTTGACATCCGATATAATATCCGATTTAAAAATAACAGAACCGGAACCGAAGCGGATGTTTAAAACTAATCGGAAGTTCCGACTTAACGGAACCGGAACCGGAGCTCTGTTACATCCCTGGTGCCAGTGTGTCTACACAGGTAGCATCTCACACCAACATTCGTCCCAAACTCCAAGTAACTAAAGACACCCCATCAGGTCTCTTACCATCATCCCTGACCAAAAAATATGACTATGTGTAATTTTAAGTGACATTGTATATTGTGAAATAAATAAATCTAAATCTAATCTATATCATGCCAGTCGGCTCAAGAAGAGCAAAACTCAAGAACTTAAATTGTGAAAAAGTATTGATAATAAACATCAAACATCAAACATTTTTTTCTGTAAGTAGGCCTCACTCAAGGGCTCTTTTACAAGTTAAACACATAGTTAGTACCTGTAGTGAAAGCACACAGCAATAAGTGAACAATTCATCAGACGAATAATCTGGGCACGCGTTTGCAGAGAGATGTATAGATTCTCAGGGTCTATAATAACTTTTTATAGTATAAACTTAACCTATAACTAAGAGATGTAAAGAGTCTCGAATAAATGGATAAATTGATACTATGCCTTTAATTTTTTAGACATCAACAGAGTCAGTTTGTGTTTTGTGTGTAGTAGAATTTAAGCGGGAAGAAAAGTTTTTAGCATGAAATTTGTCGATTTGGGGCTTCATTATCATCAGCCGAAAGGCTTCCACTACTGGACATATGCCATTTGGTGCTTACATTAAAAAAATGGCGGTACTCTACTATTCTGTAATCAATCAATCAATTGTCAAGCGAAAAATCGAAATAAAATCGAAGTCATGTAAGCAGATATGCAGACATACAATTCTCAATAAAATTAAAAACATCATAAAAAAATCGTTTATTTCCAAAAAAAGTTACATGGCAGCTTATCCTAGAACCCGCCAAACTGTATAACAGACTGTTGGCGGAGACACGCTCTCGTTACAACTATGCCTATATATATTTATATTGTTACAAGCTATGTATGTATGTGTATACGCTACTCTTGCAAGTTTACCAATAATCATGTCATATATAAGAATTACAGTCCAGATCTAGACTTTAAGCTATTTATGTAATCACTACATAGTATAAAACAAAGTCGCTTTCTCTGTCCCTATATCCCTATGTATGCTTAAATCTTTAAACCTACGCAACGGATTTTGATGCGGTTTTTTTTAATAGATAGAGTATTGAAGAGGAAGGTTTATATGTATAATAACATCCATTAAATAGTGCACCCGGGGCGGGTCGCTAGTTGTGTAATAGATTGTAATTTGTTGTGTGAGTCCTATAATAAATAAATAACATTTATTCTGCAAATCGGCCTCAAGGGCTTACAAGTCAAAATCTAAAACTGTTACGTACTAAGCAACTTATACATGTTAGGGTTAGAGTCGGCAACAAAAACTAGCATGAGACTGAGACACCTCTAGATTCCACAAGCATCCATAGGCTACGGTGGCTTACCAAGGCTGGGCCGTACGCTTGTTTGCCATCGTTTGAAAAACGTTTCCGAAGCGAGATAGTCCTACGATGACTGTTGGATTTTTTTACCGAGGCTCGTGTTTGCAGCCGAAGTTTTCTAATAAAAACTCAGTTAATGGGCCCGCGATGATCCAATATCGGCCAGTTCACTGCTGGCGCACAGACGGATGGACAGATGCATCACACTCAATAATTGGGTCATTGTCAGTTGCAACAACAAAAGTTGTCCACCAGAAGGCGAATCACGTAACTTTATGTACTAACGGTAGATAGATTTTACTGTCAATTTTGAGGTATAAATATGAGCTGACAATTAGAATTTGACATTAAAATCTACCTAACGGTAGTACAAAAGTTACGTGATTACCCCGACGGTAGTAAATAAGTTACGTGATTACCCCGCCGGTGGTTAATAGTTAACGGTTATATACATGTACTAGCGACCCGCCCCGGCTTCGCACAGGTGCAATGCTGATGCATGTATTATACATATAAACCTTCCCCTTGAGTCACTCTATCAACTAAAAAAAACCGCATCAAAATCCGTTGCGTAGTTTTAAAGATTTAAGCATACATAGGGATATAGGGACATAGGGACAGAGAAAGCGACTTTGTTTTATACTATGTAATGAAGTTATGTTTTTATTACATGGATTTATAGTTACGGAGACACCGTTTATGCGGGTTACTAGACCAATCCAAAATTAAGTTTTTTGGGGCTTAACTTTTTATATGTCCACCGAAAAGACGCGAACCTAAATCTGACAATGATCTATTTAGGCTATTTTCTGTGTGAATTGCTACGTACCTTGATATTTCCTACTAAGTATCTAGTACAGGACTATTGTGGCCTAAAATATCTTAGATTTTAAATCAATGAGGCCTTACAAGTTTAAAAGAGTTTAGACCGCAAATTTTGACAAAAGTACCTCAAGGTCAAAAATTTCGGTTCACCCTAAATTAAATAACGGAGTAGGCCTTCAGCTTAAGGCTAGATATAGATATAGATCGACCCATTAGTTTCTGGGTTACAAGTTAATTCTGACAGTGAGTAATAACCAGTGTTACGTATCAAAATGTAGCCTTCACCAAACTTAGATTACCGGGAGTGGCGCAGCTGTTCCCCGGCTGTGGTCCCGGGACAGCCACTCTACCACATCCTATTACGTCTGAATATCCCCGCCTGAATGCTGAAAAGGCGTTGTGATCTGCACTTTGAGATATCTTTCAGTCGCTCTGCCACATTTATTTTTAAAGCTAACGGCGTCTGACGCTTTGAAGCAGAATAATAAACTTGGAGGCAATTTTTTATTATGACATTTAGTAACATGATGATAACTCGTAGTAACATAATGAAGCATTATATATAGCCGAGTGGCTCGTACTGTGTTAAACAAAAACCGGCTAAGTGCGTATCGGGCCACGCACAGTGTAGGGTTCTATAGTTGCCCACCCATCACGTCACCGGTCATATGCGGAATTACGGACCCGTAGAAGGGTTTTTACTGATTTTAGTACTGATGATGTTTTTGAGAAGTTGTGTTGTATACATATTTTTGCCCTTTACGGTAATGTCTACATAGCTGTGATAGTTTTTCTTTTAAATTCATCGTATATACTACTACCAAGATTTTTTTTCACCGTTTAGCTGGCAGGGGGGGGGGCAGACACTTGACCATACCAAAAATTATCACTTCAAAGCTTAATATCACGCCAACCGATTCTTGAATCAAAAAATGCTTTTAGAAACCTTATAATATTTTTGAAAGAGCTACCCAACGATAACCCACACGACGGGGCTTGGAAGAAAAAAAAAATTGCACCACCACTTTACATGAAGGGGAGGTATCCTAAAAAAAAAATTTTTTTACGATTTTATTCTACCGTTTTGTCGGCGTCATTGATATGTATACTCATGCCAAATTACAGCTTTCAAGTACTAACGGCTACTGAGAAAAGCGGGGGACGGACATGGCCTTGTTACTACGGAACCCTAAAAAAGATGTACGAGATATCATTTCATATTTAACTGTAGCTTTTCGGTGAAGGAGAAAATCGCATGGAAAAGGAGGTCTAGATTACCTCTTTGTGTTGGAAGGTAAGATATTATTCCTGCGCATACAAAATTTCTCCAAGTGAAGAAATCTCTGCTACATCAGTGTAAGCACATGTCAAATAACAATAGTATATTATACAACTGGCGTATAAGAAGGGTATAAAAAGGTGAGTGGTGTGGGTTGCGATGTGAGCCCTGGCGAACATCTTGGCGAATCTTAACTGTTTCGTTTTTATAAATATATCCGAAAATAGATAAAACTTGTTAAACAACACAAAAAAGATGATAAATGTATGTATTTATTTTAGTAAATAATATATCATGCATTAATTAATGTACAAAAATTATAGCAAAGTTACGTTAAGTCGGCAGCACTGATTTTAATCATAAAAGTTTCACTTGAACGCACCAAAGAATGACTACTAAACATAGTATTTGTAGTAGTCTGCGGCACCCAACTCTGCTTTAATTTTTCATAAGTAGTGTGTTTTTGGGCAATAGACTAGATATATTTTTTACAGAATAAATAAAGTATGTATTTATATTAGAGTACATGATTGCGTAAGTCGCGAAAAAAGTACAGGAGTAGAAAAAATGTCAAATGAAACGGCGGGGACGTCCACCGCGCGGTCGCGGCAACACAGACACATAGTCCGTATTTCTCCCGGTGCCGCCGCATAGTAGTCAGTCCGACCCAGGTCGGGCCTAGCTGAGTTTCTTACTAGAATCTTCTCAGCTAGGCCACTCTCCAACCGCGCACTCCTCGCTTTATTGGGCCCGGTTTTTAATCCAGTCAGGTTCAAAAGAAAAACAAAATACTAAATGGGTTATTATTTCGAGAGGTTCAATTGTGTTCAGACTCAAATTTTCAGTTACAAAATTAGAAATATATCGTTTATTGTTTTTAAGTTGCTTAGGATATTATCACTGAAACTTGTGATAAATACATTTTATTCTATTTTATCTTTTTTTCCACAATAACTTAAATTTTCTGCACAAAAGTCAGTTACGTGGTCAGATTCGGATTATCCCTGACTACTTTGTAGTATTGTAAAAAATACAAGGTATAGAAAAACTTGCTGTTTAAAACGTGGATTGAATGTTCATAATATGATATACCATGCATGCAAACATAAAAAAATTAGGACATTGATAAGACTATTTTTTTCTACATTTCCCGTTGTTATTTATAATTTATAATTTCACCCTCCCAAGTCAGGCAGCCTAAGTATTGATTTGCCGGTGGAAAACTACTATAAGCCCCGCTTCACAAGTTTTCGTAAACACGTCAAAACAGCTGCAAGTCAATTAATAACCCTTTGTCGTTAAGTCATTAATTACAGCACGCCATATTGAAAAGTTTATCCGGACGGCTTGACGCAGATTAGTTGGGAACAGAACTTTATTAAAACGCTAACAACCGTTGACACTGATCTGGCGTAACCTTGATCAGGGACTGGATTTGTTGCGGATAATTTATTTTCCGACGTGAATGTTATCTTTTTATATTTACTATAGAGCTCATTTTTATCATCATCATCATCATTTCAGCCGAAAGACGTCCACTGCTGAACATAGGCCTCCCCCAAGGCTCGCCATTTAGACCGATTCTGTGCCGTTCGTTTCCACCGGATTCCCGCGACCTTCACCAGGTCATCACTCCACCTTGTCGGAGGCCTACCGATAGCTCGTCTTCCGGTGCGTGGACGTCACTCATTTTTATGTAACCAACTAATTATAATATTCATTCATATATACCAACATGACTAAACTTAATTTTTAATTACGAATCTGTAATGTAGTAGAGAAATGTCAATAAAGTTGAAACCAGCCAAAACCACGCCATTTGGCGGACTTTTGATATTTTATGTGCTCTGTGGAAGGAATCGGAGTTGTCTGTCATACTTTTAAAAACTTGTTTTGTATGTTGGTATCTCCGGTTTATTTGTTAATCCCTCGAAATGCCAAGCTATTGTTATAGGTAGCCGTCTCCAGCATGCGAAATTCAACCTAGACGATATTGCTGCGGTCAAGTTTAATGGCACTCCTATCCCGTATAGTCAGAGTGTCAAAGACTTAGGCGTCTATCTAGACAATACTCTGAGTTGGAAGACGCAGATTTCTGAGGTTAGTCGGAAAGTATTGCGGTCAATTCATGCTCTTAATAGGCTGAAACATTTCTTACCCATTAAAACGAAGATTGTATTGATACAGACGTTGATATTACCCATTATCGATTACGGCGACGTATGTTATCCTGACCTGAATGAAGAGCTTCTTGACAAGTTAGATCGTCTTCTCAACAACTGCATTCGTTTTATTTTCTGTCTTCGAAAATACGATCATGTCTCTTCCTATCGCTCCCAATTAGGATGGTTTCCCATCCGCCTACGTCGCAAAATACGTCTGCTCTGCACTCTTTTATCCAGCAAGGGGCAAAGATGAGACCGACGGTGAAGCGAGCTTTCCCAGAAGATGTCTGGGTCATTCTACTTTTTCATGACCAGTTTTCTATTATAAAAAAAACAACGATATGTATCGAATTAGTGTACACAAGTAGGACTTCGAAATAGTACCTGAACCTAATATAAGGAATTTATGGGCAAAAAAATACTTAAATATACTGCTGTAAAGTGGGTAAGACAGTGGTAAAAACCATTTATCCTACAAATGGTGAGACATCAAAGGACCAATGAGTTACTCGACTTATGGATATTAGCTATCGTTCGTTAATTACCAAAACTATCAGAAGTGATACTGCAATTGAACTTCTTTCTAAATAACAATACAAAAATATGAAGTGAGGGCCAAGTATTCTAAAATCTGCATTTAAAAAAAGTTTGTGAGAATTATGTACATGAAAAAAAAACAAAAATCAAACATTTCTTCTGCAAATAGGCCACAAGGGCACTTTTACATGTCAAAATATTAATTTACAATTTAAGAAAGTCTAACTATAATAAGTAATACATTTTTAATGTCAAAATATTAATTTACAGTTCAAGAAGGAATAATAATTTCGAGTTTACAATTATAACAACATTAATGTCATACAGTGAAGATAAACTTGCAAAGTTATCTATTACAAATATTACAACATCAGTAAAGTTAGAGATGTATAAAGTCTCAAGATTAAACAAGGAGTATAATGAAATTAATATAATATCCCAGAGATGTACATGTCTCTGAGCGTCAAAATTAAAATTAATTTAATATTGTTAGAGATGTATATGGTCCCTAAGTCACTGATAATAAAAACGAATCCATAACAGGATGATATCTCGTCAATCCCCTATAAAAAGACACTAGTATTAACGTAGTCACTATGTCCTAGCAAGCATGAACAGACCGGAAAAATGAATAGCCCGCCTATTCACTCGTGCCTTAAAAAGGTCTAGAACTTTACGTATGTGATGTGTCATAACACAAAGTTTTGGAATAGCCATGATAATGTTATTATGGCTGTGGTCTTCTGCAAGGCGCAGGTACTTCCCCAGTTGGGATGCTCCAAATTAGAGCAAGATGTCATTTTGCTGTGTCCTACCTCTTGTCTAATTTACTATTGTGATAATTTAATGTTTTTCTATCCATGTAGACACACTATGTTATAAATTTTAACATGAGTCATTATTCCTATTAAACCCGACTCAATCCCTCAAAGGTTAGCTGGAAGAGATCCCTCATAGGCATAAGTTCGCCTTTATACTCAAGTCTTATGTGACATGTATATTGTTGTAACCTGTTATTGTGTACAATAAAGTGCTTACATACATACATGCATACATAAACCCGAAACTTCATCTTCTACAGTAAAGTTTTCTAAAACACGACTCGAGCGAAAAATTGGGTTCACTAAAATATTTTTCAGACAATACCATCTTTGATATCCTTATCTCACCGAGGCATAATACCTTAGGACTAAGGGAAGGGGTACCGGCGAAAATCAACCTACAGTACAAAGCCTTAAAGACTATAATTTCCGCTTCACTTGACTATAAGTTTCCAAAGGAGTCACTTGAAAAAAATCTCTCCGTCGTGAAAGAATACCCGTTTTCCGACAGAATAGGCAGCTCTGTTCCTTCTCTAAGGCATCCTTATAAACGACCTATTTTCAAAAGCCTTCTTTTGATTTTCAAACTTATGCAGCAGTAATATAGTCGTGAATCGGTTGACAGCTAGCGGTATTTAAGGTGGAATATCGGAGCGAAGTTAAGTAAAGATGTTTAAGTGGGCCCTAGTTAAAAGTGGAGTAGCCACATTGATTTTCGTCGTTCGGAAATTTTAATATTTTTGAAAGAAGCCTGACTGGGAACGATACAGATCATACGATAATAAACCTTAATTATGAGCAAGTAAGAGTGAGTATTTAGTGATTATTAATAAGTTTGTATCTTTGAAGTAGGAGAAAATGACAACTCGGACTTTTAGCGGCAGCTTATCTTATCTTTTACTGTCGTAAAAAACATGCCGATCCTTTTACTTATCTTCGGCTATAAAAAGTAGTGAGAAATGGAGATGTAAAGGAAAGCGAAATCTCCTAATATTTATATACTCTTAAGAGTGTGTTATGATTTTGTAATCACGTTTTAAGAAAGAGGGCTATCGCGTACAGTGTTGCCAGATGGTTACAATTCTTACATTTTTCGTAACTTTTGACCGGCTCGCGTAACATGTAAGTAACTTCTGTTGTAAAGGAAATTTTCGTAACTTTCGAGAATAGTGAAAATGGTATTTAACCGGGACCAAGCGAGAAAATTTATAGGCTTGTATACAGAAAAGGTGGCAAAAGAACCCACATGGTACGACTCTGGCTGTCCCTCTTTTGCAACTATGTATGATATTTGAAATACCCCCCATCAACCCGGCGTAATTGTGTCGCCGAATTCTAGCTGTATGTGGCTACTCATTTCTTAAAATCGAACATTTTGATAAGTAATTATGAAAGATATAAAAGTGTAACTTTTGCATCAAAAATGTAACTTTTCAAGAAACGAAACGTAATTTACGTCCCAAGGGCCCTGGCAACACTGATCGCGTATGAATTCGCCGCTAGAGGCGCTAATGTAGCGTGAGGTCTCCGAAATGTCAAATATCACTCTTTGTGGTTGTGCTACGCGGGTTAATATCTAATTGGAACAATATGGTGCATGCTATTTTGCAATACCTGAGCTTGATAACGGCAAATATGAGTTACGGGTTACACATAGTCCCTATTCGTCCCGGTACCGCCGCACACTGGGTAGAGTCAGTCCGACCCAGGTCGGGCCTAGCTGAGTTTCCTACTGGACTCTTCTCAGCTAGGCTAGGTTTAGTGAACCAGCGACAAAACTCTCAGTAGCTCGATTCCACTCTCACCTCAGATTTGGTTGAAACCGCTCAACCAATCTCACTGGAGCGCAAACTCTTAGAGTATTTCAGTGTTCCAAACCACACGCGTGGTCGTGCCGGAGGTTTTCCCCTGGATTTTCCCCAGGCTACTCTCCAACCGCGCAATACTACCGCTTTATTGGGCCCGGCCTATAAAGCCACAGTCAGGTTAAAAAAAAAAAGTTACGGGTTAATGTCGGCTTATGTGCATGTTGGCTATGTAAACATGCACATAAGCCGTTAACTATTGACCACAGGAGGGACGACTTTTGTTTTTTCAACTAAGTATGACCCTGGTAAACTATATGTGTATATTTAGATGTTTGGATGTTTGTTCCTCAATCACGCATCGAGAGGTAAGAATGCGGAAAGCGAGCGGCGTAATCTTACGTTAAAATTATGCCTTTGTTACATTATGTGACAGGGTTCTGTCGCGACATGACTCGCGGGATGAAAGGAAATACTTTGAGGTACATCGCAAACAATATATGTTCCTTGTGCCTTGGAACCAATGTACGACTTCGTGCCAGTGGCGGTGGAGACGGCGGGGCCGTGGGGCGCGGAGGCCAGGGACTTTGTCAGGGATTTGGATCGACGGCTGAGAGAGAGGGGTTGCGATCCTCGGTCCGGATCGTTCTTGGCTCAACAGATCTCTTTGGCCATTCAGCGTGGCAACGCCGCCGGGGTTATGGGAACTTTCGAGCCATCTACGATCCGAGGCGGTCCTTTATGTTAAGTTAATTTGACGAAGCATGTTGCGGATTTCATTTTTGGATTTTGAATTAATGATTTTGACTTTTATCAAAATACAAAAAAAAGTTGATATATGTTCACTCCAGGACTCCCCGAAAGCCACGGGCCCATCATATAGCTTCACTCAAAACACTGGGTAACCCTGGGTTGAACACGGGATGCGATACGCACCTCTGATACTTAAAATTAACACTTACAATTACGCCGGTCTTCTTTCTTCGGAGACAGGGCCCCGCCGTTGGTACCAACGCCGGCCCTGAGGACAAGGATTAACATACCTGTCCCACTGCTGCAGGCCACTATGGCAAAAAACATAATACCGGGAATCCATCATTTTACCGAAAATCGTTACGTCGATTATCGTTTCCTATAACACTATTCGCAGAATTTTATTATCACTTAGGAATCATTCATAGAACTTCGTTAGATCGCTCAAACATTTGATCGAATTTACGCTTTACACAAGAATCAACTCATCGAATTTTAATTCATTATTTTATTTGTTCATCGACGTAGTCGTTCATCGAATGGCCTTTAGTATAATTTTGGTTTAACGAAGGTTTCAGTTCCCAAAATTCTTATTACCTAGAACATCATTTCACCACTGTTTACTATTCTTGATATAAGTAAGTCTAAAATTAAAATTTTCCCAGATTCTTGGTGTACTCTGTAAAAGTACTCATAAACAAAAATACTCAAAAACAAAAATACCCAAAACCTAAAATGTACAAAAGACCTGTTAGGGCAAAACCGACTGTAATGCGGATAGGTTAGAATGCACCCGTCTTAATCTTCGAAGTTATTTTTTTTTATATAAGGCCAGAAAGATTATACGCCTTGAAAAATCATGCTTGCTTGGTTGTTCGATGAAACATTGTTCTTGGAAAGAATACTATATGGAACGTACTATCTGTGAATCATGTTTCGTTAAATTAATACTTTGAATAACGAATATTTCTATGAAAGGTAAATTCGATGTACCGTTACGCTACGACTAGAGACGGATTCGAAACGATTAACTATGAAAAGTGGTTCGATGCAATGAATTGATGATTATGTGATTAGAAAAAAAAACTCAATGAAATTCGTCGAACAGTTTTCGGTGAAATGAAAATCGATGTAAGATATTTCGATAAAATAATAGACACCGATCCCGCTCCGCTAAGTCGCCTTATTGTATTTCTACTATTTTTATACACCTACACACGGCTGTGGGCGTAATGAATTCATTAAGCAAGTCCTAGAATCCCTCGGCACAGGAAAATATCATGTTTGCTGACAATGTGTAGGCGCAAATGAAGTTGTTTGAGAATACGAGGGGTGTGCAATAAGCAGAGATCGGACAGTCATTGCTCGCATTAATGTGGACATTACTCCAAAATTAATCAAAATGTTAACTAATCGTAGCCCTTACTTCGTGTGTGTTAAAATATATAATAAACTTCCCAGAGAGATAAAAGACCTTCCGCTAAAACACTTCAAAAAGAAGCTTTTTGTGTGGTTATGCGAGCTATGTTTCTACTCCCTGGACGAGTTTTTTAATGTAAAATGTAACAATAAGTAATTTAATTTCTTAAAATTAGTATAAGTAGTAGATTAAGTAAACTCTATTCTGCTTGAGCTCAACCGTTAGCACAATCATGAGTTACTTTTTCGATTATTTTTTTTGCATGCTTACTCAAGCAGAGTATGGTGGGCCATAAAATTATTGTACCAACCTAATGTACCCATATTCCGCATAATAAACATTCATTCATTCATTCATTCATTCATTCATTCATTCGAATAATAAAATTTGAAAGTCCGTAGATGACAGTTTATACATGCATATAATTATTAGCAAAATGTTGTGTAAAGTGGTTATCGTTTTCGTAAATATTTTTATATACCTAATAAAGAAATTACGATTTTAAACTGACACGATTATTTACATTAGAAATAATACCCAAAAATTACTACATGGTAAATATCCTGCTATGATTATTATTTCTGAGGAAGAAGTTTTCTAGTGGATTGCCAGCGGAGTTGCAATTAAACATATTTTTGATGTAAAAAGAAATGCACTGCTTACTGCAGGAACTTTCGATAAAATACTGATTATTTTCTTTAATAAATATATACTTTAACAAACTTTTGTATTTATTGACTAGGATTCAAATTAGATGCCAAGTAAGAAATTGATTAATTGATTAACATATTGATGAATTTTGTAGTTATGTCCACATTATTGCGAGCAATGAAGCAAATTTGTCCGATCTCTGTCAATAAGTAATGAGAATGATATACTCTTTAGTGAGAAAATGTAAAAAATATTGGCCAGTATTGCCAATATTATTGACACAGTAAATAACTAAAACAATGTGTTATAATCATTTTTTTTTAACGAATACTGTAAACTGGGGTGACTTTAGTAAAAAACGGGGCCACTTTGATAAATTTAGAATTACATAATCATCAATAAGTATTTCTAGTCTGATTCAGTTTAGTAAATGGTTAGGAAAACCAAGTTTTTCAATTTGGAGACTAGCCTGGGGAAAATCCAGGGGAGAACCTCCGACACGCCACACGAGGTTTGGAACACTGGAATACTCTAAGAGTTTGCGCTCCAGTGAGATTGGTTAAGCGGTTTCAACCGAATCTCAGGTGTGAGTGGAATCGAGCTACTGGGATTTTTGTCGCTAGTTCACTAAACCTAGCATAGCTGAGAAGAGTCCAGCAGGAAACTCAGCTAGGCCCGACCTGGGTCGGACTGACTCTACCCGGTGTGCGGCGGTACCGGGACGAATAAGGACTATATGTGTCAGTGTTGTTGCGATCGCGCGGTGGACGCCCCCGCCAATTTACGTCGAGTTACCATTAAAGTCAATACGGAATGCAAGACGCATGTCGCAGATCGACCCCGGACAATGGATTTTCGCTATGAAACTTTTAATTTCCTTAACACTTAGAAGCCATTCGGCACTTTAATAGAAATTATGGTGTTAATGAGATTTCGCAGTTAGGCGCTTTAATGAGGGTTAATTAACCTTATTAGTCCTTTAATAGTGAAAAGTCGTAAGTCACTATGTCATAAGTATAAAGATATGACCTCTTAACATAACAACGTTTGGTCTTTACAGTTACCACCAAAAGGCCGTAAGTCTCTTTGAAGTTAGTATTAAGATACGACATTAACAAGGGTTGTGCTTTGATGTGCTGCCCGTGTCTAATAGCAAGCTAGTCGATAAAAATAATCTTGAGGGGCTACCGCGGACCGAAAAAGAACGAAGTTCGAATATTTCCCTCTCTGTTGCACGAATTAGCAATTGTATAAAAGAGATGTCAGCTTTTTTCAGATGTTACTAAGCTAACTGGACAATTATTAAGCTATTACGTAGAATTTACATCACTGGTAATAATTCGGCCGAATACCGAACATTCAAAAACATGCCGAATTTGCCGAATACCGAAAAATTACCGAATATTCGGCGCATGCCTAGTAATAATCGACTATTGGCAGTACATTAGACCTTTTAAATACTTTATTACCAAGGTATGTAGGAAATGGAATCAAATAGACAAACTTCGGTTTGTTAAAGTTAGTGGAATATAAATTCGAAGACATTTGTAGATAATGAAACATTCATAACCCAAACTTTATACGCCTTCACTCTCAGTCACAATACAAAATTCGTAACTTATAACATTGGAACCAACATGACAACTAGTCATTGTAAACTCCACTTTATTTGCAGTGGATAAGATTTACAATATTTTACACTAGGGGTAGGTTTAATGGTAGGTAGGAATTACGTCAAACATTTACGTGTAACACGAATTGAAAGACGAATTGTATTGAGTTTGAGGAAACAAAAAAACTAAGAAACCTTTATGAGTGACGTAACTGATGTACCTAAGGGTATAATTTACTTATAAATATTAAAACTAGTGGCTTTGTGAGTGATATTTTTAGGGTTCCGTAACAAAATGGTAAAAAGTAACCCTTATGGTTTCACTTTGTCTGTCTGTCCGTCTGACACATCGCTAAATATCTCAAGAACTACTTATGCTATCGATTTGAAATTTGGAACAGATAAAGGGTAACCTAGATGTATAGAAGATGTCTGTGATGTTAATATATCTTTTTATTTTCTGTTAAAAATGACAGATAAATAGGTGGTTCAAAATTTGAAAGTCTAGTGAATATGTCAAGTGGGGTGTCGTATAAAAGGGGCTTGAGTTGCACATTCTAAAAACATTTTTTTTTACGTTGAATCATTTTCGATTTACGAGTTTACCAAAGAAAAATATGAAATTATTACATCCGATGAGTAACATCTGACAGCAAATGGGATTATTGTTTAATATGAAAACAGATTGCCCAGCTCTGCAGGATAGAAAAAGAAAAAAAAAAAAAAAAATTACATAACATTGATATTAATATATATATTACAGGGAAAATATAACTACAGCTCTATCTAGTTTTTTTTTATCATCAAAAAACATTTCTATATTAAGTTTGTAATTTAATTACCTTTGCATGTATTTTTGTTTTAGAAATTCCTACCCGATTATGCTGAAAGTATCTTCTTTCAAATAAAGAAAAAAAAATTGAAATCGATTCATGTGATAAATCCTTGAAAAACACCATACATACTAAGTTATTCAGTAGCTCAAATTTGTAACAAAATTCGCCTATAGATGGCTGTACCCATGGTTCAATTTTTGTTCACGTTGTTGAGATTTTTCTGAATTAATAGGGTTGGAACCGGTACACATATGTGTACGGAACCCTCGGTGCGGGAGTCGGACTCGCACTTTACCGGTTTTTATTTACGTTTAAAACCTTGTTATCATAGTTATTCTTATGTATGAGGGCGAAAATTCATTGTTTTTACGGCAGTTATTTTACGTCATTGTCGTTTCATTAAATATTGTTAAAATAGACGATGATCTGAGTAAACTTTTGTCAAAAGTATAAACCAATGATGTCCGAGTCTTTTTTGATCAATGTTTTCGCCGGTTTATCCCTACTTTGGGTAGATAATCTTGAGTCGACAATGACTTTAGAAACGAGCGTTTCAAACGCTCGGAGAATCACCCATGAATACTTTTTTAACACAATTTGCTTACTGGCTTATTTAGGATGGGTTCCAAACCGTCTGTAATCGTAAGCGGTGTTCGTTAAAATCTGATTGTATGGAAAATTTGACAAGTTTCTATGGGATGACAGCTGCCGGCGCCATATTTGACGATGACCGGCCTGTGATCGTATGTTGGTGCAACCGACCCTTAGATTATTTACTTATTATAAGACCAGTGAAAGTAATTATGATGGAAACATTTCAACAACTTGAGTGAAATTTAACATGTAACGTTGTTTTTGGGAATGCAAGTGTTTCTAAAGCTGAAAATGTTACACTATTTGGGAAAATTATGCATGTGCAATTATATGCATGTGTATTTATTGGAATATGTGTTGTCCGTTAATTTTGTTGTACACGTGTTGTTTCACTTTTCCTGCCTTTCTCCTTTTTTTTAATACAACGTCGGTGGCAAACAATCTTACGGTCCACCTGATGGTAAGCGGCACCTTAGCCTATAGACGCCCGCAACTCCAAAAAGTCACGTACGCGTTGCGGACCCTTTATAAAATTTGAGAATGCACTGTGTTGACAACAGACGGGACAAATGTAGGTCCCTCGCTCTCAACACAGTGCATCCTCAGGAGCTCTGGCAACCTTGCTCACCTCCAGGAACACAACACTACATACTTGTATCACTACATAGTATAAAACAAAGTCGCTTTCTCTGTCCCTATATACCTATGTGTATCTTTAAAACTACGCAACGGATTTTGATGCGGGTTTTTTTTAATAGATAGAATGATTGAAGAGGAAGTTTATATGTATAATAACATCCATTAAATAGTGCACCCGTGCAAAGCCAGGGCGTGTCGCTAGTAGTAGATAATGTTCTTATGGCTCCTGCACTGTCTGTTCAAAATTTTCTGATCTCTTTTCCCGCTACCCTAAGGTTGTCTGGCAGAGATCGCTTTAAATCGATAAGACCGCCTGTGGTTACCATTTAATGTTCTAAATGTTATTCTTTTTTTTGTAAGAATTCCCTAGATTAGTGGTGCAATAAAGAACATTTATTATTATTATGAAATGATTCAGATATTGCTTATCACTACGGAAGACTCGTCATAACCTGAAGGCGCAGTCTACAGAAATGTGTACACTATTACATCTTACTGCATTGTAATAAGGCGGATATTGTATACATATATTTGACGTCGACTGTACGAGGCGTCCATATCCTTCGGGTGGTCGTAAATCCGCCCCAATAGTAAAACATGAAGTAGTAAAAGTCCTACTCCATTTATACATGAAAGTTCGTCTGATCCTAACTTGCAATACATGAGCTCGGAATGGGCCTCCTAAAAGCCGTGGATTAATTGTGGAATACGCGCAACTAACGTATCAGGATTTGATACAACGCCGGTGGCAAACAAGCGTACGGTCCACGTGATGGTAAGCGGCCATCGCAGCCTATAGACGCCCGCAACTCCAAGTCACGTACGCGTTGCCGACCCTTTATGAAATTTGAGAATTCACTGTGTTGACAGCAGAAGGGACAAATTTAGGTTCCTTCGCTCTCAACACTGCATCCTCGGGAGGTCTGGCAAGCTTGCTCACCTCCAGGAACACAACACTACAAACTTGTATAGTAGATAATGTTATTATGGCTGTGGTCTTCTGCAAGGTGGAGGTTTTTCCCCAGTTGGGCTGCTCCAAATTCGAGCAAGATGACATTTTGCTGTGCACTTTGGCGGCATCCATTTTATTCCGAATAAGACGGAAGCTATTGCCGTCTTTTTCTCTCTCATGGTGTCGAGCCATGCTCACCGCTCCTGCTTGTAAATTGCGTTTCAAAATATAAAATGCCAATAAACAGGGATGGTGGTCAAACAAGAAAATCAGTAACTTCAAATTTTCTCGAAATAGGATCAAATTCTGAATCAAATTTCGAAAAAAGTAAATTAAAAGAATAAATAATTATAGATTATCAAACAAACTTCGCAAGTTCGATCACTATTTTGTGAGTCACTTCCTTCGAAGATATATAAATATAAAATTATAAGGGCCGGTTGCACCAACATACGATTACAGGCCGGTCATCGTCAAATATGGCGGCGGCAGCTGTCATCCCATACAAACTTGTCAAACTTTCCATACGATCAGATTTTAACGAACACCGCTTACGATTACAGACGGTTTGGTGCAACCCAGCTCAAATCTTCAAAGTTTTAAGTGGGGGCATGTTCTGTCCCTTTTTCGCAAAACGCACCTCTATATTGAACGATCGTCATTTACTATGGCGCTTTAGGTCAGTGACATCACTGATTTGTAGCGCTTTCTCTCTCTAATTAGAACATTCAAACAGTTATAGCTACGGTATTTTTTGAGATTTTTTAATGGGATTTTCACCATTTGAGGGGCGACTTTAATAATCCAGTTCTTATACCGTATGTCAGTTTTAAATTGGTTAGCATCAGGTCAGTGCATCTTGGTAAATTTCCTAACTATTTACTAAATTGAATCAGACTAGAAATACTTATTGATGATTATATAAGTGTTCCAAATCTATCAAAGTAGCCCCGTTTTTTCCTAAAGTCACCCCAGTTTACGGTAGTATTATGTTTTCTTTCTTTTGGATAATAATTGGGATCATAATAAATTTTCTTATTAGTTCTTACGTAAGATCACAAAAAATGCGCAAAGAAGATATACTTTGAAAAAAGCGCGCGCTCGGCTACGTAAATCATTCCCATGGCAACGGAGATCCACTTTCCGATTTGAGCCTCTGGACTGATCAAAATCTCGTTTAGTAAAAGATGAACGATAAAGAAAAACTTTCATTAAAACCAGAGTTGATTATTAACAAAAAATATATTTTTTTGGTACTTAACTTCAAAAGGAACGTTATCAAAAATTGTTTCTATGAATCATAAATAAACCTTTATATTCATTCTTTCTGTGACGCTTTATTATTTTTAGGCTACTATTTACCTTCTAACTATAAAAGTGGACTTAAAGCTAGCAGGTGATATAACAAAATGTAATTTCCAAACGCGTTTAAGCTGGCAACATTAAAAAGTGGCGATGGCGACAGGAAAGTTGTCACAACCTTACACAAATTGAAATCAATATTTGATTTAGGATCCAAGCCGTCGTCTCCCGGTGAAAAAAAAAACAAACAATAGCATTACAAGATTTCAAGCTTACATGGTCATTTACATTAGAATTACGATTTGAAACGGGATATTTACCATGTATATTTGTATTTTTGAGTTCCCGATATTTCGGCACGGTTGCAAGCGCCATTACAGCGGCATTTGAGTTAATCCTTGATAATGGCGCTTGCAACAGTCTTCAATCTTATATTGCCTACTACATATATACCACATGTGCCTGTGTGTTTACGACCACTGTCTCTATGTCCCTATATCCCTATGTATGCTTAAATCTTTAAAACTACGCAACGGATTTTGATGCGTTTTTTTTTAATAGATAGAGTGATTGAAGAGGAAGGTTTATATGTATAATAACATCCATTAAATAGTGCACCCATGCGAAGCCGGGGCGGGTTGCTAGTTTATAATGTTAAAAAAACAAGTTACTTATTATACCTATAGGTAGAGGATAAACATGGAATGTTAATTTGTTCTACTTGAAAATTTTGCGCCTGGTAAATAAAAAGAGCGGATAAAAAGGAAATTCGGATAGTTTTCTTTAAGTAAAAATATCTATCAGTAAATATTACGATCAGAGAAGAAGTCGAGCGGATTTTTTTCGACAAGAAAAAATATATATAAGGAAATTCGTTTAATAAATTCTTTGTGAGATCGTTATAAATATAATATGGTAATTTCATGGTATTGTACGAAAAATCAATACATTCTCTGTTGTTTTCGATAGCTTATTAAATAGCCTTCTTTTGTACTATACGTAGGAAGGTATAGGTATTGTGTTAGTGCGACCCAGGTCGGGCCTAGCTGAGTTTCTTGCTGGACTCTTCTCAGCTAGGCTAAGTTGTTCCACTCACACCTCAAATTCGGTTGAAACCGCTCAACCAATCTCACTGGAGCGCAAACTCTTAGAGTATTCCAGTGTTCCAAACCACACGCGTGGTCGTGTGGTTTTCCCCTGGATTTTCCCCAGGCTACTATCCAACCGCGCACTACTATGGCTTTATTGGGTCTGGCCTATAAAGTCACAGTCAGGTTAAAAAAAAGGTGTTTTGTATCAAAGCGGTTCCGCGCTAAATATCTAATACGAAACTCGGTCGCTCTGTCCGCGAGCGAATATTAAATATTATTGGAATATATTTTTTAACATTGTTATTTATATTTTATACAATTTTAATATATTTTATTTATCTATTTATATTTTATATAATCTTAATATAAGTTATACTCATTTTATAACTATATAAAATTATATGCAAGAATGAATTACTTTTAATGAAATTATGAATTAAATTATATTTAAATAATTTAATAATAATTATGGCGAAAGATTCTGACCCCACAGCAGAAACGAAATTATCGTTTTACGTCAGGGTGTAATGGCATTATTGGTTTCTAGTCAACATTATTATATTTAAGTTGAGTGATATTAGACACGAATTATTTAGGTAGGTATCTGGAATATTGGAGATAATTGTAGTGTGCAAATATGTGGTAGAGTTAGACATAATTAATAAATATCTCCGTGATCCCCTCTAGCTATACATGGTAATTAGTTTGAAAGGCGTTGTAAGTTGTAATGTTTTGAGCGTAAATTATGACAAAGTTTTGATAATTAAAGTTTATAGATTTGAGATTTCGATGCCTTTATTAAAGCTTATACGAAGTTATTTTTGATTATTGTCTGCGAAATGTAATTTCGGTGAACTACATTTTAGTTTGAAATATGTATGTCGATTCGAAAAAAATACGCAGGAGAACTGCCTCCCTAATGCGGCGCGTGCGTGAGAGTCCCAACAGCCTCTTGAAGTTATTGGTGGAGTTTCCGGCCAGCTCAATGTGGAAACATTGGGACTCCATACACATGGAGTATAGAGGGAGGAATGTTTATAATTTTTTGTGATTAAGTTTGAAAACTAACATAGTAATTAAGGCTTTTTTACTAACTTTTTTATGGACATTGTCTGAACTAAATAAATTGAATTGAATTTTACTGATCTTAGTACTGATGATGTACTTTTTTGAGATGTTGTGTTGTATACATATGTTTGCCCTTTACAGTAATGTCTACTTAGCTGTAATAGTTTTCCTTTTAGCTTCATCATATATACTACATCGTACTACTACCATGATTTTTTTCACATGCCTAGTAGCCACCATTTAGCTAGCAGGGGGGGGGGGGGACACTTGACCATAGCAAAAATTATCACTTCAAAGCTTAATACCACGCCAACCGATTCTTTAATCAAAAAATGCTTTTAGAAACCTTATAATATTTTGGAAAGAGCTATCCAACGATAATGCACACGATGGGGTTTGGAAGAAAAAAAAAGTGCACCACCACTTTACATGTACGGGAGGTACCCTAAAAAAAATTTTTTTAATGATTTTATTCTACCATTTTGTCGGCGTCATTGATATGTATACTCAAACCAAATTACAGCTTTCTAGTACTAACGGTTACTGAGGAAAGTGGGGGACGGACGGACGGACATGGCGAAACTATAAGGGTTCCTTGTTTACTTCGGAACCCTAAAAATGAGCGTAACAAATAAGTCAAGATATTCTTACTTAATATTATAATGGGACAGAGAACGATTTTTATCACGCACGTATTGCGGTAAAAGTGTCAAATAATCTCAATTAATATTAAAACCCCTATTTCATGCTTACATAATATATTGTTATTCAAAAACAAGAAATAATGTCTAAAATTATTTTTAAATGATAAGGCATAAATTATTTTTTAAATTACGTTCATCTAAAATTTGTACAATAAAAAAGCCAAAGAGGCAGAGATTGTGAGAAGTCGGTTTGTGTTTATAAAAAGTAATTTGTCATAGTCACTAACTGTCACTTATTCTGATCTTTCGTGCGAATAATGCGAATTCAATGTCTGTGTTTACGACCCCTGCCTCTTTGTTTACATCATTTATAATCTGAAAAAAACGAGGTATGTAATTATTATTTAAGTTATCGTGTGCCCTTTCAGGGCGACCTTCTCCGACTATAACACTAATTGAAATGTACGATCGACAAAATTGAATCATGACCCATAAATAGTAGATTGTGTCTCAAGGGAGCAAAATGATATATTTACGGCGAGGACGGTATATTGAATTCTGAGTGAAGCGAAAGATTCTACAATAGAATCCTGAGCGTAGTGAGGTTATGTCGGTTTCGTATGTCAAAAAATGTACTGAGTTACTGATTGATGTGACATTTGTTCTAATGCAGAGGTCGGCAACCTTTTAGCAGCCAAGGGCCACATAGTGACTAACAAAATTGTCGACGGCCACATGTGTTAATATATAATTTGTGACTCTATCAGACAAAAGGTACCAGAGTCATTCAACTTTTTCATGACCAGTTTTCTATTACCAAAAAAAATCTATGATATGTATTGAATTAGTGTAAAAAAATAGGTATTAGAAATAATACCTGAACCTAATAAAAGGAATTTATAGGTAAAAATACTTAAATATTAACATATTGCTGTAAGAGATGGTTAACACTGAGGTAAATACCACTTACAAACACTTTTTCATACAAATGGTGAGACATCCAAGGACCACTAAGTTACTCTATTTATGGATATTAGCTGTGTCGTTAATTACCATAACTATAGGAAGTGATACTGCTAGTAAACCTCTTTCTAAATAACAATACAAAAATATGAAGTGAGGGCCAAGTATTTCAAAATCTGCATTTGAAGAAAAAGTGTCTGTAAATTATGTACATGAAAAAGTAGAATGGCCCGCCAACAATATTGTCGGTTGCCAACAAGGCAGCTCACGGGCCGCCTGTAATGAAATGAAATGAAATGAAAATAATTTATTCCAGAACAAGTCCATAGATAAATAGCATTATAAAATTAAAATTAAAAAAGACATTGAATTGAATTAAATTAAATTGAATAGATAAAATTAAAATTACAATAAATTAACATGAACCTCTCCAAATCGCGGGTTACCCCGAGCCCCGACGACAGGCCTATGGTACTCCCTCCAACGCTCGTGTAGCGGGCTGGCGTCCCACTCTCTTACCGCCGCGAGCATAGTGTTGGAGGAAGCGTAAATTGCCTTCCTGGCAGTGTACGAGTAATGTTGCCGACCGCTGGTCTAACGGATCGTTATAAAACCCGGCCTAAAATAAGTCGAATTATCGATCGTCTCTAACTTGGGCCCAACACCGCATATTATTGGAACAAAGCTTATTTGCGGTCTGCTCGGATCCGAGCAAGTCCGCCCGGATTAAATACTTAGGAATTAAGAAAATATCTCCCTTCACAGTAAAATCAACTTCGACTTTACATATTCGGGTTAAGAGTTACACTCGTTTGGCGGGCGTTTGACTGGAAAATTGAAACGTATCCTTTTAGACTAAGTTTGCGTGCGATTCTCGTGACGTGTTTGACGTAAATACGTTAATTGTTTTGATAGGGTTTAGTGGTGTGTACGAAAATTAGTCAAGTGGAACACTTATTACTGTACTAGCTTCTGCCTGTGACTTCGTCCACTTTTTCTACTCCAATTTCACTCCTTCGAGGGATGATTTTTGGAATTAAATATTCTAATGTATTAATCCAGGCCGTAAACTCGTTATAAGCCAAGTTTCATCATAATCAGTTCAGTAGTTTATGCGTGATTGAGTAACAAACATCTAAATTTGCATCACTACAAAGTATAAAACAAAGTCGCTTTCTCTGTCCCTATATCCCTATGTATGCTTAAATCTTTAAAACTACGCAACGGATTTGGATGCGGGTTTTTTTGATAGATAGAGTGATTGAAGAGGAAGGTTTATATGTATAATAACATCCATTAAATAGTGCACCCGTGCGAAGCCAGGGCGGGTCGCTATTTATTATATTAGGAGAATGGAATCAATTAAAATATAGACATAATTAAATTTTTAACTATGTGAAAAATTGCATGACTCTTAGGGGTATGGAATCATGTGGGTAAGTACCAGTGGCGGTGCATCCATACAACTTGATTCCCATTTTTGCCTAAATACACTGTGGGCGTCAAAGGGAAGAAAGTGGAAAGTATACGCTATAGATACATGATTATAAAATTATTTTAAAATGAAAAACACATTTTCGGTCAAGAAATTCCTCGATAACCTTTTAAAACGAATTCCTTCTAGGCTTTTTATTTCGCTACGAAGATTGTTATAGACACGAATAGCCGATATAAATGTACAAGTCATTAAGGAGTTAATAACACATAACATAATAGCATTAACAACAGGAGTTAATAACATTATCTACAATACAAGTATGTAGTGTTGTGTTCCTGGAGGTGAGCAAGGTGCCAGAGCTCCCGAGGATGCACTGTGTTGAGAGCGAGGGATCTAAATTTGTCCCTTCTGCTGTCAACACAGTGAATTCTCAAATTTCATAAAGGGTCAGCAACGCGTACGTGACTCCTTTGGAATTGCGGGCGTCTATAGCGGTGGCCGCTTACCATCAGGTGGACCGTACGCTTGTTTGCCACCGGCGTTGTATAAAAAAAAGTTAGTATCGAATCATATTGGTATCGAGATCGAACATTGTACTTTGATGATACTCTCTTGCAAAATACTCTGTACGATTTTTATAAATAAGCATAATTCCAAAATGAATATGCCAGTAAGTGTAAGGAAACGCTATTCCCTGAGATTTTTAGTAAATAGAATAGAATTAGAGGATACTATGTCGAAAATTGAAAAATGTATGCCGAGCGATCAGTTCTCTCGTGGAAACAATAAATTAACTGCGTAGTATTACTATACTGAAATGCACCGTTAGTCGAAATTGTTTGACAAAAATCAAAATCAAAACATTTGTTCTGCAAATAGGCCATCAAAGGCATCTACATCAATTCGTAAATAGACTCTCTGTTTAAATATAATGAAACACATTTCAGCTTTTTTCGAAATTGCTCTCCTAAAGGGGTGAAAAAGGGGTTCCAAGTTTTTACGGGGAGCTAATCTTTTTTGAAGTGAGAGATTTAAAACTTCGTATATAGACTCTAAAAGGGGGTTCCAAGTTTGGACGGGGAGCAAATGTATTTGAAGTGTGAGACTTAAAATTTCGTATATAGACTCTCTGTTTAGATGCAAGAAAACAAATTTCAGCGTTTTTCGAAATTACTCCCCTAAAGGGGTGAAAAGGGTTCCAAATGTGTGCGGGGAGCATATCTTGACTTTTCTTAAAAATCAATATGGGTGTCATCTTCGAGGTTCGTCAGGGAGCCGATTACTAAAATGACATATATACATATACATATAATGACAAACATAGGTACATACAAACATACGGGTCAAACTGAGAACCTCCTTTTTTGTAGACGATTAAAATTAAGCTTAGTGCGCGTAAGCCGCGAGAAAAAGCTAGTAAAGAGTCACTACAAGCATTGGTTTTAAACAAAAAAAATGCTCTAAATGTTGGGTAACCACACATAACGGTGGTACCATCGCTACGCGTTTGGCGAATTCAGGAATGTGGTGTGTGGTTTAAGTTATGAAAGCGATAACGTGACTTTCCGACATGGCGGGGCGGGATCGGTATTCGGCATTTTGTTGAGAGCTTACTGATGTGGCAGATTTCCGTACTTGATGTATAAGTATTAATTTTGTGCAGTAGGAATATCGAACCAGAGAGAAAGACTTACGAGGTTTTTTTTCAGGCACGCTCTGCGGTAAAAATGTCAAATAATCTTATATTTACTTATAAATATGAAAATGATAAGGCATTAATCATTTTTATAATTATTATTTATTTATTTATTTATTTATTTATTTGAGAGACAAACAGAGATAGATGTACAAATTGAAGTAACTTATTTTAGGTTAATGTTATACATTCATCTAGCTCCTCAACAGCTCTCACCAAGACATAAAATTTATATTATTTATGCACTACCCTATAGAAGATATTGCATCCGAAAAAGTTATTATGTTCTGTAAAATGTACTGTATTTTTATTAAAAAAAAACCAGAAGCAAAGATAGTCGATTCGGGTTTTGACTAATTAATTTGTCATAGTTACTAGAGTCTGTTGGAGGGAGTATTCATTTTATAATTGTCAGTTTTTATTTTTGTTAATTTATATTTGATAATAATTTAGGTTAAGCTTTATCTGTTAATTTTTATTTTATAGTACCCTCTTAGTTATTTAATTTATTTTAGAAATAATTACTGTATTTAGTGAAATAATTGTCTGGTAAATGAATGATGAGAATTGAGTATTTTACGCAACTTTTTATATGACAACACAACCTGAACTGTCAAACGTCATTCCTCTATAAAATATCATTTTTTATACTTACGTTTATCCTATAAATTTACTTGTCGCTTCTCAATATCTAATACGAGTATAATAAAATTGCTCGCAAACTTATATTAGGTTAATGTAAATATTTTTATTTGGCATGAGATTAGATATGGGGATCGATTATAACACGGGTCAACATTTAGAGTACTTTTTAACTCATAAATCGGTCAAGTTCACATGTGTCATGCGGACGAAGTGGCAGGGCACAGATAGTTTATAATATTAGTTTGTATTGTATTATGTACAGGTAAATTAATAAAATCGTTTTAAATTTTAAATATATTACAAGTGTCAACACTGCTTTTCGCGTTACACGTCAGGGATACCACACTGTGAATTTTTAAATTTGCCGCCATTTCTCATTCTCATTTTTAATTTTCCAGATTCTAACTGTCACTTATTCTGACCTATCGTGCGAATAATGCGAATTCAATATCTGTGTTACCTAAATTCTAATCTTAAAACAAGGGATATCAGCGTCAGAGCTAACTAACTGTACATTCATGAACCTTATTACGACGAGATAAGGTCTAGCAATAATCTGTTGACTGTGACGTTGTTACTCTTAAATAATACTTCGTTTTAGTATTAAATATAGTTGCGCAAATACCAGCCCATATTTCATTATGTGTTCACCCATACTTATATGGGTGACCCAGAACGGGAAAGCTTGTAAATTGCACCACACACGAACAATTTTATTGCGAAAGTTCTGACCCGCTTCGAGTGGCAACTTGGCACATTATTTGATACAAATACAGCGTTACAGCGAATTGAAAAACACCCGGCATTCACTCCTAATGGCTATTTAACGGGTTTTTCACTGGCGTCATTAGTGACGGTCTAATTTAATATTTAGTTCAATCAATAGGGCTGGTAATAACCTAGCTATATAAACGTGTATACCTGTAATAGAATTGGGGAAAAAAACAGATTTATGAACTCGGTTGTACTACAGCGTTTATTGGTTTAATTCTAAGCAGTGAACAAAACGGAATTTTTTGTCCGGTTTGTCCTACGGTGTGAACAAAATCGTAGAACAAAACGGACTACTTCAGCTTTCTAGGGTTCCGTAGCCAAACTGGTAAAAACGGAACCCTAATAGATTCGTCATGTCTGTCCGTCCGTCCGTCCGTCCGTCCGTCCGTCCGTATGTCACAGCCGATTTACTCGGAGACTATAAGCGCTACAATTATGAAATTTGGTAGGAAGGTGTATTCTATAAACCGCTACATAAAGGTGATGTGAAATTATAAAAAAATATTAAATTAGGGGGGCACTCCATACATATAACCGGTGGATGAAAAAAAAAATTTCAACGCACGTAGTCGTGTGGGGTATCGATGGATAGGCCTTTAAAAATGATATGGAGGTTTCTAAAAAACTTGTCCATTTAAGTCAACCATTGGTGAGATATTAGCTGTCAAAGTCATAGAAAGTGTGACCCGCCTCCCCCCCAATTTCCAAACGTAAAAGTTTAAAATTCTGAAAAAAATTGAGGTGGTGTGCATTAGTAAATACTTTCAACGTTTTTTGGTTTGAACAATATAGGTTTTACGGTTTTTGAGTTTTCGCTTAAAAAATGTCTTGCCCAAACAAAAAGTCGTAAGTGGCGTGAGTTCCCTATAAAGATACGACTTTTTTAGATTCAATGTATTGGATAGTGATTTTAAATGTGGACTAGTAGGTGTTGGTACGGAACCCTTCATTGTGGTCCGACACGCACTTGGCCGGTTTTTTTAACCTGACTGTGGCTTTATAGGCGGGGCCTAATGCGATGCGTCGTTGGAGTGGCCTGAGGAAAATTCAGAGAAAATTGTTGGATTATTTAATTTGTAGCAAGCATAGCTGACGAGCACTGAAAACGCTCCATACTGGTAGACAGTGAAATGTGACGTCACAATTCTACCAAGTAATACTGTTATGGAAAAAGGAGTAATTTGCCATTTTAGTCGCGATATTTATTTATTTAAATTCAATATTTAAAGTAGAATAGACCCCCTGGTGTCAAACAGCGACCTCGAGTCCGAGCGCCGTGCGTAATTCGGCCGACCTTGTACATTAATCCATAATGTTATTTTCAACATTCACGAGTCTTTTAAACGAGTTATATAGTCAGTTAAACGCATATGAGCCAGTTAAAGCACAGTCAGCATCAATAGTGACGACGTAAATGAAGAAGTCAAAGCTCTTATTCCACTACAATAAAGGCTAAAGATGTACAGTAGTACCCAACTGACATGGCTTACCGATGTACCTGCGCAGAAGATGAATTTTTAAAGCGCGGGAAATGCTATTGACCAATCGGCACGCTCCACGCACCGCGCTTCTTTTTCCTGTACCGCTATTGGTCCGCAGCTACCGTCATGTTAGCGCGCGCCGCGTGGCATGTTAGTCAGCCGCCATACTTCTGATCGAGTGCACGCGCATTATGAACAGTGTATTATGAACCTTATAGTAGTGATCTAAGGTTAATTGTAAGTTTTAAGCATTCTTTCGTTAATCTTCGGAGCGATACTTTCTTTTCTGCGCGAACGAAGATTCACGACGCGCCTTATCAGTTGGGTACTACTGTACCGACTACCCGACTAGTCGGTGCTGAGGTGGCAGACTAGTTGCCTACTAATCGCCGACTATAATTGCCGAAGCCGGATAGTCGGCGGGTAGTCGATCTTTAATAAAGTTTTTTGAACATTTCATAGGTGTAGTTATGTTTGAAGCTGACTGTACCTGTAACTTGATTGCGTAGCGTTTCGTACGCACGTAGGCTTACATAGTTGTTTGGAAAACTGCCTTTTCCTGTAACGTACACATACAATAAAATTCAATACAAATACTTTTGTTGCACACTTTTTTTTGAACCTGACTGTGACAATAGGCCGGGCGCAATAAAGCGATAGGAGTGCGCGGTTGGAGAGTAGCCTGGGGAAAATCCAGGGGAGAACCTCCGACACGACCATGCGTTTGGTTTGGAACACTGGAATACTCTCTCCAGTGAGATTGGTTGAGCGGTTTCAACCCAATCTGAGGTGTGAGTGGAATCGAGTTACTAGGAGTTTTGTCGCTGGTTCACTAAACATAGCCTAACTGCTAGGTTATTGCACACTTCAAATAAAAAAAACACAATACAGTACATTAGGCTTAAAGTAGAGGTAAACAACAGTTTTATCGCTAAAGACCGATCTCTTCCAGACAACCTTTGGGTAGCGGAGACAATGCAACATTATATATCTAATTCAGTAACTTAACCGAAAATAGATATTATTGTTATTTATTCTCCGTTAAGTATCAATATGTGGGTACTTAAAATACTTAGGTTTACATATTTACATTCATTACATACATAGTCATAAATAAAATAAACTCTTAACTCGAGACTATCTTAAGGCAAGTCGAATCAAACAGTCAAATAGGTTCAGTAGAAGCCAAGAAAACCGAGTATTAAGGGGGAGACAAATAATAAGTGTCCGACCGAAACATGTTTTTTTGCCGAAACCGAAACTGAAACTTTTGTAGATGCAATAAAATAGTGTTAACCAACACCAAGATCGAAAAGCCTTAGCTAAAATAAGATGTACTGTCGGCGGAGTCGAGCGAGCTATGCCATTGCCGGCTGTGCCGATGTTAGCCGAACGCGATCCGGAAGTACAATGTTGAAAGTTTCGGCGCGGCCGAAAGGTTCGGCAGTTTTTTGGCCGAAACCGAACCTTCGGCTGAAATATGATTATATTTTGAGTCGTGATTTAAAGCAACCAGAGATTTAGCACACCTTATGTCCAATGGTAAGCAGTGTTGTGAGTTAAAGTGACTCCTATCATTTGAATTACATAAACAGAATAGATGTTCATAAACTACAAGGTGAAGAAAGCAAGGCAGTTGCGAGGAGTTAGCCAAATGTGTCTTGAGTGCTAATTAGTTCGGAGTCCTGAAGCGTTCTTGGTTTGTTCCAATTAAACTCTGACACACAGACTTCAACGGACGACGCAATCACAGCGTCCATCGAAAGATGGAACGCTGTGCTTACGGCGTCCATCTCTGACACGACGCGTACTTAGGCATTCCCGCTGGCGGGGACGTCCACCGCGCGATCGCGACAACAGTGACATATATAGTCCCTATTCGTCCCGGTACCGCCGCACACCGGGTAGAGTCAGTTCGACCCAGGTCGGGCCTAGCTGAGTTTCTTGATGGACTCTGCTCAGCTAGGTTAGGTTTAGTGAACCAATGGTCGTGTCAGAGGTTTTCCCCTGGATTTTCCCCAGGCTACTCTCCACTCCACTTCTATTGCTATATTGGGCCCGGCCTATAAGCCACTATCAGGTTGAAAAAAACAGACATGATCAAAATATTGAAAACAAACAATTACAGGTACAATTGCAGAAGATCGCAGCCATAATAGCACCACTACTTGCTCTTTAGGGGGGTACCTGGGTCATACGCTGATTTAGGTTCGCGTCTTTTCTGTGGACATACCAAAAGTGAAGGGCTACAAAGCTTAATTTTGGATTGGACCAGTAACCCGCGTAAATAGTGTCTCCGTTTCTATAAATCCCTGTAATAAAAACATAGCTAACATGCACGTAAGCCGTTAATTATTGACCACGGGAGGGTCGACTTTTGTTTCGTCAACTAAGTATGACCCACCTGTGTGGTGTGTTCCTGGTGGCGAGTGAGACCACCAGAGCTCCCGAGGATACTGTGCGGATAGTGAGGGACCTGCATGTATCTTTAGCTATAAAAACTACCAATCCAATCAATAAAGCGTCGACAATGCGTTTGTGTTTCTGGAGTTGCAAATGTCCATAGGCTATCTGCAGTAACGATTCAGTATGCCGATTCTTAGTTCTATTGCGTAATCGCCAGAGGCGCTGTACTTTTGCCCATACTTTTTACTCAGTAGCTAGCGAGTACGGTCATGTAAAATCATAGTAAAGGCACTGCATAATGGTAAGCAGATAGCCTATGGAAATTTGCAACTCCAGAAATATAAACGTGTTATCAACGCTTTATTGACTGTAGGATTGGTAGTTTTTATAGCTAGAGACACATTATGACGACCCGTTTAGCCTAGTGGGTAGTGCACCTGCCTGTGAAGCTGACGGTCCTGGGTTCGAATCCCGGTCAGGGCAAATATTTGTGTGATGAGCATGAATATTTGTTTCTGAGTCTTGGATGTTTTCTATGTATTTAAGTATTTATATCTATTAAATATATCGTCGTCTAGTACCCATAACACAAGCCTTCTTGAGCTTACTGTGGGGCTAGTTCGATTTGTGTAAGATTGTCCTCTAATATTTATTTATTATTTTATTTATTTATTTATTTATGTCCCTCACTATCCGCACGTATCCTTGGGTAAGCTTGTGTTAGTAGCGATTTCTCAAAATAATTTAAAAAAATGTTCGTGGCCCTTGCCCTCTGTGTGTCACTCATCACAAGTAAGAAACTTTTTCATCTCGATGCGATGTTTATAACTTCGACCGCGGGACCGTTTGCGCTTTTAGGTTTAGGGTAAGGACCCTTGTTTTCGGCCTTTAAGTTTGATGTGCGTATTACTGTTTAATGTATCTTTGAGTCTGATAAAATACGAGTTTGATCATTCGGGATTCTTTATACTCATACTCATTTATTTGCAAAGGATCATATACATTATGATATTTTTATTTCAAATGCATTATAAATGTTTCACTTGTTTGTTAATTATTAGACAATCAGTATATGACGCCATGTTCCAAATATTCATTTAGATTCAGTTCCTTTAGTTACTGCCTGCCATTCCAACTGTCATTGGCGCTAGTTTAGCTGGAACAGATAGCACAGGCTGCTGCGTTCATATATTACGGTTTAAAAAAAAAAATGTCAAACTTTGTTTTTAAAATCCGTCTTCTTCTTCTTCATGTGAATCGTTCTTTATTTATTATTATTATTATTATTTTATGTTCGTACAGTTACACACCGTGAAATCACTCGACGGTCCCATCGGAAGACCAGCGCTGGCGATTGCCCGCATTATGCTGAGATGGTACCGTTTCGAGATAACACAACTTTTTTGTTTATTTTTATATTCTATTTTTGCTGTATTAATTGTTGTCTTTGTCTCGAATAAATATTTCTTATTTCTTATTACACGTCAGAAACAATGATTGACAATGATAAAAATGTCAAAGTTATGATTGATTTACAAATTATGTCAAATTGTCACAGTAAAATTACATTTAAATTTGGAATTCCAGTATAAAATTAAAATAATATTTAAAAAAGAAACACATATATTATTTAATATTTAAATGTCACATAGTTCTGAAATGTTATAGTAGGCATTTTCAAGGAGCCATGATTTAAATTTATTATAGTAATGCGTAGCGTTCTAGCTTAGGCTAAAATGCTTTCGTAAGTTCATAGCGACGGTTTTTCTCATCCGATTCTTCGATTATACGATTTTTTCGTCGATTCATCATCATAATCATCATCCTAGCGTTATCCCAGTACTGTTGCATCCTGAAGAATGCCCTGGGGGAGGTAAATTGCATTGCATTATAAATTAAGAGGCGTTATAACTTATAAAATGTTTTGATTTCAAATTATGACAAAAGTATTGATAATACCTATAAAGTTATAAAATGATACGATTACTTTATTGAAGTTTGAGATAGTAGCATAGCCATTTTTTGATTTTATTGTGTGTAGTAGAATTTAAGCGGAAAAAACAAGTTATAGCTTGAAAATGGTCGATTTGGAACGATGTTTGAAACGATATTTCTTAATGAAAAATCCAAAAATACATTTAAGGTTTATGAGATAAGGTCGCAATAGTCCTTTTCTAGATAGAAACATTGAGAAAACGTCAAGATATGTGTCAATTCAAACAGAAAATGGCGTAAATAGATGAGCGTTTTTATAACTGATAAGGACCCTTAAAAAAAGTGACTGTGTTATTTTTACGAGTATCTACGTATCTATTTTATGTTGCAAATCGGACAATCTGGACTATTAAATCTTGTATCTTAAGTATAAAATTATTACATTTTAATATTCCGAAGGTAAGCATTTAAACATAATGTTATGTGTTTTATATCGTATTTATGTTAATATATTTTAATTTAAATATTAACTGGGCGACATTAATCGGTGACTTATGGTTTACTTTAAATAGTTTTGATTACAAAAATTGTCGAAGAATGTGATATTTAAAAAAAAAATTAGACAACAGTCAAAGTCGTCATCATTATCATGATAACTTAGGCTTCGTTTTATAAAGATCCGTTAGACCTTATGTCGGTTTGTTATGTCAAAAAATGTACTGAGTTACTGAAATTTGATCTGACATTTGGTATTTTAACTTTTAACTTTTGTATTTTATCTGGTATATTCATGTTTCAGACATTAATTAATTAAAGTGATATGTATCTTGATAATGTTTAAAAATAATAATGTAAATAATGATATCAAAAATAATTAATTGTTTAATGATTTAGAATAATCCAATAATGTTATTATATACAAGTGTTGGGTAAAATTATTTCATAATTATTCAATGTATATCGTAAATTTTAATTTTAAGTATTTTGCTATGCCCTATCAGGGTCCATGAGATAACAAAACATAATGTAACACCTGTACTGTACCATGGTTGCAAATAAATGAATTATGAATTATAACGAATCTTTATAAAACCCGGCCTTAAGAGCTTCACTCTTGTCGGTGGAGTAGCCGCCGCTCTTTTCTGTTGCATGCCATTATCTTGACTACCCCATAGGACTTTGCAGCAACTTTCTCTCTCACTTGGTTTGAATAAGTTAGTCTATGTGTTCCTCTTCCTCTCCTACCCTCAATTGTACTCTCTGAAATGCTTTAGAAGCTGTATTAGCCTTGTATTTAGAATGAAGGAAAAATTTAAAAATTTAGGCACCGAGCAGGATTCGAACCTGCGACCTCCCGGCACTCGCGGCCAGTCAATCAATTTCAATTTTTCCTTCATTCTAAATTTGGGTATGGGATGGCGCATCGCAACTGACGATTCTCAATATGATTTGAGACGTTAGTGCCGTTAATGAAGCATGAGTCTTCTGGTAGATGTCGCTGTACGCCTCCCTTAAGGCGTTTGTATAAAAAAATAGCCTTGTAGTTTGCAATTACGAGGTGCATACTAACCAAGTCTACCAAAACGGCCTATATTATTGGTCGAAAAATATACAATGCTATTCCGGATCGTATTAAGGACATAAGAAATGACTGTACTTTTTATAGCGATTTAAAAAAATGGCTCGTTAGAAACGCTTTTTATGACATTAAAGAATTATGTGACATTTAATATTAATATATTTTCGGATCACCTAATTATAATTATAATAGAAACTTGACATTACTATTTACTTATTTATATTGAATTATAACGAATTTATATAACTTTAAGTATTAAAACAACCTGCAAAATGTATAAAGCTTTTGACGTGTAATGTATTTGTACATTATAAATAAATGAGTATAAGTATGAGTATTGAGCTTGATGGATCTGTATAAAACCATGTTTCTTATGTTTAAAAAAATCAGTATTGGAAATTATAGGTCTATATATTATAAGAATTAACTTGTAGCAAAATGTTTGTATGACTGTTTGTTTCATAATAAATATAAATAAATAAATAAATAAATCCGGCATAATTCAGCCGAACTATATCAGCTAAAAATCGAGTTTCAAAGGATTAACTAAGCCATTTAATTAAATTTATATACAATTAAAATGGACCGTAAAATTAGAATAAAACCAAACACCCAAGTGTCACCCACGTGGCGACCTCTGCCCTTAATACTATTAATATAAAACGAAAGCTAAACCAAATTAATTCAAGATTACATATTAGTATAACGACATGACACTACAAATGTCTTTAAATCAATGAAGGTTTCAAAGCAACTCCACCCCTACGTATTGACATTAAGGTTTAAATCTCGATTTCTCAAAACTATTGCACTGACTACGTATTTTCCGCCGACAGTGCCATAATTTAAATTAAATATGACTTAAAATGAAAGTGATAGAGGTGAATTTCGAGTGACAGCGGGGGCTTGAGAAACGAATGTTAACTGGATGAAATATTTTGTTTACGTTCGTTCATCGCAATAGTTTTTACCTGGTCGTTAATAAACTTGTGTGGAAGTGTTAGTTACTGAATTACAATAATGGTTGAACATCATTCAGTTGGGAAATTTTATAGTTTTTTGACAGCTTGGACATCTTCAAACTTGACTGAATTGCATAAATTTACACTAACGTGAGACATATTTACACTTAATAAGAGAACAACGGTTACATGCATGCGATACAGTTGCGTCTCATTTTTTGCGCTTCGACAAGGCGAAACTGTTGGCACGGGAAAAAAGTTTTGTGCCACGCATGATCCGCGAGGCTATTGAAATTGGACGACGCCCTAATTTTAATAGAGACAAGGGCTGGGTTTTGCCACCAGCGTGGAAGCCTGTTATTCCTGGACTACAATTGTGTGACGATGAACGTGTGGACATAGTTAGTTCAGTGTGCCTGCCGTCGGTCGACTTGGACAATTTGTTGGAGCAGTCAACTCTAACACAGGACTGCGGCGCCCCACCCCCGCCCCCGCCCGCCTCCGCCCGCGAGTCGGTTGCCTTGATAACACTCAACCTGATGAAGGACTCCAATTGTAGTCCGAAACATGTCGCAAATAGTGACTTTCCAAATGAGTTCCAACCGTTGACTGAATTGGTCATAGAAAAAAATACTAGTCTGTTTATTAGTGACAAGTAGGAACCTTCTATGTAACTGTAACTTTTTGTTTTGTTTTCGCTAAATGTATACCTTGTTTTTATAGCATTGGAAAGAATAACAGCGAACGAGTTACGAGGTTTTTATCAGGCACGCTCTGCGGTAAAAGTGTCAAAGAATCTCAATGATAATTAAAATCGTTATTTCATGATTCCATTAATACATTGTTATTCAAACAAGACAAAATATGTCTTAATTTATATTTAATTACGTATATTTTTAAACGATAAGGCATCTATTATTTTTTGAATTGCGTTTCGTTTAATTCATCTAAAAGTTGCACAATAAAAAACCCAAAGGCAGAGCTTGTTAGAAGTCGGCTCGGGTTTAAAAAAGTAATTTGTCATTGATAAAAACCATTCAGAATCAGAATTTTATTGATAAAATGTCATTTAATTTGTCAAAAATTATACAATTGCAATGTCGATTACATTAAACTTAGTCAAAATTTATATTATAGGTATCATATAAGTTTCATACATTTGGAGTGGAAACATTTCATCTGTTATGCATTTATGTGTTGATCCATGATATATTATATTGTTTATGAACTCATCAATAATATAACAAGCCATATCAACTAGGATTTGTTTCAGTTTATTTTTAAATATGTTATCCGTCGCCGAGTTTTTTATACCCGCCGGAAGAGCATTATAAAGTTTCGGGCCTAGAGTGATTTTAAGAAATTAATAAGTTGACAATAGAACTGAGCACTCCAACTCATTTCACAACTTTTACAATTACACTGAGCCATGTTGGAAGGGAATTGCGAAGGTTTAGTCTGGCTTGGCAGACGAGTTAGTAGCTATATAAGATTTCAAGCTTACATGGTCATTTACATTAGAATTACACACACACACACACACACACACACACACACACACACTGACACTGACACTGTGCGAAAAAAGCGAACCAGGAAGAGGGTAGATCGCTATGGTGTGTGGGTAGACCACAACTAAAACTCGCAGCACGTCAGTTAATCCTTGATAATGGCGCTTGCAACAGTGCCGAAATATCGGGAACTCAAAAATACAAATATCTCGTTTCAAATCGTAATTCTAATGAGTTAGTAGCTGTACAGTGAGTGATGTAAAAGGTTTATAAAACAGATAATTGTAACGATGCGTGTATCGGATCGTTACATACAAACTTACTGGCCGTTTTTCTGACTTATCATTTCTCTAAATTTTAAAATTTGAACTACATTTTCGAATTCCACGTGACGTTGCGCAGCCGTTTTTGGCAGCGCAGTTCGATCTTGATTTCGATTTGATAATCATCTACCTTATGCTGTTATTTTAATAAAAATTAAATATATTAGACCTAAATACCTACTTACCACAGTGAAGTTCTATAGTATTATTCGACTATGATCGAGAGAATTGTATTCAGTTATTTTCTACAGTGCAGTGTATTACACTATTCCAAGGCATAATATTGTAACCCCCTTATTCATAAACGTCTGTCAAACCTATATTAGTTAACTAGCCGCTAAAGTTCGTTTGTCCTTATCTGTCACTTTGACATTGACGTTTGTGAGAATGGGACAAAGAACTTTTTAGTTAGCAGAGGTTTGTTAAGTTTTATGAATATGGGGGTAAGTTTCCATACCTATTTGTTAATTTAATCCATTTAATACGTAGCTGACCAATAAATCGTAGGCTAAACGCATCATATGCTTGTTACAGGTACCTTATTGTTTATATAAAATAAATACCTTCTTCCCTGGCTTCCTATCTTTGCTTCCCCATCCAAACACCCACTCCTGAGGACCTGCGGACCTCACAGTAATACCTTCTCATTACATGGCTAAGATATAATAATAATAATAATAGTAAGACGTTTATTCAATGATTGTAGACATTTACAGGTAACCAAGACAGGTACAATAAATCAAAGTATAGAAAAACAATTGAAAGGGTAGGTGGCTCAGCTTGTGCCTGTACCAAGAGACCACTAAAGACTCTTGTGATATGCGTCATACTCGTGATCGGGTGCTGTTTGTGGAGTCCGGTCTGTTCATGCTTGCTAGGACATAGTGACTACGTTAATACTAGTGTCTTTTTATAGGGGATTGACGAGAAACATCATCCTGTTGTGGATTCGTTTGTATTACCAGTGGCTTAGAGACCATATTCATCTCTATTGGGATTACGTAGCGGATCCCGGGCATCCTTCAGGATGCAACTGTACTGGGATAACGCTAGGGTGATGATGAGTATTTTGCAAAATTTGAGTGCAAATAGTTCAATATTTGTAAAAATAGCAGAGGAGTGTCTTGGGTGCTTGCAATGATGGTGTTGTCAGGTTGGTGGGGCCCTGGGTCCACATAACCTGGTCAACTGACAATTATTCGACACTAGCAGTGCCCCGCGCCGTTATCCGCTGATAAAAGCCTATGTGATAATCCAGGGTAGCTACCTCCATTCCAAAGTTCAGCAAAATCTGTCTAGTCGTTTTTGAGATTAAGAGGAACGTACATACATGCGCAAAAACTATCATGTTTATAATAATATTGGGATTAGGATTGATATCCATTCACTTATTTAAGTCATAAATTATTTTATACAATTTTACCCACGGTGTGTAGCTAAAACCATTTTAATTATTACAGTAGGTACATAATACATAAAAATGGTAACATCAAAAACAAATTACAAATCATTATACTTAATAAATCATTTTTAAATAAATAAACAAATAAATAAATATTTTTGGACAATCTTACACAAAACAACCTAGTCCCAGACTATATAAGCAAAGCTTGTACTACGGGTACCAAGTTACGATATACATGGTTATATAGATAAATAGATACTTAAATACATAGAAAACATCCAAGACTCAGGATCAAATATTCGTGTTCGTTGCACAAATAAATGCCCTGACCGGGATTCGAACCCGGGACTTCCAGGTTCGAAGGCAGGGTCACTACCAACTAGGTTAAAGCGGTAGTCAAAATATCCGTAAAGTATCGATATTTCATCATCCTCCTAGCATTATCCTAGTACAGTTGCATCCTTAAGGATGCCCGGGGTCCGCTACCTAATCCCAAGATTATCGATATTTGTTTAACAATAATCATACTCGTACATACATTATAACTTTGTAATCTATAATACAATCTACTTTATCTATCTCATGCATGAGACGGGCGATAGATTCAATCTTATGTAATAAATATACCTATCTAAAATTTATATTCATATTGCATCTAACGTCAGTTTGATACACTATACGTGTAAATATTAACACAACTGCCAGAAAACTATGTAAATTCCTATGATTTAGTATTCCCGTTTCAACAGTATCAAGTTTCACATTAAAAAAAACACCATCAAACATGCCACCACACAGACTGTCACCACATCGCCATCTTTGTATATATCAAGTTGTGTCTAATGTTTTATTTATAAAACGGATAATTAAATGAATTCATTGCAATTAAATAAATAGAAAGTGGGTTTTTATAGTTAGAATCACGCGAACCGAATCGAATGGCAATAGCGATATAGATTTAAGGCGACTATGACTCCCAAATTTTATTCTCGCTAGTTGTAACTCGACAAGGAGTTCTATTCGCCAGCCCACGGACCAACTCGTAAGAAATTTGAAATCGAGGTAGACCCTGGATTAACACATAGGCTACCTTTTATCCGGGTAACACCGCAGGGCGCTGCTAGTATAACATATTCGTTGGGACACAAGAACATTAGCGTTTCAAAAACCGCCATCTCGCGTTCCTCTTAAGTATTTTTTGCTATTTACGTATGCAAAAGTCGAAGCGATAATCGATAAAAACGATAAACTATTGACAAACTTAGACTTTAGCTGCATTCCTAAGAAATGACCATGTTGAATGAACTTATGGCGAGTTTTATCAACACAGAAATAGCAATTCGAATGACATTTAATATTTAAATTATTTTCTCTTGACACATTATAGGCATACGACGTTGATTCTCATATCATAATAAATATTATAGTATATATTTTGACAAGTCACACTTGTTAACTGTAATATAATTGATGTATGTTGACGTTCGTAACATGTATATCTGTGTCATTTTCAGTTGTAGAAACAAAAGTTGTCCACCCGGTGGTACATGTAAGTTATGTTTTTGTTACGCAGATTTATAGTTACGGTTACGCAGATTTAAACACCGTTTATGCTGGTTACTAGACCAATCCAAAATTAAGCTTTTTGGCTCTTAACTTTTGATATGTCCACCGAAAAGACACGAACCTAAATCTGACAATGACCCATCTGTGTGGTGAATAAACTTGTATAGGTGGACCGTACGCTTGTTTGCCACCGGCGTTGTATAAAAAATATGTATAATTTATTGTAATCCTATATATATATGTATCACAATATCATAGTTTACATTGTTCAAGGATAATTATAATACCTTTCTACACTGTATTATAGGTACCTACATAAGACAAATATTGCAGTTATAAAACACACAGAGTGCAAGGTGCATTCGACCCTCTACTGATTTCTTAAGGAGCCTTACAAATTTTAAATTGTTTGAAATCAAAATGACCAATGTGATGATAATTCTGATAAACTCATTAAAGGATATACTAAATGAAATGAAAATGGAAAACCACAGTTTTGTGTTATGGTTTTGAATTAATGAAAAATCCGTAAAATATCAACATACGTTTTAATCACACCGAAAATAACTGAAATTTATGAATGTTTCTACCTATGAAGAGACCTTAACCATGTCAAATCATCTTGTAGTGCTTTATCTTGAGCGGACATGAGCTATATAGGATTCAAAATTAAAATAGATACAACAAAAACTTAAGCCAAAACTTTAAAATTGGTGCTACGGAGAATTAACAATTACGATGCGTGGGCGCAAGAAACTACTATTATTTTAATGCTAATAACAGTTGAACCGTTTTAATAGTTTAGAAGTTTTTGTTGAGTTCCCATTAAATCAGCCAGCTAACAAGGATCCTTGCTCCAAACTGGTCTAAACTGCGCTTTTATGCTAATTAAACTATTTTAAATGCATTATCACCGTCCTGTTATAGTTATTAAATACATATAACTATAAGTTACAATAGTTTATAATGGATGTTATCGATGCTATAAATATTTTTTTGAGAATTTAGTGAGCAGCACACACTGGACTTAAAAATGATTAAGTCCCGTGTATGCCTCAAAATATTTTGAATAGAAAACACGGGACTTAATTTAGAATGAAGGAAAATTTGAAAAATTTAGGCACCGAGCAGGATTCGAACCTGCGACCTCCCGGCACTCGGGGCCAATCGCTCTAAAATAAATTATGGGATGGCGCATCGTAACTGACGATTCTCAATATGATTTGAGACGTTAGTGCCGTTAATGAAGCATGAGTCTTCTGGTAGATGTCGCTGTAGCCTCCCTTAAGGCGTTTGTTTAAAAAGGACGGGACTTAATAATGATTAAGTCCCGTGTTTATGCTTTAAAATATTTTTGGCCTGCTCTCTCTTAGATAACTTGATAATGTGCCGTGTTCTTCTCCCGCACACGGAACAACTTGCGAAATTTTGATAAAAATTCATACTATCAAAACGAATTGTTCTAGCCAGCAAGGGATTTAAATGTAGTTTGCTTATATATAAAATCATTCGTTAATTTCGCACGACACAATCATAATATCAATAGAGACTACAAAGTGTGCTAATTGTTATTTTATTTTAATAAATCTTTAAAGATTGTATTTATTACAACAGAACAGTAGGTACATGGTCCACAAATTCTAATCAGCAACATAGGCTTCGGCAGGTGAGTACAGAAATATCAATTTCCTTATAATTTGTAGAAGACTTCATAGGGACAACCTAATTTGAGAGTACCTGGGTGATACTACTTTTTCATGACAAGTTTTCTAATAAAAAAAAAACTGTAGTATGTATTGAATTAGTGTACAAAAATAGGATTTCGAAATAGTAATTGAACCTAATAAAAGGAATGTATAGGTAAAAATACTTAAATATTAATATATTCCTGTAAAAGGTGGGTAACAGTGGTAAAAACCATTTTTTTTTCATACAAATGGTGAGACATCCAAGGACCACTGAGTTACTCAATTTATGGATATTAGCTGTGGTTCGTTAATTACCAAAACTGTCGGAAGTGATACTGTAATTAAACCTCTTTCTAAATAACACTACAAAAATATGAAATGAGGGCCGATAATCTGCATTTAATAAAAAAGTGTCTGAAAATTATGTACATGAAAAAGTAGAATGGCCCATCTACCGCTGTCCGTAGAATTTTACAGGTTTTTCACTATAATCGATTGTTTCTCTATCAATATACATGATTCAATAATAAAAACTGCTCTAAATCTCACAACAAAAATATAAATCGTCACACTAACCGACACCCGGAATCCCGTGGCATATCCATGTTAAATACAGCATCTACCTTTGAATTTACGCAATGAAACAAAATTATGAGTTACAATTATTAGTGTAAGTATATTTTCTTGAAATATCATATTAAAGTACTGCTTTCAAGACATCAAATACATTTTTAATTACATTAAAAAACTGTAACTGTAAAACCTTCAACTTGGAAAATGTCAAAACGATCATGATTGTTTGCGTCCCGATTGAAACGCACACATACGCGCTGTAGTGTGCTGTAGAGCAGTGCGCTCGTGTGCCGAGCGCTAACGCCATCTATCGACTAAGATTTCATGAAAATGATGAAAGTTCAAACTTATAAGGACTCTTAAGGTCAATTCTGTTCACTGATAACCCTTTACACCGATCCCTTTTAAGAAGCCTAGTACAATGAAACAGTAAAAATCACGCAAAACTTCAAGTCGAACAAACTTCACGATTTCCCATGAAAGCTTATTAACATATTCTTTGACTTTTGTCTGGCGATGCCTATTTTTACCGACCCTTTTTCATTTACGTACACGTGTACTGTAAAGTTCAGAGTTTCTGCCAATTTAAAAAAAAAGCTATAAAAAGTATTGGAAGCAGTTAAACTTTGGAGGATAAAATGGTTGTTTGATTTGAAGATTGTTCCGATGGAAAAGGAAGACAAAGAGATTCAATTCACTTATAATTTTGAAGTAGTCCATCCTACTTTTTTTTGAATCTGACTGTGGCTTTATAGGCCGGGCCCAATAAAGCGATAGGAGTGCGCGGTTGGAGAGTAGCCTGGGGAAAATCCAGGGGAAAACCTCCGGCACGACCACGCGCGTGGTTTGGAACACTGGAATACTCTAAGTTTTGCGCTCCAGTGAGATTGGTTGAGCGGTTTCAACCGAATCTGAGGTGTGAGTGGAATCGAGCTAGTCCGTCCTACGATTTTGTTCATATCGTAGGGCAAACTGGACAAAAAAAACCGTTTTGTTCACATCGTTCTGTTCTACGAAATTTGGCATATGCCGTCGTAGAACAAAACGGATTGTTTTGTCCGGTTTGTAATTGTAATTTGTAATTTATAGTACACCACTGTAAAGGCCGCGAAGGAAGGGATTGCTTTCCAGTGTATGTACAACACCACACCACACCGTGACACCCATACCCGGGAGCACGCTTCGCTTCGCTTCAGCTCCCGTCTTAATCTTCTAACCTATCCGCGTTAGAGTCGTTTTTGGCGGAACAAGTCTTTCTGGGATTTTATAAAAAAAATAACAGGAAATACTTATTTTCTACTATTTTCTAGATGCAGAGAGAGTAAAGATCCTATTTCAGATGGAGAGTTTTTTGATGAAATGGGCCCCAGCGAATATACTTCTAAAAGCGGCGTTACGTATATTATGCGGTATAACGAAATTATGGAAAATGTCACGTCGTGTTAGGTATCATTGAAATTACGAAAATATGGCTAACGTATAAGTTGTCAAATGTAAAAATAGAGAACTATAAAGCTGGCATTTGAATTGCGGACAAATGATATTGTGATAAAATGAATCTGTGGTATTTCAAACAGTTGCAAAACAAAGTATTTGGATTGTAAAAATTCGGTGAACCGTTTTCGGACAAGTGAAATTCGGTAAATAAATTTTCGAAACATCGATAGGTTACCAGTTTGCTTGCTACGGTCCCAAAAATAGCAATCACTTTAAAAGTGTTCTTAATGTTTCATCGTAAAATATTATACCCTGTTACGGAAGCGTTTATCTTATCGAACGAATAAAAGGTTAATGTGCCTCGTATCGTGTTCAATCCGATCAATATTGGCAAACCAGTTAAAGGGCCACAAAACCTATCAGTTTCATAATGGACAATAGACCTTTTTCGAGCCAATATTGCCATAACGCTGATACTATGATTGCGTTCCGCTTTTCTTTGCTAATATTGATATTTTACATTGTTTAAACTTTAAGGAAGAGCGGTGTCTCTTGACACAGGCATTTTGATTGTTTAAAAAGAGACAACAGCCTGAATATCGCAAAGTTTAGAAGCTTACGAATAAATCATTTTAATTTTTTTTTCTTGCTGGGGTAAGATACTCATTAAAGTTTATGAAATAAGGTCGCAATAGTACTGTTCTAGATAGTAACATTGAGAAAATGTCAAGATACGTGTCAATTCAAATAGAAAATGGCGTAAATAGATGAGCGTTTTTTAACTGATAAGGACCCTTAACGACTGCTATCATGGACAACAGCCGGGATCACCAAAGCGGTCACCCATCCAAGAACTGACCCCGGTCCATGTTGCTTAACCTCGCATACCGGCACGCGGGTGCCGCCGGACTACCAGCGCTCCGAAGTTGGATCTAATATTGGCTTCATCATCATCAGCCTGTGTCAGTCCACTGCTGGACATAGGCCTCTCCCATGGCACGCCACTGAGCTAGGTCTTCAGCTCTTCTCCAATCCCTGCCCACTGCCTTTCGAATATCATCGCCCCACCTAGTTACAGGGCGTCCTACACTACGTTTGCCGACACGCGGTCTCCACTCAAGAACCACTCTGCCCCAACGGCCATCGGTTCTGCGACATATGTGACCTGCCCACTGTCACTTCAGCTTACTAATTCGCTGAGCTATGTCGGTAACCTTTGTTCTCTGACGAATAACTTCGTTCCGGATACGATCCCTAAGAGAGACTCCAAGCATAGCTCGCTCCATAGCTCGCTGAGCGATAATATTGGCTTAACTCGTCAATAATGGCCGCTCGTAAACTGCCCAATTTGTCAAAGGTGCCATGAAAATATAATTTGTGCGTAAAGTCAGCGGGGCGCGAGTTAGAAGCGTGGTTCGAGGTTAGTGTCGATATACTACTATAGTGATGACGATGTCATTAATATTAAGCCACTAATACACACGTACTAGAGTCGCACTGTTCTCATTTGATTTTATTTTTAGACTGACGCTCAGAGACCTTATACATCTCTGAGGATTATTTATTAGATTTTATTATTTCCATGTTGACGTGTTATAGTTTAGATACAGCTCAAAATATTTTATTATGATTAAGAGCGCTTTAATAAAATGTAGTGGGTCCACTAGCGCCACTCGTAAATAATTGTAATTATTTAAATTTAACGATATATAACTAAAAAAGGGGGCCGCTACGTACTATAGTTTGTATTTAAGTACTTTTTAAATCCATCAAACTAGTTTTTACGTTGCTGGATTCGTCAATCTATGCGTCCAAAGTTAAAACGGCCGTTTTAATTTTAGATTGACTTCGATGTACTTCGATAGATTTTGACTTTTAAAAGTGCCCTTGAGGCCTATTTGCAGAATAAATGTTTTGATTTTGATTTTGCACGCAGTTTAACTACACTCGCGGACGAAGATTATGGGTCGGTAAAATACCCTCATATTTTCTAAAATAGTGCAAACATGCAAAGTTTTTTAATCTTGTCATGATCTTTATTTAATTGTCATCTAACTCCTGTGTGAATTTGAAAATATTGTAATATTATACATATTCGATATTCATAATTGATCTTTTTTATAATGTCAGATTTTGGAAATGTTAAAAAAACTCACTCACGAGGTCTGCAGCTCACAGAGCCACTAGTTAATATGGATTAGAAAATAACTACGCTTTACTCACCATATCTTGCAGATAATGAATATTCGTCTTACCTATATTAAAAAGGTAATAACTTATGTATAAAATGGTAATAACTTATGTATAAAATGGTAAAAGAGAGAAACTATGATGTTATTAATGAGGCACTAATTACTGTTGTGAACTGGTTTACAGCAAATAATTTACTTCTAAATTCCAAGAAAACAAAGTGCATCAAATTCACTTTGCCAAATGTCAAGCAAATAAACTATTCTAAGATCAAACTAAAGGATGATGAACTGGAATTTGAAGACAACACAGTGTTCTTAGGCATTACCTTAGATTCAAAACTGCAATGGCATGCGCATATTGCCACTCTGGCTGGCAAACTTAGTTCTGCGGCCTATGCAGTTAGACGTATTAGACAGTTAACTAACGTTGAAACGGCCAGGCTGGTGTATTATAGTTACTTCCATAGTGTTATGTCCTACGGAATCCTGTTGTGGGGTAAAGCGGCTGACATCCAGACCATCTTCGTGCTACAGAAACGAGCTGTACGCTCCATCTACGAACTAAAAGCCAGAGAATCTCTCAGAGATAAATTTAAAGAGGCAAACATTCTTACTGTAGCATGCCAATACATTCTTGAAAATATTATGCATGTGCGGAAAAATTTACAGGAATTCAAGCTTAACAGTGATATCCATGACTACAACACTAGAAGTAAACACAAGATTGCAGTGAAGGCCAGTCGTCTCCGAAAGGTTAGCATGTCATTTGTGGGGAACTGTATACGATTTTATAATAAAATACCTATCGAAATAGTTAATTTGCCATTCAGTCAATTTAAGTCCCATATTAAAAGGTATTTGCTAAGCCAGGCGTATTATACTGTCAACGATTTCTTAAATGACAAAAATGCTTTCAAGCCAGTGGTAGTTTAATCCTGTTACTTTTAATATATCTATGTTTATTTTAGGATATATTCTTGTATAGTAGTTCCGTTACGTTTTATGTAACACGATGCTATTTCTCGCCTCACAGTCGCCTTAACTTTGTTATTATCAATGTCCGCCAGCTTGAATATGTCATGCTCGCTTTAAGGGCTTTGCCTACGGTGGCGTCGTTGATCGGGTCGCCACCTTCCCTAACAAATGGTCGAGGGAGGCGATGGCTGAGATACGCGTCATACTCGTGATCGGGTGCTGTTTGTGGAGTCCGGTCTGTTCATGCTTGCTAGGACATAGTGACTACGTTAATACTAGTGTCTTTTTATAGGGGATTGACGAGAGACATCATCCTGTTGTGGATTCGTTTTTATTATCAGTGACTTAGAGACCATATACATCTCTAACAATATTAAATTAATTTTAATTTTGACGCTCAGAGACCATGTACATCTCTGGGATAATATATTAATTTCACTCCTTGTTTAATCTTGAGACCTTATACATCTCTAACTTAATATTTGTAATAGATAACGTTGCAAGTTTATCTTCACTGTATGACATTAATTTTGTTATAATTGTTAAACTCGAAATTATTATTCCTTCTTGAACTGTAAATTAATATTTTGACATGAAAAATGTATTACTTATTATAGTCAGACTTTCTTAAATTGTAATTAATATTTTGACATGTAAAAGTGCCCTTGTGGCCTATTTGCAGAATAAATGTTTGTATTTGTATTTGTATTTGGTAATAACTTATGTATAAAATGGTAATAACTTATGTATAAAATGGTTACAAAAATATACATTTTCGTACTAATTTACGAAGCCCAAAATCGCTTTGAAAAGCGCTCGTGTGAATTAGGCCATACTGAGGGTCTACTCCGAACTACGAAATCCGAACTTCGTATCATGCCGTCCCTTTCACTCTCATGTTATACACTATATGAGTGAAAGAAAGGATACAGAGTTCGGAGCAGGCCCTCTGTTTCAAACGATGTAGGCTCGCCCTAGCGGCTTCCCGCTGCGTTGTCGCCGAATTATTTAAACCTTTCAACTAATATTGTATATAAATTTAAATGTGGCAAAGAGTATGTTGAAAGAGGCGTCATAATGACGTCACTAAGTGTCACTGTTTAGGAGCGGTGTTCGACCACTGAGGCCGTGTTTAATAAAGATCCGTTAGACCAAATGTCAGATCAAGTTTCAGTAACTCAGTACATTTTTTGACATAACCAACCGACATAAGGTCTAACGGATCTTTATAAAACCGAGCCTGAGTTTATTGGTTTGATGGATCGTTTAACATTGCGATCGATTATTTAAATAAGTTAACGTTTTGGACTTGTTACCACTACATAGTATAAAACAAAGTCGCTTTCTCTGTCCCTATATCCCTATATCCATATGTATGCTTAAATCTTTAAAAGTACGCAACGTATTTTGATGCGGTTTTTTTAATAGATAGAGTGATTGAAGAGGAAGGTTTATATGTATAATCATCATCATCATCATCATTTCAGCCGGAAGACGTCCACTGCTGAACATAGGCCTCCCCCAATTTATTTTTCCCTTTGGGGGGGATTTGCCATAGTCGCCACGCTTGGCAAGCGGGTTGGCGACCGCAGTTTGATGGTGGTAATCATTAAAGGATGCTGCTGCCCACCCTCCGATTTTCCCTTATTCGCCTCCTACGAAACCCACGGGAAGAGATGGGGTGGCGCAATTCTTACCCGGCAACCACACGGGCAATATAATAACATACATTAAATAGTGCACCCGTGCGAGGCCGGGGCGGGTCGCTAGTTGTATATAAATTTAAATGTGGCAAAGAATATGTTGAAAGAGGTGTCATTAATGTCACGACTGTTTAGGGGCCGTGTTCGATCACTGAGTTTATTAGTTTGATGGATCGTTTAACATTGCGATCGATTATTTAAATAATTTAACGTTTCGGACTTGTTATTTAAATAAATGAAACGTGGGTAGTACTAATTGATTTAACTAATTTGATTGAATGGTTAATCATTTATCACGCCAACTGATTCTTAAATCAAAAAAATGCTTTTAGAAACCTCATAATATTTTTGAAAGAGCTATCCAACGATAGTACCACACGACGGGGTTTGGAAGAAAAAAAATTGCACCACCACTTTACATGTAGGGGAGGTACCCTAAACAATTTTTTTTTATGATTTTATTCTACCGTTTTGTCGGCGTCATTGATATGTATACTCATGCCAAATTACACTTTCTAGTACTAACGGTTATTGAGAAAAGCGGGGGACGGGACGGACATGGTGAAACTATAAGGGTTCCTTGTTTACTACGGAACCCTAAAACCGATGTCGGTTTTTAGGGTTCCGTAGTAGCCCTCCCCCCTCCCCTCTCCCTTTTTATTAAATATGCATGTGCATATTTAATAAAAAGGGAGAGACTGCTCTTGTTTTGTATGTCTTTATTTTGTTTCCATTAATCTCTTACCCAAATCGCATTAATTTCCCCCCCGTATTGAACAATCTGTCCTAATTACTCTTTGTCGTATCTCGATTTTGTTTTAATCGAATCGCAGGTAATCGTAAATCGCTCGAATGAATAATTGCTGCGACCCAGTTGGCTGTTTGAAAAAGCTTGTTAGCTAATGGTTTTGTCTTTATTTATATTTCATTTACATATTTCAGTGTTATTTAAATATTGATGATGTGAGAAGATATACATTTACCATATTGGTTTGGGTCGCTTTTGGCTTGTGACAAAGTATCTATTTATTTATTTATAAAGGATTACCAACAGATAATAATACATCAGACACGGTCTTATATCTAGTTTACATTAGGGGCAGATGCTTGTTTAATGAGGGCTATAGCGCATAAATTCGCCGCTAGAGGCACTAGTGTAGCGTGGGGTCTCCGAAACGTCAAATGTTACTCTTTGTGGTCGCGCTACTATGTATGTTTTGAACCTGACTGTGGCTTTATAGGCCGGACCCATTAAAGCGATAGGAGTGCGCGGTTGGAGAGTAGCCTGGGGACCAATTCAGGGGAAAACCTCCGACACGACCACGCATGTGGTTTGGAACACTGGAATACTCTAACTCCAGTGAGATTGGTTGAGCGGTTTCAAGCGAATCTGAGGTGTGATTGGAATCGAGCTACTGGGAGTTTTGTCGCTGGTTCACTAAACCTAGCCTAGCTGAGAAGAGTCCAGCAAGAAATCGGCTAGGCCCGACCTGGGTCGGACTGACTCTACTCGGTGTGCGCCGGTGCCAGAACAAACAGAGACTATACGAGTATGTGTCAGTGTTGTCGCGATCGCGCGGTGGACGTCCCCGCCGGCGGGAATGCCTAAGTGTACGCGTCGTGTCTGAGTTGGACGCCGTAAGCGCGGCGTTCCATCTTTCGATGGACGCTGTGATTACGTCGTCCGGCCCCTAATCAGTGATCGCCGAGTTACGACAGAGGGGGGAGGGATGGGAACGTGGTCGACAGCCTTCCGTATATGTATGTATGTATGTATGTGTGTGTGTCCCCAACCCAATACAGACAAAGAACAACTCCACATCGATGCTCATTAAATTAATGATCGTATGTTGTCTGTTACCGCTCATTGAACCGAAAACGAGGAAATTTAGCAAGTACAGTCAAGGGCATAAATATGTATACATTTTTGCACCTTATCCCATTGAAATAAGGTCCAAAAATGTATACATTTTTATGATATCTACTGGATATACTGCGAGTTCTAGAGGACAAAAGGTTTAAGCCATATCCGTGAAAATTTGTACTGTAGACGAGCGGTAAGGCCGTGATTTTCAATAGGGATATTGGCACAAAAAAAGATAATCAATAAGTTCAATTTTTCTCGAAAAATTATCAAATTCTTAATCAAATGGCGAAAAAAGAAACTCAAAGGAATAAATAATTACATAATTATAAGTCTTCAAATTTTTAAGTCAAAGTAAATCAAAGTTTTATACCAAATCATGCCCGGTCAGGGCATGTATTTGTGTGATGAACACGAATATTTCTTCCTGAGTCTTGGATGGTTTCTATGTATTTAAGTATCTATTTATCTATATAAGTATGTATACCGTCACTTGGTACCCATAGTACAAGCTTTGCTAAGTTTGGGACTAGGTTGATTTGTGTAAGATTGTCCAAAAAAAATTTTTTTTTAAATGGTGAAATCTTATTCAAATATCTCAAAAAGTAGCTCCGTTATTTTTTGAGATATTTGAATAACATTTTCTCCATTTGGCATATTTGTGCCTAGGACGCTGGACCGTGCGGCCCCTAATCAGTGATCGCCGAGTTATAATAATAAGCAAAGACTGTATATCTCATTGCCATAGCCGTACCCAATACCCACAACCTTGCATCTACGCACACTGAAAAGATTAGTAAATACACAGACTTATCCATACAAATTAAAACCCAATGAAGGGTCAACACCGTGAAGACCGACAATCATAATTTCATCTACAGGTATTATACCGCGCTCTCTGCACACCAGTTTCAAATTCCTTGATATCCATCCGCTCACATATATTCTCCTACAAAAAGCCGTTATTATGAACACATGCAGACTAGTCCGCAAATTTTTATCCCTAGAACAGTAAATTCTTATGCCCTTTGCCTTCTATGTTCGCTTGGCCAAAAACCCGCAAATATGGAAGTAAAATTACCTCCATTTGGAGAGAAAAACAAAGCAAAACTAAATAATAATAAATATTTATTTCAGGCCATAAGAGGCCTTATAAGTTTTAAAATGTTTTGATTTCAAATCATGACAAAAGTATTGATAATACCAATGAAGTGATTAAAGGCTACGTGATTTTATTAAGGTTATGGGGGTTGAAGGGAAGACCATATGGAGGCGCCGGCCTGGGCGCTTGGGTCCTCCTGTGCCCACTGTATGTAGGTTGCGTGTTCAATCCTTTCGTCGGTTTCGAATAAAATGCCGGGTAGAAAAAAATAGGTATATTTGGTTTTGTCACTGAGTTATAAAATATAAGAAATCTCAGAACTAGCTGCGACCGAAAATCCAATTTAATGACAATTCCTTTTGACTAGACAGAACATTATTTTTTCTGTCTAAACCTCACCAGCCTGGGGTGCAACAGTGCGGCCACAAGGTTTTACATAGTAACATAGCCATTTTTTTATTTTATTGTGTGTAGTAGAATTTAAGCGGAAAAAACAAGTTTTTAGCTTGAAAATGGTCGATTTGGAGTGATTTTTGAAACGATATTTCCTGATGAAAAATCTAAAATATACGTTTTAGGTTTATAACATAATGTCGCGATAGTCCTGTCCTAGATAGTAACATTGAGAAAATGTCAAGATACGTGTCAATTCAATCAGAAAATTGCCAAAAGACGGCGGTGTCAAGTTGTAATAGGTCGCATTCAATTTTTAGGCGAAGCGTGCTACACACACCGTTATTAACAACCTAGGTTTCGCCGGAAGATCAGCGCCAGTTCCCTGAGTCGGCATTACGCTGAGGCGAAACCTTTTTGTGGCGATTCCTTGTTTTTTTTTTAAATTACGTTTATTTATCAATATTTTATGTTTGTATCGTCACAAATAAATGTTTTTCTATCTTTCTTTCTTTCTAAATAGATGAGCGTTTTTTAACTGATAAGGACTCTTAAGCCCATAAGTTTTACAACTGGTTTAAAATTAAAAGTTAAAAGTTATAACAGAGGGGGGAGGGATGGAACGTAGTCGACAACCTTCCTACTAACGGATTCCTATGAAATCGAAAGCTGTTATAATTATCAGAACTGTAATGAATCCATCAACACGTCCCTCATCTCACCTCAGAAATTGAGACAGCCATCACCTAAGGTGGCGTCGTCGATCAACCCAAATTGACCATTAAGAATCGTTTTCCCCACCTAGGTGTCGTATTTCATTCCATACATCATAAGTTCATACATTATGTATGAGTCCGAAGACGTATTAATTAGTTTTGGAGAGTTATGAAGTGGTTAAAAAATTGATTGACTAATTTTCATTGAGTTAAATTTTACATGATAATTGGAAAATTGTAATTCGATGTTAAGATTACATCAGTGATTTTGATTTATTTAATTAAAACATGAATGTTAATTATGATGATTAAGAACAAAATTGATTGGTCTTTTAAGGAATATCGTGCCTTTTAGCTGCTTGAATTTACTTTTCTTAGAATTAAAAAGAGTATTTCGTGGTACGGCCGCTTTAGAGGGATTTTAAGAGGTTCTTGTTAGTAAGTTAATCAACTGAACGAACTAAGTAATCTAGATAACTAAGTAAAGTATGTAGTTTCATAAAATGAAAAATAAATGAAATGCTTTCATAGAACGTGGCCCAGCGGCGCCCGCGTACCGCGTGCGGTATGCGGGGTTAAGCAACACCGGCCCAGGTCAATTCTTGGATGGGTGACCGGTTTGAGTGGTTATTAACTGGGCGCTCCCGTGCTTTTTAAGGCACGTTAACCCGTTGATCCCGGCTGCTGTCTATGATAGCAATCGTTAATCTAAGTTAGAGGCCTTCGGGCGGCTTGAGAACTTCTAACAGTCCAATTACCAAGCCCAATTCCAATAAGGTCTGGTTTCCCCTCGGGTTGGAAGGTCAGATAGCATTCACTTTTGTAAAAACTAGTGCCTACGCCAAGTCTTGGGATTAGGTAGCGGACCCCGGGCATCCTTCAGGATGCAACAGTACCGGGATAACGCTAGGATGATGATGAGAAAATGTTCACCTTTTTATTACAACACTTTTTAACTACATACTTAGATATAATGACACAAGTGTATCAAGAGCATTCTAACTGCCAACAAACTGTTACGCAGTTTGGCAGTGTAGTTAATTTTGTGTAAATTGATGTGTCTTTATGAAATAAACGATTAATAATAATAATTTTTAATAGTTTTAGGGTGGGTTGCACCAAACCCTCTGTAATCGTAAGCGGTGTGTTCGTTAAAATCTGATTGTATGGAAAGTGTTTCTATGGAATGACAGCTGCCGGCGCCATATTTGACGATGACCGGCCTGTGATCGTATGTTGGTGCAACCGACTCTTAGGTTAGCCTTTTTTACTATAATTCCACAAATCAATGGCATACGTATACTCAAGAGCAAATGGGTCAGTTTGCTTGGGAATTCGACACAGAATGTACCCATTTCATTTGCTTTCGGTCATAGTTGCTGAGATACAAAAGTGTCAGACGGGCAACCAATGTCACAGAGCAGCTACAGGATCATTTTTGTACTTTTTAGTACGGTACCTTAAGGGTGGGTTGCACCAAACCGTCTGTAATCGTAAGCGGTGTTCGTTAAAATCTGATTGTATGGAAAGTTTGACAAGTTTCTATGGGATGACACCTGCCGGCGCCATATTTGACGATGACCGGCCTGTGATCGTATGATCGTCAAATATGACACTCTAACAGAGGGGTATTATAGTTTTTACATGTGTCTGTCTGAGGCAACGTAGCTCCCTATTGGATGAACCAATTTGAGCCCGATACCAGTAGCTTGATTACACTCACAGCTCCGATTTGGTTGAAGCCGCTCAACCAATCTCACTGGAGCGCAAACTCCAGAGTCCATTGTTGAAACTGCCCTCGTGGTCAATCGGAGGTTTTCCCTGGATTTTCCCCCGGCCACTCTCTAACTGCGAACTCCTATCGCTTTATTGGGCCCGGCCTATAAAGCCTCAGGTTCAGCAAAAAAAGAGTTCGGTTTTTTAACCGATATCAAAAAAAGGAGGTGGTTATCAATTCGGTTGTATATTCTTCTTTTTTATGTCTGTTCAGAACTCCGTCGTTTATGAACCAATTTCGAAAATTCTTTCTTTGGTTGAAAGCATATGCTTTAAGCTTGTTTTTGTTATTACCAGAATCCCGTTCTGATGATGGGGTCTAGGAGAAATTGACGGAACTCCGATTTTAGTATTTTCGGCTACAAATTAAGCATTTGGAACGGGAACTGATGAAGAAGACCATGGATGGTCATCCAAAACTCCTAGTGTTTCACGGTTAGCACTAAGATAATTTCGATCAATATACTGAAGCGACTATGACGAAGCCAATTTAAATGGTCGTGATGTAATGTCACCATCAACCTGATCTGGTAATGGAAGCCGGAAGGTAGGCAACGGAACTCCGTAATAAAAAATGTAGCTTAGCCGTGTTTGAGCTTATTGGAATCGTCATGATCGTCGCGATCTGGTAATGACTCATTAAAAAGTATGAAATATTTTTTTTAATAAAAAATAAAAACCGACTCAAAAAAACACTGAAAAGTAAAAAATAATTGCCTGTTCTAATATCTCAATATGGGACTAATACGCTTCTCATTGAACTATGTAGTCGTATTGAATTTTTTGCAGTCGGTGCCATTTCATCAACTTTAAGCAATTTCTTTTTACGGCACCGAATTCAAAAATTAAAATATGACTACAGTAGAATCCGCTTATAACGACTTCGCATATAACATTTGACCGCTTTTAACGACTTCGAAATCACCACACATTAGATTTGGTATCAAACATTTTCAAAGTAAATCAGTCCGTTTTGTGCGACGTCCTGTTAGTGCGACTTAATATCACCGGTCCCTTGACTGTCGCTTTATCTGAATTCCACTGTACATTGTTCAATATGAAGCGTATTAGTCTCATATTGAGATATTAGAAGTTAGGCAATATATTTTTTATCAGTGTTTTTTTGCATTCGGATTTAATTTTTTATTAATTTTTGTTTAAAATTCCTGATGGTGGTGATGGATGGAAGAGCTATGCTCGGGGTTTCTCTGCGTGATAGAATTAGGAATGAAGCTATCCGTAGCAGAACTGGGGTCACCGACATAGCCTTCAAAATTGCGAGACTTAAGTGGCAATGGGCAGGGCACATTGCTGGCAGGGCTGACGGTCGATGGGGCCAGAAACTGCTTGAGTGGCGTCCACGCACCGGAAGACGAGCTGTCGGTAGGCCTCCGACAAGGTGGAGTGATGACCTGGTGAAGGACGCGGGAATCCGGTGGAAACGAACGGCACAGGACCGGTCTAAATGGCGAGCCTTGGGGGAGGCCTATGTTCAGCAGTGGAAGTCTTTCGGCTGAAATGATGATGATGATGATGGTGATGGTCCTTACCTATGTTATGTGTGGAAAAATCTACAACCTTTCTGTTTTAAGAAATTCCTCAGCTTATGTTACCTAAAACTCGTTATTTTCCTTAAACGAATTCGGGAAATATGTTTCTTAGACGTTTCCGTAACTCGGCGGCCTCTCAACAGAACATCAATAAAACATTTTTCAAAGCGGAATGCTGACAAAATGTGCTCAAAAGCCAGTATATTACAATATAGCGATATTGCTTACTCCATCGAACGGAGAAACAATATTTCACGAGTAGGATCGGGGAATGCCAATAACTTGAGTTTTATTATGCGCTAAAGGGATTCTGGCATTTACTTCTTACAATTTACTTGTTTCTATTGTGTTTTGTTTTTTGAAAATCGTTTGTTACGTTATTCAAGTTGACGGGTACTTACTTATTAGTTTTTTCCAGCCATTTGAGTCAAAAATATAGGTTATTGGTGTTGTAGACGACGCTAACACCTTACCTGGAAACGTAAACCTGAAAAAATAAAACAAACTTATTAATTAACTGCCAGGCTCAAGTGGGACTGGGCCGGCCACGTCTGTCGCATGCATCCAGATAGGTGGGCTAATATAGCCACCAAGTGGGTGCCACATGATGGACGACGCGGACGGGGCAGGCCCAGACGGAGATGGCGGGATGATCTGGATGCATTTGCCAGGAATTGGGAGGAAGAAGCGCTCAATAGGGAGACCTGGAAAACATGGGGAGAGGCCTTTGCCCAGCAGTGGGACAGCCAATAGGCTATAAAGTAAGTAAGTATTAATTAATAGGTACTTTACAATTTAATAAAATTACATGTAGGTACTTACCGCCGCTGTTCTATATTCTATGCATGTGTTGAATAAACGTGTGCGCGAGCGCATGCATAAGTGTGCACCGACTGTCGGCCAATCCCGTTCAGTTACCTCATAGCTACCGAGCGATACACGCATGTCCATGCACTCAAGCACTTTACAAAAAGTCACCCTCTACTGTTTTAATTTCGCTCCTCTCCTGTGCCTGCAACCGTCGTTTATAGGTGTGTTGCATCAAACCAAACCTTAAGTTTATAATAAAGGAAATATTGAAAAATTTAGGCACTGAGCAGGATTCGAACCTGCGACCTCCCGGCACTCGCGGCCAGTCGCTCTAGCCAACTGAGCTATAGGTGCAATCGCCACCCAGTCCCAAATTCATCAACCGTTCCTTTGTATTAAGCAGCTTCGTAGTAACCTTAAGTTTTTTTGGTGTGGTCCATATATATATATTTTTTTAATACAACGCCGGTGGCAAACAAGCGTACGGTCCACCTGATGGTAAGCGGCCACCGCAGCCTATAGACGCCCGCAACCCCAAAGGTGTCACGTGCGCGTTGCCGACCCTTTGTAAGATTTGAGGATGCACTGTGTTGTGTTGTATATTATATTCTTATTGATAGTAGACTTATAGAGTTCAAAACTGTTGCCAGTTTTTTTTATAAAGTATCGTTTTCGAGCAACATATTTTTTTAATCTTATCTTTGACATACTACCCGTTTGGAGGCATTAATAAGTTTGTGCCTTAGTCTGCCGCGAACCAAAAAAAATCTACTTGACAGCTGGCATGTATCAAATGTGGCAGTTACATTTTGACGACCGGTTTAGCCTAGTGGGTAGTGCACCTGCCTGTGAAGCTGACGGTCCTGGGTTCGAATCCCGGTCAGGGCAAATATTTGTGTGATGAGCATGAATATTTGTTTCTGAGTCTTGGATGTTTTCTATGTATTTAAGTATTTATATCTATTAAATATATCGTCGTCTAGTACCCATTACACAAGCCTTCTTGAGCTTTCTGTGGGGCTAGTTCGATTTGTGTAACAAGATTGTCCTCTAATATTTATTTAATTATTTATTTATTTAATGTACAAAATCATAGACGTAACTGTCACATTTCACATCTCTCAGTTGTCAAGTTGATGTTTATTTTTAATTTTTATATTTTTATTTATGTCAGTTAGTTGTCATTGGAATATAACTATCTAGTTGCAATCTGGACAAGCTTACGAGTCGATGACGCAAGGTCACGGGTCGCGGGTTCGACTCCGGCGCATGAAATCGTGACCGCCCGCTGCGGACGAATGGTCTTGTTTACGCTGACAGACTGACAGTTATTGGTTAACTAGATATATGCGTGTAGAGGAGATATGAAATGTAATTTGGGATTTATTCAATCCTCCTCCTCTTAAGCACCATGCTAAGCTAACCTTTTTTTTTTTTTTTCGACGGGGGAAAATCCGTTATGGATACCTCCGCACCGTGGGGGCGGCGCGGTGGTTACGTCGGACTTGCACCGACTAAAAACCCCCGCTTGTCCTCCTCAACCCATTTCGGGCGGCTCTGGGATCTCCTACGGAACGCACCAGTGCCGCCCTAGAGTCCACTGTGGGTCCCGCTATGTTTCTATGACGATCGTAGCCCCCAACTACGACCGTCTACGACCCCGAGGACCCCCTTCTAGTCGCCTTCTACGACAGGCAGAGGATACCGTAGGCCACGGTGACCGCTTACCATCAGGCGGGCCGTACGCTTGTTTGCCACCGACGTGGTACAAGAGTGGTCTAGGTTTTAAGTGTTAGGGTACTTCCGAACTAGGCGGGGTCGGATCGCTCGTGATTAGGCTGCGGCTCATCAACGTTTTTTTTTAACCTGACAGTGGCTTTATAGGCCGGGCCCAATAAAGCGATAGGAGTGCGCGGTTGGAGGGTAGCCTGGGGAAAATCCAGGGGAAACCTCCGACACGACCACGCGAGTGGTTTTGAACACTGGAATACTCTAAGAGTTTGCGCTCCAGTGAGATTGGTTGAGCGGTTTCAACCGAATCTGAGGTGTGAGTGGAATCGAGCCACTGGGAGTTTTATCGCTGGTTCACTAAAGCTAGCCTAGCTGAGAAGAGTCCAGCAAGAAACTCAACTAGGCCTGACCTGGGTCGGACTGACTCTACCCGGTGTGCGGCGGTATCGGGACGAATATGGACTACTAGCTTTTGCCCGCGGCTTCGCCCGCGTACTAAAAGTAATTTTTAACCGTCTACAAAAAAGAAGGTTCTCAGTTTGACCTTCATGCAGATATGTATTGGATGTCATTTTCGTAATCGGCACCCAGAGGAACCTCGAAAATGACACCCATATTGATTTTTAAGAAAATAAATGTCGGCCTTCTTGGATTTGAAAATGGATGTCATTTTTGTAATTTGCACCCCGAGGAACCTCTAAGATGACACCCATATTGATGTTTAAGAAAAATAAATCTCAGCCATCTTTGATTTGAAAATGCATGCCATTTTCGTAATCGGCACCACGAGGAACCTCGAAGACGACACCCATATCGATTTTTAAGAAAAATAAATGTCCGCCATCTTGGATTTGAAAATGAATGTCATTTTTGTAATCTGCACCCCGAGAAACTTCGAAGATGACACCCATATTGATTTTTAAGAAAAATAAATCTCCGCCATCTTTGATTTGAAAATGCATGCCATTTTCGTAATCGGCACCACGAGGAACCTCGAAGACGACACCCATATCGATTTTATAAAAATAAATATCCGCCATCTTTGATTTGAAAATGAGTGTCATTTTCGTAATCGGCACCCAGAGGAACCTCGAAAATGACACCCATATTGATTTTTAAGAAAAATAAATGCCCGCCATCTTGGATTTGAAAATGGATGTCATTTTTGTAATTTGCACCCCGAGGAACCTCGAATATGACACCCATATTGATTTTTAAGAAAAATAAATGTCGGCCTTCTTGGATTTGAAAATGGATGTCATTTTTGTAATTTGCACCCCGAGGAACCTCGAACATGACACCCATATTGATTTTTAAGAAAAATAAATCTCAGCCATCTTTGATTTGAAAATGCATGCCATTTTCGTAATCGGCACCACGAGGAACCTCGAAGACGACACCCATATCGATTTTTAAGAAAAATAAATGTCCGCCATCTTGGATTTGAAAATGGATGTCATTTTTGTAATCTGCACCCCAAGGAACCTCGAAGATGACACCCATATTGATTTTTAAGAAAAATAAATCTCCGCCATCTTTAATTTGAAAATGCATGCCATTTTCGTAATCGGCACCACGAGGAACCTCGAAGACGACACCCATATTGATTTTTATAAAAATAAATATCCGCCGTCCTTGATCTGAAAATGAGTATCATTTTCGTAATCGGCACCCAGAGGAACCTCGAAAATGACACCCATATTGATTTTTAAGAAAATAAATGTCGGCCTTCTTGGATTTGAAAATGGATGTCATTTTTGTAATTTGCACCCCGAGGAACCTCGAATATGACACCCATATTGATTTTTAAGAAAAATAAATGTCTGCCATCTTTGATTTGAAAATGCATGCCATTTTCGTAATCGGCACCACGAGGAACTTCGAAGATGACACCCATATCGATTTTTAAGAAAAATAAATGTCCGCCATCTTGGATTTGAAAATGAATGTCATTTTTGTAATCTGCACCCCGAGGAACCTCGAAGATGACACCCATATTGATTTTTAAGAAAAATAAATCTCCGCCATCTTTGATTTGAAAATGCATGCCATTTTCGTAATCGGCACCACGAGGAATCTCGAATACGACACCCATATCGATTATTAAGAAAAATAAATGTCCGCCATCTTGGATTTGAAAATGGATGTCATTTTTGTAATCTGCATCCCGAGGAACCTCGAAGATGACACCCATATTGATTTTTAAGAAAAATAAATCTCCGCCATCTTTGATTTGAAAATGCATGCCATTTTCGTAATCGGCACCACGAGGAACCTCGAATACGACACCCATATCGATTATTAAGAAAAATAAATGTCCGCCATCTTGGATTTGAAAATGGATGTCATTTTTGTAATCTGCACCCCGAGGAACCTCGAACATGACACCCATATTGATTTTTAAGAAAAATAAATCTCCGCCATGTTTGATTTGAAAATGCATGCCATTTTCGTAATCGGCACCACGAGGAACCTCGAAGACGACACCCATATCGATTATTAAGAAAAATAAATGTCCGCCATCTTGGATTTGAAAATGGATGTCATTTTTGTAATCTGCACCCCGAGGAACCTCGAAGATGACACCCATATTGATTTTTAAGAAAAATAAATCTCCGCCATCTTTGATTTGAAAATGCATGCCATTTTCGTAATCGGCACCACGAGGAACGTCGAAGACGACACCCATATTGATTTTTATAAAAATAAATATCCGCCATCCTTGATCTGAAAATGAGTATTATTTTCGTAATCGGCACCCAGAGGAACCTCGAAAATGACACCCATATTGATTTTTAAGAAAATAAATGTCGGCCTTCTTGGATTTGAAAATGGATGTCATTTTTGTAATTTGCACCCCGAGGAACCTCTAAGATGACACCCATATTGATTTTTAAGAAAAATAAATCTCAGCCATCTTTGATTTGAAAATGCATGCCATTTTCGTAATCGGCACCACGAGGAACCTCGAAGACGACACCCATATCGATTTTTAAGAAAAATAAATGTCCGCCATCTTGGATTTGAAAATGAATGTCATTTTTGTAATCTGCACCCCGAGAAACTTCGAAGATGACACCCATATTGATTTTTAAGAAAAATAAACCTCCGCCATCTTTGATTTGAAAATGCATGCCATTTTCGTAATCGGCACCACGAGGAACCTCGAAGACGACACCTATATCGATTTTATAAAAATAAATATCCGCCATCTTTGATTTGAAAATGAGTGTCATTTTCGTAATCGGCACCCAGAGGAACCTCGAAAATGACACCCATATTGATTTTTAAGAAAAATAAATGCCCGCCATCTTGGATTTGAAAATGGATGTCATTTTTGTAATTTGCACCCCGAGGAACCTCGAATATGACACCCATATTGATTTTTAAGAAAAATAAATGTCCGCCATCTTTAATTTGAAAATGAATGTCATTTTCGTAATCGGCACCCAGAAGAACCCCGAAAATGACACCCATATTGATTTTTAAGAAAAATAAATGTCTGCCATCTTGGATTTGAAAATGGATGTCATTTTTGTAATTTGCACCCCGAAGAACCTCGACGATGGCACCCATATTGATTTTTAAGAAAAATAAATGTCCGCCAATTTTAATTTGAAAATGAATGTCATTTTCGTAATCGGCACCCCGAGGAATCTCGAAAATGACACCCATATCGATTTTTAAGAAAAGGAAAAATTTGCTCCCCGCTCAAACTTGGAACCCTCTTTTCACCCCTTAAAGGGAGCAATTTCGAAAAACGCTGAAACATGTTTTGTTGTATTTAAACAAAGAGTCTATATACGAAGTTTTAAATCTCTCACTTCAAAAAAGATTTGCTCTCCGTACAAACTTGGAACCCCCTTTTGAACCCTTTAGGGGGGCAATTTCAAAAAACGCTTAAACATGTTTTGTTTTATTTGAACATAGAGTCTATGTACGAAGTTTTAAATGTCTCACTTCAAAAAAGATTTGCCCCCCGTACAAACTTGGAACCCCCTTTTGAACCCTTTAGGGGAGCAATTTCGAAAAACGCTTAAATATGTTTTGTTGTATTTAAACATTGAGTCTATGTACGAAGTTTTAAATGTCTCACTTCAAAAAAGATTTGCTCCCCGTACAAACTTGGAACCCCCTTTTGAACCCTTTAGGGGAGCAATTTCGAAAAACGCTTAAATATGTCTTGTTGTATTTAAACCTAGAGTCTATGTACGAAGTTTTAAATCTCTCACTTCAAAAAAGATTTGCTCCCCGTACATACTTGAAACCCCCTTTTCACCCTTTTAGGGGAGCAATTTCGAAAGACGCTTATATATGTTTTGTTGTATTTAAACAGAGAGTCTACATACGAAGTTTCAAATATCTCACTTTAAAAAAGAATTTCTCCCCGTACAAACTTTGAACCCTCTTTTCACCCCCTTAGTGGAGCAATTTAGAAAAACGCTGAAATACGCCATTAATATATTTTAACACAGACTCTATATATAAAATTTCATGTCTCTCACTTTAATAACTACGGTTTTTCATACAAACTTTGGACCCCCATTTCACCCCTTTAGGGGATGAATTTTGAAAAATCCTTTCTTAGTGCACCCCTAGACCTTATAAGGAACCTACGCGCCAAATTTGAAATCTCTAGAACCAGCGGTTTGGGCTGTGCGTTGATAGATCAGTCAGTCAGTCAGTCAGTCAGTCAGTCAGTCAGTCAATCAGTCAGTCAGTCAGTTTCTTCTTTTATATATTTAGATATGTGTCAGTGTTGTCGCGATCGCGCGGTGGACGTCCCCGCCGACGGGAATGCCTAATTGTAATACGTGTCGTGTCATCAACGTATTGTTTTCTTTGTGTATCTTGATAAAAAAAAATTTTTTTTTTTTTTAGAACCTGACTGTGGCTTTATATGCCGTGCCCTATAAAGCGATAAGAGTGCGCGGTTGGATAGTTGATCTGGGAAAATCCAGGGGAAACCTTCTTGCTTGCTAATCTACTTTTTTACATAATAGAACAGTCTTGTTTTCAACTTCTAGTATTTTTATAATAGTATTCACTTTGAGATTCAAGGTAAGAAAATTATATCAATCAATTATTTACATCTTGATTAACGTCTGTTGTACACTCCTAACCTTTCTACATTTACCCTGCACTTGTGAATAACTAGTCGGGAATATTTGGCACAAAGTCCACCATTTGTACACATGTTATTATTAGCCATAAAGTTTAATAAATAAATAAATTTCGTCTGAATTCCTGGGCTCCTAAATTCCCCGTGGCCTATTGACTTGTGGCCTGACTTTCTCTTCTGACAGCCTCATATTGTTTGTACTGTGTACATGCTACGGGTATGTATGTGTACGTTGTTTGTGTGTCCAAAGTTCACAAACATTTTACTGTCAAACTGGCATTGACTCAATGTTTTTGTACTTTGTCGGAATTCGACTAGCCAAATTATGTACTTATGTTTTCTGTTAACTTTGCCCGGATGGTTTATTAGTAGGTAGGATATTTTTTGACAAAAACACTATCGATGTTTCAATTTTTAAATCTATGTAGGTACTTGTTTGTCAAAACCATATTAAGGGCGTCATTATTGTTAAGTATAACTATGTAAAAATGTTAAATGTAAGTTGGTATGGAAAATTGAGGGACATTTTCTTTCTATATGAGAATCAATAGTAACATGTAAACGATTGATTCGTCATCAGCAAATTACATACACTACTAAATACTGAAAATAGAAAAGTAAAGGTACTTACACTTTTGTTTTCGTATAGGTACCTAACAATAGCAACATTTTATTTATGTTAGTATTACGATTTGAAACGGGATATTTACCATGTATATTTGTATTTTTGAGTTCCCGATATTTAACATACAAATATACATGGTAAATATCCCGTTTCAAATCGTAATTCTAATGTAAATGACCATGTAAGCTTGAAATCTTATATTTTATTTATGGTTTTAAAAAATCATAGAATACTGAAGATTTATAAATATCAGTCGGCATCAATATCCTCTTAGTTCCTTTGTATACATTACAAACAGTTCAGGAAGTTCACTGAAGGACTAAACCAATCAAATGATTTAATAAAAGGCTACAATGCCAAGTTGCCTAAAGAGCTATTACTACTCAAAAGACATAAAACCTGCGCAGTGACAAGAATACTCACTGGTCATTGCAAACTTAACAAATATCTAACACAAATGGGCATAAAACAAAGTGCAGCATGCAGGTTCTGCCAAGAGCCGGAGGAAACTGCCATCCATATCCTCTGCTCCTGTGGACCGATTATGCGCAAAAGAAGTATCTACCTAGGGAGGCACATCAACAGATTGCGACCCAAAGAATCTGGAAATTCCTGGAAGCAACTGGTATAAGCAAAGAACTTTAAGGGCTGCCACAATAGATCAATACTGGTCGAGGCGGCAAAGAAAGCCTACAACCAGTGTTGCCAGATGGTTACATTTCTTACATTTTTCGTAACTTTTGACCGGCTTGCGTAACATGTAAGTAACTTCTGTTGTAAAGAAAATTTTCGTAACTTTTGAGAATAATGAAACTATTTAAAAAGAAAGGTCAATTGTATATAACCGGGACCGAGCGAGACAATTTATAGGCTTCCATACAGAAAAGGTGACAAAGAAACCTACATGGTAGGACTCTGTCTGCCCGTCTGTTGCAACTATCTATGACATTTAAAATACCGCCCATCAGCCTGGCATAATTCTGCAGCCGAACTCGTCGAATTGTAGCTGTATATGGCTACTCATTTCTTAAAATCAAACATTTTGATAAGTAATTACGAAAAATATAAAAAATGTAACTTTTGCATCAAAAATGTAACTTTTCAAGAAACGAAACGTAATTTTCGTCTAAAGGGCCCTGGCAACACTGCCTACAACAAACAACAATAACAATAAAAACAGTATTTCCCTGTATCTCCGAGTTCATATAACCTAGACCTTTTCAATGCACGAGTGAATAGGTATTTTCTGGGAGAGCTCGCTTCACCGTCGGTCTCTTTTTTGCCCCCTGGCTAGATGCTGGCCGAGAGAAATCCCACTTTTAATTAAAAAAATACATTTCACTTGCTTTTTTTCTCATTTGAAAAACAAACAGGGTGCGGCACCTCACGGCGGAGCCACAAATCATTCTAGCGTTAGTTCTGTACGTGGTAAGTGTCTTAACGGACACGAAAAACAGAATTCAATTCAGTTTACAGCCATTTGTTACTGGAAAAACTAGATGAGTTTCGTTTCGAGTCGTTTGTTTGAACGTTAACCTGTAGTTTAATATAAAAAGGTTAACGTGTAGAAGGTAAATAACAAAACGTTTTTACCGAGTTTAAGAAAGGTATTCTCTCCTTAGCGTTTTAGTTGCGTTTTCAACTGGGAGTTCGCTCGGGTAATGCTCGACCACAAATATATGACTGGCGCAATTATTCTGATTTTTATGGCAACAGACTAAATTAAATTTTGACTTTGTTTGACAGCAGAGCTGGCATGTTTTCCAGTGAAATATTTTCATTTTTTTCAACAGTTTATTAAATACATTATTAGTAAAGTTTCGCTCTTGACTATGAATGATTCTGGCAAATAAATACTTTTGACTTTGACTTTGATATTTAGCGATGTGACAGACAGACAGAGAGATAAAGTGAAACCATAAGGGTTACCTTTTTTACCATTTTGGTACGGAACCCTAAAAACTACGCTAATCTCACGAGTGATTGACCTTGCTACGCGGGCAAAGTTGCAGACCAAAGTCATTCCAGTATAAATGCTTGTTTTATAGGAACCAATCGCATTACTATCATTTTGTACGTGTCCCTTATATCTGTTGCATATTCAAAAGCGATAAAACACTTCATAGGTAAACTAATTTAAACACTTAACAATCGCTTAACAATCGCTGCTTGGTAGATGATAATATTTTGCACACTCTTTCGAGAACAGAATCATAATACATTTCATCATCATCATCATATCAGCCTAAAGACGTCCACTGCTGGACATAGGCCTCCCGCAAAGAGTGCCATAATGACCGGTCCTGCCCCACCCGCATCCAGCGGACTCGCGCGACCTTTACCAGGTCATCAGTCCACCTTGTACATATACATACATTTATCTTGAAACTACATTTATCTAATTGTTATTTTATTCAAAATTCTGATTCGTTTTGACAAAAACTTATTCGCACGTCGATTTCCGTAAGTTTCATTTCAAAATATAAAAATAAAAATAAAAAAGATGTTTGTATCTCAATAAAGGATGGGACGCGCTTGTGGTTCTAAAGTACCACGCGTCTGTAGGCTACGAATTACCATCACGCAGTCCATAAGTTTGTTTGGCGTAGTATATATATATAGTTTAGTTTAGTTTAGTTTTATTTATCACAGAATACAATCTCGTGTAAGAAATAGATACATTTTTGCTTATACTACTATTGCATACTAATCGTCAGGCGCTCTAATTGCGTAACAAAAAATGAAAATTAATAAGAATATACGGTTCAGTATATTCTTACAAGCACATAATTAATGTCAAATAAAAAAAATACAAAAAATTACAACATTAAATTGAATATAAATAAAACCACATACAAAATAATCCAAAAAATAACAATAATAATAATAGTTAGGAACTTCGTTCCAATAAGTCACAATGTAACAAAAAAAAATTGTACTAATTAGTACTGGTCTAATGTTAATTAAAATAGGGAAATTGAATATAAGAGATAATTTACAATTTGAAAATAAATATGTCAAAATATGTTGATTTAATTCTATTTGGGTATGTCAATATATTCTTTTACCGAGTAGAGTGACTTCTCCAATAAATGGTTCTTTAAATATAAAAAAACTAAGCTAATCTCACGAGTGATTGACCTTGCTACGTGGGCAAAGTTGCAGACCAAAGCCATTCCAGTATAAATGCTTGTTTTATAGGAACCAATCGCATTACTGTAATTTCGTACGTGTCCCTTATATCTGTTGCATATTCAAAAGCAATAAACCACTTCATATGTAAACTAATTTAGAAACTTGAAAACTTGTCCCGCACTTGAAGAATGTACGAATGTGTTAATTTCCATACACTATCTCCATAGAAAATACATAAAAAGTACAAAGTTGCCGTCGGCTTGTTTAATTCAGTATCGACACTTGGCATAATGGAGACAAGGTACTTAATGCCATAAAATTTTATAGTTATTAAAGTCGGCTATGCGTGTAAAATGAATGTTACATACGCCTTTTTGAAGGTGGGTTGTTGGTGTGGAATTGTGGGGCAATTTCTTTGGATTACATGTATTGGTCATAAGTTGTTAGTATAGTGCGAATGTGTGGGTGAAGTTTGTTAAATTCCTTTTTCACACCTGCTATTCAGAAAAGAGTTATTGTTTCCTTCGAACGAGGGATCAAAGATGTACTTTTCTTCCCTCATTTGAGGGCAACAATGTTTCTTTTCCTCATAGAAGGTATGTAAAAGCAGTATGTGACACTCGGTAGTAAAATAATTTGTAAGATATTTCATGTTTTTAAGAGCGGGCCTCATATACGGTGGGAAAAGCAGTATGTGTCACACGGTAGCAAAATTATTTCCTTCTTGGGCGTAAACACTTGAATCCCTCGTTACGCTCAAGATTCTACTTTAGAATCCCTCGCTACGCTCAGGATTCTATTGTAGAATCTTTCGCTTCACTCAGAATTCAATATAACGCCCTCGCCGTAAATATATAATTTTGCTCCCTTGAGACACAATCTACTATTTCTGTCTATCTGTGAGCTCTAGAAGTGAGGGGTGGGCAAGCGCTCTCCATAGATTTAGATTTAGATAATTTATTTCACGATAAGGAATTACATTATAAATTTGCACACATGTCAAAATTACAAGAATTGTTATCATGATCGTCATAACAGGAAAAATAAAAATAACATAATGTCAACTAGAGTAATACAAAACACGATAAAAAGTAAACAGAAAAATAAATGCATCTTCCATTCGGAATCGTCAGTCAGATAAATAATAATAATGTCCATTACAAATTACAAATTTCAAAACACAAAAATACAAATCAGTTGAATTCAAATTGAGTTATAATTATTTACATGTCAGTAAGCTAAGATCCATATACTCTTTAACCGAGTATAATGGGTTTTCCAATAAGAGGCGTTTCAGGCGACGTCAAAATACAAACTTTGTTCAAGTTTTTTTTCGTTTGTGTTTGCACTACAGTTATGATTTTTAGTCAGTATGCTTATTTTTCTGTTAGCCATAACCTAAAGAAAAATAAAATATTTAAATTATTTTTTGTTTTTAATTTTTTTTGAAATATATTTTTTTTTCTTCAGGCCCTTCGTATATCCAATATCTACAAGCAAAAAAAAATGTTCGGCAGTGCAAAAACCGACGAATAAAACTTGCACGGAGTTTGTATGGAGAAGACCTTGCCCTACCCTGCGCCTTAATTGGCTTTGTGTTATTACCTGTCTCTACTCGTATCATAGTTTTAGTAGCTGTTGGTACTCTTCCAACGTAATAAATAAATCAGTTTGGTTCATCACTGTGGATTGAGATTTGATTTCATTGTTTACCTGTTTTTTTTTTCTGGAATGGTGGAAAAAGTAAAATAATCAAGGAATATTCTCATTGTTAACTTATAAAGGGTCGGCAACGCGCATGTGACTCCTTTGGAGTTGCGGGCGTCTATAGGCTGCGGTGGCCGCTTACCATCAGGTGAACCGTATGCTTGTTTGCCACCGGCGTTGTATTAAAAAAAAATAAAAAAAAAACTTACTTCGAACTCACGCCCGTACCGTGCGATTCAAAAACGCGTATGTGTCTAATCCCAAAAAGGTCGTCTTTCTCTTTATGTTGGAAGGTTAGTTTGAAGTTGCTTTCGTACAAATAGTGCCTTCGCTAAGTCATGGGATAGGTGTCAAAGTGGACCCCGGGTCCATAGGGCACAACCGGGAAAACGACTGGAGAATGATTAGGATGGATTTAACTTGGCACAATTTTATTAGCTTGGCGCGTACGATTTTTTATTTCACCGAAAAGCCACTATTAAATATTAAATGAGATTTCGTACATAAGTTCTTACGAGCCGGGGTTTTGTATTAATTAATTTAGAACACAAACAGTCGCATATTGTAATTATAAATGTTGTACACGTAGTGTACATAGAAATATTAACACAGACCTGCGGGGTAATCACGTAACTTTTGTACTACCGTTAGGTAGATCTTAATGTCAAATTTTAATTGTCAGCGGGGTAATTACGTAACTTTTGTACTACCGTTACGTAAATTTTAATGTCAAATTTTAATTGTCAGCTCATACATTTATACTTCAAAATTGACAGTAAAATCTATCTACCGTTAGTACATAAAGTTACGTGATTCGCCTGCAGCTCATACATTTATCCTTCAAATTTGACAGTAAAATCTATCTACCGTTAGTACATAAAGTTACGTGATTCGCCTGCAGCTCATACATTTATCCTTCAAATTTGACAGTAAAATCTATCTACCGTTAGTACATAAAGTTACGTGATTCGCCTGCTGGAGGTTCATTTTTCCGTACAAATTGTTAAACAAAACATAATATTATGACTAATAAGAAACTAAACTAAATTGAACCGGTCCTCGACGCAGTTTTAATATGTATACAGTTTGTTTGTAATTGTATACATATTTATCACCTACAATGTAATACACTTACACCATTAATTACGTATTCCATTGGTATTCATGGCGTCATTAAGGGTTTACGACGGTGGAGCCCGTTCGGAAACGAGATGTGTTCAAGTGATGTTGATAGTAATTGAGAGTAATGGTAATTAGATATACGTGTAACTGTAAGATTGCCCGCCTCCGTCGAACACCTAAGGAGTTGTAACCGTTGATGTAAAGATAACGACAAAAACACAAAAAAAAAACAAACAAAGTAATGCAATTGGGTCATACTTAGTTAAAAAAACAAAAGTCGCCTCTCCGGTAGTCAATAGTTAACGGCTTATGTGTATGTTAGCTATGTTTTTATTAAAGGTATTTATAGAAACGGAGACACTGTTTATGCGGGTTACTGGTTCAATCCAAAATTAAGCTTTGTAGCCCTTAACTTTTGGTATGTCCACAGAAAAGACGCGAACCTAAATCCGCGTATGACCCAATTAATTTTGAGTTTCGTTAGTTGTTAGTTGCACCGCCAACAAATCTTTCTGCTTCGCCTTAAGGTTGACTGGAGAATGTCATACGGCATTAAGTCCGCCTTTTGTACGATAAGGTTTCTTTTGTGCAATAAAGATTAAATAAATAAAGTACGAGGGACGGACGGTGGAAATTGAAAGCGCAAAGCGAAACAGATCAGTGTTCAGGGTTGTTAGGATTATTGATTCTTAGCAATGTCAAAGAAGTTGCCCAGACGTTAAGGTGAATTTTAAATGTTAAAGTGTCTGGAACTAAGCAGCCGAAAATTCTAAAAGAAAACAAACGTTGGTATCTCACTAGCTATTTAAGTTCTTGAAGTTTTTTAGAACAATCAATACCTACCAAATTATAATTCAAACGAGGATTCTTCTAGAACTTAAGAATCGCTGCTTGGTAGGTGATATAATTTTGCACGCTCTTTCGAGAACAGAATCAAAATACATTTCATCATTATCATCATATCAGCCTAAATACGTCCACTGTTAGTTGGACATAGGCCTCCCGCAAAGAGTGCCATAATGACCGGTCCTGCCCCACCCGCATCCAGCGGACTCCCGCGACCTTTACCAGGTCATCAGTCCACCTTGTACATATACATACATTTATCTTCAAACTACATTTATCTAATTGTTATGTTTTCAAAGTTTTGATCCGTTTTGACAAAAATTTATTCGCACGTCGATTTTCGCAAGTTTCATACCATATCGGGCTAATATTATAAGAATGATAAATTAAACATTATTACCCAGACATTAGAGTACTTTTATCTCATGAGCGTGGGTTAGCTATGCTTGTAGTTGTGACACGTACGAACACATAGACAACGTGAATTCATATCTCCTACGCTGACGCACACATAGGTAATGTGCAGGTATAGATCAACATACAACCATGGCTCACCCGCGTCATGAGATAAAAGTACTATACGTAGGTATACATTAAAAAACCAAGCATGTCCTGATATATAAATGGTTTTTAATAAAGCCATGCGAATAAAGCCACTGCCTAAAGACGTCCACTGTTGGACATAGGCCTCCCGCAAAGAGTGCCATAATGACCGGTCCTGCCCCACCCGCATCCAGCGGACTCCCGCGACCTTTACCAGGTCATCAGTCCACGCTCAGTCCAGTTAGTTCTTAATCTATAAATCCTATAATAGGTAAACAAGCTATATCATAAAAATAAGGTGGGTAATATACAAAACTCATAGTAACTGCCAGCATATAGTTTACATACAATGTTGCTAATCACCTTTCTACAGATATATAATTTTACATTTTTAACCTTAAGTACTTGAACATTAGGTTGTAAATAATATTACCATGCGTTTGCGGTTGTACGAAAAGATAACATTCATTGCTCCTTTTGTTCCCAAGTTAAAATTCTCGGGGCCGGATTTAGACATTAGCAATTACATATCGTTTGAGTTTTCGCTAGAAAGTATTAAAATTATTGCAGTCCTTTATGGATTTAGGTAATCGATTCTAAAATTTCATTTTTCTTTCTTATTTATTTTGTGACTGTGTTTCTTGTTTGTTTGCGTGTGAGTTGGCGCTTCATTTTGTGAGTTGGCTCTCAGACTATGTAGGGTAAATCTCGCGAACTTATTGTGTGCGAGTTGGCGGCGCTTGTTCTAATTTAGGACGGCACTTCGCACATTAAATTACAGTCTTGGAACTGAAATTATTTTTAAGCGCCTACTTTAAGTTGCTCATTTGCAAATTAATGTCGCAAAATACAATACAACTTTTTTGTAATAAGACTCGAAGAAAGGCTTATTTTGTAGCATTTCTTTGCTTCCAATTGTCATCAAGGTAGATCACGCATATTTTTTTGAATTTCTAATAACTACACTTAATTTTTTTTTTATTTAAACCAGGATCAGATAGAATGAAAAAATATCGACCTGGTGGGCCTCGAACCCGTATCCCTATTTTATACTCCTATGTCCCAGATTACTATCATCATCATCCTAGCGTTATCTTGGTACAGTTGCATTCTAAAGGATGCCCGGGGTCCGCTACCTAATCCCAAGAGTTGGCGTAGGCACTATTTTTTACGGAAGCGACTGCCATCTGACCTTCCGACCCGAGGGAAAACCGGACCTTATTGGAATTAGGTTTTCAAGTGAGTGGGCAACTTGACTATTAGAAGTTCTCGAGCCGCCCGAAGGCCTCTAACTTGGCTTAACGACTGCCATCATAGACAGCAGCCGGAATCAACGGCTTAACGTGCCTTCCAAAGCACGGGAGCGCTCAGTTAATAACCACTCAAAGCGGTCACCCATCCAATAACCGACCTAGGCTGACGTTGCTTAACCTCGCATACCGCACGCGGTACGCGGGCGCCGCTGGGGCACGAGCGCTCCTTGTGTCCCAGATTGCTATAAAAGGAACAAAATGGTTCAATAGAAACTCATGTCAAATTTTATACAAATAGAGTTTCATTTGGTTTGGTTTGTTAGAATTTAGGACAAGAGAGAATTCAAATTTATTAATCCGACTCACATGGTCCAATTATTTTTTTGCATTAAGCAGTACCGCTGCTAACATCCCCTTCCGTCCCGTCGTTGTCTCCCTTAAGGCGTTTGCATAAATGAAGGAACGGTTGATGAATTTGGGGCTGGGTGGCGATTGCACCTATAGCTCAGTTGGCTAGAGCGACTGGCCGCGAGTTCCGGGAGGTCGCAGGTTCGAATCCTGCTCGGTGTCTAAATTTTTAAATTTTTCCTTTATTCTAAACTAGCGACCCGCCCCGGCTTCGCACGGGTGCAATGCTGATGCATGTATTATAGATATAAACCTTCCCCTTGAGTCACTCTATCTATTAAAAAAAAACCGCATCAAAATCCGTTGCGTAGTTTTAAAGATTTAAGCATACATAGGGATATAGGGAAATAGGGACAGAGAAAGCGACTTTGTTTTATACTATGTAGTGATTTATGGCTCAAATTCCTTGTTTGGGGTCTCAGGAGTGTATTGCCTTTCGCGAGCGTCTTGCTTACCAATTGAGACTGGTGTTCTACCATTTGTTTAAATAATATGTTAAATTGCAAGCGTAAAGAGTGCGTTCAGAATAGGTTAAGGCCGCGTCGGACAGCGGAGCAACGTGATCCACAAAAATGGTCTCGCCGGAAGACCAGCGCTGGCTTGTGAGTCAGCATTATGCTGAGGCGGGACCATTTCGTGGCAATTTTATTAGTTAATTTAAAAATGTATTATCTTGTAGTATCTATGTCACGAATAAATTATTTTCATTTTTTTTTCATATTTTCATTTCATTTCATTTTCAAATTTTTTAATAAATGTTTAAATTGCATTGTTTACAGGTACGTTGACATTTGCAGAACTGCACATTACAGTAGGATCTGGTGAAAAATATTTCATTTTTACCTTTTCCCTTTGGTGAGTAGCGAATTTTTAAAATACAGTATTTAATGCAGTCAGTTCGTGAGGTCTCTCAGAGAAGTATCACGAAAATGGTAATAAACAAAAATAAATATTCATATGTATGTATTGTACAGCCGTTCAAAACCTTAAAGGGGTCCGGTCTGTTCATGTTTGCAAGGACTAGTAACTTCGTACTAGTGTTCAGTAGAATTGACATGATGAGAGCCTTCGCTCTGTTCTCATTTGATTTTATTTTTAGACTGACTCTCAGGATATTTATTTATTAGATTTTATTATTTTCATGTTGACGCTTATAGATATAGCTCAAAATATTTTATTATGATTAGTGTACCTACTTTATTACCTTTTATCTTGACGCTTAGAGACCTTATACATCTCTTACAAATCTCGATTGTTATTAGTTTCTTAGTCTTATTTTTGACATATAACACTACATTTAATTAATGATACTTTGATTATTGTATTATTTTTATTTGATGTACCTAGATAGATTTTGACTTGTAAAAGTGCCCTTGAGGCCTATTTGCAGAAAAAATATTTTGATTTTGATGGTAATTACCATGATGGATATTTTTCCATCACTAGGGCATGGCTTCATTATTAACACTTTTTTTACTACGAATAGTTGAAACAAATTAAAAAAAAGTTTGTAGCCGTGATATAAAATTCATATTGACAGGATGATTTAAACAGCCAGATGGTAACTTTGCCCAGTGGAAAACCAGGGACATTGTCAATGATGGACAAAGTTGTCGATTTTACGTATAATAATTTTTTGCTTATATTTTTATGTTCATGTTTTTTGTGTGTTGTTGTATAACATAATAATTTATACCTATTTATTAAAAGGGTTATTCTACTTTTTCATGATCAGTTTTCTATTACAAAAAAGTCTATGATATGTGTTGAATTAGTGCACAAAAATAGGATTTGGAAATAGTACCTAATAAAAAAAAATTATAGTTAAAAACACTTAAATATTAACATATTGCTGTAAAAGGTGGGTAACACAGTGGTAAGAACAACTTTTTCATTCAAATGGTGAGACATCCAAGAATCACTGAGTTACTCGATTTATGGATATTAGCTGTGGTTCGTTAATTACCAAAACTATCAGAAGTGATACTCTAATTAAACCTCTTTCTAAATTACAATAAAAAAATATGAAGTGAAGGCCAAGTATTCCAAAATCTGAATTAAAAAAAAAGGGGTTTGAAAATTATGTACACGAAAAAGTAGATTAGCCCAAAAGTAACTGTTACATCATTTTATCTAAATTCTTCTCCGTCATAATATCAAAGGATACCACAACAATGATAATATGATTAACATAAATCTGTCCTAATACGTCGGATTAGGACAGATTTATTTTATTATTTATTAAAATATTTCATGGACATTTGACTGGGTTTTCTATCTTAAGTACTCAGGCACTGAAACTAAACTATTTATTTATTTATTTATTTAATCTTTATTGCACAAAAGAAACCTTATCGTCCAAAAGGCGGACTTAATGCCGTATGGTATGTATGGTATGGTATTATAGTTTGAATTTTAAAATCTGAAATTAAGACTCCACGGATATCAGTAATTTTTATATAGGTCTTACATTAGTAATAGACAAGATTGAATATTGATTATTTATCCAGTTAAAGCATCGAATATACACCCCAGATCAGCATTAAACCTTAGATTACCCCTAAAAATAAAAATAGTCTTTTTAATAAAATAATCTGGCTCTAAACCACTATAAATTGAATTATACCTAGGTATTACCACAATTAAGCAGAATTAAGTCTAAAGGTTAAATGCCAGACACCATTCGTTAGTCGAAATATCAGATTTTATTAACTCTTAATGAGATTGTAACATTAGAATTACGATTTGAAACGGGATATTTACCATCTATATTTGTATTTTTGAGTTCCCGATATATTTTTTTTGGTATTTTATTTACCACAACTAAAACTCGCAGCACGTCAGTTAATCCTTGATAATGGCGCTTGCAACAGTGCCGAAATATCGGGAACTCAAAAATACAAATATACATGGTAAATATCCCGTTTCAAATCGTAATTCTAATGTAAATGACCATGTAAGCTTGAAATCTTAGATTGTTACATATTATTGACGTTTATGAGTAATTGCTACTACCTATCCTACCCTTTTAATGTAGATATCAATTTAGTTACCTCGCATTATAACGAGATTCCAAAGTGATACACACTTTCAATCTGTTTTTCGATTATAGCCTAATGGTGCCCAGGATCCGTTTTACATAATTCTAATATTTTGCGTAGCCACTAGTTTTACAAAAATGACTGCCTGTAATTACGACCCACAGAAAAATAGACCCTCATATCATATTTATTCATATCAATTTAGTTACCTCGCATTGTAACGAGATTTCAAAGTGATACACGCTTCGGATCTATTTCTCCCTACAGTTTACCCGATTATATCCAAATAGTGCCCAGGATCCGTTTTACTTAATTCCAATATTTTGGGAAGCACTAGTTTTACGAAAACGACTGCCTGTCCTTATGATCCAGAGAAAACTAGACCCTATAGGGATAGCTACTGTTGAATGTCAAATGATAAACCCTGGGGTATGGGCCTGACTTCTAATCTGTCTGTAATAGTAATTGTGTTCGTTAAAATCTGATTGTATGGAAAGATTCACAAAGTGCCTTTGCGACGATATTTATCGATAACCTATTTAATGTTGATCGGTACGTATTTGTAAGTTGGTGAAACCCACCTTTAAGGCCGTGCAAGCAAAAATATCGCGTTCTTTGAAACGCTATTCTACCCAGACGAGGAAACAATAAGGATTGATTCTCCGATATATGATTCTTGGCTGTAATTATCAGAGACTGACAATAGCCGAACCAAGATTTCTTAAAAAAAATTCGATAGAAAAAATCCAAATTTGAGTCTTTATTTTCTTTATTTGATTAGCCGACTAAAACAAAAGCATTATTAAAGGACAGAATAAGGTTTTAACAACCATCATATTAACCGTTAATATGATGGTATTTTGCCGTACCTAAATTCTGTCAAGAGGAAATTTAATAAAACTTCACACATTTATCTAAAAAAGCCATTTCCGAAGAGTGTTGCATCCCGCCTTGTCATTAGCGAAAGACATAAGCGTGTTTCTTTCACCGGTTACGTGGCTGACAAAATCGAGGAATCCTCTTCTTCTCTCTCTTCGTTTTGTCTCAGTTATATCATGTTATTCCAGCATTATTATGTACCAGTAAAACTGTTTTACTTTATCTGCTAACCTTATTCAGCAATATGATAAACAGACGTAATCTAAATCGAATGCATCAGATCTTATTTCAGATACCAGGGCACTATAAGTGCACTAGAGATATCAAATGCTTACTTCATCATATCTAGCTTTTACAACATACAATAATATACCAACTATATTTCATGCAAAATAAAGCTGCTTTTACTAAAAAGTCTTAGCTGAAATACGACTTTTAAGAAGTAGCGTAGTAAGATTTTGAGTATTGGCCAAATGCCCAGAGGATTTTTATCTTTGAATTAATTCTGTCTGCAAAATGTTTGATAACAAAAATTGCTTGAAAAACTATTCGGGTCTTTTATCAAATGGTAGTTGGCTGGGGTCCCAGAAAGCTATGGCTTTTACTAGGTAATTGATTTTTTCGCCAAGAGAACTTTGCAGTAAGTACATAAAGTGCATCTTCGGCAGTAATCGGGAGCTCTGGTAGCCTTATTGGCCTTCTATAAGTGGAGGGTAGAGGTACTTCCCCAGTTGGGTTGTCCAAACACTCCACTATGACTTAAATAAATAATAACAAATATTAGAGGACAATCTTACACAAATCGAACTAGCCCCACAGTAAGCTCAAGAAGGCTTGTGTTATGGGTACTAGACGACGATATATTTAATAGATATAAATACTTAAATACATAGAAAACATCCAAGACTCAGAAACAAATATTCATGCTCATCTCACAAATATTTGCCCTGACCGGGATTCGAACCCAGGACCGTCAGCTTCACAGGCAGGTGCACTACCCACTAGGCTAAACCGGTCGTCGTGAGTTACTTGTCAACATTGTTGTATTCCGCTACATTTATACATTTGTGTAAAATTCCTCCGGGCAAAGTTGCCCCTGAGGGCAAAGTTGCAACACGCCAGGTGTTTGAGTTAACTAGGGCAACTAAATTTTGCTAAAATAATTTCCAGGCTTCACGGACGATGTTTAATCTCAACCAACGGAGCGTAAGCAGTTTTGCTGCGATTCGCTGGAATTTTCTCTCGGTATCTACGCACTGAGGCCCAAGTGGAAGGTGACAAGCGATTGCGTATTTCATTGACGTAAATTACGATTCTCATAGGCTGGGTCAGGCCAGAATGTATTAATAATAATAAAAATAATAATAAATAATCGTTTATTCACATACATAACAAAAGTTTACACAACTTACGCACTTCTGCCAAACCACAGTGTGGTTTGTTGGCAGACGAGGCTCCATTTATATTTACTTAAGTAACATTTGTATTGTAGGTATTGTATTTACTTAGCTAATGCGAGAATATAACATATTCAGGTTCTGGGCAGACACACTAATAGTACAGAATAGTATACTAGTATTAATAGCCAAGGGATTAGGGACTTATTTCTGCGTTTGTATCAATTATAGCATTGCATTTTTAACTTTACTTATTAACAAGTTACTAACTTTATTTTTAAATATTATTTGTATTGCACTATTTTTTTTGTATTATGGTTCATATTTGAATAGAAGTGCTGCTGGTCCAACGCCTTGCAACGGAAGCGCTATTTCATTCAAATATGAGGTTTAACTATTGTATAAATGGTTCAAATTCCTTTACATCTAGTAAAAACCCGCACCGGCGCGCCCCAATCAGGAATTATACTTCAAAATCGCCACTGTTAAGTTGCTGTGCGTATGCACTCGTCAGTTTAGTTTAAAACCGTATACGTAGGGAACGGTATTTTATTTTTACATTTTCCCTCATAAAAGAAAATAACTCAATGTAAAAAAATGTTTCAGAATGTGCAACCCAAGCCCTTTCATATGACATCCCACTCGACATATTCACTAGACTTTCAAATTTTGAACCACTTGACATTTTTTACAAAAAATAATAAAATAAATAAAAAATTACATATTCTACGTATATATTAGTTCTTGAGATATTTAGCGATGTCACAGACAGACAGACAGACAAAGTGAAACCATAAGCGTTCCTTTTTTACCATTTTGGTGCGAAATCCTAAAAACGGTTGCTCAGGCGGGCTTATCAAATAAGTAGCTTAACAATCCAAACATTTCTTTTATTTTTTATTTTAATATATAATTCTCTATATAAGTATGTATATTATCGCTTATTTACTAGTTTGAAACTAGGTCGATTTGTGTAAGATTTTCAACAAATGTTTATTTATTTCATGTTCTTTTATTTTATTATTTTTACTTCATATTCTATTTCGCTCTAGCTTATGCTTTGCGCCGTGTGCCAGTTGAATAAGAGACATCAGTCACAAGTTTTGGCGAAATCCCTTATCTGTCATAATCTCGCGTTTCGCCAACTGTGGTCCAGCGGTACCCATGTATTTGGAGAAATTAGGATGTTAGAGGGAGGCTAGAAACATTACCCGTAGAGAAAGGGATTTTGATTTAAACTGTCTGTGGCTAAAGGCCGGGCCCAATAAAGCGATATAGTCATACTTGTTATGATGATTTTTTGGCTGAATGCTGCACTTTTGTGATGAAAGCAAGCCGCTTTGGACAGTGATAGAAGGGATCAAACTGAGTGATTAGATCTGCAGCAATGGCAATTTTTTAGGAACAGAGATGGCGCCACTTCTTTAAAAATATTTCAAAAAATTCTACAAGCTAATCGAATACCGATTTCAGTGATTGATAGCTCAATGAAAGCAATACTGCCAAAAATACTGCAAAAAAGTTATATTTATACGTTTCGTTTATTTTTTGTACTTGAGATGACCAAACCTCTGGTTACCTAGTGACTCTGGGCCTGACGGTCCTGGATGCGGATTTCCATGCAAATATTTATTTTATGCTCATGAATATTTGTTTGTCAGTTTTCTGTGTATTTAGGAATTTATATTTATTAAATATACCGTCGTCTTAGATCAGCTTAGAATCTTTTTATTGGAAAATTCATTTTATTCTGTATAGGGTATGTATGTTTGTGGCTTTGAATCTAATCCCTATAGACTCCTACTGAAGGTTGTTATAAAGGATATTAAATAAGAAAACATGGGAACTGTACGGAGCTATATTCCAGACTAACTTATTAAACGGTGCAACCGTTACTATCAAGTATACATAGGTACATATATCTTTCGTCCGTAACCTGATAACATCAATGTGCACCTACATTCTGTAAATGACTTCACGGAAATGAAATTTGTTTGACATTGTATTTTCAAATTATGGTTTTTTATATTTTTATTTTAATGTATTGTGACTGATGATTATATAAGCTTAAGAAATTGTATTATTGCCTCGTATTTTTATTTTTATAAATTATTTGACTTTAGTATGATCGTTATTTATATATTTAAAAAAAAATTGTTACTTCACAAATAGATAATGATTAATTTACTTTTAGCTATTTAATTGGTTGACAGAAAGTATAAACTTATAGAATGCTGAGCCAGTGTCTGTTCACTGCCGCGGGGACACACATGTTGTGGTTTGTTTTCTTCTGTTGTTGTTTTTTTTTGTAATATGTGTGTCTTCTGTCTGTGAATAAATGCTTCTTTCTTTTTTTCTTTCTTTCTTTCTTTCTTTATGGCCTAACGCTGCCTTTGGGGATGGTGCCCATAAGGCTGGCCACATTACCTCGCCTAATTTTTGTATATGTAATTTAAATATTTTTGAGGCCAAACGCAAACGCGTTCGTTTTTTGTTTAAAAAAACTTATACTAGCGGTACAGGACCAAAAGACTTGTATTTATTAGTAATAAAATGTCGGTTGGCGGAAATGTCATGATGCGAGTTTTTGTTTTTTGTTTGTTGTTTTTTTGTTCTGGCACGTCTTTTGTATACCCTAAATTTAAGTTTTATTTTATAACATGTTATTTTTTCTTTATGGATCAATTATTATTTCTACTTTTTTTTTTTAAATATATCTGTCGTTGACGTCTGTGTCGCCACTTATCTTAGTTTTAAGTTAGGTCCCCACTGAAAATCAGTGCCTCAGCTTGCTGTGTCTCGCCGTGGCTTAATGCTGAGTGGGGATCCTTTTTAACGTCTTCTATTTTTAAATTAATATGTTTCCTTATTTAATCGGTTGAATTGTGATGTTAAGTAAACGTATTTTCTTCCTTTCTTATCCTCATCTATTCTACTTGGAATAAGCGAAATATTCCCGACAGATGGCGTGGCCATGGTCACCCTAATATTCGGGAAAGTAATTTGCGTACCTAGTAGGGTTGGCAGCTGACTCATACCCCGTCCTGGACTGACCGACCATTTGTGAGGCGACCAACCACGGGTACGTTTACCCTTTCCCTTTTTACTGGCTTCTATTTTGTTTCACGGTTGTTTCGGTGATCAAATCAAGCTAAACTTCTTTTTAGGGCTCCGCAACCGAAGGGTAAAACGGGACACTATTACTAAGACTTCGCTGTCTGACCGTCTGTCACCATGTCCGTGAAGTTAGCACAAGTTCCGGCAGATCACAAAATAATTGGAGTTCTATTCGCATGCAGCATAGTTATATAGTTCCTGATACGTTTCAGCAATAGTTCTGCCGTTTTTGCCGAAAAAATAAAACATATGGATTTCTACCAAATGATATGCTAACTTAACACACGTAGCATATCAATATTTTCCAATTCACCAGGCTGTATCTCATGAACCATGATAACTAGACAGTTGAAATTTTCACAGATGACGTCTTTCTGTTGCCGCTGTAACAACAAAAATGAGCGTATTCCCTTCTGAAAGGCCGGCAACGCACTTGCGACTCCTCTGGTGTTGCAGGTGTCTATGGGCGACGGTAATTGCTTACCATCAGGCGATCCGTCTGCTCGTTTGCCCCCTGTAACATATATATATGTATATATATATTTAAAGGAACTCCCATACAAGAAACGTGATATTTTTGGCGTATTTATAAATAATGGTACGGTACCCTTCGTGCGCGAGTCCGACTCGCATTTGGCCAGTTTTGTATACAACGACTGTGGCATACCAGCTTACAATCTGTCTGATTGTAGGCCACCGTTGTCTATGGACGCTTGCGACTCCGGAAGAACCACAAACGCGTTGTCGACTCTTTTTGACTTGAGTATTCGCATTGACAGCTAGAGACATGAAGAACTCTCGATCTCAATACGGGAAGCTCTGATCTTACTCACCACCAGAAAAAACTCCAGATACTCCGCATGTAATTATATTTTCCCGGGTGTAATAACTTGTTAGTTTTAGATTGTAACGACCGGTTTAGCCTAGTGGGTAGTGCACCTGCCTGTGAAGCTGACGGTCCTGGGTTCGAATCCCGGTGAGGGCAAATATTTGTGTGATGAGCATGAATATTTTGTTTCTGAGTCTTGGATGTTTTCTATGTATCTAAGTATTTATATCTATTAAATATATATATTTTGTGTATAGTACCCATAACACAAGCCTTCTTGAGCTTACTGTGTGGCTAATTCGATTTGTGTAAGATTGTCCTCTAATATTTATTTATTTATACACTGATTTTTTTGGTATTTTTTTTTATGCCACGTCGGTGCCAAGCAGCTGACAGTCCACCTGGTAAGTGGTAAGTGGTTATCGTCGCCTATAGACGCTTGCAACACCAGAGGCGTTACTCGCGTTGTCGACCCGTAAGAAACCTTTTCACGCCTTTTTTGAACAGTCCCATTCTGTAGCCCATTGTATAGGTTTTATAGAATAATTCTTTTTCGGAAAGTTTTAATTTTCATAAGTAGATAGCCGGGTTGAAAGTAGCTTTTCCGATCCTAGGGTGGAAAGTATTTTTTTTTAAAGTTCTTTCGGCCTTGGCGCGCGCCGGCCGCACCGGAGAAATATATATAATTTCAGTTTCGTCTACGACATCTTAATTACAACATTGAAGTCCACGAGTAGAAAAAACAATATCGTCTTAATAGTAAGCTGTGTTGGTTAAAATCTGATTGTACGGAAAGTTTGTCAAGTTTCTATGGGATGACAGCTGCCGGCGCCATATTTGACGATAACCGGCCTGTGATCGTATGTTGGTGCAACCGACCCTTAATGTTAAAATAGAAATTAACTTCCACTTATTGTACCATCCGTGCCGAATACGTTTTAAAAATCTGCCCGCTCATAAAACATCTATGAAATCTGTTACCCGTGGGTCATATAAGGGCCATATAAGTTGCAAACGGGAGCAGCATGAATACGAAGGCGTATTCATACTTGCGGTTTACGACTTCTCTGCTATCGCCAACTTTCTATGAGGGAACTTTATTAATTCCGTCTATACTGTTGTTAATGGAAACATAAAGATAATAATGCGAAGATAAAATATTATAAAACCGGTCAAGTGCGTGTCGAACTAGTCCACATTTAAAAACCACTATCCAATACATTGAATCTATAAAAGTCGTATTTTTTATATACCACGTCGGTGGCAAACAAGTGTACGGGCCGCCTGATGGTAAGCTGTCACCGTAGCCTATGGACGCTTGCAACTCCTGGGGTGTCACATGCGCGTTGCGGACCCTTTAAAAATGTATACACTCCTTTCTTGAAGAACCCCTTACTGTAGTTCCTCGGGAAAACCTTGGGAAATATCTTCATAGGGAACTCACGGCACTTACGACCTTTTGTTTCGGCAAGACAGTTTTTAAGCAAAAGCTAAAAAACCGTAAAACCTATCTCGTTCAAACCAAAAATCTTTGAAAGTATTTATTAATGCACACCACCTCAATTTTTTTCACTATTTTAAACTTCATAGTTTGGAAATGAGAAGGGGGGGGGGGGGGGACACTTTTTAAGACTGACAGCTAATATCTCACCAACGGTTAACTTAAATAGAATAGTTTTCTTAAAAACCTCAATATCATTTTTAAAGGTATACTCCATACCATCGATCCACACACTACGTCCGTTAAAAAAAAAAAATTAATCACCGACTACATGTATGGAGTGCCCCCCTAATTTCATATATTTTTGTAATTTCACATTACTTTTATGTAGCGGTTCATAGAATACACCTTCTTTCCAAATTTCATAATTATAGTGCTTATATTTTCCGAGTAAATCGGCTGTGACACACGGACAGACAGACGGACGGACGGACGGGCAGACATGACGAAACTATACGGGTTTCGTTTTTGCCATTTTGGCTACGGAATCCTAAAAAGCGGGGTTGTAGAATAAGTGCTTAAGAGTCCTTATCAGTTAAAAAACGCTCATAGATTTAGGTTTTTTCTGTTTGAATTGCCACATTTTCTCGATGACACTATCTAGAACAGGACTATTGTGACCTTATGACATAAACTCTTAATGTATTTTTTGGATTTTTCATTAAGAAATATCGTTTCAAACATCACTCCAAATCGACCATTTTCAAGCTAAAACTAGTTTTTTCCGCTTAAATTCTACTGCACACAATAAAATCAAAAAATGGCTGTTACTATCTAAAACTTTAATAAAATCATCGTAGCCTTTAATCACTTTATTGTTATTATCAATACTTTTGTCATAATTTGAAATCAAAACATTTTAAAACTTATAAGGCCTCTTAAGAAGCTTTTTTTACGAAAGGGTTTGCATGAAGTAAGTAGTTGTTAGATGGATTTTTGGCATGAAACTGCTAGTGTTTGTTTGTAATATACCTACATAAAATTACCAGCTAGGCCCACCTATATAAAAACGTTCTGAGTTTCGAGAATATAATTTAAAATGCTTGATTTATTACCGAAAATACTAAAATCACTATATGTTTCCTTTGAATGTTTGAGGAGTTCCCTCAATTCCTCATGGATCCCATCATCAGAACTAGATTTTGGTAACAATGGGACCAACCTTGAAGCATACGCTTTCAAACAAAGAAAAAACAATCCAAATCGGTTCATAAACGTCGGAGTTCTGAGGTAATTCAAATTTAAAAAAATAATAAAAAAAGAACATACAACGGAATTGACAACCTCCTTTTTTTGAAGTCTGTTAAAAGTAAGTATAGTATATACCATTCGTTTCCCTACATTTTTGTAAGTGTCGGAGTCGACACCAATATCAGGTCGGATAGTGTGGACACGCACTTAAAGGACTTCAAAAAAAACCGGCCAAGGGCGAGTTGGACTCGCGCACGAAGGGTTCCGTACTAGTATCTATAAAACAGCAAAAATAACTTAACCAAAATTACAGTTAAATCAACCTATCTCAAAAACTATAAGAGATACTTTGATCAAACCAAAAATCGTTGAAAGAGTTAATTAGCATGCATCACCTCTATTTTTTTTAGAATTTTATACCCCGTAGTTATAAAAATAGAGGGGGGGGGACATACTTTTTACGACTTTGAGAGCTGATATCTCAAAAACCGTTCACTTTAAGAAAAATGTTTTTTAGAAAACTTTATATCATTTTAAAAGACCTTTCCATTGATACCCCACACGGGTATGTACATCGAAAAAAAAATTTTCATCCCTCAGTTACATGTATGGGGGGCCCCACCCCCAATTCTTTTTTTTACTATTTAGTGTCATAATTTTGTAGCGGTTCATACAACACATATTCCCATCAAATTTCATCACTGTAGTACTTATAGTTTCCGAGTAAATCGGCTGTGACAGACGGACAGACGGACAGACGGACAGACGGACAGACGGACATGACGAAACTATAAGGGTTCCGTTTTTGCCATTTTGGCTACGGAACCCTAAAAAGGAGGACTTTCTCAATTCGGTTGTATCTCACACGAACGGATCAGTTAGAAAGATACACAAAACAATGATCAAAGATAGAGGTAGACAACAAGCGGTCGCTAAAGAGAGATCTCTTTCAGACAACTTTTAGTTGCAGAGAAACTATAAAAAAAATGCATCATCATATCAGCCGAAAGACGTCCATTGCTGGACATAGGCCTCCCCTAAAGTGTCATAATGACCGGTCCTGCACCACCCGCATCCAGCGGACTCCCGCGACCTTTACCAGGTCATCAGTCCACCTTGTAGGGGACCTACACACGCTGCGCCTTCCGGTCCGTGGTCATCACTCGAGAACCTTCCGGCCCCAACGGCCATAGGTTCTACGTGCAATGTGCCCCGCCAACTGCCACTTAAGTTTAGCGATTCGAAAAGCTATTTCGGTTACTTTGGTTCTGCTACGGATGGCCTCATTTCTGATACGATCACGCAGAGAAACTCCCAGCATAGCTCTCTCCATTGCCCCCTTGAGTGACTGTAAAAAAAAATTAAAAAAGATGCATTGAACAATAACATTGCTATCACTACGACTAACGAAAATCATCAAAAAAAAAGCCGCGTCGTAAATCCAAACCGCTCGGAATCTCACACCCACGCTATCGATAAAATCACCCCACCAGAACCACGTTAATTGGTTTATTTTAATTAATTTATCTCTGATCTTAGTTTTACAGTCAATAGCAGGAAATTGATGACATTGTTCGAATTAGTTGACGAGGTGCGCCGCGCCGCGATCGGATCCTGGTCTATTAAATGGGGTATGGAATTTGAACGTAATTTAAGTTACCAAAGAGAAATAACGTTGGAGGCTGGATGCCTTGAGGCGGTATGTCTGTCATTTGTTTTCTAGTGAAACAAAATTTGAATAAACAAGTGAAACTTTGTTAGTGAACAAATAAGCTAGACCCTGGTGGTTTGGAGCAGCGTAAATCGAAATTCAAAAACGGAATATTCAACTTCAAAACAGGTGTGTAAGGTAAATGTTCCAGTGCTCGACATTGACCCAATACATGGCACTTTTTTTAAATCTTTATTTCGAAGCTTTCGTCAAGATGACGATGTCAGCTCCAAGCCTCTAACTACATTACAACTTCTTAGATGTAATTAAAAAAAACGAATAAAAACCACAATTTGTATACTTATTTCCAAAAACAACCGTATACAAACCTTGCAGCCTGATGCTGGCATCAAGCGAGGCTGGGACTGGCGTTAAGCGAGGCTGGTGCTGGCATCAAGCGAGGCTGGCGATCGCACTGGTATCAAGCAAAGCTGGCGCTCGCACTGGTAACAAGCAAGGCTGGCGCTCGCGCTGGTATCAAGCAAGGCTAGCGCTGGTGCTGGTATCAAGCGAGGCTGGCGCTTGCGCTGGTATCAACCAAGCCTGGCGCTGGCGTTAAGCGAGGCTGGTGCTGGCATCAAGCGAGGCTGGCGATCGCACTGGTATCAAGCAAAGCTGGCGCTCGCACTGGTAACAAGCAAGGCTGGCGCTCGCGCTGGTATCAAGCAAGGCTAGCGCTGGTGCTGGTATCAAGCGAGGCTGGCGCTTGCGCTGGTATCAACCAAGCCTGGCGCTGGCGTTAAGCGAGGCTGGTGCTGGCATCAAGCGAGGCTGGCGATCGCACTGGTATCAAGCAAGGCTGGCACTGGCATCAAGCGAAGCTGGTGCTCTGGTATCAAGCAAGGCTGGCGCTGGCGTTAAGCGAGGCTGGCGCTGGCATCAAGTGAGGCTGGCGCTGGCATCAAGCGAGGCTGGCGCTGGCGTTAAGTGAGGCTGGCGCTGGCATCAAGCGAGGCTGGCGATCGCACTGGTATCAAGCAAGGCTGGCGCTCGCGCTGGTATCAAGCAAGGCTAGCGCCGGCGCTGGCATCAAGCGAGGCTGGCGCTGGCATCAAGCGAGGCCGGCACTGGATTAGTAACAGCGCCTTAAGTGTGTATTTATTTGTCAGAATTCCCAAATACTGGATGAATAATAACGTAAAGCCTAAGTAATTGGGGAAGTTGTGAACATTTTGACATATTGTGGGGGAACAATGGATTTTTCATACAAATCGCTTTTGTCCAATAACAAGGGATACGGCATTTTGTAAACAGACAAAGGCGCTAAGGGCGTGGCCCAGATGTAGCGGGAAACATTAATGATTTTATTATCAGACCTGCTGCTTAGATTTTACTTAAATAGTTTTATTTTTAGTAATTTTTGTTCACTTTGAAATTTTAACTTGTGGTCAAGGTTTTCTTGAAGAGATCGATTTTTAGCGATAAGGCCGCCTGTTGTTGCATTAATATTAGTATAAGTTTTTTGTATTTTGTTTTTCACTTTGTGGTGCACAATAAAGTATACATTATTATTTTATTATATTATTGTCGGGAATAACATTTTTTCATTTCATTATTTTTAAACTTTAAAACACAAGAGGATGTTTATTAGATGTTTTTGTTATTTTTAGGGAGACGCTTGGAAACCCTTTACATCTCACATTATATTATGATTAGTGTACCTTATCACTTATATTTTATATTGACGATAATAGACCATATGAATCTCTAACAACCTTACGTACGTTTGACAAGCTATGCAATCACTTTGCTGGCTGGTTTGGTTGTTGGAAGAGTGAGACATCAACAAAAACGATGGAAGAATGCGAACTGTGGAGGAGAAGAGCTAGACATCGCTTACAATAGTATATTTGCCCAAGCTAAAACATAGAATCTTAGCTCGTTTCTCGCTCGGCTAATTAGAGAAATTGCAAGCGCTCAGAGGGGCTACTCTGAACTTCAAAATCCGAACTTCGTATCGTGCCATCCCTTTCACTCATATTGTCTTTAACAGGAGAGTGAAAGGGACGGCACGATACGAAGTTCGGTACAGGGCCAGGCTACATTGTCTGCTAACCGTCAGGCAACACGTAACTTGTTAGCCACTGTCATTGTAAACGACACTAGGGGTGGTTGCACCTAACCGTAAGGCGGTGTTCGTTAAAATCTGATTGTATGGAAAGTTTGACAAGTTTCTATGGGATGATAACTGCCGGCACCATATTTGACGATGACCGGCCTGTGATCGTATGTTGGTGGGTGGATCAACTATTCTTTGTTGCTCGTTACCATGGTTACGTCTCCTGAGTCACTCTTTAAAACTGAGATTTTATAGGGTTAAAATCTACCAAACATGAGTTTTAGCTATGAGCATAAAACCATTTGGACATGGGTCGTCTCTTGAGCATGATTGAAGACCATATTATAAACATTTTTCGAAGAAACTCGGTAACTGTTGTCTCCTCGCTGACGGGACAGAATAACAACAAGAAAAAGTTGATTGACCCTGATGCAACCGACCCTAAACTTTGTTCGCTCAGGAAATCGCTCTCACTCGCGCCTCACCTTACCGCGTGGGATAAAAATTCCCTCCATCCCGCAGATTACGCCTCCTTCGATATAGAAATATCGCCGCCATTATTCATGTAAACACGCCGCCAGGAAAAGAGACGTTTCACATTTAACAGTCGTTTGTAACGAAATATTGACATTATGTTCGTTATAATAGGCTTCGAAAGTATTACGTTTCGGGTGCGGCGCAACGAGCGGCTCATAATGAAATTTCATACAACATTGAGGGGCAACGCCGACAAAGTGATCGTCTATTGCTGCCCGGGTAACAAAGGACGACGCCGGTCGCCGGATGCTGCAGCGCGTGTTTTTATTACTGAATTCTTAGAATTTCGTTTCGAGTTTTCTTATAATTTTCCAATTTCATTGCATTTTTTTGAGGAAAGCACTATGGGGATTGTCGGCTTCGTATCTCTAAATGGCCTTGTTAACACTCGGCCATCTATAACTACTCGGCCGGCAATCCCCTATTTCGTGGCCTCTGCAGTAATGTACAATTAAGTATATATAACTCGTATATATGCTCTTAAATCCATTGTATATTCTACGACAGCATAATTATTTATTTATTTAATCTTTATTGCACATAAGAAACCTTACAAAAGGCGGAGTTAATACCGTATGGCATTATCTACCAGTCAACCTTAAGGCGAAGCAGATAAATTGGTTGGTAATTAATAGTATTAAAATTTTACTTTAACATTAATCAATTTAAACACTGTTAAAAAATCGTATGTTTATAATCATCCTCCTAGCATTATCTCAGTACAGTTGCATTCTGAAGGATGCCAGGGGTCCGCACCTAATCCCAAGATTTGGCGTAGATGGTCATATACAACTTTATATAAGAGCGACAGAGACAGACATATCATTTGTTGTCATTGTCAAAGTTTCACTTTTCAATTTATCTCAATGGTGGCACGCGTGTAGGATCTCTATAGAGTCTATAGATCTTTACTCTGTCTATTTACGTAGTATGCCTGTATAGGTTACTGCCGTTGTCCAATATAACTCCGATTCACCGTACTATTTATTTTTTAATACTTTTCTGCTCTAGAACAGAAATAGACCACTTTAAGCACGCCACTCAGAAGAACAATGACCCACTTTCAATGAAAAAGGTATTTGTTAGGGACTTTTCCTATACCTGGGGCCCATTTCTCTAAGCTACAAGTTACAGATTACAAGCGGAAATCTCTTTTCAATTAATATTAATATTATGAATAAACGATTGCACCTATTAGGTCAGTGTAAAACAAAAAAAAGTGTCTATATATGAAGTTTCAAGTCTCTCACTTTAAAAATACTTGCTCCCCTTTTGATCCCCTTTTATCCCCTTTAGGGGATAAATTTCGTAAAACGCTGAAATAAGTCCAGTTTAATTTAAACAGTGATTATATACAGAGTGTAACAAAACTAGCGAGGATCCGTTTAAGGGCATATTCGGTAGCGTGTTCTGATTAGGAAAAAGTAGAAGAAAATTTTTTTGACGCAATAAATTTTTGGCCTTTGTATGGACAGTTGGCTGACTTGGACGACCTGCCCCATAGAAAAAAAATTTCGCGTCAAAAAAATTTTCTTCTACTTTTTCCTAATCAGAACACGATATCGAATATGCTCTTAAACGGATTCTCATTCGTTTTGTTACCCTGTATACGAAATGTCAAGTCCCTCGCAGACAAAAATGTTTGCTCCCCATAAAATATTTTGAACCCGTTTTTGTACCTAATTTTGTTGTATTTAAACAGAGAGTCTACATACGAAATTTCAAGTCCATCGCTTAAAAACATAAAAATTCATCCCTTGTTTAACCTCTAAGGGGATGAATTTCGAAAAATCCTTTCTTTTACCTCGCCTAGAATGCCTAAGTTATACATTTTCATGGACGAAAACTTTCACAAAACAAAGCATATGTTTATTCCCACTTCAAAACAAAGTTAGGCTATGTGTTTTACCGTGTTATGAAAGTGATACTTTGTTTTGGAATTTTGGAATAAAATAAAATAAAAGTTGTACCATTGAGCGACTTTCATAGAACAAAGTATTTCGGAATACCATTTCGTAACAAATTAAAAATTTCATGTTGTTTTGAAGCATTTGCTGCCTTTTGGTGTTGTTTTTCGCATAAACATGTGGGAAAACATCGTATATTTCTACTTCGCCTTAAGGTTGACTGATAGAGAATGCCACACGGCATAAAGTTCACCTTTTGTACCATAAGGTTTCTTTTGCGCAATAAAATTAAATAAATAAATATATAAAAGTGTCCCTTTACTTTGTTTTTTTCCGGATAGCTACGTGGTTTTCTAAGTGTTCCATATTTTTAAATATTTATTTTCTGTGTTTTCCTAAAAAAATAAGTTACCTTGTGGTGGAATCTCATTTTTATAAATTTCCCTTTACTCTGTTTTGTTATAGGGCAGCCTAATAAAAAAAAAAGAATCCTTTAATATCAGACATCAGTGTGTGTGTCAGTGTGTCTAATACCTTTTAATAGAAAATACTTCCGCTTGTAACTTGTAGCTTCTAGAAATGGGCGCCTGGTACATCAATTTCAAACCAATACGAATTTTTTTTTAAATCCAATAACAGTCGGCAATTGTGAGAACAAGCTAAACAACTGGCTAACTTTACGTACGTAAACACACAAAACACATATAGATTGGCTAATATGATTCGTGTAGGAATCGTTACTCACGCTTCCGAATGTAACAAGGGAGGCAAACATTTGCTCAAAACAGACTGTTACAGTTCGTTCACTTAATGGTTGTGTGTTTTTTTGACTGTGGATTTGTATGCCGGGCCCAATAAAGCGATAGGAGTGAGCGGTTGGAGAGTGGCAACCTCCGACACGACCACGCGGGCGGTTTATCAAAAAAAATAATCAAACATTTATTCTGCAAATAGGCCACAAGGGCACTTTTACATGTCAAAATATTAATTTACAATTTAAGAAAGTCTGACTATAATAAGTAATACATTTTTCATGTCAAAATATTAATTTACAGTTCAAGAAGGAATAATAATTTCGAGTTTACAATTATAACAAAATTAATGTCATACAGTGAAGAACACAAGTTTAAACACTGGAATATTCTAAGAGTTTGCGCTCCGGTTAGATTCGTTGAGCGGCTTCGACCAAATCTGAGTTGTGAGTGGACTCAGCTACTTTTGGTTGGTTAATAATCAATACCAAATATTTTTTAAAGTGTTAAATTAGTGTTCTGTGATTGGTGGATTTAACAGGTGAAGTAGTTTGATAGGTCAAATTCAAATGTTTTGTAAATCATAAATATGTATTCATATTTTCCCTAGGGGTTAAATGTACTACTTTAGCCCCGCTTGACAAGAGTAATATGACACACTTTTCGAGCATGAGAAGTGAAAATGTATTATTTGGATAAAGGATGAATGTTTATTGTAATATTGATAATATTATTAATAAATGACTATGACTATGACTATGACTATTTCATGTTTTTAACGATCTCAGTAGAGCCTATATTTTTTATACAAACGCCTAAAAGTTGTACGCCTCCTTTAAGGCGTTTGTATAAAAAATATAGTTTACGTTAGCAGCGGTACTGCTTAATACGAAGGAACGGTTGATGGATTTTGGACTGGGTGGTGATTGCACCTATAGCTCAGTTGGCTAGAGCGACTGGCCGCGAGTGCCGGGAGGTCGCAGGTTCGAATCATGCTCGGTGCCTAAATTTTTCAATTTTTCCTTTATTCTAAATTTAGATCTCAGTAGAGCCTTTTGTAAATTATAGACATGTAATCTACTTATATACATTATTACTTTCGGAATAAGAATATGAATATTTCAAGCCTGCACCATATTTCGTTGAACGTTGTATCAAAACGTGATGGCACGTCGGTGTAAGGAATGTGCCAAGTCAGTGCACTTTCATATGGAGATTCGATGCACTATGAACACGTCCGATCAGCGGTTTTTACGAAATTGATTTAACAGCTTACGGGATTGTAGGAGGCACTTAAATGCAATTGCAATTTGAAATAAGGCCTTAAGGCAGCGCAATAGAGCTCAAAATATTATCTGTCTTTGTAGGAATGCACAAGTATGAAAACTGGATACGCCTACAATGACACATTTGTTAAGTACGTACGATTACTTTGACGCTATTTCTAGTTTCTATTACAAACATACGATTTTTAGACAGTCAATAAAGTCTATAGGTATCTCTATAAGAAAACTTTTGAGTACTATCAAAATCAAAATCAAAACATTTATTCTGCAAATAGGCCTCAAGGGCACTTTTACAAGTCAAAATCTATCTAGGTACATCAAATAAAAATAATACAATAATCAAAGTATCATTAATTAAATGTAGTGTTACATGTCAAAAATAAGACTAAGAAACTAATAACAATCGAGATTTGTTAGAGATGTATAAGGTCTCTAAGCGTCAAGATAAAAGGTAATAAAGTAGGTACACTAATCATAATAAAATATTTTGAGCTATATCTATAATACGTCAACATGAAAATAATAAAATCTAATAAATAAATATCCTCAGAGATGTATAAGGTCTCTGAGCGTCAGTCTAAAAAAATAAAATCTAATGAGAACAGTGAAGTCTCTCATCTGTCAATTCCACTGAACACTAGTACGAAGTTACTAGTCCTTGCAAACATGAACTGACCGGACCCCACAAACAGCACCCGTTCACGAGTATGACGCGTATCTCAGCCATCGCCTCCCTCGAAGAGCTATCCATTCCTGTATCCCAAATAGGGCAAACTTTGGCTCTTTTTTTCGGTGATATGCAGTTATTCGGTGATAGTTTGTTATCGTAGCTGAGAAACATTAAACAAAATATTTGTACAATTTGTGTATTTTGTGCAATAAAGTTTAAATAAATAAATAAATAAAAATAACAAACAAGCAACCTTCCGTATTATAATGACTGCAAGTGGCGCAAATTTGAAAATAGTACAAGCTACAAAAATATATGTATTTATTTAAGCACTTTATTGTTCACAATAACAGGTTAAAACAATATACATGTCACATAAGATTAGAGTACAAAGGCGAACTTATCCCTATGAGGGATCTCTTCCAGCTAACCTTTGAGGGATTGAGTGGAAAGTGGGAGAATGAGATAGACAAACTGACATAGTGTACTAAAACTTTTCAATACGGAAACTTGTAGCTAAAACTCAAACTAACAAAAAACCAAACTAAAAATATCAGTTGACTCTGCTATAAGACGATAACAAACTATCAACGAATGACTGCATATCACCAAATAGCCAAGGTATGCCTGCTAGTAACGAGGCTATGATTCCCTAGATGGGAGGCGTAACTGATTCCAGGTCGGGCCTAGCTGAGTTTCATGCTGGACTCTTCTCAGCTAGGCTAGGTTTAGTGAACCAGCGGCAAAACTCCCAGTAGCTCGATTCCACTCACACCTCAGATTCGGTTGAAACCGCTCAACCAATCTCACTGGAGCGCAAACAGAGTATTCCAGTGATCCAAACCACACGCGTGATCGTGCCGGAGGTTTTCCCCTGGATTTTCCCCAGGCTACTCTCCAACCGCGCACTCCTACCGCTTTATTGGGCCCGGCCTATAAAGCCACAGTCAGGTTAAAAAAAAAACGTAACTACAATTTGTTGGTTAATGCGTGTCGGGTCATACGTGGAGAATCACTGCCCGGGGCTGGTGAGGCACATCGTGCGACTGTATACTCCGGACATTCTCGTTTTGGGTCTACTTTTTTTTTGAACCTGACTGTGGCTATAGGCCGGGCCCAATAAAGCGATAGGAGTGCGCGGTTGGAGAGTAGCCCGGGGAAAATCCACCCAAAACCTCCGGCACGACCACGCGTATGGTTTGGAACACTGGAATACTCTAAGTTTGCGCTCCAGTGAGATTGGTTGAGCGGTTTCAACCGAATCTGTGGTGTGAGTTGTTTGGTCTACCCCCGGATCTTCGACCAGGGATGGAAAGCTATAGTGCTAAGTCAGTTACTATATGATATTATAAATGCGAGATTAAATATATTTGCTTGTTATTTTATATTCAATGCATTCAACGGAGAGCGGCTCGAATCGTCAGTTGCCAGCATATTTCTGATCGGCTCGACTCTTTGGCATTGCGTAGAGATGTAGCCTCACTCTGCATTTTCTATCGCTTGTATCACGGGGAGTGCTCGGAGGAATTGTTCGGAATGATCCCTGCCGCATCTTTTCGTCATCGTCCTACGCGTCAGCATTTCCATCCTCACCACTTAGATGGATGGCAGTCCAAAACTGTGCGTTTCTCAAGAAATTTCCTGCCTCGCATAACCAAACTATGGAATGAACTGTCGTCTGCGGAATTTCCGGACCGATATGACCTTCAAACCTTCAAGAAAAGAGCGTATTCCCATCTGAAAGGCCGGCAACGCACTTGCGACTCCTCTGGTGTTGCAGGTGTTTATGGGTGAAAGTAATCGCTTACCATCAGGCGATCCGTCTGCTCGTTTGCCCCTATAACAAAAAAAAAATCATCTCCATTCTCTTACTTTTCGAACGCGCGTTAGGACTGCATTTGTCTATGCGTCAATACAATGAATCATCAATTCGAGAAAGGGTCGGTAGCGAACTTGTTATGGAATTGTTCTTATATACGCGTTCTTATATCGTCTATATGCTACGGCGTCTGTTTGCCTTCAGGCCGTGTACTTGTTTGCCTCTCTCGTAGTTTTTAAAAGAGGTTACAACCGAATCGGGGACCTCCTGTTGTGAACTCGGTTATAAAACTGCGTTTTTTTTTATTTTATCAGGGCAAAAGAGCTGAGAATAATTTTCACAGAAACATTTTAGCATAGTTGAAAATGGCGTAAAAAAGTAATAAATAATGTTACGCTAAATATCACGAGCGCACACGCTACGGGTACACTCGAGTACACAAGTTTTATTTACTTACGAGAAAACACAAAAATCAGTCAGTTAAATTTTTTCGAAAAACTATCAAATTATTAATCAAATGGTGAAAAGTAACCGATAAGAATAAATAATTACATAGTTATAAGTCTTCAAAGTTATAAGAGGGATATACTCTGTCCCTTTTCCGCAAAACGCACCTTAAAAATCAAAAAATCTATATCAAAACATTTATTCTGCAAATAGGCCTCAACGGCACTTTTACAAGTCAAAATCTGTCTATATCTAATAAAAATAATACAATAATCAAAGTATCATTAATTAAATGTAGTGTTACATGTCAAAAATAAGACTAAGAAATTAATAACAATCGAGATTTGTTAGAGATGTATAAGGTGTCTAAGCGTCAATATAAAAGGTGGTAAGGTAGGTACACTAATCATAATAAAATATTGTGAGATATATCTCTAAGCGTCATCATGAAAACAATAAAATCGAATAAATAAATATTCTCAGAGATGTATAAGGTCTCTGAGCGTCAGTATAAAAATAAAATCAAATGAGAACAGAGCGAAGTCTCTCATCATGTTAATTCCACTGAACACTAGTACGAAGTTACTAGTCCTTGCAAACATGAACAGACCGGAGCCCACAAACAGCACCCGTTCATGAGTATGACGCGTATCTCGGCCACAACGAATAGAATTCACTGTTTGATAACTTAATTTAGAGGATTAAGCGAAGCTGTTTGGCTATAGATATTGTACAGTTGTATAGCTTCTACCTAAATATAAATTTCAAATACAATACTGCCACTATAAAAAAGTTTTCTTCTTGTTACCCGATTGACATCTTTGAGTGACTTTGACGTTTTGCATTCACTGGTAAAATGTCACTCCGCATTTATTTTTCTCAGTTATTTCCAACGGGTTTTTTTTTAATTTTAAATCGTAAACTCCCGTGAGTCTCAGACATATTGAAATCCCCTGCCCATTCTACCATTGGGGGAATTGACCCGTTCGTTGTATTTGAATATTTACATACATACATACATACATACATAAATTCTAGCTTGTGTTTCCAAAAGAGATAGGCAGAGCACGTGAAATTTAATTCCAGTGCCACATTATTAGAGAGGTAGGGCACAGCAAAATATCTTGCTCGAATTTGGAGCAGCCCAACTGGGGAAGTATCTCCGCCTTGCAGAAGACCACAGTCATAATTAACATAACATTATTACTATACAAGTATGTAGTGTTGTGTTCCAATAGTAAAAACCGCTACCGAGTTCGTTTTTGAGCCGAACAATAAAAAATAGCACTCAAAAATATAAAATGTCAATTGTAACTACAAAATGCCCAAGTACAACTGCCGCAAAAGCTACATCAAGATCAAAACCCACAGGTAAACTCGAACAAAACCTCGCAAAAACCAGCTCCTCCGAGCCTGAACTCACTTCTGTACCGACTTGTACAACCGTGTTTTTATAAAATAGCTTATGTATACAGGGTGTTAACGCTACTTAGGCTTTTTTGACGCAGTTTTCGTTCATGGTCCTAGGGGACCCATATTTTATAACCGTGGAGCGTTGTTTATTTTTGTTTTATATCTATAAAGTTGTCTGACGCCCTAACTGGCTTTGAGGGAAAGGGAATACCTAATTTTTTGGATTGGCTTTTATTAGGATTACGCTGTGTTTAAGAGTCCTTATCAGTTAAAAAGCGCTCATCTATTTAGACGATTTTCTGATTGAATTGACACGTATCTTGACATATTCATAGTGTTACTATCTAGAACAGGACCATTGCGATCTAATGTCATAAATTTTAAAAGTATATTTTAGATTTTTCATTAAGTAATATCGTTTCAAACATCACTCCAAATCGTCCATTTTCAAGCTAAAAACTGTGTTTTTTCACTTAAAATCTAATACACACAATAAAATCAAAAAACGGCTATGTTACTATCTAAAACTTTAATAAAATCATTGTATCCTTTAATCACTTTATTGGTATTATCAATACGTTTGTCATAATTTGAAATCAAAACATTTTGAAACTTATAAGGCCCCTTAAGTAGAATAGAATAGTACATTACTTACCTAGGGCAGTAATATAACCGCGCGGCGGGCTTGCCATTGCCTCGTGTGTTAAATACATAGGATCTGAGGCTTCTTTGTACCGCCTGTGGTAAGTACAAAATTTCATTTCCCGCCCTGGTTTTCCGCGCGTGCAGCGTGTGGTAATTGCCACTTTATGCACAGGTGTGACATAAAATATATTTTGTTTATTAGTGTTTAGCCATACAAGTGGGTAGAGACTTTCAATCTGGAGGTCGTGGTTCCGAACCTTAGGTCGCACCACTGATTTTCACATGTGGATAAGTAGTATGTGCTCCTATAAAGTATAATATACAATGTTAAAATATATACAAGAAAAGGCGTATCTACATATTATATACATATATACAATAGTTAGGAGACACAAGAAGAGACGACAATAGAGAGATCTCTCAGGGACCGAAGTTCAATGAGAGTTGGTTGGAAGTTATATTTATGCAACTGATTTTAGAAATTTCGATAGCGCGATGCAGGACATGTCAGATTTGACAGTTGACAGGAGTGACGCCACACACAAAAAGAACTTGTGGTTGAAATACCTCTTGTTATTTAACAAAATCAAAACATTCATTCTGCAAATAGGCCTCAAGGGCATTTTTACAAGTCAAATAAAAATAATACAATAATCAAAGTAACATAAATTAAATGTAGTTACATGTCAAAAATAAGACTAAGAAACTAATAACAATCGAGATTTGTTAGAGATGTATAGGTCTCTAAGCGTCAAGATAAAGGTAATAAGATAGGTACACTAATCATAATAAAATATTGTGAGATATATCTCTAAGCGTCAACATGAAAATGATAAAACTAATTAAAATTAATAAAGTTAAACAGATTTTCGATGCAGGAAGATATGAATATATCGATATAATTCGAAAGAAGTCTATTTTTTCTCAAAAATAGGTATTGCGTGTGAGATTAATAACGACCCACGCCTTAAAAATTTAATTCGTTTATCGGATTCAATTAATCAATTAGATTATGCCTGTCTGATGAATTAGAAGCGTAGGTTGTGCACACTTTTCCATGTATTGCAAGTTTTTAAACAGTTTGGCGCTAGAAATTTAACGGAATTTATAATGGCGCGTGGAGCGAGCTTAAGTGTTTTATTTATTTTTAAATTTTTATCAATACACAAACAGTTTACCTTCCATTATGTTGACAGCAGTCGCTAAGCCAAGTGTGAGGCCTTTGGGCGGCTTGAGAACTTCTAACAGTTAAGTTGCCCACTCACTTGACAAACCTAATCCCAATAAAGTCTAATTTCCCTCTTGGGTTGGAAGGTCAGATGGCAGTTGCTTCCGTAAAAACTAGTGCCTACGTCAAATTTTGGATTTAGGCAGCGGACTCAGTGAATCTTTCAGGATGCAATTGTACTGGAATGATGATCATTATGTAGATAACGTTAAATTTTCCTACGATTTTTCAGGAAAAAATCCTTAGAATTGGCAATATTAACAAAAAAACGATCAAAGCTACAGATTTTCCGCCATGGGTTTGCCACCCTGTATGTCCGATTTCTCATACAATACAATACAATACAAATACTCTTTATTGCACACCTCAATCAAAGGATACAGTACAGTACAAAAACACAATGAGAAGAGGCAAACAACAGGCGGTCTTATCGCTAAAGAGCGATTTCTTCCAGACAACCTTAGGGTAGCGGAAATCTAATCAGAACGATTCATAGCCGGTGGTGCAGAGTTAATACATATGAAGCCTACTAATAATTACAACAATAACATTTAATTAAGGATAAATAAACATACATAAATATAGTATAAAAATATACGTACATAAACATATACAAATATATAGTCAGCCACATATTGATTAGGGTTGAACGAGCAAGTCGCTAACCTCTGTTTGCGATTGGCAACCCTGGAAAAAATGTGCCAATGCTAAGCAAATACCAGTTCCGGGGTGCAAGTCTGAAGATTACATACTTGATGACTTGACATACAGTGGATTCCGAAAATATGTAGATGGAGAAAGTGATCGAAATGATGTGAACACGACTTGATTGTTAAGGCCATAAGGTTGGTCAGATAAATTTGAACCATTGTTAACGTATAATTATGAACGCGATTGTTCATAAACTCACGCCTGTGTATCCAAAACGGGTAGACATAGCACAAGCACATGCAATGAGGGCTATCGTTTTTGTGCTCACCAGTTGGCGCCACTGTCGAGTAAGGTCCAGCTGTCAAAAATTATTATTGGTTATTATCGGTATGAGAACGAAGTTTGCATTTAAATCATGTTTAAAACCTTAAAACCGTACCGTAAAAATATCGAACATCCCGCATTGTAGCGCAGTCCCGTTTTGTTCGGAAAAAAAGAAGGAAATAAGTTTCCGAATGACAAAACTGTCTCAAAGTATTGACAATCATTGACCCGTAACTCATATTTACCATAATGAAGCTCAGGTATTGAAAAACAGGCACCATATTTTTCCAATTAGATATTAACCCGCGTATAGCAACCACAAGGAGTGACATTTGACATTTCGGGGACCCCACGCTACACTAGCGCCTCTAGCGGCGAATTCATACGCGATAGCCCCCATTAAAATAGTGCCACTTGTAGTTGCCAGTTTAAAAATAAAAAAATATGCAGTGATGGTTTCCTAGCCAATCCACATCACACTTCGGCCAAAAATACATTTAACATTTAGTCCTATTCTAGATAGGTAAAAGCGGGTTCGTTTCTACCGGATTCCCGCGACCTTCACCAGGTCATCACACACACAGCACACACACACACACACGCACGGCCACACAGACGGCACAGGACCGGTCTAAATGGCGAGCCTTGGGGGAAGCCTATGTTCAGCAGTGGACGTCTTTCGGCTGAAATGATGATGATGATGATGAAAAGCGGGTGCAGCGGCGGAAAATGCCGAAATATAGGGAAGAAAAATATAGGGGCCTCGGCAGAGAGTACCTTTTGGTGTCGAAACTCTTGGTCCATGGGGTCCCAGCGCGCACAAGTTATTTACTGAAATCGCGAAGCGTTTGGTTGACGTAACTCGTGACCGAAGAGCTGGCGACCTCCTCGCGCAATGTATCAGCATTGCGATACAGCGAGGAAATGCCGCCAGAATCCTCGGTACAATGCCCCAAGGGCCTGTTTTAGATTTAAGTTAGTTGTAATATTATTTGTGGAGTTCGGTCTGTTCATGCTTGCTAAGACATAGTGACTACTTTAATACTAGTGTCTTTTTATAGTGGATTGATGAGAGACATCATCCTGTTGTGGATTCGTTTTTATTATCAGTGACTTAGAAACCAAATACATCTGTAACAATATTAAATTAATCTTAAGTTTGACGCTCAGAGACCATGTACATCTCTGAGATATTATATTAATATAATTATACTCCTTGTTTAATCTTGAGACCTTATACATCTCTAACTTTACTGATGTTGTAATATTTGTAATAGATAACTTTGCAAGTTTATCTTCACTGTATGACATTAATTTTGTTATAATTGTAAACTCGAAATTATTATTCTTTCTTGAACTATAAATTAATATTTTGACATGAAAAATGAATTACTTATTATAGTCAGACTTTCCTAAATTGTAAATTAATATTTTGACACGTAAAAGTGCCCTTGTGAATAAATGTTTGAATTTTGTATTTTGAACTTTTGAATTTAAGTTATTGTTATTTAACTATTATTACCGTCTGTAAATCAATAAAATGTTTATTCCTTCTAGATAGTAACGTTGAGAATTACGTCTCAATCCATACAAAAAAAGTCTAAATAGATGGGCGACTTTAATTGATAACGACCTTTCATATCTTTATAGAATTTAAATATACAGGGTGTTACAAAAATGGTATATGAAGCGCTTACCGCCATAATCGGTATCGAATTGCGATTCCGATAATCACGTCCCTATTTTATTTAGACGAGTTTAAAAAAGTACTTTCATACAAAATTACACATTAAAAACATTTCGAAAAATGTTGTCCCTGTAAGTAAATTGACTCCACTGTACTATGTCAAGGGTGGCTCATTAATCTATAGGTATTTCTTTGACTTGTGCCCCTATAATCCACAAAATCAATTCATAAAGCAAGCCGACAAACACTCCCCTTTGAAGCCGGACCTCTAATTACGCCTAGTTGTTATACGGATCTCGGGATCAAGTTACACTAGCCGAGGCTCAATTTGAGCCTCATTGTGAATCAAATTGGCAAGTGAGTCTTACGCGGCGTTTTTTCTTGCGAGAGCGAGATATAACATTGCGAAAGCAAGATAAAACATACGTGACAGGGATTAGCAACCTTTTGCAAAATGTTTTAAATGTATTATCTTACTATGCACGAGTTTTTTTTTATAGTATTAAAAAAGGAAGTGATTTTCGGAACCGCCATTCGATACCGATTATCAATAATAAACATTTATTTCAGGCCATAAGCCCATATGTTTTGCAACTGGTTCACATCGGTTTAATTTCTCGATTATTGCTTTATTTACGCGCTCATTCCATTCCTGTGACACCCTGTATATCACGCGCTCCCTTTTACAAGCAAAAAGAAAGAGTCCGTGATATAACTGATATAATTAAAGGAGTTGTCACACTTTCTGAATTCAGCACCTTTAGAGCGGGACGCACTTATAAGTTAGAGCGAGATGCATCAACTCCCCTCAGCCCCTGTTAGGTACTAACATAAGATTAGGTTGGCCTACGCGGCGCCATCTATTATTCTAGGCGTTTAAATATGCACCGATTTAATGGATTGGATGGCGCTTAGTAACGCCATCTACTTGATTCTTACAGAATCATTTACCTTGTTTAATTAGATATAGTTAACTACCGAGTATTGTAATTAGTTCACGGCTCTGCCAGCAGATGCCGTTAAAACTTTACCTATATAAGGCGATGCAGTAGGGATCGCCGCCTCTTCTTCACAATCCCGAACTCAAACGGTCGACACCCTGCCTTATTATTATAATAAATAAGTTTTCTATTATCAAGTCTTTCCTCTCGCTCTGCGCTCATGGTCTCCATCTTAACAGCCCCCTTCTCTATTTAGGATGCTGAAATCAAGAAAGTAACTAATACATATATCTACACGCTCCCGCTCATACCTCGGCCCTCCGCCATCTCCACACGGTTCGTTACACATTTTTCCGTCAACGCGTTTGTCTGTCTCACCCCTAATTAGCACCCCCGCTTTGCTCGAGGGAGGATAACGCTACACCCAAATCTACGGTTCGGAAAATGAATTACCTCAGATATAACGTTATGCTCATGTTAATGATTAAGCCTGGATAGGAAATTGTACGCCAGCAATGGAATCACATACAAAAATTGCCGGCCTCTTATACAAGCTTTACGTACCTTTATCTACTGGTTGATTACGTAACTTACTGTCATTTTTATGAGGCCTTATAAGTTTCAAAATGTTTTGATTTCAAATTATGACAAAAGTATTGTTAATACAAATAAAGTGATTAAAGGATACGATGATTTTATTGAAGTTTTAGATAGTAACATAGCTATTTCTTGATTTTATTGTGCGTAGTAGAATTAATGCGGAAAAAAAAGTTTTTAGCTTGAAAACGGTCGATTTAGGGTGATGTTTGAAACGATATTTCTTAATGGAAAATTCAAAAAATACATTTAAAATTTATAACATTAGGTTGCAATAGTCCTGTTCTAGATAGTAACATTGACAAAATGTCAAGATACATGTAAATTCAGACAGAAAATGGCCTAAATAGATGAGTTTGTTAACTCATAAGGGCTCTTAAGTTCCGATTAACATTTTTTGCTCTTGTAAAATTTTCTGGAGTAGATTTAATAATGTTGAGTCAATTTTGATACCAGCGCTTTTAAAGAGGATCTCTTCCTTACGAATTCGTTAATATTATGTACACTTTTGCACTCAATTCCTTCGTAATAAGGTCCAAAAATGTGTATATATTAATGTAGGGTGCAGTAAGGACGTTCTGAATTAATACGTGTTCAAAACTAGTTTTACCTATACTCAATTTCAAAACCAATTGAAATCGTAGCACGATCATATTCTTTAGTTGTTTAATTGTATTTCAAGCTAAAAAATTGAATGTATCAAACATTTTGTACGGATTGGCGGGAGCTGGCACACGACCAAGATGAGTGGCGAAAAAGAGGGGACGCCTTTGCCCAGCAGTGGGACACTATATAGGCTATTAAAAAAAAACCGGAAGTGCGTGTCGGATCACGCATAATGAAGGGTTCCGTACTGACATCTACTAATAGTCCACATTGGAAACCACTAAAAACGGCCGTATCTCCGTAGGAAACTCACGGCACTTACGTCCTTTTGTGTGGGCATGAAAGTTTTTCAGAGATTACTCAAAAACCGTTAGGCCTATCGTGTTCAAACCAAAAATCGTTCAAAATATTTGTTGGAGAGTCCAACAATAGATACCTAAATCATTAAGTTGGTACTACTGACATTCTAGATTAAACGTAGTATTAAGATTTAGTGCTTCCTGTCTTGATTATTATCTATGGCTCTTGTCGCCATACTTATTTTCTTCATGTGCAAGCCTAAATGTCGCAATACATTGTTTCCTACAAATTAACCTCTTTTACTGCTGCTGCATCTCTCCCACAACACACAAAACGAATCAACGCTTCAACCCTAACAGTCTACCCAACAGTATTTATTAATGTTCACCACCTCAATCATTTTCAGAATTTTAAACTTCATCGTTTGAAAATTATAGGGGTTTTTACGATATAGAATTCGGAATGAAGCTATCCGTAGCAGAACTGGGGTCACCGACATAGCCTTCAAAATTGCGAGACTTAAGTGGCAGTGGGCAGGGCACATTGCTCGCAGGACTGACGGTCGATGGGGCCAGAAACTGCTTGAGTGGCGTCCACGCACCGGAAGACGAGCTGTCGGTAGGCCTCCGACAAGGTGGAGTGATGACCTGGTGAAGGTCGCGGGAATCCGGTGGAAACGAACGGCAAAGGACCGGTCTGAATGGCGAGCCTTGGGGGAGGCCTATGTTCAGCAGTGGACGTCTTTCGGCTAAAATGATGATGATGATGATGACGATATCGACAGTTAGTATCTCACCAACGGTTCACTTGAATGAAAAAGTTTTTTAGAAACCTATCATTTTTCACTGTTTATCCAAAAGTACCCCACATGTCTATTTGCATGGATTTTTTTACAACTCTCGGTATATATATGTATAGACAGAAAATGAACCCAATTTACTTTCATTGAGAGACGTAGTTTGGAAAATAATATCCCAAATTCCCACAATGAAATGCCTTGTTAAATCACCCAAAACTTCCTAACTAATTTCCTAATAAAATTTAACTTACATGAATAGAGGAAAAAATGCAGTAAATCCCCAAATGGAACTTTCAAAAGAGTCGTTTATCAAAAACCACCCTTATCCAAGTTAATTTGCGAGTTGTAAAAACCCACTCGAGAAGCGATGTTAAAACCGCCCCGTGTGAACTCGGGACACAAATCTTTGCTAATCGAGGAAAGAATTTAACCGCTTATGTTCATGCAGAGTTTACGGCCGGTTGCACATTGTCTGGCTTGTTTTTTTTGTGTGGATACGATTGTCAGTCTTGTATCAAAGTGGTACCCGACAGTGTCCCCTTGTTTTGCAGACAGAAATTTCATAGAGTTTTGTTTCGCAGAAAATGTTTCAAATAATATTTGGTCCTTGTATAATGATTTTTTTTTTTTTTTACTCTCTATTTACTCTGTATTTTATTGATTCCTCATATACGTAGGTTTATGAAAATACTTATTTTCAGTTTTGTTATCAATTTATTAATGTACCTACAGTTTACCTACAGTCTTGGTTTATTTAATTGGATTTATTTAGTAATGTAACAGCTGCCGGCGAGTGCATGAGTTGATTAATACTAAAATTTAAATATATACATAAGATTTATAATTTTATAATAATATTGGGTGACACATATATCTAATTATATATATTTTTTTTCTATTGAACTGATATAATAATATTTGGTTTTGAAATTTACTTACTATGTCAGATGTTTTTGATGCCAGCAATAACAGCGAGTTCTTTTCTTTATCCTCGTCTAGCCTTTATGACTCCTGTAGCGATGAGGCAGATATGCCTGATTTGTGCGACCGGCTACACAGCACTTTTATCACAGCAACTAAAAACTTTAACGTTGTCCATATAAACGCACAGAGTGTTCCGGCTCACTTTCCTGACTTACTTGCTTCTTTCGACAACCAAAATATCCACGCTATTCTCATCTCCGAGACGTGGCTCAAGCCGTCACTGGCATCTACCCTCTACCCTCTACCCGGTTACCGATTAATTCGTCATGATAGATCCGGCATTAGGGAAGGCGGAAATAACGTAATTCGCGGAGGTGGGGTTGCCATATACTTGAAAAGCGATATTGCTTCTCAGGTAGTGACGCAGTCCCCCGAGGGCTATATTAATTCTCCCGAATATCTCTTTCTCAATGTCACTCTTCACCATAGTAAGGTTCTTCTCGGAGTATTTTACAGTCCCTCTTCTAACGTCAATTACTTCGACTCTCTCGAAAATGTTTTAGTAGATCTTTCACCGCAGTTTGACCATACTATTATCATGGGTGACTTTAATACCTGCCTTATTAAAAATGACCATCGTTCATGTAAACTTCTGTCTCTGGCTTCCTCTGTGAATCTACATATTCTACCTCTCAGTGCGACTCATTTCCCTCACAATGGCCCTCCCTCTCTCTTAGATGTAATCTTAACATCCTCTCCCGATTTCGTTTCTTGTCATGGTCAGTTTAACGCGGCTGCTTTTTCTAACCACGACCTGATTTACGCGTCATTTAAAATTCGTCCACCCAAGAGGCGGCATAAAGTAGTCATGCGTCGCAATTTACGTGATATCGACTTAGAGGCGCTTCAGGATGATTTGCGTAGCGTGAATTGGGCAGCTATCGACGGCCTCACGGACGTTGATGCGAGGGTGCGGGCGTTCAATGACTCACTACTTGCGGCCTTTGATCGACATGCACCTTTGAGACCAACTCGTGTTAAACATTTTCCCGCACCTTGGTTGACGTCTGATATTAGAGCACTCATGGCGAAAAGGAACCGAGCCCGTATTAAATTCCGACATGATCCATCTGATGTCAACCATGAAGCTTATATATCTTTGCGTAACCGTTGTAATAAGGTGTGCAGAAATGCAAGGCGAAAATATATTTATCGGTCCATAGATGACTGCCCTCCCGCAAAATTATGGAGATTCTTAAAATCACTTGGGGTGGGAAAAGTCCCGCACAACCCGTCTGGTGCCCTTGACCTTGATGCTGCTAATCTTCATTTTAGCACTTCGCCCGTTTGCCTAGACTCTGCAGTTAAGCAAAGGACTTTATCTCTTCTTGCCAGTACTACGCACCCCGATTCGTCAACGTTCGATCTCGGAGTAATTTCACCGACCGATATTCTCGCCATTCTCAAAACTATTCGCACGAAGGCTGTCGGTGAGGATGGCCTGAGCTTGGACATGATTATGCTCGTCGCGGATTGCATTGCTCCCATCCTAGCAAAAATTGTTAACTTCTCGTTTTCCTCTGGCACATTTCCTTCCACTTGGAAGGATGCCCACGTAGTCCCTGTTCCTAAAGTATCTAATCCATCTTCGTTTTCACAATATCGTCCTATATCTATTCTCCCGATCCTTTCCAAAATCATAGAGCATTTTGTGAATCAACGTCTTTCCTCCCACCTCAACAAGCATTGCCTATTTAATCCCTTACAGTCCGGATTTCGCCCCGGGCATAGTACTGTGTCTGCTCTGTTTAAAGTCTCAGATGACATTCGTGCCAATATTGAAGACCAACAATTGACAGTTTTAGTATTACTAGACTTTAGTAGTGCCTTTAACACCGTAGATTTTGATATACTCCTTGCCCTTCTGGATAATCTTAACTTTTCTTCTACAGCTCTTTCATGGTTCCGTAACTACCTCTTTGGGAGACGACAGCGGGTTAAGGTCGATGACAGTGTCTCAAATTGGACTGAAATATCTGCTGGTGTCCCTCAGGGAGGGGTACTTTCTCCTCTGCTCTTCTCTATTTTTATTAATGGAATAACGGAAGGATTGCTTTCCTCTTATCATCTGTATGCAGATGACCTGCAAATTTATGCGGCTGCGAAACTGGATAATTTTAATTTACTTATAAACCAAATTAACACGGATTTGGTTTCAATTCACAACTGGTCGGCTTCGTTTGGTTTGAAGGTGAATGCAAAAAAGTCCCAGGCCATTGTCGTTGGCAGCCCTCACTTCATCGCTAAGCTGTCTGACCGGGTGATTCCTGACATTTTTCTTGATGGAATTCATATTCCTTTCTCTTCGACTGTCAAAAATTTAGGTGTCATCATGGACCAGACACTTTCATGGTCAGCGCATGTTACGGAGGTCAGTAGGAGAGTTTTTGCCTCTATGCACTCTCTTAAGCGCTTGCAAAATTTTCTCCCTTTTCAAACTAAGGTTATCCTTGCCCGATCCTTATTACTTCCGCTTCTAGATTACGGGGACACTGCTTTCCTGGATCTCAATGAGGAACTGCTTGGCAAGCTTGAGCGCTTGCAGAACGTCTGCATTAGGTACATTTATGGTTTGCGTAAATTTGACCATGTATCATCTTTTCGCACTCAACTTAAATGGTTACCAATTCGCCGCCGCCGGGATTTGCACACACTGTCGCTCCTCTTTAATGTTTTATTTTCTCCTTCTGCCCCACCCTACCTTTCAGAGAGGTTCAAATTTATGGCGGATGGCAGCGGTCATCGGCTGCGCTCTAGTGCTAATCTCACCTTAGCCATACCGCCTCACAAATCCCGTTCGTACGACAAATCTTTCACAGTACACGCTGTCAAACTATGGAACTCGTTGCCCCCGTCACTCAGGAAGTGTCAATCTGTGGCCTCGCTGAAGGGGAAGTTGAAGGAATTGTGGTTGTCGAGTAGTAATATATGACTGGATATTTTATTTTATTTTGACATTTGCTTATTACATATATGTGCATATCTATTTATATATACTTATATTCGGTATTTATACATTTATACACATTTGTTTTTTTTTCCGTTTATATATATATATATATATCCCACAATCAATCTGCCGTCCGCTGAAGGCGAAATTACATTTAAACTGGCGTCCACCGGCATAATGCGTCCGTATACCGGACGCCACTTTTTTTACCTATGCCACGTAAGTCCTTTTGGCCTTGGCTACCTGTACACCAAAAATCGATGGAAGTCAAAAAATCGGCCAGACGCTTGCAATTGTATTCTGAAAAGTTCACGGCAAAAACTCAGTCGACGTGTGGCGCTGCTGTTGCGCGGATATACGGCAGACGTATACTTCGATTCTCTTCTGATGATGACACCGCGTATTTGGCGTCCCCAATGCGACGTTGCCAGCTCATTTACGCGGCATTAGATCGGGCGCAATATTGCAACCAAAACATATACAAATATATAATATTAGGTGGCGCACGGACATTTGTTTTTAAAACGTATGTTGTTGTTTGTGATTTAAATACCTAAGTGTAAAAAAATAGGAAATAAAAAATAAATTTACAGAACAAGCTTTTATATTAAAAAAAAACTAAAATTAAAAAATATGTATAGGCTGTTCGTAGAAATATGCGTTAAATAATGCGTATAATTTCAAATTGTTATATAAACATTATAAAAGCCTGAGACGCTTACTTCAGTGCCTTAAAATTTTATAAGATTATATTACAATTAGAAATGATATATCTATATTACCTACGTTACTAGGCACTACTGTAGATTAAAACGTGGACGTCAAATAGGGGCGTAATAAATCTAAATATATAAAAGAAGAAACTGACTAACTGACTAATATATCAACGCACAGCCCAAACCCCTGGCTATAGAGATCCCAAATTTGGCACGTAGGTTCCCTATAAGGTCTAGAGGTGCAATAAGAAAGGATTTTTCAAAATTCACCCTCTAAAGGCGCGAAACGGGGGACCAAAATTTGTATGAAAACACATACTTATTGAAGTGAGAGATATGAAACTTTGTATATAGACTTTGTTTAAATATATTAATGAAGTATTTCAGCGTTTTTCTAAATTGATCCACTAAAGGGGTGAAAAGGGATTTCAAAGTTTGTACGGGGAGCAAATCTTTTTTTAAGTGCGATATTAAAAACTTCGTGAATAGACACTGTTTAAAGAAAACAAAGTCTTTCAGCGTTTTTCGAAATTGGTCCCCTAAAGGGATGAAAAGGGGGTTCCAAGTTTGTACGGGGAGCAAATCTTTTCTGAAGTGAGAGATTTAAAACTTCGTATATAGATTCTGTTAAAATACAACAAAACATTTAAGCGTTTTTCGAAATTGCTCCCCTTAAGGGGTGAAAAGAGGGTTCCAAAATTTGTGTGGGAAAATCAATACGGGTGTTATTTTCGAGGTTTCTCGGGATGCCGATTACGAAAATGACAAGCATTTTGAAATCAAAGATCGCGAACATTCATTTTTCTTAAAAAATCGATATGGGTGTCATCTTCGAGGTTCCTCGGAGTTTCGATTAGAGAAATGACATCCATTTTCAAATCCAAGGTGTCGGACATTTGTCTTACTTAAAAATCGGTATTGGTGTCATCTTCGAGGTTCCTCGCGGTGCCGATAACGAAAATGACATGCATTTGCAAATCCAAGATGGCGAACAATTATTTTTCTGAAAAATCCATATGAATACTTAAAAATCAATATGGCTGATATCTTTGTGATTCCTCGGGGTGCCGATTACGAAAATGATATACATTCCAACATTAAAAAACTGGATCCCCGATGCGAAGCCGGGCCGCGTCGCTAGTAATAGAGAAAGCTAACTGACGTCCGTATACATTTTCAAAGCTGAGCGATACATATACGGACGTCGGTTTGACGCATACTTTTCAAACTGCACTATATTTGACGTCCGTATATATGGAATCTATGACACTTTTTTTAAAACCTGACTGTGGATTTATAGGCGGGCCCAATAAAGCGATAGGAGTGCGCGATTGGAGAGTGGCCTAGGGAAAATTCAGGGGAAAATCTTAAACACAACCGCGCGGGCGGTAGTGCCGGGACGAATAGGGACTGTATGTGTCTGTGTTTTCGCGATCGCGCGGTGGACGTCCCCGCCGGCGGGAATGCCTGAGTGTACGCGTCGTGTCTGAGTTGGACGCCGTAAGCGGAGCGTTCCATCTTTCGATGGATGCTGCGATTACGTCGTCCGGGCCCGTGAGTGTGTGCCTAGGATGCCGGACCGTGCGGCTCCTAATCAGTGATCGTCGAGTTACGACAGAAGGGAGGAGAGATGGGAACATAGCTTTCCTAGAGAGCTAAGTAAGCTGATCGGCCTATAAGAGACAGGCGAGGTCTGGGGCTTTCCGGGCTTCGCAATCCCTATGACTGTTGCACCTTTCTACGCGGCTGGAAAATGAGCATTGGTTAACGTGGCATTGAAGATACCTACCAAAATGAGGGTTTCAGGGAGAAGTCTCAGGATACGATTGGATACACCATCCGCACCCGGAGCCTTCCTAACACGAAGACGCCTGACAAGGTCACTGACTTCCTTAACCGACACCAGTAAAATGGGTTAAGTTACGGGGAGACGCGATCTCCTGTTCACTTTGGAATCGACCCATCTAATATGGGCTTCGTCGGTGTGTAGGAGACTAGGCGAACATTGGGACTCTAAGCTACTCGCAAGGCATTCGGCTTACTCACTATCCTCGAAAGTAGGGGTAGGGTGTTCCGGCCGATCCAAGGGGGGTATGGTCCAACGGGAATCTGATCTTATCCATCAGATTCCTGAACGAGATCTCCCGAAATTCGGCAATTCTCTGTTTGGACTCGTCACTAAGGATAAGGCTACAGTAGTAAGTCCTGATTTCACGATTTTTCCTAGTCACTAACTTTCTCAATTCCCTAGTGAGACTTATGCAATGTAAGTTACGTTTATAGAAAATGGCTCATGCCATGCTGTAGAATAAAATATGGAGGTAAACAACAACACATGGAAAACATGAAACGTAATCAATAATATATACAGCTAACTGACGTCCGTATGCATTTCGAAAGCTGCGCGATACATATACGGATGTCGGATTGACGAATACTTTTCATACTGCACGATATTTGACGTCTGTATACATGAACCTATAGCACTACTTTAGAAAATTAATCGGACGTCGAATATGGTGCGGCATGAATAGTATATATCGTCAATTGACGTCCGTATACATTTCCAATGCTGCGCGATACATATGTATTATACGGATGTCGGATTGAAGCAGACTTTTCATACTGCACGATATTTAACGTCCGTATACATGAATCTATGGCACTACTGTAAAATAAAACATGAACGTCAAAAATGGTGCGTAGTGAATGACATATATGGCTAATTGACGTCTATTCTTCTACTTACTGGTATCCGAAGTGCCTTGACAAACAAATTACCTTATGTAGTCGTAAAATATGTTTACAAAAGCTTCTATTTAAAAAAGAAACTAATTATTACAAAAAAATATTTATAAGCTGTTAGTAGAAATATGCATTCTAGTAACGTGGGTCTGCTATGCTATATATAATTTAAATTTATCATATAAATATTATAAAAGCGTAGGCACTATCTAATATATATGTTACTTTACATCAGCTTTTATAAGATAATATTACAATTTGAAATGATATACAAGCTGTTTGGCAAATCGTCTGCCAAAAGACTAGGTTGGGTTGGTAGGGTCAGTAGCAACACATTTAGTGCCAATTTACACTCGTTCTACCAACGGTATTTTGTTTATGATTTTTTTAAATTATGTCTCGGCGTTTACCGAAAATTTACCAATCAGATTTTTTGTTTTTTTTTTAAGCTGATAGCCCAAAAACTTCTGTATGTTTTTAATCTCTAATTTATGAGTATCCTACAGAAAACTTATTATTATTTTTATTTAAAAAAGTTATGAGCCGACATAGTGTAAAGGACAGAAAATAAAAATTTTCAAGCTCAACTACATGGCACAAAAAAAAGCTGGAACTCCTCAGATCTTCCAATATCATAAAAACTTCTCCATTTCATGGCTATTCTAACGGTATACCACATGTTTAAAATCAGTTAAAAAAATGGTTTGTGAGTAAAATGGTGAGTTAAATCACCTAGTACTTCTTTGAAACTACTTAAAAATAAGACGAACTTTATTAACTTGTTTTCTCTTTTTTAGTACCTGTTTAAATTGGGTAATTTATCATGCAAAATTGTCTGGAAAAAATAAATTAGGATATTTTTGGTCGTAGCTTTCTTATTGGATATGGATAAGGAATTAGAAAAATAAATTAATTACTAACTTTAGGGTTATTTATTACTTTATGCATATACAGATGTCGGTTTGATGCATGCTTTTCATACTGCCACTAAATTTGACGTCCGTATACATGAATCTATGGCACTACTTTAGAATAATAATCGGACCCCGAATATGGTGCGGCATGAATAGTATATACTGTCAACTGACGTCCGTATACATTTCCAAAGCTGCGCGATACATATATGGATGTCGGATTGACGCATACTTTTCATACTGCACGATATTTGACGTCTGTATACATGAACCTATAGCACTACTTTAGAAAAATAATGGGACGTCGAATATGGTGCGTTATGAATAGTATATACTGTCACCTGACGTCCGTATAAAAATGGTGTTAGAAACCCTTTCCTTAGTCTCGGTGATAAGTAGGTTATCATACCACCTGCTCGACAATGCCAAAGTGTATATCTAATGGGTCTTATTGTTATATCCTTAAAGTCTAATTTCGTGAAGTCCGCACGGCGACGCGGTCCGGGGCGCTCGCCCGCCGCCAGCGCGCCCCGAAAACAAGAGACGGCACCGACCTTATCCGATTCCGATTACTTTCAAAATTGATATCTGAGCGTCCGAGAGGCCAGTTAGAAAGAATTTCACGTCAGATTTCTAAAAAGTTACGACCATCTTGATTTTGTTTATTTAAGGTCCTATCACGTTCAAAATCGATATCTGAGCATCCGAGAGGCCAGTTAGAACGAATCTGACGTCAGATTTTTAAAAAGTGGCGGCCATCATGATATTTTGTATTTAAGGTCCAATTGCTTTCAAAACCGATCCGAGAGGTCACTTGGAAAGAATCTGACGTCAGATTTTTAAAAAGAGACGACTGATTTTCTTTATTTACAGTCCGATTACGTTCAAAATCGATATCTGAGCTTCCGAGAGGCCCGTTAGAACGAAACTGACGTCATACCTTTGAAAAGTGGCGGCCATCTTAATATTGTTTATTTAAGGTGCTATATATTCAAAATCGATATTTGACCCTCCGAGAGGTTACTTGGAAAGAATCTGGAATTCTGAATTTTTAAAAAGAGTTAACTTACAGTCCGATTACGTTCAAAATCGATTTCTGAGCGTCAGAGAGGCCAGTTAGAATGAATCTGATGTCAGATTTTCTAAAAGTAGCGGTCATCTTGATTTTGTTTATTTAAGATACGATTACGTTCAAAATCGATATCTGAGCGTCCGAGAGGCCAGTTAGAATGAATCTGACATCAGATTTACAAAAAGTGGCGCCCATCTTGATTTTGTTCATTTAAAGTCCGATTACCGAGACCGTCCGAGACCAAAATAATGAAAATGTAAATCATGAATAATTTGAAATAATACAATAAATTCAGCAACAAGTAAATTAACAAATTTTAAATTTTAGGGACAAAACAGCGGTAATTACATGACTAATATTGATATTGACTCAAAATTTTACTACTCCATAAGACTATTGCAAAAGATAAGGCAAAAAAATATGCCGAATGTTGAAATTCCCATTTACATATCTCAAAAATAACAAAGCTACAACCGTTTTAATGTCGCTGATTAGAGAGGGAAAGCGCATCAGATTAATGACGTCATTGACCACGAGCGATACAGGAAATGATGATCGTTCCAATACAAAGGTGCGTTTTTCGGAAACGGGACAGACTACGCCCCATCTTAAATGTTTGAAGACATAATTATGTAATTATTTGTTCTTTTGAATTACTTTTTACGCTATTTGATTAAGAATTGGATCCTTTTTCGAGAAAATTCCAACTAATTGATTTTCTTGTTTGGTATCAACATCCGTATAAAGTGTAGTCCAAGTAAACTTTTACGCAGTCAAAATAATCGGACGTCGAATATTGTGTGGCATGAATAATATATACTGTCAACTGACCTCCGGTATATAGCTTCAAAGCTGCGCGATACAAATACGGATGTCGGTTTGACACATACTTTTCATACTGCACGATATTTGCCGTCCGTATATATGAATCTATGGCACTACCGTAAAATAAAACATGGACGTCAAATATGGGACGTAATGAATAATATACACCGCTATCTGACGTCCATATACATATCCAATGCTGTGCGTACTTTAGAAAATTAATCATACGTCGAATATGGTGCAGCATGAATAGTATATACCGTCAACTGACGTCCGTATACATTTCCAATGCTGCGCGATACATATTATACGGATGTCGGATTGAAGCAGACATTTCATACTGCACGATATTTGACGTCCGTATACATGAATCTATGGCACTACTTTAGAATAATAATCGGACGTCGAATATGGTGCGGCATGAATATTATATACTGTCAACTGACGTTCGTATATATTTCCAAAGCTGCGCGATACATATACGGATGTCGGATTGACGCATACTTTTCATACTGCACGATATTTGACGTCTGTATACATGAACTTATTAGACCTAGTTTAGAAAAATATTGGGACGTCGAATATGGTGCGGTATGAATAGTACATACTGTCAACTGACGTCCGTATAAAAATGGTGTTAGAAACCCTTTCCTTAGTCCCGGTGATAAGTAGGTTATCATACCACCTGCTCGACAATGCCAAAGTGTATATCTAATGGGTCTTATTGTTATATCCTTAAAGTCTAATTTCGTGAAGTCCGCACGGCGACGTGGTCCGGGGCGCTCGTCCGCCACCAGCGCGCCCCGAAAACAAAAGACGGCACCAACCTTATCCGATTCCGATTACTTTCAAAATTGATATCTGAGCGTCTGAGAGGCCAGTTAGAAAGAATTTTACGTCAGATTTCTAAAAAGTGCCGGCCATCTTGATTTTGTTTATTTAAGGTCGTATCACGTTCAAAATCGATATCTGGGCATCCGAGAGGCCAGTTAGAACGAATCTGACGTCAGATTTTTTAAAAGAAGCCGGCCATCATGATATTATTTATTTAAGGTCCGATTACTTTCAAAACCGATCCGAGAGGTCACTGTCGGCCATATTAATATTGTTTATTTAAGGTGCTATTATATTCAAAATCGATATTTGGCCGTCCGAGAGGTTACTTGGAAAGAATCTGTCGTAGGATTTTTAAAAAGAGGCGACTATCTCATTTTGTTAACTTACAATCCGATTACGTTTAAAATCGATACCTGAGCGTCAGAGAGACCACTTAGAACGAATCTGACATCAGATTTTTAAAAAGAGGCGGCCATCTTGATTTTGTTTATTTAAGATACGATCACGTTCAAAATCGATATCTGAGCATCAGAGAGGCCTGCTGGTCTAACTAGAATGAATCTGATGTCAGATTTTCTAAAAGTAGCGGTCATCTTGATTATGTTTATTTAAGATACGATTACATTCAAAATCGATATCTGAGCATCCGAGAAGCCAGTTAGAATGAATCTGACATCAGATTTACAAAAAGTGACGGCCATATTGATCTTGTTCATTTAAAGTCCGATTACGTTTAAAATCGATATTCGAGCGTCCGAGAGTAAAAAAAAAGTGAAAATGTAAATCATTAATAATTTGAAATAATACAATAAATTCAGCAAGAGATTAATTAACAAATTTTAAGTTTTAGGGACGAAATATCGGTAATTTCATGACTAATAGTGATATTAACTCAAAATTTTACTACTCCATAAGACTATTCCAAAAGATAAGGCAAAAAAATATGCCAAATGGTGAAATTCCTATTCAAATATCTCAAAAAATTACGAAGCTACGACCGTTTTAATGTCGTTGATTATAGAGAGAAAGCGCATCAGATTAATGACGTCATTGACCACGAGCGATATAGGAAATGACGATCGTTCCAATACAAAGGTGCGTTTTTCGGAAACGGGACAGACTACGCCCCATCTTAAATGTTTGAAGACATAATTATGTAATTATTTGTTCTTTTGAATTACTTTTTACGCTATTTGATTAAGAATTTGATCTTTTTTCGAGAAAATTCTAACTTATTGATTTTCTTGTTTGGTGTCAACATCCGTAGTAAGTGTAGTCCAAGTAAACTTTCACGCTGTAAAAATAATCGGACGTCGAATATGGTGCGGCATGAATAATACATACCGTCAACTGACGTCCGTATATAGCTTCAAAGCTGCGTGATACAAATACAGATGTCGGTTTGACACATACTTTTCATACTGCACGATATTTGCCGTCCGTATATGAATCTATGGCACTACCGTAAAATAAAACATGGACGTTAAATATGGGGCGTAATGAATAATATACACAGCTACCTGACATCCATATACATTTCCAAAGCTATGGGTACTATAGAAAATTAATCGTACGTCGAATATGGTGCAGCATGAATAGTATATACCGTCAACTGACGTCCGTATACATTTCCAATGCTGCGCGATACATATTATACGGATGTCGGATTGAAGCAGACATTTCATACTGCACGATATTTGACGTCCGTATACATGAATCTATGGCACGACTGTAGAATAAAACATGAACGTCAAAAATGGTGCGTAGTGAATGACATATATAGCTAATTGACGTCTTCTACTTACTGGTATCCGAAGTGCCTTGACAAATAAATTACCTTATAAAGTCCCAAGGATCAAGAGTAAAAAGTATAAAATAAAATAGTATATAACAAAATATTTTTACAAAAACTTCTATTTAAAAAAAAAACTAAATATTACAAAAAAAAATTTATAAGCTGTTAGTAGAAATATGCTTTCTAGTAACGGGGGTATGCTATGTATCATTTCAATTTGTCATATAAATATTATAAAAGCTTAGGCACTATCTAATATATATGTTACTTTACATCAGCTGTTATAAGATAATATTACAATTTGAAATGATATACAAGCTGTTTGGCAGATCGTCTGCCAAAAGACTAGGGTGGGATTGTAGGGTCAGTAGCAACACACATTTAAATAAAACAGAAAAATACTGAGATAAATTTAAAAAAGAAAATAAAAGAAAATACCGTGAGCAGGAACAGTGTTAATTGGCCCAAAATGTGTTGCAAGTGATCCTACCTACCCACCTTAGTCTTTTAGCAGACGATCTGCCATACACTCCGAATAAAATACCCACGTTAATAGGACGGATCTTTCTACTAACAGCCTATAAATGATTACAGGCTTAAATATTTTTTTCAATATTTATTTAATCAAATACACGAAAATAAAATACAGTACATATTTTTATAAGGCTACAAAATAAAAACATAATTAAAAACTAAACTAAATTTAAAAATGGCCCATCCGGCATTGTGCCGAAGACGCTGGCAGCATTTCCTCGCTGACTAGTAAGCCAAATTTTTTGTGCGAGGTAGCTGCCAGCTCTTTTATTGTTTTTACTTTTTAGTTATTTTTTCTTTTAAATAAAACTTTTTAAATGTATTGTTTCAAATATTATTTAATTACCTTTTAGGTACGTAACCCTACAAATGACCTCGAGGTAGCGCGGACTTTTTCCAAGAGACCTATTGAACTGCAATAAGTCGGTCTGAAAATTCATTGCTTAGGTATTACTGTAGAATGTGAATAAATTCAACCCGTACATTTCACATCTTTAGAAAAATACACGGACTTCGTCTATAGAACTGATGTCCCTATGTAGTTTCAATGCCGCGCGATACAAATACGGATGTCGGTTTGACTTATACTTTTCATAATTAGCGATATTTGACGACCGTATACACTAGTAGCTCTGTTAGCTGTAGGCTGTAGACCTCGTGAGCCTTGCAAGGCAAAATAATATATATATATTTGGATTTTCTAAAAAGTGGCACGAAGAAAAAATTCTATGTAATAATCGAAACTCCTCCAAAATTTCACGTAAATCGGTTGAGAAATGCGACCTGTACAGGAGAGCAAGCGGACACACAACCGGACATACGAAAGCATTTTCGTCCAATCTAAAACATATACCGAACGTTACACTCGGTCGATGAATGTATAGCACTGCTTTAGAAAAATACTCGGAAGTCTAATATGGGGCGGCATGAATAGTATATACTGTCAACTGACGTCCGTATATAGCTTCGAAGGTAGGCGACACATATACGGATGTCGGTTTGACGCATACTTTTCATACTGTAAGATATTTGACGTCCGTATACATGAATCTATGGCATTACTTTAGAAAAATACTCGGACGTCGAAAATGGGTCGGCATGAATAATATATACCGTCAACTGACGTCCGTATATAGTTTCAAAGCTGCGCGAAACATATACGGATGTCGGTTAGACTCATACTTTTCATACTGTAGGATATTTGGCGTCCGTATACGAGAATGTATAGCACTACTTTTCGAGAAGTAGGGCACATCGGAAAGTCATGTCCCGCCCCACTGGGGAAGTACTTTCATCTCACAGTCCTTATAAAAGACTACAACTATAATAACACTACTACTTGCTTTGTAGGTATGTGGTGTTGTGTCCCTGGTGGTGAGTAAGGTGACCAGATCACCAGAGGATGCGTTGTGTTGAGAGTAAGGGACCGGCATTAGTCTTTAGCTGTCAACACAACGAGTACTCAAATTAATAAAGGGTCGGCAACGCGCTTGTTCTTCTGGAATCACAGGTGTCCATAGGCTACGGTGTCTGCTTACCATCAGGCAGACGGTATGCTTGTTTGCCACCGTCGTAGTATTTAAAAAAACACTGGAAAAATAATGGGACGTCGAATATGATACGGCATGAATAGTATATATCGTCAACTGACGTCCGTATATAGCTTCAAAGCTGCACGAAACATATACGGATGTCGGTTTGACCCATACTTTTCATACTGTACGATATCTGACGTCCGTATACATTAATCTAATAGCTCTACTCATTCCTTCTCCTATAAATGTATAAACTCTCCTGGAAGGGTTTCGCAACAATCAGATAACTAAACTTATAACTAGGTACACTAGTGGAACTGTGAGCTGTAGACCTCGCGAGTCTGTCTTTTTTGCATAACTCCGCCATTTTGAAAAATTTTCAAAAACTCTTGACACAAAAATATCTATATAATTGTCGAAGATGCTCACAAAATTGCTCGAGAATCGGTTGAGAAATGGGACTTGTAGAGGAGAACAACCGGACAGCCTCTGGACAGCTGGACAACCGCCGTACAGCTGGACAGCCGGACATACTAATCTAAAGCATTTTCGTCTAATCTAAAACATAAATCTTCGTTAAACTCGGTCATACACTAGTGGCTATGTGAGCTGTGGACCTCGAAAGCCTTGAACGAAAAATTTTTTTTTTGGATTTTCCAAGAAGTGTCTCGAAAAGAAATTAATTATCGTATTATCGAACCTGCTCACAAAGTTTCACGAAAATCGGTTGAGAAATGCGACCTGTAGAGGAGAACAAACGGACAAATCGCGGCCAGCCGGACATACGAAAGAATTTTCGTCCAATCTTAAAACATAGACCTTCGTTAACACTCGGTTAATAAATGTAGGTATTTACGGGCAAAAGTTGCAATTTTTGATATAGCGAAGAAAATTTTCAGGTTCTGATAATATTAACAAATATGTCGATATTTGGATTTCTTGGGTGTACCATTTAAATAGAGTTTTGTGGTAAGACAATCACAGCTCGATCGGGTCATTCCTGGATGAAGCTAGCCAGTGGCGTACCTTAAGTAGGTACTCGAAGATACGCTCAGCAATTGGCGATTACATGCTGAGAATAATCTATCAGAAAACCCTAGTCAAATTAATCTTGTAATAACATCTTGTATATATACAAAAATGAGAATAACCAAATAAAATGGCGGTCTACCCATCTCTCATAGGTTCACCCTATAAAAAAATAATTATTTAAGTACAATAGACAATACTTTTTGCGAGACTCCGTGAAAGAAAGAGACAAGTATAAATAAACGAATCACAATGCTGGCAACGTCGCACTTTCAAATCCCAACCATCTGATTTGGACGTAAAAATATCCGCGGCATGAATAAATAATATTGATATACGTAGGAGGCCGAAAAAGCTCCACTAGTGTGTGGGGTCCAAAAATGTTTGGGCCTAACTGCAAAATGAATATCGCGGAAAATAAATGAGCAAGAAAATGAAGTATCCTATGGAGTAGGAAATCAAAAAACTAAGCAATATTCATCGAGAGATGATAAAAAATATAAGGAGAACTGGTGGACGTCGTAATGATGCACCACGTGCATGACGCCAAATGAGTTCCTGGATGTATATATATATATATATCTATATATTATTGTGATGTTACTAAGATAATTTTTGTGTTCGAATTGTACATGTTTCTCGGTTTGCCTATTAATCTTAATCTCCACTCAATTGCTCAAAGGTTAGCTGGAAGAAATCCCTTACAGGGATAAGCTCGCCTTTGTACATATATGTCAACTGTTCTTGTAATTTATGTTATGTTTTACTCATGTACAATAAAGAATTTTACATACATACATACATTATGCTGTGAAATGATAATATGAGAAACATTTTCTGCGAAATGAAATTCTTTAAAAATGTTGTCTATAAAACAGTGTACAACCATGTAATTTATTCTTTTGAGTTACTTTTCCAACATTACTTCAAGAATTAGATCCCTTTTCAAGAATATCGAACTTATTGATTTACTTATTTGGTGCCAACTTCCCTATTTCCTCACGTTTTCTTCCACTGACGAAATGTCAAATGATATTTCGTACATTTTTTTTTAAAACCGCAGTAGCACGAGCCGGGGTTCGCCGCGACCTTGATTGAAAGTCTCGTGGCTCATCGCTCAGCAACAGTAGACTATGATACACTCGTCAAAAATTTTTGGTCACCCTAAATTAAATAACCGCAATAGGTTTTCCTAAATATGTTACACTAGTTTCATTTACATGATATATTATTCTTCGTAATACCCAAAAGTATTCCCGGTATTTCCCGGGATCCTGTCAAAAAAATATCAATCTCCAAATCGGACGATTTATGCGATCTCGCTCCGTTCACATTTTTTTAAGTTTTTAAGAGTCCGATTTAAATCTGCAATCGTTAATTTTTTTAAACGTTATTTTTACAGGTTAGATGTAAAATAATACAAAGATCATGACAGGATTAAAAAACCGGACAAGTGCGTGTCGGACCACGCACAATGAAGGGTTTCGTACTAACACCTACCAGTCCACATTTAAAATCACTATCCAATACATTGAATCTAAAAAAGTCGTATCTTCATCGAAAACTCAAAAACCGTAAAACCTATATCGTTGAAACCAAAAATCGTTGAAAGTATTTACTAATGCACAGCACCTCAATTATTTTCTGAATTTTAAACTTTATAGTTTGTAAATTAGAGGCGGGGGACACACTTTCTATGACTTTGACAGCTAATATCTCACCAACGGTTGACTTAAATGGACAACTGTTTTAGAAACCTCCATATCATTTTTAAAGGCCTATCCATCGATACCCCACACAACTATATGCGGTGTAAAATTTATTTTTTCTTCCAGCGGTTACATGTATGGGGTGCCCCCCCTAATTTAATATTTTTTTGTAATTCTACATCATTTTTATGTAGCGGTTCATAGAATACACCTTCCTACCAAATTTCATAATTGTAGTGCTTATAGTCTCCGAGTAAATCGGCTGTGACATACGGGCGGACAGACATGACGAATCTATAAGGGTTCCGTTTTTGCCATTTTGGCTACGGAACCCTAAAAACTGTACAAGTCAAAAGTCAAAGTCAAAATTTTATTTGCGAGAATTATGGTACATAACAGATGACAAAATATATATATATATACAAGCTTGCACTGTTTTAAGAAGTATGTCAGTATTTTACTTTTTTTTTATACAACCCGGTGGCAAACAAGCGTACGGTCCACCTGATGGTAAGCGACCACCGCAGACTATACACGCCCGCAACTTCAAAGGAGTCATGTGCGCGTTGCTGACCCTTTATAAGATTTGAGGATGCACTGTTTTGACAGCAGAAGGAACACATTTAGGTCCCGCGCTCTCAACACAGTGCATCCTCGGGAACTCTGGCAACCTTGCTCACCTCCAGGAACACAACACTACATACTTGTATAGTAAATAATGTTATCATGGCTGTGGTCTTCTACATGGTGAAGGTACTTCCCCAGTTGGGCTGCTCCAAATTCGAGCAAGATGACATTTTGCTGTGCCATACCTCTCTTAAAACCCCACCCGTATTCTTGGTTCGCGAGTGTATAAAGTGTTCTCAAATTATCACATTTCACCTCCAACTACATTCCCGTCTTGTCCTTATAAAGTCAGACAAAGTGCAGGCCCTTCAGACGAGGTCGAGGCGTGTGTAAGGGCTTTTACTTTTACCGGTGCGCCCTTTCGATTCCCTTATAATATTTAAGAACTGGCTAAACGATAACTCAGCGGAAATCGTTTGCGAATTTTATAAATTATTACGTGCTGAAAGGCGACGAATTAATTTAATGATTGGGTGTTTGGTAGCTAAGTGTAAAGACTTTTAGGGATGAGAGAGGAGGTAACTTTAGACATTTTACACTACACTTATAAAATAAAATAAATAAATAAATATTAGAGGACAATCTTACACAAATCGAACTAGCCCCACAGTAAGCTCAAGAAGGCTTGTGTTATGGGTACTAGACGACGATATATTTAATAGATATAAATACTTAAATACATAGAAAACATCCAAGACTCAGAAACAAATATTCATGCTCATCACACAAATATTTGCCCTGACCTGGATTCGAACCCAAGACCGTCAGCTTCACAGGCAGGTGCACTACCCACTCGGCTAAACCGGTCGTCAAACTTATACTTATACTTACTGTAATGCAGTATTCTAGTTTTCACGAACTCACGACCACATGAGATAATGTTACTTTTGAAAACAGTCTCTTAATTTTCACACGACTACCAAAAAAAAGAAGTGCCATCAGAGTCATATAAGTTTTAAAATGTTTTGATTTCAAATTATGATAAAAGTATTTATAACAACAAGAAAATGATTAAAGGATTCGATGATTTTATTATGGCTGAGATACGCGTCATACTTGTGAACGGGTGCTGTTTGTGGGGTCCGGTCTGTTCATGTTTGCAAGGACTAGTAACTTCGTACTAGTGTTCAGTGGAATTGACATGATGAGAGACTTCGCTCTGTTCTCATTTGATTTTATTTCTAGACTGACGCTCAGAGACCTTATACATTTCTGAGGATATTTATTTAATAGATTTTATTATTTTCATGTTGACGTGTTATAGATATAGCTCAACATATTTTATTATGATTAGTGTACCTACTATATTACATTTTATCTTGACCCTTAGAGACCTTATACATCTCTAATAAATCTCGATTGTTATTAGTTTCTTAGTCTTATTTTTGACATGTAACACTACGTTTAATTAATGATACTTTGATTATTGTATTATCTCTATTTGATATAGATAGATTTTGACTTGTAAAAGTGCCCATGAGGCCTATTTGCAGAATAAATGTTTTGATTTTGATTTTTTGATTTTGTTTTACATAGTAACATAGCCATTTTTTGATTTTATTGTGTGTATTAGAATTTAAGAGGAAAAACACAGTTTTTAACTTGAAAATGGTCTATTTGGAGTGATGTTTGAAACGATATTTCTTAATGAAAAATCCAGAAAATACATTGGAAATTCATGACATTAGGTCGCAATAGTCCTGTTCTAGATAGTAACATTGAGAAAATGTCAAGATACGTGTCAATTCAATCAGAAAATCGCCTATATAGATGAGCGTTTTTAACAGATAATACTTTAGATGTGTGAGATATCGTTGGAATCCTTACGTCATCTCGAACAACATAGGATATGTGACGTTGAAATAAAAAACTATTTTTCGGTCTTATCTAGTGGGATATCAAAATGAAGCATTTGGAGTCGATTTCAAAAATGTATATAATGTATGTGTAGCTCGTATATTTTATAAATCTGTTTCATAATAATTTCTGCAACACGCACTGCTTAAAATATGTTTTTTTTCCGCTACCCAAAGGTTGTCTGGAAGAGATCGCTCTTTAGCGATAAGACCGCCTGTTGTCTACCTCTACCTGTATACTGTTGTTGTTTTGAGTCTGTGTGTAGCTGATTCATTTGTGTGAGGTGTGCAATAAAGAGTATTTGTATTGTATTGTATTGTATGTATTTAAAACGGCATAACGTACTTTAAAATGAAATTCATGAATTGCGAAATAAAATAATAGTTAAAAAATTAAAAACACGACTGCATTGGATAAAAGTTAACTAAAAAGGTGTTTGCGGGGGACCTACATACAATAAACAAAATTTTAGGTCCCCCGACTGCGAAAAATTGGATTTTCTTACTGTTCTTTATTTTGAAACTTGTTTTTTTATTTATTTTAGTTAAATTTTTTTGCGTTTCGTATATCTGGCTGTTCTTTCTCTACTGTTCTCATTTTTTAACCGATTCCGTGACTTTGTGAGCATTTAAAGTTATGTAGTTTTTGTCGTTTCAGTCAAAACATTAGACATATTACAAGGCTCATTTTATTTCTGTAAAATAATGTTAACCTTATTTTACATTTCATTTAACACGCAATGTGCCTACCAAACAAATAACACAATTACTTAACGAACATGGACATTAGTTCCTCGCCCCTCGCGAACAACAACTGTAGCTTGAAAACATAATAAATTTGAAAATAACTCAAGTAAAGGACGGGAATAAATTCTGACCGATAATGGACCCTTGTGGCGAGGATATACCCAATGGGGCAATGGGTACATATAGACACACACATAAACTCACGCCTATTCCCATAATTTGTAAGCTGAGCATATGAAATTAAGGCGCGTATAACGGCGAACGACCATGCGCGTTGGGGCGTGGCGTAGCCTTTCCCGCCGCACTACCCGCGCCCCCCGCTGTAACAGATCCGTCAGCCGACTCCGAAAAAGGATTAGGTTTTTTGTGTGTGTGTATGTATTTTGTTATATTATTATTTTCTAAATACTAGGAATGTTTGAAGTAATTAAATATATAAAATAGTTAAGTAGGTACATTGTCTCAGAATCGAACTCTTATATTTTAGCGCCGCGCGCAAAGCGACACAGCCTTCCCGTCCGAGAGCCGGTGACAGACTGCCGCCCGTCGCCCGCGCACGTATCCGCCCCAACTTTTAGGATGGTGTGGTAGTTATTCCAGGTTTTTGATAAAAGTAATGATTATTTTACAATATCCGCAGCTGACATTATGAAAAACTGAATTAAGTTTTATTTTCTGAATATCCCGTGTAAAAAACATGTCTAGATAGCGAGGAGTAGCGATTTAAAAGGTTGAAATATGCCTTATTTGATTTTTTTTTGTTAGGACAATCTAGGCGTGTTGCAATTTCCGCAGCTCAGATTGAAGAGGACATATCAATTCTTCAAGTATATTTTTTCGAGACCTATATTTCGGGCCAGTTTTGAGTTTTAGGCCTTTGAATGCGACCAAAATGTGGTATTTCACTTTATTACGCGCCTTAAATTCCAGGGCCATATTTAGCAAATGTAGGTTTAAAGATGGAGAAAATGTGATATTTCAGTGATAGGCTGCTAGCCCATCGCCTACAACATACTACAACCCGATTCCCATAGTCGACTCTTACGACACCCATGGAAAGAAAGGGAGAAGTGATCGGCTCGATTCCTTGGCATTGCGTAGAGATGTAGCCTCACTCTGCATTTTCTATCGCTTGTATCACGGGGAGTGCTCAGAGGAATTGTTCGGAATGATCCCTGCCGCATCTTTTCGTCATCGTCCTACGCGTCAGCATTTCCATCCTCACCATTTAGATGGTTGGCAATCCAAAACTGCGTTTCTCAAGAAATTTCCTGCCTCGCACAACCAAACTATGGAATGAACTGTCGCCTGCGGTATTTCCAGACCGATATGACCTTCAAACCTTCAAGAAAAGAGTGTATTCCCTTCTGAAAGGCCGGCAACGCACTTGCGACTCCTCTGGCATTGCAGGTGTTTATGGGCGACGGTCTTCTTCTTCTCGTGTCGATGGTTTCAGACTGTGCGGGACCAGAATGTGGCGACACATATTGCCCTGTCTGTCGCGTCTCGACTGTAATTACTTACCATCAGGCGGTCCGTCTGCTCGTTTGCCCCCTATAACATAAAAAAGTGCTTTCTAATACGGTACTACGGGAAACACACACGGGGGATAGGTACTCAGTAGGATGATGACGAAAAGATGCGGCAGGGATCATTCCGAACAATTCCTCCGAGCACTCCCCGTGATACAAGCAATAGAAAATGTAGAGTGGAGGCTACATCTCTACGCAATGCCAAGGAGTCGAGCCGATCAGAAATACGCTGGCAGCCGACGATTCGAGTTAGCGTGGTCGGATTCTAACACTGAAACTGTCAATTGTCGGTTAAGTGTCGAGCATTGGTTCGTTTATCATAGAGCGCTCGATGGCTATGAAAAAACTAAGTGTGCGCGCCGGCGCGCAAACACAAATATTGTCATCTCGGGATTTGTTTAATTTGACACGGCGTTGCTTTGTCTTCCCACCTCGGAGTATTAACGCAGAAGCGACAGTTTATATTTAAAGAAATTATATTATTATTATTTTGAGCCTAATATGTCCCACTGCTGGGCAAAGGCCTTCCCCCTCTTTTTCCATTCCTCGCGGTCTTGTGCGATTTCTGTCCAGTCTTTCAAAAAGGAGTCCAAATTATCCCGCCACCGCCGGCGAGGTCTACTGCGTCTCCGTTTTGAGTCGTGGGGCGTCCACTCTGTGGTCTTCTTGGCCCACAGCATTTTTAAAGACAGGAATAAAATATTTATTTAGCACGTGTAGAGAAACAAATACATCTTAAGTGCTAAATAGGAAACCCACTAGGCTTGTTGCCACGGAAGCCGTGGCGCTGATTTGAGACGCTGAGTCCAAAGCTAAGAATCAAAACTGAAACAATACATTTTTAGATGGAGTAAAACTCGTTTTTGATCCCTTTTAATATTTTTTTAAATTCTTTCGTTTCTGCCCTGCTAACAGGGAGCAAAAACGTAATCGATGTAGGTAATATGTATCTTAGTCGAGCAAATTTTTGATTTTTTATTTCCTTTACGTAATTTTTTCTTTTTCTTAAATGAATGGATTGATGATTAATCAAGTACTGTTCTTTTGATTACTTATTTGGTTGAATAGTTTTTTCTCACAGGAGAAGTGAAAAGAAGAGTGTATTAAACGGAAGCAAAATTATTTCTAACTCGGGCGTGGCGGTTTGAATCCCTCACTACGCTCAGAATTCCGTGTTAGAATCCCTCGCTACGCTGGGGATTCTATTCTAGAATCCTTCGCTTCGTTTGGGATTCAACACGCTAGCCCTCAATGAAGTAGGTATTACATCTTGCTCCCTTGTTCTACTATTATACTATTTTTTAGGTATTTTTTTTTCCACGACGGAACGGAGAATGTAGATGCGTTTAGGATGAGAGGTTGCTTTTTTAGGTTTTTTAAAGGATTGTTCTCAAATCTACAGATATCCATGGAATCACATCATACTACTGGCGTTTTTATGGCCTAAGGAGCCGGGATCGGTATTGAGATATAATCCCAAGATTTGATGTTGGAACTAATTTTACGAAAACTACTGCCATCCGACCTTCCAGCGAAGAAGGAAAGCTAGATATTGTTGGGTTTAGACTGGTCTCGTCAACTTCTTTCGGACGACTCTGGGATCTCCTACGGAAGACACTAGTGCCGCCCTGGGTCCACCATGTGGGTCCCGCTATTTCTGCCGCAGCTTCCAACTGCGATCATCTACGACTCGAAAGTAGACATGAGCAGTTCACGAATGAATGATTAAAATGAAGTACTTCACCTCGTATCACTCTTTCATTCACTAGTTCAGATCCGATTCATATTGACCTTGTTTTCTTAGACCATCGTTCAACAGGGCGCGCAAGAGGAGCCGATGTCCATATTTCTAATTCTAACTAAATTGTGTACGTACATATAAAATATGTATTTTATATATACGAGGGATATCCAACAACTATATTTAAATACAAATTTAGGCACCGAGCAGGATTAGAACCTGCGACGTCCCGGCACTCGCGGCCAGTCGCTCTAGCCAACTGAGCTATAGGTGCAATCGCTACCCAGCCCCAAATTCATCAACCGTTTCTTCATTTATACAAACGCCTTAAGGGAAGCGTACAGCGACATCTACCAGAAGACTCATGCTTCATTAACGGCACTAACGTCTCAAATCATGTTGAGAATCGTCAGTTGCGATGCGCCATCCCACACCAAATTAATTCTTGTATTAAGCAGTACCGCTACTATCGTAAACTACAAATTTAGAATAAAGGAAAAATTGAAAAATTAGAATAAAGGATTTTTCACTTTTTCCTTTATTCTAAATTTGTAGTTTACGATAGCAGCGGTACTGCTTAATACAAGAATTAATTTTATATTTAAATAATAATTTTCGCTGCCAACTTTTGCAAAGAAGCTGCATCTCTGATTTTTCTTAAATATTCTATGTCAATGGCACTGCGGGCGCGAGATAAGCTAACCAAATAGAGAGGTAATCTTCACGCTAGTTTTACGAGTTTATTACTCCGGGCTAACGACCTCCGCTATTTTGCCGGGTTGGATCAATGCAGCTGAATTTCCTAGGATTGAACAAAAGAATGTCACATCAGTGAAGATTGATTTTGAGTTTTGAGTTAAGGGATTAAGGTATAATTTAGCTTGGATTTGATTAAGGTTGAATGCTTTTTGGAAGTAGAAGTAGCATGTCAACTATGATTCTGCAGTGCTTGATTCACTGGATTGGACTTTATGTGAATGTAGTAAGAACTTGATTAGATTGTATGTAAGTCGGTGTTTCTGTATGTCAAGTGAATAATGTAGTGGTAAATTGACTCTAATAAAATGTTTGCTTGCGATATATTTTGTTTGTTTGTGGCATTGCGAATGAAAGGCGCTTTTTGTGTTAGATTTCACCAAATTGAATTTCCAATTTTATTTATTTTCTATTATTTTTCTAGACATCACGACGACCACCATTGACGACCGGTTTAGCCTAGTGGGTAGTGCACCTGCCTGTGAAGCTGATGGTCCTGGGTTCGAATCCCGGTCAGGGCAAATATTAGCGTGATGAGCATGTATATTTGTTTCTGAGTCTTGGATGTTTTCTATGTATTTAAGTATTTATATCTATTAAATATATCGTCGTCTAGTACCCATAACACAAGCCTTCTTGAGCTTACTGTGGGGCTAGTTCGATTTGTGTAAGATTGTCCTCTAATATTTATTATTATTTATTTATTATTATCAATGAATGCTTGTTCAGCTGGGTGTTTTATATAAAATATGGTAATCGTTACCTAATAAACTTGTTGCCATGCAAAATAATCTTAGTGAAGTGCTAACCTTGTTAGCATATTTAAGGGCTTTACTTACTTTTTCAGGTTAGATACATTCTTTGAACTTCTGCGCAGTCGCTAGCGAGTACGATCATGCAAACTCATGGGTTTTTTTTGAACCTGACTGTGGCTTTATAGGCCGGGCCCAATAAAGCGATAGGAGTGCGCGGTTGGAGAGTAGCCTGGAGAAAATCCAGGGGAAAACCTCCGGCACGACCACACGTGTGGTTTGGAACACTGGAATACTCTAAGAGTTTGCCCTCCAGTGAGATTGGTTGAGCGGTTTCAACCGAATCTGAGGTGTGAGTGGAATCGAGCTACTGGGAGTTTTGTCGCTGGGAGCCTAGCTGAGAAGAGTCCTGCAAGAAACTCAGCTAGGCCCGACCTGGGTCGGACTGACTCTACCCGGTGTGCGGCGGTACCGGGACGAATAGGGACTATATGTGTCACTGTTGTCGCGATCGCGCAGTGGACGTCCCCGCCGGCGGGAATGCCTAAGTGACTCATAGTAAAGGCACTGATAAATTGCGCGGAAAGTTCTGTAAGTCTAGTAATGTCTTAAATAATATCTATAAGAACAGAACTGGCCATAATGTGGCAACATTTTTGCATTTTGACTTCTCAAACAACTTCGACTAATCGTGGACTTTACGCATATGAAGAATTTTAAAGTCTTTATTGTAATGGAATAAGTGCTATGACCTTTTCATTTACATAGTTACTTTTGAGTTCCATTCAAACATTTCAATACAAAACATTCGTAACATTCAATGGAACACTTGTTTCCATTTCCTTCAATAATACAACAACGGAACACTTGTCGTGTCATCATACATGTCATTACCATTACATTTTCATTCCCATTGTATCATTACCATAAAGCGCCGTTCACACTTGATTAAATAAATTTAAAAATCGGCTCTCAACTATTTACCACGTTAAGTTTGCGGTTAAATAAAAAACAAAAGTGCGACGCTGAAGAGGAAAGAGAGATGGTAATGATAATTTAAGGTGTATTGTTAAGTTTGTGCGGCGATGTAGAAGGTAGATGAGCAAACACGAGCTATCGAATAAACATTGACAGCGGTAGTTCGTTTACAAATGGGGAGGCGATACAGACGGGCGGTTGTCTTTAAAAAAAAAATTGTGGACAATCATACACAAATCCACCTAGTCCCAAACTAAGCAAAGCTTGTACTATGGGTACTAGGCGACGATATACATACTTATATAAATAAATATATACCTAAATACATAGAAAACATCCAAGACTCAGGAACAAATATTCGTGTTCATCACACAAATAAATGCCCTGCTCGGGATTCGAACCCGGGATCTCCAGCTTCATAGGGAGGGTCACTACCAACTAGGCTAAAGCGGTCGTCAAAAATAATTAATAGATTTAGATTAATAGATTAGAATAGGTTTAATTAATAAATTTAGATTTTAGATTGTTCTATTTCATAATATTGTAGTGTGTGCAACGCTGCACGCACACACGTAGCGTAGCCTTAGTATATAAGCTGATATGTAACCATGTTTAGAGAGAATACATCATACTTCCAACACCATCGGTTGTCTGATTACGCCCATCCTTACATGGCGACCCTGCCAGGATTACAATACAATACAAATTAAAGCTAGCTTAATCTATACGAATTTATATTATGATCGTCAATAATAAAATAAAATATTATTCAATTTTATAAAATATCTAACGAATGATTATGAAATAATATTAATGTATCAGTATATGTAGTCGAAAAATAAATGTCAGATGAGAAATTATTTTACAAAAATTACATCATGTAAGTTCGTCAAATTAAAAACTAATAACTGTATGTAGAAAAACGCGAAATAACAATAATTGAAAACACTATTAACTATTAACATTAAATTTTTAAATGTCAAAAAGAGTTATAAAAATCATTTTGTTATGTCCATATATTCTTTAATATTATAAGTCAACATATTTGAAATAAGGCAATGTTTATACTAAATGCTATTTGATGTAACTTGCTAGCTCGTACACTGACAGTCTTAAGGACTTTCGGTGTCGATAATAACAAGATATCCAACGCAGAGTCAAAACTAAACCTTGTTATCACAGCTGCTTTAGGTTTTCGGCTCAGTTTTTTGTCTAATGCCAGGTATTCAAGTTATTACACTATGGTTTTCATTTGCTGCTGACAATTTTAATGCATCAAGGCTCAGCCAGGGTTTATTGGCGCCGTTTTAGTTATAAGCGGCTATACCTACACTATACAAAAAAACTTTATTCACCACTCGCCCAGAATCCAGAGAGAGAAATATCCTCATGTCTATCGCACTTGCTAATTCGGAATAGAGAGGGAGATACTTCTTTTTTTCTTTTTTTATGCAACACCGGTGGTAAACAAGCGTACGGTCCATCTGATGGTAAGCGCACGCCCGCAACGCCAAAGGAGTCACTTAAAATCACTTAAAAAATTAGAGAATGCACTGTGTTGACAGCAGAAGAGACACATCTCTCCCTCGCTCTGAACACAGTGCATCCTTGGGAGCTCTGGCAACCTTGCTCACCTCCAGGAACACAACACTTCATACTTGTATAGTAAACTAAATACATACTTGTACTCCGGAGATCCTCTGAGGTAGAATACGGAGTCAATTTTTTTTATGTTATAGGGGACAAACGAGCAGACGGATCGCCTAATGATAAGCGATTACCGTCGCCCAGAGACACCTACAACAAACACCAGATGAGTCGCAAGTGTGTTGCCAGCCTTTCAGAAGGGAATACCCTCACTCATTTTACCATTCGCGTTAAAACTGCGCGTCTGGACCGCTCGTCTGCACTTCTAACATAGCGGTTCCGACGCTAATGTGAATTCCGCCTAACTTTATAGCTTCCTTGTAACGTGCCTGGCTTTTACGCGTGAAATATGCTTATGGAATCTCGGGCCGGGGTGTTATGACTGTTGTGAAGGAGACTTAATGTCGGGGAGTTGGTTGGAGGAGATTCGAAGTGAAATTGAATTATCAAAAGTGATTGAGTCATCGTCATGCTCTTGAGTATACGTATGCCATTGATTTGTGGAATTATAGTAATCAAAATCAAAATCAAAACATTTATTCTGCAAATAGGCCTCAAGGGCACTTTTACAAGTCGAAATCTATCTAGGTACATCAAATAAAAATAATACAATAATCAAAGTATCATTAATTAAATGTAGTGTTACATGTTAAAAATAAGACTAAGAAACTAATAACAATCGAGATTTGTTAGAGATGTATAAGGTCTCTAAGCGTCAAGATAAAAGGTAATAAAGTAAGTACACTAATCATAATAAAATATTTTGAGCTATATCTATAACACGTCAACATGAAAATAATAAAATCTAATAAATAAATATCCTCAGAGATGTATAAGGTCTCTGAGCGTCAGTCTAAAAAATAAAATCAAATGAGAACAGTGAAGTCTGTCGTCATGTCAATTCCACTGAACACTAGTACGAAGTTACTAATGTTCAGTGGACTAGTGATCAGTAAAAAAGGCTAACCTAAGGGTCGGTTGCACCAACATACGATCACAGGCCGGTCATCGTCAAATATGGCGCCGGCAGCTGTCATTCCATAGAAACACTTTCCATACAATCAGATTTTAACGAACACACCGCTTACGATTACAGAGGGTTTGGTGCAACCCACCCTAAAACTATTAAAAATAAAAAAGTGAACATGTAATTTTCTCATCATCATCATCGTCATCCTAGCGTTATCCCGGTACAGTTGCATCTTGAAGGATGCCCGGGGCCGACTAATCCCAAGATTTGGCGCAGACACTAGTTTTTACGGAAGCGACTGCCATCTAAGGGGAAACCAGACCTTATTGGAATTGGGCTTGTCAAGTGAGTGGGCAAGTTGACTGTTAGATGTTCTTAAGCTTGGCTTAACTACTGTTATCATAGCCAGCAGCCGGGATCAACGGCTTAACGTGCCTTCCAAAGCACGGGAGCGCTCAGTTAATAGCCACTCATAGCGGTCACCCATCCAATAACTGACCTAGGCTGACGTTGCTTAACCTCGCATACCGCACGCGGTACACGAGCGCTCCTATAGGGAGATATAATAATGTATTATTCTACCCAAAAAAAAGAATATGTTCTTAAAAGAACTTTTTCTTTGGAAACCGCCAAAAAACCTCTCACTGTCAACATAAATAAAACTTGCGATGTCCGCACTACAGTCCGCATCAAAACATATGTGTACATTGTTGTACTTTATTACCTTGACATAAGGTCGGAATTTGTATACATATTTATGAAGCTGACCGTACGGTCAGACATCACATTAGTTAGGCAGTAAGTACACTAGTCGTAATTTATTAGATACACTGCGAACCTGCCAGTAGGGATATATTTCCTTTGTTACTTCACTCGTGGCTCAGCGGTGCCCGCGTACCGCGTGCGGTATGCGAGGATAAGCAACGTCGGCCTAGGTCAGTTATTGGATGGGTGACCGCTTTGAGTGGTTATTAACTGAGCGCTCCCGTGCTTTGGAAGGCATGTTAAACCGTTGATCCTGTCTGCAGTCTATGATAGCAGTCGTTAAGTAAAGTTGCTCACTTGACAAGCCTCATTCTAATAAGGTCTGGTTTTCTCTCGGGTTTGTAGGTCAGATGGCAGTCGCTTTTTTAAAAACTATTGCCTAAGCCAATACTTGGAATTAGGACACTTGCAAGTATCTTTTACTACACTCAAGAGGAAAAATAATGGGTACACTTTATATCGAAATTCAATACCAAGTGGACCCATGGCTTTTGCTCTTGAGCGTATTATATAGCCCGGAAGAGGGCGATGTGTTTAATAAGGTAATATTATTACACGGTCTGTTTTTCCTCTGACATAATTGATCACCGTAATTTCTGAGAACCCTTATTACTTACAGATATTAATAGTATAAGTGGATGTTTTTGTCATAAATGGGTAAAGCAATGAATGAAATTAATAATACAAATACATACGATGTATTTGTGGAAAATCTTACAAATCGAACTAGTCCCGCTCCATTGATGACTCAATAAGACTTGTATTATGGTACTGGTCAACTATATATTTAATAGACATAAATACTTAAATACGTAGAAAACATAAAATATACTCAGAAACAAATCATGCTCATCACACAAAAACTGAATCTGACTGTGGCTTTATAGGCCAGGCCCAATAAGGCGGTAGGAGTGCGCGGTTGGAGAGCAGCCTGGGGAAAATCCAGGGGAAACCTCCAACACGACCACGTGGGCGGTTTAAACACTGGAATACTGTAAGAGTTTGCGTTCCAGTTAGATTGGTTGAGCGGTTTCAACCAAATTTGCGAAACAAACACGCGAGGAACGCCTCTGGTGTTGCAAGCGTCTATAGGCGACGGTAACCACTTACCATCAGGTGGGCTGTCAGCTTGTTTGCCAGCGATGGGGTATAAAAAAATCTGAGGTGTGAGTGGAATCGAGCTATTTCGAGTATTGTCGCTGGTTCGCTAAGCTCGAACTGGCTCTAGCCGGCGGCTGTACCGAGACGAATATGGACTATGTGTCTGTGTTGTCGCGATCGCTCTGTGGGCGTCAGTCGTCAGCTACCATAGTGATTCATATTTTAAAATAGGTTACTGGCATGAATCTTCTGAATAGACCGCTCATTCAAGCTCAGATCAAGTGATTCGATCCACAGGTAGACTTAGAACATTTCGAGTGCACGAAATAAAATTTTCTATTTGAAAGGAAGAGCGTCGATATCTCATTATTGTAAAATCCAAAAGAAATGTGTATCTACGTATTGTTGATATTTGAGGTGTCAGCGAGTTGCTCAAAATACTATTTTAAATAAATAATAAATAAATATTTTTGGACAATCTTACACAAATCAACCTAGTCCCAAACTAAGTAAAGCTTGTACTATGGGTAGATACTTAAATACATAGAAAACATCCAAGCACACATGCCCTGACCGGGATTCGAACCCGGGACCTCCAGCTTCGAAGGCAGGGTCACTACCAACTAGGCTTAAACGGTCGTCATTCTATGAGATACTAGCGACCCGCCCCGGCTTCGCACGGGTGCACTATTTAATGGATACATATAAACCTTCCTCTTCAATCACTCTATCTATTAAAAAAAACCGCATCAAAATCCGTTGCGTAGTTTTAAAGATTTAAGCATACATAGGGATATAGGGACAGAGAAAGCGACTTTGTTTTATACTATGTAGTGACAATGACGGACATCAGACTAGCATGACGATGCAAAAGCGGTTCAAAGAATCCTATTTGAATAAATGATTTCTTATCTTATCTTATCATGAATAGTTATTATGAAAATCCTGAGCACGTTTTGTATGTAACGAAATCCTAATTTTTAATTCTTGCCCAGCTATGTTTCAGAAATTGTCCATCTACTTATGACCCGATCCAAACAAACAACGGCTACTAAACTCCCAATACAACTGACGTTATTACATCCGGCTCTAATCGCGTTCCGTCCGTCCGTCCGGAAACCTGATTATCGCTAACTTAGCGGGTTGATTAACAAACGGTTAACGTGATTAACTATGGACAATGAACTTCAGGTAACTTATATGTAGTTGTAGGTATATACAGGGTGATTCGGGAGACGAGCAGGATCAACCCTAATGAATTCATTAAATGATAATGGATCGTTCACTATTGTATTTAAGTGAAACAACTGCACTTTTCCTTCTTTTTTTATACTTTTAAAGTAAGAGTGTAATTCTCTACATTCATGGACACCCTTACACAATCCTAATAATATTATAAACGTGAAAGTTTGTGCGGATGGATGTACGTTCCACTTAATCTCAAAAGCTACTAAACAGATTTCTATGAAACTTGAACACAACACCATATACCTAAAGAACAAGTAGTGGTTGGTGTTATTATGGCTGCGGTTTTCTCTTCGGTGGATGTACTTCCACAATTGAGCTGCTCCAAATATGAGAGAGATGAGATGAGAGACTCTCAAATGTGCTTGAAATCAAATTGATATGTAAATTGCAAAATGAATGTATCAAATCGAACCACAGGACTTTTCCACGAAAACATTTCTTATTAACAGCACCGTGAAAATTCTCTTTTTATTCTCGTGCGATAATAACTCAATTGCTGCCCAAGTGCAAAAACCTTTTATTTTAATTTAAACTGAATGAAATATTGTATTTCGCGGCGGATTATTTACGTAGCAGTATTTTAGTCAGTGGTCCGCATTCATTTGTTTTCGTAGGTGATAATGTGGCGTTGTGGAAATACTACAAATTCAACTAGGCGAGAGAAATGGAATTAAATATACATTTTGTGGCAAGTAGTCGACCTCGCGACGAGCTTAAAACCTTTGTATAGGTCGCTTTACCGTAAGGTTGCCATAAATATGAGGATGAAAATCGGGACAATAGGGATGTTGCCACAAATTAAGAAAACCACACCCATCACTGACTTGCTCCCGTCTTCTGTATATGTATGTATTCTGTATGTGTATGTGTCTGTGTGTCCAGTAGCTCGATTGCACTCACATCTCAGATTCGGTTGAAGCCGCTCAACCAATCTCACTGGAGCGCAAACTCTTAGAGTTTTCCAGTGTTCCAAACCACACACGTGGTCGTGCCGGAGGTTTTCCCCTGGATTTTCCCCAGGCTACTCTCCAACCGGCCCATAAAGCCGCAGTCAGGTTCAAAAAAAACAGCGTAGGAGTGGAACTTGCTCCCGTCTTCTGTATTTCCGGCTAATTATAATCCAAGCCTTTTCAAGGCAAGAATGAATAGGCTATTACTGAACCAGCGAGCTACATCTTAGGTCTTTTCATCGCTTTCCACCATAAAAGTGCCATTGCGGTCTACTTACAGAATAGAGTTATATAGTGGGTCAAAATCATGTAGTCTAGAATCATATTCTCCTAAGACCCCGCGTCCTATATAAACGACCAAATATGCTCAATGGAAAATAAGTCAAATTTTGAAGTGACAGAGTTGCATTTGTTTTGGTTTGATTGATTTTAAATAAAATAAAATTCAAATTTGTAATCGGAACTGCTAGGTTCAAATTCGATTTTATTTTTATTTGTATGATCGGTCTCAGGAGGATATATCTGAAAATCAATCCTTAATTGAGAAACGTTAGTAGTTTTTGAAATGAAATGAATGAAAAAAAAAATAGGAAACTGTTGGGAATTGTGCAAATATTGATCAGAATAAGAAATTCAATCTATTCACCAATTTTAACTGCAATCTAAAATGCATTCATAATATTTTTTCCAAAAACTACATAAAAATTAATTCAAAAACTACATAAAAATTGTCCCAGAAACTACATAAATAGGCCCAAAAGCTACATAAAAATTGACCCAAAAACTTCATAAAGTTGGCCCAAAAATACATAAAATTTGTCCCAAAAATGACATAAAAATACATAAGAATTGGCCCATGATGGTGATGAGGCGTGCCTAACAGATGATCAATGAAGTCGATATAGTTCATAATTGAACATAAAACTCAAAAACTTTATATTATTATATTCTTTTAATATACCCGACAAAATCAGAAATGTTGAAAGTGACGTGACATTTCTAAATAATTTTAAAAAATGGCTAACGGCGAATGCTTTTTCTGACTTTGATGAATATAAAAATATGTATTTTTTTGTTCATTTGCGTGTTACTGAAATTGTATTTTTTACATTATAATTCACTACATAAAATATATTACTGGTTCCGGGTTCGAATCCCGGTCAGGGAATTTATTTGTGTGACGAACACAATATTCGTGTTCCTGGGTCTTGGATCTATGTATTTAAGTATATATTTATTTATATAAGTATATATATCGTCACTGGTACCCATAGTACAAGCTTTGCTTAGTTTGGGACTAGGTTGATTTGTGTAGGGTTGTCCGCAAATATTTATAATCTATTTAATTTATAACTACATAAATATATCTTTAACCGACATAATTTAATTAGTTATTTTATACCTACTAATAATAATCAACTGACTTTTAAAACTTATGCTTTATTAATAAATGAATATGAATATGAATAATATGTATTTATTATATGATTAGTTGTTATATATTTATTTAGTTTTGATTTTAGCTATAAGTTTCCTTATTGAAACGTTTTAGTACACTAAGATTATCTATCTTATTCTCCCACTCTCCACTCAATCCCTCAAAGGTTAGCTGGAAGAGATCCCTCATGTTGATAAGTTCGCCTTTGTGCTCTAATCTTATGTGTTATTGTATTGTTTTAACCTGTTATTGTGTACAATAAAGTGCTTACATACATACAATACAGATACTATAAAGTGTAAAAGGTTAAGGAGCCCAACGCCTTACCACAAAATCCTCAAGTCGTAATTAATTTTAACTACTAAAACGGGTCCGTTAAAAAATGTTTAATATTTTTCATAACCCTTACTTTTCAGTGAACCCTAAACCAATTACAATCCAAATGCGCTCCATCCCATCCTAAACCCAACTTTACTAAACTGTATATAAAGTTGACATTTCTTTGCCAACCTTACCTATTTAAAGCGATTCTGAAGAAATAACCGCTTCATTGCTTTTAATCTACCTTAAATTCATAGCTGCAGGGTTGTTTTTCCTTTGCCACGCTTTTCACATTTCCAACTTTGTGGAAGCGTGTATATAGGACTGTGTTCCTTGGAAATATGGCCGTTTTTTGCTTAGCTCGCTATTAGCGGAGTATGTTTACAGGGGCTAAGTGTAAAATGCAGTTACCTGTCAATTAGACAGCGACGCTTTTAAATATGACTATCAAGTTGTAAAGAAGTCGGAACTCATATATATGACTATAAACTGTAAGATCATAGAATAGAATATAGTGGAACAGAAAATGTTTAATAACAAAAATAACAAGTGTATGAAAAGAAAATTTCAACGCACATTGTCGTGTGGGGTATCGATGGATAGGCCTTTAAAACTGATATGGAGGTTTCTAAAAAACTTGTCCATTTAAGTCAACCGTTGGTGAGATATTAGCTGTCAAAGTCATAGAAAGTCTGTCCCCCGCTCTAATTTCCAAACTATAAAGTTTAAAATTCTGAAAAAAATTGAGGTAGTGTGCATTAGTAAATACTTTGAACGACTTTTGGTTTGAACAATATAGGTTTTACGGTTTTTGAGTTTTCACTTAAAAACTGTCATGCCCAAACAAAAGGTCGTAAGTGCCGTCAGTTCCCTATGAAGATACGACTTTTTTAGATTCAATGTATTGGATAGTGATTTTAAATGTGGACTAGTGGGTGTTGGTACGGAACCCTTCATTGTGCGTGGTCCGACACATCGACAAATATCATCTTGCTCGAATTTGGAGCAGCCCAACTGGGAAAGTACCTCCGCCTTGCAGGGGACCACAGCCATAATAACATTATCTACTATACAAGTAGTTAGTGTTGTGTTCATGGAGGTGAGCAAGGTTGCCAGAGCTTCCGAGGATGCACTGTGTTGAGAGCGAGGGACCTAAATTTGTCCCTTCTGCTGTCAACACAGTGAATTCTCAAATTTCATAAAGGGCAATGCGTACGTGACTCCGTTGGAGTTGCGGGCGTCTATAGGCTGCGGTGGCCGCTTACCATCAGGTGGACCGTACGCTTGTTTGCCGGCGTTGTATAAAAAAAATATAAAAACTCATAAACATACGAAGTCGCAGAGTAAATTTAAAATACTTTCCTAAGGAACCGCCTGCCACCTCAACACAGTCTGTATAGTATAAGCATATTCATAAATATAATATTTATATATTGATCACCTTCGTGCTGAATATACTTTCCATAATAAACCTTGTGGCTTGTAGTTTAAGCAGCTTCTCCGACGACGTCATGTTTTTATGTTGGAAAAAAGGGTTTTTTCATATGATTGATCACATTTGCGTAGATAAAGGTTCATGTACGTACAGGGTTCATTTTACGTCCGAAAATAAGTACAAAAGGGATATTATAATGTATCGCTTTTGGAGCTTGGAGTCTCTCAGCCGTGCCAAAGAAATTTTTCACATTTTCCATACACCTAATCAGATATTAACGAACCATATTAAGATTAGAATTATATGGGTTTAATTTTTAAGGCACGAGTGAATAGGCACCTTCTGGGTGAGCTCGCTTCATCGTCGGCCTCATCTTTGCCCCTTGGCTAGATGCTGGCCAAGAGCGATCCCATTTTTAATAAAAAAAAAACAAAATGCATATTTTCAAGTACCATATCTCCGATTTTCATGACAAACGATTGTCATAATAACAAAATGCATATTTACATTGGATATAATATTTAACTCACTTATCACAACCACCTTTTCTATAAAGTTTAATTGAAGTAATGTATTTTTATATAATACACAATAATTATAATCATTAAAACTAATAACAACGTATGCATAAAAGCCCAGAAAGACTTGTTAGGGCAAAATAGACTCTAACACGGATAGGCTAGAAGATTAAGACGGGAGCTTCAGCTCAGAAAGACTTGTTAGGGCAAAATAGACTCTAACGTGGATAAGTTAAATGTATATTATGACTATTAAATATTATACAGAATGATCATTATAGCGTTTGGTAGTTACAGGATCCAACTGCACTGAGAAACCTAACGCTAGGAGGCTGATGATTAAGATTATTTGAGTTTACCGAGTTACTGCACATCCGTACAAAAAGCTTCTTAATATTTAATGGTAGAAGATTCAAAATTCAATAACAGACAAATATCGACCAACACAAGAAAATAACTATGTAGACAGAGGATTTGGTGCATTAAGGTACCCTTTAGGCGACCTCCGGACTTTGTGTGGGTTGCACCAAACCGTCTGTAATCGTAAGCGGTGTTCGATAAAATCTGATTGTATGGAAAGTTTGACAAGTCTCTATTACCAGATTTACACTCGCGCTTCGTCCCTCGCCTCGTGGCTCGCCTCGTCCCTCGTGCGGGAGGGCGAATGTAAACATCCATTCGCGTCCTCATCGTCGTCGTGTCTCAGGTCCTTTTGACTCGTGCCCAAAAACCGCTCCGGACGCGAGCGCCGCGAGTGACGAGGCGAGCTACGAGCGTCTGTTCACACTCGCACCTCGCCCCTCGCCTCGTCCCTCGCCTCGCGACTCGTACGCGAATGTAAATCTGGTATATGGGGTGACAGCTGCCGGCGCCATATTTGACGATGACCGGCCTGTGATCGTATGTTGGTGCAACCGATCCTTGATGTGAATCCGTAAAAAATATGTTTATTTTTAATATTATACACAGAAAATGGGTACCTATTTGTTTGAAAGATTTGAAATGTCACGAAGTTTATATAATCAGTAATTTAATCTCAAATATTGTCATATCTACTCGTTTTTGATGAAGCGGTCAACAACACCTTCCATTTCAACCTTCAGACTAAGAATGAATGACTTTGGCAATGGTTACCCTGAACCAAAGGAATTTAGAGTACTCCCGCTGAACTCCATCATTCGGTTTGTGGAAATGCTGGAGAGCAGCTTGGAGTAGGCATAAAGGAGGGGGAAATTGCACAAAAGATCCCACTGGGTCGAAGTGCATCCGCTAGGGCCCTCATCTAAATAAGATAAGATAAGATAACCTTCAGACTCAGGTGAAATCACTTAACAAATAATAAAAGTAAAAAAAATACCTTGAGGTTGCCAAGGTTTATAAAAATAACTACAGAAATTAATATATATTCCAGCACTATAGTCTCGATAATATAGTGCCCCAAATACGACTTTAATAATAATGATCGGCTGGGTCAAGAGTCACATACAGAAGGCGGTACTCCTGGACACGGCGCGGATAGTCAGGAGGTCTCTCTCACCCTAACCACTAGTAGCTTAGGCCCTCCCCGCTGCCGGCGGCACCCTGGGTTAGGTTTAATCATCATCATCATCATCATCATAATTTCAGCCGAAAGACGTCCACTGCTGAACATAGGCCTCCCCCAAGGCTCGCCATTTAGACCGGTCCTGTGCCGTTCGTTTCCACCGGATTCCCGCGACCTTCACCAGGTCATCACTCCACCTTGTCGGAGGCCTACCGACAGCTCGTCTTCCGGTGCGTGGACGCCACTCAAGCAGTTTCTGGCCCCATCGACCGTCAGTCCTGCGAGCAATGTGCCCTGCCCACTGCCACTTAAGTCTCGCAATTTTGAAGGCTATGTCGGTGACCCCAGTTCTACTACGGATAGCTTCATTCCTTATTCTATCACGCAGAGAAACCCCGGTTTAATAATGATTTTATATTTTGTATTAACTTTGTATAAGTGAAATAGTCAACTAAAATGAATACCATTTCCGGCCACGTTCGTGAAGCCTTTTTAGCTGTCAAAGTCACTAAATAAATCGCGCAAAAGTCTTTGACGTCTCCAATCTCAGCCTTTATTCAAATTGAGCACAATTACGGGCTTTTTTCGAAGCTCACAATAGTCACAAAGCTAAGGTGCGCCCATCGCAATCACGGTAATAACATTCAATCTGGTAAAAGCTGACAAATAAAGTGCGGTTTAAGGTACGAGCGGTTGGCGAGTCCCTCTATAAACTTTATTTGTCAGCTTTTACCGGATTGAATGTTACGAGTATTACGATGCGATCGTGATAGCTTTGTGACTATTGTGAGCTTTGAAAAAAGCCCTTTGAAAAAATTTCGTTAACCAAAAATATGTCATTAAATACCTATGTCACCAAAAGTGTATCGTAGAAATGGTGAACTAGATATCATATCAACAAAAAATAGTTTTTAACCAGAACATTTTTACATACACACATACATAAACTCTCACTTGTAGCCCCAAAAGGGGTAGTCAGATCAAGCGAAATTTAATCCAGTGTCATATTTAGCAATAGTAGGTTTAAAGATGAAGAAAATATGATATTTCATTGATAGGTTGCTAGCCCATCGCCCACAACACACTACAACCCGGTTCCCATAGTCGACTCTTACGACACCCACGGGAAGAAAGGGGGAAGTGCTGTTCTAACCCAGCACCACATAGGGACAAAATGGTAAAAACGGAACCCTTATAGATTCGTCATGTCTGTCCGTCCGTCCGTCCCTATGTCACAGCCGATTTACTCGGAGACTATAAGCACTGCAATTATGAAATTTGGTAGGAAGGTGTATTCTATGAACCGCTATATAAAAGTGATGTGTAATTTAAAAAAAATATTAAATTAGGGGGGGCACTCCATACATGTAACCGGTGGATGAAAAAAAAATTTCAACGTTCATAGTCGTGTGGGGTATCGATAGATAGGCCTTTAAAAATGATATGGAGATTTCTAAAAAACTTTTCCATTTAAGTCAACCGTTGGTGAGATATTGGCTGTCAGTCATAGAAAGTGTGCCCCCCCCCCTCTAATTTCCAAACTATAAAGATTAAAATTCTGAAAAAATTGAGGTGGTGTGCATTAGTAAATACTTTCAACGATTTTTGGTTTGAACAATATAGGTTTTACGGTTTTTGAGTTTTCGCTTAAAAACTGTCTTGCCCAAACAAAAGGTCGTAAGTGCCGTGAGTTCCCTATGAAGATACGAATTTTTAGATTCAATGTATTTGATAGTGATTTTAAATGTGAACTAGTAGGTGTTGGTACGGAACCCTTCATTGTACGTGGTCCGACACGCACTTGGCCGGTTTTTTTAACAAGCCCCTGGTTTTATTCTGTCAATTTTGTTGCACTGTTTAGCACCGCCCAGGGGTCACATGTAGGGTAACGGTGAGTACTCCCTATAACAGAGATAGATAGAAAGAAAGTGTGGTTGGTTGGTCCTGACTCTTCCGGCTCCATGAATAAAAAGATAGGAGTAATAACCAACACAGTTTAATTGCACGAAAACACGGTACAAAACAGAAGGAGAAAGTTTATAATTTTTGCCACGTAATGTCCAAAAGTACAGAGAAGAAAGTCACAAACACTAAGCACACTAATTAAATAACAAGCGTAAAAGAAAGAAAAGAAAGAAAAGAAAGAAAAGAAAGAAAAGAAAGAAAAGAAAGAAAAGAAAGAAAAGAAAGAAAAGAAAGAAAAGAAAGAAAAGAAAGAAAATAAAGAAAAGAAAGAAAAGAAAGAAAAGAAAGAAAAGAAAGAAAAGAAAGAAAAGAAAGAAAAGAAAGAAAAGAAAGAAAAGAAAGAAAAGAAAGAAAAGAAAGAAAAGAAAGAAAAGAAAGAAAAGAAAGAAAAGAAAGAAAAGAAAGAAAAGAAAGAAAAGAAAGAAAAGAAAGAAAAGAAAGAAAGAATAAAACATTTCTTCACAGACACAGAAGACACACATATTATAAAAAAACAACAGAAGAAAACAACATGTGTGTCCCCGCGGCAGTGAAACGGACACTGATGACGGACGGAGATGGTAACTTCGACCCCATGGTCGACAGACGCTTGGTAAAATAATATTTGTTTTTTTTTTGCATTGCTGATCAAGTTACAGTAGCGCTCGGGCCCAGCGGCGCCCGCGTATCGCGTGCGGTATGCGAGGTTAAGCAACGTCGGCCCAGGTCAGTTATTGGATGGGTGACCGCTTTGAGTGGTTATTAACTGAGCGCTCCCGTGCTTTGGAAGGCACATTAACCCGTTGATCCCGGCTGCTGTCTATGATAGCAGTCGTTAAGCCAAGTTAGAGGCCTTCAGGCGGCTCGAGAACTTCTAACAGTCAAGTTGCCCACTCACTTGACAAGCCTAATTCCTATAAGGTCTGGTTTTCCCTCGGGTTGAAAGGTTAGATGGCAGTCGCTTCCGTAAAAACTAGTGCTTACGCCAACTCTTGGGATTAGGTAGCGGACCCCGGGCATCCTTTAGGATGCAACTGTACCGGGATAACGCTAGGATCCTGCTCGGTGCCTGAATTTTTCAATTTTTCCTTCATTCTAAATTTGGGTATGGGATGGCGCATCGTAACTGACGATTCTCAATAAGATTTGAGACTTTAGTGCCGTTAATGAAGCATGAGTCTTCTGGTAGATGTCGCTGTACGCCTCCCTTAAGGCGTTTGTATAAAAAAGAATAGTTTACGTTAGCAGCGGTACTGCTTAATACGAAGGAACGGTTGATGAATTTAGAACTGGGTAGTGATTGCACCTATAGCTCAGTTGGCTAGAGCGGCTGGCCGCGAGTGCCGGGAGGTCGCAGGTTCGAATCCTGCTCGGTGCCTGAAGTTTTAAATTTTTCCTTCATTCTAAATTAAATAAATAAATATTAGAGGACAATCTAACACAAATCGAACTAGCGCCAAAGTAAGCTCAAGAAGGCTTGTGTTATGGGTACCTACTAGACGACGATATATTTAATAGATATAAATACTTAAATACATAGAAAACATCCAAGACTCAGAAACAAATATTCATGCTCATCACACAAATATTTGCCTTGACCGGGATTCGAACCCAGGACCGTCAGCTTCACAGGCAGGTGCACTACCCACTAGGCTAAACCGGTCGTCAAATTAAAGCTAGGATGATGATGCTGATCAAGTTACAGATCTCTTGACTTTAGCCCCCACAGTTAAACGTAGTCTGAGCGTTAACCCTGAGTGACCTGCGAACTGACCCCATAAGCTGACCGTATGTAACGCGGTAACGGGGTCATCTAGTGATGGAAATGTCAGATTTAGGGGGCGATATGTTCCAAACAAAGAATAATCACCCTCTAATGTGATTAGAGCCAATATTTTAATACATACATGTATATGTAAGAACTCGAAGTTACTTAACACCACGCATTTTCAATAACATCTTTCCAGAACATGATTGTAGTAGCAAACACGTCTTCAAAACTAAATTGAAAAAAATGCTAATAGATACCCTCTAAATACTTATTTTATTTTAGGTTTTAAGGTAGATAGGTACATCAATTTGTTAAGAGCATGAGTGCATTACTCGCCAAAAAATGTTGTGTTTGGCGAACGGATATTAATGTAAAACTGTATCTAACTTTTTTGGTAAATAAAAAAAATAAAAATAAATAAATATATGTCATAGATTGTGAAAACCATTAGATTATAATCTAACGAAAAATAATGCGTTAATAGTAAGCACAGTATTTTACGGTTACAATTCTTCCGACAAAAAATTTGTAAATTTAGGTTAGGTTTGTTCGTTATCTAGGTTTTTTAGAGCTGGCTTTTCTTTGTATTTTCTCATACGGCCCCTAAAAATGCATACTTCGAGAGTGCAAGCGTGGTATAGCGTAGCTATTCAATTGTAATTGTATTTAGTAAAAAATATATCAAGAAGAAACAGTACAATTAGTGATGTGGCGAAACTGGACAAGTTTTAGTGATGGGGTTAAACCATGGCGCGTGAGTCCGCTTCAATTAGAATGTTTCTCAAAAGTATTCTACCGGCTACGTGATAAGAAACCGACCAACCCCCCCCCTCCCCCCGGTGACCAAGAGTGGTACTTTGACGACCCCCCCCCCCCTAAACGGGTCACGTAGTTTGTGTATGTTCCCTTAGGTAAATCTCATAGATCTTCGCATAGGAAACAGAGGTTGCTATAATAAAAACAGCCTTGTTATTAGGATAATTATATTTTTCACTTTGCCAATATACACGAAATGATGTACGGGCTGTTTCTCTTCGATCTGTCCACCTGTGCAACGCCACTCGAGCCACCCACAATTCTTCAAAAGTACAAAACCATTATTGGTTGACAATCTTTCGACATATACACACACATATATATATATAGAGGCGATTTCAAATAAGCTTATACCCTGTCTGATAGTAAGCAGACACTAGCCTATGGACGCTTGCGACAAACGTGGCGCTTGAGAATGGAATGAAAAGAATCGCCGTGGCAGTGATGGCGTAGTTATCTGGGTACCTATTGGTAGGGTGCTAGTTTGGCAAACCAAAAAGGCGGGTTCGATTCCTGTTTTGGGCTGGTTTTTGTATTTGTACTCCATATCTATTATAATTATAATTATAATAATTATTATATTATTTTTGACTGTGCGAAATACAATTTGAAAATAATGTTCTAAAATTAATTATTAATAGTATTATTATTATTTATTACTGACTTTAAATTTAAATTAGCTATAAGACTACATATTGCTGTGCCCTACCAGGGTCCATGTGATCTCAAAAATTAAAATTGTAAGACCTATGTAAACCACGGATGCAATAAATGATGATTAAATGATTAAATGGTATCCAATATTTGAATACGAAAAGAATTCTCAATTTGTGATTTTCCCAGTTTTAAACTCTTTATTCAACAGTTTTAGCGAAAAACCGTGGAAATGATGTCACGCCGTGTCCGCCATTATTAACCCGTCAGCCGCCGTTTTTATTGCGGGGAATCCCGGATAAGCGCCGGGATACCTGCTCCTTAGCGGTGTTATTTACATGTTGTAGCCATTCCTCATCTCCCCCTGTTGTTTAGTTTTGTTTTCTTTGGGTTCTCTAGGAAAATGTGATTTTTGTTTTAATACTTACTCATATAAAAATATTGTTATACCATAATCCTTTTTTTTATATACCTACCCTTTTTTTTTAATCGTTCCCATCCCCTGTCCTAAAGCTTAAACATTGTAATTGTATAACTGATAAAATGATAGTGTCTACTTACTTGTTACACAATCATAATATGCTCGTCACTAGTGTGTCTGTTCCGAGTTATCTTTCCGGCCCTGGGCCCCACGGAAGACCAGCGCTGTGGTATATGTACACAGCATATGCTGAGTGGTGTCCTTCTGTAGCCACCATAACAGCACCAAATAGGTATGTTCTTTTTGTCTGTTTTATAATTCAAAATGTGTTACTTTTTTTACTTTGTTCTATTTGTTTAAATATTTTCATGTGGTGCTGTATGTTTGGTTTATCAATAAATGTTTTTCTATTCTATTCTATTCTATTCTAAAATCATGTACATTCAAAGGAATAAATATATTAACGTTCCTAAAGCGTCAATAATATCTGTATTCTGTTACGCCCTTGTCATTATGTCCGGAATACACGAGGCTAGTTTTTCATAGCAAGTTTTTTTGAACCTGACTGTGACTTTATAGGCCGGTCCCAATAAATATAAATATAAAATATAAATATTAGAGGACAATCTTACACAAATCGAACTAGCCCCACAGTAAGCTCAAGAAGGCTTGTGTTATGGGTACTGGACGACGATATATTTAATAGATATAAATACTTAAATACACAGAAAACATCCAAGACTCAGAAACAAATATTCATGCTCATCACACAAATATTTGCCCTGACCGGGATTCGAACCCAGGACCGTCAGCTTCACAGGCAGGTGCACTACCCACTAGGCTAAACCGGTCATCATAAAGCGATAGGAGTGCGCGGTTGGAACGTGGTCTGAGGAAAATCCAGGGGAAAACCTCCGACACTGTTTAAACACTGAAATACTCTCATTTTAAACTTGGTTGGAGTAGTCTAAGGAAAAATACCGGTCAAATGCGAGTCCTACTTGCGCACCGAGGGTTTTGTACACAGATGTGTACAAATACAAATACAAAAAGGTTTATTTCTCAAAATTTTACAATGTTAAATCTATAGTAAGTATGGGTATTAAAAATAAGACGTTGAAAAATCGGCGTGAGCACAGCGCTAAGCTGGTTTTAAGCCCACCCGTAGTCAGTGAGTTGGTTTCACACTAAATAAGGGTTATAAAATTAAATTAATTACAATAACAATATAATTAATTTAAAGTAGGTTGAATGCTATAACACAAGTAAGTTGAAATTTATGAAATCACGTAACATCGTGTGTATCGGTTCCAACTCTATTAATTGAGGAAAATCTCAACAACACGGTATAGAGAGTTTGCGCTCCAGTGAGATTGGTTGAGGGCTTCAACCAAATCTAAGGTGTTAGTGGAATTGAGCTACTTGTCGCTGATTCACTAAACCTAGCCCCTCTGTTGTCGCGATCGCTACATTAGTACTAGTAAGCTAGCAAGCTAGTGCTTCTATGTTCGTGTATACAAAGCTAGTATTGTGTAAGTAAGCTTCCTAGTACTAGCTTGCTATCCTGGCTTGAAGAACTAGAATCTTGTATTCCGGGCATTAAAGTCATATTCGCATACATTATCACTTTATTGCGTATAGTTCAGGGATCGGATACCGGTATTTTCTCCATAGAAAAATACCGGTATTATTACGGTCACCGGTTCATTATTTCGGTTTTAATGGGACAATCTAATATTACGACGTTGTTACCTAAATACATGATTCAGCCCTACGTAAAGAGCAAAAAATAATCCAAGATATTGGGCTAATTCAAGGTTTTTTAAAAATACCGGTATCGGTCCCTGGTATAGATACTTTCGATCTTGATTGCGCAACCGAGAAGACTGACTGTTTGTCACTTTATAATAGGAAAATAATCCATTTCTATTGAAATACTTGTCACTTAAAACATGAGCGGTGCAACCCGTGTTGAAGTATCGCTAAAGAAGGTAAATACATAAATACAGGGCAAATATTTGTGTGATGAGCATGAATATTTGTTTCTGAGTCTTGTATGTTTTCTATGTATTTAAGTATTTATATTTATTAAATATATCGTCGTCTAGTACCCATAACACAAGCCTTCTTGAGCTTACTGTGGGGCTAGTTCGATTTGTGTAAGATTGTCCTCTAATATTTATTTATTTATTTATTTAAATACATACATATCGCGTTAGACCTGTTTAAACAAGTTTCAAGTATCTATTATTCATCATCAATATTAAGAGGGCCTGGTCCTCTGTCGTTGCAGCATTCTCCATTCCAATTTATCTTGGGCCTTCGTTTTCACTTCCTGGTATGTGTGGCTACAGCACCATTCCTTCATCTGTGCCATGTATGGTATTCTGGGTCTTCCTCTCCCTCTTGTTCCTTCTATTTTGTATCTATTATTCTATCTATTATTAGTACAAGAAAATGGTTAGAATTCATGGAACCTATAAGAAAAAACAAATACGCACTTGACCGTTTCCTAAGATATGCCGTCTTAAGTGGGCTGTTCTAGGGGGAAAAGTAGGGTTTTAACTTGTATAATACGGGAAATAAGAGATTTTCTTTAAGTTGACAAATTTTGAAGATACATTCCGTGTAATAATATGTCTCACAAACTTTTACGTTAAGTTAGTGATTCGATTGCTTGATGTTTAATAAGTATTAAACTTCATAACAATCAAATCACTTACTTATGGGTCATTGTCAGTTTTAAAAACAAAAGTTGTCCACCCGGTGGTCAATACAAGTTAACGGCTTATGTACATGTAAGTTTTGTTTAAATTACATAGATTTATAGTTATGCAAACATCGTTTATGCAGGTTGCAAGACCAATTCAAAATTAAGCTTTGTGGCCCTTAACTTTTGATATGTCCACAGAAAAGACGCGAACCTGAATCTGAAAATGACCCTTATCACATTTATAAAAGTAAATATATTTAATCGCTTATCAAATAGTATTTTATGCAATAGTTATATAAGAGGGTTCAAAAAAGGTGAGTGGCGTGTGTAACAATTTGAGGCGAAGCCGAAAATTGTTAATAAAGACGCCATGAGCCTTTTTTGACCTACTTATACAACGTTGCATACATTTCTTTTTCTACGACGAGGGATTAAATAATAAACTATTCCATGAATGCTAATCAAACACAGCAATACAGCATAAGAAAGAGCGATAAGTTGGATAGTGACAAATGACAGTCCACAGAACGTAATCATATACACGGTAATTTTTTTCAACTGTCATTTACTGACTTGCGTTTTTCCTTATGTTGGCAGTAATTATTTTAGTTTTCTTATTGTTTCAAACCATATGAATTCAGTTGTTTGTTAAGTTGGCAGTTTTGATTTTCGTTGTTTTAGTGTTGTTTTTTTTATTTGTTGGGTTCACAAGGCACCTCTGTTAGCAGTTGCATTATCACATAATAACACTAACCCTATATTAGATTAGATAAACTTTTTTGAAATTGCATAAGACATGCTTTTGTAATCGTTTGACCATATAATTGACTGCTACGGCTCGGTTTTATAAAGATCCGTTAGACCTTATGTCGGTTTGTTATCTCAAAAAATGTACTGAGTTACTGAAATTTGATCTGACATTTGGTCAAACGGATCTTTATAAAACCCGGCCCAAAAGTACCGGAGTAGAAAAAAATACTAACAGCGCATCTAAAATACTGATTCGCACAGGTAACGTATCATCATCATCATCATCATTACAGCCGAAAGACGTCCACTGCTGAACATAGGCCTCCCCCAATTTGGGGGGGATTTGCCATAGTCGCCACGCTTGGCAAGCGGGTTGGCGACCGCAGTTTGATGGTGGTAATGATCGAAGGATGCTGCTGCCCACCCTCCGATTTTCCCTTATTCGCCTCCTACGAAACCCACGGGAAGAGATGGGGTGGCGCAATTCTTACCCGGCAACCACACGGGGAGTAACGTATCAAGTTCACATCAAAACCGCGTGTCAGCTGTGCAAATCAGCGGTTTTAGTTTTGTTAGGTTTTTGTAGTTACTTACAAACTAAGGTAGGTTAGGTTAGGTAAAGGAGAGAGTCTATAGTCTTTTGAGACTCTTCGCTATAAGACCGTTCGCAAAAACGACTATCGGGACAATGATCGTTGAATCAACATACCACATGGCGGTCACCTCGTGTGCCAAGTCTAGGTACTTATTATTATTATTATAACTAATTTATCACCACTACACTGCGCTCTCAAACACGCATTGCTGACGTAGGTAAAAACTGCCAGGCTCAAGTGAGACTGGGCCGGCCACGTCTGTCGCATGCATCTAGATAGGTGGGCTAATGTAGCCACCAAGTGGGTGCCACATGATGGACGACGCAGACGGGGCAGGCCCTGACGGAGATGGCGGGATGATCTGGATGCATTTGTCAGGAATTGGGAGGAAGAAGCGCTCAATAGGGAGACCTGGAAAATATGGGGAGAGGCCTTTGCCCAGCAGTGGGACAGCCAATAGGCTATAAAGTAAGTAAGTAAGTAATTTATCACTTACGCTTGATTCACTGTTTGGTAAATAGCGAAAAACTTTAGATATGAAGTTTAAATTGTCTAAGTTAGTGTACCTAATTTTATTCTTGTCGGCCATTTTGTTGGTTATATTTCTCTGCGGAATGGTTCAATTATTATCATCATCATCATTTCAGCCGAAAGACGTCCACTGCTGAACATAGGCCTCCCCCAATTTGGGGGGGGATTTGCCATAGTCGCCACGCTTGGCAAGCGGGTTGGCGACCGCAGTTTGATGGTGGTAATGATCGAAGGATGCTGCTGCCCACCCTCCGATTTTCCCTTATTCGCCTCCTACGAAACCCACGGGAAGAGATGGGGTGGCGCAATTCTTACCCGGCAACCACACGGCCAATTATTATAGTCTTGGGCGAATTCCAAGACGTTTAGCATTGATATTACAAGCTTCCCCAATGGGTTGTCATGGCCGTAACTTATTATAATTTACATTGTATAATTTTGCGTCTTATCGCTTGGGAATAAAGGCTTATAGTTGCCAAGTGCTCTCGAATTTTGGTATAAAAAACAAGTGAATTGGCAACGCTTCTTGCGAAGACTTGGTGTTCGTTCTTACTTGTCTAAGCTAAGGCTCGGTTTTATAAAGATCCGTTAGACCTTATGCCGGTTTATTATGTCAAAAAATAATTGTCGAACAGCATGCGAATCACGTAACTTTATGTACTAACGGTAGATAGATTTTACTGTCAATTTTGAAGTACAAATGTATGAGCTGACAATTAGAATTTGACATTAAAATCTACCTAACGGTAGGAAAAAAGTTGCGTGATTACCCCGCTGGTGAATGGGCAATTGTTATTATAGTATTAAGGATTTTTTGACCACAATAGAATATTTTTAATTTTGCTATTCCACTAAAGATTTTGCACCTAAAAACTAAATTGCATAGCTAATTACCTACTGTGCCGACTAAAAAAGAAGAAAATGAGATATAAATTAAATAAAAACAGAAATGTGATCAAAACCTTTAACTTAAATCCTTAATTATTCCTAAGATTTCAAAACTGAGCACAGCCGACAATACCTACGGATTAAATTAAGGTATTTATAGATTAAAATATTAAATTAGGCTTATCTTCAAACATGTCAACGAGGTACTTGGATATAAATATAAAGTTGTCAACATACCAAGAGGTTTAGTCTTAACTCACTATGACTTACGGGTCACTCGGCTATGCCCACACTTAACTTTCAATGCGTGGACTATAAACAAACTATAATGTGTATAGTTTAATGAATTGAAGTCAGAAACTACTAGCGGGTATATATTTTTAATACCGCGGCGCTGGAAATTTTGTATGCGGTCAGGGGCTTATACTACAATACTTTACGCGCGCGGAAAATCCCACTTCCTGGCCAGGGGGTGACATAAAATTTTGTACTTACCTCGGGCGGTAATTAAGAAAGCCTCAGATCGCATAATTATCGCCCTTGCCTTCGGCTCGGGCGTCAAATACCTGCGATCTGAGACATTCTTTGTTTTACCGCCCTTGGTAAGTAATGTACTATTTTGTCAACTTTTTGTATGGAAAATTTTGTGTTTGTAAAGTTTTGTGGTATAGGCCTCTGGGGTAGCACTTCATACGGGCGAACTATTTTTCGCTTATATTTTTTTGTACTTTTTTATAATTTCGCGTATTTTTCATTTGACGTTTTTCATTCACACGATGAAAGCGTTAACTTTTCGGGACATTCAAGCCTACTTGGTTAAGTTAAGTTTGTTTCAATATACAAATCGCGATAGATATACATCTACTTATTGATACTTAAATATATTCATATTCATATTCATATTCATTTATTCATAATGTCAAAATTACATGTCAGATATTATATACAGAAAACGTCCAAGACTCAGGAAAAAATATTTACGTTCATCACATAAATGAATGCATTGATCGGGATTCGAAATCGGGACCTCCAGCTTCGAAGGCAAGGTAGTGACCCTGCCTACGCTTTAGTCTACTTGGTAGTGGCCAAGTAGGGTAAAGCGTAGTCAGTTTCAATTTCTTCAAGAACCTTGATTCCAAGATTATTTCAGCATATATGAATAGGTACATACAGTGCTAGGCATTAACTCGTTAATCCGTTAATCGTTAATTAACGAAGTTAACCATCCACGTATCGGATTAGCTTTTAAGTTAACTTGCAAAATTATTAACGGACTCATTAACTTCCGCTTACTGTCCAAAGTTCCGTTAATCCGTTAACTAAATACCTATTTTATCAAAGGAACACCGCGCCGCGAAAAACAGGTTCTGACAAGTCCGTTCGATCGGGGCGGCGTAGGTGCGAGCTATATGCGCTGATGGGCTGACGATGCAAGTGAGGCGCATCAGGAGTTAACTATTAACGTTAACTTCCGTTAAATGGCCCGAAATGTAACGCTTTAACGTTTAACGAAGTTAACTTTTTTTAACGGATTATCGATTAACGAAGTTAACTATTTGGTTAACGGTGTCCAACTATGGGTACAAAGCATTTTTATCGCTATCGCTCGTGCTTAAAGCCCTCATCCAATAAACTGACCACGCATAAATAATATTAACGTTAAACGGTCCTCCCGACCGCACTTGACCCATTCTTCCATCAAAAGGTCTCAACTAACGCATTTAACGAAGCGTTAACGCCATTTCAAATACCTACAATCAAATTCGGAGTGACCCTCAAATGTTATAATACATTGAACCTTCTAGTTTAGTTAATAAAGTCACTATTTGTATGAAGCAGCTTACAATACTTAGTTTCATTGATAAGTTATGAAAGCTTATGCAGTTCCGTTATGAGTTTATGAGAAAATTAACAGTAAAGTCATAAGGAAACTGTTTGGTTTTATGATATTACAAAATGTAGCATGATAAATAAATAAATAATAAATAAATACTAGAGGACAATCTTACACAAATCGAACTAGCCCCACAGTAAGCTCAAGAAGTCTTGTGTTATGGGTACTAGACGACGATATATTTAATAGATATAAATACTTAAATATATAGAAAACATCCAAGACTCAGAAACAAATATTCATGCTCATCACACAAATATTTTCCCTGACCGGGATTTGAACCCACTACCTACCGTTAGCTTCACAGGCAGGTGCACTACCCACTAGGCTAAACCGGTCGTCAAAGTGATATTAGTATCATTTAAGGCAAAGCCCACGGTATTTGCTGTGACAAAATAATGGTAGCTCCCGAGGATGCGCCGTGTTGGGAGTGATACCTGCAACTACGGAACCCTACACTGTGCGTGGCCCGACACGCACTTGGCCGGTTTTTACGATTATAAATCAAGTAAACAATGAAATAGGGGTAGTAAACACACACATTGAATTCGCATTACGTTATTCCCACGAAAGATCAGAATAAGTGACAGTGACTATGACAAATTACTTTAAAAGTAATACTTTTTTATAAAGCGCGAAGCGACTTCATACAATCTCGTCCTCTTTTGGTTTTTTATAACTTTTAGATGAATAAAACGAAAAGTAATTAACAAAAAAATTGATGCCTTGAATAACATGTATAACGTATTTTTTTATACACTTAGGGGAGCGGTACTGCTTAATACGAAGGAACGGTTGATGAATTTGGAACTGGGTAGCGATTGCACCTATAGCTTAGTTAGCTAGAGCGACTGGCCGCGAGTGCCGGGAGGTCGCAGGTTCGAATCCTGCTCGGTGCCTAAATTTTTAAATTTTTCCTTCATTCTAAATTTACGTATAACGTAAGCATGAAATAACGGTTTTAAGGGTCCTTAGTAGTTAAAAACGCTCATCTATTTACGCCATTTTCAGTTTGAATTGACACGTATCTTGACATTTTCTCAATGTTACTATCTAGATCAGGGCTATTGCGACCTTATGTCATAGATTTTAAATGTATTTTTTGGATTTTTCATTAAGAAATATGGTTTCAAACATCACTCCAAATCGACCATTTTCAAGCTAAAAACTTGTTTTTCTCGCTTAAATTCTACTAAGCACAATAAAACCAAAAAATGGCTATGTTACATGTTACTATCTAAAACTTTGATAAAGTTATCGTAGCCTTTAATAACTTTATTGGTATTATCAATACTTGTCATAATTTGAAATCAAAACATTCTAAAACTTATAAGGCCTCTTAATATTGATTGAGATTATTTGACACTTTTACCGCAGAACGTGCATGATAAAAAACCCGTCAAGTGCGAGTCCGACTCGCGCACCGAGGGTTCCGTACACATATGTGTACCGGTTCCAACCCTATTAATTCCCCATTCATTTCAAAATATCAATAACATGGTGTAGACATTGAATACCATGGCTACAGCGCCATCTATAGGCGAATTTTGTTATAAATTTGTGCTACTGAATAAATATGTGTGGTGGTTTTTCAAGGATAATTCTTTATCACATGAACGCATTCCGTTTTTTTTCTTTATTTGAAAGAAAATTCATTCAGCATAACCGCCTAGGAAATTATGAAACAAAAATACATGTAAAGGTGATTAAATTACAAATTTAGTACAGAAACGTTTTTGATGATAAAAAAAGTAAAACTAGATAGAGCTATAGTTACATTTTTTGTGTAAAATATACACTGATATCAATGTTACTTATGCATTAATTTCATATTTTTTCCTTGGTAAACTTCGGAGATAAGGGGGAACGATATTTTTTTTACATTTTTCCCCATAAAACAAAAATGACTCAACGTAAAAAAAATGTTTCAGAATGTGCCACCCAAGCTTTATCATATGACACCCCACTCAACATATTCACTAGACTTTCAAATATGAACCACTTAGTAATAAAAAAGTCTTGTTGTATGTATCTAGGTTAGAATTTACAATTTAAGAAAGTCTGACTATAATAAGTAATACATTTTTCATGTCAAAATATCATTCTACAGTTCAAGAAGGAATAATAATTTCGAGTTTACAATTATAACAAAATTAATGTCATACAGTGAAGATAAACTCGCAAAGTTATCTATGTTTCTATATCTATATCTATTACAAATATTACAACATCAGTAAAGTTAGAGATGTATAAGGTCTCAAGATTAAACAAGGAGTATAATGAAATTAATATAATATCACAGAGATGTCCATGGTCTCTGAGCGTCAAAATTAAAATTAATTTAATATTGTTAGAGATGTATATGGTTTCTAAGTCACTGATAATAAAAACGAATCCACAACAGGTGATGTCTCTCGTCAATGCCCTATAAAAATACACTAGTATTAACTTAGTCACTATGTCCTAGCAAGCATGAACAGACCGGACTCCACAAACAGCACCCGATCACGAGTATGACGCGTATCTATCAGACAGACAGACAGACAAAGTCAAACCATAAGGGTTCCTTTTTACCATTTTGGTACGGAACCCTAAAAATAAGGTATATACTATAGCTCTGTTAATGTAGCGATGCAAAAACGTTTTACTCAAAATTAAACTAAACAGAAAATCATTTCATTTCATTTCACGTATTGCCCTTTCATATTTAATGTAATTTTATAAAAGGTCGGCAACGAGCACTTGACTCCTTTGGAGTTACGGGCGTCTATAGGCTGCGGTGGCCGCTTACCATCAGGTGGGCCGTAAGTTTGCCACCGTCGTTGTATAAAAAAAAATGTACAGTTTTTATCGAAACAGTAACAATATTCATTATATCAGAACGGTAAATTTAACGAATACCCCTTCGTTAAGCCCCAATTAGTAAGGAATAGTAATCGTTCTTATACTCCAGTAATGGAGCTTTCGTTTCCTTAAAGCTATTATTTCGACGGCCATCGAAGAGCTTAAAAGTTAGGGTCGGCACCGAACCTGTAGCCGGATTCGGCGATATTAATATCTAGTTTTTAGGCGACTTCTTAACTTGGCGGGGCGCGATCGATTTGTTTTTTTTTCTCGATGTGAGATCACTGATACTGTCAGTAGATACGAGTCAAAATCAAAATCATAACATTTATTCTGCAAATAGGCCTCAAGGGCACTTTTACAAGTCAAAATCTATCTATATCAAATAAAAATAATTCGATAATCAAAGTATCATTAATTAAATGTAGTGTTACATGTCAAAAATAAAACTATGAAACTAATAACAATCGAGACTTGTTACAGATGTATAAGGTTGGAATATTAGGTCGAAGGGTTCTATGATGTCAAGAATTTGTAAAAGTAGTAAAAGAGATGTTACTGACACAAGTGTTTATATTGAAGTGAAGTAACTAGGTGAAAAATAAACAATAAAATAGGAATAAAAGAATATGTCAAATAGATTATGCCTAAAAAGAAAATAACTTATAAGGAGTTTGCACAACAGTGATTAGAGTACAGTATCTACAAAAGTCTCGAAGCGTCAAGAGAATAGGTAATACGGTAGGTACACTAATCATAATACAACGGAATCCGGATAAAGCGACAGTCAAGGGACCGGTGATATTACGTCGCACTAACAGGACGTCGCACAAAATGGACTTATTTACTTTGAAAATGTTTGGTATGAAATCTAATGGTGATTTCGAAGTCGTTAAAAGCGGTCAAATGTTATATGCGGAGTCGTTATAAGCGGATTCTACTGTAAAATATTGTGAGATATATCTCTAAGCGTCAACATGAAAATAAAAAAGCTTTCGTATTCATGTGCCCAACATAAAACAAAACGGTACAAGAATAGTTCAAAATCTATTGAGCATTTTTGCTTGGGAAACGCCAGACATGTTAGAAATACGCTGACAATTTCAATTTTGTGCATATCCGAGCTACGAAGATGTTGCGATCGCCGACATTGCCAACTTTTTCGGCTAAATATTTTTCTGAAGCCCTATTTATTTCCTTTACGAATAAAATTGAGAAACAAAATAGAGATTTATTAGAAGCTTGTTTCTGTAAGTCACTTTGAAATACCAATAATCATTTCGTTTCAAATAAATAGCTACCAATTTTGAAGAAATGTTTTCGGCATTATAAGTGGAGGTGTAGTTGCTGGGGTGTATTTTATCTTATCTACAGTAACTAAGTATATGTACTATACTGTAATTTATACATATAAAATAAGTCCTCACTGACTGACTGCCTGACAAACTGACGTATCAACGCACAGCCGAAACTGCTAACGCTAAGACATTCGATTTTTGCACAATCGATTAAATTTATAACGTAGGCTAGGGATAAGAAAGGATTTTTCGGAATTCAGTCCATAAGGGGGTAAAACAAGGGATGACATTTTGTATGAAAACACGTATTTCAGCGCTTCTCTAAATTACTCCCCTAAAGGGGTGAAATGGGGGTTCAAAGTGTTATTTATTTTATTTATTTAAACTTTATTGCACAACACAAATGAGTACATACAACGAATATATGTTTAAATGTAACAAAACATATTTCAGCGTTTTTCGAAAATGCTCCCCAAAAAGGGTGAAAAGTGCATCCTCAATTTTTTTAAAAGGTCGGCAACGTGTACGTGACTCCTTTGGAGTTGCGGGCGTCTATAGGCTGCGGTGGCCGCTTACCATCAGGTGGACCGTAAACTTGTTTGCCACCGTCGTTGTATAAAATAAAAAGGGTCTTCCAAGTTTGTGCGGGGACATGGCGGGGACCAAATCTTTCTTTTCTTAATTATCGATATGGGTGTCATCGTCGAGGTTTCTTCCAGACAACCTTAGGGTACCTAGCAGAAATAAATCATAGTATATTTTGATACAAGTGCGGAATTAGCTAGCTATGTCTTTACGCAGGAATCCCGAGTTATTGATAGACTTTTTTCAACATGTCACGGTTGTCAGCCTTTAGCCAAATCACAAACTATTTTAAGAGGTTCTATGTCACATGGTAGTTTAATTACATTTAAACATGAAAAAACATATTCTATAGAACATTTTAAACTCTCGCGCTTTGTAAACATACTTAAAGATTTGTTTAAACGGGTCTACCGCGATATTAATTTTTGGACAACTTGCTGAGACGACAGTTTAACCGCGACCAAGACCGGTGCAACCCGTGTCGAAACGTCGGTAGCAAAGGTAAATACATAAATAAATAAATAAATATTAGAGGACAATCTTACACAAATCGAACTAGCCCCACAGTAAGCTCAAGAAGGCTTGTATTATGGGCACTAGACGACGATATATTTATATTTAATAGATATAAATACACATAAATATCGAGTTAGACCCGTTTAAACAAATCTTTAAGTAAAACATATTCCATTAATTTTGTTATTAAATTATATTTCAATTTGTAAATAAATGTATTATTTGGCAATAAAAGCGTTCATTTACTCGGCTTGGCGCGGATGTCTGGCATAATATTCGTTTCCGGTCATTGGTCTACTCAATCTGTCAACTTTTTGTAAACAGTTTTAGATTTTCAAATATTTGATGACCCTTTTACTTGTCTAATATGCAATATCAATGTTTTAAATGTAATAGAAGTATATTTTTCGTTCCGAATGTTTTATAAATAAGTAAACTGATTGAACCTAAAACTCTTCGGTTGGGTTCGGCTTGGACCAACAGTAAATTAAAAAAAAACATTAGTGCGAGAAATCCAACTTTCGAGCTCCATTTTTTAAGCAACTGTATTAAAAATAATTTATGCAGGGTGGTGGTGGGTGCTGGTGTGATTCGGTATTTTTTTTAGTAAAATATTTATCGGAATTCTACAAAACAAATCTCTCATAAGAAACTGTAAACACAATGTCGTAAATATAACAAAGGGATGAAGTGACAAATAAGGGTCGTGATAGGAAAACGTACGCCATAACAATAACATAAAAATAAAGGGTAGCTGGCTATTACATAAAACATTAATACTTTGAGAAAGCCCTTTTTTAAAAGGCGCGTTATTAGGTTTCTAATTTCTTTTATATTTTGGTAGGTGACGCGTATACGGGCTAAGGCTGCCTTTCCACCGAGGCGGAGCGGTGCGGAGACGTGCAAAAGTGACCAATCAAATCAATCCATTAAACATTTTTTAGGCATTGGCTGTCCGCGCATCACAACGAGAACTGGAAATGATGTATTTGACATTATATCTGTGTTAATGATGATATAAGTAGCTAGTTTTAAGACTTATATGGGATTATTTATGCCTACGATATAACATTAATAAATAAAATAAAAAAGCCTTTATTTCCAAATTCCCATTTTACATTAGAATTCTTTTGCGCAATCGTTAGTAAGTTTCTTATAGCTAGTAATTAGTTAAGTTTATGTATATTATTTACTATTTATTTATTTAATTTAAAATAATAAAAATATAGAAATACAATAATATAATGTAAAATATAGAAATACACTTACAAAACATAAAAATATTACAAAATCATAACCTAGCGAGGCGGGGCCTAAGCTACCGGTGGTTAGGGCGACAGAGAGAGGAACCTCCTGACTATCCGCGCGGTGTCCAAGAGTACCGCCGCGCTGTATCTGACCCTTGACCCAGGCGCGGATACAGGGGGGGGGGGGGGGGGGCAACAGGGGCAATTGCCCCCCCCCCTGAAACCTGTGTCAGGGGAGGGCAATTGCCTATGTCCTGACGTAGGAAATATGTTCTGACAATATAAGCAGTTATCAAAAGTCAGTTTTATTTTCGGAAAGTTCGAAAGTGCCCCCCCCTGAACAAAATCCTGGATCCGCGCCTGCCTTGACCCAGCCATCTAGTGAGAGTCTCTTGAGGTGTTGGTCGAGACTCTTCGCTATTAGACCGTTCGCTCGACCTCGTGAAAGCCAAGAAGGACAAAACCAGCAAGTTTTGTCCTTCTCGGCTTTCACGAGGTTCATGGGCGATGGTGACGTCAACGAGCACTGTCTGGCGTTTCGATCGATCTGTCAGCACGATATCAGGCTTATTGACTACAGTAGTCCTATCCGTGATGACTTAAGGGTCCTTATCAGTTAAAAAACGCTCATCTATTTACTCCATTTCCTGTTTGAATTGATACGCATCTTGACATTTTCTCAATGTTACTATATAGATCAGGACTATTGCGACCTTATGTCATAAACTTTAAATGTATTTTTTGTACTTTTCATTAAGAAATATCGTTTCAAATATCACTCCAAATCGACCATTTTCAAGCTGAAAACTTTTTCCCGCTTAAATTCTACTACACACAATAAAATCAAAAAATGGCTGTGTTACTATCTAAGCCTTTTATAAAATGGTCGTAGACTTTAATAATTTTTTTGGTATTATCAATACTTTTGTCATAATTTGAAATCAAAACATTTTAATACTTATAAGGCCTCTTAATAAGCTGTTAGAATGAAAACAATCTTTAACTAGACACGCATCCAGATCAGACCTATGGGATTGGGAGGAGTGATTTCTTTTAAATGAATAAATTATTACAAATAGAGGGGCGTTCAATAACATTGTTCTTACTCGATGAGTTTAAATACACTTTTGTAAAAAGACTGACATATATAATACCTATTGGTCCCGGTACCGCCACACACCGGGTAGAGTCAGTCTGACCCAGGTCGGGCCTAGCTGAGTTTCTTGCTGGACTCTTCTCAGCTAGGCTGTTTAGTGAACCAGCGACAAAACTCCCAGTAGCTCGATTCCACTCACACCTCAGATTCAGTTGAAACCGCTCGACCAATCTCACTGGAGCGCAAACTCTTAGAGTATTCCAGTGTTCCAAACCACACGCGTGGTTGTGTCGGAGGTTTCCCCTGGATTTTCCCCAGGCTACTCTCCAACCGCGCACTCCTGTCGCTTTATTGGGCCCGGCCTATAAAGCCACAGTCAGGTTTAAATAAAACTCTTTTCTAATCAGAGTTTGACCACAACAATGTTTTTGTTTAGCAAACACAAGAAAATAAATAGAAGTATACAGGGTGTTCTAAAAACTAGTTTAGTACAAATCCTGTACAATCTCGCGTGGGCAGTTTACGGGCGCCCTTTATATCCCGGGCTGATTGCCTGGCCCTGTAGCGACGGCAAAACAAGGAAAATATCGATGACGGTTTTCTGAAATAATTTACCGTTAGCTGGATACAGCAAAACAAAGAAAATACTAAAATTATACGTGTGTACAGCAAAATGTCATCTTGATCGAATTTGGAGCAGCCCAACTTGGGAAGTACCTCCGCCTTGCAGAAGACCACAGCCATAATAACATTATTTACTATACAAGTATGTAGTGTTGTGTTCCTGGAGGTGAGCAAGGTTGCCAGAGCTCCCGAGGATGCACTGTGTTGAGAGCGAGGGACCTAAATGTGTTCCTTCTGCTGTCAACACAGTATATACTCAAATCTTATAAGGGGTCGGCAATGCAGAAGCTTATTGAGAAAAGCGATCAGCAAACATGTCATCAGCGTCCTCGTGCTGAGTGTTCTGAATAAGACGGAAGCTATTGCCGTCTCTCTCTCTCTCATGGCGTCCCAAGGGAGAAACGGCTGTAAAGACCTATTTTTTTTATAAATTATATTCTTATATGTCTTTCTATATTTCAATATTTCAATACAGTGGTACTTATGATTAATTACATGACACCTCACATTTAAGATCGCAACCTACCGCTGTTTGATTAGATTATTGTTTACAGAATCAAGTTTCCCTGTGTCCCCTGCACTAGGCTTGGCCTGACTCGCAGGTTGACACTTGAACGATTAACAGTTTTAAAGTTTACCTGGCGTTAAAGAATTTTAACCGTTACATACAAAGACAATTTTAAGACCTTGAAGTATATAAAGTACAATGTTATGGATATAAATTATGAGCTAAGCACGGAAAACTGTTTTTACAGAATTTCATATGTAGATACAGAACTAAAAAGATAGGTACTCACAATGAAATAGTGTGTATGTATGTGTCCGTGAGTGTGTATGTGTGAGTGCGTGTGCATGAGCGCGTGCGTATGTGTGTACGGTGCGTGTGTGTGTGTCTGTGTATGTGTGTGAATGTCTGTTTGTAAAGTAAGGCAACAAATTAGTGCGAGATATTTTTTTTAGTATAGTAAGAGTGCTCAACCAAACTTTAATGCTGCAGATCTCGTAATATAATGTCTTCTTTTTTCAGGTACGGAACCATGAACACCGGCCAGGTACTTTTTTTTGCGGACGCTAGACAGATAATCCTTACATCGGCCCACGGTCCGGTGTTGGCCCAATAATCTACGAGAACCCTGAAGGGGTTGACACGAGAACATGGGAAGAAATCACGCTTAAATAATCCCCTAAAAATTATATTGCCATAAGAGATCGAAGCATCGATCGCTCCGCTACCGCGCATCCCGCGTTATAGTGCCCACAAACCAAACTGACGACTGAGGTCATAAGAAATGTGAGACACACTTCGTAATACCATGCAAGTATGCAAGAGATAGTGATATCAATTCGGTCGTCAATTTGGTTTGCGGATACGATAATCATGAAGCACTCATTTTAAGGCAAGGCCATTCCAGTGCGTTTGCAATTGGGTCATTCTACTTTTTCATTTACATAATTTTCAGTCACTTTTTTTTAATGCAGATTTTGGAATACTTGGCCCTCACTTCATATTTTTGTATTGTTATTTAGAAAGAGGTTTAATTGCAGTATCACTTCGGACAGTTTTGGTAATTAACGAACCACAGCTAATATCCATAAATCGAGTAACTCAGTGGTCCTTGGATGTCTCACCATTTGTATGGAATAATGGTTTTTACCACTGTGTTACCCATCTTTTACAGCAATATGTTAATACTTAAGTATTTTTACCTATAAATTCCTTTTATTAGGTTCAGGTACTATTTCGAAATCCTATATTTGTACGCTAATTTAACACATATCATAGATTTTTTTGTAATAGACAACTGGTCATGAAAAAGTAGAATGACCCAATTAACCATCCCGCTTTCTACGGAAGCTCTGCGCGTAATTTCATAAATATTTAGTACATTTTTATTCATTGTTGGAACACTGAATCACTTATAGATTTTTCTATCCCGTTATTTCCTTAGAACAATAAAAAAGCTATCGTTTTTGTAAAAAAAAACGTATCAATGTCATTGATAATTACGACATCTGCAGCATTAAAGTTTATTTTTACTATGATATTTAGAATTTTTTGATTGAGTTATCAAGGCATTTTTCAATATTTTGTTCGGTTATTTCTTTTCTTTGTTTCTTTTTTAGTCTACTTTTGTGTGTAGTGTAATTCTACATTATTTCTTCACACTGGAAGCTCAAACTTTAGTATTTTCGTCAGATCTGTGAAAAATATAAAATATTAAGCCGTACTGACGATACTGACAGTTGACACTGGCATCTCGTCCAATTATGCGATATGGCATTTTAATAAAACAAAAGTATATCTTTTGTGCATTCATAGGGTAGGTGTTAGGTTGGTTTACATTATTTAAGAAAGCATACAGGGTGTAACAAAAATAGTGAGGATTCGCTTAAGGGCATATTCGATATCGTTTGTAATGCAAACATTTTTTGACTTGAAAAAATTTTTTTTTTCTACGGGGCAGGTTGTCCATATCAGCCAACTGTCCATACATAGGACAATATTGCGTCAAAAAATTATCCTTCTATTTTTTCCTAATCAGAATACGATACCGAATATGCCCTTATTTTTTTTTCTAATACAGAAACATAGTTATCTTAATGAGAGTTTACCGTGTCACACTCGTTTAGTATAATGCATCTACTAACGTTTAGGCTGATATTCCACGGAGGCGAAGCGAAGACGTGCAGAATTGACCAATCAAATCCGCTGCTGCGTTCCGCTCCACTCCGCTTCCATTATTTGATTGGTCATTTATGTACGCCTCCGCTCTTTCTCATCGATAAGGCATAGCATGTCTGTGCGTCTTCTACAAATTGTACTTCGGAGAGTGTGCTCAGGAGCTCCACGAGCTCATACCGCCTTCCCCCTTCTTCCATCGGACATCCAGACGTACGGCTGGATACCATCCTTACTTGGTTGAAATTCCTCTTATTCGAACCAAGCGCTTTGCATCATCTTTTATAATGCGCACTTCTAAGGTTTGGAATTCTCTGCCGGCGTTTGTGTTTCCGAGCTCATATAACCTAGACCTTATTGAGGCACGAGTGAATAGGCACCTGCTGGGTGAGCTCGCTTCATCGTCGGCCTCATCTTTGCCCCCTGGCTAGATGCTGGCCAAGAGCGATCCCATTTTTAATTAAAAAAAAAGCAGCCGTGTGTACCATGCTTATGCTCTATGAACAAGACTGCAGTACGCAATAAGAAATTAAATGACATTTTAATTCGTAAAACTATGTTATGACATTTTGTATCAATGTAACTGGACGCTGTTATGCAATATTGTGTTAACCTAATAGGAAAACCTAAAGTAGGTAGACGGGCGATTCTACTTTTTCATGTACATAATTTTCAGACACTTTTTTTAAAATGCATATTTTGGAATACTTGGACCTCACTTCATATTTTTGTATTGTTATTTAGAAACAGGTTTAATTGCAGTATCAGTTACGATAGTTTTGGTAATTAACGAACCAAAGCTAATATCCATAAATCAAGTAACTCAGTGGTTCTTGGATGTCTCACCATTTGTATGAAAAAATAGTTTTTACCACTGTGTTACCCACCTTTTACAGCAATATGTTAACATTTAAGTATTTTTACTTATCAGTTCTTTTTATTACGTTCAGGTACTATTTCGAAATCCTATTTTTGTGCACTGATTCAATAAATATCATAGATTTTTTTTGTAATAGAAAACTGGTCATGAAAAAGTAGAATGACCCAGACACATTATTGCATAACAGCTTTCATTTTGAGGATAAACAATCGTAGTTCAAAAACCGAAGCTCAAGACCGTTAGCAACAACATTATTTTGGAAGAAAAATGTTATTCTAACATTTGCGTATTCACCGCAAACAAAGAAACTCCATTACAATGAAGTCCATTTCGTGCTTCGCTTTAAATTTCAATTCTATTTCAAGACGAACATCAGCCTAATTATGTAACTTTATATTGTTAACGTTAGGTATATTATAATGTAATTTTTCTTTTCGCTACGCTGCAACAAAATGTTGGAATAACATGCCGCCGCCAATTCGAAATTGTAAGTTTATTGCCTCCTTCAAACACAATCTCAAAAAATATTTAACAGAAAAGCAAATTGCCAATACCTAAGCAGATGTTTAGTGTTATGTTTTATAGTGTTTAGTTAGCTTCGTGTAAATTCTGTATTATAATGAACGATTTAGCTTGTATTTGCAGGTACAAAATATTATTCTGTATGGCTACACATTTCCCACATTGTCAATGTCATGTTGTATGTTAGGGACAGCTCTCTCTCATGTTTATTGTTTTGAAATTTCATGTTGTTTCCTGGTTTTCCTGAAAATAAGCGTCATTTCGTGACACTATGCTGAGCGGCACCCATTTTGGTACTAAATAGGTACCTATTTACTATATCCTACAATGTGTAAACAACTTGTACCAAATAAATATTTCTTTCTTTCTTTAATTTTTAAAATAGAATGACTCAGCTAATAAATTCTAACAATATAAGATTTCAAGCTTACATGGTCATTTACATTAGAATTATGAATTTATTTATTCTTTTGAGTATACAATATTAAAATATATGTAATAAATACAAATGCAGAATCAACTAAGATAAACTTAAAATTAACTTAAAAAAAAAAATAAACAAAAGAAAACTAATCAAATAGACCGCCCCTCGCCGTTTCCGGTGCAAAGGTGCCCATAACACTGGCGACGTTTCCTCGCTGAATAGCCATGGACAGCCTTTGCACCAAAAACGACTCAGCGCGGGGGTCCTCACCCTTTTGCCGAAGTCGACGGCCTATATTATGGATAAATTTCTTAGCGTCGGCCCCCCAGCACCCCGCAGTCTCGAAAGCCAATGGGACAAAAATGTAGGCAGACTCCAGCGAAGAGTACTTTTGCCGTTTCATTGAGGCCTGAAATTCAGCTGCCGCACCGGCGGCGCCAGTAGTGCGGCTGATGTGGCAGGCCGCGAAGGTGCTGACGCACGTGGCGTCCCACACCAGGCAACGCCCCCTTTCCCACGGTACCAACGTGAGGCCATCGGGTCTTTTGCCATCGGTGCGGCTAAGGCCCGGCGGTTCCAGTAATGATGGCACGCCAGCCGACCTCAGAGCCCTTTGTATAATGTCATTGAGGGCATGGTGACGCGGATGCCTGCCGAAGCACCGGCGGCAACTCAGTGCGTGATGGCCGTCAGCACCCACCATGGTACCACAAATGCATGTATGTGGTTGACATACAAAGCAGCCCAGGCGGAGGGCAACGGCCACACGCAACGAGTTACCGTCTAGTGAAGTTCCCAATTGAGGCGATGGAAGCGCGTGCAACCACGCCCCTGATTCAGGCCGAGATACCGCCAGGAGCCTTGCGAGGTTTACACCAGTGGCGCCTTCGATAAGCCTAGTTATTGTGGCTTTGCAACCTACGTCATCCCACGCGCGCTGGACTTTGGGGTTATCGGGTACAGTAGACCCTGGATTGAGAGCCAACCATGCCATCAAGGCGTCAGCAACATACGGAATGCTTGTACTGTCACCATTTACCAATAAAATATTAGTGACAAGATCCGCTACCCCGTGTGCTGACGTCAGAAAAGCCGGCAAACTAACATCCTTGATCCGCCGTATCCCAATACCTCCATGTCGAATTGGCAGAGCTGCTTGAGTCCATTGGTCGTCGCTCAGGGAGATATTTACGATGGACTCGACCGTAGATTTAATGGTTTCGTCAAAGGAATCGACATCGTTTGGGAAGAGCCACGCCGGGGCCGTGCGAAGCAGGTAAATTACTTTAGGAACCGCAAAGCACTTCTGCAAAAGAATTAGAGCTATATGAGGATTGATATCTTTGAGGCGTTCGCCAGCGAGCATAAGGAGGTTCTTGCTTATCCGAAGAGCGTCAGGGACTGAGGAAGGAAATATGGGAGCACCAAGTAATGAAAAAGAGGTAGTGTTAATATAAATGTATGAGCTAATGTCGAAAAATTACATTAAAAAATATGCCCAACGTTAATTCATAATGTTACATTTGTATAAATAATTGCAATTATACTTGCGCCTCGTCCTCTTAGATATATCATAAACACATGTAGTAACACATAAGTGACACCACTCTTCACTGTAGTTGAGAATATTTAATTTAAATTCTTTTTTTTTTTTTTTTTGAGGGTATTTTTGAACCCTGCGAGGTGTATTTAACTAGTCATGGATCGCGCGCACCTCATTCACATTTTAGTGCTCAACCACTCAAGACGTGTAGTGTTCTCCAGTGTTCTCCAGTTATTCTCTAGACCAAAAAGTGTATTTCAAGTCGCGAGAAATGCCGAAAAGGAAGAATGAACAGGATTATAAGCACCTGTTAAGTAAAATCAAAAAATTAGAACGAAAAGTCGTCCGAAAGCGTATCATTTCGTCATCGTCGTCATCAGAAGAAGAAGATTCAGTGCATACTTCGTCTGAGAAAAAAACAACTAACTCAGGTACTCATATGGATATTTATTTTTCGTTGCATCACGACCCGTTACTTAATGATTCGGAGCCCCGCCATACTAGACCGTAATAGAACAGTTTACTGTTTTTTCTATTATAATAATTACCTTAGTTACCTATTGTTACGTAACTCTGCCTTTCGGTTCATTATGCGATTTTCTTTTAAAATATTTTGGGTAATTATGTTATACCCTCAATTGACAAAATAAAATCACTTCAAAAGCGTATAAACCCTTTCTTAAAAGTCAATGGTGCAAAACGTATTTACGTTTGATATCATAGCGTGTAACCTGAGCTGTCAATGGGGCTGTCTCGACACACACTATGGAATAATGCACAGCAGTTACTCAAGGGCCTTGTATTTACATGTTTGCCCGGTTTGGTGAATACTTACCTGTACACCGGCACCGTAGTTATTTATGCAAATAATTAAATATTTTTAATTGTGTCGTACTGGGTATTGACCCATCCTATGCACAATTACGATACCTAAAGATAAAATCTCGCATTATAACTTCCCTTTTACTCGATTACAGTTTTGGCGGCTTTAGGCCCACAAGACTGGCTGACCACACATGATACCATGGAGTGTGAAAATAACGAAAATGTTACCGAAACGGTTCCTGTTGTGGTTCTAGAACCAGCGATCGAAGTAGCTCCAGAAACAGCTTCTGAAATACCTTCGGAACCGACTCCCGAAGCTACAACAACTGCAGTAATAGAGCACAACGTACCAACTACGTCTTCAGCTGCTGAGGTACAGGATGAAAGTGCTACAATTTCACTAGAAAGTGACGTGCTTGAAATTTTGGGTGAAGACCCATCTGCTGCTAAAAAGTATGCCCCAGGTGTACATACGGAAATCGCAACACGCTTTCAGTACATTGCTACCAATGGGCTCAACAAGGAAACGCGTAAGGAATTAGTGGCCAAATATTTAACACCAGAGAATTGCTCTCACATTGCTGCACCCGGATTAAACCCGGAAATAAAAGCCGCACTCCCCGAAACATTCGTAAAGAGAGACAAAGGCATTGAGACGAAGCAGACTCAATTGGCAAGTGCTATATCTTGTCTATCCGAAGTTTTATCATCTCAGCTAAACAGCAAGACTAAAAACAACGAGATGCTCGCTAAACTGATGGATATGGGGCGCCTACTTTGTGACATCCAGCACGGGGATTCCATTACCCGACGAAATTTTATTTTCTTTAATTTGAAAAAAGAAATGAAGGAACATCTATCAAACACAAAAATAGATGCATTTTTATTCAGTGAAAGTTTATCTGAAACACTGAAATCTGCAAAAGCGGTATCGAAATCGGGTACTGAGCTGAAGCCTGGCCAGAAGAAGGCTCCCAAGGCTGCAACAGCGAAGCCTTTAAACCGTCGAGCTCCCGCCCCCGCGCGCAGGCCGCAGGGGCCGCCGCCGAGGAGCCGCGAGCCTGCCGCTCCGCGGGCGCCGCCTCCCCCGCCGCCGCCGCCGCACTACTCCAGGACGTCATCGTATCATCACCCGCCGCCAACCCGCAGTTGGCGACGCTAAATACAGTTAAGTACGCTGGTAGATTGTCCCATTTTAATGAACAATGGGCACTCATTACTCATGATTGCACAATTTTGTCGTGGATTAATGGATATAGAATTCCGTTTGCGTATCCGGTCACACAAACGTCAATTCCGACGCCACCTAACTACACAGAATCGGAAAAGTCACAATTTCAAAACGCAATTGATAGACTTATAGAAATCGGTGCAATCTCCGAATGCGAACCGTGCGACAATCAATTTATTTCTAGTGTCTTTCTTGTGCCTAAACCAAATGGATCTATGAGATTTATCCTGAATTTAAAAAAATTAAATTACTTCATTAAAACCGAGCATTTTAAACTTGAAGACCTAAGAACGGCTACTAAACTAATTACTCACAATAGTTACATGGCTACATTAGATCTAAAGGATGCTTACTTTTTACTTAAAATACACAAGGATTCAAGAAAGTACTTGAGATTTATTTTCAATGATATTCTATACGAATTTAATGTACTCCCGTTTGGTTTAAGCACAGCTCCATTGACATTCACCAAATTAATGAAACCTGTTGTTACATTATTGCGCACTGCTGGCTTCATTTCGGTTCTGTATTTAGACGATTGGTTTCTAATAGGACAAACGTATGAACAATGTTTACATAACATCGAAATAACTAAAAACCTTCTAACTGCCTTAGGCTTCATTATAAATGAAGACAAAAGCATGTTACAGCCGACCTTGCCTGATTCGCTACTCCCAGATTTGCAATGGTGGTTAAGTAATATTGACCATTCTGTCCAACTTATAAGAAAAGACGAATTCTGCAGGGAAATATTTACAGATGCCTCGACAACGGGATGGGGCACGGCTTGTGATGAAAAAACGGCTAGTGGCCAATGGTCAGAGAGTGAAAGACAGATGCATATTAATTATTTAGAACTTTTAGCCGCGTATATTGCTTTGAAGATTTTTGCAAATGATCTCTTTAACTGTCAAGTACTTCTTCGAGTTGACAATTCGACAGCGATATCTTACATTAATCGCATGGGGGGTATACAATACCCCCACCTAAACAAGATCGCCAAGGAAATCTGGCAGTGGTGTGAGAATCGCCGAATTTTTGTATACGCATCGTACATCAAATCGTGTGATAATTCTATAGCAGATGCAGAATCTCGGTCCCATCCAGATATAGAATTTGAACTTAAGAACTGGGCATTTCATTCTCTGACACGTGCTTTCGGAATGCCGGATATCGATTTATTTGCCAGCAGAATAAATAAGAAATGCTCTAAATACATATCCTGGCAAAGAGACCCGGATGCGTTTGCCATAAATGCATTTACTGTGTGTTGGTCACAAAATTACTTTTACGCATTCCCTCCTTTTTCTATCATCTTGAAAGTCCTCAGAAAAATTATTTGTGATAAAGCTCGAGGAATTATGATTGTACCCCTGTGGCCCAGCCAGCCATGGTTTCCCGTATTTAGATCACTTCTTATTTCAGACACAATCATATTCCAACCAGAAGAAGACGTACTGATTTCTCATTCCAGCACCAGGCGAATCCGCATGAAGCTTACCCTGGTGGCAGGCATCTTATCCGGGAGTCGTTCCTTCGCAGAGGTTTCCCACCATCAGCGTTAGACATAGCCTGCGCGTCGCTATCTGAGAACTCGCTTAAGCAGTACGACAGCGCCATTAAAAAGTGGTGGTTATATTGTAAAGAAAAATCTATTCATGTTACTGATGCCTCTGTACCAATTGTAATAGATTTTCTCACACAGATGTTCCATAACGGTGTCCAATATGGAACACTGAACTCGTACAAATCAGCCTTATGCCTTATTATAGGAAATGATTTATCAAAAGATAATAGAATTAGTAGGTTTTTTAAGGGCGTATTTCGACTACGGCCACCCTTGCCAAAATATAACTCTACTTGGAATCCTGACTGCGTCCTGGATTTCCTAGGAACTCGTTATCCAAACGAAAATCTGTCGTTGGAAGAACTTTCAAAAAAGTGTATCACTTTATTGGCTCTTACAACAGCACACAGAGTGCAAACCTTTTCAAAAATAAATATAAAAAACATTGAAAATCTTAACGATAAGATAATTATTAAGATTCCTGATATTATAAAAACGTCACGCTTGGGTTCCAAGCAACCAATTCTAGTGTTGCCATATTTTAGGCAAAAGGTCGAAATATGCCCAGCAGAAACCTTAACGTCTTATCTTGACAAGTCTGCGGCGGTACGTAAATCGGACTCTTTATTTATCGGTTCTAAAAAACCCTATAAACCAGTATCCACGCAGACCCTCAGTCGGTGGATTAAATCCACGCTCAACGAGAGCGGCGTGGACGTGTCGGTGTTCACCGCCCACAGCACGCGCCACGCCAGCACTTCGCGTGCGCACGCCGCAGGGGTAAACATTGACCTCATACGGAATACCGCAGGTTGGAGTGGTAATTCCAATACATTTGCGAGATTTTACAACAGAGTTGTTGTCGATAATAATGATTGTTGCTTAGCTAGATCGATATTCAATAATGACGATTAGCGTTTTTTTTGTCATGTCAACTGTTACAATTATTAAGAAAATTATATTATGTTACTAATATAGAATAATTGTATTCAGTAGCATCATATTAGTGAATTCATCTAAAATTGTTATATTTTCGCTTAAAAATCATCTGAAAATGTGTAATATATCATTCAAAATACAAAAAAGACTATTTCTTTGATATATACGAAATAACTCTCAAAATCTACATGTGTTTATGATATATCTAAGAGGACGAGGCGCAAGTATAATTGATGATTAAACGAACTTACCTGTAAGTGAAGTTCTATCATAATTATACGAAGCGCCTCGTCCGAATAGATAGGCAACCCACCCACCCGAAACCCTTTCAGATAAATATTTCGAGACATATCAAAAAATAGTCTAAGATAGAGACTCTAAACTAAATGAGGTGCGCGCGATCCATGACTAGTTAAATACACCTCGCAGGGTTCAAAAATACCCTCAAAAAAAAAAAAAAAAAGAATTTAAATTAAATATTCTCAACTACAGTGAAGAGTGGTGTCACTTATGTGTTACTACATGTGTTTATGATATATCTATTCGGACGAGGCGCTTCGTATAATTATGATAGAACTTCACTTACAGGTAAGTTCGTTTAATCATCAATTTTAGACATACTGAAATGCGATTGTGTTGTGAAAAAGACACCAAATAGAGTACAGGTTGTTCGGGAAAACAACAACAACAGTGTAATCAGAGAGGAATTAATTTTGAGCGTCGTATACAGGGTGGAGCGATTAATTATTAAAGTAATTGTAATGAGGTATTTGTTTGTTGTCAAGTTAAATTGTTCCTAAATTGCTTTTGAAAAGAATACAGTTGAGTTATAAACCAGAATATTATCCTTAAAGTATAAATGAGTTCATACTGAAATGTTTTAATCACAATAGAAACATTCGATACAGTAAAGAAATAGAGATATTTTAGCTGTGGTAAAACATGAAATTTATTTATTTTGTTTAACAAATACACTCCGATTTCGCAGATTTTCGCTTTCTGACCGTTTGAAGTGTGATGAATGCGAATATCTTGCGGATGGAGTATATTTTCCAAGATAGCGGCGGCTCTAGAAGGTCCTGGCCTGGGACTTGGGGACGAAAACAAGGCCATCAATGAACAGTCGTACCACCTGACGACGTAATCACAGCGTCTATCGAAAGATGGAACGCTGCGCTTACGGCGTCCAACTCTGACACGACGCGTACACTTAGGCATTCCCGCCAGCGGGGACGTCCACCGCGCGATCGCGACAACAGTGACACATATAGTTCCTATTCGTCCCGGTACCGCCGCACACCGGGTAGAGTCAGTCCGACCAGGTCGGGCCTAGCTAAGTTTCTTGCTGGACTCTTCAACTAGGCTAGGTTTAGTGAACCAGTGACAAAACTCCCAGTAGCTCGATTCCACTCGCACCTCAGATTCGGTTGAAACCGCTCAACCAATCTCACTGGAGCGCAAACTCTTAGAGTATTCCAGTGTTCCAAACCACACTCGTGGTCGTGCCGGAGGTTTTCCCCTGGATTTTCTCCAGGCTACAGAAAAAAACCAGACAAAAAACAGTCGTACCAGATTTCATCAAAGTTACGAACGTTCCGAGGTTTTGCTTCCTCGACTGGGTTGTAACCAGGTGACGGCTAAAATACTTACTAATACTCACCTTTCCCGAAAAAATATCTCCATACGCGAACTTCCCTACAGGACGTAGTCAGGCCCCACTCGTATTTGCCCAAATGAAATCCAGAAAAGCTTGTTTGTAACAGTTTTGTTTCATTTTAATACCATAAACTTGAAAACCTGAAACAAACCAAGGGGCCCTTGACAGAATTCGCTACAGGCCCCGCGCTAGCTTAATCCAGCACTGGTCTCGGCCTGCCACAGCATAGTTACCCATCGCTTGGCACCCGCATCTTTTCGTCATCGTCCTACACGTCAGCATTTGCATCCTCACCACTTAGATGGTTGGCAGTCCAAAACTGTGCGTTTCTCAAGAAATTTCCTGCCTCACACAACCAAACTATGGAATGAACTGTCGCCTGCGGTATTTCCGGACCGATATAAATAAATAATAATAAATTAATTAATTTTAGAGGACAATCTTACACAAATCGAACTAGCCCCACAGTAAGCTCAAGAAGGCGTGTTATGGGTACTTGACGACGATATATTTAATAGATATAAATACTTAAATACATAGAAAACATCCAAGACTCAGAAACAAATATTCATGTTCATCACACAAATATTTGCCCTGACCGGGATTCGAACCCAGAACCGTCAGCTTCACAGGCAGGTGCACTACCCACTAGGCTAAACCGGTCGTCAAGTCAATATGACCTAAATTCGATAATGACCTTCAAACCTTCAAGAAAAGAGCATGTACCCTTCTGAAAAGCCGGCAACGCACTTGCGACTCCTCTGGCGTTGCAGGTGTTTATGGGCGACGGTAATTGCTTACCATCAGGCGATCCGTCTGCTCGTTTGCCCCTTATAACATAAAAAAACTCCCTTTAGTTTGGTCCACCTTGCTAGCGTAAACGACTATAAAATAATTATACGTTCGGATAAACATAGAGTAATAGAGATAGGCATCGTTTGGATCTTAGACCTTTATCATTAACCCCAGTTAGTGTTAGCAATGAACAGCTTATTTGCCTAAAATCTTTAACATGTCTAGATAATGATGTTTGCTTCATTAACTCTATGAGATTATTCCTTTCCTCACAGGCTGGTTATTCAGCCTTAGCGTAATGCCTATTATCCAGTAATAAGCTGCATAAGGCAAAATTAACAATATTTGACCCACCATTAGTATGCGACCCGCAAGGTTGCTTACATCTGGCTTTTATTAATACCAGCCCCAATCCTAAACGACCAAAGTAATCGAAATATACAAAGGAAATTGAACTTTATAGTCATTTATTTCACATGGATTTTGTTTAAACGCAATGCCATTGCTACGACTTCGATGGTTAGTCGGCAAGCGTTCATTGAGCGTAAGTGTCGATAGTCATTGCGATGGAATTTGTATCATAGCTTAAAGATATAAGGTTTCTTTTCGCATGATGAGCTTCGTCTTTAAGTCAGTTTGATATTTACGAGGCAGGGGTGCTTTCCACATAATTCCGGAGCTGTTACAATTAATTTTCTTTTGCGAAGTTTGAATGTATTATTTCTAATTCCCATAAAGGATGCTAAACAAAATTTATTGTATGCGGTACTGTATAATTAAGCCGTTTTTATTAATTACGAGTTTTAATTAAGTGTTTACGATCGTTATTAAGTAATTTACTAGGAAGATATGTCGCAATGGAGTTTTGTATTACCAAATGGAACAGACAGAGCATATGATTTTTTTCAATTGTTGGGTTAGAGATGGATAACGTAATATTTCAGTGATAGATTGAAATGTAATAAATAAATAAATAAATATTAGTGGACAATCTTACACAAATCGAACTAGCCCCACAGTAAGCTCAAGAAGTCTTGTGTTATGGGTACTAGACGACGATATATTTAATAAATATAAATACTTAAATACATAGAAAACATCCAAGACTCAGAAAAAAACATTCATGCTCATCACACAAATATTTGCCCTGACCGGGATTCGAACCCACGACCGTCAGCTTCACAGGCAGGTGCACTACCCACTAGGCTAAACCGGTCGTCAAAGTCAATGTAGGTTGATAATAGTACTATAGTATGATATGCCGCATTGTCACAGCTGTATTTAGTTACCCCGTGATGGTATAGTCAGCAAAATTATCAGAAAAAAAAAACATAAAAATATATCATTTTAACCCTTTAAAACCGAGAAATCGCAATGAGGGCTACCGCGTATGAATTCGCCGCTAGAGGCGCTAGTGTAGCGTGAGGTCTCCGAAATGTCAAATGTCACTCTTTGTGGTTGCGCTATGCGGGTTAGTATCTATTTGTAACCATATGGTGACTCTTTTGCAATACCTGAGCTTGATTATGGCAAATATGAGTTACGGGTCAATGACTCTCAGTGCTTTGAGACAGTTTTGCTTTCGGAAACTTATGTCCTCCTTTTTTCCGAACAAAATGGGACTGCGCTACAATGCGGGATGTTCGATATTTTTACCGTACGGTTTTAAGGTATTAAATATGATTTGAATGTAAACTTCGTTCTCATGCCCATAATAACCAATTTTTAACAGCTGGACCTTACTCGACAGTGGCGCCAACTGGTGAGCACAAAAACGATAGCCCTCATTGATTATACCAAAATTGAATTGTTAAAAATTGACAATTAAATGTAAGTAGTGGGTGTAAGGGTTAAGTCATACAATAGAGTAGATGTTATGTTATGACCACCTTCACCTCTCCATGAACGCAAGCATCAACAAGTACCTTCATAATATAAGATTTCAAGCTTACATGGTCATTTACATTAGAATTACGATCGCGTATTGATACTGTGAGTGTGGTGTGTCGTGACCGTAATCGAGTTTCAAGTGACAAGGCGGACGGTGGTAGTGACAGTGACACTGTGGGTAATAAGCGAACCAGGAAGAGGGTAGATCGCTATGGTGTGCGGGTAGACCACAACTAAAACTCGCAGCACGTCAATTAATCCTTGATAATGGCGCTTGCAACAGTGCCGAAATATCGGGAACTCAAAAATACAAATATACATGGTAAATATCCTGTTTCAAATCGTAATTCTAAGTACCTTCATAATGTTAAGTGGAAGAGATCCCTTAGAGATAACGTCTCCTTTGTACCGTCTGCCTTAAACTCCGTCCAATAAATCGCTCGGAACAAACACCGTCGATATTTACGATCAGCATTATGGCAGGGGCAATATCGGCCGTAACTCAACAAGACAATGGCAATTAGACTGAACTATAGACTATTGATGAGCAGAATTCGATAATAATTACTAGTTAGCTATAGCGCGACGTTGCTCGCATGAATAATTCAAAACTCAAACTCAAACTCAAAATATTCTTTATTCAAATAGGCCTAGCAACAAGCACTTTTGAATCGTCAGTTATATATTACATAAATTGAAAATTATTCAGAGCAATTTATTGATGCATATTAAATTTAAAAAAAGACATGAATTACTGTAATGTATGTCAAAAGATAGTCAATATGTGTCAATATGTAAAATAAAAACATAAAAAATAGTATAATCTAGACAGTTTCTAGAATAAAATCAGAATGTCAAGAGGAAAATTTAACGTCAACATCTAATGTTATAGTTATGAAAATAGTCATTAAGATGTAATGTCATAATTATTAAAATATAATTAGTATTTCAACCACAATTATACCCATGGTGTTTTATCATTCATGTAGTCTTTTGTGCTATAATATGCTTTCGATATGAGACTCCTAATGAGTTCCCAAAGGCGTGAAAAGGTTTCTTACGGGTCGGCAACGCGCGATTAACGCCTCTGGTGTTGCAAGCGTCTATAGGCGACGGTAACTTACCATCAGGTGGGCTGTCAGCTTGATTGCCACCGACGTAGTATAAAATAAAGAGTTTGGATTGTTCCTTAAAGTGGCTGATAAGCCGTCCTGCAGCAGCTTGTATTACTCCAATCGAATTTGTCCCCTTTTTTCGCTTTCATCGTACACTTAAGATTATTTAAGTTGGCTGACATCGACACCACATCAGATATTGAAACATTACTCAACTATTGAGATTTTTTTTTAAGTTATAGGGGGCAAACGAGCAGACGGATCGCCTGATGGTAAGCAATTACCGTCGCCCATAAACACCTGTAACACCAGAGGAGTCGTAACTGCGTTGCCGGCCTTTCAGAAGGGAATATGCTCTTTTCTTGAAGGTTAATTACTTAGTATTACTTGGGTAATTTACTTTGTCTCTGTAGATACAAAAACAACGACGACAGCAGTTCAAAAGATGTACTAATTAAGCCAATACCGGTTAAATACTCATTTACTAACTTCAATAGTCGTTTTTCATCTCCTAGACGCAAAATCAACAATTCTGTGTTAAACTTTAGAATCCGCCTCATTTATCGTTCAGTCTTTCGCCTTTACTTTGTCCCAATAAATTAGTATGCGACCCGCGGCACATCTGCTGTCCGGTATTACCCCTTAAAAGTTACCCGATTACCCTGTTATCCTTTTGTATTGCTAATTAATTAATTTGTATACACAGCATGTTAATGGATGGAAAATATACCTATGTCCGTTTGTGGACCAGTTTGTGAATCAAACTGCATGACATTATGTCTCACGTAAAACTAAATATAATGTAGTGCAATACAAAGTATTATTTTAAATCAAATATCATTTGTTTATTTGGGTCATCGTCAGTAATAAAAACAAAAATTGTCCACCCGGTGGTGAATATTTAACGGCTTATGTACATATAAGTTATGATTTTATTACATGGATTTATAGTTATGGAAACACCATTTATGTAGGTTACTAGACCAATCCAAAATTAAGCTTTGTGGCCCTTAACTTTTGATATGTCCACCGAAAAGACGCGAACCTAAATCTGACAATAACCCATTTCTAAGAGCTCTTTTACATGTAAACAATAGCGATTTAATATGGAATTTTGGCACGAAAAACGTATTATTGAACAATCTACTAATACCCGCCGGGTACATACGTAGCGGGAGATATCTTACAACGTCAGGCTAATATAGATAAAAATAAGAAAATACAGAGATGTATAGATTCAGATTCAGATTCATTTATTTCATAGATATAAATTACAATATAAATTTGCATTCATGTCAAAAGTATACGAATTCACATCATGATCGTCAATTAAGATATAAATAATAATAATGGAATAGGATTTAAACATATTCACCGAATAAGGATCAACATAATTGGACACACAGAAAATATAAACAAAATACTAATGGAATTTAAGACAACAATATGGTGGCAATTAAATAAATGGTTAATGCGAAAATAATTACACAATTTTAAACAAATGTCAAAAAATAATTAATCACACAATTTATAATAAAACAGTTTATCAGCAAAATATTGAGTTTCTAATGTAAGACAATTATAAATAAGAATAAATAATCGTCATTTTCAGCATGTAATCACCCACTGCTGAGCATATAGGCATAGATATCTCTCCGAGCACGCCACCCGTCCCGTTCCTAGGTTAGTCTTATCCAAGAGAGACCCGTGATTTTCCTGAGCCTTTACCATGAGTTTGCATGACCGTACTCGCTAGCGACTGCGTAAACGATTTAGTATGTTGATTCTTAGTTCTATTGCGTAACCGCCAGAGGCGCTATACTTTTACCCATACAATTTTTTACGCAGTCGCTAACGAGTACGGTCATGTAAACCCATGGTAAAGGCACTGATATCGTCAACCCATCGAATTGGTGAACGTCCGACACCCCTTTTACCCAGAAGTGGCCACCAGTCTGACACAAGTTTAAATAAGTAGGTACCTAAATAGCAGAGCTGGGCAGTAACTCGTAAATCCGTTAATCGGTAATTAACGAAGTTAACTATCCGTGTATCGGATTAACCTTTAAGTTAACTTGCAAAGTTGTTAACGGACTCATTAACTTCCGCTAATTGTCCAAAGTTCCGTTAATCCGTTAACTAAGTACCTATTTTATCAAAGGAACACCGCGCAGCGAATGAAAGGAACAACATGTCGCCGCGCCGCGAAAAACAGGTTCTGACAAGTCTGATCTATCGGGGCGGCGTAGGGGCGAGCTATAGATGCTGAGTGAGACAAACGATGCAAGTGAGGCGCGTCAGAAGTTAACAATTAACATTAACTTCCGTTAAATAGCCCGAAATGTAACACTTTAACGTTTAACGAAGTTAACTTTTTTTAACGGATTATCGATTAACGAAGTTAACTATTTGGATAACAGGGCCCAGCTGTGCTAAAAAAATAATTAAACTGTTTATTTCATTGAATTAATAATAAAATTAAACTTTTTTCTAGACTTAACTACTAACCTTAATTATTAAAGATTTTTTGAGTTAAGGAGCCTTCTTACATAGTCAATAAGTTAAACTGTTACATATATCTTCTATATCTTGACAATCATTACGAGATATTGATATTTAATTCCTTGTTATCCGTGTTTAGAGTACTGACGATCCACTCAGGTGAATTTTATCATACTCATTGTATTATTTAACTGCTATTTTATACAATATTAAATAGGTGTTATTATTTTTGTGATTTCGCACGTCATGTACTTTACGCAGCTTTCTATCTGTGGAAACTTGTAATCGGCTTATTGTTTCTATGTCGTGACCTACTTTGTTACTTTAGCTGTAAGTTTTCCTATGAAATAAAATAAAATAAAACAGTAATAATATATACAAGTTTAAATAAATATAACAGAAACCACATACGTCGAAGCTTCTCTTTGGACTGAATTTCGACTACACATATTACGAATATAATGAATGCCACACGAGGCCGAATATTCCAATGTTCAGTGACAACCCAATTTCGTTAGACAAGCCTCAGTGGGTAGCGTATTTAAACGGAAATACACACACCACATACGATGAAACAATCGAAATGAAACGTAACAGACAGTGTTTAAGAGGCCTTATAATAAATAAAATAATAAATAAATATTAGAGGACACTCTTACACAAATCGAACTAGCCACACAGTAAGCTCAAGAAGGCTTGTGTTATGGGTACTAGACGACGATATATTTAATAGATATAAATACTTAAATACATAGAAAACATCCAAGATTCAGAAACAAATATTCATGCTCATCACACAAATATTTGCCCTGAGCGGGATTCGAACCCAGGACCGTCAGCTTCACAGGCAGGTGCACTATCCACGAGGCTAAACCGGTCGTCATAAGTTATAAGTTTCAAAATGTTTTGATTTCAAATTATGACAAAAGTGTTGATAGTACCAATAAAGTTATTAAAGGCTACGATAACTTTATCAAAGTTTTAGATAGTAACATAGCCATTTTTTGGTTTTATTGTGTGTAGTAGAATTTAAGCGGAAAAAACAAGTTTTTAGCTTGGAAATTGTCGATTTGGAGTGATGTTTGAAACGATATTTCTTAATGAAAAATAGAAAAAAAATATTTAAACTTTATGACATAAGGCCGCAATGGTCCTGTTCTAGATAGTAAGATTGAGAAAATGTCAAGATACGTATCAATTCAAACAGAAAATGGCGTAAATAGATGAGCGTTTTTTAACTGATAAGGACCATACATAAGGACATAAATTTCATTTAAATCTTTTGACATATATATTTTATCCCATATTTTAAGAATATCATTCATAATCTGTATTTCTAACATTATTTGCTAATAAATCTAATAATTATTGTTTATTATGATAATCAATCACAAATACAAATTCTCCTCTCCCTGGAATTGTAAATAATATTGCAGTGCCCATCAGGGTTCACAAAGCTCTACCTTATAAGTTTACCACCTACGCAACTACTTTGTGAAATTGCAATAAAGTATTGAGTATTGAGTATTGACCCTTGAAAGGGGATGCGATTCACTGATTTTGTGGTTATTATTTATCGTATCGCAACTATTTCTAACCGTGAGATCTTTGAGAAGACAGTACGGTTGCCAGTTTTTGTTGCACTTTTAGCACCACCCAGGTCACGTGTAGGGTAGCGCTGGGTACTCCCTACGGACGTGGTGCAACTTCGACCCCCCTTGTCAAGTGAGTGGGCAACTTGACTGTTAGAAGCTCTCAAGCCCGGAGGACTCTAACTCACCTTAACGACTGCTTTCATAGACAGCAGCCGGGATCAACGGTTTAACGTACCTTTAAAGCACGGGAGCGTTCAGATAATAACCACTCAAAGCGGTCACCCATCAAAAAACTGACCTGGCCCGACGTTGCTTAACCTCGCATACTCCTCGCATTAACTAAAACAGGCCCTCAATCCATTCTGTTATCCTGAAATTCTCTCTCTTCTCTTCTAGCACAAGATTATTGCCGCCTGGAATCACAGATTTTACGTGTATATTTTATGTTTCATTAGGAACATTGTTTCAAATATCACTCCAAATCGTCAATTTTCAAGCTGAAAAGTGTCTATTTCCGAGTTAATTCTTTACTACACAAAATACAAGCAATAAATTAGTGAATTAATCTAAAACTTTACTATGTAGCCATCGTTTTCTCTAGTTTTTTTTATTCTAAATAGGTTTGCGCTTGACCACAAATCACCTGATGGTAAGCAATATTGTGGTCTAGGATGGAACGCGCTTACCTAGTAAAAACCGATTCACTCTCGCTTTGAAGACTAAAAGGTTGTAGTAAATATGTGCGTAGTAACATGCAATTATTTCCAACAAAGACATCAAAAAGCTCACGAATTGCACACATAAACAAAAATATGTTGGCCACAACATGTTGTCGACTTGCAAAATCTAATAAAACGGTGTCTATTGTGGGGCCAGGTTTTTATAATAAACTACCCGAAACAATTAAAAATATTGAGAGTGACGTGACATTTATAAATAATTCAAAAAAATGGCTAACGGCGAAGGCCTTCTATGACATAGATGAATATGTAAATTAAATTTGTTACATGCTTTTGTAATTGTAATTTTTTTTTGACATTTAAATTCACTATGTAATAATTTAAATAATGTACCTAATCTAATTGAAATTTTTATTTTTTATTTATTCGACATAATTAAATTATTGTAACAATCTTCTGACATGTAAAATTTTTGTATATTTTATGAATAAATAAATATGAATATGTTCACGGGAAACAAGGATTCCGGCAAGGAGTTTCACAGCTTGGCGGTTCTCACAATAAAGGTGGAAGCAAAACGCTTATTACGCGTAAAACGAATTGGAATTTATTGGAATTTATCCATACTTGTGACATAATCTGAGTTTAAATATTACAAAGTTCGCAATGCCTCTTAAATTATTTTCGACTTCCAAATTAAGAAAATCCTTTTCGGAAATTGCCATTCCGCAGTATCCCAAGTCACGCGTTCGAAAGGGTCTACACGATCCGCTCCGCTGAGCCGACCCTTCACAGGACAACACTTGTATAGTTAAATCGCCTCTTTATTTAGACTATCGAACCATTATGCTTGATACCGTTTATTTGGCGTTTTACAAGCGCTTTTGTATTCGTTCGTGACTCTATTCAAAGAGCAGTTGTAGCAAGTACGATGAGTTAGTTTCTTTTGGCTGAGATACGCGTCATACTCGTGATCGGGTGCTGTTTGTGGAGTCCAGTCTGTTCATGCTTGCTAGGACATAGTGACTACGTTAATACTAATGTCTTTTTATAGGGGATTGACGAGAGACATCATCCTGTTGTGGATTCGTTTTATTATCAGTGACTTAGAGACCATATACATCTCTAACAATATTAAATTAATTTTAATTTTGACGCTCAGAGACCATGTACATCACTGGGATATTATATTAATTTCATTATACTCCTTGTTTAATCTTGAGACCTTATACATCTCTAACTTTACTGATGTTGTAATATTTTTAATAGATAACTTTGCGAGTTTATCTTCACTGTATGACATTAATTTTGTTATAATTGTAAACTTGAAATTATTATTCCTTCTTGAACTGTAAATTAATATTTTGACATGAAAAATGTATTACTTATTATAGTCAGACTTTCTGAAATTATAAATTAATATTTTGACATGTAGGTAAAAGTGCCCTTGTGGCCTATTTGCAGAATAAATGTTTGTATTTGTATTTGTATTCAAAGAGCAGTTGTAGAAAGTACGGTGTTTCTTTTGTGATCAATCACTCTATTCGTGTTGTACTTGGCGAATAAGGACAACACGCAAAAAGGATATACAAGAAAAACGCCAGGTGGTTTCCGTAATCAAAAATATTAATTAACGCTTAATTAATTCTTCGTCCATGGGGTCACAGCGCGCACAAGTTATTTACTGAAATCGCTAAGCGTTTGGTTCACGTAACTGGTGACCGAAGAGCTGGCGACTTGCTCGCACAATCTATTTGTGATACAGCGAGGAAATGCCGTCAGCATCCTCGGTGCAATGCCCCAAGGGCCTTTTTAGGGTTCCGTAGCCAAAATGGCAAAAACGGAACCCTTATAGATTCGTCATGTCTGTCCGTCCGTCCGTCCGTATGTCACAGCCGATTTACTCGGAGACTATAAGCACTACAATTATGAAATTTGGTTCTATTTTATGAACCGCTACATAAAAGTGATGTGAAATTACACAAATTAATAAATTAGGGGGGCACTCCATACATGTAACCGGTGGATGAAAAAAAAAAATTACGCACATAGTCGTGTGGGGTATCTATGGATAGGCCTTTAAGATAATATAGAGATTTCTAAAAAACTTGAGGGCACTTATCAGTCATCTATTTACGCCATTTTCTGTTTGAATTGACACATTCCTTGATATTTTCTTAGTGTTACTATCTAGAACAGGATTATTGCGACCTTAATGTCATAAACTTGAATTGAATTGTTATTTTTTGGATTTTTCATTAAGAAATATCGTTTCAAACATCATCCAAATCGACCATTTTCAAGCTAAAAACTTGTTTTTTTCGCTTAAATTCTACTAAACACAATAAAATAAAAAAATGGCTATGTTTTACTACCTAAAAGTAATAAAATCATCCTTTAATCACTTTTTTTTTTAATCAATACTTTCGTCATAATTTGAAATTAAAACATTGTAAAACTTATAAGGCCTCAAGTAGCTTAGATTTTATTTTAAACCGTTTTTTTAGAATAGAATAGAATAGAAGATAATTTATTTCAGTATAAAAACACAGTAATACAATATATAAGAAATAAAACAATGGAAAAACTTATTATCTAAATTGTACACTGAACATTACACTGAAAAAGGTGAACACTCAGCATAATGCCAGGTACTACTGGAATACCCGACGCTGGTCTTCCGTGGACACCTGTAGGGAGCGCAGTTGCGCGCAGCTGCTAAGTAGTATTTAATACTGGCGCTAACAAATTGTGACGATACGTTACGAAACGGGAATGAAGCAAGTAAAACTAATAATAACAGAATAAAATAGCATGGCAATAGAAATTACAAAGTGGAAGCAAGTAACTCAAGTTAATAAACTTCGTTTCTTCAATAATTACGCCTCACAGACACGACGACACCCTTCATGAAATTCGTTATGTTATATCAGAGGGAAATCTGGTTATCACTGAAAGCAAACCTAATTTAAGATGTCGCTTATTCGATATTTTTAGTCACAACAGTACGACTTCCAGTACCATTACTTCTTATTCCATTAGATATTTTATTCTGTTATAGCGTTTCTAATACAAGCATAAATTCATTGCTGGACTCTTCTCAGCTAGGCTTTAGTGAACCAGCGACAAAACTCACAGTAGCCCGATTCCACTCACACCTCAGATTCGGTTGAAACCGCTCAACCAATCTCACTGGAGCGCAAACTCTTAGAGTATTCCAGTGTTCCAATCCACACGCGTGGTCGTGTCGGAGGTTTTCTCCTGGATTTTCCCCAGGCTACTCTCCAACCGCGCTCTCCTATCGCTTTATTGGGCCCGGCCTATAAAGCCACAGGTTCAAAAAAAACAGAGTGTACTTTTTATTTTGCTTATTTTAAACCAATTATCCAGGGGTCATGTGTGTGGGGGGGGGGGGGGGGGGGGTAACGGTGATACTCCCTACGGACGTGGTGCAACTTCGACCCTCTTGTCAAATGAGTGGGTAACTTGACTGTTAGAAGTTCTCAAGCCGCCTCAACGACTGCTATTATAGACAGCAGCCGGGAGCCGGGGCCTTAACGTGTCTTTTAAAGCACGGGAGCGCTTAGTAGTAATCACTCAAGCGGTCTCCCATCCAAGTGTGTATGTAATATACACTATTATATTACTTTTAAAGTAGGATATCAATTATAATCCCAATAATACTATAAACGTGGAAGTTTGTACCGATGTATAGCGATGTATGTATGGAATGACTCAAAAACGGCTGGACGGATTTGGCTGAAATTTGAAATGGAGGTAGCATATACCCTGGATTAACACATAGGCTAACTTTTATCTACGGATAAAACCTTAGGGTGCTGCCAGTAACAGCTTATAGCAGTATCATAGTTAATAGTAGTTTATGCAACTGATACATAATGAGAGGTCTTAAAACACGAGTGTGGTTTTATGAAACAAGCGTCAGCGAGTTTCATAATAGGATCACACGAGTGTTTTAAGGCCTAATTATGTACAGTTGTATACACTACTTTATCTACAGCCATACATTAAATCTTCTTTCATGTGTTGAGGCACCATTGCGTTGAAAGTGCAGGAGTTCGAGTTCGTGAGCTCGTTGAAGTCTTTTCGAGCACGAGCCTGTATCGTAATGGGCGCAGATGGCCATAACGATACTGTTTTTGATGCTGTTATGGCCATCTCCGCCCCGGACCGGCGCGATATTGTAAAGTTGGCCCTTACCTACACTTTTTGAGCACATAAAAGAGGATTTACTGTATGGGTGTAGATAAAGTAATTTACAATACAACAGAAATACTCCTTACTGCATACCTCAATGAAAATACAAAGCCTGCCTGCTTTACCTGTACTTTGTTTGGATTTATTGCGAGCTTTGATTTTCTTAATTACAAAAAGTAGGCAGACAGTAAATTAAATTCTCGCCTCAGTCATGAAAAATGCTTTACATTAAGTTGTACAGCACTGAGGCAGGTGAGGAAAGGGAGGGGGGTCTTTTCCAGCAGTGGCAAAATAGCTGAGGCTATAAAAAATAACAGAACTGAGGCAGGTGAGGAAAGGAAGGGGCGTCTTTTCCAGCAGTGGCAAAATAGCTCAGGCTATAAAAATAACATAACAGGTAGGTGACGGAGAAAAGAGAGAGGGTCTTTCCTAGCAGTGGCAAAATAGCTCAGCCTATAAAAAATAACAGAACAGGTAGGTGGCAGAAAAGAGGGTCTTTCCTAGCAGTGGCAAAATAGCTCAGGCTATAGAGAATAACGGAACTGAGGTAGGTGGTGGAAAAGGGAGGGAGTCTTTCCTGGCAGTGGCAAAATAGCTCAGCCTATAAAAAATAACAGAACAGGTAGGTGGTGGAAAAGAGAGAGGGTCTTTTCTGGCAGTGACAAAATAGCTCAGGCTATAAAAAATAACAGAACTGAGGCAGGTGGCGGAAAAGAGAGAGGGTCTTTCCTGGCAGTGGCAAAATAGCTCAGGCTATAAAACCCAGCAGTAGTAAAATAGTTCAGATTATAAAAAATAACAGAACTGAGGCAGGTGGTGGAAAAGGGAGGGAGTCTTTCCCAGCAGTGGTAAAATAGCTCAGCCTATAAAAAATAACAGAACAGGTAGGTGGCGAAAAAGGGAGAGGGTCTTTCCTGGCAGTGGCAAAATAGCTCAGGCTATAGAGAATAACGGAACTGAGGCAGGTGGTGGAAAAGGGAGGGGGTCTTTCCCAGCAGTGGTAAAATAGCTCAGCCTATAAAAAATAACAGAACAGGTAGGAGGCGGAAAAGACAGAGGGTCTTTTCTGGCAATGGCAAAATAGGTACGCAAGAATCCGTTGTTAGCACATGCTAGATAAGCGAGTTTTTATTCGCAGCTCAGGCTACATGTGACTTTTTATTTGTATGTCTCACATAGGCAATGACGATAGAATAGAATAGAATAGAAAAACTTTATTGTATAAACTGTGTAAGTACATAGATGTTTTAGTACATGTTTCAACAGTTACCCTTGCGGGCATACAATGTTTAATGATCTTACAAATAATTCACAATTTACTAGCATAAAATTGGTTTAAGTTATAATAGGCTTTATCTATTAGCCATTTTTTTAGTGTTCGTTTAAAAGAGTTATCATTTATACTTTTTATATCAGCGGGAAGATGATTAAATACACGAATGGCTGATATTAAAGTACTTTTTTTAAATAATGAGTTATTGATCTCGGGAAGTTTAAGATCATATTTATATTGAGATCGTACATTAAATTTACAAGATCTCTTTGGAAAGTGTTCTGGTTGATTTCTAACAAACAAACATAACTCCAGGATGTATATGCATGTCAGAGTTAAGAAGTGTTTTTTTCGAAAAATGTCTCGAAGAGATTCCTCGAATTACAAAACAAATAAAATTCAAGTTCAAATTGAAAATAATTTATAGCCATAAAACAAACGTCATGTGTACAGTACAATGAGAACCCTTATAACATAACTTAAAATAGACACTTAAAATACATATTTATTTGTATTAAGTTGGGCAATGGGTGCTCGTCTCAGCATACGCAGGGCTTTAGGCCTTGCGCTGATTTTCAGACGAATCCCTTCGACAGGGTTGGTCGTAACACTACGTCTATGAAACAATAATTGAATTTAATATGAGAACAACGGTTGGAACTCACTTGGAGAGTCACTATTTGCGACATGTTTCGGACTACAATTGGAGTCCTTCATCAGGTTGACACGGAGTGTTGCGCGGTCGGTTGCCTTGATAACACTCAACCTGATGAAGGACTCCAATTGCAGTCCGAAACATGTCGCAAATAGTGACTTTCCAAGTGAGTTCCAACCGTTGTTCTCTTATTAAGTGTAAATATGTCTCACGTTAGTGTAAATTTATGTTATATTGAATTGCTAACTGAGTCGTTTGCCCGACAACTTTTACATTTCAGGTTTAGAGCGTTTAGATGTGTCAAAATACTATAACTGCCTATCTAAATTATCCATGAATCTGTTTATATTTTGTAACAATTTTCATTTTCAAAAGACCAATTCGCAGTATAAGCCCACAAATTAGCCATTTCCTCACTCCATTAGAAACGATGATAAACTTAATTACCCTATTCAAAACTTTTCTAATTGCCAGCCGTCAAAAGGCCAATAAACGGACAAAGGCTAAGTGCTCGGGCACAATTGGGGTGCCTAATTTTTTTTATTTAATTTGACGTGTCTACTAATTTGATATGCCACTTTGGAAAATTGAATTTTCGCGAAATTAATTTTAAATCTCCCCCAATTAATGCGGATGGACCCTTACGCCAGGCCGCCTGTCACACTGACGTCTGATCATTAAACTTTATCAGCATTTAAATAAAATAAATAAATATTAGAGGACAATCTTACACAAATCGAACTGCCCCACAGTAAGCTCAAGAAGGCTTGTGTTATGGGTACTAGACGACGATATATTTAATAGATATAAATACTTAAATACATAGAAAACATCCAAGACTCAGAAACAAATATTCATGCTCATCACACAAATATTTGCCCTGACCGGGATTCGAACCCAGGACCGTCAGCTTCACGGGCAGGTGCGCTACCCACTAGGCTAGGCATTTATGTTGTTATAGAGACTACTTCAGGTGAGTTGCATCAAACCGTCTGTAATCGTAAGCGATGTTCGTTAAAATCTGATTGTATAGATAGTTTGACAAGTTTCTATGGGATGACAGCTGCCGGCGCCATATTTGACGATGACCGGCCTGTGATCGTATGTTGGTGCAACCGACCCTAAAGCGATCACATCATTGAGTTAGTATCTAGAGTATTCTTAATGTGTTGATGGAGGATTAGCAAACAATCCAAATATTGGAACGACAATTTGTAGACAGCTCGAGAGACGATCGAATAAGACTCTTTTGTCTGCTATAGACTTTTGATTACTACGAGTACAATGCATCAGTTCAAAATGGTAAAAATTAACCCCCTTATTCATAAAACTTAACGAACCTCTGCTAACTAAAATGTCTGTTGTCACTGTCTCACAAGCACATGTGTAAAAGTGATAGATAAGGACAAACGAACTTTAGCGGCTAGTTAACTAATAAAGCTTTGATAGACGTTTATGAATAAGGGGGTAAATAGATAAGTTACTACCCATCTTGAGTCACTTGTTATTACTTTAAAATCTAGGCTAACGATTAATTACTCAGGTCATTAGATAGCTTAGTACAATAGAATGATAGAACGAATAGCGTAAAGTTTGGCGAAATTAAAATAAATGTACTGTCCCATACTTTTTTTGGGCTAAAAAATTTAAAAAAAAATGGGAAATTAAAGTCAAAGAATTTATTTAATTCAATAACATAGGTGCAGGCGAATGTCAGCAATGGATCTCACTTGACAGATATGATGATGATGTCAAATTATCCCATTAGCTCACAAATCATCGCGGATAGTGTAATATAAGAATTACGATTTGAAACGGGATATTTACCATGTATATTTGTATTTGTGAGTTCCCGATGTTTCGAAATCGTAATTCTAATGTAAATGACCATGTGAGCTTGAAATCTTATATAGTGTAATATAGTTTTATCAGGTCGGCAACGTGTACGTGACTCCTTTGGAGTTGCGGGCGTCTATAGGCTCCGGCGGCCGCTTACCATCAGTTATTCATATCGTCGGGGATAATGCAATATATATATTGCATTAACCCCGACGATATGTTAAAATAGATAACGGTGTGACAGTCAGCCGTGTTAATTAGTAATTCGAAGTCAGTTTGAGGTTAGGTCTTTACAGCGGTCGCTACGAGCAGGGGCGTGTTTGTCTGATGTGGTGACCGCTGAACTGAACACGGCCCGATATAACCCCATTAAGAATGAGGACCACATGCCTGTAAGGTAAACGTGCCAATTGGTGACACCTTGAAAATGAGGAATGTACAATCAATAAAATGTATGAGTCAGTTAGCCCATACATTTGTTGTACTGGAGTGCGTTGAGAGAACGCAGAAGTTAAGTTATAGATATAAACTGTTTTATTATGTCAAAGTAGGTACACAATAGTAAAGTTAATTGGCGGTTCCTTCAGTTGATATTAATCGTATGCAAGTTTAGTATGCAGTGTATGCACTCATATACTGCCTGTGAAGCTGACGGTCCTGGGTTCGAATCCCGGTCAGGGCAAATATTTGTGTGATGAGCATGAATATTTGTTTCTGAGTCTTGGATGTTTTCTATGTATTTAAGTATTTATATCTATTAAATATATCGTCGTCTAGTACCCATAACACAAGCCTTCTTGAGCTTACAGTGGGGCTAGTTCGATTTTTGTAAGATTGTCCTCTAATATTTATTATTATTATTATTAATTAAGAGTGGTTTAATTCATATTTGTACACCTTAATACCTAATTTTTCTATTATTATGATACTAGCTTTTGCCCGCGACTTCGTCCTTCTAAACTTCCACTTCCTGTTTCATCTTTTCGAGAGAGGACGAGTATCCTTTAAGTTTCGTCATAATCAATTCAGCCGTTTTGCGTGATTGAGTAACAAAAAATCTAAACATTGACGACCGCTTTAGCCTAGTTGGTAGTGACCCTGCCTACGAAGCTGGAGGTCCCGGGTTCGAATCCCGGTCAGGGCATTTATTCCTGAGAATATTTGTTCCTGAGTCTTGGATGTTTTCTAGGTATGTAAGTATCTATTTATCTATATAAGTATGTCTATCGTCACTTAGTACCCATAGTACAAGCTTTGCTTAGTTTGGGACTAGGGTGATTTGTGTAAGATTGTCTACAAATATTTATTTTATTATTATATTTATATCTAAATTTTCGCATCTATAATATTGCGTAGGATAATATTGGATGTGTCTAGTGTTAGATCAGTGTCGAACACTGAATGATGCCTTTAATACAGCTCGCTTACAATAGATGGCGTGTAGTTGCAGTGTCCGGAATTGTGATATTTATAATGTAATAGCTTTTCCCCACAACTTTGTTTGCGTGAAACCCTTCAGAATTTAATTGCTATATTTTTTATATCAGGCGCTGACCTAGACATCTCTTCCATACAAACTTCCGTCCCCTTATGGGATGATTTCCGGGATAAAAAGTATCCCATCTCCTTTCCCGGGTGTCCAACTATGTTCATACCAAATTTCAAGTAAATCGGTTCAGCGGTTTAAGGGTGAAGAGGTAACATACAGACAGAGAGACACACATTCGCATTTATAATAGTACAGTGGAACCCGGATAAAGCGACAGTCAAGGGACCGGTGATATTACGTCGCACTAACAGAACGTCGCACAAAACGGACCGATTTACTTTGTAATGTTCAGTGGAATTAACATGAGAGACTTCGCTCTGTTCTCATTTGGTTTTATTTTTAGACTGACGCTCAGAGACCTTATACATCCCTGAGGATATATATTTATTAGATTTTATTATTTTCATGTTAACGCTTATAGATATAGCTCAAAATATTTTATTGTGATTAGTGTACCTAATTTATTACCTTTTATCTTGACGCTTAGAGACCTAATACATCTCTAACAAATCTCGATTGCTAATTTCTTAGTCTTATTTTTGACATGTACATTTAATTAATGATACTTTGATTATTGCATTATTTTTATTTGATGTACCTAGATAGATTTTGACTTGTAAAAGTGCCCTTGAGGCCTATTTGCAGAATAAATGTTTTGATTTTGATTTTTGATTATGGTATGAAATCTAATGTGCAGTGATTTCGAACTCGTTAAAAGCGGTCAAATGTTATATGCGAAGTCGTTATAAGTGGATTCTACTGTAGTATGGATGCAGCTATAGTGATAATTTTGGGGTGTAATGGAGAATTAAATTAACCTCGTCAGGTCCAAGCTATTTTCGGAGGGTTGAAATAACGAGCCAATGTTCTATTTTAATTCTTAAAAGCCCCAAAAAGGGTTTAAATATTCTGTTAGGGCTGACATGTTTGGTCCTAAAATTAGACCAATGGGCCAAACCAGGCTAATACTGCTACATTAGGGCCGAAAGTATGGAATGGTGTCTGTTTACCGTCAGGATATCGTATGCTTGTTTGGCAATCATAAAAAAAAAACAAATATAACAAAAACCACTGACGACCGCTATAGCCTAGTTGGTAACCCAGCCTTCGAAGTTGGAGGTTCCGGGCTCGAATCCCGATCAGGGCATTTATTTGTGTGATGAACTCGAATATTTGTTCTTGAGTCCTGGATATTTTCTATATAGGCATTTAAGTGTCTGTTGACGTAACTGGTGACCGAAGAGCTGGCGACTTCCTCGCACAACGTATCAGCATTGCGATACAGCGAGGAAATGCCGCCAGCATCCTCGGTACAATGCCCCAAGGGCCTTTAGATTTAAGTTAGTTGTAATATTATTTAAGTTATTGTTATTTAATTATTTAAGGGCAAATATTGGTGTGATGAGCATGAATATTTGTTTCTGAGTCTTGGATGTTTTCTATGTATTTAAGTATTTATATCCATTAAATATATCGTCGTCTAGTACCCATAACACAAGCCTTCTTGAGCTTACTGTGGGGCTAGTTCGATTTGTGTAAGATTGTACTCTAATATTTATTATTATTTATTATTTACTATTATTAACGCCTGTAATTCAATAAATCGTTTCAGTATCTGTTTATCTATATAAGTATGTATATCGTCACTTAGTACCCATAGTACAAGCTTTTCTTTACTATTGATTTGTGTGCGATTGTCCATAAATATATCTATTATTTATTTACGTATATGATTACCCGTAACCATCTCATCTTGCTTCGCCGCTAAGTAAGTATACCTACCATAAACACAATAAATAAACCAAATTGTTATATTACTATAACATACTGAAATAGCGAGAATCGCCGCTTAAAGGTAACTTTATACCTACACACACAAATAAACCAAATTGTTATTTTACTGTAACATCCCGAAAAGCGTCAAAAGCGAACCTATTATTTAACCCAACATTTTAATTTAACAAACTATCCCCCAACTATCCGGGTAAGGGAAAACTAATCGTCCCCGCTTCCGTGGCCATTTTGTATCCGCCATTTTTCTCGTCTGTCAGCGGGGTGACCCGCGCATTACTCATTCGGCCGTTTTCGGTCGCGTTCGTGACGGCTCGGAAACGTTGCCAATTTATATTTTTTATACTTACACATTTTGTGTGATGTTTTTAGGTTAAGTGGATGTATTAGTTGGGTTTCAGTTGCATGGAGACCGTCTAGTACTTGGGTAGATAAGATAAGATGTTACAATTATGCAAAACCTACCATGACACTGTCAGAGCATACAAGGGTCATTTTCAGATTTAGGTTTGCGTCATTTCGGTGGATATATCAAAAGTCAAGGGCCACAAAACTTAATTTTGAATTGGTCTAATAACCCGCATAAACGGTGTTTCCATATCTATAAATCTATGTAATAAAAACATAACTTATATGTACATAAGCCGTTAACTATTATCCACTTTTTCCAATTTGTTCTTACAACTGACAATGACCCACAAATAATCTTATACATAACTTAATTCAAAATTCAACGTCATCCTATTGATTGAATTAATCTATAGTGGATGATTGGACGTATTGAAAACGCATATCTTTGACGAAACATGCCAATATCACCGAAATTAGGTCAATATTTGGCTGTATTGCAACATCGTGTGAAAATGCATATTACTCGATATTGGATATCGGGGCGGATAATCGTTGTTAATTGAGATCACACGAGGTTTATTGGCCTTATTTAACCTCCCCCCTCCACCTTGGTGATTTTTGGTGAGGTTCTAGGAGACCCCCACGTGTATTTTATGTTTAATTTTACTGTGCTTATTTTCTTATAAATATGTGTTACGCAAACGCTCCAAAATATCAAAAAATGTAAATAGACTCGCTGTTTTTGACGTTGTACCCCCCTCTCCTACGTGATTAGTCGTGAGGTTTCATGACCCCCCCCCCCCCTCCTCCCGCCTTCTGGAACCTTGTTTAACTTCACAAATCACTACATAGTATAAAACAAAGTCGCTTTCTCTGTCCCTGAATTTTCACGGCAAAACACAAGTATCGCAACCTAGAGTGTTTAGGATATTTTTTTATCACCTCTTCTTCTTTGTCCTGGCTTTAATCCCATTTCATTTGGGCTCAGCCCTCGTACGTTTGCGCCACAACATTCTGTTTTGTGTTGTCACTTCGTCCACTTCTAGAGCCTTAAGGTCTTTTTGGATTGTGCTCTTCCAGGTGACATGCAGCTGGTCGTCCACGGCCTCTCTTCCCCACCTCTATTTCCATCACAGCCCCAGGGCACGAGGACCATATGACCAGTCATTTGGTCCTCGTTGCGCCTCATTACGTGTCCGTACCACCTCAGCCGATTCTCTCTTAATTTGTCTTGGATTTTTGCAACTTTAAAGGTTATTTTTTTATCACCATCATGAACGAAAAAGTAACCCGGTTTTCATGTTTTATATAATTTGTCACTGATCAATTTTTTAAATGTTTATTGTTTGTTAACAGGTTTTGCCTACGATAAAGGAATGGACAAAAAATGTAAGTTTAAGAGTAAGGTTTAATGTAGACATAATAATAATAATATATTCTTTATTGCACCACAAAAAGAAATTGTCACAAGATTATCCTTAAAAACTAATAGGTAACAACAGGCGGTCTTATCGCTATAGAGCGATCTCTTCCAGACAACCTTTGGGTAGCAGGAGATGAAAACTTAAAGAAAAATAACAACAGGTAGTGCTAGGATAAAGCAAGAGAGATAGAATAACACATACATCTACGCTAATATATACAGCTAACAATACAATACATTAATAAATATATACATACATAACTACATAAATATTTATATATACATATATATATACATAGCTACAGAGATAATACAAGCTAAGAGTGACAAGTAATGATGTCTCAGGAGATTTTTGAAAATGGGCAGAGACTTGGCACATCTAATATCTAACGGCAGAGCATTCCATAACCGAACAGCTTGAAAAGTGAAAGATTTGTTGATTGAAGACATATCTATGACTGCGAACAATGTATTTTCAACTTACCTCTGTCTACATCATAGCGAATTACGTAATCATATGTGTCACTATATGCCGAAGTGAGATACATAGAGCGGACACGGTTTTGATATAAGGCGTCCCTTTGGGCTTCCACAGGTTTGCCGGAGACAATAAAACAGTAGGTTCGTTGTTTGATATATATTACTATTTTGATAAAGGAACGATAAAATCTCTAATTTATTTATTTACACATCTATAAAATTAGCGCTTACCACCCGCCTTGAACCTTTCCTGCTAATTCCTGCTAATTTGTAAATTTCATTTAGGAACATAAAAATACAAAAAAATATATAAAATTATTTATTTACCAAAACAGCAAAACAATAGATACATTATCAGTGGCCCTCACACTAGGTCCAGCCTGTGTCGTGAGGACCGAAAGAAAGCAGTAGGGATTATACAATAAGCAGATGCGTGTACAGATAACATAAAGGATTAGGTATTTACCTCTAAACACAAAGAGAAGAAAAACAAAGTTTTAGACAGCTACTGGCAATCATCTAATCTAATTTTAACCTTATATGTGTGAGTGTGTCCGTATGTCTGTATATATGTGTGTGTGTGTGTGTGTGTCTGTATGTGCGTGTGTGTATATATATGTGTGAGTGTGTGTGTGTGTGTGAGGGCGTTCGTGAGTGCGCAAAGGTGTGAGTGTGTGCGGGAAATAATAGGGAGGTATTGAAACAGAAATCTAAATAAAAAAAGACTAAAATTAGATCGACATTTCGGGAAATATATTTACATTACATATTATAGACAATAGTATCGTAATCATTTTTATTTTGATATGAGAAACCTAAACAATTATTAATATATTGGATGGAGCTAGCGGTTACCATCACCCTCCAAATAGCGTCTCGATGACCTCATAAAGGCCAGCTCACTAGTTAAAAATATATCCAGCTAGCTGTCGCTGTCCAGAATGTAATTAGGTATGCCATTACTGCTTGAGTGGCGTCCACGCACCGGAAGACGAGCTGTCGGTAGGCCTCCGACAAGGTGGAGTGATGACCTGGTGAAGGTCGCGGGAATGCGGTGGAAACGAACGGCACAGGACCGGCCTAAATGGCGAGCCTTGGGGGAGGCCTATGTTCAGCAGTGGACGTCTTTCGGCTGAAATGATGATGATGATGATGCCATTAAGAAGGGTAAGAGCCTGAGGAGAAGCGAAGAGGCCTTTACCTTTTTGGAATATAGGCCTCAGTTTATGTAGAGAATGGAAAAATAATCAACACATCATGCGGCTATCTCCCCTAGCTTCCCTTCTGTATTTGTGTCAAACTGGAATATTAAAAATGCATGGACAGCTAATGAAAGCCTCCGTGCAAGTTTAACGCGTCACTGCGACGTGCATAATGTGATATTCAGGACACGGATATATCCACCTATAGTTTGTGGAGTCCGGTCGGTTCATGCTTGCTAGGACATAGTGACTACGTTAATACTAGTGTCTTTTTATAGGGGATTGACGAGAGATATCATCCTGTTGTGGATTCATTTTTATTATCAGCGACTTAGAGACCATATACATCTCTAACAATATTAAATTAATTTTAATTTTGACGCTCAGAGACCATGTACATCTCTGGGATATTATATTAATTTCGTTATACTCCTTGTTTAATCTTGAGACCTTATACATCTCTAACTTTACTGATGTTGTAATATTGTAATAGATAACTTTGCAAGTTTATCTTCACTGTATGACATTAATTTTATTATAATTGTAAACTCGAAATTATTATTCCTTCTTGAACTGTAAATTAATATTTTGACATGAAAAATGTATTACTTATTATAGTCAGACTTTCTTAAATTGTAAATTAATATTTTGACATGTAAAAGTGCCCTTGTGGCCTATTTGCAGAATAAATGTTTGATTTTGATTTTTTTGATTTAAAATAGGGTTGCCATGCGTCCTGGTTGGCTAAGACATGTCCCGGTTTGAGGCGTGGTATCCCAGTGTCCCGGTGACTAGGAAAATTGTCCCGGTTAGAAAACACCGCATGTGACACCCCTGGAGTTGCAAGCGGCCATAGGCTACGGTGACGGCTTACCGTCAGGCGGGCCGTAGGCTTGTTTGCCACCGACGTGGTATAAAAAACATAGTTAATTAGGGACCAGAGAAATAGACATGTTTGCGCGTAGTACTTTATAAACCTACCGTCTTACTGCAAACGGTGCCTGCGCGGTGCACACTGCAAGGAGGGTGGCAGACATGGAAATGACGGCAGAGCCTAAGATCATCATCATCATTCAGCCGGAAGACATCCACTGCTTGATATAGGCCTCCCCCAAGGAGCGCCACAGCACACGGTCGCGAGCCACCCGCATAGCTCTCTCTATCGCACGCTGAGCAACTCTGAGCTTATTTAAGAGGCCCACATTCAGCGACCACGTTACAGTACCATATGTCAACACTGGAAACACGCACTGGTCGAAGACTTTCGACTTCAGAGACTGTGGAATTTCTGACGTGAAGATCCTCCTCAACTTCCCGAACGCAGCCCATCCGAGTTGGATTCGGCGATCGAGCCTAAGATGGATGGGACTAATGCTGAAATATGACTATTCGAATATTCGTTTTTGATCTCTACCCATATAGATCATATAGAGAAATCAATTTTGTATTAAGCAGTACCGCTGCTAACGTAAACTACATAGAAATAAAGGAAAAATTTAGGCACCGAGCAGGATTTGAACCTGCGACCTCCCGCTATACCTACATGCATGCGTTGCACCTATAGCTCAGCCGGCTAGAGCGACTGGCCGCGAGTGCCGGGAGGTCGCAAGCTCAAATCCTGCTCGGTGCCTAAATTTTTCAATTATTCCTTTATTTCTAAATTTGTATATAGAGAAATCATTTTTTTTCATTTGATATCCCAAAAAATACAAATAAATTTCAATGTTGTACTTGCCAAACTGACAAACAAATACCGAATTGACAGATTAGAATGTAAAATTCGGAGTTTTTTCTTATACAACTACGGTGGCAAACAAGATCAAAGCCTGATAGTAAGCAGATACAGTATTCTATGTACACTTTGCGACTCCAGAAGATCAGTCCGACCCAGGTCGGGGCCAGTCCGACCCAGGTCGGGGCCAGTCTGACCCAGGTCGGGCCTAGCTGAGTTTCTTGCTGTACTCTTCTCAGCTAGGCTAGGTTTAGTGAACCAAAACTCCCAGTAGCTCGATTCCATTCACACCTCAGATTCGATAGGAACGCAACAACAAATACTTAGGCTCGGTTTTATAAAGATCCGTTAGACCTTATGTCGGTTTGTTATGTCAAAAAATGTATTGAGTTACTGAAATTTGATGTAACATTTGATCTAACGGATCTTTATAAAACTCAGCCTTAGAGATAAAGAATACTATAAATAAATAAATAAATAAATAATAAATAAATATTTTTTGGACAATCTTACACAAATCAACCTAGTCCCAAACTAAGCAAAGCGCTTGTACTATGGGTACTTACCAAGTGACGATATACATACTTATATAGATAAATAGATACTTAAATACATAGAAAACATCCAAGACTCAGGAACAAATATTCGTGTTCATCACACAAATATTATATATAAATAAATAAAAATAAATATTAGAGGACAATTTTACACTACAAATCGAACTAGCCCCACAGTAAGCTCAAGGCTTGTGTTATGAGTACTAGACGACGATATATTTAATAGATATAAATACTTAAATACATAGAAAACATCCAAGATTCAGAAACAAATATTCATGCTCATCACACAAATATTTGCCCTGACCGGGATTCGAACCCAGGACCGTCAGCTTCACAGGCAGGTGCACTACCCACTAGGCTAAACCGGTCGTCTAATAATAAAGAATACTATACAATTTAATTTGGCCTTCTGTCCCTGTATCACATTAAAAATGCAGACGCCTGTAACCCGCCCTACAATATTAATGTGCATAAATAATGCTATTCGGCAAGACACCTCACAAAGGGAGCGACATTTAAGTTAATTTTTAATGTAATAATCAGTTAATGGAGTGTATTATGTTTGTGATCAGGGGTAGGGAACCGGTTTCGTCTTCATACAATTGACCGGTTAAAAATTTCGGTTAAATAAATAAATATTTGTGGACAATCTGACACAAATCAACCTAGTCCCAAACTAAGCAAAGCTTGTACTATGGGTACTAAGTGACGATATACATACTTATATAGATAAATAGATACTTAAATACATAGAAAACATCCATGACTCAGGAAAAAATATTTGTGTTCATCACACAAATAAATGCCCTGACCGGGATTCGAACCCGGGACCTCCAGCTTCGAAGGCAGGGTCACTACCAACTAGGCTAAAGCGGTCGTCAATTGCGTTTATGATATTTTGTTCATACTTTAAATCATTTATTTTATACATGAAGGCTAACAAAAACAAATCTTAAAATAAAAACCGGCCAAGTGCGTGTCGGGCCACGCACAGTGTAGGGTTCCGTAGTTGCCCTTCCATCACGTCACCGGTCATAATATGCGGCATTACGGACCCGTATTGGATATTAAACCGCTTCGTTATAAAGGCAGAACTATACCGGTTGAAATATAAATGCACACTACCGGTATAATATAACGATATCGCTATTTTTGATAGGTGCTCTCAAACCTATTATAACGGTAGCCAACAGGCATTATTTCGGTACCAAAATTCAAAAATTCAAAATATTTTATTCAACTAAGATTCATACAGAACACTTATTGAAGGTCAGAGTTCATTTAAAACTTACAATTAAGCACATCTTCACTTACAAACATAAATGACGTTATCACAATGTAAAAAAATAATAATGCACTAGCAAAATAGGTTCATGTCAAGATTATATAAAACAAATTCAAATTCAAGGTATGTCAGTACACAGAGAAAAAAATATATATAAATAAAAATTTAAAACAAAGTCATCTAAAGGCGTCTTTGTCATTAATGAAATCGTTTATCGTGTAGTAGGCCTTGCGAACTAAATCACTTTTTATGAACAACTTAAACTTGTTAAATTTAATGATAAGCTATACACATTTTTGGGAATCTTGTTGTAAAAACGGACACAATTGCCCATAAAAGACGAACTCACTTTTTGGAGACGAAAAAAAAAATTTAGTACAACATTGAAATGTAATTTAATTGTATTTTTTGGGATATCAAATGATTTTTTTTAAATGGCGGTGTCATGGCGGTTGAATATGTAAAAGATATCACTCGTCTACAGCTCAGAGCCACTTGTTATAATAGTTTTCAAACGTGAGGTTCAATTAAATGTCGCTTTTCATACTAAAGCGTAAGCGTGGCCGCCCCAAGCAGACCTGGCGGCGGACGATCATCGCAGAGGCGAAGAACATAGGGAAGACGTGGAGCGAATTGAAGCGCGAAGCTCAAGACCGAACGGGATGGCGGCACACTGTGGAAGCCCTCTGCCCTATCTAGGGGACATAGGAACATAAGTCAAGTTTTCATACTAAAAATAGACTCTCGAGTGGCGACCGTGGACCGGAAGGCGCAGAGTGGGTAGACTCCCACAAGGATGACCTGGTAAGGGTCGCGGGAGCCCAATGGATGCGGGTGCAGGACCCGTCATTGTCGAACTGTGGGGGAAGCCTATGGCCAGCAGTGGACGTCTTTCGACTGATATGATGATGATGATGATACTGTGGGTTTCTACTTGGTACGGTAATCATAATTGAAACCCACTTATACAGTTATTTATTATGGGAACACACAATATGTAAAACAATGATCGCGGTGTTTAAGCGGCAGGTCGCGAGAGCGTCGGATCTATGGACGAGTGACGTGACTGTGCTATAAGACTGGTTATTTATTATGGGAACACACAATATGTAAAACAATGATCGCGGTGTTTAAGCGGCAGGTCGCGAGAGCGTCGGATCTATGGACGAGTGACGTGACTGTGCTATAAGACTGGTTATTTATTATGGGAACACACAATATGTAAAACAATGATCGCGGTGTTTAAGCGGCAGGTCGCGAGAGCGTCGGATCTATAGACGAGTGACGTGACTGTGCTATAAGACTGGTTATTTATTATGGGAACACACAATATGTAAAACAATGATCGCGGTGTTTAAGCGGCAGGTCGCGAGAGCGTCGGATCTATGGACGAGTGACGTGACTGTGCTATAAGACTGGCTATTTATTATGGGAACACACAATATGTAAAACAATGATCGCGGTGTTTAAGCGGCAGGTCGCGAGAGCGTCGGATCTATGGACGAGTGACGTGACTGTGCTATAAGACTGGTTATTTATTATGGGAACACACAATATGTAAAACAATGATCGCGGTGTTTAAGCGGCAGGTCGCGAGAGCGTCGGATCTATGGACGAGTGACGTGACTGTGCTATAAGACTGGTTATTTATTATGGGAACACACAATATGTAAAACAATGATCGCGGTGTTTAAGCGGCAGATTGCGAGAGCGTCGGATCTATGGACGAGTGACGTGACTGTGCTATAAGACTGGCTATTTATTATGGGAACACACAATATGTAAAACAATGATCGCGGTGTTTAAGCGGCAGGTCGCGAGAGCGTCGGATCTATGGACGAGTGACGTGACTGTGCTATAAGACTGGTTATTTATTATGGGAACACACAATATATAAAACAATGATCGCGGTGTTTAAGCGGCAGGTCGCGAGAGCGTCGGATCTATGGACGAGTGACGTGACTGTGCTATAAGACTGGTTATTTATTATGGGAACACACAATATGTAAAACAATGATCGCGGTATTTAAGCGGCAGGTCGCGAGAGCGTCGGATCTATGGACGAGTGACGTGACTGTGCTATAAGACTGTCTGGCTCACACTGGTGGACTGTGCGGCGCAGTGTTGTCAGGGCCCTTAGGACGTAAATTGCGTTTCGTTTCTTGAAAAGTTACATTTGAAGTTACATTTTTTGTATTTTTCATCATAACTAATCAAAACGGCCGATTTTAAGAAATTAGTAGCCACATACAGCTAGAATTCGGCGAGCTCGGCGACAGAATTACGCCGAGCTGATGGGCGGTGTCTCAAATGTCATACAAAGTTGCAACAGACGGACAGACTGAGGCGTACCATGTAAGTTCTTTTGTCACCTGTTCTGTATGAAAGCCTATAAATTATCTCGCTTGGTCCCTGTTAGATAAAATTGACCTCTCTTTTTAAATAGAGTTTCATTATTCTCAAAAGTTACAAAAAATCTTTTACAACAGAAGTTACTTACATGTTACGCGAGCCGGTCAAAAGTTACGAAAAATGTAAGAAATGTAACCATCTGGCAGAGGTTGAGAGCGAGGGACCTACGTTTGTCTCTTCTGCTGTCAACACAGTGAATTCTAAAATTTCATAAAGGGTCGGCAACGCGTACGTGACTCCTTTGGAGTTGCGGGCGTCTATAGGCTGCGGTAGCCGCTTACCATCAGGTGGACCGTACGCTAGTTTGCCACCGGCGTTGTATGAAAAAAAATGTCTGAATACAATGTAGGAATTTGAAAAAGAGAAAACTTGCTAAAAACACACTATTAAGTAGAGAGTTTTATAAAGATTTCAAATAATAAAAACAGTAAAGTGTACAAATCTTTGTGTGCTTTACTGTTTTTCCGAATTTTACAAGGCTCACAAAGGTGAATTTCATAGTAATAAAGTAAAAATGCTTCCCAGCGGAGCTATGACACCGATTCCATAGCTCCAGAAAGAATAAAACTTTAGGTTTTATTGAACTCTGAGAATTTAATCCATTACGTCTCCCCTGGAGGTAGACAAAGGCGCGACCTGGAAAAGGCTCTCGAGTCGACAAAGCGTGAGCGTGTTAAGGACCCGTGGTCATTAGAGGGTTAACTGGGGCCACGAGAACAGCGGGAACAATTTATATTAAGTTTTTAAGTATACTAGTATAGTTTGACGACCGGTTTAGCCTAGTGGGTAGTGCACTTGCCTGTGAAGCTGACGGTCCTGGGTTCGAATCCCGGTCAGCGCAAATATTTGTGTGATGAGCATGAATATTTGTTTCTGAGTCTTGGATGTTTTCTATGTATTTAAGTATTTATATGTATTAAATATATCGTCGTCTAGTATCCACAACACAAGCCTTCTTGAGCTTACTGTGGGACTAGTTCGATTTGTGTAAGATTGTCCTCTAATATTTATTTATTTATTTATTTACTTATATAACATCGGCTAAAACAGTATAATCGGGCCATTATTCTTTTTCATGTATATAATTTTCAGATACTTTTTTTAAAATGCAGATTTTGGAATACTTGGCCCTCACTTCATGTCTTTGTATTGTTATTTAGTAAGAGGTTTAATTGCAGTATCACTTCCGATAGTTTTGGTAATTACCGAACCATAGCTAATATCAATAAATCGAGTAACTCAGTGGTCCTTGGATGTCTCACCATTTCTATGAAAAAATGGTTTTTACCACCATTTTACCCACTTTTTACAGCAATAAGTTAATCATATTAAGTATGTTTACCTATAAATTCCTTTTATTAGGTTCAGGTACTATTTCGAAATCCTATTTTTGTACACTAATTCAATACATATCATAGAGTTTTTTTTGTAATAGAAAACTGGTTATGAAAAGTAGAATAACCCAATTAAGCTACACTTGCGCTAACCCGTCTGAGGTAATAATTATTAAGATTCTCTCCGATATCCTCCTAAGATCCCGCGTCCTATATAAAGGACAAAATATGGTCAACGGAAAATAAGTTAAATTTTGAAGTGATAGAGTTGCATTTGTTTAGGTTTGATTGATTTGACATAAAATAAAATTCAAATTTGTAATCGGAACTGTTAGGTTCAAATTCGATTGTATTTTTATTTGTATGGTGGGTCTCAGGAGGCTATAGGTCTCTTTTTGTGGTCTCCGTAGTTTTCATAAAATGAAACCAATCACCATCAACTAAAGTTATTTTTCAATTGACACATGTCACTGTATCTACTATTTATCACTATCATCCTATCGGATCATGACGCGAAATATCAGAATAGAATAAATCCGGTTATACTATATCGTTCGAAGGCCGCCTTTGTTCTTACGCTTTTGACAAATACCTGACGATACCCGTAACATCCGTAGCCATAATACAGGAATAGTACATTAGTTACTAAGGGCGGAAAAACAGAGAATGCCAGATCGCAGGTATTTAACGCCCAAGCCTAAGGCAAGGCCGATAAATATGCGATCTGAGGCTTTTTATATTACCGGCCGTGGTTAGCACGAAATCTTATGTCACTCTGCGTGCGGTAATTGCGACTTTATGGCCAGCAGGCAAATCACGTAACTTTATGTACTAACGGTAGATAGATTTTACTGTCTATTTTGAAGTATAAATGTATGATCTGCGGGGTAATCACGTAACTTTTGTACTACCGTTAGATAGATTTTAATGTCAAATTTTAACTGTCAGCTCATACATTTATACTTCAAAATTGACAGTAAAATCTATCTACCGTTAGTACATAAAGTTACGTGATTCGCCTGCTGACAATTAAAATTTGACATTAAAATCTACCTAACGGTAGTACAAAAAGTTACGTGATTACCCCGCTGGTCTGACATAAAATACTAAGCAACCGTAGTTTTCATAGCCACATTGTTATTTCGAAAGCTAGTTCCAGGGATTAACTTTAATCTAGAAAAAATCTCCTTTTACTAAAGAAATACTGGGAGTGGCTGGTATTTTGCTCGAGATTTCCCTTTATTATACCGATATCTCGGAGAAAATCCGAGGGATAAGCAAAACGTGATGTTGCGAGGTCTCGATCTATTAACATTATTAGCTTTTATCGAGATGACAAGTTGCTCCAAGGAATTAAACGTTTTATTGATCCTCCTATCGTTTTTAGGGTTCCGTACCAAAGTGGTAAAAAATAAACCTTTTTTTTTTAGTTTATATAGAAAACAAACAGCCATGTACAAAAGAATTCATAGAAAATGGACGCAGATTAGGCCTAAAGTTTCCTATATTACTACGTAACAATTATTGACTGAATAAGTTACAGGTGCCGTTATAATTACCTATAAAGTTGTGTACTCATGCAAAGTAGTTTAACTAAAGTAAAAGAGATTATTAAAAACAATGTTTTCCCTCACTTCGTATTATCTAGAAAACAAACATTGCCGAACTTTATTCTTGAAAGAGGACAAACTATGAGCAAAAATGTCTATGTTATTAAGCATTTCGTTATACATATTACAAGTGCGCCTAAAGAAAGAATTTTGGGCATACTTTGTACCACAGGATGAGATAGAAAAAGTAGGTTTAGAACGTGTGTGGAAACGAGAATTTTTTAAGGAGACTTTTTCTAGCAATTCGTTAGAGTCTATACGATTACTAATAACTTTAAATAAAAATATTCTTATGGTTATGGTTTACTTTGTCTGTCTGTCACATCGCTAAATATCTCAAGAACATACTACACATACTACATGTGCTATCAATTTGAAATTTGGAATAAATATAAAGAAGGGTAACTTAGATACATAGAACATGACTTTAAAAATATCCATTTTTATTTTCTTTGAGAAATGACAGATAATTGGTGGTTCTAAATTTTAAAGTCTAGTGAATAATTATGTCGAGTGGAATATTCTGAAACAATTCTTTTTACGTTGTGTCATTTTTGTTTTATGAGTGAAAATGTAAAAAAAATACCGTTCCCCCCTTATCTTCGAAGTTTACCAAGGAAAAAATATGAAATTATTACATAAAATTTATATCAATATTATATTATCTAGGAAAAATATAGCTATAGGTCTATCTGATTTTTTTTTTTATTGTCAAAAAACATTTCGTTACTAAGTTTGTAATTTAATAAGTCGCCCATAGATGGCGCTGTACCAATGGCGTTCAATTTCTACAGCACGTTGTTGAGATTTTCCGGATTGAATAGTGTTGGAATCGGTATACATACCGCTGGGCCACTAGCGGTAAGCTTTTTTAAACCCAGTGAGCCGGCGTTCTAACTAGAGATGCCACGAATATTCGGCAACTATTCGATATTCGGCCTATTCGGCCACTTTTTTGCTATTCGGTATTCGGCCGAATAGTGCGTACTATTCGGCCGAATACTTACCGAATAGCAAATCATGTAAAAAAAGACACGTTATTTTACTCAAAATTATGTATTTATTTCCAAATTACAACATTTTAGTACTTAAAATTAATCAGTGGTAAGTTGTGATGGATAAAAACGAGCTTTTCAGCCGTCGTCGCCTGTCGCGCGAACGCAACGAGAAAAACAGGTTGTGACTTGTCTTATTCCAGCTAACGCGCCCCCACCAAGCATTCGGCGGCCGAATATTCGGCGCTTCGGCCGACAGCGTTGCCGAATATTCGGTATTCGGCCAATTCACTATTCGTGGCATCTCTAGTTCTAACTCGTGATAGCCAGATTAAAAGTCTGCGTGTACAGCGGTGTTCCGCCATTCAATTCTTAATGATAAATATTTCATATCATAAATATATTAAATATGCTGAACCTTTTTATGAAAGAGCCGTACAAATAGCAATTTCCATAACAATATCACAATTGCTTGATGTCGTGCGACAAGGGGATCAATATGAAAATTACATTTCGCATGTCAATTTGTTTCGAGTTTATTCTAACACCCATTGACGTGTTAAATACAAAATGTGTGTCTCAAATTGACCCTTGGCATTATCAATACTAGGATTTTAATAATTACAGCATGTTTCCTTAACAACGTGTCGATTATCAAAGAACGCTAATCGTGTATTACCGTGTTATTTAATACCTGAATGACTACACCCGAGCCCCCAACGTAATTTGAGACTTATACCATAACAGTAAATTCCAAAATTGTATTCTCTGATAACACAATGTGTCATACTCATGATATATTTACATTTTTAAGATATTCTGTGGATTGCTCGGACTTTCTCTTTGAGTTTTTAAGTAAGGTTTATGATGGTGAGGTTTTCAAATAATTAAAGGCTTAAGTAGGTATGTAAATCAATGCTTAAATAATGTTAATTAGTTTGTTATCGTTCGATGAACACTGAACAGGTTGCCCCGTTATATTTGTCAGTTAATTTAGGCTTGTTAAAAAGCAATCTTTCTTTAATTTTTTTTCATATATTATCCAAACTACCAATGTTTATAGCGACGAAACGAATAACAAACCAGTTAATAATTTCACAGTAGCCTGCCAAATTATTTTCAAGCTTATACTACTCAGATAATCATACAAACATAATGTACTCTCACATTTGAGAATGGCGATGTGACAAGTTTTTGCAAGTTTAGTTGTAAATAAAATAATAAATAGATTATTATTAGGCAATTAAGTACCGTTTGTACTTAATTGCGTACAATTAAATAAAAATAAATAAATAAAAAAATATTTGTGGACAATCTTACAGTAATCAACCTGGTCCCAAACTAAGCAAAGCTTGTACTATGGGTACTAGGCGACGATGTAAATGAAATGAAATGAAATGAAATGAAAATAATTTATTCGTGGCATAGACACTAAAAGATAATACATTTATAACTAATAACTAATAAAATAAAATTGCCACGAAATGGTCCCGCCTCAGCATAATGCTGACTCACAAGCCAGCGCTGGTCTTCCGGCGAGACCATTGTTAGTGGATCACGTTGCTCCGCTGTCCGACGCGGCCTTAACCTATTCTGAACGCACCCTTTACGCTTGCGTCAGACAGCGCCATCTGGCAGGCTGCTAATTGTCTAATTGTCAATAGGCAAGGCCGCACGGACATTCGTCAACATGGCTGCAAGTTAAAAGTAATAGTTCCTTTTCCAAAACACTTAGAAAGTGAACATGAATGGGCATGAGTATGGTTGTGAAACAGTGTATACAAAGTGAAGTTTATAGTAATATCAAATAAATACAATTACACGAAAAATTACACTACCTACACATAACGTAAGAGAAAAACAAAGAACAACCTCGTGTGCATCGTCAAAGCAAGGAAAATTATTTAGATGTTAACATTTCACCACACATGGGACATGAAATCAAGGTAAGGTTAATACAGTAAATAAATAAACGATATGCAGTTGAGATAGCTTACAATAAAGAATCGCATCATCAATATATACAAATAATACAAATTTGATTTTGATTTCATCTCCAGGTTCCATATGGTTGCCATAAGAATTGCACATGACAATAACTCTTTGAGCACAACATATTTTTGACAAGGGAATGCAAAGTACAATCTACGTTTGTTTGGGCGGCTTCAGAGAACGGGACTCATTAATAGGACAGAAAACACAGGTATACAACTACACATACATAATATATATTGACATTTCAGTGTCTTATTTACTACTTTACGTCTAAATCTATATCTGCTAATGATTAATTCTATAAACAGCTTGTGTCCAGTGCCAATGTTTCCTGTCGCCGCTGGTGTTCCAAAACAAATTTTTTGACTGCTGTTTTAAAACTATAAATGTTTTCTAGGGTCCTGAAAGGTGGCGGGATTATGTTCCAGCACCTTGTCGCCACGTATCTGAAGCTGCCTCGGAAGGCCGCTGACGCATGTTGAGGCGTCATCAGTTGTATGCTGCATTGGCGTGTACCGTGTGCCCTCCGGGACGATAAAAATGACAGTTTCTCGAATAGATATGCTGGTGTTTTGTGCTTTATCACTCCAAAAAGAAGACATGCCAGATGAAGCTTGCGACGGTGCTCCATTTTGAGGATGTTGCTTTTATTTAAGAATGGGGTGACATGGGCCCTTGGTGGAATATCAAAGCAAAAACGAGCGCAAGCATTTTGTACCCGCTGGATGAGTCTCTTTGTTTTTGCTAGGATGCGGGGTCCGTATACTAAGTCCATGTAGTTTAATTTTGACAGAATGAGTGACTCAACTAACTGTATGCGCAAGTTTTCGTTAATAAAAGATCTTATGTTATATAGTGTTTTGAGCCTGTAGAAGCAATTTCTAACAGAGTCCGCAACATGCTTCTCAAATCTAAGCGCACTGTCCATAACAAGACCCAGACTTCGTGCCTCATTTACACGCTCTATGCATTCACCTAACAATTTGACATCTATAGTAGGTTTGATACTATTTATCTGGGAAATTGTGCCAAATATTATATATTGTGTTTTAGTCGGATTAAGCGTTAAACTATTGCTAGCAGCCCAAGACGCAATGTTGTCAAGGTCAGTATTAAGTTTATGTATTGCACTGTCAATATCCGAAGGTTTACATGAAATGTATATTTGTACGTCATCTGCATATACATGAAATCTGCAGTGTGTAATACGAGTCCTGATGTCTGCTGTGTATAAAATAAAAAGGATAGGACCGAGGATTGAGCCCTGCGGGACACCTCTAGCTAGGCCTTTCGTGGCAGAAACTTTGGTTGAACCATTACTTAGGCTCAGTTTAACATACTGGGTTCGCTTATAAAGGTAGCTATGGAACCAGCACAGAGCATTGTTATCAAAACCATAGTAACTCAGCTTTGAGAGTAGCAAATTAATATTTATGCAATCAAATGCCCTGGAAAAGTCAAGTAGCACGAGCAGCGTGCACATACCCCTATCCTGAGCCCACAAAATATTATCTGTGACATCGAGCAAGGCAGTCACTGTACTACGCCCCCTACGGAAGCCCGACTGTACATCTGGCAAGATGCCGTTGTTCTCGAGGTAATCAGTCATTTGGGCGCATACAGCCTTTTCAAGTACCTTGGATAGACAAGGTAGTATACTGATTGGCCTTAGGTCCTTTAGCTCGGTTGGGCTATATGTACATACTTATATAGATAAATATATACTTAAATACATAGATAACATCCAAGACTCAGGAACAAATATTCGTGTTCATCACACAAATAAATGCCTTGACCGGGATTCCAACCCGGGACCTCCAGCTTCGAAGGCAGGGTCACTAGCAACTAAGCTAAAGCGGACTAGGCTAATAACTAGGCTAATTGTAATTGATTTACCTTTTTTAAGGATTGTTCGACGTTTCAAATATATCACAATATTAGTGGGCACGAGCTGATCTCCATATCTGTTGATGTTTAATATCTGGCGTTTATTAATACATAGACATAACATAAAAAGTCGACACTCCAGTCTACTTTTGTTTTTATGGATTTGCGATTTGCGTTTCCATTGGTACATACGACATAGAAAAAATCCATCGATACCCCACACGACTATGTGCGTTGAATTTTTTTTTTCATCCACCGGTAACATGTATGGAGTGCCCTCCTAATTTAATATTTTTGTGTAATTTCACATCACTTTTATGTAGCGGTTCATAGAATACACCTTCCTACCAAATTTCATAATTGTAGTGCTTACAGTCTTCGAGTAAATCGGCTGTGATATACGGACGGACGGACAGACATGACGAATCTATAAGGGTTCCGTTTATGTCATTCTAGCTACGGAACCCTAAAAATCGACACTCCAATCTACTTTTGTTTTTACGGATTTGCGATTTGCGCTTTTTTTTTGAACCTGACTGTGGCTTTATAGGCCGGGCCCAATAAAGCGATATGAGTGCGCGGTTGGAGAGTAGCCTGGGGAAAATCCAGGGGAAAACCTCCGGCATGACCACGCGTGTGGTTTGGATCACTGGAATACTCTAAGAGTTTGCGCTCCAGTGAGATTAGTTGCGCGGTTTCAACCGAATCTGCGGTGTGAGTGGAATCGAGCTACTGGGAGTTTTGTCGCTGGTTCACTAAACTTAGCCTAGCTGAGAAGAGTCCAGCAAGAAACTCAGCTAGGCCCGACCTGGGTCGGACTGACTGAGATTTGCGCTTCAATTAATTAATAAACTACAATAAAAAAAGGAATTCGTATCTATAGAAGTTACTTTCGCATCGGCTAAAAATGACAAAAAGGCGGACAATACCGGTAGACTTGTCACAAAAATTCAATTCGCCCTTCCATTTATCCCCCCATCTCGAAATATCACCAATTTGAAGGAATTGTACAGATTCCTTTCGCTGGTTCGTAGATTTAAAATGTTCCAAATGAAATTGCCTCCGCTTTCAGAATAGGCACCTAAAGTGGATTAGATGTTCAGAATCGTCTAATGTTTTGAGATTTACGAGCATAGCTTTATATAGGAGGCCGTTGATTTGGTAATTCGGAAGATTCCAAATTAAACGTCCAGTGAAATGTAGAAATTTGGCAAATTTTGGAGTTTTTGTGTAAGATTTTTAAGTCTTGGCATGTAAACATAATTTAAAAAATATGCTCGTAGTTAATAGACAAAAAAATAACAATACGCTATTAAATAAAGCTATGTCTATATCTGAAAGTTATTTTTGATCTTTGATATATGTTTACATTATTCGCCTTATTACAACGGATGAAGGTACAAAAGTGTAAACATATTTTTGAAGTTGACTGTACTGAGAATGGGTTGTATAAAGTTTCGTTAGACTAAATGTCGCATCAAGATTCGGCAACTTAGTTATATGGGTCAATCAACTTTTGCTTGTTGTTATTCTGCCTCGTCAGCGAGGAGACAACAGTAACCGAGTTTCTTAGAAAAATGATTATAATATGTTCAAGCATGCCCAAAAGATGACCCATGTCCAAATGGATTTATGCTCATCGCTAAAACTCATGTTTGGTTCATTCAAACCCTATAAAATCAGTTTTAAAGAGTGACATAGGAGACGTAACCATGGCAACGAGCAACAAAGAATAGTTGATCGACCCATATAGTTGTTTTGTAGTATATTTCTGACTCACCGGCATCTCATCATCAGTCTAACGTACCTATCTTTAATATAAGCAAGCCTAGAGCCCTCTCAATGGGAGTGTTTGGCAGCACAACGCCCAGAATGGCGCAGGCTGGTGAACGGCAAGGTACGGGAATTCGAGGATCAACGTAAAGTTGACCTTGATACCAAACGCGACCAGCTTAAGGCCCACCTGCTGCCATCTCCTACAATTATGTAGACGGCGTGCTTACGTGCCCTCAATGTGCGCGGAGTTTTATTGCTAAAATAGGCTACATTAGCCATCTTCGGGCGCATGAGCGCCAGGGCACTGATTAGGAGTCGAAGTGGTCGCCATGGCCGAAATCGGTCGGACTCATCACCATCATAAGCAAGCCTAATTATCATTGTTTAAACTGTTACAATGTTTTTATTCTATTTTACCTTATTTCTAATCCTTTGTGAATGAAATTTAAAGTCAATTAATGGTATTTATCATCTAACTTTAAGCTTAACTTTGCGCTTTGTTTGAAAGAGGTAAGGTGACCCTATTCAAAGCCTTCTATCAATGTATTTATACTTGCCAGCTTTGGAATAGGTACACCCAGGCACTCGTTCAACGCTTTTTTTTTTGAACCTGACTGTGGCTTTATAGTCCGGGCCCAATAAAGCGATAGGAGTGCGCGGTTGGAGAGTAGCCTGGGGAAAATCCAGGGGAAAACCTCCGGCACGACCACGCGTGTGGTTTCGTTCAACGCGCTAAGGGTGCAATACAACAATGCGTTTCGCATTATATTGAAACAACCACGTTTCTGCAGTGCGAAAGGTATGTTTGCCGACGCGAGAGTGCCTGACTTCTTCGCTATCCTGAGAGCCAGGTCTGCTGCCTTCAGAGAGAGACTCATAGACTCGAAAAATGAGATTATCTCGTTATTAGCCAGGGATTACGCCTTCAATAAACTGGCGCAAGCTGCACTGGTCTGTGAACGACCAAGTACAGTGGTTTCAAATTTAATTGACTGATTTATGTAAGTCCCGCCAACCGTAAGGTAAGAGCGTATTCCCTTCTGAAAGGCCGGCAACGCACTTGCGACTACTCTGGTGTTGCAGGTGTTTATGGGCGACGGTAATTGCTTACCATCAGGCGATCCGTCTGCTCGTTTGCCCCCTATAACATAAAAAAGTAGTTTTATTCTATTTTATTGTATTTTTTATGGGTTTCTTGCCTGACAAATAAAGAATTATTATTATTATTATTATTTGTATGTCTTTCCCTTTCACGGGACAATGGTATCCCGGACCTTTGGGAGGCGTGCGTGGAGCCGAAGTACCGAGGCACCGAAGTACCAAACGAGTACCACATAACCAACACGTAGAGGCCCTTTTGACACTTTAATGAAATGCAATGGATACACCGAGCGGATGCTGTCCCTGCCCGTGTCATGGGACGCACACAGAGACAGCTCCCGCCAGTGTGTATAGGGACTATTTCTGGTTGATGGAGTCTAAATGACCTGGGTTATTGGGTGAAAATGATGGATTAATGGCTGGGCTATTGCGTGAGACAACGGACGCCTGCCTAATAAAACTGTCTCAGATATTTATTTCCGGCAGGCGGTGACTCACTCTCTGCTAGATGGGCCCCCATAAAATAGCGACATTATTATTATTATTATTTAATATTAGTAAAGCCTTAGTAGCACACATCCAAGAATCGGACGCAAGTTTGTCGATATTGCAGTTTTTTTTTTAACTCAGTAGTGTGACCCGGCATTCACAACATACAAATCGTGCACCGGGACTTGTGAAACTAAAAAAAAACTTATGATACATCAAGAAAGAAGTTGTTTATCACCTCGCGCATTTGAACAAGGGTAGATGCGGTGGGTCCAAGAATACTTATCTCCGGAAACCAAATTAACATAAACAAATCTCAACCCACACTACAAACATAACTCTACCGGCGGCGAACCGCAGAACTACTACCAGTTCGTACAATAAACTTAACATATGCTCACAGTAGCGGTGCAACAAACCGCAAATGTAACATGGTTATGAGCGGGGCAAACAAACTTAATTATGCTAGTGGTCAAACACGGAACTAGGAGTTCATGGTGTGAAAAATGCAGGTGTTGTTTGCAGTGGCGCCGCGGTTACCCGCAAATGTAAGTTTGTTTTAGGACGGAACACTAAGGGATGTGACATATTTGTTTTTTTCGTGTTTGTATTTCGAGTTCCACTGGTTTGGTGACAGTTTGGTTGCACCTGGAACGATTTTTATGGTTGATTGTATGTGGTTGAATGTATGGTGTATTTAATGGTTCTAACGAACGTCATTAGATTAGATTAGATTAGATTATTTCATTCTGAAAATTTACATGGCATTTTATAAAAATGACAATTGGTAAAATATCATGGATTCACAAAAAGATCGTCAGTGTATATGAATTACGGATAATAACAAAATAATAATAGTCTAATAGAAAATAAGAATAAAAAAATTTCAACGATACAAAACAATTCAATAATAATAAGATGGTACAATGGCAAATATATAAGATGTAATTAAAATGTCATAAAAAAACAATAATTATCCTAGATATAAATAGTCAAAAGATAATAATTAATACATATACAATGCTGGTCATTTTAATTCTAAAATACAATTCATGCGTGTCACAATTATATTTAAAAAGTAAACATTTTTCACTGTATTCTTTTACAGAATACAGCGAATTGAATAATAAAAGTACCTTAAGTTGGCGCTCAATATGTCGTTGGAGAACTCATTTTTAAGTTTTCACATGGTGTATGAAATAAATGCAAAGGACATACGGACGGACAAGACGCTTGATAAGCTTTTTTTTTCTGTCAGCATCCCCCCACTGTTGAGTAAATTCCTCCTCATGTTCACACTAGTTTGCCCTGTTTTGAGTTAGTCTCATCCATATATATATTACCTATGATTTTATTCATTATACGTATACCTTTCCTATATAGTATGTTGTGTTGCGTTCCGTGGATCACGTGCGGTGCTGACTGAAAACCAGCGCTGCAGGTGTCTGACACCTCGGCATGATGCTGAGACAGCAACCGATTCACTGCCGCGAAGACGCACTTTATATTAATATGTCAATGTACTGAGTCTATTCTGTTTGTAACGATGTGTCTTTTCGTACAGTGAATAAATGCTTTCTTTCTTTCTTTAAGTTGTTACCCGTTAGTTACATTTCACATACAGAGTAGCCCCAATTGCCCTAGACAGGCATTTTTGTGAAGATTCTTCTCTCGGTACCGCCGCACACCGGGTAGAGTCAGTCCGACCCAGATTAGGCCTAGCTAAGTTTCTTGCTGGACTCTTATCAGCTAGGCTAGATTTAGTGAACCAGCAACAAAACTCCCAGTAGATCGATTCCACTCACACCTCAGATTCGGTTGAAACCGTTCAACCAATCTCACTGGCGCGCCAAACTCTTAGAGTCAAAATCAAAAATCAAAATCAAAACATTTATTCTGAAAATAGGCCTCAAGGGCACTTTTACGAGTCAAAACCTACCTATGTACCTAGATACATCAAATAAAAATAATACAATAATCAAAGTATCATTAATTAAATGTAGTGTTACATGTCAAAAATAAGACTAAGAAACTAATAACAATCGAGATTTGTTAGAGATGTATAAGGTCTCTAAGCGTCAAGATAAAATGTAATAAAGTAGGTACATTAATCATAATAAAATATGTTGAGCTATATATATAACACGTCAACATGAAAATAATAAAATCTATTAAATAAATATCCTTAGAGATGTCTCTGAGCGTCAGTCTAAAAATAAAATCAAATGAGAACAGAGCGAAGTCTCTCCAGTATTCCAGTGTTCCAAACTACACGCGTGGTCGTGTCGGAGGTTTCCCCTGGATTTTCCCCAGGCTACTCTCCAACCGCGCACTCCTATCGCTTTATTGGGCCCGGCCTATAAAGCCACAGTCAGGTCAAAAAAAAAAGATACTTCAACAAATTAACTCCCGTTTAAAAGCCCTTTTAAAATTTCTTCGGAATATTTTTCCACCATAACTTTCTTACAATAAGGCAGTATAAATTCATATTAACTCTATACCATTTATTCATTGCTTCAAGCTACCCTTTGAAAGTCTTCTATCCCACTTTATCCTTTTCTTTCTGAACATAGAGCATAAGGGACGGATAAATTTGTATGTCGTTGTTAGCATCCAATCCTTTTGTAAATCTTGTTGGCTACGTATAAATATTGACCAGGATCGTTAGTGTGAACCCTTTTTTGAGTTTACTTGGATTTGTTCGAGCGGCCTTGATTTTCAATAGTAGTTTTCTTTTGTGAAATGTGTATGCGGTATCTTGTTTTGTGTGGCTTAGTAGGAAATAAACTTTTCACCTCACTAGCTGGGAAATCCCTTTTTTATTCTTTAAAAACAGATAGCAAAACTGCATTTTATCCACAAGAGTGCAAAGAATATTTGAAATTCGAACGCGCTATTTGTAACATTTTTAAACATAATAATAACATGTAAAGGCCAGTCAGTCCAGATAGTCCAGCAACAATCATTTTATATTGTGCTGTTGTGTTAAAAAACTAGTACCTACGCCAAAACTCAGGATTAGGTAGTGGACAACTATATTTAGGACGCAACTCTCAACGTTAGGACGAGGAGGAGGAAAAAAAATCCTCGCTCTAGTGAGGTGAAATAAATTTTGTTGAATTGTTATTGAGCGACTGAAGCGAGCGAATCTTCTCCGTTCTTACTGTACCTACCCTTCTCCAGGACGCAATTGTCTCTTCTCAACCGATTTACGTAAAGTCTTATGATAATTCAACGTAACTTACGTATCTTTTGTACTACGGTTAGGTAGATTTTAATGTCAAATTTTAATTGTCACCTCATACATTTGTACTTCAAAATAACAGTAAAAATAATTTATTTATCTCAAAAGAAATTTACATTTCACTTAAACTAGAGATATACATACTTAATTATAATGTAAAAACTAGGTGAGGACGGAGTCTCTAAAGTAGACACTATTTACAAAATGAGCATGTATTTTGTGCCACCATAAAAATCTATCTACATTTAGTACATAAAGTTACGTGATTCGCTTGCTGGTTCCATAATTATATGTTTTTTTTTTAATTTAGTTCTAGGTCCAAAGACGCCGCGAGGAATACGGGAGTAAGTTATTTAATCTATCTATCTATACATTTAATAAATCTGTAGAGGTTCGAAAATCTGTACATTGAAGATATTAGCAAAAAAATCGATTGAGGGGTCGTAGAATCGATAACAGAACACATTTCAACAGTTTTTAGAATTTGTGTCTGTTTATCTGTCTGTTTATTTGTTTCATCATCACGCGAAAACTAGCTAATAGATTTAAGTACAACCTTCATTAACAAGTTTAATGTCTATCATAAGATTATAAAATTTCATGGTTTCACTCTAATACAAAGTAATAAGACCCAACGGTTTATCAAGTAGACTGTACTTTTTATTTGTAATTTTTTATATGTCTTACATCGGTAGTAATCGAACCAAATAGATAAAGCGGAGTGTCCCGATTTCTCTATTTTTATTATAATGCATCGGCTATCGGGAGGCCATTTTGTTTTCTAACGATAATGTTTTTGTTCTTATTCGGATTCCGACCTCATTCAGAGCATGTGACAATAAAAGATGTAGGGACAGGGGCATGCCAGTGATAACGAGAAGATTATGTCGGCGTGTTGACATGGTTACATAAACATGTTCTAACATGAACCGAGATATCTTCTAAAAAATGTGAAGTTACACGTTTGTATGAGATTATTTTCAAAGTCAAAGTAATTTTATTCCTTTTAAAGAGGCCTTATAAGTATTAAAATGTTTTGATGTCAAATTATGTCATAAGTATTTGATACCAATAAAGTAATTAAAGGACACGATAATTTTATAACAGATAGTGACATAGCAATTTTTTTTATTTTATTGTGCGTAGTAGAATTTAAGCGGAAAAAAGTATTTGATACCAATAAAGTAATTAAAGGACACGATAATTTTATAACAGATAGTGACATAGCTATTTTTTTTTTTATTGTGCGTAGTAGAATTTAAGCGGAAAAAGTATTTGATACCAATAAAGTAATTAAAGGACACGATAATTTTATAACAGATATTGACTATTTTTTTATTTTATTGTGCGTAGTAGAATTTAAGCGGAAAAAGCTGTTTTTAGTTTGAAAATGGTCATTTTGGAGTGATGTTTGAAACGATATTTTTTAATGAAAAATCAAAAAACAACATTTCAGTTTTATGACATTAGGTCGTAATAATCCTGTTCTAGCTAGTAACACTGAGAAAATGTCAAGATACGTGTAAATTCAAACAAAAAATGGCCTAAATAGATGAGCGTTTTTTTTAACTCACAAGGGCTCTTAAGAAGGCCCATAACACTTTCAAAATGTAAAATATACATGTAAAATAGGAATACTTAACAGTAACAGCGAACAAAACTTATAATTAATGCAACAATTAATAAATCTAAAATAGTCAATACAGGTGATAAAATTTAATAACGTTAGTAGCTACTTAGATGTAAAGCAATTCAGTCGCAAGCTGTTTTGTCATTAAGATAATCTTTAATCTTAAGCTTTACTTACTAGTCTGCGTTTAAGGCAGGCATTTTTCATTTCATATTCAATGTAGCTGTTGTAGCAGTAAACGCTATTTATTTTACAAATGGCTTTGTGGCTTAGTATTTTCGTAAAAATCTAAACAGAATATCTATACATAAAATCTAAAATATCGAACCTGCTCACACAATACCGACTCCACTTAGGCAGTGCTGGTCAGTAGCGTCGCTAACGGCAAATTTGACAAAGTTGTGGCTTTCTAAAGCGGCAATTACACTTCGTCGTTCGCCGCATGCTGCATGCGCCGACCGCAAAAGTGTAAAGAACACGTTAGTCGGCCGCATTCGGCGATCGACAGCTGCCAACCAGGGATCGGATACCGGTATTTTCTCCATAGAAAAATACCGGTATTATTACGGTCACCGATTCATTATTTCGTTTTTAATGGGACAATCTAATAATACGACGTTGTTATCTAAATACATGATTCAGCCCTACGTAAAGAGCAAAAAATAATCCAAAATATTGGGCTAATTCAGGGTCTTTTAAAAATACCGGTATCGGTCCCTGCTGCCAACGCTTATTATATAGGTACAGACTAATGTAAAGACGACGTTTGTTGGTTTAAGTAGTTTAAAATGAATTTGGCGACCGCATGCGGCGAACGACGAAGTGTAATTGTCGCTTAAGTGTTCAGTGTAGAGGGTAGGTAGGTATGTGCGGTTTTATTTTATATATAGTAGGCTTTATTTATCCGAAAACTTTAGTATTTTGGGTCACACAATTTTCCCACTTGTACATGTTGTTCAGTATGTCTGCCATAAAACATGTCCTCTCAGTTTCTCAAAGGTTAGCTGGAAGAGATCCCTTAAAGGACCTTTGAACGAATATCTATTATTAAGTTTGTTTTCTAGTATGTACTTGATTTGTGCAATATAGTGTTTACTACTAGTAGTATTACAATTTCACGAGAATCGGTTTAGGAGTGCAACCTAGAGCCGGAAATTGGGACGGTATGAAAGCATTTAAAAATGTTATACTTAACCTATTTTCCTAGTTGAGGTAGGTGATATATATAGATAATAACATAATTGTTAAATTAGTCACAAAAAAATCAAAAAACCAATAAAAAAACTCACAAAAACTCAAATCTCATAAACGGTCGGCAACGCGCACGTGACTCCTTTGGAGTTGCGGGCGTCTATAGGCTGCGGTGGCCGCTTACCATCAGGTGGATCGTACGCTTGTTTGCCACCGGCGTTTGTATAAAAAAAAATAGTGTTTAATAAATTGAAAGTGCAAATTATAATCGTCCAAGACATGCTCAATATAAATAGGTATGTGTCAGTTAATTTATCAACATAGCATAAAATTTATACCTATAGGAAAGTAAGTGTATCCAATTTCGATTACGCCACACAACATGGCACAAGTTATGAAATACGTAGCGACTTAATCCACCTCGAAACGTGGTATTAAAACTTTGTTTAACTCACAAATTTCGTAAAAGTTATCAGAATCGGAAATTATTTATTGCCACAAATTAAAAGTTACAAAATAAAGCCAACAAAAAGAAACTACAAACTAAGATATAAAATAAAATACAATAAAAAAAACAAAAGTTATTTTATTTATTTATTTATTGCAACCATGGTAAATACAGTAGATCTTATATAGTTACATCTTAGTAGTATACAAGTTGTATCGTTAAAATGAAGTTACATGCGTTTCAAAGTCAACATCAAAGTTATTGACCGAGTGAAACGAAGGTCTCTGCTTCAGCTTCAACAAAAATGCTTTCGTATGTCCAGATTCCGGATTTCCGTTTGTTCTCGTTTACAGGTCGCAATTCTCAACCGATTCTCCTGAAAATTCAGACATATATGCAATGACAAGATACTATTGTTTTATAGATAATTATAGTATCACAATTGCTGTGCAATGATAATTCTAACTACAGTAAAAACATTTCTTTCAAAATATTTAGTACAAAATATTTCAGAAAATATCTGTTGAAAATATTTCTGTGATACATAATCTCTGCAGTACGCTATCACTGCCAAACATTATATATGTTGTTGTATTGCATATTGGTTATATTGTGATAGACTTTGGTATTTATTTGTAAAAAAGGGATGAAACACCTTAAGGGGATGCCTCGATTCAGTCAGCCACGCTCATGTCGTTCGCGCATGACAAAACGGGATGCAGCACGCTTCAGGAACGACTTCTTTAGACAAATCTCATTAAGTATCTGACTGTGTGCAGTTTTATTAAATTTCCTCTTGACAGAGTTTAGATGAGGTAAAATACCATCATTTCAACTTAATTGTGTCGTTTAATAATGCCTATTTTTAGTAGACTGATTAAGAAAAGGAAAATGAAGACTCGACTTTGGAATTTTTTGTATCGAGGAAATTTTAAGCAATCATGTTTCGGCTATTGTCAAAAACACAGTCATATAGTCAAGAATCATATATCTGGAAATCAATCCTTATTGTTTCCTCATCTTGGCAGAACAGCATTTCAAAGAACGCGCTATTTCTCATTGCACGGCCTTAACTAGGCATGCCGTGCGCAAGAGCCAAATTCCCTGTTTTGAGTTTTTCAGCCAGTAAATTCTTTTTAATACCGGACCGAACGTATTTTTGGCTTGTGTATTAATTCTCTCCTTTTTAACAAGAATGTTACTAAAAAAATGTTAAAATCTTCGTAAAATTTGTAGCCCAGGAGCAAAATGAAGTGAACAAAAGGCCACAGATTAATGTTTAAGCATATTTCATTGTTTGGGGAACAATAGATCTAACAAGATATAATAGCTTCAATTACGCCTGCTCGGAATTTCATTAAGTCTTTGTGACCTCCGCCAGAGGACCTGCCACGGGAGCCGAGAGAGAATTTAGGTTATACTTTACTTGATAGCTTTGTCTTAGTTTCTTATTGGTTTTGGTGTTGGCAAAGAATTTAGTTTAAATTGTTTGTAATTAATAGTTATTTGTTATACAAGGGTGCAAAGTTGTATTTTAACCGCGAGTGTGGAATTGAAACACGACCTAGCGAACGGATTCTAGGATTGAACCTTGAGCTAGCGACTGGAGTCTATGGTTGAACCGCGAGCGAAGCGAGTGGTTCGAAAATAGAATCCTGAGCGAAGCGAGTGGTTCAAAAATAGAATCCTGAGCGTAGCGAGTGTTGCAACACACGAGACGTAAAATAACTTTGCAGCCGTGTATAACACAAATCTTTTCACCTCGCTAGAGCGAGGAATTTTTCTTTCCTCCTCCTCGTCCTAACGTTGACAGTTGTGTCCTAAGTATAGTTGTCCACTACCTAATCCCGAGATTTGGCGTAGGTACTAGTTTTTTAACACAACAGCACAATATAAAATGATTGTTGCTGGACTGTCTGGACTGGCCTTTACATGTTATTATGTTTAAAAAAGTTACAAATAGCGCGATCGGATTTCAAATATTCTTTGCACTCTTGTGGATGCAGTTTTGCTATCTGTTTTTAAAGAATAAAAAAGGGCTTTCCGAGCTAATGAGGTGAAAAATATTTTTTTCGTAACGTGGCCTCACCATGAAGTAAGGATAAGACTGGAGCAGGCAATAAATACATACACAGATGTGTGAAAGAGATGTAAGCAACTAAGCATACACAATAACATACGTGGCGACAAAATACAATGTTTTTTTTTTATACAACGCCGGTGGCAAACAAGCGTACGGTCCACCTGATGGTAAGCGGCCACCGCAGCCTATAGACGCCCGCAACTCCAAAGGAGTCACGTGCTCGTTGCCGACCCTTTATAAAATTTGAGGATGCACTGTGTTGACAGCAAAAGGTTGATGTGATGTGATGTGTATTCTAAATTGCCTAATTTTAAATTGTATAATTTGTGTATAAAGTGTAGTGAAGACTCATCCGGTCCTGTCATTCTGGTTTATTGTGTTTTGTATATACTATTAAAGGTGAAATATTAAATAATATTCTGAGTAGAAGTAGTTGTTTATTCATCCAAATTTACCAAAGGAAAGAGCCATTTTAACGGTCCCGCTACTTTTATAACATTCGTGATTGAACTATTTACTGAACGAACGATTGAATGATGTCACTAACGCGGTGTTTGCATTATAGAAGCACAGACGAAAAGACTGTTTAAGGACCGTTTCACACTTTTGAAATAATTTAAGTGTGGCAACACCGACGCCAAGTGACATCATTCAATAACATTTGAAGTTCGTTTAAATAATATAATTGTGGTTATCTTATAACTAACAATACTAACATTAGTTTTGTAAGATTTCTGAATTTGTATTACTAACACTTTATGGGCAATGCCGGAAATAAATTGATATTATTATTATTATAAGTCTGAAGATTAAACAAGAAGTATAATGAAATTACTTAATTTAATATCCCAGAGATGTTCATGGTCTCTGAGCGTCAAAATTAAGATTACTTTAATATTGTTACAGATGTGTATGGTCTCTAAGTCACTGATAATAAAAACGAATACACAACAGGATAATATCTCTCGTCAGTCTCCTATAAAAAGACATTAGTATTAACGTTGTCACTATGTCCTTGCAAGCATGAACAGACCGGACTCCACAAACAGCACCCGATCACGAGTATGACGCGTATGTCTTGTCCCGAGTATGTCTTGGATGTTCCTGTGTATTTAAGTACCTGTTTATCTGTATAAGTATGTATATCGTGGCCTGGTATCCATAGCACAAGTTTTGCTTAGTTTGGGACTAGGTTGAATTGTGTAAGATTGTCTGCAAATATTTATTTATATAAATTATTGTTTCTCGTTTTAAATTGAGTATAACTCCCGGTCTAACATCCCATGATTTACACGGTTTGAAAATGAACTCATTGTTACAGAATACCTCTCGATATACGTCTGATCTGATATATTGAAGGGAGGTACTTGACAATGTTTGAAATCAAACTGTAGCAATCAGTAAGTACCTACTTAATTTTGAGTACCGCGGAAGTGGTTAACATTTCAGCGTTTTCCCGATTATGCCCTAAGGAGCCTGAAGTCTGCCTGTACACCTAAATCTCAAGATTTAAGAGCGCTTTAATAAAATGTAACAGGTCCACTAGCGCCACTCGTACATAATTGTGATTGTCTAAATTTAACGATAGATATCTAAAAAAGGGGGCCGCTACGTACTGTATTTTGTATTTAGGTTGAATTGAATCCATCAAACTAGTTATTACGTTGCTGGATTAGTCAATCTATGCGTCCAAAGTTAAAACGGCCGTTTTATTTTTGAGCTCATAGAGAGACCAACGCAAACACTAGTTTGACGGATTCAAAAAGTACTTAAATACAAAATATAGTACGTAGCGGCCCCCTTTTTTAGTTACATATCATTTAATTTAAATAATTACAATTATTTACGAGTGGCGCCAGTGGACCTGTTACATTTTATTAAAGCGCTCTTAACTTAGGAAATAGTTTTACGAAAGCGACTGCCATCTGACCTTCGAACCGAGAGAAAACTAGACCTTGTTGGGATTTCAAAGGTTTCCTTAAAATTTAAGATTTCAAGCTTACACGGTCATTTACATTAGAATTACGACGTGGTAGTGACGGTGACACTGTGCGAAAAAAGCGAACCAGGAAGAGGGTAGATCGCTATAGTATGTGGGTAGGCCACAACTAAAACTCGCAGCACGTCAGTTAATCCTTGATAATGGCGCTTGCAACAGTGCCGAAATATCGGGAACTCAAATATACAAAAATACATGGTAAATATCCCGTTTCAAATCGTAATTCCTAACAATTAACTATCATCATCATCCTCCTAGATACCCCCAGTCCAGTACGATGATCCGGTCTATGATATTAGTAGAATATTGACCCTGAATGACGCAGACATAAAAAGCGATATCGCAAGGATATCCCCCCCTAACATCAAATTAAATAGAAACGCGGCCCAGGTATAATTAAAAAAGTCGTTTCCCTATAATCCCCAGTGCTACAATCTCAAGGGCCGTTTAAAAACCCACATGACAGGTGAACCCAACTCATGTCTTATCTCTGGGCCGAACAAATATTTTAACCTTGTCGTAATCCGTTGACTCAATTTAGGGTTAAGATTTTACACGCACTTGGCACCGAGTAATCTCATAGTATTTTTCTTTATACAACGCCGGTGGCAAACAGGCGTACGGTCCACCTGATGGTAAGCGGCCACCGCAGCCTATAGACGCCCGCAACTCCACAGGAGACGTGCGCGTTGGCGACCCTTTATAAGACAGGGATCGGATACCGGTATTTTCTCCAAAGAAAAATACCGGTATTATTACGGTCACCGGTTCATTATTTCGTTTTTAATGGGACAACCTAATAATACGACGTTGTTACTTAAATACATGATTCAGCGCTACGTAAAGAGCAAAAAATAATCCAAAATATTGGGCTAATTCAGGGTTTTTTAAAAATACCGGTATCGGTCCCTGTTATACGATTTGAGGATGCACTGTGTTGACAGCAGAAGGAACACATTTAGGTCCTTGGCTCTCAACACAGTGCATCCTCGGGAGCTCTGGCAATCATGCTCACCTCCAGGAACACAACACTACATACTTGTATAGTAGATAATGTTATTATGGCTGTGGTCTTCTGCAAGGAGGTACTTCCCCAATTTGGCTGCTCCAAATTCGAGCAATATGACATTCTGCTGTGCCCTACCTCTCTTAATTCTACTCGCTTGAGCGAGAACACGAGTAGAATTACTATGAAAGTACTCGCTTCTCGCCGGCGGTGGGACCAGTGACCGCTCAACCAATCTCACTGGAGCGCAAACGTTTAGAGTATTCCAGTGTTCCAAACCACACGCGTGATCGTGCCGGAGGTTTTCCCATGGATTTTCTCCAGGCTACTCTCCAACCGCGCACTCCTATCGCTTTATTGGGCCCGGCCTATAAAGCCATAGTCAGGTTCAAAAAAAAAGGGACCAGTGCCTAAGGAAGGGTTAGTGGGAATGTCTTACACCTTATTTGTGTAAGACCGTGTGTTAAACCACGATGTATCCAGGCCAATTTGCCGATCCGTTTCGGTGGTCTTGGAATTAAATTGATATCCAGCATAGCTGTCCCCGGCGGTCCTCTCATAGGTACACAGTATGTCATCCCTCATAGGAGAAATCCTCACCCCGTCTTATCTTATCTTATTTAGATGAGGGCCCTAACGGATGCACTTCGACCCAGTGGGATCTTTTGTGCAGTTGTCCCCTCCTTTATGCCTACTCCAAGCTGCTCTCCAGCATTGCCACAAACCGAATGATGGAGTTCAGCGGGAGTACTCTAAATTTCTTTGGTTCAGGGTAACCATTGCCAAAGTCATTCATTCTTTGTCTGGCAAGGGCGTGACATTCACACAGTAAGTGTTCCATTGTCTTTCTCACCCCGTCACTACGTGACTGAGGTTGCATACGTGGCTGAAGCGGAAGGTGCCTGTAGTCCTTGCGTCGACGCTGCGCAAGCGTTAACGAGACGCTGACGTTCGAAAGACGACACTGACGTTGCGGCGCCGTAACGTAAACGATACGTCGGCGCTCGAAAGACGCTAAGTGGGCGCGGGCCCTTAAACATTATTATCCAAAAAAAAAAAAGTTATAATGTTATATTTTGGTTGTGAAGCTGACGGTCCTGGGTTCGAATCCCGGTCAGGGCAAATATTTGTGTGATGAGCATGAATATTTGTTTCTGAGTCTTGGATGTTTTCTATGTATTTAATTATTTATATCTATTAAATATATCGTCGTCTAGTACCCATAACACAAGCCTTCTTGAGCTTACTGTGAGGCTAGTTCGTTCGATTTGTGTAAGATTGTCCTCTAATATTTTTTTTTATTACTTTTTATATACTGTTGTAATAAATAAAAGTTAAGAAGTCATTAAAACAAAGATTGTTAAGTTTTGTAAGTGGAGGTACTTTCCCTAGCAGCGGGTTAACCCACAGACTTACCAGACGCGACACGCAAATAATAATACCCCAACCGAGCGAGACAGTCATATACATTTTTGTATAAGAGCGACAGACAGTTACATATCATTTGTTGTCCCTGTCACAGTTTCACTTTTTTTGTCGAGCACGACTTATTTTATATGACAGTTGTGCCCAAACACGTCAGACAAGCGATTACCCGCCCAAGTTAAGGAAGTAATTTATGGTAAACCGGCAGCCATTTTAAACCAATTCTCAATTTATCTGCATAAGACCTTTTCCGTCACTCTTAGTGGCCCGCTTATAGGATCTCTTTAGAAATATTTATACTCTAATGATTTAATCATTTAACTTTTGTACTGCCGTTAGGTAGATTTTAATTATCAGGACATACATCTATACTTGAAAATTGACAGCAAATTTAGAATAAAGGAAAAATTTAAAAATTTAGGCACCGAACAGGATTCGAACCTGCGACCTCCCGGCCAGTCGCTCTAGCCAACTGAGCTATAGGTGCAATCGCTACCCAGTCACAAATTCATCAACCGTTCCTTCGTATTAAGCAGTACCGCTGCTAACGCAAACTATACGCCTCCCTTAAGGCGTTTGTATAAAATATTGACAGCAAAATTAAAATTTGACATTAAAATCTACCTAACGGTAGTATAAACGTTACGTGATTACCCCGCAGTTGTACTGCTCCAAACATGAGCGATATAACGTTCCAGTATGCCCTACCTTACTTTGCAATCAATCAGCGATACTTTCATATTGTTATTTAAAAAAAACTGAGTGGCAGTGACATGACATTAGGGATATTTCTTCTGTCAATAATTGCTGATGGAATACTGACCCGGTTCAATCATTTCGTCAATACAGATAACATCACGACAACCCGGCTTTTGATGCCTATGTAATATTTGTTGCCTTCGAATATTTGTCGTACGGATTTTTAAACATTGAACGACAAATATTGGTTTTCTTTTGTGCGTTGTATAATTGTGCAGTGAATGATATTCGATATTGTATTGCTATTGTCTATATTTTATTGTGCTTGATGAATGAGGGCTATCGTTTTTGTGCTCACCAGTTGGCGCCACTGTCAAAATTTTTTATTGGTTATTATGGGCATGAGAACGAAGTTTACATTTAAATCATAATTAATACCTTAAAACTGTACCGTAAATATATCCAACATCCCACGTTGCAGCGCAATCCCGTTTTGTTCGGAAATAAAGGAGGAATAAGATTCCGAAAGACAAAACTGTCTCAAAGAACTGACAGTCATTGACCCGTAACTCATATTTGCCATAATCAAGCTCAGGTTTTGAAAAATAGTCACCATATTGTTCCAGTTAGATATTAACCCGCAACCACAAAGAGTGACATTTGACATTTCGGAGACCTCGCGCTACACTGATATGAATATGTCATGCTCGCCTAAAGGTCTTTGCTTACGGTGGCGTCGTTGATCGGGTCGCAACCTTCCCTAACATATGGTCGAGGGAGGCGATGGCTGAGATACGCGTCATACTCGTGAACGGGTGCTGTTTGTGGAGTCCGGTCTGTTCATGTTTGCAAGGACTAGTAACTTCGTACTAGTCATCATCATCATCATCACTACTAGTGTTCAGTGGAATTGACATGATGAGAGACTTCACTGTTCTCATTTGATTTTATTTTTTAGACTGACGCTCAGAGACCTTATACATCTCTGAGGATATTTATTTATTAGATTTTATTATTTTCATGTTGACGTGTTATAGATATAGCTCAAAATATTGTATTATGATTAGTGTACCTACTTTATTACCTTTTATCTTGACGCTTAGAGACCTTATACATCTCTAACAAATCTCGATTGTTATTAGTTTCTTAGTCTTATTTTTGACATGTAACACTACATTTAATTAATGATACTTTGATTATTGTATTATTTTTATTTGATGTACCTAGATAGATTTTGACTTGTAAAAGTGCCCTTGAGGCCTATTTGCAGAATAAATGTTTTGATTTTGATTTTGACTAGCGCCTCTAGCGGCGAATTCATACGCGATAGCCCCTATTGAAAAGTCGCAAATATATATATATTTTCACTAAGGAGGAGTGGAATGCAGGAAGAGGAGAATGTCCATAATCAACCTTAAATTCATTAATTAATTAAATTTGCTCTTTCGCTCCGCTCTCCTCCGCTCCGATTTAATGGATTACCTAATTTGATTAGTCACTTTCGCACGTTTCCGCTCCGCCTCGGTGGAAAGGCAGCCTAAATGATATGTGAACATATTTTTCCCATATCGCGATAAAAATGATTGTGATATTATAGTATTTAAACGATGAATAAGCAAAGTGCGACATGCAGGCGAATCACGTAACTTTATGTGCTAACGGTAGATAGATTTTACTGTCAATTTTGAAGTATAAGTAAGTTTTAGATAGTAACAAAGCCATTTTTTGATTTTATTATGTGTGGTAGAATTTAAGCGCAAAAAACAAGCTTTCTGCTTGAAAATTATCAATTTGGAGTGATGTTTGAAACGATATTTCATAATGAAAAATCCAAGAAATACATTTTAAGTTTATAACATAAGGTCGCAATAGTCCTGTTCTGATTAGTAACATTGAGAAAATGTCAAGATACGTGTCAAACAGAAAATGGCGTAAATATATGAGCGTTTTTTAACTGATAAGGACCCTTAAATGATGAATAAGTAAAGTCCGACCTGGCCCTGCATTCCGAACTTATGCCGTCCTTTTTACTCTCATGTTATACACTATATGAGTGAAAGGGACGGCAGGATACAAAGTTCGTAGCTCCTCAGAAATATATGGCCGTGGACCATGTTGGGAAATTTAATTGGAACTAATTTCTTACACTGGCAATAATTTGAATCGTAGGTTGTCACTGTTGTCAGTGTCATTGTGTTGGTGTAGGTTAAGTGTTGAATATGAAATGATAAATAACAAAAAATGCGCAAAACGATTCATTGTCAAGAACGGAACATTATTATAGCACGACCCAAGTAATAAGGCGTGTGGATTAAGCAATAATAGTCTCTCAGTCAACTACTTAAGAGCTTTGACGCGCGCCATATTAATTGTGTTCTCCTGTAACAATGTATATATCAAAATTTTGGATTGGAGCGCTCGTGGCCCAGCGGCGCCCGCGTACCGCGTGCGGTATGCGGGGTTAAGTTGGGTGACCGCTTTGAGTGGTTATTAACTGAGCGCTCCCGTTTGGAAGGCACGTTAAGCCGTTGATCCCGGCTGCTGTCTACGATAGCAGTTGTTAAGCCGAGTTAGAGGCCTTCGGGCGGCTTGAGAACTTCTAACAGTCAAGTTGCCCAGTCACTTGAGAAGCCTAATTCCAATATGGTTTCCCCTCCGGTTGGATGGTCAGATGGCAGTCGCTTCTGTAAAAACTAGTGGCTACGCCAAATCTTGGGTTTAGGTAGAGGACCCCGGGCATCCTTCTGGATGCAACTGTACTGAGATGACGCTAGGAGGATGATACTAAAATTTTGGAAGAAAACGCACAGTGTAAATGACGGAGCGAAACAAAGTTCTCCATTTCATCTTCGACAAAAATGATTTCGTATTGTCCGGCTATTCTACTATACAGGTCGCATAGATAGAATAGATTTTATTATTTTCATGTTGACGTGTTATAGATATAGCTCAAAATATTTTATTATGATTAGTGTACCTACTTTATTACCTTTTATCTTGACGCTTAGAGACCTTATACATCTCTAACAAATCTCGATTGTTATTAGTTTCTTAGTCTTATTTTTGACATGTAACACTAAATTTAATTAATGATACTTTGATTATTGTATTATTTTTATTTGATGTACCTAGATAGATTTTGACTTGTAAAAGTGCCCTTGAGGCCTACTTGCAGAATAAATGTTTTGATTTTTGATTTTTTTGCATGTAACAACCGATTTTCGTGATGTTTTGTGAGCAGCGGGGTAATCACGTAACTTTTTTACTACCGTTAGGTAGATTTTAATGTCAAATTTTAATTGTCACCTCATACATTTATACTTCAAAATTGACAGTAAAATCTATCTACCGTTAGTACATAAAGTTACGTGATTCGCCTGCTGGTTAGATATTAGGTAAAAAAATTTTTTATGTTTTTTTTTCAAAATATCCGAGAATCTACCTACAACACACAGAGCCACTACTTTTATTGTCACTCACTTGACTGTCCAGTACAATAAACTGCAAAGCGATGTATCCGATTTACTACTTTATGCCAGTGTAATAAGCTCCAAAATTGGATACGTCATCACATTATACGTATGTTATAAATGGGTATTTAGGCGACAATCTTGACCTCGTTCTAACCAGCCTAATAAAACAGTAGATACGATGTTCTACATTTTTTAGTACCCAAACCTCCCCTAACATTTCCCTACATATCTCTATTTGGAGTCTCCGATAAAAAAATAATGTCCAACATTAAGGAGAGGACTTAATTTAAATATTTCTATGCGTGTTCCGTCTCTCTCCTTCTTGTCGGGTTATATATATGTCTCTTTCTCAGGACCGCGATAAGTCACAGGGCGATGGCGGGTAAATGCCTTTTTAAGCGAACTTGAACAAAGTTACGTTCCTTTTTTGGGGTTCCACAAGTCATAGTAATAATATTTATTATTAATTTATTATATTTTATATAAACTGAATCGATACTCGCTTGTAATTAGGTTAATCAATTAAAATGAATACAATTTGCATCGGACAGAATTCTGTAGAAATTGTCACGTATTCCTTGCTCTTTCGTTAAACATGATATATATGTTTTTTTTCCGGCCGATATTATTTTTACATGTGAAATATTAAAAGTTTACCTTAATTTAGAGTGAAATGATGCATGCAATAAACGACTTATAAACAAATAAATTATGCCGTCGTCCCGGCGAAAAAAAAATAAACCCCCGGATCCCAGGGACCGGTAAACGACGGGCAGAGAAAACCAACTGAGAAACGCATTGCATTGAATCATTGTTCAAAAATCAAGCATACTTCTCAGATTATTTGGGTCATACTTAGTTGAAAAAACAAAAGTCGTCCCTCCTGTGGTCCATAGTTAACGGCCTATCATGTTAGCAATGTTTTTATTACAGGGGTTTATAGAAACGGAGACACTGTTTATGCGGGTTACTGGTCCAATCCAAAATTAAGCTTTGTAGCCCTTAACTTTTGGTATGTCCACAGAAAATACGGGAACCTAAATCCGTGTATGAACCATTTTGTATATTTTTTCAAGATAGCATTCAAAATGAAGCAAGTACAATTTGTAGCTTTTGAAATAATTGTGCCGATTTTTGGAACGAGCGTTAGCGTTACGTTTTTTTTTTTTCAAAAAAAAAATAGATCTACTAACGTACCGTAGAAAAGTTTTTTTTTTATTTTCTGAATAGGTTTGCGCTTGAGCACAAATCACCTGATGGTAAGCAATATTGTGGTCTAGGATGGAACGCGCTTACCTAGTAAAAACCGATTCACTCTCGCTTTGAAGACCAAAAGGTTGTAGTTCACGGGGAACAAGGATTCCGGCAAGGAGTTCCACAGCTTGGCGGTTCTCGCAATAAAGGTGGAAGCGAAACGCTTCGTGCGAGTTTTCGGAACTGCCACCGTAAAACGATGTAACGCAAAAAGTTTGACGACCGGTTTAGCCTAATGGGTAGTGCACCTGCCTGGGTTCGAATCCCGGCCAGGGCAAATATTTGTGTCATGAGCATGAATATTTCTTTCTGAGTCTTGGATGTTTTCTATGTATTTAAGTATTTATGGGTCAATCAACTTTTTCTTGTTGTTATTCTGTCCCGTCAGCGAGGAGAAAACAGTAACCGAGTTTCTTACAACAATGTTTATAATATGGACTTCAAGCATGGTCAAGAGATGACCCATGTCCAAATGGATTTATACTCATCGCTAAAACTCATGTTTGGTAGGTTTAAATCCTATAAAATCACAGTTTTAAAGAGTGACTCAGGAGACGTAACCATGGTAACGAGCAACAAAGAATAGTTGATCCACCCTTATATCTATTAAATATATCGTCGTCTAGTACCCATAACACAAGCCTTCTTGAGCTTACTGTGGGGCTAGTTCGATTTGTGTAAGATTGTCCTCTAATATTTATTTATTTAAGCTTACCTACGGAACCCTTATTTCTTATACCCGATCGATCGCCCCACAATATAAGTACGCTCCATTAGGGTTGTGATCGGGTGGTAAATTTAATGTCGAGTGATTTTAATTACGCTGTTTCGTTTTACGGTCTGCGTTGTCGGCGGATAATTACAGTTAGAAGAAGAAGGATGTATGTGTCGTTCTTAGAAAAGGGTCCTTAGTGAGGTTGTCACTTACGCCAGTATATGTGATAATCCACATCAAAAGGGACCTTATGGCGGCCGGCACTTACGCCTTTATTGCCGCTGTTCCAATACAATAGTGAATAGGTGTAACGTAAGCGCCTGCCGCCATAAGGTCCCTTTCGATGTGGATTATCACATATGTTACTATGTTACAATCATGTAGCATTATAAATATGTATACAAATTGCGACCTTATCTTTAAGCAATAAAGTCCTAGAGTGTATACGTATTAATGACGCTGACTGTGAAGTGCGACGACTCGAGCCGTTGTAGGATAGCGACAAAAGCTCTTAAGTCCTTTTTTTCTGAAATCGTGTCATATATTTTGTCTCTTACAATTATAGTGCTTTCTTAATTTATGTAAGTATAGTGACTTTGTTATGGCTCATAAAATGGTATCCGTGATGATTACCCATATCGTCGGTTTTAATATTTAACGAGAGTTTTATAGTTAATGTATTACGTTAACTCAAATTCATTAATTATTTTTGCGGAGGATTTTAATAAAGTAAAATAATGATATGGTAACTGAGTTTTATTATTTACTAGCGACCCGCCCCGGCTTCGCACGGGTGCACTATTTAATGGGTGTTATTATACATATAAACCTTCCTCTTCAATCACTCTACCTATTAAAAAAAAACCGCATCAAAATCCGTTGCGTAGTTTTAAAAATTTAAGCCTAAATAGGGATATAGGGATATAGGGACGGGAGAAAGCGACTTTGTTTTATACTATGTAGTGAAGTATCTCTCTGGTGATTGAATTAGGGAACATACACAAAGTACGTGACCAATTTTTGTCCCCCTCCCCCCTAGGTGACCAAGCGTAGTATATGCCAAGACCCCCCCTCCCCCCCTAGTTTTCACGTAGTATATTTTATATAAAAAAATTTGCGGAAAGTTGAAAAAATAATGGCTTTTCTTTGTATTTTCTCATACGGCCCCTAAAAATGCACACTTCGAGAGTGCAAGCGTGGTATAGCGTAGCTATTCAATTGAAAGTGTATTTAGTAAAAAATATATCAAAAAGAAACAGTACGTTGCGCACCAAGGGCGGTTAAAAAAGGATTACAATCAAGTGCCTATAAATGTAATTTTGTTAAGTTTATTGGCTTGATCTGCCATCCCTTTTTCCGCCCTTCACAATGATTTTGATCATATTTGCGGGGAAAGAAATAAAATCAAAATACAGGAAACACAATGAACTATTTATTAAATTAATTATTAAATGTCTTCAATAAAACGTTTCCAGAGTCGATCCACTCGGAAACGTTATGTATAACGGGGGCGGTGGTTTCTGTAGAAAGAGGGGTGATGGGGTTACACCGTGGCGCGTGAGTCCGCTTCAATTAGAATGTTTCTCAAAAGTATTCTACCGGCTACGTAACAAGAAACCGACCCCTCCCCCCTCCCCCCGGTGACCAAGAGCGGTACTTTGACGACCCCCCCCCCCCCTAAACGGGTCACGTAGTTTGTGCATGTTCCCTTATTATATTTTTTAATATTTGCGAGTGACATTTGGTAAGTAGGCAAATCTTAAATAAAGCCTTCGTCTCCCGGCGAAAAAAATAAACAATAGCATTATTTTGTAATGAGCCCGGAGATCCCAGGGACCGGTCGACGAGTTAATACGAAATGTATATCTACATAGATCTGAACACTTATTTATATAAGTTACTATTTAGTTTTTAGTTTAGTTTGCATTTCAAAATAAATAAAAATTAATCTTTCTTTCAGTGTGATAGTATTGAAACTTTATTCAAAACTAAATTCTCTTCTGTTTTCTTGTTTCAAAAAAAAATCTTTTCATAAATACAAATCATTTCCAAGTAATCTAGTTACGGAAACGAATAAATCAAAACTGTGCCAGAATACTAAAGTTTGGGGCACAAAAAGTAGTTTTTATTGTGATACCGCACTTTGTCGCTTCGTGTGCGGTGTCTGTATAGTCAACCAGTGATTTGTAGACCACCGTGCAACCTTGTGTTACTAAGGCAGCTGTTTATTTTGTATAATTTCTCTGGTGTTCAACCTTTTTGTTATTTAGATATGGTTCCATGTTAACCCACAATCAAGCACTATCTGATTTATAGTTTTTTGGGTGATTAATTTCAAATTGTGAGTTATCTCACTTCGGTTTACCTTTAATTGGAATCCCGTATTGACTAATGTACTTTTAACAAAAGCTATTTTTCTTGTTAGATTATTGTTAATTTATAAGTTGGTTTTGTTCATTAGGAATGACTAATTGGCGTGATAAATTAAAACAGAGAGAAATTATGATTTTTTTAATACAAGAATTACAAAAATATTTACAACATTTATCTTAAAATCTGCGACACTTTTAACTATGAATAAGGGATGATTCACACTAGACCCTTCCGTGTCCGGGACACCGGGCCGACCCGGACACGGAACGGTCGCTGTATTATAAATGCAGACGTTTCACAGCCGATCTACCTACGGCCGATTCTCAGAAACGGCACAATCGCAGTATGTTCGGGCCGACCCGGACACGGAACGGTCGCTCTATTATCAATACAAACGTTTGACGGCCGATCTGCCTACGCCCTATTCTCGGAAACGGCACGGTCCCAGTCCGGCCCGGACACAGACCGTTGACCTAGAACAACGCACCGATGCCGGTAGCCACGGATTCGGCACGGACCGGCCCGAGCTCGGAACGGCCCAGACGCGGAACGGATAGCACATTGACACACAATAAAGCACGGAGACGGGCCGGAGACGGACCGGCCCGGACACGGAATGGTCTAATGTGAATCATCCTTAAACCTACTCACTTTTTTTAATTTTTAGGCTGTAAACTTCTATAAGATAGGTAAGGTAAACATACCTGTGCTTGACACTGACATAATACATGGCACTTTCAACCTTATATCGTGATCATAGAGGTGATTTACCATCATGATCATAGAGGTCATTTATAGGTGTATAGGGCACTAAGGTTGAGCACTAGAACGTTTACCTTAAATATAAAGAGAAACCACAAATCTCATTACTAAATTTTTCTACAAGAATATATGACACTTGAGTGTATTATTTTTGGCAGCGACAATAATTCTTTAATAAACTGAAGCAGTAAATTAAACTGTAATTTTACTAAATGTATAGCTAAGCAATTAACATTACGCTCTTTTCAAGAAAAAACATCGAGCATGTGCGAAAGAGAGAGATGATTCTTTCCAAGTTGTAATTTTAGTTCTCAAGAATGTTCGTGATCAATCTGTAGTTTTAACCCAAAATTACAGATTTCAAGAACTATTATTTCGAAATTAAATAATTTAAAAAATTCGGCAAATGACATGTCAACTGTAGTTTTTTGGATTAGTTAAGAATGGTTTTTTTTTTCAAAGCTTTGTTATTTGTGCCTTTAATAAAATTGATAAATTGTCATAGTTTATTTTCAATCTTTTGAGGGCAGCAGTCTGGAAACGGTTTGGTCATGTTGCCAATTTTGAAGTAGCCCAGTTCCGCAGCCGGCTCGCATCTAGAAAATACAAACAACGTCATAACAACACAACAACAACAACACATTTTAAAGGTTCTTGTGTATTAGCTAATGTAATAGCTAAATTCTAAGAGTACTCTTAGAATTTAGCTATTCTAAGAATACTCTTAGACTTTAGCTATTCTAAGAATACTCTTAGAATTTAGCTATTCTAAGAATACTCTTAGAATTTAGCTATTCAAATCAAGTATGTCAACATCTGTAATCGGGTGTGGAAAATTAATCATTCTAATAAGATACAAAGGAAATAATAAATAAACAAATATTTTGACACAAATCGACCTAGCTCCAAACTAAGCAAAGTACTATGGGTATTAGACAACGGTATACAGTTTTATATAGACAAATAAACACTTGAATACATAAAACACACCCAAAACTTTATGTTCATTATACAAATAAAAGTCCTTTATAGGTATATAGGTATCAACTAGACTGGGCTGAAACTACTAAAGCTAAAGTGGTCATTAACAGTGGTTTATATCTGTTTTGACTGCAATGCTAATTTTAAATAATACCGTAATAAAAAATTGAAATAAAATAGTTTGTTTAATTATTTGATGATGCTTTAGTTGCCGTAAAGCTCGAGTAGATATATAATAGATCGATACCTATTAATTTTTACCGACTTTCAAAAAGGAGAAAGTACTATGTTCGTCCGATGTATAAATGTATGTTCCTTCATTACTTCGGCAATTGTGAACCAAATTTGATAATTCTTTTTTTAATGCTAATAGCATACCTCAGAGGTGGTTCCATATAAATTTGGTAAAGATCTGATGCTGGGACCCATGAGGAATCGATGACATTCCTCAAATATACACACACATATTCAAATACACACATACGCACACACATTACGATATCAGTATAGAACTTAAGAACGAATGAATGAATGTGAGATGTGAAACAAGGTGAGACAAACGAATGAATGCAAGGCTAACGAATGATTCACTGAATGATGATGTGAACGAGTGAGAGAGAACGAAGATTAGTAAATAGTATGTGCGAGTAGGAACGAGAGGAATAGAATTACTGGAATCATAAGAAACGGCCACGATTCTAGGAAAAGTGGTGTGTTGTATTTTGCTTACATACAGTTATTTCTTGTCTGTCATGAGATTATAGAAACTAACAGTATAGATGGTGGTATAACTGAATAAAAAAGGTGACAAAGTAGTTTATTTTAGCTAGACGGCCGTTACAGGAGTAAACAAACAATGTTAAAGTTACCTTCATTATAGATAATGCCAAGTACCTGGCTGGAATTTGACAACACAGTTCGTCAGGAAAAAAAAAATGCCTCGAACACCGACGCATTTAAACGGGTTGCTCGTACGAGGGTGGAATTCCAAGCACTAAAAGGAATTTCTTGAGATTTTTGTTATTTTCGTAAATGTTTTATGGCCACAGCAATTGGCTCATCGCATTAAAAACAAACTATATGAAGACTTATATCGGTTTTACTCTATTATAGTTCCTATTAAACCCTATTAACAATTTCTTTAAATTAATTTTGTATTAAGCAGTACCGCTACAAATTACAAATTTAGAAATAAAGGAAAAATTTAAAAATCCAGGCACCGAGCACCGGCACCCGGCCCAAAATTCCGAAAATGAATGAAAGAATAAAGGAATGATTGAGGAATTTCGGGCCAGGTGGCGGTTGCACCTATAGCTCAGTTGGCTAGAGAGACTGGCCGCGAGTGCCGAGAGGTCGCAGGTTCAAATCCTGCTCGGTGCTTAATTTTTCAAATTTTCCTTTATTTCTAAATTTGTAACAATTGCTTTAACTTTAATTAAGAAAAGTTATCCTACCTCTACGACTATACTTCAACATTGGTCTCAACATCTTTTTATTTAAAAACACAAAATAAGTGAAACTTTTTTTTAATATAAAGACTTAATATTATTCATGAAGCATCGTGTGTTTCTAATGTTCAATTGTTTTTATTATTCATTCCGATTACAAAACAAAAACATGTATATGTCACTTTTTGCTACAACTTTCGAGTTGAAATTAAAAGCATATACTCAAGTCTACAGTGTCGTGATGAAAAACTAAAACTTCGAAGTTAATGTAAAAAAAAGATATTGCTGTTTATTCCGCATAAAAGTATATTTCCACACTCAAGGGAATTAACATTTTGGAAAGTAATATCGTCATACTACAAGTACTTACAGGGAATAATCTGATAACTATACATTTGCAGTTAAATCATAAAAAATATAGTCTTTATTTGAAGTACATAATCGATCACATTACCGCACCTACAAATTTATACAATCCTCGGTGGGCGAATCCGACTCGCACTTGTCCATATTTTTTTCAATTTAGGTATGCTTTATTATGTTGTAAGGTATTGTTAAAGCGAAGTATTTCAATAGATATTGATATTTGAACGGTATTATTAAAGTCCAAACTCATTCGTTATTTAGCTAAGAATGTATCCAGGCCACTCATAATTTGTTTGTCGGTATAAGATTGTAAACATAAATAATTATCAATACCCTGACACATTGGTTAAAGTTTTTTACCTATACGTTTAGTACAGTTTGAATCTTTTCTGACTTGTATTACTTCATCAAAGCAAGCATTACTGCAAGAGACCGGACGGGATGTCCCTTAATACCGTGGAAAATGGGTCGGGTGCTGGTTTGGGACGCAACTTGCGTTGATACTTTAGCCCCGTCTCATCTCCACGGTACAATGCATAGGGCCGGCGCAGCGGCCGAAGCGGCCGAATCCATCAAGTTACGCAAATACAGGGGTCTTGACGCCGGATACAACTTCGTTGCCTTCAGCGTCGAGACCCACGGTCCGTGGGGCCCTGGGGCAACAGAGCTCTTCCATAAACTGGCGAAGAGACTGGTCGACGTCAAAGGGGACAAGAGAGCTGGCAGTTTCCTCGCACAACGCCTTGGCATTGCCATACAGCGAGGAAATGCTGCCAGCATTCTTGAAACTATGCCGCAATGATCTTTTATTTCTATTTTTAATAATTTAAGTTAGGTATTATGATTTTTTTATTTTATTTTATGTATTACTTTATAAAGAAAAACATTGATCATCAAAGTCTGAGTTATGCACGTAAACTGCAATTTGGAATACTTGTTATCTGTAAACGAGCAGTAGCAACGATGGCCAGACCGCAGCAGAGCTGAAATCCCGCGGTTACAGTTACACTACTCGTGTTGGCTTCCTAATTGGAAGTTTCGGCCAAATTTATAGTCCAACCTATGTTTTACGGTTCGCATTTAGTCGTGATATCCGGTAAATTACCGCCATTTGATTCAAATGAAGCGTTATTTTTGATTGTTTAATGCGAAACAAAAGTTCTGCTGACAATGAAGATGAATTTATTCTAGTATAGTTACAAATTAAATTGTACCTACCAAAAAGTGACTTAAAGGAATTTTTAAATTGTTATTTTCATCAATACTGAACCGATATGGATATTGTTGATTAATATATTATGCAACTGGTGTATCATTTCAAATAGAAAGTAAGTATTTATCAGACTTTTCATGCGCCATATTTTTCCTTTGTAATTGTGCAACTTACCTACGCAATTTCTTCAGTAATGCTACGTATATAACTTCTTCGTGGATTTTTAAAGAATCACCTACCTACACATTTTCTTCATGAACACAAAAGAATCGTTTTATTTAAGTAATATAATCATTTATCAGCTTTAATGTTTTCGTTTTCAATTAGGAATTTGGTGGGAAATCAGAAATATGACACTTTGTTTATGGTTTGTTTCTTTTTTTAATTTGCTAGACTTGGCATCCGACCTAAACTGAATTCAAATCCGGATCGAATCTTAACTGTTTCGTTTTCATTAATATATCCGAAAATAGATGAAACTTGTTAAACAACACAAAAAAGATGATAAATGTATGTAATAAATAATATATTATGCATTAATTAATACATAAAAATTATAGCAAAGTTGCGTTAAGTTGGCAGCACTGATTTTAATCATAAAAGTTTCACTTGAACGCACCAAAGAATAACTACTAAACATAATATTTGTAGTAATCTGTGGCACCCAACTCTGCTTTAATATTTCATTAGAGTAGGGTAAGGAGTGTGTTTTTGGGCAGTAGACTAGATAGACTTTTTACAGAATAAATAAAGTATGTATTAATATTAGAGTTCATGATTGCGTAAGTCGCGAAAAGAAGTACAGGAGTAGAAAAAAAAAATTAATGCCTAATATTTTTTCTGTAACTGTCATTCACGTCTTTTGGATGAATCCCTGCTAGGTGGACTATTATAGCAAGCAAGTGGATGCCTCAATTGAATGCGGAGATGGTAGGATGAAAGGCTCATGTACTGTGTGGAACTGCATGATACATTTGATAAACATTTACTTACGTGACTTTATCGATGTATACTTCCAGAACTTCTTTCTTTTCAAGTCTGTCTCTTTCTTTATTTCCTTCTTGACTGACGTCGTAGTTTTTCATATTTTTATCTACAGTGCTTGCTTCGTTTGTTATAGATCTCGTTTTCCTGGTAAATTGGTCTAGTTTAATAACTTTTGCTGCTCGTTCTAATTTTATTCTCTTTTTCAAGGGAATGTTCAATAGTTTCGATCGCTGAGCTATGTTGGCTCTGATATCCTTTATAATGTCGTCTGATAAAGGATCAGTTTTCCATGAATCGTGTTTTATTATGTTAACTATGTTTTCATCACCCGCGACACTTTTTTCTGTTGCAACTTCTACTTCAGGGGTTTCTGATGTTTGTTGAATCTGTGGAGTTGTTTGGTGTTGGTATGGATAGGGATAGTTCTTGTATTGTTCATAATACATCCATGGATTGCCTTTATAATAGTTGTTGTAGCCGCGAGTGAAGTTATAAAAAGGCGATGAGTATGCATGCATGTTGTTTGCCCGTTGAGGATAGTTTACTGGCATAGGAGATTGATATTGATATGCTACTGGGCAAGGATTACAAGGGCTTTGTGGTGTACTCCCAGATATGTCATAACCATTTCTTTGTTGGGGATAATAGGGACTCCGTTGATTTTCCTGCGAATTGTAATATCCTAGTCTTTCAAAATCACCATTAGTCAATACCGGCCCGTTAATATAACTTGGATAATTTACGTTACTTTGTGAATAAAAATATGGCTGTAAATATGGTTTTCGGTATGGATATACAGTTGTGAATTTATATTCTGATCCTTCCGTTTTCATGTCAACTTCCTTTTTGTGTCCACTGAGTGGCTCGTACCAGTAAGATATTTTATTAACAAAGTTTTCTGTAAGATCGTTACTAAATCTGTTCTTGGCCGTTATATCGGAATTACGGGTATTAGCGTCATTCCCTTTCATGTCCTTGTAAAATTCTTGAGCTACATTATAGAGTTCTATAACAGCTTGCAAATCACTTTTCTTTACTGTGTGCAGTAGCTCTATTATTTTACTAATTTCTGCATTATTAAGTAGTCTATCATTATCTTGACTCAGCTCTGGTAAAATTTTCGTCAAACTGAATTCATCTGTATGATTAATTTTATTATTGGATTTAGGCGTTCGCCCTTCTGGGTGGAAAAGATTGACCATAATCTTCGGCGTTGCTTGCGCCGTGTCTATTGGTCTAATTCTGCAAGTGTAGTTTCCGCAAAAAGTCGTGGACCGCCATGTGGTATTGACGCCATGTAACGTCCCTGTATCTGGATCTTGGCAGACATATTCTGAAAAAGAAAGAAAAAAGATCTTAAATCTTCACTAAAATTATAAGAGGTTCTGTGTGAATTTGGGTCCATAGTACCTAAACGGCATCCGAGCCCGAATTGATATGGCTGAGATACGCGTCATACTCGTGATCGGGTGCTGTTTGTGGAGTCCGGTCTGTTCATGCTTGCTAGGACATAGTGACTACGTTAATTTATACTAGTGTCTTTTATATGGGATTGACGAGAGACATCATCCTGTTGTGGATTCGTTTTTATTATGAGTGACTTAGAGACCATATACATCTCTAACAATATTAAATTAATTTTAATTTTGACGCTCAGAGACCATGTACATCTCTGGGATAATATGTTTATTTCACTCCTTGTTTAAACTTGAGACCTTATACATCTCTAACTTAATATTTGTAATAGATAACTTTGCAAGTTTATCTTCACTGTATGACATTAATTTTGTTATAATTGTTAAACTCGAAATTATTATTCCCTCTTGAACTGTAAATTAATATTTTGACATGAAAAATGTATTACTTATTATAGTCAGACTTTCTTAAATTGTAAATTAATATTTTGACATGTAAAAGTGCCCTTGTGGCCTATTTGCAGAATAAATGTTTGTATTTGTATTTGTAATTAGTGCGGCTTGGTGTAGACCAAGACCGACCGACCAAGTCAAGCATTTAGAGGCGATAGGTCTAGTGTAGAAGTACGTCCTCTGACTAGTCCTTTTGTAAGGCACATATACGGACATAGCCGGTTCTCTGAAGAAGATTCATGAGCTTCGCTGTTACAGAAATGAAAGATGTGATAGACGTGCGAATCGTATGCGTAACGAGTACATCCTTGGCAGCCTCGGAGTTCGTGACGTAACGAGGAAGCTCCAGAAATATCGTCTTAGCTGTTTCGGTGGCTTCTCTCATGTTATCTGACTACGTATAGAACAAATTCCTTGACCTAGCCTTCGACAGCCCTCAACCTCGCGGTAGACCTAATGGCCTAAAGGCTGTGGTGATGGCTGACATCAGCAAGATCAGATTCACTATAAAGAGGACGCCCATCGTGCAAAGTGGAAATAGGTAAGCAGGAATGAGGACCTAGAAGAAGAACATAATTGGCGAGCTTGGCTAATAAGGTCTAAAAATGCACATTAGCGAACCTGACTGTACAAGGAACACAGGCAAAGAAACTCGATAAAATATAGCTACGTCTATCAAAAACAATTCTAAATCTGGGTAAATGATTTCTGAAATCGGATGATTATTTACGATGATTATCCCATATATGTATGGGGTACAAAAAACACAGGTAAAGAACCGGGATAAAATATAACTACGTCTATAAAAAAAACAATTCAAAGTCTGGGTAAAATGATTTGTGAAATCGGATGATTATTCCCGAAGATTATCCCATACCCCGATTCCTTGCTTGTGTTCTTTGTATAGTCAGGTTCGCTAATGTGCATTTTTAGACCTTATTACAAACGAATAGAGTGCAAAAAGTTTAAAAAAAGTCCGAGCATAACTAGGGTCGTCGAAAACAATGATCTCAAACAATCAATCAATGTAAATAGTAATACAATAACACAATGAACTAGTTAATGTCACAATATAAACACAAAACGAAATGACAGTAGTTAATTTAATTTAATTCTACTTCAACCATGAATAATGATCATTACTAAGTGATCATTGGCGGCCCGTATAAATGCATTCAACATAATGACTGGACATTATTATGTAATCTAATATTGTTCTTGATAATTTGATTGAGGATTATTTGGGTGGTAGTGACATTTTTAGTTGAATGACTCCACAAGTGTAAGAGAGACGAGAGAGAGATGACGAATGACAGATAATGTATGGAAGAAAGATATGTTGCGCCGGGGTGTCCTCGTTATCGCATGAAATTGATTGTCATATTTCCACATAGCATAATGAATGGCATAATGCTGTTTAGACTAAATCTCACTATCCTAATGCGTCACTTCGCCTAATTGTCTTTTTATAATATATTTCAGGTATATGTTTTTTCAGATGTATATTAAGTTTCCTAATAGTCAATGATTCTAATTTCAAGTAGCATAACATACATAATGTCGAATTCGTGTTTTTATTATTAAAGCCCAACATCGAAGCTACAACAATTTGTTTGTACTAACTGCATGTCGCATAATCCCAAATTGGGTGCTCTCGTTATCGCATAAAATTGATTTTCATCTTTTCGGTGTACTGCTATTTTAGCGAAATCTTTTTAGTTTACTTCCTAACTAACTTATTGCAGTATTTTTAGTTGGAAAACTAATCATTATCACATTTAGATTTGTCAATTTTTTATTAAACCAAAAAATGTATTATTACCAAATAATGTTTCATCAAATTTTTATTTGGCAAAAAAAAAACATCCCAGAAAACCTGTTAGGGCAAAATCGACTCTAACGCGGATAGGTTAGAAAGAAGGTTCCTGGTAATTTTTTTATAGAAGCCCAGAATTACCTGTTGGGGCAAAATTGATTCTAACTCCGATAGGTTATATATATTTTTGAGGTTATTTTTTTTATAAAAGCCTAGAAAAGCGATAGCAATGAGTAAAAAAATGCATTAAGAAACCCACTCTAGTTAAATGAGTACTAAAACAGTGGTCTACTCACCCCATCTACAAGGGAATAAACCAATAACATAAATAACGAACTGTTAACATTCGAATTGACCGTTCAGAAAAATTAAAAAAGTGAAGTGAACAAAGTGGGATTGATATTTTATGAAAAATATTCAAAATCAAAACTTTTATTCTGTACTTTAGTCCTGAAGGGCACTTTTACAAGCCAAAATCTATCTATATCAATTAAAAATAATACAGTAATCAAAATATTACCAATTAAATGTGTGTGTTACATGTCAAAAATGAGATTAAGAAACTATTAACAACCCAGATTTGTTAGAGATGTATAAGGAGAGATAAAAGTAATAAGGCATGCAGGTGTCAGCATGAAATAATAAAATCTAATTAATAAATATCCTCAGAGATGTACAAAATCACTGATCGTCAGTCTAAAAATAAAATCAAATGAAAACAGAGCGAAGTTAGTTTATACGAAAATATGTGTGTGAATACATTCGACATCTGAACATTATTACATATGACTAATAGGACAAACACCTCTTAGCTTATACAAGATTATGCGTATACATATTATGCCAAACAATTTATTGGGATTGATTTTTATGCCAAAAGTTGTTATGTGAAGTGAAAATAGGACAGAGAAAATTAAAACTGCTCCGACTCCAAATAAATGGGAAAAAGGGAAGCGAAATAGTTTCCAATATAACATCGGCTATTTTTATCGCTTTAAGTCAAGCTCTGACGAGCAATTGAGCAATATCAGATCCTATTTTTAGTTAAATGTCAACCGTATTTTTATGATTATTGATCACTGCTAGTACAAAGTCAGCCATTGTGTTATATTTAGAGGTAAAACCTAATGCCTGTTAATTATATCTTTTATATTTAAAGATCCATTCATTCACGTGGCGTTATTCCATTACAGTTGCATTTACTCAGATTGTTATATTTAAATAATTAAAGATAACAATGAATTTCTGTTATTGTTTTTACTGTATATTTAAAACTGTTTGCACTGCATGTGTAGACAGGACCGTGTGCACCGAAAAATACTTAGTTCATATTCTATTAAAGTCTCTTTTCCTCTATAAATATGTATTATTTATGCTTAGTCGTGTGATTGTGCTGCAGACAATGCCTACATACGTCCGCTATTTGTAAATACATGCGTATCTATTACGGCAGTCGAACCATGGATATCAAATTAAAATATTACGACAGTTCTGCAATCAAATCGAACTAGCCTCATAACAAGCTTAATAAGGCTCGTAAATATTATGGGTAATAGACAACTAAATGGATGTATGTTCCTATAAATTTCAAAACGGCTGGACGAATTTGTCTGAAATTTGGAATGGACGTAGTTTATACTCGTTTATTACTTTTTATTCTCGGGTAACATCGCAGGACGCTGATAGTACTTAAATAAATAGAAACTAGCCAAGACTTAGTAACAAATATTTATCCCTCATTTGCGACCCGCCCCGGCTTCGCACGTGCAGTCAAGTTTTTTAAATGTTTCGATGTACTTAGGTACCTACTAATACTACTTATATTTTACTATAAACGATTTATTTCTAGTTCCTCACGTTGAAAATTATGCTGATTAATTATGTTAAAAAACATTCAACCCCCTTTTTCACCCTTACAGGATGAATTATCAAAAACGCAGAAATTTGATTTGCTTATATTTTAACTGACTAGTCTGACAGCCAAGAACGATCACCTACTTAAAAAAATCAGGTTGTCCGTAGAATCTTTCAATCCTTTTTTCACCCCTTCATAGGGCGAATTTTCATAAACGATGAAATCAGTTTTCTTATTCTTTAATGTCAAGGTCTATAAATGTAAAGTTTCAAATTTCTCGTTAAAAAATATTTGCTCCCAAAACGAACTTTCAACCCCCTTTTTCACTCCTTCAGAGGGCGAATTTTGTAAAACATTGAAAACTGTTTTCTTCTAAGCTTCCATAATAGACTAAGCATTAATATTAAGGATTATTTTCTAGTTTCTTTCTTAAAGATAATTTTGTTCTCCAATAAAAATAACCACTTCCTTTTTACCCTCTAAGGGGATGAATTATGAAATAAATTATAGCCTGTGTGTTATTATGATTTCTAAGCTATAATGCTGGAAAGGTTCATAAAAATCCGTTCAGTAGTTTTTAAGATTAAGAGGAACGTACATCCATCTATCCGCGCAAACTTTCACGTTTATATGTAATATTACAAGCTTTTGCCCGCAACTTCATCTGCGTGGGACTCATTTATCGCATTAGAATCTTATTGCTATTTTTTTATATCAGGGGCTTACCTAGTCATTGCCATTCCACAACTTCCACCCCTGTAAGGGTTGATTTCCAGGATAAGAAGTATAGTATGTCCTTTCCCGTGACTCAAGTTATCTCCATATGACTTTCATCTAATTCGTTCAACGGTTTAACCGTGAAGAGGTAACAGACACACTTTCGCATTTATAACATTAGAATTACAAATTAATTAACTTTATTTGCAAGAAAGACTTATGACTACTTACATTTTTTCACACCTTTTATAAGGTATTACAAAATATTCAATGCTAACTAGATGCATCTTGTTGATGATTACAAAAATAGTATATATCCCTAATCAGCGTTGAACCCTGCCAGTATCATTTATAAAGAGGAGTACTACCCATTGGACTATTAAAAACCGGTTTAATAGATATTAAATTTTGACGACCGCGTCAAAATTAAACATCTTTATTGATGTAGATAAAAATAAACAGTGAAATAACATTAAAATAAAATAAAACAACTGTCAGCGACTGAATCCGAACTGATTTTAAAGTAACTATTCAAAATACAGTCTAAGTGAAAATCTGTTACAGCTATGTATATCTGGGTGGATCAACTATTCTTTGTTGCTCGTTACCATGGTTACGTCTCTTGAGTCACTCTTTAAAACTGTGATTTTATAGGGTTTAAATCTACCAAACATGAGTTTTAGCGATGAGCATAAATCCATTTGGACATGGGTCATCCCTTGAGCATTCTTGAAGTCCATATTATAATCATTTTTCCAAGAAACTCGGTTACTGTTGTCTCCTCGCTGATGGGACAGAATAACAACAAGAAAAAGTTGATTGACCCATCTATATCTATCTACATCTATCTATCTATCTAGCTATCTATCTATATATACATATAATAAAGCTGTAGAGGGTCGAAAATCTGTACATTGAAGATATTAGCAAAAAATCGATCGGGGGCTCTTAGAATCGACAACAAAACACAATCCAATAGTTTTTAGAATTTGCGTCTGTTTGTTTGTCTGTTTATTTGTCTAGGCATAACGTGAAAACTAGCATATTTATTGTAGCATAACCTTCATTAATGAGCTTATTGGAACTTTGGCCAGGTTATAGGCTATAAAAATTATACAGGTGGGGGATACAAGGGGGTGAAGAGGGGTTAAACTTTGTAAAAGAAGTCCTTCATTTTGTGATTTAAAGGTTTGCAAATTGCTTGTACTTGAAAGCAAAATAAAACGATCTTCATTCAAAAATTGTGCAATGATCAGACAATATGTGAAAACATGAGGGGTAAAAATAGGCTCGGGGCTATTTGGCGTAAGTATTTATTTATTTATTCTGTATTGCACAAGAAATCTTAACATACAAACGGACTTAATGCCATGAGGCATTCTCTACCAGTCAACCTCCCACAATTATTGAAGATACGTTGACATTTTCGGATACCAAAGCCAACCGACATGAAAATTAGCACCATGTATGGTTTCTTTAAGCTGACTGTAAGATGTTACTTTGAGAACATTCCCCATCATAGGAATCCGTTAGATAGGAAGGCTGTCGACTACGTTCCCACCCCTCCACCCTTTGTCGTAACTCGGCGATTACTAATTAGGGGGCGTAAGGTCCGGCGTCTTAGGCACGTACTTACGGAGCCGGGCGACGTAATCACGGCGTCCAACTTGGACACGACGCGTACACTTAGACCTTCCCGCCGGCAGGGACCACGCGATAGCGACAATACAGACTCATATAGTCCCTGTTCCTCCCGGTACCGTCGCATGTCGGGTAGTCATTCCGACCGAGGTCGGGCCTAGCTAAGTTTATTGCTCAACTCTCGATTCCACTCACACCTCAGATTCGGTTGCAGCTGCTCAATCAATTTCACTGGAGCGCAAACACTTAGAGTATTCCAGTGTTTAAACCGCCCGCGAGGTCATGTCAAAGGTTCTGGATTTTCCCCAGGCTAATCTCCAACCACGCATACCTCGCTTTATTGGCTGACTGTATCTAACCAGGTTAAGTATATATTCCATTACAATACTTAGAATCAATATGACTTCCAGTACACCGCGCCGAGTCCGGTCCATACGCCGCCCAGCATTATTTTTCACACATATTCCAGTGAGGGCCGAACGATTTCAGTGGCAGTATAAAGTTGACCCCCATCAAAATAGCATAGGTAGGAGTCATTATCAATTATTAAAGCGCGACGCAAATACTTTATGTTGTCAGATTGTGGATGGAGATGTGATGGAGTTAAATGACGGGAAGTAGGGGATTGACAAAAATCATCACGCACTTGTACGCGTAAATGCAACGAGATGCAGCGCCTAGCAGGTTTACGTGACGCGCTCATCAGAACCGTATAATATATTCTAGTTACAACACTTGAATTTAAACATTCTAGAATACATTTTTTATTCCAAAAATCATCTCTCAGCGGTACGAAATACAGAGTATAAGTTGGTAAGGATGTTTACGCGAACGAAGATGCGGCCGAAAGCTAATGTACTATCGAGATTTTGTTTAACAGTAGAAGTACTGTCTCTACTGATTAAAAAACAGAAAATAAAGAAAAGCGTCAGTACAAAATACATATACTATATGACAAAACTGTTTATATTAGGTCATACACAGATTTGGGTTATTTTTCCTGTGGACACTGACAAAGATAAGGGTTATATAATCCTGACATAATCCGTAGTAACGGAATATCCGTTTCTAATAATATAACCCTGCTAACAAAAATGTGTTTTGTCCCTTCTCATAAACGAATTTTGCGACAATTTAACAGAAATAGGTTTGATCAACGATTATTGATAAATAAGTAATTAAATCAAACTTACGTGCTTATAATCCGCTAATTATTGACCACAGGAAGGGAACTTTTGTTTATTCACCTGTGTATGACACTTAGTCTAAATACGCACCTTTGCCAAGCATGTGTGCGTGCGCGCAAGTCGCGAGGAGCAAGAGGCAGGCGCGCGCGGACATGGCTGCGCGGAAGTCGGGAAATGCGAGCGGACGCACGACACCGGCGTTCGTGTTTTGGTTTGGCGACCGAGCGCTGCGGTTCTCAATATTTGTGTCATCATTATCAATATTTTCGAGTGATATTTCTTACACTTTCAACCCAATAGTTCCTCCATTTTGATTTTTTTTTCATCTGAATAGTCAAATAAAATTTCATAGGTGTGTTTGTTGAGCCTGCTCACATAATTTCACGAGAATAGGTTGAGAAATGCGATCTGTAGAGCAGAACATCCGATCAGACATACTCATTTCTACCCAAACTGAAAGCTTCGCTCACGCTTCGTGCTCGCTCGCTCAATTAAACGATTATTGAGAAATGGACTCTACTTGACTTCAAATCGTAGCTACATATAATATATTGTAACATAAAGATTACGTTGATTTTAATATACTTTGTGTCGTCGCTGGCTGGACTCGCTGGACACACATTAATTCTAATATCTGTTTTGTAAGTCTGCATAATAACGTGTAGTTTACAACAGTTTTATTGCTTAGAATTTGGAAGAATTTTAGCGTTCAGAATTTTATTAAAAAGGGATCGATAAAAATAATGGTATTCCCGTAATAGATAGATAGATGTCTTACATTTTTTAAACTAAATAAATTCACAAAATGATCGTCAATACAGTACATATAGGTATAATATTAATGGGAGCAATATAAAAACAAACATCAAAATCAAACATTTATTCTGCAAATAGGCCACAAGAGCACATTTACATGTCAAAATATTAATTTACGGTTGAACAAAGAATAATAAATTCCAGGTTACAGATATAACAAAATTAATGAAGATGAACTTGCAATGTTATCTATTACAAATATTTACAACATCAGTAAAGTTAGAGATATATAAGGTATCAAGTCTGCTTAACCAAAGAGTATAATGAAATTAATATAATATCCCAGAGATGTACATGGCCTCTGAGCGTCTAAATTAAGACTAATTTAATATTGTTAGAGATGTATATTGTCTGTAAGTCACTATATAATTGAGATCAAATACAGTAAAAATGTCACAGATAAAAAATAAATAGAATTGTCAAATTTGTAAATAAAAATGAAATTGATAACGTCCCCTTTTTAGCTAAAAGCTACCTGCGAATAAAAATGTTCCTCTTTTCTTCCACTGATACTCGATACAGCAAACCATTACTCAATATTTCCTCACCATTACGACGCCCTAAGCGCTTCAACTCTAACTAAATAAAAACTTGTGTATAGTTGCCGAACTCTGGCGAACTTAGCGACAAAAGGAAGTTGTGAGTGCTTCACACGAATCTTTTCCCATTCGAGTTTTACTAACAATGGCTTAAAATATAGACGCTTAAAATATAGCCAGAAATGTATGAAGTCGTGTATTGAAAAGTGTGTACGTTTGGAGTAGTAGGTGAAATAAAGTTGAAAAAAAAAATTGTAATCTTTTCAGTGTGATGATTCATATTTTTGTTTTTGATTTTTATCTACTTCATACTTTTAAGGTGTTTCGACATTTATTGTGAGGCCGTCCGTAGCTTTTATTGATCGTGAGTAATACTATTCTACTATCTTTGTAACTTGAGAACAAGATAAAGAAAATATAAGTGAGGGGGTAGCTTTGTTTCTGTTAGATCACGGTCAAAACCACGGTTTTCAAGCGCCTACAGATCGAGGAGCCGCAATCACACCAGCGCCGCACGTATTTTTTGGAAATTCTAGTCTTTCCTTCGTTTATCCCGCCGAAATCTAAACATGATCCTAGATCGAAACCGGATGTGGAACTAATAGAGGAATTATAGAAAATAACGAAAAGTAATATATTGAAACGCGTAATTTTCTCTGTCTTATTTTCACTTCGCATAACAACTGTTAGTATAACAACTTTTGTCATAAATATCAATCCCAATAAATTGTTTGGCATAACTACCTAGTGTTTGTCCTATTAGTCATGTGTAATAATGTTTACATATTTTAATTTTAATTTACATTAATAAATTCTTATATTAGGGCTTGTATCGACGCCACATTCGCGGAAAATAAAGTGAGTGACTTTATATAAAATGAGCTAACAGCTTGACACGTTGAACAAAGACATCGACATTATACTGTAATCATTATACTATACTATAAGAAAATAACTACTCACACATATAACTATGTATAGACTAAAATCTAATATCCTAATAAGTGATCTACTAACATATATGTTGTCTAATATTCACTTACCATAATAATTGTTAGTACAAAAACGTTTGGAATAAATATTAATCCCACTGAAAAATTGCCAAATCTAAACGTGGTTTGCCAAATTGCTATTTAAAAGTACTGCAGTAAGTTAGCAAGGAAGTGAAATTTGACGAAAATGATTTCGCCGAAATAGCAGTACACCGAAAAGATGACAATCAATTTATGCGATAACAAGAGCACGCAATTTGGGATTATGCGACATGCAGTTATTACAAACAAATTGTAGCAACTTCGATGTTAGGCTTTTTAACAATAGTAAAAACATAAATTCGCCACTATGTATATTATGATACTTGCGATTACAATCATTGACTATTAGAATACTTAATATTCGGCTAAAAAAACATGCAAGAAATATTAAAAATGAACAATGAGGCGAAATGACGCATTAGGATAGTGACATTTATTCTAAACAGCATTATGCCATTCATGTTATGCTATGTGAAAATATGTCAGTCAGTTTTATGCGATAACGAGGTCACCCATTAAATATTTATCTAAAAACCCGAGTCAAGGTCAAGTGAAGAAGAACAAAGGATGGGAAAGCTCAAGAATCTCAAGGAAAATACAAAATAATAAATATTTATGGATTTTTCGATTGTGAACCCCTCTTTAAATAAATTTGCACGTAATTAGCAACTTAAAGCATAAACAAGGTTAGTACAGAATTTCCATTCTATCATTTATGTTTAGGTTAACGCCGATTTTAATATTTTTTTTTTTTTAATCTTATTACAGATTGCAAATAATATTAAGATTTTAATGGTATTATGTATGACTTTTTATAAAAATTATTAAATTTCTTTGTTCGCCACATACATTGCAACGGCTTACGATGTACCGTTATAATCGATAGGGTTAACTTGAGCATGAGGTCAAAATTTGTAAGTGTATTTATACAATAATGGAAGGATTTAGTCGTTTAATGAACAATGTACAAATATTATATTTGAACCAATCGAACGGGATTTTCACACTATTTTATTGTTATGTTTTATGACATCGAATTTATTATATTAATGTTGTAATGGTCGTTAAATTTGTGCCTTATGAATATTTATTAAAAATTCCATTGTAATAAAATCAATTTTATGAAATACCTATCTAGGCTGATTGTGATTTATTTAGTCAAATTGAATGCTACTCTAGATTATACTTGCAATTATTTAATGTACAATTATAATTATGTTTTAATAATCATTATACCTGCATTGGATTAATTATATAGTATATCATCAGTTAATACTAAACAAAAGGATTTCATAAGTAACTTATTACTGCAGATATCTATATCTCACGAATTTTTACCTAATTAACTAAATATAAGGCTGTATTTATTGAAGCTATCTACACCTTAAGGTTAATTTGTAATTATTTACATTCAAGATCGATCCATTAGTTGCACAGCTCCCCAAATGGCTGAATACAAGGAGCTCATTAGGAAAAGGGCGAGTTACAAGAGCCAATTAACCAATTTCAATTCATTTGTGAGTACATTGGATTTGTCTTCGACAACTGAAGCTCAGGCCAATCAATTGCAATTACGATTTGCAAGTTGGAGTCGTTGTATCATCAATATTATGAGGTACAGTTTAGGTTGGAGTGTACCATCGAGGACATTGATTCGCAGATTGCAGAGCGTAGCAAATTCGAGGCACTATACTATTCATCGCTTTCTAATGTTAAAAAGTATAAATAAAAAAACATCGGAAAGTAGTCAACCTCGGAAGCTTGTTAAACTCCCGACCAAGTACAGTGGCTCACATGATAATTGGTTAGAATTTCACGACACTTACCAGTCTGATACATTCCAACGACGAAATTGATAATATTAATAAGTTTAATTACCTTAGAGCCTCGTTGAAGGGCTCAGTAGTAGTGGTGATTAAGTCACTTAAATTCTCAGCTAGCAATTATAACGAAGCATGGACCCTCTTGTGTGAGAGATTTAACAACAAAACATTGCTTCTACAGAATCAAGTATCAGCGTTGTTTACCATCGAGCCAATCGCACAAGAATCTTCTGCCCAACTCAAGCATCTTATCGACCAAGTTAATAAAAACCTAAGATGATTAAAATCATTAAATGAACCTGTTGAACACTGATGCACCCTTCTTATACACATTATTTCTCATAAATCAGACAGTAAAACTTTCCGCGAATGGGAGACGCATAAGGGCACGTTTGATAAAAACAGTACAACCTCATTCGACTCATTTTTCAGTTGTATGCGTAATCGTGCTGACTTAATTGAAACTCTGGAGTTATCGAGCGCACCAGCTGCCAGTCATGTTAGTCAGACAACTCATAAATCCACGCATCCAAAACACTGAACGATGATAGTTGCACAGGAAAATAAATAAAATAAACTAAATGCATGGAGACACGTCCCTACAGATCAGAATCCAGCAGGTCATATCTACCGCGGAGTAGTTGCAGATCATAAGATCTGCACCACCATATAGCAAGAGTACGTATAAACGTACTCTTGCTATATGGTGGTTGTGACCAACATTTCTTCAGCTTGATAAATCTAACTGCTCCACAAACCCAATATTGTAGCATTCATTGCTTGAAACTAAACCCGAGATCTGTTGCCACTTAGGGTGAAAGCAATGAAGGATTTATTAACTTTAACCGCTTTTCAAATTTTTCGCAGTTAAAGCGTACTGTTGCTTTCTTTCTACGTTTTATAAAAGCATGCAAGAAGCAGCCATGGCCTAGCTACCTAACTGATACAACAGGATTCATTCCCAGAGTACCAATTATTAAATTACGTCGTGAACTCTGAGTTTCCCTATGAGAAAAAACACCGGCTCTAATACATTCCACACACCGGTTCACACAGTTACTTTTTCACCACGAGCACAAAATTACTTGTAAGCAATATTGGTAATTTATTAAGGACAACTATTGGCCCATAGGAGGCAACAACCTAGCTAAACATTGCTTCCCGGAATGCGTGCTCTGCACACACAAATGGCGATTTGCCTAAGCATCGTCTTTCACCTAGCTTCGTTTTTATAATGTAGGTGTCGATTATGCAGGTCCTCTTAATGCAGCTAGTCGTCTCGGGCGGGGTAGCAGACTGGTAAGGGTTTACTTTACGATTTTCATATGCTTCGCAACAAAGCCCATCTATTTGGCATTGGTGGGAGATCTGACAAGCAACTATTTCTTATCAGCACTCAGACGTTTTGTGTCTCTTAGGTGAAAACCCAGCAACATATACTCCGACAACGGTACGTCATTCGTTGGTGCATACAACGACCTATCAAAATTTATTAAGAATAATTGTAGTTAATTGCCTGAGGGCGCAGCTAACGAGGAAATAAATTTTCATTTTATTCCCTCCTACTCACCGCATTTTGGAGGTCTTTGAGAAGCTGGGGTCAAATCATGTAAAAACCATTTACAAAGAGTCCTGGGAATTGTCATTTAAATTACGAGAAATTCATGACTGTACTTGCACAAATTGAAAGCAGCCTCAATTCTCAAGCTCTCACAACACTCTCTACGAATCCAGAAGACTTGATGCCCTTGACTCCTGGTCATTTTCTTATTGGCCGCCCTCTGAAGTCGTTTCCAAGGCTATCAGACTTGATAGATAAATCATATCCTCACCTAACACGTTATTAACTCCGTCAACACTTTTTCAACAGATAGACCAAAGAATATGTGTCTGAGCTTCAGGTCAGAACAATAAAAATGAATTTCCTAGTCCTGCTCAAGGAAGACCAACTGCCCCCAATGAAATAGAGACTTGGCCGAATTATTGCCATCTATCTCGGGTCAGACGGCATCTCCAGGGTTGTAGATGTGAAAACCATAGGTGGCACTGTTCATTCAGCAGAATATGAACCATAGGTGGCACTGTTCGACTGTCATTCAGTAGAATATGTCCACTCCCGGAATCATCTAATATCGGTTGAAGCCAATGACTTTCACACATGGGGGCATGTTCCAACGCCTACAGATCGAGGAGCAGCAATCACACCAGCGCCGCGCAAATCGTTATACGTCATCCAGGGGACTTATTTTTTTAATACATGCATGTTATTTTGTGTTCACTTCACCGCTTGTTACTCAAAACGAATACACGTATTTTTTGGGAATCCTAGTCTTTCCTTCATTTATGCCGCCGAAATTTAAAAACCGTAAATTGTGCAAGTTTAGTATGCTACATTATACATGCAACTAATGGAGTAATGACGTCAAAATACAGCATTAAACTAGCCTAAACTAAAAATACAGAAAAATCTCTTGAATTGTACAAGCTTTTATTACACTTGCAATTTTTGTATGTAAGTAGGTATGTACATTAAAGTCAAATCTTGCAACTGAATTTTAAAAACCGATTGAGCTGAAATGTAGCATACTTGTGTGAGTTTGGTAACAATGCAATATGGAGGGGATAGAAGGTGGAGATAGCTACTTTTAATCTATACAAGATAAACCAATCGTGTTTGAGCTCTTTGGAACCCTTTTAACGAGTAGTTGATGAATTTAAAAACGGTACAGTCAGCAATAAAAGCTTGTGAAAAAAATTAAGTTTTTGACCGAAACTTATATCAATGCGAGTACACATATTTTTGACATTTTAGTTATCTGAGTAATATCAGCAATAATCGGCAGAGATCAACAGTCGAGCTCGTAGAATTCTCGATGTTACTTATTGCTTTCCAAATTCCATATACTGTAAAAATACCTATACAAGGTGGAAATAAATTATGGCCTTTAAAATTTTCTAAGATTTTATAAGACCTCATGTACTAAATATTTGGTTTTATGGATATCTTGTACGATAGATGAGTGTAAGGCCTAATGTTTTTTAAAGAAATTTTATCATTTAGACTAGTAGAATAAAATAGCGCGTGTTTATTTAATTGACTTTTTAGCTGGTTCGATTTCCGGGTGAGAAGCGAATTTTAGAAAATCTTTGAATACAGTTGTTTCTTTTTACAAATTTAAAAATGTCCTTTAAGTGAAATGAGCTAACTTAAGGATTTAAGGCAGTTTCCCTCCAAGATCCATAAGTTTTACCCTGTATATACAAGCTAAGGTTAGCTTGCTACAAATTCAGTAAAATATGTTGTTGTTGTTCTAGGGCACCCCAGAGGTGCAAAGGGCTTGATAAGCTCCTACCACGCCTTTCTGTCTTCAACGACGTAAGGACGACTTAGTTCAGTCCAGAAACTAAAAATAAATAAAATATGAAGTAAAATAAATAAAAGTAAAACAAAAATCCGGCAAAGTTTGAGCATCACAGCGCACCAATCGGTGATTACCAGACGTGTCAGAACACACTGCAACCGTGGCATACTACATAAACACATGATATATGCATTCAGCGCGTGCGAATATTTACGATTCATGCTTCATTTAACAAACAATAAGTCGGTCATGATGACGATATTAGAATCTTAAAGATAAATACACTGACTGAGACGAAATTTCAGAAACTACTAAAAATAAATGGTAAAGTTTGACGACCGGTTTAACCTAGTGGGTAGTGCTCCTGCCTGTGAAGCTGACGGTCCTGGGTTCGAATCCCGGTCAGGGCAAATATTTGTGTGATGAGCATGAATATTTGTTTCTGAGTCTTGGATGTTTTCTATGTATTTAAGTATTTATATCTATTAAATATATCGTCGTCTAGTACCCATAACACAAGCCTTCTTGAGCTTACTGTGGGGCTAGTTCGATTTGTGTAAGATTGTCCTCTAATATTTATTTATTAAATAAATATTTGTGGAGTCTTAGGGTGGGTTGCACCATTGTCTGTAATCGTAAGCGGTGTTAGTCAAAATCTGATTGTATGGAAAGTTCGACAAGTTTCTATGGGATGACAGCTGCCGGCGCCATATTTGACGATGACCGGCCTGTGATCGTATGTTGGTGCAAATCGGCCCCTAGATAATAATGAAAAATAAAAAAATAAAATAATAATCTGTTTATCGCAGTATTTAGGGCATTAAAAATATATTTATCTTAGTCTACATGGTTTATAATCTTTTACATTAAAGATTTTATTAAATAATGGGGTATTGGGAGTGGCTCCCTTTCTATAATAAAAATAGTCCCAAACTACGAGGGGTGTTCAATAAGTAATGAGAATGATAATGACGCTGATTTTTTAAATACAATCTATTTTATTTTTCATTATTGTCATCTTTTAGGAGTATATACTTACAATATTGTTCACCTAAATATAAAATTTCATTTTTAAAAAATCTTTATTCCGTAACTTTGAAAAATCTTATACTGCGGCGATAACTGCGTCATCATCTTTAAATTTCTACCTTCTGGGGTGTTCTTTTAGCCTCGTAAATAAATAGAAATCGCTAGAAAGGAGATCTGGTGAACATGAAGGATGTGTCATCATTGATTTGAGCGAGCATCTTTAAAGGCATCCATCGCAACCTTAGACTTATTTCTCTATCTTAAATCTTTATCCTCTGCGGCGATCACTGCGTTCTACAAATTTCAACCTTCCGGGGTGTTTTTTAAATCGGAAATAGATAGAATTCGCTACGAGGGTGGTCTGGTGAACATGGAGGATATATAGGTATAGGTATAGGTTCTCTCTGGCTGGTTTCGCAATTCGACGCCATATGCGCCTATTTTGCGTGACGGGTTGTCGACGCTACTCGTGCCAACCCAATTCTATCACAAAGCCTAGCAGACCCTTAACGTTGCCGACGACTTCTGGTAGTGACCTAGGTGATCCGAGGTGTTTTTCCCAGTAAGCTGCCATGGAGGATGCTTCATCATTGATTTGAGCGAGCATCTTTAATGGCAGCCATCGCATCCTTACACTTATCCGCTGAAGCGTTACCTTGGTGAAACTGATCAACCTTTGAACATTTGCCTCGACGTTCGTCGCGTAGAACGTCACGCATTTTTATATTGGTTCTGTGTATAAAATCCCTGTAGTAGTGGCTCCATGATCGAAGTATCAGATCGTTATCACCCCTTGGTTCATCATCCTCCTAGCGTTATCCCGGTACAGTTGCATCCTGAAGGATGCCCGGGGTCCGCTACCTAATCCCAAGACTTGGCGTAGGCACTCATTTTTACGGAAGCGACTGTCATCTGACCTTCCAACCCGAGGGGAAACCGGACCTTATTGGAATTAGGCTTGTCAAGTGAGTGGGCAACTTGACTGTTGGAAGTTCTCAAACCGCCCGAAGGCCTCTAACTTGGCTTAACGACTGCTATCATAGACAGCAGCCGGGATCAACGGCTTAACGTGCCTTCCAAAGCACGGGAGCGCTCAGTTAATAACCACTCAAAGCGGTCACCCATCCAATAACTGACCTGGGCCGACGTTGCTTAACCTCGCATACCGCACTTGGTACGCGGGTGCCGCTGGGCCACGAGCGCTCCTCGTTATCACCCCTTGGTTATCCCGGAAAATAGAGCCCTACCTTACCGGAGGATGGAATTCCCTTACATTTCTCAGGACTTTCAGATGATGGCCACTTACAAGTCATGAACTGTTGTTTAGTTTCTGGATCATGGGGAAGTCACATTTCGTCCATATTAGTTATGAGTCGAGGCATAAATCTGTCAGAATCTACACAATTCCTAACAGTTGAGTGAAATCCGCAGTTTATAGTATTCCTGCGCATCTGTAAGCATTCTGGGCACCTAGCGCGCTGATACTTTTTTCATACCCAAAGGGTCATGTATAGTACTATAGATGCTCCCTATCAAAATCTTAACTTCTTCAGCTTTAAAATGAACAGGAACACTGCGACCCGTTAAAGTAAATTTCTAAATTTTTGTTATCACTTGATCGGTTACTGCTGAAGTTAGGCCCCCCAAGCCTGGGTCGCCATTAGTCCAAGTTCTCCTTCTCTGAAACCTCGCCTACCACCGCTCAATCGTAGAATAAGAAGGTGCACGAACCCTTAATGTTACTTGCAAGTCTAAACAAACCTGTTCTGTGGTAAAATTTTTCAAGTGCAGCAATGTAATTACCGCTTGAACGTGAATTTTGAAATTTTGTAATTGGTATATATAATTCCGTGGTAAATGTATATTAGTTACGATTATATGTATGTTTATTCTTTCGAAATCGTTTAACTTTTATGAATTATTTTCTCATTGCACCCACATTTGCTAGTTCCTGTTTGGTCCTACGGTCGACTGGTAGATAATGCCTCATGGCATTAAGTCCGCCCTTTGTACTTATATTCTTTTTGTGCAATAAAGTTTAAATAAATAAATTTTATCTAGTTTTGACAGTGCGCTCCAACAGAACAAAACAAATGTATTCGCTAAAAAAACGAAGGACTATCACACATTTTACTTATTCGCTGTGTCAATAATATTGCAATACTGGTCAATATTTTTTACATTTTCTCACTAAAGAGTTTATAATATCATTCTCATTACTTATTCAACATCCCTCGTAACCAGTGTTTGTATTGTTCTATGGGTACTAGTCAAGTATATACATATTTATAAACACAAAGACATCCAAGGCTCAACAATAATTATTCGTACTCATTTCACGTATAAATGCCCTAACCGGGATTCAAACCTGGGCCCACCCTTCATATATGCATGGTCACTCTCAACTTGTCTAAAGTGGTCTACTTATATTTATTATTTATTTATTTAATCTTTATTGCACAAAAGAAACCTTATCGTACAAAAGGCGGACTTAATGCCGTATGGCATTCTCTACCAGTCAACCTTAAGGCGAAGCAGAAAGATTTGTTGGCGGTGCAACTAACAACTAACGAAACTCAAAATAAATATTTTATATAATTATTTGTGTAATATAATAAAACGAGTAAATGAAATTTATTCGAATATTTATATTAACAGATATTTATAATCGGCAAACATCGTGAAACCTGCCCACAAAAAATCAATTAGGATAGCTGAGCTCAGCGCCCTTTTTATAATCTTAAAAAAAATACGTTCCTCAAAACCTCATTATTATAAAGAACTAATAACTTTTTTTTAAAACCCTGTTTCTTTTTTCAACACATTGGAGCGCTCACGTATAATTTTCCATTTAGAATGTTCATTACGAGCGAATATTATTAGGTGTGAAATTTAATGTGAAACTTGAGCCCTCACAACACCACTGGGCACGCCGACACATCGTATCTCACTTCGTACTTTCATTTCAAAAAATACTTTAGAACGTGCGGAATAGAGTTGAATTTATAATTAAAAAAAAATATGAGTTACGAGGTTGTACAAGAGTGGTTGAGAGAAATGTTCCTTTAAACACAGGAGCAAAAGAAGTAAAAGGAATGGGCCTTAATTCACTAGCAGCGGGCGGTAGAAGTTGTAAACGGCCAGTGGTTCAATTCCGTTGTAATTTTGGACAAAGACGAGTTAGTTTTTTTTTTCTCTTAATTATTTCATGAATATTTAGTAACTGTAATGTTTGTAATGTATATATTGGTAAATCAGTCAACAGCATTAAGTTATCTGTGTCTAGTAGTGTTCAATTTTAGACGTGTTTATTTAACACGGTCGTCATCGTTTGCATGTCCTTATCAAATTTAACTCGTTAATTCAGGTCGGGAACAACTTTATAAAATGGAGTATATATTTTTTTAATTTAAAGATATATAAGTAATTAAAATCGCAAGTCCTGTATGAAAACGGTATAATACATATTTTTTATAATGACGTGTCATACTACATATAGTATAGAAGACTTGAATACCTGTTTGATAACAGGATTATAGAAAAATCTTCCTTTTGGCTGGTTTTATTCGTTGCGTCATCAATATATCAATGGTCTTCTAGTCTATTACAGAGTATACAAGTAGTGTCAAAAAGGTAGACAACGTTTTTGGTGGCTGTGTAGGCCATGCGAGAGCGGGATACACGACTGTAATCCTGGCAGGTAAAGTTTGCCCGTGGCGAGCAGGTCTCACGTTGAGTCATAGTAATTTATTTTTTGTCCAGAACCATCGAAGCGGCACCACAGTGCGGCGCTTCGTTCCTGCACAGCGGGGGCTCGCACCCTCGAGTGTGGACAAAATGGATCGCCCGGTTATCTCACGTGTAATTGCCGTGTTTACAAATTACCGTTGTTTTTTTGTTGAGTCTCTTCAAGTTAACAGAGTGGAGAGTTATTATATAAATGGTGATGTTATAGTCGGTTAAATATATTTGATACTTTTTAGGGCGGTAAGGCAAAAACATATTTATTTACAAATACAAATGATTTATTGTTCAAATGTGAGTAGTTATAAATGGTGGTGGGGTTAGTAATTTGGTTACATCACAATCAGCTAAAAATTGGCGTAAAATAGTTTAATTCTCAGTATGTATGTCATTAGAATTATGTGATTACTATTATATTAATAATAAATCAATGAAAAGTAATTAAAATAAAAGAATATCAGACTAAAATGTATGGAGAAAAAATAAAAATGTATAAATAGTAAACCAATGTCATGCAAATAGGAAAGCGGTAATTATAAAAACAGTGTAATAGTATAATTAATCATATTTAAATGTCAAGCTGAAACAATAAAAAAAACTATACTTAATTAAAATGCCAAGCTAACACAATAAAAACAAAATAATAATAAGATAAAATAAAAATTAATTCTTAATTTATTTGCAGAACGAGTAGAAAAAACCTTAAATTACATGTCAACATGCATTTAGATCCTCAACCCACTAAGACAATGTAAATTAGAAGTAACAAAAATACGAGCTAAATTACGAGCTAAAATGCTAATGCAATTAAATTACTATAATTAAAAAAAAGCTTATTTTATACAACAAGCTAATCCTTCTAAATGTTCTGTATCACATGTGATGTGTGTATTGCTGGTATTTGTCGCCCAAGTCAAAAACATTCGGACAGTCGGACATATATACAATCTTGCCAACGATTCGTGGCCCAAAAACCGGCCAAGTGCGTGTCGGGCCACGCACAGTGTAGGGTTCCGTAGTTACCCGTCCATCACGTCACCGGTCATATGCGGAATTAGGGACCCGTAGAAGGGTTTTTACTGATCTTAGTACTGATAATGTACTTTTTTGAGATGTTGTGTTGTATACATATTTTTCCATAGCTAAAATTATTACTTAATTATGTAGGCTGGGAGTCGGAGGATCGAGAGAAACCAAGAATTGCCAACTTAATTCCTTTAATGACGGAATTACAAGGAATAAAATAAATGAATTAAAATTAATTAAAACTAAGAGGGGTGCCTAATGGTCGATGTGAGAACCAAGAGTGACCAGTGATTCCGTATTTCGGGCAACGGGGCGGCGATGTTGCAATATGCTGAGTCGGTGTCCCCTGGGTGGCTGCTTGGGCGGTCGCTCGTTACGCAAGGATATAACAGGTGTCACCTGGGTGGCTGCTTGGGCGGTCGCTGGTTATGCAAGGATATAACACCTCCATCCCCAGCTAGGCAATTATTCGAAATTCTTCGAGAATATTGCCGAGTCATAATTTACTTGTATGTTCTTGGGGTGCGGCTTTGGATTATCTGGTGTCTGGTCGATAGCTTTAAGATCGTCGTTTTTGGCGGTTTCTAATACGTTCGTTGGGCTTCGTTTCGTGAGAAGACGACGACCGGTTATTCCAGCAACGAGCGCGCATGCGCATAGTATGAGTGTGTAGACTGGTATTGTAGTATGATAGAGACTTAAGCTGTCGATCTGGCTTATGTTCACAGGTAGCTGCGTAGATATCTTCTTCTCGCTGGCGTGCAGGTTTCCCAGATTTATAGAGTTCAGGGTCAGTGAAGGAGATGGCTCTCGAGTCTGCAGTTCATCTGTCGGAGTTATATCTGGTACTTCCATTATTTTTAATGCATGACCCTCAACCTGGTCATTGGAGTTAGTAATGGTGTAGTCTGGAGTTTTCAGAACGCATTTGTGCGGGATTCTAACAAGGTAGCTTCCGTGGATTGTTTTGAACTGTTCTTGGCCGCAAGAGGTTTGTACTTTAGTTGGTTCCGGTAGACTTATAACGTATTGCCTGCTGTCGAGCTGTTGTACTGCAGGTCTAGTCAGGAACACTCTCGTGAGTTGCCAGGATCGGCTGAGCTGCTGCGAGGTGATGAGCTGGTACGTGCAGTCAAGTTGGTTTTGTATCTTCTGATTGAGTGGTTCCTCGCAGAGATGCCATGATTTGACCTTCGGACATTCTGTCTCCATGTACATAGAATTTTGTTCATGAATCGCTATGTAAGGAGAGGGAGGTATCAAGACATGATGATTTTTATTAGGTACTACCTCTAGCTTGTATAAATCATAGACTCTATCTACAGTAATCGGCACCTTAAAAACTAACACTCAGAAAACCTTAGTATTGCGTGAGGTATACTCGACGCGCGAATAAGAGCTAACGCATTTCCTAACTTATCTAGCTCTTCAGACAAGTTTTCAACATTATCACTGGGGATAACCAAGTATTGAGCCAAGTGTGAAAATCTGATTCATTCTACCTCGCTGTTCTTTTCCTTTCTATCGCTAACGTGACAGCTTGGGCTATTTTGTCCTGATTTTTAACTATATTATCTCATATTTCTAAATATAAACTAATATGATTATTAAATTCGGATTGTAATAAATTCTCATTGTTTTGAAGGGTTTTAATAGCTGCATTATATCGTATAGCGTCTGTGTAATCTAGATTTCCCGAAATACTTTTAATTATCGATCCGAGACCATCTATGAGTCCTCTTTTTACACGATCGGGTTCGAACGTCCTGACCTGTATCGTTATATAAAGAGGTCTCATCGCGCTGGTCCGCGAAATTATTAATAAGTGCATTGCGAATTCCAGCCCAGGTTTCTGGGACCCCATTCGCATTGATTAAGCGGGCGGCTGGCCCGGTAACTTTATTAAGTATACCATTTATGAGTGCGTAATTAGTCAAATCTTGACCGGGACGAACAAACTCTTCTACTAATTGGTCACATAACTTAATAAATCTCGTAAGTATGTTGGAGTTACCGTCAAATTCAGGTAACAGGCGGAGGGCCTTAAAAATTGAATCTAAGTCTGCCATACTAACTACTTCCGGTTCCGAATCCGATTCTGAACTTAAATCAGGATTAATATTCCTAAGGCCGTCTAGTAAAACTATTCTATGATTACTGCCTAACCTAGGGGTGCTCGATCGCCGTGGATGGAAAATCTTTGAGCTTTAAAATAACTATGACTATTGAAGGTACCTCCCTTCCTAGCGTAAGCAACTCTAGAGCGATTCTAAAGTACTCACATGCGCATTTCTGGCTCTCTGCTGTATCGATGTCTGGATACTCCTCCGTTCACAGCTCGTAGGTTCCGCCCTCGACGTGATGACCGGATATCTGCCCGAGCGCGAAGTTTCGATTTTGGAAATTCGGTGACCGCTCGCGAACCGGCCCGCGAGGTACGTCTCTCGACTGCGCCAATTATGTAGGCTGGGAGTCGGAGGATCGAGAGAAACCAAGAATTGCCAACTTAATTCCTTTAATGACGGAATTACAAGGAATAAAATAAATGAATTAAAATTAATTAAAACTAAGAGGGGTGCCTAATGGTCGATGTGAGAACCAAGAGTGACCAGTGATTCCGTATTTCGGGCAACGGGGCGGCGATGTTGCAATATGCTGAGTCGGTGTCCCCTGGGTGGCTGCTTGGGCGGTCGCTCGTTACGCAAGGATATAACAGGTGTCACCTGGGTGGCTGCTTGGGCGGTCGCTGGTTATGCAAGGATATAACAACTTCACGCCAACCGATTCTTGAATCAAAAAATTCTTTTAGGAACCTTATAATATTTTTGAAAGAGCTATCCAACGATACACTATAACAATAGTTTATAATAGCTTGGTACAATTTAAATCGTAGACGAATATAATAATTTTATTTCAACACGAATCTTTATGGGTATGAAATTTATATATATTTTTACTCCTATTTTATCACGGTGCTCCCTCCCTGTTTCCAATGAACGCTGTCTACTTAATCCTAAATTATTGGTTAAGGAATTAGGATACCCTCACCGAAATGGCAAAGACCAAACAGTTACATATAGGAATATAGACACTAATTCACGGCGAGTTATTCATGATTTAAGAATTACCTCTTTTGGAAATAAGTATATAAATTTTGTTTTTTTTTTATTCGTTTTTTTAATTACTTTTTTAAATCTTAAGTATCTAAAATAATAGGGGGAGTCTATTATTTTACATACTTAAGATTTTTCTTATAAGTTGCACCGCCCACAATCTTTCTGCTTTGCCTTAAGGTTGACTGGTAGAGAATGCTTTCGGCATTAAGTTCGCCTTTTGTACTATAAGTTTTTCTTTTGTGCAATAAAGATTAAATAAATAAATAAATAAATTACATCTAAGAAGTTGTGTTGTAGTTAGAGGCTTGCTGGAGCTGACATCATTTTGACGAAAGCTTCGAAATAAATAAACATTTAAAAAAATACCTCCTTCTTTTTTAAACTCGGTTAAGAATTAACAAATATATTTTTTCTCTACTCTTCCTCTATCTATTTTCAGTACATAGGTATAATGTTGCGAGTTTCATCTAACTATATAATTATAAATAAATAAATAAATATTAGAGGACAATCTTACACAAATCGAACTAGCCCCACAGTAAGCTCAAGAAGGCTTGTGTTATGGGTACTAGACGACGATATATTTAATAGATATAAATACTTAAATACATAGAAAACATCCGTGACTCGGAAACAAATATTCATGCTCATCACACAAATATTTGCCCTGACCGGGATTCGAACCCAGGACCGTCAGCTTCACAGGCAGGTGCACTACCCACTAGGCTAAACCGGTCGTCAAAAAAATACAATAGTTATGAGTGTCAATGAAAGTATGTACCTACATACTCGTAATAGCTAATGACCCACACCGCAAAACAAAATCATATTTATTATGAACTTACATAAAATTTGGTACCGTTTCAATATTTTTTGCAATTTCATCCCTTTTCTACTAATTTTCGAGCATTATCTATGATTGACTGTATTATTCATGTTATAATTAAATAAAGCTATTTTATTGATGCATAGAATAATTTCACAACAGTACAAACAAAATGTTAACATAAATTTAGTGTAAATAGTTTCCTGCGTGGGAATGTTTCAATCCACTGTGCAAGACATTTTGGAACGACTTATTAACATAAGAACTAATATAGCGCTTACGCTCTTTCTTGAAAACACAGTGGTTTAATCAAACGAAACAATAAATTATTGCTTATCTTCACCTACGTAGCGTCAGCAAAATGGGTGCCATGCATTTTAACTTATTCAGCATTCACAAAATGTTGACAGCATTGGGTAGGTTTTTGTGATCATTGCCCGTAATAGTTACATATAATTAATTTAATTTTGCAAATGTAATGTAAATAATAAATAAATATTAGAGGACAATCTTACACAAATCGAACTAACCCCACAGTAAGCTCAAGAAGGCTTGTGTTATAGGTACTAGACGACGATATATTTAATAGATATAAATACTTAAATACATAGAAAACATCCAAGACTCAGAAACAAATATTCATGATCATCACACAAATGACGACCGCTTTAGCCTAGTTGGTAGTGACCCTGCCTTCGAAGCTGGAGGTCCCGGGTTCGAATCCCGGTCAGGGCATGTATTTGTGTGATGAACACGAATATTTGTTCGTGAGTCTTGGATGTTTTCTATGTATTTAAGTATCTATTTATCTATATAAGTATGTATATCGTGACTTGGTACCCATAGTACAAGCTTTGCTTAGTTTGGGACTAGGTTGATTTGTGTAAGATTGTCCAAAAATATTTATTTATTTATTTTTTAAGTATTTGCCCTGACCGGGATTCGAACCCAGGACCGTCAGCTTCACAGGCAGGTGCACTACCCACTAGGCTAAAGCGGTCGTCAACCGGTCGTCGTAATAGTTACATATAATTAATTTAATTTTGCAAATGTAATGTAAGTGTAGTTAATGTAGTTATCGCGTCACTGCACTCCTAGCGTTTTCCCGGTGGTACCCTAGAGATCCCGAACTCCGTTTTGATCCCGTTTTGAAATCCCCAGCTTAATATACATTTTTTAGGGTTCCGTAGCCGAAATGGCGGAAACGGAACGCTTATAGTTTCGTCATCTCTGTCCACAACACACATAACACACACACACAACACATACATTCGGATCTATCTCATTAGATCCATTCAGTAGATCCACTGTGTATCTAATGAGATTTTTTTTTACCGCTAGATACATTGCAATTCATAATGGATCTATTGGGATGTTTTCTTTCATTAGATACATTTTAGCCGGGGGCTGTGAGGAATGGATCTAGTGAGAGTTTGTTTGTCATTAGATTATATAAAATAGATCAGATGAGAAATTTATTCTCTCTAGATACATTTACTGACCAAGCGTGGATCTTATGAGAATTTATTATTATTAGATCAAAGACAATGGATCTTACGAGATTTTTATTTCCAATAGATCTATTTTCCCAGATCCATTAAATATTTAGTGACAATTTTACTGCTAAATATCAGATGATATTTCGTATATAACTTTATTTTAAAACCGAGAGGGTCGTACGTAAGTTTTTTTTGGGAATAATCCCAGCCGAGGTTTGAACCCGAGGGTGTGTAAAAAATGTGGGGTATAAAAATAAATTATATATTTGCATTCAGTATAATAACACTTTATATTATTGCAAACTATTTAGTCACTTATTTTATATAATAAACATTTTGTATATGTAATTTTCAAATATATATTATAACCATAATATGGTATAATTTTCATGTAATATACAAGTTATATAACATAAAAATGATCGGTTGATTGGATCGCTTATTTTTTGTTATTCAACCCTTGCGCTGCTGACGCTCCAAGCACTAGCTAACGCGATGCTATCAGTCCCTAGCTAGATAAACCAGTGCGCACGTGGCAGCCCACGGGTTAAAGCTAAAACTAACTGCGTGGGTTCAATCTTGCGGTTTGATAGAACTATGCGGTTTTCACGCCTAACCCTTTTATGAGAGATTTTATGAGACATAATTCACAGAAGGGACCATTTACGGAAATACAAGATACTGGTAGGATCAGTTAGCAATATATCCACTACAAATTTAAAAATAAAGGAAAAATCGAAAAATCTATCACCGGGCAGGTTTTGAAGCTGCGACCTCCCGGCACTCGCGGCTAGTCGCTCTAGCCAACTGAGCTATAGGTGCAACTGCCACCCAGCCCCAAATTTTTCAACCGTTCCTTCATTTATACAAACGCCTTAACGTAAACGTATACCACAAGTAAAAAATTAATTAATTAATAAATTTGTAGCTTGAGTTAGCAGCGGTACTGCTTAATACAAAATTAAATTAATATATCTACTCTAGCTCTTTAGTATTCTGTAATATAATTTGATATGTCGTCGTATTTATCTATTGCCTCCTTCAAACACAATCTCAAAAAATATTTAACAGAAAAACAAATTACCAATACCTAAGCAGATGTTTAGTGTTATGTTTAGTTAGCTTCATGTAAGTTCTGTATTATAATGAACGATTTAGCTTGTATGTGCAGGTACAAAATATTATTCTGTATGGCTACACATTTCCCACATTGTCAATGTCATGTTGTATGTTAGGGACAGCTCTCTCTCATGTTTATTGTTTTGTAATTTCATGTTGTTACCTGGTTGCCCTGAAAATCAGCGTCATGATTTTCATGACACTATGCTGAGCGGCACCCATTTTGGTACTAAATAGGTACCTATTTACAATATCCTAGAATGTGTAAACAACTTGTACCAAATAAATATTTCTTTCTTTCTTTCTTTCTTTCTAATATCCAATGAATTAATTTATCCAGACTATTAATGTAGTATTTCTATCTCTATTTAACGAGAACTAATACCCTGACCTGATTAACCTAGCCACCTAGCCCAAAATAAACCATTCATCGTTATTTTTGATGAAGTAGATTTCAAAAGGACTCTTTCCCTTTTGAAAGTAGTTTGAAATAGGTCGCGTTCATTTATATACAGAACCCAATGAAACTAGAATCATCTACCACATACTGCTGAGGGAGCAAGCATTTTCATTCATCACTACATAGTATAAAACAAAGTCGCTTTCTCTGTCCCTATGTCCCTATATAACTATGTATGCTTAAATCTTTGAAACTACGCAACGGATTTTGATGCGGTTTTTTTTAATAGATAGAGTGACTCAAGGGGAAGGTTTATATGTATAATACATGCATCAGCATTGCACCCATGTGAAGCCGGGATGAGTCGCTAGTAATTATATAAATTGAATTTACTTTTAATTTAATATGCGAGTTATTTATTTTAATTGTATCCCACAATGTTAAAACTACCAGTAGAAATGCAAAGGAACTAAAATTAACTCAACATTGTTCTTGTGTGTCAAGTAAGTTAATCAGTGTCTTATATACATGTATATAATATACCTAATCTAACAATAATTCCTACCCCTGTCAATCTAGCTAACAAATATAGTAAACCTAGTTAATCCCAAATCTAAACAATAGACTGCCCCAATTAGGCTACATCAAATATTAACAATAAATACATGTCCTAGCTAACAAACGAGTAGATAAACCAGGCTACTCTCAAACCGCGCACTCCTATCGCTTTATTGGGCCCGGCCTATAAAGCCACAGTCAGGTTCAAAAAAAAAAGTAGATAAACACATGGCTTGTAATAAGATAAATATAGTAAAATCCGAAACTAAAATACACAAGTTACATAGCCTAGTCAATTGTCCTAGCCCTAACAGCTACACTAACTAACTAATTCTAACGATATATTTGCAAGCTAGGAACCCGTGTTCACATTTAAATTAACCGTGTAAAGATATTTCGAAAGTGCAATAAAATATCTTTATCTAGGCTAAAACTAAACTAAGTCGGGTAGGAAATGCCCTGTTAAACCTAACACCCTATTTTCCGTGTATTTCAGTGAGACTGTACCGGGGATTGGGACAACAGATCTCCCAGAGAATATTAAGTGTGAATATATAAGTAAATAGATAAAGAGGTCTGAGTAACATGAGAATTTAAAATGCCTGCTGAGACATCCCAAACCATCAAGCCATCAGGGATAGTTCGAACCGTCACTTCAGTAAAATAACGGTGTACAAGTCGTAAACTCCATATCGGCTATTAAATAGGTACCTAATTATAAATAACAAAGATACAAAGTCCAAGTCGACTGTACTTGGTGATTAAGCTAGGTTCATTAGACGTATCCCAATATATAAATATGCAACGAAAACTGGAGGAATTTCTAATAAAATAAAATAATTTGAAAATTAATTCAAACCAAAACTCAAACTAGAACCACACAAACTATAAAGCTAAATATTTATATGAAAATAAACACACAAGAAACTTCACTGTCTAATAAAAACTGCACTAATCATTTCAATGGAATTGTCTAAATAACTAATACATTTTGAAAATTACGCACAAAGTATCAGTATTAAGCCGTCATGAAAGTTACAATACATCATATCCGAACAAAGATTAAACCAGTACTAGCAGAATCCAGGTCCAGACATAACATAGGTAAGGGGGCGTCCCTCCCCCCCTGGTGAGATGTCGTGAGATTTTATTCAACCCCCTCCCCCATTCCCCAATCTCACGTGAGATTTTTTAAAATGTGGGTTTCTTACGTTAACGCATTGGATTGTTATTGTAAAAAGAAAAAAAAATCCTTCGTGCTTTTATTTACGACTAGTTAAGACTAGTAATCAATATTGCTGAGAGTTAACGTCGAAGTATGTATGAAATTATTCTCTTTCGAACGAATTAGTGAATAATCTTAATCGTATTCTTATAAGCGTGTACAATCTGGATTAAATGGACCAAAATAGTATTTTTTTTTTTTGCTTGAATCAGAAAAAAAATTGCGTGATATTTGCCGAGAACCCCCCTCTCTCCAACGTAAGATTAGATGAGATTTGACTCGACCCCCTCCCCCCCTTAACCATCTCACGTAATTTATGGACGCCCCCTAACCTAAGTTAGAATCTACTACCCAGCTAGAGAAACCCGTCTGACCAGTCTCGCGACCCAAGAACGAATGACTGCTCCCGAATCATGGTTCCTGACTTCATCAAGTCTACAACCACCCCGCACTACCCCTCTTCAATCATCTGAAACTGTAACAAACCAAGTTTTAGTTACATATAAATTTACTACTTTATACTCTATTTCCTCTATAATTAAGACCAATACAGATACTAAACTATTTTGCCAAATGTCTCATGCACTTCTAAGCGTCAATTTCTTACAAACTGTTATTGCTGTCCTGTGAAAGATGCAGTGATTCGACCATTTCTGTACTCTTATAAAAATAAGGTTTAATTTTGTTTAAATTTCTTATTGTTTATATACGATTAGACTGTAAATTAGTTTCTCTTTCTAGCTAACAATTTGAACATGAGAAGTGTTATGATATAACCTAATGCTTCGCAAGTTCATAATACAGCCGGTGTACCAGTAGTGTGAATTTTAAAGCCTCTTATTACCTCGTAATATAGTTCAAAATTGAATAATATATATTTTGTTTTCAAATGTTTCAATAACTAAATTAATTTGGTATTTTAGTAAATCTTAACCACTTCCAATAATTAAGAACTGTGTGAAATAATACACGAGTGTCTAGATAAAATAAAATGATTTAAAAATAGAAATATTTAATAATTATGTTTACATGTTTTTGAAATAATTCAAGTAAATTCTGGTTTGTGTGTCGGACTCTGCACATTTAACCTGGGTTGCACCAAACCGTCTGTAATCGTAAGCGGTGTTCGTCAAAATCTGATTGTATGGAAAGTTTGACAAGTTTCTATGGGATGACAGCTGCCGGCGCTATATTTGACGATGACCGGCCTGTGATCGTATATTGGTGTAACCGACCCTAAATGCGTTAAAACGCCTATTTAAATAAAACACGCAATATGTTGCTGACGGCTGGAGTAGGTACAGCGAAAGGATGATTCTCATTCCAAAGTTTAATATTTTCTTAATTGGTCCTTACCGGGCCCGGGCCCGGGGGGGCTTAGTTGAAGTGGCAGTGGGCGGGCCACATTGCTTGTAGAACCGATAACCGTTGGGGAAGAAAGGTTCTCGAGTGGCGGCCTCGCACGGGAAGACGAAGCGTTGGACGGCCTCCCACTAGGTGGACTGATGACTTGGTCAAGGCAGCGGGGAGTCGCTGGATGCGGGTGGCTCGCGACCGCGTGCTGTGGCGCTCCTTGGGGGAGGCCTATATCCAGCAGTGGATGTCTTCCGGCTGAATGATGATGATGATGATGATGGGCCCGGATTGTTAACGACTCGTGAGTGATTATTTCTGACTTTAACTATTTCAACAGTTAGGGATCCAAATAAAATTTGGACAAATGGAAATTGATGACACTAAAGGCATTGGCCCTGATGGGCTGAGCCCAGTTTTTGTGAAGCGGGCTCGTAAAACCCTAGCACTTCCACTTCAGCTGATTTTTAATAACTGCATTTGTAAAGGCGTATTTCCAAACTCATGGAAACTTGCACATATCACGCCCATTCATAAATCGGGACCCAAAGATAACATATAAAACTATCGGCCAATTTCTATTCTCTCCTGTGTCCCCAAAGTCTTTGAAAAGCTTGTGCATAGACGAGTCTTTGAGTCTGTTAAAAACGTAATTCTTGAAGAGCAGCACGGATTTGTGAAAGGCAAGTCTACGGCAACAAATCTTACTTTATTCGTTGATTCAGTATTTCGGTCGCTTGATAATAAACAACAGATAGATACCATCTACACAGATTTCCAAAAAGCGTTTGACAAAGTTGACCATTTAATCCTCCTAAGAAAACTAGCGTACAATGGCATCAGAGGGGATCTTCTCAGATGGTTTGCGTCCTATCTCCAAAACCGGACCCAATGTGTAAGAATTAATGGGTACATTTCGTCGCCCACAAACGTAACATCCGGAGTGCCCCAAGGCTCTATCATTGGCCCTCTCCTGTTTGTCTTATTTATCAATGACATCTCGTCGTGTTTCAAGCACTGCAAGTTTTTGTTATATGCCGATGACCTAAAAATCTACCGAATAATCCAATCACACGATGACGTGCAACTTGTCCAAGACGACCTAAATAGGCTAAACGAATATTGTATAAACAATAAACTATTTTTGGCTTACAGCAAATGTAAGCATATGATTTTTACACGAAAACACAACGTCATACAAAGTTCATTTCACATTAACAACTTCATTTTAGATAACGCTACAAATATACGCGACCTAGGGCTATTTCTCGATCCCAAACTCACATTGGATACTCACATTGATCATATAGTTAAGAAGGCGTATCAAATGTTGGGCTTTGTAATACGAACAACTAAACCTTTCAAACAAAAGCATAGCTTATTGCATCTCTTCAACTCTTTAGTGCGGTCCGTTCTTGAGTATGCGTCAGTAGCATGGAATCCGTTTTATAATATCTATATAGACAGAATTGAGATGATACAAAAAAAGTTCTTACGCTACTTAAATTACAAGATGCGGTCAGCCCGTTGTTCTTACGATCAGCTCTTAACCCACTATAACCAACTGTCATTGCAGGATAGACGCTCAATCGCTGACGCCGTCATGCTATATAACATTTGTTCAAGCCACATCAACTGCCCACAACTCTTAGCGAGCATACAGTTCCGTGCCCCCCGTAAGCCAACAAGAAGCAGAAATCTTTTTGTTCTTCCCAAAATAAGGACCAATGCTGGAAAGCGTGCACCATTATACAGACTATGCTGTCACCACAATACATTTCTAAATGAAGTCGATCTATTCTCGCACTCCCGCTCCCAGTTTAAGTCTGTTGTCACTAAATTGTATCTGTAGTCCTAGGACAACAGTATATATTAAGACTTAAACTTAATATATACTGTTGTCCTAGTTAGTTAAAGCTTGTCCTGTTGATTTCTTAGCAAATATTTGTAAAAGTTCCGCTGAAATATATTATGTTCCTACTTACTACTCTAACTAACTTAGCTTAAGCAGATAATTATCGCATTGCGCTAGCGCATTTGAATATATGTACTATGTGTTCTTAGTGAGATATATTCAAGGAGACATCTGTATCTATTGTCTATTTACTATTTGCTTACACACATTGTATGATTGTTTCTGTGTTATCTCCGTAAATAAATAAATAAATAAATATAGTGTAAACTAGAGTCAACAGTAAGCTTAGATTACACTCTGATTTCCTTAACTTTTCGACTTAAATTCCGAACTCAAATCTTACATCATGTGGGATGGATCCTTGTCCTATGTCTAATTAGGAAATTAAACCTTATGGAAATGCACGTCGATTGTTATTGTACCGTACACTTAGACGGACATATCAGTCCAGTCGTTAGCGTAGAATAGTATTCAGATCTTCGTTTCCAAATTGGCGCCTAATAGACGACTTGCGTAATGACGAATCTCGAAATCGACTAACTGCTTATTGACGAATCTCGAAATGGACGAACTTCGTAATGACGAATCTCGGTATGTACGAACTGCGTAATGACGAATCTAGAAATGGACTAACTGCGTAATGACGAATCTCGAAATGGACGAACTGCGTAATGACGAATCTCGAAATGGACGAACTGCGTAATGACGAATCTCGAAATGAACTAACTGCGTAATGACTAATCTCGAAATGGACTAACTGTGTAATGACGAATCTCGAAATGGACTAACTGCGTAATGACGAATCTCGAAATGGACTAACTGCGTAATGACGAATCTCGAAATGGACGAACTGCGTAGTGATGAATCTCGAACGGGACGAATCATATTATGGTAGACGAATGTCCAAATGCTATTTGGACGAACCGCGTATTGGGTGAACGGCTACTAAATCCGCGGTAGCACTTCAGTGGCTATAAAATACGGTATTTGACATATGTTAAAATTTTTAACATAGTGTCACTATATGGATATTAAACCTTCAAAATATCGCAATAAATCGTAAATTACAAAATTTTACTGAAATTGGAAAAAAGATATATTAAATAAAAGATTTGGAAAATTGTTTTATTTTTCTTTATCGTCCAAAAGTCAAAAAAGAAACCGGCTAAGTGCATGTCGGATCACGCACAATGAAGGGTTCCGTACCAACACCTACTACTCCACATTTGAAACCACAATCCAATACATTGAATCTAAAAAGGTCGTATCTACATAGGGCACTCACGGCACTTACGACCTTCTGTTTGGGCAAGACAGTTTTTCAGCGAAAACTCAAAAACCGTAAAACCTACATTGTTCAAACCAAAAATCGTTGAAAGTATTTATTAATGCACACCACCTCAATTTTTTTCAGAATTATAAACTTCATAGTTTGGACTTCACGAATAAAATAGCAAAATATTTATTTTTCCAAAGGTTGGTTCGATACGGTGCCTGCGACGTCACCGGCCAGTAGATGCCAATTTGTAGGAGACGTTTTACGGGGCCGCTAGCGTCGAGTCTCTAATTGCAGTTGGTCCCGTATAGATATTTGATCGTCTCTAAAAACTGGTTCTAATGGGACTATAAAAAAGTGAGTCAAATAGCGTATTCTAATATTGTCATCCAACGTCTTCAACGCTATCGGAAACAACTTTAAACGACTGCAATAGGAATCTTTCGAATTTAGACTGTGTGACTGACTATATATTTGTATATGTTTATGTACGTATATTTTTTTATACTATATTTATGTATGTTTATTATTCTTAATTAAATGTTATTGCTGTAATTATTTATAGGCTTGCACCTGCTGTGAATCGTTCTGATTAGATTTCATTTCCGCTACCCTAACGTTGTCTGGAAGAAATCGCTCCTTAGCGATAAGACCGCCTGTTGTTTGCCTCTTCTCATTGTGTTTTTGTACTGTACTGTATCCTTTGATTGAGGTGTGCAATAAAGAGTATTTGTATTGTATTGTATTGTATTGTAGAGATAGATATTTGACCGTCTCTAAAAACTGGTATGAATGGCACCTTAAAAAAGTCTAATAATGTCATCCAAAATCTTCAAAGCTATCGGAAACCACTTTAAACGACTGCAATAGGAATCCTCAATCAACTCCTATTATTGCAGCTATCACAAATCAATAGGCATTATTTCACAAATCAATAAAACACGGAAATTACGATTCTGTACCAATTCTCGAAAATAGTGGCAAACTAGGTAAGTCTTCCGTGCCCACATGCCAAATGTTCCTTAAACACGCGAACTAGCATTTTAGGGCATTCTGTTTCGCTTATAACTTGAATCCTCTCTAATGCAAACAAAACACTCGAAAACGAACATTATTACATTGTTATAAGGTTATGATGAGTGTATTTGTTAGTTGTGAGGTGAATACCGATTTGTTAGGCCGTAGATGATGTTTTGTTTTGCTAAAGCGGCTGATAGCGTGTTGGAAACTTAGCACAATGGTGGAGTGAAAATTAGACTGATGGGGAGGTAGGATATCTATATGGTATCTTTATAGGGCTTATTCGATGATCGTTGTTCTTTTTTCAGTTTTAAGTGTTGTATATCTTATAAGACGATCCAACTACATCCTCAGATTACTCCTTGGATATATTTCACTTTAAGTAGACGAGACTTAGTTTTGATGATGAGACTACGTTCCGGGCATATTGCATTAAATAAGTTCGGTTATTTGATGAGAAAAGTTGCATCTCCAAATTGCGATGAATGTAGTGTACCAGAAAATGTGTACCATGTTATAATGGAATGTGTCCGGAATGAAGCCGCCAGGAGACGACTGGCTACTGAGTCCGGTTTTGATGTCGAGGCCTGCAACAGTACTTTGGCTTCTCCGCTGTCGGACGAGGCCGCAGCACCGTTGGAGCTAGTTCGGAAGGCTATTCTGAATAGAATAAGTTAGATTTAGATAATAACATATATGTTGATCATAACGGAGCGACATGATCACCTGTGTGACAAGCTCCTTAAATAAAGAGAAAGAAAAAATAGGGTTGTATATCTATGGGTATTCTGGCCACAAGCTATGTCTAACGCGGGGATTGTAATACCGGTTTTTGTTGAATACCTGTATAGAAATTGAATCAAAAAATCTAAATCAAAATCAAACATTTATTCTGCAAATAGGCCACAAGGGCACTTTTACATGTCAAAATATTAATTTGCAATTTAAGAAAGTCTGACTATAATAAGTAATACATTTTTCATGTCAAAATATTATTTTACAGTTCAAGAAAGAATAATTATTTCGAGTTTACAATTACAACAAAATTAATGTCATACAGTGAGAATAATCTTGCAAAGTTATCTGTTACAAATATTACAACATCAGTACAGTTAGAGATGTATAAGGTATCAAGATTAAACAAGGAGTATAATAATTAATATAATATCCCAGAGATGTAGATGATCTCTGAGCGTCAAAATTAAGATTAATTTAATATTTTAAGAGATGTATATGGTCTCTAAGTCACTGATAATAAAAACGAATCCACAACAGGATGATGTCTCTCGTCAATCCCCTATAAAAAGACACTAGTATTAACGTAGTCATTATGTCCAAGCAAGCATGAACAGACCGGACTGCACAAACAGCACCCGATCACGAGTATGACGCGTATATTTTTAAAGATGTATATGGTCTCTAAGTCACTGATAATAAAATCGAATCCACAACAGGATGATGTCTCTCGTCAATCCCCTATAAAAAGACACTAGACAAATTACTAGACATTGACAAATTATTACCGGTAATCTCAAAAAAGACGGCCAAGTGCAACTATTACCGCTAATAATAGTTGACACACATTAAATTATGATTTGAAACGGGATATTTACCATGTATATTTGTATTTTTGAGTTCCCGATATTTCGGCACTGTTGCAAGCGCCATTATCAAGGATTAACTGACGCGCTGCAAGTTTTAGTTGTGGTCTACCCACACACCATAGCGATCTACCCTCCCGTAATATCCCGTTTCAAATCGTAATTCTAATGTAAATGACCATGTAAGCTTGAAAACTTATATTGACACACATTGTTCATTTCTATTGCTATGAATTAAAAATTAAGAATTGGGTCTGTTAAACTCGGACGTTAACCCCATTTTTTTGTTAAATTGTAACAGGTGCCGCAGTGGATTAATTTGTGAACAATAAACCCAAATTTTGAACACTAATTACGAAAGTTTAGACAAAGCGGGCCGCCATACTTAATTAACATTAAGTTGTAAATGTCACTTTAGTTTAACTTAAGCTATTAAAGTTAGTAAAAATAAGCTTCTTATATTTTTATGGCGTGAAATTTTAATTTATTGCTAAATGGGTTAGGTTAGGGTCCTGTAGTTTAATATACCTAAGGATTGATCAGAGACCGACTTTTGGCATTTCAATTTGATGTAAAAATCACTACATAGTATAAAACAAAGTCGCTTTCTCTGTCCCTATATCCCTATGTATGCTTAAATCTTTAAAACTACGCAACGGATTTTGATGCGGTTTATTTTAATAGATAGAGTGATTGAAAAGGAAGGTTTATATGTATAATAACATCCATTAAATAGTGCACCCGTGCGAAGCCGGGGCGGGTCGCTAGTATGTAATAAAATAATAAACTGACGGGGAATTTCTTTGATAAGCGTCGTCTTAGACGGAGTGTAATTTACTTTTAATATTAAACTGTATTTTTTACCACTGCTTTATTTGGCTTCTGTGATGTAGACGATGCTGTGTATTCACCATTTGTTCTTTGCCATTGTGTTGTTACTGGTGTGAACCACTTCCAGTAGTTCATTCCACTCACACCTCAGATTCGGTTGAAACCGCTCAACCAATCTCACTGGAGCGCAAACTCTTTCAGTATTCCAGTGTTCAAAACCATTTTTTCCCCTGGATTTTCTCCAGGCTACTCTCCAACCGCGCACTCATATCGCTTTATTACCGACTTATACAACTTATTTAAAACAAATCACAAAAAAATCCCAATCCTAACACACCAGAAAGGCGTGACGCGGACGCACTAACTGCATGGTTGTTAGCCAGTTTCACTTAATTAAGTTTGGTATCTTTCCTACAAAAAGGTTTCACTACCGAAAATTTCGGCTAATAGTTTGAAATTGATGTCACTAAAATGACAATGCTCCTTCTCTGTTTCTCAACTTGAGATTAATTAAACTTGCTCACTCTCTGAAGAAAAGGTTTGTTCACAAAGAAGCGGTCAATTAATATGATAATTTGCACTGAAATAGTAATTTAATTAACACATTATTGGACCCATGTTGATATAGCATTATTTACTCGTACTGTCGTCAAAAATACGTGGTTTAAATCTTTCGGGTTATTGACGCCCACGGTGTATTTTCATTGCTTACATTCTTATGAAAAAAGTTACAAATTAAATTTCTAACGCAGGGTGATGAGAAATAAGTCAACACACGCACACACGCGCACACATGTAGACGCACGCAAATTACACACAGAAACCGTAAGTTGTCCCAAGTTTAATTGTCAAGGCTTGACGAGTTGCGAACTCACACACAAGTCATTAAAAAGTTCCGCCAATCAAAATCACGTTAAGTTGACAATTTGACAGTTACAGCAACTGTAATTATAAGGTTAGGTATGTTATGAATGGGGGTTTGGAATAATTGATTTACTAATGTAAGTTATCAAATAGTTGAACAATAACATCGAGGTTTTGAGGTTTAATAATAGAGAATGCGAAACAAGTGTTGAGTTTTTTATTAAATAAATAAATAAATAAATATTAGAGGACAATCTTACACAAATCGAACTAGCCCCACAGTAAGCTCAAGAAGGCTTGTGTTATGGGTACTAGACGACGATATATTTAATAGATATAAATACTTAAATACATAGAAAACATCCAAGAGTCAGAAACAAATATTCATGCTCATCACACAAATATTTGCCCTGACCGGGATTCGAACCCAGGACCGTCAGCTTCACAGGCAGGTGCACTACCCACTAGGCTAAACCGGTCGTCATATTTTATTATTATTGGTAACCAACACCAATAGTTTCTTTTCTTACTTAAGGGCCTATTTTTCAATCCTCAGAGAGAAGTATCAGTCAGATAAATAAATAAATAAAATAATAATAAATATTTGTGGACAATCTTACACAAATCAACCTGGTCCCAACCTGAGCAAAGCTTGTACTATGGGTACTAGGTGACGATATAAATACTTATATAGAATATATACTTAAATACATAGAAAACATCCAAGACTCAGGAAAAAATATTCGTGTTCATCACATAAATAAATGCCCTGACCGGGATTCGACGGGACCTCCAGCTTCGAAGGCAGGGTCACTACCAACTAGGCTATAGCGGTCGTCAAAACTATTATAAATAGTATAAATATTAGACATTTCCTTTTTTTTAATATTACATTAGAAAGTGACAGCAATAATTTTTATTGAATAATCGACCCTAAATTACTTCATGTACTACTTACTTTTTTTAGATAGCTCATTACAAGTCACTTGACCATTTAAAGTTTCTTTTCTTAATTTCAGTAGGTAATTTAAATGATTTTTTTTCAGTAACATAACAAATGTTACAGCTGAAATGTTTCACATTTTAGGAAAATTATGAATTTCGAAGCTCTAGTAATGATTTATTAAATTATTGGCGCTACTGTCTATGCACAAACATTCCATTAGTATGAGAATATTTAGTTCCAGTAATCGCCACATTACAGTTATAAAATGAGCTATTCCAACTTCCCTGCACGCGATCGGTCTTCGGCGTCGTACACTAATTAATATGAGAAAAAATAATATTTCATTTGTAGTTCTATGATATGAATATCGAAATATTAAAAAATATTGATATCAAAAATCATTGATTTGAGTTTCTACAAAGTTAGTGTTCGGTGTAATGATTATTCTGTGAAATGATAATGTGAGAGACATTTTCTGCGAAATGAAATTCTTTAAAAATGTTGTCTATAAAACAGTGTACAACCGAAATTAAAGCTACTGCTGAGAGCTTTCAAATGATATATGTCTCATCTGTATACACTAATGGAACACCGCCCATACTAATTTGACCATTGTCCTTTCTCATCGGTAAATGGGAATATGGACTGCATGCAAAAATATGCAAGTAGTGTACAGTTGCGAACCGGAATTGTTGAACCACTTGCTATTTTTATTTACCTTGCATTGACTTTTTTATGAAATATTTAATTAGATTTGTGTGTGATATATCCGTAATTTGTAATGTTTATATGAAATTTAAATTTTTGTCATATTCTATCTTCTTTTTAAACGTATTTTTATTGTGCTTATTTGATTTATTATGTTGCTAAAAAAAATTCAAACACAAATTACATTTTTAGAATAAAGGAAAAATTGAAAAGTTCAGGCACCGAGCAGGATTCGAACCTGCGACCTCCCGGCACTCGCAGCCAGTCGCTCTAAACTGAGCTATAGGTGAAATCGCCACCCAGTCCCAAATTCATCAACCGTTCCTTCATATTAAGCAGTACCGCTGCTAACGTAAACTATACATTTTATACAAACGCCTTAAGGGAGGCGTACAGCAACATCTACTAGAAGACTCATGCTTCATTAACGGCACTAACGTCTCAAATCATATTGAGAATCGTCAGTTGCGATGCGCCATCCCATACCCAAATTTAGAATAATTAATAATTAATTCTATGAAGGCGAAACCGGTTTCCATGGCTCGGAAACCGGTTTCGCCTTCATAGAATTAACCGGTTAAAATTTTCGGTTAATTGCGTCTTACGATATTTTTTCGTATTTTAAATCATTTATATCATAGATGAAGGCTAACAAAAACATATTAAAAAATAAAAATGGAGATATGAGAATTACTTTACGAGATATCGCGTCAGAACGAGTGCGACAAATAAAAATCTATTAAAATACAACAGTACATTTTTATGCAAGTGCGGAAGATACAGTTCGTACGCCAAACGACGTTTTTTAATACAGTTTTTTTTATATATCACGACGGTGGCAAACAAGCGTACGGCCCGCCTGATGGTAAGCGGTCACCGTAGCCTATGGACGCTTGCAGCTCCTGGGGTGTCACATGCGCGATTCCGACCCTTTAAAAATGTATACACTCCTTTCTTGAAAACCCCAGTTGCGAAAAAATATCAAAGGAACATAAATAAATAAACAGTAGGTGACTAAAAAAGAAAACAAAATGTGCTTGCTTGCCATTGTGGGCTTTGCACGTACCTGGGCTATATCTGGCGTAGTTAACAGTCATTGTATTTAACAATCGCATAAATCGCACATATCACAAAAATATTATTTAACCAACACAAGTCATTACAAAATTAATCGTGAAATTATGAAAGAAGCGGGTATGAAAATGTCGGTTTAACTTTTAATTGATAGACTTTTTTCAACAAGCCATGGTAGTCAATATTCAGCCAAATCAAAAACTATTCTGGAAGAGGTATTATGTCACATGATAAACTTTTAACTCGTCTAATATGCATTTTTAACGTCTTAAATATAATAGAAGTACAGTTTGAATCCAAAATGATTTTTTAAATAAATAACTAAACTGATTGAACCTAAAACTCTTTCGTTGGACGTATGGCTTGGACCAACAGTAACTTAAATAAAAAAAATTGGAAAGTAAAAAGCTTTAGTGCGTAAAATCCAACTTTGCGCACGATAGTACTACTTTTTGAGCAAGTGTATTAAAAACGTTTAAATGAACAGGCCGACTGGTATATTATGAAAGGCCCAAGGTGTTTATTAAGTAAAAAAGGGTCCTACGTAGTCAACTCCTAGTAAATAAAAAGGCTTTCTACCATTAAGGCATTTTTAATCCGCGTCCGTGCCCGTAGTAAATCTCAATAAGCGTAATCGGGTCATCTATTTTAATTAGTGCAGTTCAATTTGATATATGTCCACGTAGACATAGTGATTTTTAGACATGGCTTTAGAGAATTTTGAAAAACTAAGTTATCTTGATCTAATGGGAGAGCTTTGAAGGGAAAAAAATCTTTCACACAGGTACGCGAGCCGACCGCCCTCTCGCTCTCGCGCATCTGTCCCGCTCTATCTATTCGGCGTGATATCGTAACCAGTTGTAAGCTTTTTTGTTGTATGTAGTTAGGGATTTTATTGTAGATAAATCATTCAAATTTTCTCCGGAGTTTTAATTCAAGAAACAAGAAGTCAACGTATTAAGAGAGGTAGGGCACAGCAAAATGTCATCTTGCTCGAATTTGGAGCAGCCTAACTGGTGAAGTACCTCCACCTTGCAGAAGACCACAGCCATAATAACATTATCTACTATACAAGTATGTAGTGTTGTGTTCCTGGAGGTGAGCAAGGTTGTCAGAGCTCCCGAGGATGCACTGTGTTGAGAGCGAGGGACCTAAATTTGTCCCTTCTGCTGTCAACACAGTGAATTCTCAAATTTCATAAAGGGTCGGCAACGCGTACGTGACTCTTTTGGAGTTGCGGGCGTCTATAGGCTGCGGTGGCCGCTTACCATCAGATGGACTGTATACTTGTTTGCCACCGGCGTTGTATAAAAAAAAAAGTCTCCAGCCTTGGAAGAAGCCCCTGCATCAGATGAACAGCCTAGTTCTGCTACAGTCCTGCCTAACACAGCTGCGCAGGATCCGTGCTAAACCTATTAATTAAATAGATCGAGGGTTGCGCGGTACCTCGGATTCGGTTGAAACCACTCAACCAATCTCACTTCAGCGCAAACTCTTAGAGTATTCCAGTGTTCCAAACCACACGCGTGGTCGTGCCGGAGGTTTTCCCCTGGATTTTCCCCAGGCTACTCTCCAACCGCGCACTCCTATCGCATTATTGGGCCCGGCCTATAAAGCCACAGTCAGGTTCAAAAAAAAAAGGATTGCGCGGTCATACCCGATAAGTCGCCCAAAAGGTTTTTTGAAAATAGAACTATGCGTGATGGATGTTGAGTTCTTATTTCAAAAGGCAATTATCTCGATTTATCGGGTTTGACCACAAATCCCTCGAGATGGCCCTGTTCTGCAATTGGACAGTATTATTCCGAAGGGATTATTTATTTTAGTTTCAAAATATGCCACTCATTCGTAAGTATCATTCCGGACTAAGGAGGTTTTAAATAGAATATATGCTTTATATCTTTGTAAATTCTACAAACAGTAACTGAAACGTTGACGCTGTATTTAAGTGCAATATTTATGTAGGTATTTTAAAACTGTTTCCCCTGTGCTCGACACTGACCCAATTCATGGCACTTTCGATTTCAAGTCATGATGGCAGAGGTGATTAATAGGTGTCATCTATTGGGTGTTGAGCACTGGGACATTTGCCTTACTTTTCAATTGTTTCAGTGAACCTTATTTTGTAATTCAAAATTTCGCTTTTTGAGTTTCTAAACGCATTTTTTATTATTATTTGGGGAAGTACTGAATTCTCCATTGGAAAAGAAGAAAACCTATTGAATCTGTTGTTTGCCGAGTTCATAAATTTATATGTTTGCCTTTTGTTGTATGTATTTATTTCCTCGTATGTAAAGAAACAGATTGTGTACCACTGCCAGGGTATTTCAAACTCAATTCATTAAAGGACCTTTTCACACCTGCTATTCAGAAAAGAGTTATTGTTGCCTTCGAATCAGGGATCAAAGTTGTACTTTTCTTCCCTCATTTGAGGGCAACAATGACTCTTTTCCTCATAGAAGGTGTGAAAAGCAGTATGTGACACTGTAGTAAAATCATTTGTAAGATATTTCATGTTTTTAGCAGCGGGCCTCATAGACGGTGTGAAAAGCAGTATGTGTCACACGGTAGCAAAATTATTTCCGTCTTGGGCGTAAACACTTGAATCCTTCGCTACGCTCAAGATTCTACTTTACAATCCCTCGCCACGCTCAGGATTCTATTGTAGAATCTTTCGCTTCACTCAGAATTCAATATACCGCCCTCGCCGTAAATATATCATTTTGCTCCCTTGAGACACAATCTACTATTGCTCTCCGCGTGGGGCTTCTAATAATGCTGGCTTCTTACTTTTTTTATTCTTGTTTTTTTTTTATTAAATATAGGATTTCCCTTGGCCAGCATCGAGCCCGAAGGCAAAGACGAAGCCGATGGTGAAGCGAGCTCCCCAAAAAATGGATATTCGCTCGTGATTTCAAGCTTACATGGTCATTTACATTAGAATTACGATTACATACCTAGGTTGGTTAAGGAAGCCATTGAAATCCAAAGGCATAAGAATTTCAACCGGCTGGGTTTCAACTGTCAAGTGTCTGGCGTCCAGTTATCCGAAAGTTCTCAAATCGAAAAGAGACTGTTTCCGGAAAGAACTCGCGTATTGATACTGTGAGTGTGGTGTGTCGTGACCGTAATCGAGTTTCAAGTGACAAGGCGGACGGTGGTAGTGACGGTGACACTGTGCGAAAAAAGCGAACCAGGATGAGGGTAGATCGCTATGGTGTGTGGGTAGACCACAACTAAAACTCGCAGCACGTCAGTTAATCCTTGATAATGGCGCTTGCAACAGTGCCGAAATATCGGGAACTCAAAAATACAAATATACATGGTAAATATCCCGTTTCAAATCGTAATTCTAATATTCACTCGTGCCTAAAAACGGTCTAGGTTATATGAACTCGGAATAAAGCCGCCGGCAAGGAACTCCAAACCTTATCGGCAGGCCTCAGAACCGGTTTTTACTATTTTGGAAACATTTCCTAAAGTACTTCTCATATCTCCATTTTTATTTTAAGATTTGCTTTTGTTAGCCTTCATCTATGGAATAAATGTTTTAAAATACGATAAAATATTGTAAAACGCAATTAACCGAAATTTTTAACCGGTTAATTGTATAAAGCGAAACCGGTTTCCGAGCCCTGCTGTGCTGCACATTATAAAAGATGATGATAATATAAACTATTATTCGGGCCATTCTACTTTTTCATGTACATAATTTACAGACACTTTTTTAATTCAGATTTTGGAATGCTTGCCCCTCACTTCATATTTTTGTATTGTTATTTAGAAAGAGGTTTAATTGCAGTATCATTTCCGATAGTTTTGGTAATTAACGAACCACAGCTAATATCCATAAATCGAGTAACTTAGTGGTCCTTGGATGTCTCACCATTTGTATGAAAAAATAGTTTTTACCACTGTGTTATCCACAGTTTACAGTAATAAGTTAATATTTAAGTATTTTTACCTACAAATTCCTTTTATTAGGTTCAGGTACTATTTCGAAATCCTATTTTTGTACACTAGTTCAATACATATCATAGATTTTTTTTGTAATAGAAAACTGCCCATGAAAATAGAATGACCCATTCATAATTTTGAATAAATCCACTCACTTTGTTCGTTCTCCGTTTTTTATAAGCTTTCGTTTGATATAATACAACAAGGGACTTTTGCTCGCGAATCATATAAATATGAACGCAGCCAGCAATTGATAGCGAATTCTTAATCCTACATTGTGAAGATTCTTCGAACTCGACGCGGCGCGATTAATAAACTTGATTTTTTATGTCCTGTCTACGATTCACCCACTCTATGGATGCCTCGTTATTCTAGTCGATTTAATTGGTAGATTGTAGAAGAGATATCGATTCTCGCCTCCATACATTTAACCAATAACCGTATACATTTGTATGTATACAAATTCTATAATTTATGCGCGCGTCGTTTGTTTTGAGATCCATTTGTATGTAAAGTTAGGGCTTGAGTATGTATAGTTTGGATTCTATTTTTGAAAAGATTTGGAGTAAGTGATATTAGAAATGACAATTAAAAATAGTTTAGGTTGATAGTAGTTTAGTATGGGAACTCTGCCCAGTCGCACCGACTTGGACGACCCATGCCCAGACAGTTTAGTTACATCACAGTACCTTTAATTTAGGTTTAGGTAATTATTAAGATCTTGTTTTGTTTTTGTTCTATATTATGGTACCTAATAAAAAATAATATAATGTATTTTGTGGATATCGCTCAAAGTGCAAGTGTACAACTGTGGGATATTATATTAATTTCATTATACTCCTTGTTTAATCTTGAGACCTTATACATCTCTAACTTTACTGATGTTGTAATATTGTAATAGATAACTTTGCAAGTTTATCTTCACTGTATGACATTAATTTTGTTATAATTGTAAACTCGAAATTATTATTCCTTCTTGAACTGTAAATTAATATTTTGACATGAAAAATGTATTACTTATTATAGTCAGAATTTCTTAAATTGTAAATTAACATTTTTACATGTAAAAGTGCCCTTGTGGCCTATTTGCAGAATAAATGTTTGATTTTGATTTTTTTTTATTTTACCATGAGTTTGAATCACCGTACTCGCTAGCGACTGCGTAAACGATTTAGGGTCGGTTGCACCAACATGCGATCACAGGCCGGTCGTCGTCAAATATGGCGCCGGCAGCTGTCATCCCATAGAAACTTGTCAAAGTTTCCATACAATCAGATTTTAACGAACACCGCTTACAATTACAGTAGGTTTGGTGCAACCCACCCTTAGTAAGCCAATTCTTAGTTTTATTGCGTAACCGCCAGAGGCGCTGTACTTTTTCCATACAAATTTTTACGCAGTCGCTAGTGAGTACGGTCAAGTAAATTCATGGTAAAGGCACTGTAGAAAGGAATTTCGGTTTAAGAAGCTTCCAGTGTTTTGGTGCTGATAATGTGTGATAATTTTGTAAGTTTAATTCAATATACTTTATGGATATTCTACCTTAACATGAATGTAATAGAGTTTATATTACATACACTGTCTGAAACTGGGGTCACCGACATAGCCTTCAAAATTGCGAGACTTAAGTGGCAGTGGGCAGGGCACATTGCTCGCAAGACTGACGGTCGATGGGGCCAGAAACTGCTTGAGTGGCGTCCACGCACCGGAAGACGAGCTGTCGGTAGGCCTCCGACGAGGTGGAGTGATGACCTGGTGAAGGTCGCGGGAATCCGGTGGAAACGAACGGCACAGGACCGGTTTATATGGCGAGCCTTGGGGGAAGGCCTATGTTCAGCAGTGGACGTCTTTCGGCTGAAATGATGATGATGATGATGACACTGTCTGAAAACCGCACGTTTGTTTGATGTAAACTGTATTACATCAGCATTAAAGTAGACTATCCGATATTATAAGAGCATTTGTCAAACTCGAAAGAATCATACCGTATCATTGTTTAAAAGCCATAAAAACGCTATTAAGCTTCCTAGAACAATAGGAAATAAGCTAAAAGCTTCTAAAACTATCATTTAATATACCATACCTATTAAGCGATACGAATCAAAACGAATTTTTTTAAAGCTTCTATTCGTATCACTGAATTTATTTGCAAAACCCTTTACATTTTTAAATCGGCCGAGCGGCAACTTGGCATATGGTCCTACATACATACAGTTCCCATTGTTTGAACGAAAAGCGAGCGGAAGCCGGAAGTTGCCATCGCGACGACTTCCGGAGCTTACGCCGGCGATCCGTTTTGGCGACGGTTACTACGGGTTTTCGATCGCAATTCTCCTTGCAGTGTTGGAATTCAGATTTATTGCACGAGGTTTTTTTGGTTTGTCTTATGACTATTTCTCTTATGGTAATGGGTGAGTCAACTTTTTAGTGCCACTCGTTTCCGTGGTTACGTCTAGTTGTCCAGGGGACAAAAATCGAATACAATAGTGATTTTATGCTATTTAAGTTTATCAAACATACTATTTGTGGTACTTATAAGCTATTTCCATAATGGCCCATCTACTAAGCATGTTAGTAGAACTTAATACAATTTTTTTTTGAACAAACTGCGCCACTAGTGTCCCTTGGGCAACGGGTCAAGATAACAACACAAAAAAAAGTTGATCCACCCTAATATTTGGGATTCATGGATCATTAATTGCATATGTAATTAAACGTAACGACTTATTTAATAAATCATATACAATAAATAAAAATAAAAAAAATGCATTTATTTCGGACAACATCAGGTAAATGATCCATAGAAATTGTAAGTAACAAAAAGACTTAAATAATTATGTTACAATTACACACACACATGTTTAATGTTCTTAAGTCAGAAGTCAAAAATTATTTATTCCGTTTACATACATTATGTAAAAGAATACGTCTTATTTTTAAATTCTGGTTAACAATCCTTCAATATTAAGTACAATGCTGTTTTTTATTAAGGGGATTCCTGAATTCCGTCAGTCACGCCCCCGTGAAAGAGACACGCTTATGTGTTTCGCGCATGACGAAGCGGGATGAAACACTCTTCGGGAATGGCTTTTTTAGACAAATGTGGGTAAATATCTGACTGTGTCAATTTTATTAAATTTCCTCTTGTCAGTGTTTAGATGAGGTAAAATACCATCATGTTAAATTAATCATGTCGTTCAATAATGCGTTGTTTTAGTAGGCTGATTAAAAAAAAGAAAATAAAGACTCAAATTTTATTTTTTCTTTTTTATTCTGTACATTTATTTCACAACATACAATGCCAATATAGAACAATAATAAAACAAGATCTTACACTAGCTTTAATAAAACTAACTTAAAAATAAATATCATATAGAGACAAAAATTATAATTATAAAAGAAAACAGCGTCCAGCTCTCCCTCCTGCGGCATGGACCCCAGGACGCTAGCTGCATTACCCCTTTGGATCGCAATGGCGATCCGTTGGCAAAGGTACCTGCCAGCCCTGGGATCTCCCGATGCGTGGATCAACCGAAACGACAATGCATTTATAAAGCTTTTCATGTCGGCTGACCAGGGACCCATGGTTTCTACGATGAGTATTTGCGGCGCTTGAGGAGTTGAGCCTGATCAGCCGCAGCGCCGGCCTGCGAGCGGGTACCCTGGATGTGGGACTGACAGAACGTATCCACGCAAGTGGCGTCCCACACCAGAGCCCTGCCAAGCCGCCACGGCACCAAAGTTACTCCGTCCGGACGCATGCCTTCGTCTCTTGCCATACCGGTGACTTCTAGGGTAGATGGCACCGAGGCGGTAGCAAGCGACCGGCGTACCGTTATTTTTTTTCTATAGAGAAAATTTTAAGCAATCACGTTTCGGTTATTATCAGACTGAGAATTATAGTCAATAATCATGTATCGAAAAATCAATCCTTATTGTTTCCTCGTCTAGGCAGAACAGCGTTTCAAAACGTGATATTTTGTTTTGGCATATACATAATATGTAATGAGATAATAAGATTAAATTATACATTTGTATAACTTAATTATAATTTAAATTGTATCTTATAGAAATCTTTTAAATTGTAAAGACCATTTTAGGTCAAAGTTATTTTAAGATAAAGTTTATATTTAATGTCAATTAGTATGGTTTGACTAGACGTACTTTCGGTAAGCAGAGTTTATGTCTATTCCTTGTAGGATGTTTATGAATATCACATGTTTTCTTGCTGCTACTCAAATCTTCGCTTGCGAATAATAAGTTTTATACACATAAGAATTTACATTCGTTAGTATTACTCTTTAGTTATTTGTTTATAACAAGTAAGATGTATAAATAACTTTCATTTGCCCGCGGCTTCGTCTCCTAAAACTTCCACTCCGTATTTCATCCATTCGAAGCATGATTTGCGGGGAAAAGTATTCTTTACGTTACTCCAGGCTATATACTTATTACACAACAAGTTTTATCATATTCTGTTAAGCCGTTTTTGCGTGATTGAGTAACAAACATCGCATTTATTACATTAGTAGATTTAAATCAACAATCTTCAGACAGGTCTATAAAACAAGTACTTGTGTGGATAAATTAATTATACTCCAAACACAGAATAGTATAACATTGTTACATTTCCAACATAGAAACTTGACAGCTAACATTTACATTATAATAAACACACAATTGCATATTCTACATTATAATAAACACGATTGCATATCCTACATTATAATAAACACAATTGCATATCCCACATTATAATAAACACAATTGCATATCCAAAGTTATAAGAAACACAATTGCATATCCTACATTATAATAAACACACAATGTGCGGTTTTTTTATTTTAGTTTTTTATACCCTGACTTTTGCTTTATATGTCGGGTCCAATAAAGCGATAGGAGTGCGCGGGTGGAGAGTAGCCTGTGGAAAATCCAGGGGAAAACCTCCGGCACGACCACGCGTGTGGTTTGGAACACTGGAATACTCGAGTTTGCGCTCCAGTGGGCCGTATACTAGTAATAATGTGTAAAAACCGTGAAATCTCATCAATATCCACAATTGCATAATTATGTGAACAAAGCGACGACATTCAATACACTTAATGTACTTAATATATTATTTAATACGTCAATAATATACACTTCGTAATTAAATCACGTGAATGAAGCATAAATTTACAATATTTTGAAGCTGTCTAGAAGAAATAGAACACTAATAAAAACATAAATATTGACATATTATATTAGCATTAATGACTCTGGCTAGTGACTATTCAGAGTACACAGGGCGGGTATCCGTAATCGTCAGATGTGTTCGTTCTAATCTGATTGTACAAATTTTAAGTTGGACAAATTTTAGTTGCCGGCGCCATGTTTAACGTTGATCGATCTGTAATCGTGACATAGTGCAACCCGCCCTCAATATGCCAAAAAATACTTAGTTACATTACGTACTCTCCTAGATTATCCCAGTTGTTTGTATGAGGATGATTAGGTAGGTAATGCAGATGCCCGTGAAAGTCAGCACAAACGAGCCGTCGAGGGTCAGCACACGCAAAATGCTGACCTTGAAGGGGCGGTTCTCCAGGTACTCTGACGCCATCTCCAGCTCGCGGCTTAGCTGGATCTCTGCGCAGAGGCATAAGGTATAAATTGAAATGTATAGAATGGGGAGTATTCTCGGCATTATATCGCAGCATTAACGACGCTAAAACTTCTTTGAGTAAAAACATAGATAATGTGGGTAAAAATGAGGACTAAAATTAAGGAAACACACAAATACTTATCATTATTGGGTTTCAATTCCAAAACTAGCTTTGCAGAAATATGACTACTGCTTTAGCACAGATGGTAGTACCGGGACATTACCAACTGAGCTATCGCCCATTGAGCTAAAAAGCGCATTTTTCTTTTTTGAGACATAAGAATCCTAGTTTTTACTTTACTTTTAGCCGGTAAAAAAAATTCATCGTTTTCGAAACTTTGTCATTGTTCTGTATATGAAAAAGTGTCATAACCTTTTTAAGATTTTGAGCATATTTATTAATTTACTGTTTTTGTCATAATTTGATGGTTTACTAATCATTATAGTGACATGTTATTATTATTCATTCCACATGCATATTCTCTATTATCAAACTAGTAAATGTATAAATAAAATTACCGTCGCAGCCAATAAGCCGATTACCGATGACTACTTTTAATTTGTCCACTTCGCGGATGACCAGTTCAATAAATATAGGCGTCAAGCAAGCAAACAAGCAAATAGAGAGAAATTCAAGAGCCATACAAAACGCGCTGGGTATCTAAAAAAATAAGTTTAAGATTAATGCAACGAATCTTACAAAGAAGTTGAATGTTAAATAGATTTTCGTTTTGTGCTATTCATCAACATTAAACACTTCCTTGAATTGAGTTTATTCAATAAATAACAATCATAACTTACACAATTATCCACATTTATTACAGTTATGATTATATGGTGCTTTACTGGCTAAATAACTTACGTTTACTGCAAGTGGATCAACAGCCAAATAGACATACAACATGAATGATAGAAATGAGCTAACAAAGTTAGCAACAATCTGAAACAAAGTAGGAACAGGAATATAGTTTTAAGTAATGGAGAACTATATTAATGAGGTACAATTGGAGATCTAATTGGATTGAAAGGGTGCGCACAAAGCTGCCATAGGTTATAAATTGTAGGTACTATCACTCTAAATACAATTATTGTTTTTACCTGAAGTTTGTTCCAAGCAAACTCTGCGTTAAATATGTCGATTAAGGTTTTATAGAGCACCAAGGAATCATTGATGGCTTTAATTTGATGCCTTACGTGCGTTATACTTAAATCATGACGATTTAGCGAATGTTTTAAGGCACGACGTAATACAATGAATCGTTGCCTCAAAAGATCCAACATAATGATATTGATAATACTGTTTAAACTCAATGCAATTTTCACTAAAGTAGACATAAAGAACAACCAATTTAAATCCATTTTTAAAATAATTACCCAAAATATCACAAAATTTAGTAACCTTACTACAAAAATAAACATAAACATGTTTTGAGCTACTGGAGTTATAAGTGCCAGACCTGCAAATCCCATTTCTATATCCACTTGTTCAATTATTTTACAGAAGTTGAAAAAGTGATTTTCTCCCGTAAGTAGCGAAATAAAAACGTTAATACCGTACTCAATAACAATGTTCAAGACAAACTGAATTGCAAAAGACCGTCTAATAACGATTATTAAAATCGCTGTGGTAATTATGCATGCGAAGCAGAGGCAGTAAAGGCGCGCGAAGACGCTCATATTAGCACGGGCGTTTATGGCGGAGTAGAAGCCGAATAACAGGCGTACGCGCAACACGTTACGCAGTGACAGGCACCCTTGGGACGTCTTGGCCTCCGATAGCTGCTCCATCTTCGATGTTCACTCCACGGTCTGCAACGAACGACTGAATATTGATTGGCCTCCACATTTGACGTTACGTTTTATTTGTGGTTTCATTATACATAGTAGGGATATAATTTGGTACCGATATTGCCTCATAAAAACTAAAAAGGAACCACTCGTAATTCGTATTCTAGAATGTTTTGAATATGAAAACCAATAGCAACGAAATGAAAAACAAAAACATTACTGGCGTTAATAATATTGGTTATATTACTTACATTATTGCGGATGCTGGGAAAAATTAATTCGTGGATATATTCATTTTGACGGACAATGAGAAGCGAAGGCCGGTGGAAGATACATAACCACGAATTGTCATTGCCGCAGACTCCGCAGAGCCATGTATAGTGCTCTTCTCCAATAATACAAGGAAATAAAATAGCATAACTAGCAGCTCTGTGAGCTATAGTCCTCTGTGAGAAAAATTAAATGGAATTATAATTTGGCTATTGAAACAAAAAACGTGTCAAGTTTTTAACACACGACCTTCTGACTGTTTGCTGTGACTTGTCTTGTTCAAAACTTAAAAGTTAAAAAAAAGCGGTAATGGAACTTTATACGAGTGCACTTTCCCGGCCGCTGTCGTTGAAAAGTAATATAGAATTTATATTTCTTAAAATTTTACTTCACCGATATTTTTTCGACAGCAAGGCGAACATTTCCTTTTAAAAAAAATAATGTATATTTGTAAAATGCTCAAATTGCCTCAATCGAATACCAATGGTACATATTTTTACGGTCTCCCAGACGTGTGGCCATTTGAAATTTATGTTTATTTCTAATTTTACATACGTCAATCCTGCACGGAATTGCTTCTGTGTTACGATTATGTTTCTATTGCCGTATTCTAATCCAAGTTTTGCATTTTGTGTTTCATAAAAAGAAAGCAAAACTTCACGTTTCGATTATTGTCAAACTGAGAAATATAGTCAAGAATCATGACTATAATTCTTGTTATTTTATGACTATAATTTCTTAGGCAGAACAGCGTTTGAAAGATCGTTATGTTTTTTTTTGGCTTGCACGTAACAGATAGGTACATATTATATATAATATGTAATGAGATAATAAGATTAAAATATACATTTGTATAACTTAATTATAATTTAAATTGTATGTCATAGAAATCTTTTAAATTGTAAAGACCACCTTAGGTCAAAGTTATTTTAAGATAAAGTTTATATTTAATGTCAGTTAGTATGGTTTAGCTAGACATACTTTCGGTAAGCAGGGTTTATATTGTTTTCTTGCTGCTACTCAAATGTTTGCATGCGTATAATAACTTTTATACACATACTAGCGACCCGCCCCGGCTTCACACGGGTGCACTATTTAATGGATGTTATTATACATATAAACCTTCCTCTTCAATCACTCTATCTATTAAAAAAAACCACATCAAAAACCGTTGCGTAGTTTTAAAGATTTAAGCATACATAGGGACATAGGGACAGAGAAAGTGACTTTGTTTTATACTATGTAGTGACGATAGTGAAGAATTTATATTCGTTAGTATTACTCTTTAGTTATTTGTTTATAACAAGTGAGATGCATAAATAACCTGCATTTGCCCGCGACTTCGTCTCCTAAAACTTACACTCCGTATTTGATCCAGTCGAAGCATGATTTGCGGGAGAAAGTATTCTATATGTTAATCCAGACTATAAACTTATTACACAACAAGTTTTATCATATTCTGTTAAACCGTTTTCCGTGATTGAGTAACAAACATCCAAACATCGCATTTATTACATTAGTAGATTTAAATCAAAAATCTTCAGACAGGTCTATAAAACAAGTACTTGTGTGGATAAATTAATTACACTCCAAACACAGAATAGTATAACTTTGTTAAACTTCCTACATAGAAACACAGCTAACATTTACATTATAATAAACACACAATTGCATATTCTACATTATAATAAACACGATTGCATATCCTATATTATAATAAAGACAATTGCATATCCCACATTATAATAAATACAATTGCATATCCTACGTTATAAGAAACATAATTGCATATCCTACATAATAGTAACACACAATGTGCGATTTTTTCTTAACCTGACCTTCGCGTTATATGTCGGGCGCAATAAAGCGATAGGAGTGCGCGGTTGGAGAGTAGCCTGGAGAAAATCCAGGGAAAACCTCCGGCACGACCACGCGTGTGGTTTGGAACACTGTTTGCTTGCGTATAACAATAAGTTTTATACAAATAAGAATTTACATTCGTTTATAATTACATTCGTTAATAGTTATTTGTTTATAACAAGTGAGATGTATAAATAGCTTGCTTTTGCCCGCGACTTCGACTCCTAAAACTTCCACTCCGTATTTGATCCATTCGAAACATGATTTGCGGGGAAAAGTATTCTTTATGTTAATCCAGGCTATAAACTTATTACACAACAAGGTTTATCATATTCTGTTAAGCCGTTTTTGCGTGATTGAGTAACAAACATCCAAACATCGCATTTATTACATTAATAGATTTAAATCAACAATCTTCAGACAGCTCTATAAAACAAGTACTTGTGTGGATAAATTAATTACACTCCAAACACAGAATAGTATAATATTGTTACACATCCAACATAGATACTTGACAGCTAACATTTACGTTAAAATAAACACACAATTGCATACTCTACATTATAATAAACATAATTGCATATCCTACGTTATAAGAAACACAATTGCATATCCTACATTATAATAAACACACAATGTGCGTTTGATTTTTTTTAACCTGACTGTTGCTTTATATGTAATATTGATATTGCTTAAAATTTTTTGACATGTATATTAGCTTTACGAATAAATGAGTATGAGTATGAGTATGAGTATGTCGGGCCCAATAAAGCGATAGGAGTGCGCGGTTGGAGAGTAGCCTGGGGAAAACCCAGGGGAAAACCTCGGGCACGACCACGCGTGTGGTTTGGAACACTGTTTGCTTGCGTATAATAATAAGTTTTATACACATAATAATTTACATTCGTTAGTATTACTCTTTAGTTATTTGTTAATAACAAGTGAGATGTATAAATAGCTTGCTTTTGCCCGCGACTTAGTCTCCTAAAACTTCCACACCGTATTTGATCCATTCGAAACATTATTTGCGGGGAAAAGTATTCTTTATGTTAATCCTGGCTATAAACTTATTACACAACAAGGTTCATCATATTCTGTTAAGCCGTTTTTGCGTGATTGAGTAACAGACATCCAAACATCGCATTAATTACATTAGGAGATTTAAATCAATAATTTCCAGACAGCTCTATAAAACATGTACTTCAGTGGATAAATTAATTACACTCCAAACACAGAATAGTATAATATTGTTACACTTCCGACATAGAAGATTTACATTATAATAAACACACAATTGCATATTCTACATTATAATAAACACACAATTGCATATTCTACATTATAATAAACACACAATTGCATATTCTACATTATAATAAACACACAATTGCATATTCTACATTATAATAAACACGATTGCATATCCTACATTATAATAAACACAATTGCATATCCCACATTATAATAAACACAATTGCATTTCCTACATTATAATAAACACAATTGCATATCCTAAGTTATAAGAAACACAATTGCATATCCTACATTATAATAAACACACAATGTGCGGTTTTTTATTTTATTTTTTTTATACCCTTACTTTTGCTTTATATGTCGGGCCCAATAAAGCGATTGGAGTGCGCGGTTGGAGAGTGGCCTGAGGAAAATCAAGGGGAAAACCTCCGGTTCGACCACGCGTGTGGTTTGGAACACTGGAATACTCGAGTTTGCGCTCCAGTGGGCCGTATACTAGTAATAATGTGTAAAAATCGTGAAATCTCATCAATATACACAATTGCATAATTATGTTAACAAAGTGACGACATTCAATACACTTAATGTACTTAATACATTATTTAATTGAATACACAATTTCATAAGAAAAATAAAAAATGTTCGATGATATATATTTTTAAATACGGCAATGTATATATATTTTTATTATTAAGGTAAAACGATGTATTGAAGGAACATCAATAATATACACTTCGTAATTAAATCACGTGAAATTAAGCATAAATTTACAATATTTTGAAGCTGTCTAGAAAAAATAGAACACTAATAAAAACATGAATATTGACATATTATATTAGTATTAATGATGACTCTGGCTAGTGACTATTCAGAGTACACAGGGCGGGTGTCCGTAATCGTCAGATGTGTTCGTTATAATCTGATTGTATAGTAAGTTGGACAAATTTTAGTTGCCGGCACCATGTTTAACGTTGATCGATCTGTAATCATGACATAGTGCAACCCGTCCTCAATATGGCAAAAAATGCTAAGTTATATTTCGCTTAGATACCACATAATTAACAAGTTCAACAACATTTTGTTTTATACCACGTCGGTGGCAAACAATCGTACGGCCAGTCTGATGGTAAGCGGTCACCGTAGCCTATGGACGCTTGCAAATCCTGGGGTGTCACATGCGCGTTGCCGACCTTTTAAACATTTATACAACAAACAAACTAAACAAACGCAAAACTTCTATCTATAATAGGTTGATCTAGATTCTAGATCAACCTATTAGCATGTATGTATGATCATCAATTGGAAAGACCGGCGAGCACAACTCCGGTCCACTCCGAAATAAACCTAGTCGTTTATGTGACAATGATCTGCTACGTGTGCAGAGGCCCGCGAAAGTCAGCACGAACGAACCGTTGAGGACCAGGTTACGCAAGATGATGACTCTGAAGAGGTACTTTTACGTACTCTCCTAGATTATCCCCGTTGTTTGTATGAGGAAGATTAGGTAGGTAACGCAGATGCCCGTGAAAGTCAGCACGAACGAGCCGTCGAGGGTCAGCACACGCAAAATGCTGACCTTGAAGGGGCGGTTCTCCAGGTACTCTGACGCCATCACCAGCTCGCGGTTTAGCTCGATATCTGCGTAGAGGCATAAGGTATAAATAGAAATGTATAGAATGAGGAGTATTCTAGGCATTTTATAAATACGTTTCTTCCTATTCACAACATTACCGACGCTAACACTTCTTTGAGTAAAAACATAGATAATTTGGGTAAAAATGAGGACTAAACTTAAGGAAACACACAAATACTTATCATTATTGGGTTTCAATTCCAAAACTAGCTTTGTAGAAATATGACTACTACTTTAGCACAGATGGTAGTACCGGGACATTACCAACTGAGCTATCGCCCATTGAGCTAAAAAGCGCATTTTTTTCTTTATTAATACATAAAGTTCCTAGTTTTTAGTTTACGTTAAGCCATTTAAAAAAATCATCATGTTCAAAACTTTGTTATTGTTTCTGTATATGAAAAAGTGTCAAACCTTTTTAAGATTTTGAGCATATTTATTAATTTACTGTTTTTGTCATAATTTGATGATCTACTATTCATATAGTGATATTTTATTATTATTCATTCCGCATGCATATTCCCTATTATCAAACTAGTAAAAAATATAAATAAAATTACCTTCGCAGCCAATAAGCCGATTACCGATGACTACTTTTAATTTGTCCACTTCGCGGATGACCAGTTCAATAAATATAGGCGTCAAGAAAGCAAACAAGCAAATAGAGAGAAATTCAAGAGCCATACAAAACGCGCTGGGTAGCTAAAAAAATAAGTTTAAGATTAATGCAACGAATCTTACAAAGAAGTTGAATGTTAAATAGATTTTCGTTTTGTACTATTCATCAACATTAAACACTTCCTTGAATTGAGTTTATTCAATAAATAACAATCATAACTTACACAATTATCCACAATCAAAAAGTTAACTATGATATAAAACTTAATGTTGCTGATTGTTTTATTACAGTTATGATCATATGGTGCTTTACTGGCTAAATAACTTACATTTTCTAGAAGTCCACCAATAATGTAATATCCAAATAACATGAATGATAGAAATGCGCTAACAATCCTAACAACAATCTGAAACAAAGTAGGAACAGAAATATAGTTTTAAGTAATAGAGGTAAGGTACAGGTCTAATTGGATTGAAAGGGTGCGCACAAAGCTGCCATAGGTTATAAATTGTAGGTACTATCACTCTAAATACAATTATTGTTTTTACCTGAAATTTGTTCCAAGCAAACTCTGCGTTAAATATGTCGATTAAGGTTTTATAGAGCACCAAGGAATCATTGATGGCTTTAATTTGATGCCTCACGTGCGTTCTACTTAAATCATGACGATTTAGCGTATGTTTCAAGGCACGACGTAATAAAATCAATCGTTGCCTCAAAAGATCCAACATAATGATATTGATAATACTGTTTAAACTCAATGCAATTTTCAGAAAAGTAGACATAAAGAACGGCCCATTAAAATCCATTTTTAAAATAATTACCCAAAACAACAAAAAATTTAGTAACCTTACTACAAATATAAATATAAACATGTTTTGAGCTACAGGAGTTATAAGTGCCAGATGTGCAAATCCCATTTCTATATCTACTTGCTCAATTATTTTACAGAAGTTGAAAAAGTGATTTTCTCCCGTAAGTAGCGAAATAAGAACGTTAATGCCGTACTCAATAACAACGTTCAAGATGAACTGAATTGAAATAGACGTTCTAATAAAGATTATTAAAGTCGTTGTGGTAATTATGCATGCGAAGCAGAGGCAGTAAAGGCGCTCGAAGACGCTTATATTAGCACGGGCGTTTATGGCAGAGTAGAAGCCGAATAACAGGCGTACGCGCAACACGTTACGCAGTGACAGGCACCCTTGGGACGTCTTGGCCTCCGATAGCTGCTCCATCTTCGATGTTCACTCCACGGTCTGCAACGAACGACTGAATATTGATTGGCCTCCACATTTGACGTTACATTTTATTTGTGGTTTCATTATACATAGTAGGGTTATAATTTGGTCCCGATATTGCCTCATAAAAACTAAAAATGAACCACTCGTAATTCGTATTCTAGAATGTTTTGAATATGAAAACCAATAGCAACGAAATGAAAAACAAAAACATTGCTGGCGTTAATAATATTGGTTATATTACTTACATTATTGCGGATGCTGGCAAAAATTAATTCGTGGATATATTAATTTTGACGGACAATGAGAAGCGAAAGCCGGTGGAAGATACATAACCACGAATTGTCATTGCCGCAGACTCCGCAGAGCCATGTATAGTGCTCTTCTCCAATAATACAAGGAAATAAAATAGTATAACTAGCAGCTCTGTGAGCTGTAGTCCTCACGAGTGTTTCTTTTTTGACAATTTTCTAATCTGACAGGACAATTTTTATCGAACCAGCTCAAAAAAATCACGAGAATCGTTTAATAAATGCGACCTGCGGAGAACAAACTATTGAAAGTTTTATTTGGTTTAATTTTCTAGACAAAAAAACTATATAAATGTCGAACCTGTTCACAAAATTTCACGAGAATCGGTTTGCAAAATGCGAACTGTAGAGGAGAACAAACCGAAAACCACCCACATACGAAATCATTGAAAGAAAATTTGTGTTAGAAAATTTCCAAAAATTGAGTGGACGTAAAAGTTCTACAATATAATTATCACACCGGTTCACAAAATTTCACTTGAATCGGTTGAAAAATGCGGTAGGGGAGAACAACCAGAAATTCGGACATTTAGACATACGAAGGCATTTTTGTCTAAACTGAAGAAAAGACCTTACTTTCAATCGGTCAATTATACGTAAAAGTACTCCGCGTGACTCAATCTAATGCTTATCCCGGTTTCAATCTAAATAACATTTAAGTTTAAAAAAAACCTCAAAAACAATTATGTTCATGTTGTTTTAAAACGGTTAAAAATTAAATGGAATTATAATACGGCTATTGAAAAAAAAAGTGTCAAGTTTTAAACACGGCTTTAGACTGTTTGCTGTGACGTGTCTTAGTCAAAGTTAAAAGGTCAAAAAGGAACGACTTTCCCGGCCGCTGCCGTAGAAAACTAATATAGAATTTATATTTTTTAAAAGCGCTATTTAACTTCACCGATATTTTTTCGACAGCAAGGCGAACATTTCCCTTTAAAAAAAATCACGTATATTTTTGAAATTCTCAAATTGCTTCAATCGAATACCAATGGTAGCGCAGTTATATTTTTACGGTCTCCCAGACGTGTGGCCATTTGAAATTTATGTTTATTTCTAATTTTACATTCGTCAATCCTGCACGGAATTGCTTCTGTGTTACGATTATGTTTCTATTGTCGTATTCTAATCCAAGTTTTGCATTTTGTGTTTCATAAAAAGAAAGTAAAACTTCACGTTTCAATTATTGTCAAACTGAGAATTGTAGTCAAGAATCATGACTATAATTCTTGTTATTTTATGACTATAATTTCTTAGGCAGAACAGCGTTTCAAAGAACGTGATAGTTTTAGGTACATATATATATAATATGTAATGAGATAATAAGATTAAAATATACATTTGTATAACTTAATTATAATTTAAATTGTATGTCATAGAAATCTTTTAAATTGTAAAGACCATCTTAGGTCAAAGTTATTTTAAGATAAAGTTTATATTTAATGTCAGTTAGTATGGTTTAGCTAGACATACTTTCGGTAAGAAGGGTTTTTATTGTTTTCTTGCTGCTACTCAAATGTTTGCATTCTTATAATAAGTATTATACACATACTAGCGACCCGCCCCGGCTTCACACGAGTGCACTATTTAATGGATGTTATTATACATATAAACCTTCCTCTTCAATCACTATATCTACTAAAAAAAAAATCGCATCAAAATCCGTTGCGTAGTTTTAAAGATTTAAGCATACATAGGGATATACGGACAGAGAAAGCGACTTTTTTTATACTATGTAGTGACGATAGTGAAGAATTTATATTCGTTAGTATTACTCTTTAGTTATTTGTTTATAACAAGTGAGATGTATAAATAACTTGCTTTTGCCCGCGACTTCGTCTCCTAAAACTTCTACTCCGTATTTGATCCATTCAAAGCATGATTTGCGGGAAAAAGTATTCTTTATGTTAATCCAGGCTATAAACTTATTACACAACAAGTTTTATCATATTCTGTTAAGCCGTTTTTGCGTGATTGAGTAACAAACATCCAAACATCGCATTTATTACATTGGTAGATTTAAATCAACAATCTTCAGACAGGTCTATAAAACAAGTACTTTTGTGCATAAATTTATTACACTCCAAACACAGAATAGTAGAACATTGTTACACTTCCAACACAGAAACACAGCTAACATTTACATTATAATAAACACACATTTGCATATTCTATATTATAATAAACACGATTGCATATCCTACATTATAATAAAGACAATTGCATATCCCACATTATAATAAATACAATTGCATATCCTACGTTATAAGAAACACAATTGCATATCCTTCATTATAATAACACATAATGTGCGTTTTTTTTAACCTGACCGTTGCTTTATATGTCGGGTCCAATAAAGCGATAGGAGTGCGCGGTTGGAGAGTAGCCTGAGGAAAATCCAGGGGAAAACCTCCGGCACGACCACGCCTGTGGTTCGGAACACTGTTTGCTTGGGTATAATAATAAGTTACATACACATAAGAATTTACATTCGTCAGTATTACTCTTTAGTTATTTGTTTATAACAAGTGAGATGTATAAATAACTTGCTTTTGCCCGCGACATCGTCTCCTAAAACTTCCACTCCGTATTTGATCCATTCGAAACATGATTTGCGGGGAAAAGTATTCTCTATGTTAATCCCGGCTATAAACTTATTACACAACAAGATTTATCATATTCTGTTAAGCCGTTTTTGCGTGATTGAGTAACAAACATCCAAACATCGCATTTATTACAGTAGGAGATTTAAATCAATAATCTCCAGACAGCTCTATAAAACATGTACTTCAGTGGATAAATTAATTACACTCCAAACACAGAATAGTATAATATTGTTACACGTCCAACATAGAAACTAGACAGCAAACATTTACTTTATAATAAACACACAATTGCATATTCTACATTATAATAAACACACAATTGCATATTCTACATTATAATAAACACGCAAATGCATATTCTACATTATAATAAACACACAATTGTATATTCTACATTATAATAAACACAATTACATATCCTACATTATAATAAACACACAATGTGCGGTTTTTTTATTCCTGACTTTTGCTTTATATGTCGGGCCCAATAAAGCGATAGGAGTGCGTGGTTGGAGAGTAGCCTGGGGAAAATCCAGGGGAAAACCTCCGGTTCGACCACGCGTGTGGTTTGGAACACTGGAATACTCGAGTTTGCGCTCCAGTGGGCCGTATACTAGTAATAATGTGTAAAAACCGTGAAATCTCATCAATATCCACAATTGCATAATTATGTGAACAAAGCGACGACATTCAATACACTTAATGTACTTAATACATTATTTAATTGAATACACCATTTCACAAGAAAAATAAAAATGTTCGATGAACTATGTATCATACGGCAATATATATATTTTTTTATTATTAAGGTTAAACGATGTATTCAAGAAATGTCAATAATATACATTTCGAAATTAAATCATAAATTTACAATATTTTGAAGCTGTCTAGAAAAAATTGAACACTAAGAAAAACACATGAATATTGAAATATTATATTAGCATTAATGATGACTCTGGCTAGTGACTATTCAGAGTACACAGGGCGGGTGTCCGTAATCGTCAGATGTGTTCGTAGTAAGTTGGACAAATTTTAGTTGCCGGCACCATGTTTAACGTTGATCGATCTGTAATCATGACATAGTGCAACCCGTCCTCAATATGGCAAAAAATGCTAAGTTATATTTCGCTTAGATACCACATAATTAACAAGTTCAACAACATTTTGTTTTATACCACGTCGGTGGCAAACAATCGTACGGCCAGCCTGATGGTAAGCGGTCACCGTAGCCTATGGACGCTTGCAAATCCTGGGGTGTCACATGCGCATTGCCGACCTTGTAAACATTTATACAACAAACAAACTAAACAAACGCAAAACTTCTATCTATAATAGGTTGATCTAGATTCTAGATCAACCTATTAGGATGTATGTATGATCATCAATTGGAAAGACCGGCGAGCACAACTCCAGGTCCACTCCGAAATAAACCTAGTCGTTTGTGTGACAATGATCAGCTACGTGTGCAGAGGCCCGCGAAATTCAGCACGAACGAACCGTCGAGGACCAGGTTACGCAAGATGATGATTCTAAAGAGTTGCTTTTACGTACTCTCCTAGATTATCCCAGTTGTTTGTATGAGGATGATCAGGTAGGTGATGCAGATGCCCATGAAAGTCAGCACGAACGAGCCGTCGAGGGTCAGCACATGCAAAATGCTGACCTTGAAGGGGCGGTTCTCCAGGTACTCTGACGCCATCTCCAGCTCGCGGTTTAGCTCGATATCTGCGTAGAGGCATAAGGTATAAAAAGAAATGTATAGAATGAGGAGTATTCTAGGCATTATATAAATACGTTTCTTCCTATTCACAACATTAACGACGCTAAAACTTCTTTGAGTAAAAACATAGATAATGTGGGTAAAAATGAGGACTAAAATTAAGGAAACACACAAATACTTATCATTATTGGGTTTCGATTCCAGAACTAGCTTTGCAGAAATATGACTACTACTTTAACACAGATGGTAGTACCGGGATACTACCAACTGAGCTATCGCCCATTGAGCTAAAAAGCGCATTTTTTTCTTTTTTGAGACATAAGAATCCTAGTTTTTAGTTTACTTTTAGCCAATAAAAAAAAATCATCATGTTCGAAACTTTGTCATTGTTCTGTATATGAAAAAGTGTCATAACCTTTTTAAGATTTTGAGCATATTTATTAATTTACTGTTTTTGTCATAATTTGATGGTCTACTATTCATATAGTGACATGTTATTATTATTCATTCCGCATGCATATTCTCTATTATCAAACTAGTAAATGTATAAATAAAATTACCGTCGCAGTCAATAAGCCGATTACCGATGACTACTTTTAATTTGTCCACTTCGCGGATGACCAGTTCAATAAATATAGGCGTCAAGCAAGCAAACAAGCAAATAGAGAGAAATTCAAGAGCCATATAAAACGCGCTGGGTAGCTAAAAAAAATAAGTTTAAGATTAATGTAACGAATCTTACAAAGAAGTTGAATGTTAAATAGATTTTCGTTTTGTACTATTCATCAACATTAAACACTTCCTTGAATTGAGTTTATTCAATAAATAACAATCATAACTTACACAATTATCCACAATCAAAAAGTTAAGTATGATATAAAACTTAATGTTGCTGATTGTTTTATTACAGTTATGATCGTATGATGCTTTACTGGCTAAAAAACTTACCTTTTCTAGAAGTCCACCAATAATGTAATAGCCAAATAACATGAATGATAGAAATGCGCTAATAATCCTAACAACAATCTGAAACAAAGTAGGAACAGAAATATAGTTTTAAGTAATAGAGGTAAGGTACAGGTTTAATTGGATTGAAAGGGTGCGCACAAAGCTGCCATAGGTTATAAATTGTAGGTACTATCACTCTAAATACAATTATTGTTTTTACCTGAAGTTTGTTCCAAGCAAACTCTGCGTTAAATATGTCGATTAAGGTTTTATAGAGCACCAAGGAATCATTGATGGCTTTAATTTGATGCCTCACGTGCGTTCTACTTAAATCATGACGATTTAGCGTATGTTTCAAGGCACGACGTAATAAAATCAATCGTTGCCTCAAAAGATCCAACATAATGATATTGATAATACGGTTTAAACTCAATGCAATTTTCAGAAAAGTAAACATAAAGAACGGTCCATTAAAATCCATTTTTAAAATAATTACCCAAAACAACAAAAAATTTAGTAACCTTACTACAAATATAAATATAAACATGTTTTGCGCAACAGGAGTTATAAGTGCCAGATGTGCAAATCCCATTTCTATATCTACTTGCTCAATTATTTTACAGAAGTTGAAAAAGTGATTTTCTCCCGTAAGTAGCGAAAAAAGAACGTCAATGCCGTACTCAATAACAACGTTCAAGATAAACTGAATTGGCATAGACATTCTAATAAAGATTATTAAAGTCGTTGTGGTAATTATGCATGCGAAGCAGAGGCAGTAAAGGCGCGCGAAGACGCTTATATTAGCACGGGCGTTTATGGCGGAGTAGAAGCCGAATAACAGGCGTACGCGCAACACGTTACGCAGTGACAGGCACCCTTGGGACGTCTTGGCCTCCGATAGCTGCTCCATCTTCGATGTTCACTCCACGGTCTGCAACGAACGACTGAATATTGATTGGCCTCCACATTTGACGTTACATTTTATTTGTGGTTTCATTACACATAGTAGGGATATAATTCGGTCCCGATATTGCCTCATAAAAACTAAAAATGAACCACTCGTAATTCGTATTCTAGAATGTTTTGAATATGAAAACCAATAGCAACGAAATGAAAAACAAAAACATTGCTGGCGTTAATAATATTGGTTATGTTACTTACATTATTGCGGATGATGGGAAAAATCAATTCGTGGACATATTAATTTTGACGGACAGTGAGAAGCGAAGGCCGGTGGAAGATACATAACCACGAATTGTCATTGCCGCAGACTCCGCAGAGCCATGTATAGTGCTCTTCTCCAACAATACAAGGAAATAAAATAGCATAACTAGCAGCTCTGTGAGCTGGAGTCCTCACGAGTTTCGTTTTTGACAATTTTCTAATCTGACAAGACTATTTTTATCGAACCAGCTCAAAAAATTTCACGAGAATCGTTTAATAAATGCGACCTGCAGAGAACAAACTATTGAATTTTTTATTTGGTTTAATTTTCTAAAAACTTTCTAGACAAAAAAACTATATAAATGTCGAACCTGCTCACAAAATTTCACGAGAATCGGTTGAAAAATGCAACCTGTAGACGAGAACAAACCGAAAACCACCCACACAAACATACGAAATCATTGAAAGAAAATTTCCAAAAATTGAGTGGACGTAAAAGTTCTATAATATAATTATCACACCGGTTCACAAAATTTCACTTAAATCGGTTGAAAAATGCGGTAGGGGAGAACAACCAGAAATTCAGACATTTAGACATACGAAAGCATTTTTGTCGAAACTAAAGAAGAGAACTTACTTTCACTAGGTCAATTATACGTAAAAGTACACGGCATTAGTCAATCTCATGCTTATCCCGATTTCAACCTAAATAACATTTAAGTTTAAAAAAACCTCAAAAACAATTATGTTCATGTTGTTTTAAAACGATTAAAAATTAAATGGAATTATAATCATTGAAAAAAAAAGTGTCAAGTTTTAAACATACGAGCTTTAGACTGTTTGCTGTGACGTGTCTTAGTTAAAGTTAAAAGGTCAAAAAGGAACGACTTTCCCGGCCGCTGCCGTAGAAAACGAATATAGAATTTATATTTTTTAAAAGCGCTATTTAAGTTCACCGATATTTTTTCGACAGAAAGGCGAACATTTTCCTTTAAAAATAATCACGTATATTTTTAAAATGCTCAAATTGCTTCAATCGAATACCAGTGGTAGCGCAGTTATATTTTTACGGTCCCCGAGACGTGTGGCCATTTGAAATTTATGTTTATTTCTAATTTTACATACGTCAATCCTGCACGGAATTGCTTCTGTGTTACGATTATGTTTCTATTGCAGTATTTTAATACAAGTTTTGCGTATTGTGTTTCAAAAATGAAAGGAAAACTGCATTTAGTGGTTATACAAAGTAGGTTAACCAGTGGCTGTGTGAGCTGTAGACCCATGGCTTTGCCATTTTGCAAATATACCGAAAAACAATCCACAAAATCCATAACTATCGAACCTGTGCCTTTTCCATGAGTTTACATGACCGTATTCGCTAGCCACTGAGTAAAAATTTGTATGGGCAAAAGTACAGCGCCTCTGGCGGTTACGCAATAGAACTAAGAATCGGCATACTAAATCGTTTACGCAGTCGCTAGCGAGTACGGGCATCCAAACTCATGGTAAAGGCACTGCTCACTAAATTTCACGAGAATCGGTTGAGAAATGCGAACTGTAAAGAAGAACAACGGAACCTGACAGCATTTTTGCCCAATACAGGATGTCCCACGGCTATGCCACTTGGAGGGAAAGTACCTTGAATATTGTAGATGCATTTTACTGAAAGAAGACATTAATTTAATTTTAAATCAATTTAAACTGCATTCACAGATATTTAAATAATAATTAAACCGTGAATCGGGAATCGAACCCGTTACACAAGAAAAATAATTACCCTGTAGCTTTATCATACCAATCGAAAGGCTTCATCAAATGGATTATTTTTTGCTAAATAACATAGTATCAGAAATAAAAGGAAGACCATGAATTTTAACATTTTTAATACAAAATTAATCAATTGATCACGTGTAAAGGGTTCGATTCCCGGTTCGACCACAAAATTATTTAAATATCTGTGAATTCAGTTTAAATTGTTTTTTAAATTCAAATAATGTCTTCTGTCAGTAAAATGTTCTATCTACAATATTTAGGGTACTTTGCCTCCATGTGGCATAGCCGTGGGACGTCCTGTATATATACATATTGGGCATTGACGAGGTATATTAAGCTATCGTTTGTGGTTCTCAAATAATCGACCGTGGCAATTTCTTTAAGTATTATATGAGATAATTCAATGACTACTGGCTTTTACATGATTGTAATAGTTATCTCTATTTCGTTGCCTTTTTAGGAAATAATAATGTTCGAGTAAAATACGGTACTGTGGCCTCTTGTACGTATTCAGTGTTCGTACTGCCTTTGTGGCGCCAATGAACGAATTTATAGCAAGTAATGGCCTGGTTAGTATTTGAACCTGTGACCTCTGCCGATATAGTCCAAGGGCCACAAGTATTTTGAGTTAGTTCATTGTAGTTAGTACACAATTTCCTAATATAAATAAGAAAAGATGTGAAGATGTAATTGTGTGATGTTGTGTGTGTGTGTGTGTGTGTGTGTGTGTGTTTTACTGTAGGTACCTTTTTTGTGTATTGGCATATTGAATAAATGACATCATCGATACATCTTTGCCTGTAGGTGACCAGCGGGTAATTACGTAACTTTCGTACTGCCGTTAGGTAGATTTTAATGTCAAATGTTAATTGTCACCTCGTACATTTATACTTCAAAGTTACAATACAATACAACAAATACTCTTTATTGCACTCCTCAATCAAAGGATACAGTACAGTACAAAAACACAACTTACTTTATGTACGTGTTGTACATAAAGTTACGTGATTCGCTTGAAGTTAGTTATTCGCTAGCAATATATTAGATATTAGAACCACTAGTAGGCCATAACGTAGATCATACCGATTGAAAATATCTAAAGATCACCATTACCACAACTAGTTTACCTAAACAATTTCTATTTCTGCCAATAACATTCTCAAACCCATGGGCCTGATATTACTTTTTTTTCTAATTCAGGGAGCATTCGATTCAAATCTCATTGTGTTCCGTATTGTATGGTGTGCCTCACCAGGATTGCTTTTGTGAAATTCAAAAATCCAATTTGTTTATTCTGCGACCCCGCCAAATTGACGTTCAAATTCAAACTCAAACTCAAAATATTCTTTATTCAAATAGGCCTAGCAACAAGCACTTTTGAATCGTCAGTTTATATATTACATAAATTGAATCTAATTATTCAGAGCAATTTATTGATGCATATGAAATTTAAAAAAAGACATGAATTACTGCAATGTATGTTAAAAGAGAGTATAATAAATTCACAAAAAGATCGTCAATATGTAAAATAAAAACATAAAAACCCGGTATTTTGACGAACGGTTTAGCCTAGTGGGTAGTGCACCTGCCTGTGAAGCTGACGGTCCTGGGTTCGAATCCTGGTCAGGGCAAATATTTGTGTGATGAGCATGAATATATGTTTCTGAGTCTTGGATGTTTTCTATGTATTTAAGTATTTGTATCTATTAAATATATCGTCGTCTAGTACCCATAACACAAGCCTTCTTGAGCTTACTGTGGGGCTAGTTCGATTTGTGTAAGATTGTCCTCTAATATTTATTTATTTATTTATTTATTTAAAAAATAGTATAATTTTTATGTTTCGTCTCTCGGACTACTCTACTCTATAAATAGTGGTATAATGTACGGTAATCACACGAAAATGCCCGTAGTCACGCCGGGCGTCGTGAAGAATCGGCACACATTGTTAGCAACCTGATAACCCCCTTGTTAGGGTATTGTGTTCGAGCCTTATTGCTAAGGTATGGCGTTTCGCTGGCTTTCACAAAGCCAATGTAATCTAGTATTTTCTGAGCTAACCTGGAGTGTTAAGGAAAATAGAGGGGGAATTAGATTAACTTATTGAAAGCTCCCTTTCTAAAATATCTCCCAAGTACGATAATGCAACAATAGTAAAACTAGGTTTCATGGAGTATTATTAGAATAGAGTTTCGTATCGAATGCCTTGCTAAAATAGATATATTTATGCATATTTTAGCAAGGCATTCGATACGGTGAATCACAAAATCCTTGTAAATAAGTTACAACTACTTGACGTTCCGAGTCTCCAGCTAACTTGGTTTGTGTTCTAACTCAACGGATGTAAACTTCAGGTTGTAGTTAGCAGTAGTTCTAAAGCATACTCTATCACATGATGCATCCCACAGGGATCGAATCTCGGTCTCCTTATATATATGTATTCTTTCTACCGTATCACGTGGAACTGGCTTATTGCACATTTCAAGTGGTAAGTTTTGAAAGATTTCACAGTTATTTAACCTTATCCTGGCTATCAGTGGACGACTGCAGGTTGAGGATGATGATGATGATCCTGGCTATAACATCGATTTTTTTAAATTAGTAATCAATAAAATGTATGTGGTACAGACTAAGCAGAGCTTGTAATATGGGTACGGTTGGCCTCACGAGGTGCTTAACATCTCTGTACCTTATTATCGCTTTAAAGTTACATTTGAAGTCTCATAGTAACTTTCTTAACGGGTTAAAACGACTAAGTACCAAAATGAAAAAATCTACTTATGTACTGTACTAGGCGACTATAAAGAAAGTGGCGCGGAGGCCAAGGACTTTGTCAGGGATTTGGGTCGACGGCTGAGGGAGAGGGGTTGCGATCCTCGGTCCGGATCGTTCTTGGCTCAACAGATCTCTTTGGCCATTCAGCGTAGCAACGCCGCCGGGGTTATGGGAACTTTCGAGCCATCTACAATCCGGGGTGGTCCTTTATGTTAAGTTAATTTGACGAAGCATGTTACGGATTTCATTTTTGGATTAATAGTACATTAGTTGGTTAATTAATAAATTTAATAATTCAAGGAAAAAAAAGTTAAAAAGTCAAAAGTTAAAGTTAAAGTTATGTTATATCATAAATTTATAGAAACGAGAACGTCGTATAAGTAGATAATGAGACCAAGAAAAAATTAGCTTTCATTTGGAATGTTCAAAGACACAAACCAAAACCCAATTACGTATTTTTGTCAACATAATACATGAAAGGCGCAAAATATTTTACAAAGTCTCAGAAAATAGACAAAACACATGTTCACATTACATTGTGATCTGGCTTCAAGACTTCTTTAGAAACCGAATCAAAGGAAAAATAACGTTTCAGGTAGGAATTACTCTTCTTACTGTAATTCGATCACAGGACTGTGGTGATCCGTTCAAGGGAATATATCCTCTGTTATCGAGACACTGAGCTCGTTTTTGAATGATTTTTGGTCGGAGCGGAGCGGAGGTAACAATGAACCTATAGCGTGTTGAGAACAATGACACGTAACACACAGATTAAATTCAGTAGTCTCATCTCGGACTTCTCTTGTTTTTTTATACAACGGCGGAAAACAATCTTACAGACTGCCTGATATTCAACAAGAATCAACAAGAATCACAAGCTCGTTGCCGTCCCCTTATTGACTTGAGGATTCGTTGGTTTTTTTTTTATTGAATTGACGTTAGCTTTCACGCTTAGTGACTTATCAGGGCCTGTACTCTCAAGTTCGAAATCCCAACTTTGTGTCGCGCCGCCCCTTTCACTCTCGTATTACACCATATGAGTGAAAGGAACGGCACGATATGAAGATCTGATTTCGAATTTCGGAGTAGCCCCCAGAAAACTTTTTTTTTTATTTACATTAAAAAGAAAAATCTTATATTAGGTTTGACAGATAAGTGTCGTTAAACCCTATCGGGTTTGTATCGACACAACATTCGCGGACAACAAGGTAGTGAGTTTATATGAAAATGAGCTAAAAGCTATGTATGACACATTGAACAAAGACACCAACATGGTAATTACATTGTGAGCTAATATTAAATAGATAATCCCAATTCGGGTACCGAAACAATACAATAAACGGCGTGCAATTAGTGACACATTAAGGCTCAATTTTCTATTACTCCAGTGTAAGTTAACGCGAAGAACATTACAACCATACTTAATCGGAGGTCTCTTTACACCGGAAGATAAGCGCGATCTATGTTGTACTACTGTTTTTAAAAAGTGTGATACCCACCACCAATGCCAGTGAAGAGATTGGATCCGGGGACGCAATGAAATGTCCCGAAAATACATCCTTATAGATTTTAAGACGTCTTTGAGTGTCAAAATTAAACATTTGAATGCCTAAATTTAAAAAAGTGCACTAGAAAGACCTGCGGTCTTTCGACAAACGGTAACGTATTTTCGATAATAAATTGGTTGGTACACTTTTTAGGGTTCCGTACCAAAATGGTAAAAAAACCCTTATGGTTTCACTTTATCTGTCTGTCATATCGCTAAATATCTCAAGAAGTACTTATGCTATCGATTTGAAATTTGGAAGAGTTAGAAAGAAGAGTAACCTAGATAAATAATCGTGTTTTTTAAAATTTTCTGTAAAAAATAACAGATAGCTAAACTTGAAAGTCTAGTGAATATGTCAAGTCATTTTGTAAAAAAAAATACCGTTCCTCCCCCTTATCCCCGAAGTTTACCAAGATAAAAATACGAAATTGACATCAATGTACAATTTACAGGAAAAATATAACTATAGCTCTATCTACTTTTTCTTTTTTTTTGTCACCAAAAAACATTTCTATACTAAGTTTGTAATTTAAGCACCTTTTCGTGTATTTTTGTTTTATAAATTCCTACGCGATTATGCGGAAAATCTAATTGTATGGAAAGTGTTGCGTAACTATTACACCCTGTATAAACTGCCAGTGATACAGACTATACACCCATTAATTAAACGCAGCCAATCACAGGCGACCACAGATTATACATCGAGCGCGATAGCGCGCAATCGATCGCTCTGGCGCGCCGCCAGCAGCACCATCTGTTAGCTTATCCGGGTGATTGACAAGTGATACGCGTGTTTTATGTGGGCTATTTCCGAAACATATCATTAGTAGTTCTTTCAGCTGTAGCTGTAGCCCTCTCGTTATTGTATGTATGTATGTAAACACTTTATTGTACACATTAACAGGTTAAAACAATATACATGTCACATAAGATTAGAGTACAAAGGCGAACTTATCCCTATGAGGGATCTCTTCCAGCTAACCTTTGAGGGATTGAGTGTAGAGTGGGAGAATGAGATAGACAAACTTACACAACAGTGTACTAAAACTTTTCAATAAGGAAACTTATAGCTAAAACCAGAAGTAAATAAATATATAACAACTATAACATATAATAAATAGATATTATAAATATATACGTATTATTATTACACGTGTATACGTGTATACGTGTGTGTGTGTGTATTATTACACGTATTTATACGTGTTATTGTTGGCGTGTTTGTTATATTTTGACACGCCATTTGTGAGAATTATGAGTAGAAAGGAAAAAATTGCTTTCTTCTAGCTTAACTTTAGATATGTCCACAGGAAAGACGCGATTTTATAGCCTGACTTGTGAGATTTTATAGAACAATACAATACAAAAACTCTTTATTGCACACCTCACATAATAAAATAGCACATAAAAAACAAAAAACAAAGATACAGGGAGACAGAGGCAGAACAACAGGCGATCTTTTCGCTAAAGAGCGATCTCTTCCAGGCAAACTTTGGGTAGAACTGCAATGTGTTTGTTTACTTTATCGACCGCTTTAGCCTAATTGGTCCCAAGTTCGAATCCCGATGAACACAAATATTTATTCCTGTACGTATTCAATGTATTTAAGTATCTATTTATTTATATTACTATCGTCACTTAGTACCTATAGTACAAGCTTTGCTTAGTTTGGGACTAGGTCTATTTGTGTAAAATTGTCAACAAATTATGTATCTTGATCGCACAAAACAAACGAATCAGTTAAAATGTGAAACAAAACAATGACACGGAGGTAAAGAACTTTCATCTCTTTTGTTGTAGTTTTTTTTAACTGTCCGAGTGAGCGAAACGAGTATAGCGTCTGCGTTTACTTTCGTATGTCCGGCCGGCTGTTCTTCATCTACAGGGTCGCATTTCACAACAGATTCTCCCAAAATAATTATTATCAGCAGGTTCAAAAAATATAGTTTTTTTTATGAATTCAGTTTTTTTTTAGAGACGTATCGACTATGGATTTTGCCGACTAGCCGACTAGTTGGCAAGGCCGATCATAGGTTTCGGCCAGGGCTCGGAAACCGGTTTCGTCTTCATACAATTAACCGGTTAAAAATTTCGGTTAATTGCGTTTTACGATATTATTCCGTACTTTAAATCATTTATTTTATAGATGAAGGTTAACAAATACAAATGCTTAAAATAAAAATGGAGATATGACAAATACTTTAGGAGATATTTCAAAAATAGAAAAAACCGGTTCCGAGCCCTGGTTTCGGCTGAGTTCGGGTATGTTCGTTTCTGTCCGCTCATTGCGCCGATCGCCATGCGTTCGTGTTTTGACAAGTTTGTTTTGTTTACGTTTTAGTGATTTACTTGCTACACCGGCCGGACTGTTTCATACAGCAAAAAAAAACAAAACAATGAAATTATCTAATTATTGTGTTAAATCATCGTGATGTTTTCCAGTAAGTCATAATGTGCCAAATAGTCGGCCTCCTCTCCCGACTAGTCGCCGACTATTCGCCGAATATTCGCCGACTATTCGCTGACTATTCGCCGACTATAAATTTGGCCGGATAGTCGGCTTTCCCGACCAGTCGGTACATCGCAGTTTTTTTTTAATAACTTCGCCAAACGTAGCACTAAAACAATATGTAATTTCGAAACATGTGGCCCCGTGGCATGTTGCGAGCAGCAACACGTCGAAACTCGCGGCATGTTCTGCCGTTCCGAAAATCTGCCGCCGACAGCCTCTAGTGACCTAGCAACTCGTATTAACAGTGATTACACTTTTTTCTTTAATTTATTGCTCATCTATTAAGACTTTTTTCTACTCCTGTACTTTTTTTCGCGACTTACGCAATCATGAACTGAACACTAATATAAATACATCCTTTATTTCTTCTGTAAAAAGTCTATTTGTATCTAGTCTATTGCCCAAAAACGCACAGCAGAGTTGGGTGCCACAGACTACTACAAACACTATGTTTAGTAGTAATTTTTTGGTGCGTTCATGTGAAACTTTTATAATTAAAATCAGTGCTACCAACTTAACGCAACTTTGCTATAATTTTTATGTACTAATTAATGCATAACATACTATTTATTAATATAATTACATACATTTATCAACTTTTTTGTGTTGTTTAACAATAAGTATATTTATGAAAAAGAAACAGTTAAGATTCGATCCGGATTTGAATTCAGTTTAGGTTGGATGCCAAGTCTAGCAAATTAAAAAAAAAAACAAACCATAAACAAAGTATCATATTTTTGATTTCCCACCAAATGCCTAATCGAAAACGAAAACATTCAAAACTGATAAATGATTATATTACTTAAATCAACCGATTTTTTTTGCGTTCATGAAGAAAATCTGTAGGTTCGTTGATTCTTTTAAAAATCCACGCAGAAGTTATATAGAATTACTGAAGAAATTGTGTAGGTAAGTTGCACAATTATTAAGGGAAAATATGGCGCATGAAAAGTCTGAAAAATAGGTAGTTACTTTTTATTCGAAATAAGTCGTAGAAAAAATATTGTATGCAACGGTGTATAACTGGTATAAAAAGGCGAGTGGTGTCTTTACTTGCGATGTTCGCCAAGGCTCACATCGCAACCCACACCACTCGCCTTTTTATACCCTTCTTATACACCAGTTGCATAATATACTCAAAACTAATACAAGGCTTCGCCAAACTGCGGAGCAGTTTGTTGGCGAATAAATTAAAAAATACACTCGTTCCTTAACACCTATTACTTTTACCTATGTATATATTTTTTTAAATTTTTACGGTCCCAGTGCTTGACACTGATCCAATACTGAACACATTAAAACTTAACAAGGGCTGTCAATTAATTGGTTTTTCTCTTTCAGTATCTTTATTGCGCATAAGTAAACAGTCCATGCAATAACGCATAAAAAGAAAATACATGTAACAGAATAAGAAGTAGTGTATCCATACCTATATCAAAATAAAATATTAATAGAGAATCACTAAAACATACAGATCGCATTGTTAACATTAAATTTAAATTAGTCAAAAACGGCCTACATTTTGAATAAATTTTCAATATTACACTAAACTTGTATATTGGAAGACTTCCTAATGTCAGGTTCGAGATTATTATACATATTTAAAGAACTTGTCACATAGGTGATAATGTAGCTAATTTATGATGCGCATTTTTTACCTAAATCTAAATTATAATGTTAATAATTGGGTACAGGGTCGTTACACTGAATGTTTATTTATAAATCGACGGTGACAAACAAGCGTACAGCCAACCTGATGGTTAGCGGACATTGCAGCCTATAGATTCCGGTAACTCCAAAGTCTCACTCTCTCAAAGTGATAAAAAGTGTCCCCCCCCCCTAATTTCCAAACTACGAAGTTCAAAATTCTGCAAAAACTTGAGGTGGTGTAAATACTTTCAAGGATTTTTGGTTTGAAGAAGACAGGTTTTACGGTTTTTGAGTTTTCGCTGAAAAACTGTCTTGCACAAACAAATTTTAGGTTCAACGTATTGTGTGTGGTGTTGGTACGGAACCCTTCATTGTGCATGATCCGACAAGCACTTGGCCGGTTTTTTAAATATTAGACTCTCGTGAGTTTCAACATACTTATTGAAATATAATAAACGGATCACTCGCGTCTTTTACCTAGAATTTCGCTCACATGTTTCAGACCTACTCATGTTTCTTACGCACGCTCGAAAATGTTTCGTTATCACCCCTCTGAGAGGCTACTATGAACTTCGAAATCCGAACTTCGTATCGCGCCGTCCTTTTCACTCTCGGGTTATATACTATATGAGTGAAAGGGATAGCACGTTACGAAGTCCAGATTTCGAAGACCCTTTATATTCGTATATTTCAGGCAATGAGCATTGTTGTTTCATGATATTTCCGCAAGTGAAGCGTTAAAAAGAATTATTTTGTTAACTGTTAAACAAAGGGTCGCGCTGTTGTGCTCTGCGAAGGGTAAATTCAGCTTGTTCGGACCTGTTTATGATCGAATCGTGACTTGGCACCGACAGCGGTGAGCGGGCGAGCCACGGGCGGAAGCGAATTACATTAAAATTAAATTGATGCTCTGTGCAAATTATTCAATATAGAACCCCCAATTCAATATAGAATCGACAATGCACTTGTTGTTACTCTCCCGGAGTCGCAGGCGTCCATAGGCTGCGGTGTCTGCTTACCATCAGGCAGGCCGTAAACTTGTTTGCCACCGTCCTTGTCTAAAAAAATCCTGGTATCTCACGAATCAATTGAAAGAAAATCTTTCACGTCTGTAGTAAAATGGAAGCAGTCTATCTATATATACTTGTATATTGTGTATGTACTATGACATATAAAAGCATCCGAGGGGTCCGCTTGGAGAATAAATTATGTCATTTCAGAAGGTACAAAGTATTTTAGAGCCACAAGTCCCTGGCGTAAAGTATAGGAAGGAAAACTGAAACAAATTCTGTTTCAATGCTAGACAACGCCACATTTAGTATTCTAGTGAACTAACAGACACTGTGGCAGCAATTAACCAAGATACGGCTTTGGATGAGTCGAATCAGTTAAAGTAACTAAGTACAGTCGACTGCAGTAGCTAGGGAGAAAGAAAAATATCTCTTTGCTATATTTTTTTCCGGTTTAGCGTAGTAACTTTAAAACTAGGGTTTGAAATGCAATCTGAAATCAAGGAATGCAAAGTCTATGTTTAACTGACAGTCCTGGCTGGTAAGGGAAAATATTTGTGTTTTCAGCATGTATATTTGTTTCTGAGTCCAGGGCTTCTTTCGGGTTTCGGCTGTTTTCCTCTACGTCATATGAATCCGTTTGGTTGAAGCGTTGAAGTAGTCCGGTTTAGCCTAGTGGGTAGTGCACCTGCCTGTGAAGCTGACGGTCCTGGGTTCGAATCAGGGTCAGGGCAAATATTTGTGTGATGAGCATGAATATTTGTTTCTGAGTCTTGGATGTTTTCTATGTATTTAAGTATTTATATTTATTAAATATATCGTCGTCTAGTACCCATAACACAAGCCTTCTTGAGCTTACTGTGGGGCTAGTTCGATTTGTGTAAGATTGTCCTCTAATATTTATTTATTTTACCTGCACATTTTGGCGAGCCACGTAACTCTACCCGCTCCGCTTGCCCATTGGCCGCAGCCTAATACCGCTGTGCGTGTCAAATACTCCCGTAACACTTCAGTACTCACCTTTCAGCCGCGGGTAAATTGCTCACGCGGTACACCATTAATCTTGTTCGCCTCATTATTTATTAGTTATCCCTTTTCACTCGAAAGCGAAGGTAAATGTATGTTTTATATTCAAAGAAACGAGCTGAAAGACGAAATTGTATCTGAATACGCTGTTATTATATAGTGTTATTTAATGGGGGCTATCGCGTATATCCTCCGAAACGTCAAATGTCACTCTTTTGGTTGCGCTACGCGGGTTAATATCTAATTGGAACAATATGGTCACTATTTTGCAATACCTGAGCTTGATTATGGCAAATATGAATTAAGGGTCAATGACTGTCAGGGCTTTGAGACAGATTTGTCTTTCGGAAAATTATTTCCTCCTTTTTTCCGAACAAAACGGGACCACGCTACAATGCGGTATATTCGATATTTTTACGGTACGGTTTTAAGGTATTGAATATGATTTAAATGTAAACTTCATTCTTATTTCCATAATAACCAATAACAATTTTTGACAGCTGGACCGTAGTCGACAGTGGCGCCAACTGGTGAGCACAAAAACGATAGCCCCCATTCTGGAGATTTTTACAAAAAAGTATCAGTTTCGTACAGATTAATTTATTTCTCTAAAATTAGAAATCAGACGCGTGAAACATAAAATTTAATACTTTACAATAATTACGTTTACGCAGTCGCTAGCGAGCGCTAGCTATCTATATAAGTATGTATATCGTCACTTGTTCCCATATTAAAAGATTTGATTAGTTTGGGACTAGGTTGATTTGTGTAAAATTGTCCAAAATTATTTATTTATTTATAATAAATTAAGACTCGAATAAATTGACACTTTTACTTACGTACACAATATCCCCCTTTTTCATAAATCTCCAAAGGGACAAAAGCATTTTAGTTAGCTTAGTTTTGTTAAGTTTTATGAATAAGGGGGTGAGTTGAGTTACAAGCGAATCCTAATCCTAATATAATATTATAAACGTGAAAGTTTGTGCGGATGGATGTACGTTCCGCTTAATCTCAAAAACTACTGAACGGATCTCTATGAAACTTTCCAGTATTGTAGCTTAGACATCAGAATAGGACATAGGCTACCTTTTATCCGCAGGTAACACCGCAGCGCGCTGCTAGAATAACATAAAGGTAAACCTTATTCATAAACGTCTATCAAACCTATATTAGTTAGCTAGCCGCTAACATTCGTTTGTCCTTATCTGTCACTTTGACATATGTGCTTGTGAGACAGTGACAACAGACATTTTAGTTAGCAGAGGTTCATCATCATCATCATCATTTCAGCCGAAAGACGTCCACTGCTGAACATAGGCCTCCCCCAAGGCTCGCCATTTAGACCGATCCTGTGCCGTTCGTTTCCACCGGATTCCCGCGACCTTCACCAGGTCATCACTCCACCTTGTCGGAGGCCTACCGACAGCTCGCCTTCCGGTGCGTGGACGCCACTCAAGCAGTTTCTGGCCCCATCGACCGTCAGTCCTGCGAGCAATGTGCCCTGCCCACTGCCACTTAAGTCTCGCAATTTTGAAGGCTATGTCGGTGACCCCAGTTCTGCTACGGATAGCTTCATATTACCGTATTAATAAAACTTAAGGAACCTAGCAGAGGTTCCTTAAGTTTTATTAACCTAGCAGAGGTTCCTTAAGATTTATTAATACGGGGGAAAGACTATACGTTAACCATATTAAGTCACACCACAAGAAACTGAAACCGCACAGTTTTCGCAAGCACCGAAGCGCAATTTGCCTCAAATTTCCATAATTGCGGGAACTAGGCCAACTTCACTTGGAATTTAAAAACAAGTGTTTCGAATTGCGGAGAATAAACGCAACTTAGTATTCACTTAATATTTCATTTACTGCTGTTGACTAAATGTAGATTTCACTTTGTCGAAGACTATGAGACAATAAATAAATAAATATTAGAGGACAATCTTACACAAATCGAACTAGCCCCACAGTAAGCTCAAGAAGGCTTGTGTTATGGGTACTAGACTACGATATATTTAATAGATATAAATACTTAAACACATAGAAAACATCCAAGACTCAGAAACAAATATTCATGCTCATCACACAAATAATTGCCCTGACCGGGATTCGAACCCAGGACCGTCAGCTTCACAGGCAGGTGCACTACCCACTAGGCTAAACCGGTCGTCAAATCAATGACAATGTTGACGTCATTCTACTTTTTCATGACCAGTTTTCTATTACAAAAAAAATCTATGATATGTATTAAATTAGTGTACAAAAATAGGACTTCGAAATAGTACCTGAATCTAATAAAAGTAATTTATAGGTAAAAATACCTAAATACTAACTTATAACGTACGTATATGGTGGGTAACACAGTTGGTAAAAGAGTCACGTGCGCGTTGCCGACCCTTTATAAGATTTGAGGATGCACTGTGTTGACAGCAGAAGGAACACATTTAGGTCCCTCGCTCTCAACACAGTGCATCCTCGGGAGCTCTGGCAACCTTGCTCACCTCCAGGTACACAACACTACATATTTGTATAGTAGATAATATTATTATGGCTGTGGTCTTCTGCAAGGCGGAGGTACTTCCCCAGTTGGGCTGCTGCAAATTCGAGCAAGATGACATTTTGCTGTGCCCTACCTCTCTTTCCTTACTGATGCATTCAGAAATCGACCTTATGGATATTTAGCTTGTGATGAAAGCCAATAAAAACAAATAATAATAACTTCAGAAATTAGAGGCTTAAATCGGTAGTGTAAAATCACAAAAACATATTTTTAAATACATACAATACATTATTATGTCACCCTTACTTATTCTAATGACAGCACAAATATAGTAATTGAAAATTTTGGTATAAGGAACGAAATAGTCCCAATTATACGTTTCCCGGTCAAGGGAGTTAAATATATATATACGTAATTGTATGCTAGAGACAAACATTAACAATACGTAGCTAATGACCTGGAAGCCAGCTCTGAATATTTCATGTGCACAAAAATCAATGTTTCCACGACATGCCACGATGCTTGGTCGATATTCCGTCAATGGCGTAGGTACATGTATGATTTCATGAATTTATAGATATGGAAACACCGTTTATGCGGTTGAAACCGCTCAACCAATCTCACTGGAGCGCAAACTCTTAGTATTCCAGTGTTCCAAACCACACGGGTCGTGCCGGAGGTTTTCCCTTGGATTTTCCCCAGGCTACTCTCCAACCGCGCACCCCTATCGCTTTATTGGGCCCGGCCTATAAAGTCACAGTCAGGTTCAAAAAAAAATCAGGTTATTAGAGTCTAGACCAATCCAAAAGGGAGCGTTGTGGCCCTAACTTTGATATTCGACGACCGCTTTAGCCTAGTTGGTAGTGACCCTGCCTTCGAAGCTGGAGGTCTCGGGTTCGAATCCCGGTCAGGACATGTATTTGTGTGATGAACACGAACATTTGTTCCTAAGTCTTGGATGTTTTTTATGTATTTAAGTATCTTTATCTATATAGGTATATCACTTGGTACCCATAGTACAAGCTTTGATTAGTTTGGGACTAGGTTGATTTCTGTAAGATTGTCCAAAAAATATTTATTATTTATATTTATACGTCCACCGAAAAGACGCCAACCTAAATCTGACAATGACCTAGGTGCATATGTATGTATATTCGTTCTCTACACATAATACTAGTATGTTCTGTCGTTTGTGGAGTCCGGTCTGTTCATACTTGCTAGGACATAGTGACTACATTAATACTAGTGTCTTTTTATAGGGGATTGACGAGAGACATCATCCTGTTGTGGATTCGTTTTTATTATCAGTGACTTAGAGACCATATACATCTCTAACAATATTAAATTAATTTTAATTTTGACGCCCAGAGACCATGTACATCTCTGGGATATTATATTAATTTCATTATACTCCTTGTTTAATCTTGAGACCTTATACATCTCTAACTTTACTGATGTTGTAATATTTGTAATAGATAACTTTGCAAGTTTATCTTCACTGTATGACATTAATTTTGTTATAATTGTAAACTCGAAATTATTATTCCTTCTTGAACTGTAAATTAATATTTTGACATGAAAAATGTATTACTTATTATAGTCAGACTTTCTTAAATTGTACATTAATATTTTGACATGTAAAAGTGCCCTTGTGGCCTATTTGCAGAATAAATGTTTGTATTTGTATATGTAACGTTTGTGAACTACTTTTTAGGGTCCCGTAGCCAAAATCGTAAAAACCCTTATAGTTTTGTTTGTCCATCTGTCCGCAGGTCACAGCTGATTTACTCAGAGACTATAAGCACTACAATTATGAATGGTAATAAATTGTATTCTATGAACCGCTACGTAAATGTGAAATTAGAAATAATATTAAATTAGGGGGGGCACATCACACATGTAACCGGTGGATGAAAAATTCTAACGCACATAGTCGTGTGGAGTATCCATGGATAGGATATTAAAATGATATAGGATTTATAAAGAAACTTTTCCATTTAAGACAATCTTTGGTGAGATATTTATCAGTCAAAATCATAAAAAAATGTGTGTCTCCCTTTAATTTCCAAACCATGAAATACCAAATTGCTGAAAAAAAAAATTGATTTGGTGCACATTAATAAATGCTTTCAACGACTTTTGGTATGAACAAGATAGGTGTAGGGTAGAGGCGGTTTTAGGATAATCGCTGAATTTTTTTCTTGCCCAAACAAAAGGACGTAAGTACTGTGATTTCCCTATGAAGGTACGACATTTTATTATTTAATGTATTGGATAGAGGTTTTAAAGTCGGTACGGAACCCTTCATTGTGCGTGGCCCGACACTTGGCCGGTATTTCATCTTAGCTTCCAATCTGAAGATCGTGTATTCGAACTTCGAACTTCGAAATTGGGTTTACTAAATAAAGTATAATAATGTAATAATCATAATTATTAAAAAAAATCATTAAAACTAACCTATTACTAAATATAAACCTAATAAAGATCCCTCAAATCGATCCCCTGTGGCAGGCTGCCCACGAGGCTGGCTACATTCCCCCGCTGGATGGCAATGCCTATCCTTTGGCAGAGGAATGAGCCAGCCCTGCGATCTGCGTTGGACTCCCGTAGTTTTTTATTTATATTCTTTATTAAATTGTGGGCGCCCGGACTCCATGGCCCTAGGGTTCGACAGCAAATGCCGCAAATATGTTATTGTTTGACAGATCAACATATTTGCGGCGCTTTAAGGCTTCAGCTGCGGCCGCCCCGCCGGCTCTCAACGAAGTGGCTGGCAAATGGGACGGTGCCAGTGTATCCACATAGGTAGCATCCCAAATAAAGTTATGTACGAAATATTGCCAGTGCCGGTACTCCGGCGGTCCTAGAGCCAACCGGCCTGGCCCGAGACGACGGCAAGAGGCCAGATGGCATGACTCTGGTCCCCTGGAAGTTGGGACGGCCGCTAGTCTGGGATGCCACTTGTGTGGATACCGCAGCACCGTCCCATCTCCCGGGAACCTCGGTCAGGGCTGGAGCTGCCGCCGATGCGGCTGAACACCTCAAGCGGCGCAAATATGCAGTCATTGACAGTGCCTACATGTTTGAGCCGTTTGGGGTGGAAACACTAGGGCCGTGGGGACCTGGTGCTCACAGCACATATAAGGAGCTGGCGAAACGCCTTGTTGACGCGACGGGTGACCAGAAGGCTGGTGCGTGCCTCGCCCAGCGCATCGGTCTTGCTGTGCAGCGTGGCAATGCCGCCAGCCTTCTGGGCACCCTACCGCTGGGCTCTGTAAGTAGGTTTTTATTCTTAGTTTAGTATGTTCTTGTTTTTTATATTCATTGTTCCTTAAATAAAACATTTGATATTTAACAGTAGTTTTTAATTAACGAACACTAAGATCTAATCCCAATAAAGACTGGTGTTTGGCCTCTGTCAACTCACAACTACCACCTTACCCCTTACCTTGGACAGCCAAAGCTTAATCCATCTCACTTGAAATAATCCTAATAGCTATATCGATTGGACAGCTAACTAATCGTAGATAGCACTCGAGCCATTTGACAAACACACTTATCGCATTAAACAAATTGACCGACGATTTAGATCCGTGATTATATAGGGTAAACAGCGCAGCTTAGAAAACTACAGCTAGTTGTTCCTGAAATAAACGCTATATAAATAAAAATAAATAAATAAATATTAGAGGACAATCTTACACAAATCGAACTAGCCCCACAGTAAGCTCAAGAAGGCTTGTGTTATGGGTACTAGACGACGATATATTTAATAGATATAAATACTTAAATACAAAGAAAACATCCAAGACTCAGAAACAAATATTCATGCTCATCACACAAATATTTGCCCTGACTGGGATTCGAACCCAGGACCGTCAGCTTCACAGGCAGGTGCACTACCCACTAGGCTAAACTGGTCGTCAAAATATGACGAATATGAATATGGTCGTCTATATGTTGAAGAAAAACGCGACGTTTTTTCCTAGCTTTTTCTGCAAGCACATACCTAAACTTAATTCTATTTTTATCAGCCTGATAATCAAGGCCAGGAACCAACATGGGTCATATTGACGACTTTTCGTCATTAGCTTGCCCTTTTTCCATGAACGACAGCTTAACGTCTCAGTGGTTGAAATAATAAATACGTATATATTTATAATATGTATTTATTATATGTTATAGTTGTTATATATTTATTTGGTTTTGGTTTTAGCTATAAGTTTCCTTATTGAAAAGTTTTAGTACACTGTGTAAATTTGTCTATCTCATTCTCCCACTATACACTCAATCCCTCAAAGGTTAGCTGGAAGAGATCCCTCATAGCGATAAGTTCGCCTTTGTACTCTAATCTTATGTGACATGTATATTGTTTTAACCTGTTATTGTGTACAATAAAGTGCTTACATACATACATAATATTAATTCAATGTATTGTAGGAGCACCCGTGGACCGCGGCTCCCGCGTACCGCGTGCGGTATGCAAGGTTAAGCAACGTGGGCCCATGTCAGTTATTGGATGGGTGACCACTTTGAGCAGCTATTAACAGAGCGCTCCCGTTAAGCCGTTGATCCCGGCTATTGTCTATGATAGCAGTCTAAGATTTCAAGCTTACATGGTCATTTACATTAGAATGACGATTTGAAACGGGATATTTACCATGTATATTTGTATTTAATACAAATATACTAATAATAACAGTCATTAAGCCAAATTAGAGGTAATTCTAATGATAGCAGTCATTAAGCTAAATTAGAGGCCTACGGGCGGCTTGACAACTTATAACAGTAAAGTTGCCCACTCAATTGACAAGCTTAATTTCAAAAAAGGGATTAGGTAGCGGACCCCGGGCATCCTTAGGATGCAACTGTACCGGGATAACGCTAGGAGGATGATGAGGTTGATGATATATTGAAATAATTTAATTTAAACTCTCGTGAGTCATCTTATACCTATATTTTACTAAACAGGTGACATGTTTCTATCTCTTCAGGAGGTCTTCCTCAGTATTAGTGAGTCTGCGGCCGGCGCGGACTGCCTTAGTTTATTAGTTCAGCAATTTAAAATAATTTAGAATTTTGAACGTAGATTTTAAACAGTCGGGGCCTATAAGAAATCTTGATGGTCGCAAATCGCAAATCTTCTAATTAATTGGTCCCGACTGCTTAAAATCGCTTTTTCTACTCGTCGGCTTCAATGTTTGAATTACGATATAGTAGATAAAACTAAAATCACATACATTTCTCTATTGGTTCCCTTTAAGTGAACTCTTATGAAATAGACCAATCACGTGTCACCATAACAGTACTCTTATGTAATTGACAAATCACGTGACGTCGCGGACATAGAACAATAGACCACGCCCGACCCATGTGCCTAATGTTCATTGCCGCAGGACTAGTTTGTTTGATAGTTTCGGTTTGTTTAATTAATTTCCGTTGACTCATAGAAAAAGTAGTGTATGCAATAGTTATATAATTAGCTTTTTAAGTCTCGAACCTTAATTAGATCACTCGGCAAGCCTCGTGGTCTATAGACGACGTCTATGGTTTATAAACGCAGTTCTCGACTACTCGACAACAGCATACATTATATAACGATTGCATAAACTATTATTGTTCCACATAAGACTTTGGTTTAGGGTAGGGACCTGACTTGTATATATTTTTTAATTGTTTAATACATTTAGGTTTTTTGAGTTCTTTTCCTGTCCCATCATTTCTCCGGTTGGCGTTTCTTTTATTGTGAACGCTCTGCCATAATATACATTTGTCATTTAAATAGGTACCCCATCATATCATTTTATCACGAGAATTACGTAACAGGGATTTTCCATTACATTAAGCACATATTTATCATTGAACACTTAAAATAATAAAAATATATAAATAGATTATTACTGTTATAATTATTATGACAAAACTCCCAGTAGCTTTATTCCACTCACACCTCAGATTCGGTTGAAACCGCTCAATCTCACTGGAGCGCAAACTCTTAGAGTATTCCAGTGTTCCAAACCACACGCGTGGTCGTGTCGGAGGTTTCCTCAGGATTTTCCCCAGGCTACAATCCAATTGCGCACTCCTATCGCTTTATTGGGCCCGGCCTATAGCCACAGTCAGGTTCAAAAAAAAGGACACCTATTGGAAATTAAGGGTCCTTATCAGCTAAAAAACGTTCATCCATTTACGCCATTTTCTGTTTGAATTGACATGTATCTTGACATTTTCTCAGCGTTACTATCTAGAACAGGACTATTGCGACCTTATGTCATAAATTTTAAATGTATTTTTTTTATTTTTCATTAAGAAATATCGTTTCAAACATCACTCCAAATCGACCATTTTCAAGCTAAAAACTTGTTTTTTTCCGCTTAAATTATACTAAACACAATATAGTCAAAAAATGGCTATGTTACTATCTAAAACTTTAATAAAATCATCATATCATTTAATCACTATATTGATATTATCAATACTTTTGTCATAATTTGAAATCAAAACATTTTGAAACTTATAAGGGCCTCTTAAGCTGTCGATAACTAGGACGTTTACCTTAAAAATGAATAATCGCCTAGACTTCAGTTATTTCATGTGAATGTTTTCTACATACAGTCCCGAGCGATCGATCGGCACGCCACTCGATATTTATGGACCCCGCGACATGCGAACCCTGTGTTTATTCCCTGCCCGAGTTCTGATTCGCAACTAGTTTCACCTCGCCTCACCGCTCACCGTATTAAGAAGGCGGAATCTCATCTCGCTCATATTTGGAGTAGACCAACTGGGTACACAGACCTTACAGAAGACCGGAGACATAACAGACACAGATCTATACCGGTATTAAAAAAAAACCCCGAAATATATACATATGTTAAAGATAATTTTGTGTTCGAATTGTACATATTTCTCGGTTTGCCTATTAATCTTAATCTCCACTCAATTGCTCAAAGGTTAGCTGGAAGAAATCCCTTACAGGGATAAGCTCGCCTTTGTATATATAAGTCAACTGTTCTTGTAATTTATGTTATATTTTACTGCATGGAGGTGCAGGGCATAAAATAAGAACTAATAGATTATTATAAGAAAAGGTGACTTTTAAGATATATAAGTAGTGTAATTAGTGTGAACAAGTGCTGCGTTATAAATACTCCGTATTACAATCAGCCGCCGTATCATTTATAAATAAATAAATAAATTTTAGAGGACAATCTTACACAAATCGAACTAGCCCCAAAGTAAGCTCAAGAAGGCTTGTGTTATGGGTACTAGACGACGATATATTTAATAGATATAAATACTTAAATACATAGAAAACATCCAAGACTCAGAAACAAATATTCATGCTCATCACACAAATATTTGCCCTGACCGGGATTCGAACCCAGGGCCGTCAGCTTCACAGGCAGGTGCACTACCCACTAGGCTAAACCGGTCGTCATATTTATATTTATACCTATACAGTCCACAATAGAAGCCCCCAAGATCCCACAGACCCTACTATGCAAAATGCACTAAAATTGGTTGGTTTCGCCATGTAGCCAACAACGTATAATCAAGGGTCTGACTGAATGGTTTGCCTAAGGTGGGGTTAGGCGAAATATTGTGATTTATAAACAGCCCCAGACTATTCACAACGATTCATCCCTCACCTCAAACCAGCCGCCAGTCAAGTCAAACCTCCGAATTCATGTTCTTTTTACAAATCCTAGCGTCAAGATATACAAGTGAGCGGTGTGGTGAGGTGAAACAGGGTGAATAATATAAGCTGTACTCGATTTAACTTTCTTCGCTAAATCTGAATCGACGTATCGACAACGTATAAAAGTTCGCGTGTGACCCAATATTCTATATAATGTAATGGTTGAGGTTTGTTTGCGTGTTCGATACAGAATTAAAGAAATGGTCTGAAATAGCCTTGTTGAATGTTGATATTTTTCTTGAAGCCACGTCATTTGAAGTCACATTATTATTTTTTATTGATAAAGCGTTTTACAGTGTAAATGATTATTGATTATTTAAATAAAGAATGATTGAAATTTAATTTATTAGGTAAATTGAAATTGTCACTACTTTATTTTTGAAATGATTAGGTACTAGCAGCGCTCTGCGGTGTTACCCGCGGATAAAAGGTAGCCTATGTCCTATTCTGATGTCTAAGCTACAATACTGGAAAGTTTCGTAGAGATCCGTTCAGTAGTTTTTGAGATTAAGCGGAACGTACATCCCTCCGCACAAACTTTCACATTGATAATATTATTAGGATTGTTCGTATTATTACTATTGTTTTTATTGATGGTTTTTAAATATTTAACATTGTACAATTATTAAATATAAATATTTAAATATAAATATTTTCTGGACAACCTTACACAAATCAACCTTATATAGTTAAATAGATACTTAATTACATAGAAAACATCCAAGACTCAGGAACAAATATTCGTGTTCATCACACAAATACATGCCCTGACCGGGATTCGAACCCAGGACCTCCAGCTTCGAAGGCAGGGTCACTACCAACTAGGCTAATGCGGTCGTCAACTCAATTATTATTTCTAATTTTTGACTTATGCCTTTTTACATGCATTAAAGGATTTCACTTTGACTTTGACTTAGAGATGGGAGCTATAGTAAATCCTATCGAGGTTAAAGCCTTACAAGAAATGTATGATCATTGTCAAGAAGGCGCTAGTATTTTCATTTATATGGCAACAGATTAAATGACATTTTGACTGTTTACCTGTCAGCTCTGATGTTAATTTTGAAATGTTTTTCTGCAAAATATTTTTATTTCCCGAACGTTTTTTTCAGCGTTTTATTACCTATATACATTATTGATTATGTTCCGCTCTTGACTATGAATCGTTTTAGGTATTTTTGTTATTTATTTTTCAATTTTCAACACTACTATTATTGTAATAAACCGCAACCGTGACACTGACAAGTGACAACCTATCATTATAATTATTGCCAGTGTAAGAAATTAGTTACAACGAAATTCCGCAATATGGCGCGTGTTCATAATATTTCCGGTCGGGCTTTAACATGAGTGAGGCAGCAAAATTTTGAAGGATTCAGTTATTTATATAAAATTAAGTAGTATCTAAATATTATCAATATCTATAGCTAGTTCAGCTTAGCCACATTCTCAATACACTATTCTGCTTATATAAGATACGATATCGTGTTTGTGGACCACTAGAGGGCGCTGTACCTAACAGAAACTAGCTAACGGTTGTTCGATTTGAATTCCTTAAGACAGAGCCGTATTGTCGTCATCTTTGATTGGTAATTTGGTAACCAAGCGAGTGTGTAGTTCAACAAATAGGATGTTTGAATTGCACAAAAGCAATCCTGGTGAGGCACACCATACAATACGGAACGCACTGAGATTTGAATCGAATGCTCCCTGAATTAGAAAAAAAAAGTACTATCGGGCCCATGGGCTTGAGATTGTTATTGGCAGAAATAGAAATTGTTTAGGTAAACTAGTTGTGGTAATGGCCATCTTTAGATATTTTCGTTATGATCTACGTTATGACCTACTAGTGTTTCTAATATCTAATATATTGCTAGCGAATAACTAACTGCAAGCGAATCACGTAACTTTATGTACTAACGGTAGGTAGATTTTACTGTCAATTTTGAAGTATAAATGTATGAGCTGCCGGGTAATCACGTAACTTTTGTACTACCGTTAGGTAGATTTTAATGTCAAATTTTAATTGTCATCTCATACATTTATACTTCAAAATTGACAGTAAAATCTATCTACCGCGGGGTAATCACGTAACTTATTTACTACCGTTAGGCGGATTTTAATGTCAAATTTTAATTGTCAGCTCATACATTTATACATCAAAATTGACATTAAAATCTATCTAACGGTAGTACATAAAGTTACGTGATTCGCCTGCAGTTAGTACATAAAGTTACGTGATTCGCCTGCTGACAATTAAAATTTGACATTAAAATCTATCTAACGCTAATAAAAAAGTTACGTGATTACCCCGCTGTAAATAAACACTTGCCTTGGCTCCGTTCCATCCTTTACCGCTTCCATTTTGATGTTTTTAGCAAGCGCCTCGGCAAGCCCGCATCCAAAGTGTTTCCGCTACCATCGACAAACTTTTTATAGCAATTTACATAAACTTCTAAATCCCCATACAGTTTCCCAAACACCCTACTCTTTAAAGGTCTTATACAGTATGAGTTTTATACGAAAATACATCTTTTCTAAGGAAGAGAAGAGAATTAGGAGCGGTATCCTTTAGTAAAGAATACAAGTTGGGTGAAGTTCGTGCAAGTTTGGGGTTAGATCGATACGATAGGTTGACAGGTTAGAGGCCTTATAATTTTTAAGTGATGAAAGGATACGATAATTTTATTAAAGTTTTAGATAGTAACATGGCCATTTTTAGGGTTCCGTAGTAAACAAGGAACCGGGCGATTCTCCGAGCGTTTGAAACGCTCGTTTGTAAAGTCATTGTCGACTCACGATTATGTAGGTATTTAAAATTAAAATAAACCGGCGAAAACATTGGTCAAATAAGACTCAGACCCGATATTGGTTTACGCTTTTTACAAAAGTTTCTGATTAGATGATTGCTTAAAATGTTTTCTATATAAAAACTTCATTAAACGACACCACCAAGTTAAAATGAAGGTATTTTACGTCACCTGAAATCTCACAAGAGAAAATATATCAATTAAATCTCTCAGTCAGCCATCTTGCCAGATATTTATAGAAATTTCTAAAAAATAACTATACCCAAAGAGATTTGCATCCCGTTTTCTCGTGCGCGTGTCTCTCCAAGAGTGTGCCTTAAAGAATGGAATGCCCTTAACATTCAACTGTCATTTGTTTCAGAAAGCGTAGCGCAGTGATGCGAGAGTGCAGCTACCTCTGACGTCACAGCCATGGCGAACCGCGCATGCGTGCTGGTGGCGATCCTGTGCACCTCATTGGTGAGTAGATTTACAATACAATGAAACTGCAGATGATAACTAATGGTCTAAGGGCTGAAGGAGAGAAGAGTACTCGGCGAACACTGATTAGGGGCCGCACGGTCCGGCGTCCTAGGCACACACTTACGGACCCGGACGACGTAATCACAGCGTCTATCGAAAGATGGAACGCTGTCCAACTCTGACATGACGCGTACACTTAGGCATTCCCGCCGGCGGGGACGTCCACCGCGCGATCGCGACAACAGTGACACATATAGTCCCTATTCGCCCCGGTACCGCCGCACACCGGGTAGAGTCAGTCCGACACATGTCGGGCCTAGCTGAGTTTCTTGCTGGACTCTTCTCAGCTAGGCTAGATTTAGTGAACCAGCGACAAAACTCCCAGTAGCTCGATTCCACTCACACCTCAGATTCGGTTGAAACCGCTCAACCAATCTCACTGGAGCGCAAACTCTTAGAGTATTCCAGTGTTCCAAACCACACGCGTGGTCGTGCCGGAGGTTTTCCCCTGGATTTTCCCCAGGATACTCTCCAACCGCGCACTCCTATCGCTTTATTGGGCCCGGCCTATAAAGCCACAGTCAGGTTCAAATAAAATAAAATAAAGAGAGAAGAGTTTTGTGCTTGTTTTTTCTAAAAGGGAAAATGTGGTTAATTCCCGCATGCGGGATGCGGGCTGTGACCGCTTGTAAAAATAACCTCAAAATGTGTAAATACAGACAATATTCAAATTAATTTTATAATAAGCAGTACCGCTGCTAACGTAAACTACAAATTTGAGAAATAAAGGAAAAATTTAAAAATCCTGCTCGGTGCCTTAATATTTCAATTTTTCCTTTATTTCTAAAATTTACAGACAATATTTCTTGTCCAAACCCGTGCAACGTACGTGTCATAATACAAATAATAATATTAACTAAAATTGGTTACCTACAACACAGTCTATTAAGTAATTCTGCCATTTCAGTATATTTCGTTACACTGAACTCATATCAGCTTTGTTTACGATGACTTTTTTTATAAACGTTGTAAATCAGCATTTCGGATTCACGTCATATTTCGTTAGGCGTGTGTTAATTATATCACATATCTTAGGTACTGTAGAGGTTGTTACGGTATGAGGCTGGCCGTGTAGGTCCAGAATCATAACGTCTACTGTTGCGAACGCAACTCTTATTTAATTTTATACATATGTAATAACTTAGTATGCAGTAGCAAAACGCGCCCGTCGGGCACGGTTAGTATAAGAGCGGCTTTTTTAAAGCCACCAATAGCAACGCTTCACATACGCTTTATCCCTACCATTGTAACATACGTTAACTCAAATTATCAAATCTTGCTCGTCATTACCTATTCTTTGTTCTTACATACAACCACTTCTGCACATACCTCTTTTGGCCAAACTATTTTGTGTAAATCAGCACCTATTGAAATTATACAGTCAACTTTACATCGAAGTTTTATTTGAGTCGTCGAGTTCCATCATCACCGGCACCGGCGTCTACATCTACAATTTGAATTTAAACTATGATTCGAGAATGCATCAAACTGGCATTCTTGTGGAAACAATTGGTTTTCCAGGGACTTGTCTTCACGACATCGGAATCACATGTTCTGTAAACCATTTAAGAGGTTATTGTAAGCATATTTCAGTAACAGTAATAAATACTAGTTTCATATGTGCTTCCAGTGTTATATTTTAGCTACGATCTCCTCCCAGTACCTCTAAACCCATACCTCTCGTGCAGCATATCCCAGTAATAATATATATATACCACGTTAGTTACCACAGTACTTTCACAAAATAACTTAAGCCTTTACTTCCAGTAACGTAGATCTCCGAAGCAAATAAAAAAAAATACCACATTGAAATGACTTTGAACACAATGTAATTATTCCTTTCACGCGAAGTCTCACATAACATGCTACCATAAATGCACGAACGAATTTACTCTATAATTTGATAAAACGAATTAACATAACACCGTTTGAGTGATTTCAACTTGTGAATAACTAATTCTTGTAATTGGATGATATTCATAACTTGATTCACCTCACCTCACCGCTGGTCTCTAGTATAAATTGACGCGTGGATGCGTTATAACAAGGCGTAGTTGAAGGTCTCATTTAATGAGCCAAGATTTGGTTAGTAAGGTAATTCTCGTATTTTACAATAAGATAATTATCAAGTTTTGGTAATTAGTGGGATGCTTAAATGACTTGTTAAATTTACGCAGTTGTTTTACGTTAGTTACGTATTTAAATGTCTGTTTAAGTCTTTCTGTACTCTTATTAAAATTTACTTATTATCTTAAAATTACTTTAAATTTTCAATTAATTCACTTGGGAAATGTATGATAATAATCTCATTCTTAAAAATATGTATTTTTTGTGGAAGTTTTTTTATACCACGTCATTGGCAAACAAGCTGACAGCCCACCTGATGGTAAGTTGTTACCGTCGCCTATAGACACTTGCTACACCAGTGCCTTTACCATGAGTTTGCATGACGGTACTCGCTAGCGACTGCGTAAACGATTTAGTATGCCCATTCTTAGTTTCAGTTGCGGCCCTTTCATCTTCAATTGTAGAGAATGTAGATAAAAACAAAAAATGTATCACAGTATTTTTGGACCTTAAAAAGGCTTTCGATACCGTCTCTGTCCCCTTACTTATCAACACATTAGAGAGGATTGGAATTAGAGGTGTCCCTTTGTCTCTTTTCAAATCATACCTCGAAAACCGCGTTCAAAAAGTGAAAATAGGTGATCACATCAGTGATGAGTGCACTATAACATACGGAGTACCTCAGGGCAGTGTACTTGGCCCGACACTATTTCTAGTATACATTAATCAACTGTGTAACATGCATATTGAAAATGGTACTATTTTCACATATGCTGACGACACCGCGATTGTATTCACAGGAGATACTTGGGATAATGTGCGCTTATCTACTGAAAGGGGTCTTACAAAGATTACAAGATGGCTTCAGGAAAATCTACTTACCCTAAATATCAGTAAGACCAACTATATTTGCTTCACTAACTATAATCGGACACAGCCGGACACTAACTTCTCAATCAGGATTCACACATGCCCCAACTCATCACTCACTAACTGTTCCTGCTCAACCATCAATAAAGTGGAGAGCACAAAATACTTGGGTGTTATGGTTGACCAACGCTTAACGTGGCACATTCACATAGAACTATTTATGTCAAGGATTCGCAAGCTCATTTGGATTTTTAAAAATTTGAGACATGTAGCTACAAAAAGTCTTCTAAATCAAATATATGTTTCACTCGCACAATCAGTTCTTGCATACTGTATTCCCGTATGGGGAGGCGCTACAAAAACTAAATTTCTGGAGCTTGAGCGAGCACAAAGGTCTTTACTCAAAGTTATGTACTTCAAGCCATTTAGATTTCCTACGAGTGAACTTTACAGGACTTGCGACCTCCTGTCTGTACGAAAACTATACATATTAAATACAATTTTGAAGAAACATAAAAGTACCACATTCATACCAGATAAAACTTACAGACGACGAAAGAAAATTAAAGTTGTTCCCATCCCGATCATGCGCAGTGCATATGCAAGAAGACAATATACCTCACAGTCGGCCAGACTTTATAATGTAATCAATAAATATATAGACATTTACCCCACTACCTTACACGAGTGTAAAATCAGAGTAACGAAATGGCTTAAGTCAAAAAGCTATGATGACATAGAGAGTCTAATGCAGAGTGTTAGTTAGAAATATGAAAATAATATAGTAATGTAGATATAGTAGTAATAGTAATAATATAAGTTATATACACCGAACTTACAGACACAAACAAAAACGCACGCCCATATACAATCATACACACACACACATAAACACACGCACGCACACGCACACGCACACACACACACACACACACACGCACACCCACACGCACACGCTCACGCACACGTATACGCTCACGCACACACATATTTAAAATTTCTATTATCCTTTTGTTTTTAAATAGTGTTTTAAGCTTCACATTTAGTTACCATATGTGGAAGAGTGGTGACTCTTGACACAGGTATTACCTAATACTTAAAAAGAGGCACCAGCCTATATACATTGTTAAATAGTCTAAGATACTGAATAAATCATTTTTATTTAAAAAAAAAAAAAAAAAAAAAAAAAAAAAAAAAAAAAAAGTTCTATTGCGTAACCGCCAGAGGCGCTGGACTTTTGCCCGTACAAATTTTTACGCAGTCGCTAGCGAGTACGGTCATGTCAACTCATGGTAAAGGCACTGACGTTGCCGACCCGTAAGAAACCTTTTTACGCCTTTTTTGAAGAGTCCCATTCTGTAGCCCATTGGAAATACCTCGGCAGGAAGCTCATTCATTCGGCTTTTTTTCATAATATTTTTGCTGGACTGTCTGGATTGGCCTTTATATGTTATTATGTTTAAAAAAGTTACAAATAGCACGTTCGTATTTCACCGGTTTAGCCTAATGGGTAGTGCACCTGCCTGTGAAGCTGACGGTCCTGGGTTCGAATCCCGGTCAGGGAAAATATTTGTGTGATGAGCATGAATATTTGTTTCTGAGTCTTGGATGTTTTCTATGTATTTAAGTATTTATATCTATTAAATATATCGTCGTCTAGTACCCATAACACAAGCCTTCTTGAGTTACTGTGGGGCTAAGTAAGATTGTCCTCTAATATTTATTTATTTATTTAAAGATTATTTGCGCTCTTGTGGATAAAATGCAGTTTTGCTATCTCTTTTAAACACTAAAAGGGCTTTTCGAGCTAGTGAGGTGAAAAATCAATTACACAATAGGTATAATCGTAATAATTTATTCCAGAAGCTCCCAAACCTCTATTCCCGTAATGATGCACCAACTGGCAACGTAGCGGGTGTAATTCCCACTATTAGCTCATTTCAGTTACCGTAATTGTTATGTTAGCACTAACGGAAATAACGGGCTCTATTCACAATGGTCCCTCACACGAACCAGCGTCAGAGCTCCGATTAAGCATTTGTTATTACGAATCTCGGCGTCAAGATATCGGGGTGAGAGGTGAGGCGATTGAGGTGAAGTTGAGAACAGCAACAGGGTTCTGATAATGGCGAATTAACCTTTTAACGGGTAAATAGCTGGTTTAGCGTCAGTTTAGAGGTTAAATGGGTCATTCTACTTTTTCATGTACATCATTTTCAGACATTTTTTTTTTGAAATGCCGATTATGGAATATTTGGCCCTCACTTCATATTTTTGTATTGTTATTTAGAAAGAGGTTTAATTGCAGTATCACTTCCGATAGTTTTGGTAATTAACGAAGCACAGCTAATATCCATAAATCGAGTAACTCAGTGGTCCTTGGATGTCTCACCATTTGTATAAAAAAAAGGTTTTTACCACTGTGTTACCCACCTTTTACAGCAATATGTTAATATTTATGTATTTTTACCTATAAATTCCTTTTGCTAGGTTCAAGTACTATTTCGAAATCCTGTTTCTGTACACTAATTCAATAAATATCATGGATATTTTTTGTAGTAGAAAACTGGTCATGAAAAAGTAGAATGACCCATTTGATATTATGAATCTCGGCGTCAAGATATCGGGGTGAGAGGTGAGGCGATTGAGGTGAAGTTGAGAACAGCAACAGGGTTCTGATAATGGCGATTTAACCTTTTAACGGGTAAATAGCTGGTTTAGCGTCAGTTCAGAGGTTAAATGCTGGGTTAAAAGTTAACTGGGTCATTCTACTTTTTCATGACCAGTTTTCTATTACAAAAAAATCTGTGATATGTATTAAATTAGTGTACAAAAATAGAATTTCGAAATAGTACCTAAAAGGAATTTATAGGTAAAAATACTTAAATATTAACATATTGCTGTAAAAGGTGGGTAGTGGTAAAAACCATTTTTTCATACAAATGGTGAGATATCCAAGGACCACTGAGTTACTCGATTTATGTATATTAGCTGTGGTTCGTTAATTACCAAAACTGTCCGAAGTGATACTGCAATTAAAGCTCTTTCTAAATAACAATACAAAAATATGAAGTGAGGGCCAAGTATTCCAAAATATGCATAAAAAAAAAGTGACTGAAAATTATGTACTTGTGTGTTGGATGAAATAGAAAATATTGATTTAGCCTGCATTGATTAAAAACAATAGGTTGTGTTAAAAAAACGTACCAAAATGATAAAAAGGAACTCTTTATGGTTTCACTTTGTCTGTCTGTCACATTGCTAAACATCTCAAGAACTACTTATGCTATCGATTTCAAATTTGGAACAGTTATAAAAAAGGGTAATCCAGATGCAGGACACGTTTCTTATATATTTTTTTTATTTTTTGTGAAAAATGACAGTTAAAGGTGGTTCTAAATTTCTAAGTATCTAGTTTTTATCATCAAATACATGTTCTTAATAAGTTTGTAATTTAATCACCTTTGCGCGTATTTTTGTTTTATAAATTCCTATGTGATTATGGTGAAAGTGTATTCTATCAAACAAGATAGACCGATAGATGGCGCTGTATCCAAGGTGATCAATGTCTACACCATATTGTTAAGATTTTCCTGAATTAATGGGGGCTATCGTTTTTGTGCTCACCAGTTGGCGCCACTGTCGAGTAAGGTCCAGCTGTCAAAAATTGTTATTGATTATTATGGACATGAGGACGAAGTTTACATTTAAATCATATTCAATACCTTAAAACCGTACCGTAAAAATATCGAACATCCCGCATTGTAGCGCGGTCCCGTTTAGTTCGAAAAAAAACAGGAAATAAGTTTCCGAAAGACAAAACTGTCTCAAAGCCCTGACAGTCATTGACCCTTAACTCATATTTGCCATAATCAAGCTCAGGTACTGCAAAATAGTCACCATATTGTTCCAATTAGATATTAACCCGCGTAGCGCAACCACAAAGGGTGACATTTGACATTTCGGAAACCCCACGCTACACTAGCGGCTCTAGCGGCGAATTCATACGCGATAGCCCTCATTGGGTAGGGACGGGTACACATCTGTGTACGGAACCCTCGGTGCGCGAGTCGAACCCGCAATTGACCGGTTCTTGGTTTTAAATGCACAGGGCATTCGGCCGCAGCAGCGAAACGGAACAGTTTATTCGTACCAATCACTACATAGTATAAAACAAAGTCGCTTTCTCTGTCCCTATATCCCTATATCCCTATGACTGTATAGATGAATGACCCAATATTTTTTTTCTCCGGTATTTTTAGTTCCATTCGCGATTTTCCCCATTTTCTTTATTCTCTATACATTATTTCTACCAACAGATAATTTCGCCACACGCATTTTTTTCTAGTAGTTATTTTGGCTACACGCATCTTTACCAATGCAATTTTTCACCAATCTGTTTTTTTCACATGCGTTTGGTTACCCGTAGAATATATTTCCACTAGTTTATTTATGTCATCGGATCAATTACAATATTTACAAGTAATATTATTTTACTCGAGCCCTGCCCGCTTAGTGTGTATGCTAAAACATGGTAAAGCTGCGTCTTGCGAAAAAAAGATTAGATATTAAATCGTATGACAAAAATAAACTAGTGGAAATATATTCTACGGGTAACCAAACGCATGTGAAAAAAACAGATTGGTGAAAAATTGCATTGGTAAAGATGCGTGTAGCCAAAATAACGACTAGAAAAAAATGCGTGTGGCGAAATTATCTGTTGGTAGAAATAATGTATAGAGAATAAAGAAAATGGGGAAAATCGCGTATGGAACTAAAAATACCGGAGAAAAAAAATATTGGGTCATTCATCTATACAGTCATCCCTATGTATGCTTAAATCTTTAAAACTACGCAACGGATTTTGATGCGGTTTTTTTAATAGATAGAGTGACTCAAGGGGAAGGTTTTTAACGATTTCTTTTTGTATTTGTAATTTTTGTTATTATGTACAATAAAGAGTTTTACTACTACTACTATTACATGCATCAGCATTGCACCCGTGCGAAGCCGGGGCGGGTCGCTAGTGTAGAATAAAACATGGATAACCACTTATTCATTCAATTAACTACAACTTTATAAACCGTAAGGTCGCGCGACAGCGTGATAAACATCTGTCACTTTCTATCTTGTGGTATCTGAAAGTGAGCGATGCTTTATCGTGTCGTTTATCACACTATCACGCGACCATCATAGACCTGAACACTTAAGGCGCGTAATAGAGTGAAATACCACATTTTGGTCGAGTTCAAAGGCCTAAAACTCAAAACTGGCCCGAAATATAGGTCTCGAAAAAATATACTTGAAGAATTGATATGTCCTCTTTAATCTGAGTTGCGGAAATTGCAACACGCCTAGATTGTCCTAACAAAAAAAAATCAAATAAGGCATTTTTCAACCTTTTAAATCGCTACTGGTCACTATATAGACATGTTTTTTACACGGGATATTCAGAAAATAAAACTTAATTCAGTTTTTCGTAATCTGAGCTGCGGCGGGAAAGGCTACGCCACGCCCCAACGCGCAATGTCGTTCGCGGTTATACGCGCCTTAAAAAAGCTGTAATTATAATTATTCAAAAGAGAATTTACATTTCATCGACCTTATTTATATTCCCCAAACCTTTAGATTGAACTGTCACCACCAATCTCAAATTCATGATTTCGTTTTATATTAAAAATTAACTTATAAAAACTGATGAATTCACTATATTTCTTCACGTCAAATACAATATTCATTCCAGTTTTTATAAAGTAATTTGTTTAACATAAAGCCATTCCATTTATAACATATTGAACGATTTGACAAATTGACAGGCTGTCAGGTGAGGCTGAGTGGGATTCGGCGTCGACAGATTTATATGTAGACGCGCTGTCATTATTGTCTTAAGTTATATTAAGATGCATTTTCATATAAATGTTGATTTAGGTCATACGCGGATTTAGGTTCGCGTCTTTTCTGTGGACATACCAAAAGTTAAGGGCTGCAAAGCTTAATTTTGAATTGTACCAGTAACCAGCATAAACAGTGTCTCTGTTTCTATGAATCCCTGTAACAAAAACATAGCTAACATGCACATAAGCCGTTAACTATTGACCACAGGAGGGACGACTTTTGTTTTTTCAACTAAGTATGACCCATTTAGGTGTTTATTGGACATGTTTTATAGAATAAATAAATAAATATTAGAGGACAATCTTAGAGGACACAAATCGAACTAGCCCCAAAGTAAGCTTAAGAAGGCTTGTGTTATGGGTACTAGACGACGATATATTTAATATATATAAATACTTAAACACACAGAAAACATCCAAGACTCAGAAACAAATATTCATGCTCATCACACAAATATTTTCCCTGACCGGGATTCGAACCCAGGACCGTCAGCTTCACAGGCAGGTGCACTACCCACTAGGCTAAACCGGTCGTCATAGAATACATTTTAGGAATAGGAATAGGAAGGATAGGAGAAATCTTTATTTCGACAAAAGAAGAACTAGAATTACAATTAAGTTACTTATAACCAGGGATGTAACAGAGCTCCGGTTCCGGTTCCGTTAAGTCGGAACTTCCAATTGGTTTAAACAACCGCTTCGGTTCCGGTTCTGTTATTTTTAAAACAGATATTATATCGGATGTCAAAGCAACGATGCGGGGGGAAATGAGCAGAGCACATCAAAAACAAACAGGTTTATAATTTTTATTTAGAATGGACTTAGCTTAGACCTGCCCTGCCCTTAACATCTTATCCATCCATCACTCGGGCTCCGCATCCGGTTCCGCATCCGTTTTCAGTTCCGGCTCCGAATCCGGTTGTGGTTCCGATATACCGAATTTAAAACATCTGGTTCTGATTCTAGATACATAGGTAGAACATGATTTTTCTAAATATTTTTTTTTATTTTCTGTGAAAAATTACAGATAATTTGAAAGTCTAGTGAATATGTCAAGTGGGGTGTCATATGACAGGGCTTGGGTTGCGCATTCTAAAATATTTTTCTTTAAGGTGTCATTTTTGTTTTTGAGGGAAAATGAAAAAAAATAATACTGTCCCCCCTTATCTCCGAAGTTTACCAAGGAAAAATTATGAAATTATTACATAACATTGATATCAATGTATATTTTACAGGAAATATATAACTATAGCTCTGTCTAATTTTTATTTTTTTTATCTTAAAAAAACATTTCTATACTAAGTTTGTAATTAAATCACCTTTGCATGTATTTTTGTTTTATAAATTCCTACGAGATTATGCTGAAAGTACCTTCAATGCGATGCAATTCATATGCGATAGCCCTCATTCTGTTTGTTTATCCTCCTACGACCCAATTTCGAAGACGGTACTTCCGAGGAAGACCCAATGTCCTAATATTAGAACTAATTAATAAAGTACTGAACGTCCGGACCAAAAATTGTTCATATCTGGTTAACCGTATATTTTGTTCTAGTGCTATCACAGTGGGTCATTGCTCCAACTCTCTGTTAAAATACTTGGGCTTTCACTGCAAACTGATTTTGTCCTAGTATTATCACTTTGAACCCCAGGAGGTTATGTTATACGCTACACACAATACAGTAAAATTAAGAACTTGCTTCGCTGTAACAATAGCGAAGCTTTTAACTCTAATGGCTACAGTCGCCGAACACTTGCCTTTAACATCCGTCTTCTGACTTCAGTGGTGCAGAATGTTTCATTGAATAAAATATTGATTTATTATACAAACCGTACAGTGCTGTCGCATAGTGAATTGGACAGCTGAACCAAAGAGGTGGGGGACAGTGAAACAATCTTGCTTATATTTACTGCTGCCCTGGTGAAATACATGGACATTACTTTTACATGTACATAATTTTCAAACACTTTTTAAATGCAGATTTTGGAATACTTGGCCCTCAATTTATAATAATAAAATAAATAATAAATATTTGTGGACAATCTTACACAAGTCAACCTGGTCCCAAACTAAGCAAAGCTTGTACTATGGGTACTAGGCGACGATATACATACTTATATAGATAAATATATACTTAAATACATAGAAAACATCCAAGACTCAGGAACAAATATTCGTGTTCATCACACAAATAAATGCCCTGACCGGGATTCGAACCCGGGACCTCCAGCTTCGAAGGCAGGGTCACTACCAACTAGGCTAAAGCGGTTATATTTTTTTATTTAGAAAGGTTTAATTGGAATATGACTTCCGAGAGTTTTGGTAATTAACGAACCACAGCTAATATCCATGAATCGAGTAACTCAGTGGTCCTTGGATGTTTTAATATTTGTATGAAAAAATGGTTTTTACGATTGAAATTCCCTTCTTTTGCCTATTAAAACCAACTTAATTTTGCGGTTGGTTCGGAACCCTAAATGAGCGGAGTCCGACACGCACTTGGCCAGTTTATTCAAAAATTAGTGGTGTGAGCCGAGGTTCGAACCTCCAAATTGAAAGTCGCGCATTGCCGCTCGGCTACAGTTGCACATAAAAACACACAATCCTATCACTTTTTTGTAGCGCTACGCAATTTCTCTGCATACGGGAAAACGCATGGTAATTGACTACGCGCCTTCGATCAGAAACAGTGATTAAAGGATACGATGATTTTATTAAAGTTTTAGAAAGTAACTTAACTATTTTTTGATTTCACTCTGTAGTAGAAGTTAAGCGGAAAAAACAAGTTTTCAGCTCGAAAATGGTCGATTTGGAGTCATGTTTGAATCGGTTTTTCGTAACGAAAAATCTAAAAAATACATCAAAATGTTAAGATACATGTCAATTCAAATGATTCTGATGATGATGATGATTCGGTTAAAGAGTATATGGATCTTAGCTTACTGACATGTAAATAATTATAACTCAATTTGAATTCAACTGATTTGTATTTTGTAATGGACATTATTATTATTTATCTGACTGACGATTCCGAATGGAAGATGCATTTATTTTTCTGTTTACTTTTTATCGTGTTTTGTATTACTCTAGTTGACATTATGTTATTTTTATTTTTCCTGTTATGACGATCATGATAACAATATAAATTTGCACACATGTCAAAATTACAAGAATTTTGACATGTGTGCAAATTTATAATGTAATTCCTTATCATGAAATAAATTATCTAAATCTAAATCTAAATGGACAATGGCCTAAACAGATGAGCGTTTTTAACTGATAAGATCTCTTAAATGTAATCGTGATTTTTCATTCCAGCTGAAAGTGATTTAGCCGTTCCGCATCTGCGCCTCGTCGAGTGCAAATATTTGATCGCGATTTTGATTTTTATTGGCTATTTTTAAGCTCGCTTTGAATATGGCTCGAACATTTGCGGAGCGCGCAAACGGAACGGAAAAAATGTAACCGTGGGAATGGAAAAAGGAAAAGATTGGATTTTGAAGGTCCCTATTCGTCCTGGTACCGTCGCATATCGGGTAGAGGGGTATAGTTCGACCCAGGTCGGGCCTAGCTGAGTTTCTTGCTGGTCTCTTCTCAGCTAGGCTAGTTTTAGTATGGTTTAGTGAACCAGCTACCAAATCTACTAATATTATAAATAACTCAAAGCTCTTTCTAGTGGGGTACCTCTTGATATTAATTTGTCTTGATAAGTAGTTACACGCATGTTTTGAAACTTAATTCCTAAATGAATTGCCATCTTAGTTCTCTGTTTTATCATCATTCTCTGTTTTACCAGTTGTATGTTTTATGTTTTACGTTCTTTTTCAACTAACTGTATTTGTGTGGACTCTATAATTGGCTTTGTTATTAGCTATTAAGTTTTGTATTATTTTTCTGTAATGCGGTTGATGCCCCGAATAAATAAAAATAAATAAATAAAATAAACTACTGCTACTAAAATCCTACTAATATAAATTCGAAAGTTTAGATGTTTGAACATTTCTTACTCAATCACGTAAAGACGACTTAATGGATTATAATGAAACTTGTTATACAACAAGTCTATAGCCTGGATTAATATATAGGATACTTTTTATCCCAATAATCGTACCTCGAAGGGATACAATAGGGAGTAGAAGTTGCGGGCAAAAGCTAGTAAATGATTAATTATCACCATAACTAGAATAAATAAATAAAATAAATAAATATTAGAGGACAATCTTACACAAATCGAACTAGCCCCACAGTAAGCTCAAGAAGGCTTGTGAAGTGGCGACGTGGGGACTTATACGTGACAAGTCGAAACTCGAGACGATACTGACGAACTCAACGAACTGATTTATTAGGTAAAATACATTGCTTTTATAGGTAAGATTGGAATGCAAGGAATGCGTATTGCGCAATAGTGAACAAAGGAAAGTGTTATTATTTTCCATCCAGTATTTGAATGTCAAGGTTAATGGCGCTGTTCTCGGAAGTTATAAAATAGAAAATCATTTATTATTTTAGCTCAGCTGATCAGCTGGCGCTTTGGGTGGTCTATCACTACACTTGTGTTATGGGTACTAGACGACGATATATTTAATAGATATAAATACTTAAATATATAGAAAACATCCAAGACTCAGAAACAAATATTCATGCTCATCACACAAATATTTGCCCTGACCGGGATTCGAACCCAGGACCGTCAGCTTCACAGGCAGGTGCACTACCCACTAGGCTAAACCGGTCGTCAATAGAATAGATTCCAATAATGGTTGATGATGATAATGACCGTACGATAATGGGTCTCATTAGGCACATGTCCAATAGACGTAGGTATAGCTGGTAAAAAATGTATTAAAACACGGCAAAGTGAATTCGTTTAAATTTCCTATTTACATAAAGATAATCGGAAATCGTTATTGAACTATGCTCAATGGACTCTGATTGAATGTAAATAAATTTTAATTACACGTATCTCGTTGGATTAGACATGGGAAAATTTGCAGTCATGGATTAGGTTATACAGGGTGAAATAATATTGACCGTTAAAATTTTGAGTGGATTCTGGCGAAAAATAAATAATACGTGATTTATCTTTCAGTATATTTCAGTACTAAAATATGATCATCATCGTCATCATATTGTAGTGGGCATAAGTATCGTACATGAGTTAGTCTGGAATAAACGTTCGTTCACTAAGGACGTGTCTTATAATTTCACACCTCGTAGATAGCAACCTTAATACAATCCCCACATGGCGACCCTGCCATGGCCGCGCGTCGCACCGGTCACATACCGCGGCGCCGCGCGCGTCAGCATTTACAACGATTCTGTAAAGTACTCTCGGGAGTTATTATTCTTGGGACATTGACGAAAGCGGTATTGTATGAGTTTATACAAGTTAAACGGTGCATAAACTGAACGTTTATTCCAGACTAACTCATGTACGATACTTATGCCCACTACAATATCAGCCGTAAGACATCCACAGCTGGACATAGGCCTCCCACAAACATACCTATGGTATCAAATTTTGGCAATTTTAGGCTAAAAAACCAGTTTTTTGGTCATAACTTTTGTGAAGATGACGTAAAAATAAAAATCTCTCTTGAGTTGTTAGAGACGGTCAATAAGGAACAATTACATCTGGGTCAATCAACTTTTTCTTGTTGTTATCCTGTCCCGTCAGCGAGGAGACAATATTAACCGAGTCTCTTAGAAAAATGTTTATAATATGGACTTCAAGCATGCTCAAAAGATGACCCATGTCCAAATGGATTTATGCTCATCGCTAAAACTTCTGTTTGGTAGATTTAAACCTTATAAAATAACAGTTTTAAAGAGTGACTCAGGAGACGTAAACATGGTAACGAGCAACAAAGAATAGTTGATCCACCCATCTACATTTCATATATACAAGTTCATAAACAACTTATATCGAAAATAAAGCTATTTTGGACCATGTGTGAAAAAAATCATAAAAAAATAAGTATAATTTTTTCATAATTTAGATAAAGGATTGAAGAACCGATAACCATTTATGCCATAAATATATCCATAGTTTCGATGGAGCTATATCAACTCAAAACCCGTCAAAAATCGATGAATAGCGCGTGGAGCCCCTTAATTAAGGGGGGGGGATTGGCGGAAGCGGGGCGATACGGAAGCAGGAAGTATTATAAATGTAGGAACGCAGTAAAGAATTCACGTGACATAAACCGAAAATACATCAAGTCAGCCTCGGCGTGTGTTGAACCTAACTTCGTATCATGGTGTCCCTTTCACACTCGTATTAAACATTATATGAGTGAAAGGGACGCCACGATACTAAGTTCGGAGTCCTGTATTATGCATGTTTCTGTCAGTTACAATTACAATGTTCGAGCCCTATATCTGCCGGCGCAAATGTTTTCCCGCTTTGCTCGCTAGGGAGGGAAGTTTTAATTAGCATTTTTTATGTCTAGCGGGAAGTTTGTTATATAAACAAACGGCTGCGACAGCGCTATGTTGCTTTACTGTGGTGGGGAGCCTAGAGGGTTTTAAAGGGTTATTACTAAGCTTATGACACAACGGCAAAAAAAGTTTATTTATTTATTTTATTTTGACGACCGGTTTAGCCTAGTGGGTAGTGCACCTGCCTGTGAAGCTGACGATCCTGGGTTCGAATCCCGGTCAGGGCAAATATTTATGTGATGAGCATGAATATTTGTTTCTGAGTCTTGGATGTTTTCTATGTGTTTAAGTATTTACATCTATTAAATATATCGTCGTCTAGTACCCATAATACAAGCCTTCTTGAGCTTACTGTGGGGCTAGTTCGATTTGTGTAAGATTGTCCTCTAATATTTATTTATTTATTTATTTGACACACCAACAAGATACTAAGCTAATACATTAATAAGAACATAAAGTTAGATGACGCAAGTCCTGCCTGTATCTCAATAACAGGCGTGCAACATCATTAAGTTAAGATACCAGGTCAGTATAACAATAAACAAGAGTACAATTTAAGTTTCCGATATCAGCAAAATAACAATTAATGCGTAATTTAGATTATGAAGTTGGTGACTTTGTATGTGAGTTAAATACAAAGTGTACCCGTTTTATTTGCTTTTGAGTGTAGTTTGGTATTAGCTGGCGAACGCGAAGCTAATAACATCCATTTTACAACTAATATTTCAATTTTATCTCATTCTTGTACCACTGCTAGGCTGGGTTACTTAAAAAAAAGGAATTAGACCAGTTTCCTTTTTCGTTCACGGAATGTCTACTGTGAAATATCACATTTCCTACATAAGTATGTTTTTTAAGCGTGAGACGAGCGACGCCTTTTTACATAATTTTGATAGTATACGGACATTACCGGAGTAGGATTTCTGATTTCTCGACTTGAGGGCCTACTCTGAACTTCGAAATCCGAACTTCGTATTGTGCCGTCCCTCTCATTCTCGTGTTATACACCATATGAGTGAATGGGACGGCAAGATACGAAGTTCGGATTTCGAAGTTCGTAGTAGCCTCTCTGTTTCTCGAGGCACATGAATTCATCATCATCATCATTTCAGCCGAAAGACGTCCACTGCTGAACATAGGCCTCCCCCAAGGCTCGCCATTTAGACCGGTCCTGTGCCGTTCGTTTCCACCGGATTCCCGCGACCTTCACCAGGTCATCACTCCACCTTGTCGGAGGCCTACCGACAGCTCGTCTTCCGGTGCGTGGACGCCACTCAAGCAGTTTCTGGCCCCATCGACCGTCAGTCCTGCGAGCAATGTGCCCTGCCCACTGCCACTTAAGTCTCGCAATTTTGAAGGCTATGTCGGTGACCCCAGTTCTGCTACGGATAGCTTCATTCCTAATTCTATCACGCAGAGAAACCCCGAGCATAGCTCTTTCCATTGCTCTTTGGGTGACCTTGAGCTTTCTTATGAGGCCCATCGTTAGCGCCCATGTCTCGGATCCATATGTCATCACTGGCAACACACACTGGTCAAAGACTTTTGACTTGAGGCACTGCGGTAAACTGGACGAGAATACACTGCGAAGCACATGCACATGAATTCTCCACCAGAATTTTTCGAGTTTCTCGCGTATTTCGAGAATTTTTGTGTTTTTTATTAAAACACTATATCACAGTAATTTTTTTACTTGAAAGATTTTCTAATACGGGTCTAAAGCGACCGCAGCAACACACTAAGGAGAAGTTTCTAAAATTACTAAATCTTCTAATATGGAATAAGTTCTCAGAACTAAAATAAAACAACAGTTTATACATATCCAGTGAGTTATTGACATGTTTTCAATACAATACAATACAAATACTCTTTATTGCACACCTCAATCAAAGGATACAGTACAGTACAAAAACACAATGAGAAGAGGCAAACAACAGGCGGTCTTATCGCTAAAGAGCGATTTCTTCTAGACGATGGCGATGTTTTCGTAAAAACTTTCCATAAAGAAAATTTAGTAATTTCAGAAACTTCTCCTTGGTGTGTTCTTCCTGTCTTAGACTCGTATTAAAAAATCTATCAAGCAAAAAAACTGATATCGTGTTTTTAACATTTGTAAACGTTTGATCTAAGAACAACCTTCAAAACCAATTTCAGTCTAGTCCAGTTTTAGAGCGGAATGTCACGTACTGAAATCAGATTAGCCTTCGCTGGACTGTTCGTGACTTGGCGTTCTTACCTATGTCGGATTATAGCCAAGTTTCAAATTCAAGAAAATGTTTACGCTCTTCAAAATAATTCCCCAGTACTCTGAAGCGATTTTTTTTATTGAAAAGTTAGTATAGCGATTTAGGGAGTGTGGTTGCAATCCCAGGGAGCCGATTTTTGAATGTCGAACGCTCGAGTTTTTTTTCTTTTTTTTTGAACCTGACTGTGGCTTTACAGGCACAATAAAGCGATAGGAGTGCGCGGTTGGAGAGTAGCCCGGGGAAAACCTCCGACACGACTACGCGTGTGGTATGGAACACTGGAATACTCTAAGAGTTTGCGCTCCAGTGAGATTGGTCGAGCGGTTTTAACAGAATCTGAAGTGTGAGTGGAATCGAGCTACTGGGAGTTTTGTTGCTGGTTCAATAAGCTGCTAGCTGAGAAGAGTCCAGCAAGAAACTCATCTACTCGACCTATCACTCGACATTTGTCAAATCATCATAGTTTTTTGACAGATCAAGAGTGGAAAGTCGAGCGTTCGACACTCAAAAGTCTCAGGTCTGGCTGGTGCCGGCAGGTGGTACAGCAGCAAGACATAAAGGCATTTTGACGCAGCTCTTCACACGCCGGGAACAATTACCATACTGACCTATAATCCTAACCTTAACCTTTTTATAACCTTTTGTACGATAAGTTTTACTTTTGTGCAATAAAGATTAAATAAATAAATAAATAATCGATTAATTAAGTAATTTTTAAGACGAAGCACCCAAAAATAATCCCCACGCTTGCGCCGCCCATCACCCCCGCCAGTCCCGATGGTATAAAATGAATGATGTAAAATAAACTACATGAGTAAATAATAAGAGAACAACAGTTGAAACTCACTTGGTTTTTTCCAAGTGAGTTTCAACCGTTGTTCTCTTATTAAGTGTAAATATGTCTCACGTTAGTGTAAATTTATGCGTCATACACGGATTTAGGTTCGCGTCTTTTCTGTGGACATACCAAAAGTTAAGGGCTACAAAGCTTAATTTTGGATTGGACCAGTAACTTTTGTTTTTTCACTAAGTATGACCCTTATGAGTAAATAAAATGATATTTCCCAGTTTGCTAGAAGGATAGTTTTACTATCGTTTCTGAAAATTTCAAAGGATGAATGCCTATAGTTCTGGAATAATTAGCAAAAACAAAAAATAATGGACACTAGTTTGGAATGAAAATCTATCGAGAAAGTTTTCACTAATCATGTTTTCCTGTCTCAGTTTATTAGAATATATAATGAAAAATAACATACTAAGTTTTCATTCGCGTAGATTAGCTGCTTTTCTTACAATATTGAAAAGTAAACTACCAAAAAAATGAATGCCTCGTCTTAATAAGGTGGTAGATTTTTCGTCTATATTACCTTTGGCAGAGGGGTAAGTGGGTTGATCAACTATTCCTTGTTGCTCGTTACTATGGTAACGTCTCCTGAGTCACTCATTAAAACTGTGATTTTATAGGGTTTATATTTACCAAACGGGCGATTCTCCGAGCGTTTGAGACGCTCGTTTCTAAAGTCATTGCCGACTCAAGATTAACTACCCAAAGTTGGGATAAACCGGCGAAATAATTGAACAAATAAGACTCGGACCCGATATTGGTTTACGCTTTTAACAAAAGTTTACTGTGATCATCGTCTCCTTTAACAATATTTAATGGAACGACAATGACAAAAAATAACCGCCGTAAAAACGCTGAATATTCGCCCAAACATGAGTTTTAGCAATGAGTATCTATCAATTTGGACATGGGTCATCTCTTGAGCATACTTGAAGTCCATATTATGAACATATTTCTATGAAACTCTGTTACTATTGTCTCCACGCTGACGGGACCGAATAACAGCAAATGAAATGAAATGAAATGAAATCATTTATTCTTCAATTTAGGCATGTTACATGCACTTATGAATGTCAAAAAACTACCACCGGTTCATAAAATAAACCTCTGCCTCGAGAAGAACCGGCGTAAGAAACTCGGCGAGGTGTCATTTTTTCAAAACAATATACAATGTATATAAAATAACAGCATCATAATACTACAGAATTCAAATGCTACAATATAAACATAAGTACATGTTATTTAATATTAAGGACAAAATATTTCTGTGTTAGATTACTTGTGCGGGACGCTATCACTGCCAAACATCCCTATCCATGATGTAATCGTTTATCTTATAATATGCTTTTGAAATAAGTGTCTGTTTCACGACAGACTTAAATTTAGAATCCGTAAGTTCAGTAATGTGTCTTGGAATTTTATTGTAGAATTTTATACAATTTCCCAAAAATGACTTTTAATAAATAAAACTTGATTGACCCAAATATATCAATGGCCTCTAGTTTTAAATGCTCTGAGCTTTATTATGTGATTGCTGTGATTTATATGATAAGATCCAGAAGAGAGGTTACATTTTCAAAAGCAATTCATTTCTACTGAAACACCTTACACGCACTGTAATTTTCATTACAGTCTTACCAAATTTCATTCCTGCCACCACACTCAGCCCGCAATAACAATTTAACGAATAACAACATAATGTTCGCAGTAGATTGCTCGCTGTCAATCTAATATTTATGTGGGTTGGTATTTACGATGCGCAACGGATATTGCTATGTCCAGGGAATCGCGTATCTCATCATATTACTGGCTAGCTGTAAACGGGTTTAGGGAGCGGTTTATACGAGACTGAATCATTTTTGCTTTTTAAATGGAATGGTTCTTTATTGACGCTGTGTTTGGAATAACGTAATGTGTTGTGGGAATATTTTATATCGATATTTATGAAGGTTACGTGAGGAAGATACTTACATGGCGACACATCGTGGATTACGTGATATTTGAGTTGACTTTGTTTTTCTTGAGGATATTTTATGGTCTGTGGGTACTTAGATTAGATGGTTGGCAGTTTTAGCTCACTGGGACTACCAATTGTACGTAAATTACATTTCTACTATATTATTATTTGCTCTTCCACTATGGAACGTATGGATATGTTAGGCGGTTGTCACACTGATGCGGTTTCCGCATACCAGCGCGGTGTGGTGGCTTTAATTAAAGTGAGATGTACCTTCTATTTACGGTGTCCCCTTGTTTTACAGACAAAAATTTCATAGAATTTTGATTCATAGAAAATATTTCATATAGTATTTGGTCCTTTTATTTTTATTTCGAATTTTATTGTTTGACCGACTATTCACTTGAATGAAACATTCCGTAGAATAATAATTTAATGAATTTCAATATGGCATATATATTTCTTATATGGCATATAAACTTCTCGAGTGCTCTTGGCCCAGCGGCGCCCGCGCACCGAGTGCGGTATGAGAGGTTAAGCAACATGGACCGAGGTCAGTTTTTGGATGGGTGACCGCTTTCAGTGGTTATTAACTGAGCGCTCCCATGATGTGGAAGGCACGTTAAGCCGTTGATCCCGGCTGCTGTCTATGATAGCACTCGTTAAGCCAAAGTTAGAGGCCTTCCGGTGGCTTGAGAACACTTGATAAGCCTAATTCCAATAAGGTCTGGTTTTCCCTTGGGTTGGAAGGTCAGATGGCAGTCGCTTCCATAAAAACTAGTGCCTAGGACAAATCTTGGGATTAGGTAGCGGACGCCGGGTATCCTTCAGGGTGCAACTGTACCGGGATAATGCTAGGATGATGATATATGTTTCATAAACTTATCTTGTTAGTTCGGTGTATTTATTCATTGTCTTTTATTTTAACATTAATATAAAAATAAAAGTTTGCAAAAATTGTATCTTCATGGTACTTTAGGCACGACGAGCGAAGCAAACATACAAACTCGACTAGCGGGCGAGCGAGCGAAGCGAGCTAGCTAAACCTTCCATAGCAACACCAACTCTAATAATGTTGTTAGGTTCAGAAGATTACGGCGGATGCCGCCGCCGCTTCGTTCTTCTGCACTCTGTATTGTTTTATTCTGCGTAATGATCATTATGTGAAATGATAATACGAGAAACATTTTATGCGAAACTAAATTCATTAAAAATGTTGTCTACGTATAAAACAAAGTATACATCCACTATTTAGGCCTTACATCACCACCGAGACACCACTACTTACTTGTTCTTTGGGTATTTGGTGTTGTGTGCCTGGTGGTGAGTACGCCAGTGCGCCTTAGAATGCGCGGTGTTAAGAGCAAGGAACCTGTGCCTTTACCATGAGTTTGCATGACCGTACTTGCTAGCGACTGCGTAAACGATTTAGTATACCGATTCTTAGTTCTATTGCGTAACCGCCAGAGGCGCTGTACTTTTGCGCATACAAATTTTTACACAGTCACTAGCGAGTACGGTAAAGGCACTGCATGCCTAGCCGACTCTAGTCAATAAAGAGTAGACAACGCCATGACTGTTCTGAAGCTCCAAGCGTCCATAGGCTACGGTGTCAGCTTACCACCATGCATACCGTAAGCATGTATTCCACTTTAATATATATAAAAAACTGGTGAAGTGCGAGTCGGACTCACGCACCGAGGGTTCCGTTAGAAGTGTACCGGTTCCAACCCTATTAATTCAGGAAAAACTCAACAACCTGGTGTGAAAATTGGACCCTATGGGTACAGCGCCATCTACCGGCGACTTTTGTTACAAATTTGAGCGACTGAATAACTTTGTATGTATGGTAGTTTTTCAAGGATAATTCTTTAACACGTAAACCGATTTCATTTTTTTTTCTTTATTTGAAAGAAGGTACTTTCAGCATAATCTCGTAGGAATTTATAAAACAAGAATACATGCAATGGTGATTAAATTACAAACTTAGTATAGAAATTTTATTTGACGATATAAAAAAGAAAAATGTAAAATATACATTAACATCAATGTCGGAGATCGGAGATAAGGGGGGAGGAACGGTATTTTTTTTTCATTTTCCCTCATAAAACAAAAATGACTCAACGTAAAAAATTAAAAAAAATGTTTCAGAATGAGCAATTTAAGCCCTTTCACATGACACCCCACTCAACATATTAACTAGACTTTCAAATTTTGAACCACCTGTTATCTGTCATTTTTCACAGAAATTAAAAAAAAAAATTTAAAAAGTCATGTTCTATGTATGTAGGTAAGCTTTCTTTATAACTATTCCAAATTTCAAATCGATAGCATAAGTAGTTCTTGAGATATTTAGCGATGTGACAGACAGACAGACAGACAGACAAAGTGAAACCATAAGGGTTCCTTTTTTACCATTTTGGTACGAAACAGTAAATGCATTTTTGTACTTTGTTTCTATGATAAAATGCGAAATAATTATGTTAAAACTATGTTAAGTAGAATAATTGTATTGCAGTACCCTAACAGGGTTGCGTTGAAACTTACAAATTGTTATAAGATCTTTTTTTGTACACACAAGGCAATGATTAAATGAAATGAAACATATTCATAAATCATACTTCACATCCCGAAGCAACCTAAATATCCAAAACACAATCCCGACACAAATAACCTAATTTACCAAATGGTTACATATCGCGCACAGTCATTCCGGGACCAGGGGTGTCGATTTGTTGGAATTGGCCCGCAGGTCTATTGCGTGCGTCGTTTTATTGCCCGATGTTCGTTGTATTTCGTAGTTTGATGGACAGCCCTACGTTAATGGTCATTACTTTGAAACTGTTTCGCGGAATGACACAATTTTAACGTCATAATATACGAGTACTGAAACTAATTGACCGAGCTAGCGCTAGGCGCGAGCGAAGCTTGGACAAAATCGCTTTCGTTTGCAGTGCGGTTCGGCGGATTTCCGGCTGTTCTCCTCTACAGCTCATTTCTCAACAGGTTCTCGTGAAATTTTGTGAGCAGTTTTTATAAATTATATGGAACTTTTGTCGATTCTAAAAACTGTAGAAAAAATTCAATCTGGTTAAGTATACTTATTATAGAGTTTAAAACTTTTGCCGGTTTTTTATTAAGTACCGTTTTTAAGAAATACTTTTTTGAATCTTATCTTTGACATACCACACGTTTGAAGGCATAAATAGGATCGTGCCTTGGTCTTCCGTGAAACAAAAAAAATATCAAATTGACAGCTGACAGATGTCAAATGTGGCAGTGCACACATGAATGTACAAAATCATAGATAGCTGGAATATAAATTAATCCAACCCTGCCATAAATTCATAAACTTAGCACAGATCCGAAGATTTATCCTGAGATTTTAGATTTTTTATCACTGGTCCCCACGTTGCTGATAGATTGAAACCGTCATCAGTAGTATGTATTCGCCGCTACTGGCCCCGGTTCCAGGTAGTAACCCTCCCCCAGCCCCCTTCCCCTGTCCTACCCCCGCCCCGCCCCCAAGGACCGCCCCGCTCTACCTGCCCAGGGGGGTGGTCAATCGGCAACATGGCGGTCATCCAATCCTAAAAAAAAAAAAAAAAAAAGTTTGGACTTTTTTTCCATAAACAGCCCCCCATTTGAGACGATTGCGCCGGGTCCCATAGCTCTACGACCACGCCTTCCCACTTTTACCTAATGTGCTAATAAAACAATACACACCACTCGATCCCTTTTCTCGGCTTATTCTATTGTTCGAGCATGCGACCCTCAGCGGCTACCTGCGCCGCGCGGACCATCGCCGGTCACCTGGGTACCTGTATTTTTTTCCTTATTTGCAATACAGCCATTCCTTATTCTCCTACAATTATCAATTTATATTTATAATATATCTACCTCTAATACCTACTCTTTTATCCGTAAGAGTCAATGTTCTAAGTAACCTAACCTAACCAAACCCTTTGTATGTACATAAACAAACTTAGGTGCCACATAGTGTGTGTAAAATGATATTTTTCAAGTAACTGTAAGTGATCTTCCTTATCAGTTTTAGGTATTCATTTTGATATCAAAATTTAATTATTTTCATACCTACACTTTTTTAATTACTTCAGGTTTAGTATAAGTTTATTTTTAAAGCGATGCCATATAGTGTGTGTAAAATTATATTTTTCAAGTAACTGTAAGTGATCTTATGTATTCTGTACATATGCAGCACGTTTATTGCGCGGCCGCGCGGACCGCTGCCAGTACGGTACCTGGGTACCTGTATTTTTTTCCGTACTTGCAATAGACCCATTCCACAACATTACCTAATAATTATCCATGTATATTTTTAATATATCTGCCTCTTATACCTACTCTTTTATCCGTAGAGTCAATGTTCTAACCTAACCTAACCTAATTTTGCGTTTCACAATCTTTACCTAACCAAACCGTTTGTATGTACATAAACAAATTTAGGTACCTACCTATTTATGCTATATATGTTTAAGGGTAATTTAGTTATTTATTACCTAACCAAGCCGTTTCTTATTCGTTACTTGTACTTACGTACATAACCAAACTTAGGAACCTATTTAAGTTTTATATGTTTGCCGGTAACTGAGATATTTATTAATTCATTTCTTACTCGAGTTAACTGCAAAAAGAAGTAAGCGCCATGAAATTTACGGCGGTTAAGACCTTTTAATTTTTAATATGCTGCACATTGTTTAGACCTTTTTCTTGAACGCTCCACGTCTTGGGTGTCCATTTAGGTACTTAATAATTTCAATTAATGTTTTCAGAAAGAAACCTGTTTAAACCTGCAATCTGCCCAATTATATACATGATGTTGATGGATTTACATTAACATTAAACCCATTGTTAACTGGCTATTGTAATTTTTGTACAAAGCATTTGTGACAGCCCTCTCTTAAATGTGTATACGAGAAACATGTTTGAACAGGAGATTGTGGCCGTTGTACGATGCTTAGAAACGTGTTACAACCAGTATTTCATCAAAGAAGCAATAGTATATATTTTTTTGTTATTGTAATCTTTGTACAAAGCATTTTTCACTACCTTATTTTGAATGTGTATTCAAGGAACATGTCTGAACCAGTATAACCAACCAAGGAAGTAGTAGGGTATTTTTTTGTGCTGTAAAATACTTATAAAAGGAACCTCTCCATGTTTATACCTTAATAGTTACCTCGTGTCGTTCACCAAGTCAAGTGCACAGTTCCGAAAGTATAACGTGTGAAGTTGTTTTAAGTGAAAGTCATCTGTCAAGTGTAGTGTCTCTATTCGCTCCAAAATGGATGTAAGTATGTTTTTTTTTGTTCTCATTCTATAAATTTAATGATTAGTTATGTATGTGTTTAATTAATTGACAAATGTTGTTTCAGTTCTCTGACAATACGTTCAAGAATTACTACTACCCAGAAACCAACCAAGAGGACCCTAGCAGTGACGAGGAGGGCACTGTTGGCCTCAAAATAAGGCAAGCAATAGCTAAGAAGAGACCAGCGAACAACATCGACAGCTTTTTCGAGCGCCCCAAGAAGAAGACAAAAGTGATTAAAAAATCATCAAACGTATCACAAAGTTCAGCGGATGGAGTATCATATTTAACGTCTGGTCAAGACGATGCCGGCTACGCGTCCCACCTCATTAAAATTGAAGTCTATGACATGGAAAAAATAAGAAATTTACCACCCACAGACCACTGGAAACACTGTGATATACGACTAAAATATTATTCCATCGGCGAGGATGATGTACATGTGCAAAGTGCTCGTGACGTTATTTTTAATATTACAAAACAATTAGCTTCAAAAGAAAACAGTGTTAAATATTTTATAGAGACTGATAAGAAAAAGTGATAATTTGTTCATTTAGTTTTTATTTATCTTTTACTGTACTTAAGTTATAAAACTGTCTTTTTTATGGAATGTAATAATTTATATTGTTCGTGTACATTGTATTAAAATATAAGTAAGTAAAACACAGAAAAACCTTATTGACATTGTTTTATTTCACAAATACTGATTTAAACAAAGCTCTTAATACTAGATCGTTACATAAAGTATTATTATAAAATAGACTTAGAAAGTCTGACATTGTTTTTCCTTGAAACTTAAAATATAGATAAACTAAACAATATTCTCCACAGACGGAGGTAAGATGGTTTTGAAGTAATTTATTATTATAAAACCACCTCTTTGTATTTCTTTTTAAAAATAACTTATGGTAACCAGTAGGTTTTCTACCAAAGGAATCAAAGTATTCACCTATCCCATTAACATCAATATGCATGGCAACCCAGTGAGAGCCGGGCTTGGAGTCAGGATCTAAATTGCATATAATGAAAGCAGGTAAATTAACCCAAATAGGTATTTGATTTGCAGCAAAAACATTTGTTTTAAAACTAGAACTTATTTTGTTCATACATAATTGTAATTCATTTGTATCCATTATTATAATAATAAACATTCACATTTATCGATGATCTTGCTTGTAATGACTATGAGCTAATGAAAAAAAATTATAAAAATAATCTATTTATTTGTTTATTAACTGTTGTAATCTACCGTAACGTCACGGTTTTTGTTTATTTCTATTATGTTATCAAATTCTGCATATACGATACAGTTTATAGTAGTACTTAAAGATGATTCAAAACGAACTTCTATCCGAACAGAACCATGTCTCACAAGATTCCAGTGTGAAGTTGAACTGGCAGACAAATCAGGTGTCAAATCAAAACATAACAAACAATTACCCCCTCCATAATTTGATCTGTCTATTGCATTACCTTCATTATGGAAATGAATTCCTGATCCAGAAAATAACGTATGATATGTTGATGCTATTAAACCAGAATTAAATGAAGGTTGCAATGTTTTCGAAGGTATTTCGTGACCGTCCACATACAAACTAAAAGAGTTCATATTGAAATGTTGAAAATTAAAAGGATTCAAAGCTAGATTACCATTAAATGCCGAGTTTGAAACGAATCCAATAATACATCTTTTAGGGACTTGCCCGAGAAATATATTATCTAACGTTTTTCCCTGTATTCCAGCTGGTAATGTAAGAACCTTTACTTCCGCTCTTGTGATTGGATACTTTGCTGTGGTTGATGCTAATACTTTTTGATGTGCTAACAAAACACTTGGATTGATTCTTGCTCTTCTTACTATGAGACTGGCATCCATTATCTGAACTTTAAGTTTGAGATCTTGGTGACAAATTAAATTAAACGATTCTTTAGAACGTGCCAATTTAACACGCATTTCGACTCCGTTTATTAAGAATTTCTCTTGGTTAAACATATCACCATGCAAGTGACCAATCAGCTCTACTTCCTTACTTTCTTTAATAAATTTCTGTCTTTTGTGAAAGCCTTTATTATTCACATCAGCGGTATCCATATAGTGTGGTGTATCTTCATACCATAATCCACAAGTAAGATGAGATTCTTTAGCTGCTGGACCATAATTAAGTAGATTTTCCATATAAGCACGATAGGCGTAGGTATTATTTGGTGGTGATATGAGTTTCTGATTTAAATATACATCTAGTTGGCTAAACAGGGAATGTAACCAATTATTGACGGGTGCAACTGGGGCATCTGCTTTTAGTTTTGTGCCATCTTGGTTTAATACTTTGGCATTGATATGTAACAAAGTATGTGATAGGTCAATATAGTCATCACCAGATCCGGGAACTTGAAACTCAATGGGTCCGTCGTCACTTAAAGATGAAATTGGTTTGTAATGAACCCACTGTCCGCTTTCAATGCTGGTTTGAGTTGATGGCAGTGCAAACAAATCTAGTTCTGATTTAGCACATTCACATGAATTACTATGTAAGAAAGACATAATTAGTTTGAAAATATATCCTCAATATTATATTTTTTATTTCTTTTACCTCCTCTTCGTCGTGAGGCTTTCAAAGTAATGAGAGGTTCCCGTCTCTTAGTTGACATTTTATACCCTGATCCCGACATAAGAGAATCTATTTTTTCGTCAGCTTTCCTTTTTAAGTTCGCACTTGCTTCTTTAAGCCGAGATCTAATAGAACTCTCCATAGGACGTGAATTCACCATATCAGACAACAGTCCCATCCCCGCATCTAAAGTTTCTCTTCCTACAGTTTTAAAACCGCTAGATAATAAAGGAAGTACAGACCTAAATAGTCCACCCAAAAAGCTACCGATTCCATGTCCTCGTTGATATGGAACACCTTTATAGACAATTCCTACACCAGAGCCAGCTTGATGAGAATAGTAATGTTCATAAGGACAGGAGTGAGACACTCGTTTATGATTCATTTTACTCGTCGAAAGTGTAGCTTCACACAAGAGGATCCAAATTGAAATGGTATTCTTGATCCCGTGGTTGTCCTTATATCTATTTCAAGAGTGTCAAACTCTCTACGTAAAACAGGAACATAGTGAGCAGGTGAAAAAACATGCATTTTATATGCTCCATAGATAAATTTTGTGGGGTCTAATGGTATTATTCTTAGTAATGATGTAATTACATCCCCCACCACTTGTGGTTGAATAATGTCAGTATAAACAAATATTTGTGATGGTAAACCTAAGTATAAATTTGCAGGATGTATTCCAATAGTACTTTCTTTTAAATTAGTTCTAGGTTTATAACCAAGCTGAAGACTTAATATAGGGGAAGTTATGATTGATGTTATCTCTTCGTTCGCTGTTACAGCCACCATTTTAGTAACTGCATCACATCTAAATTTAACTTTTGTCTTTAGCTGCGGGTTTTCGTTAAATGCTTTGAGAAAATGATCAATACTATCATACGAAGTTGCTGGAATGTGAGTTTTTACATCAACGATTTTGTATTTTTCCTGAGTCGGTACAGCTACCTTTTTTTTAATGTAGACTATGTTTTCATGTTCTTGAACATTATACATGGAACATGGGTATTGGAACTCCACTAATCCAACAACCCATTCTCCCTCCAATTTAATGGTTCTAGGTAATTTAGTTAAAAAATGAGCTGTAGTATTATCGGTAAAGTAGGTCGATGAGCTGTTACTCAACAAAGTTAGATAAAAACTATCTTCACTCATATTTCTTCTAAGTTTGATGTAGGTATCCAAGAGTTGAATTTATTGGGATAACCTTGCCACTTAACGAACACTTCCTTTCTGCCACCAATGCGTCGCGAGCGTATTATTTTATCAATTTTATACCTCATGGAGGGGCGGTAAGTGACTTTTTGTAATTCTTTAGAATAGAATGTACCAATAATTGGTTCACCTTCTAAATCTTTTAAAGTATAGACAATACGTGGGATTCTTTTAATAACTGAGGCTATTATGAATATTTCATCACTCCAGTTAGTCTCATACCCCTTTTGAAATATATGTTTATATTTAGTTATTCTAACATGATCACCTACATTAAGTATTGGAGATTCCAATATATTTCGTTTATCCTTATTGCGATCATATAAATTGCACCAAACAGTCATAATATTATCAGAGTTAACATCAATTGGTCGCATTTTAATGCTAGAATGGTAGCTATGGTTATACGAATGAAGCAGGTCTTGCAAAACGTCGACGTAATTGTAAGTATTTTGATGAGTGAAGTAACGCCACATTTTAGATTTAAGAGTTCTTTGAAACCTTTCAACAATACTTGCTTTAATATCAGGATTATTTGTGGTATAATAATTAATGTTTTTGTTTTTAAAGTAATCTCTAACCACCTTTGAAACAAATTCGGTCCCTTTGTCAGATTGGATGTGACGAGGGGTAGAATTGGCTTCTGAAAAAATGCTTTCAAAACATTTTTTAACTGTTTCAGAGTCCTTCTTTTTCATAGCCCTAGCAAAAGCATATTTACTAAAAACATCAATAACACATAGAATATATTTATATCCATCGTTATACTGACTATACGTTCGCATATCACTAAGATCGGCTTGCCAGAGTTCATTAAAGTTAGAGAGGATGTATCTGTTTCTACTAAAACGTTTATGAACGGGTCTATGCAGCGTGTACGCTTCCTGTGATGATAACCAATCTTTCACTTCCCCTCTGTTCATTTTACCTTTCATTTCATTCACCAATTTGTTTACGCTACTATAACTGGCTGGATTTGATACATCGTAGTAGATCCTATTTATCTCTAATAGGGGGTCCATCTCTCCCAATCTAATTTCTTTCTCGATAGCCTGGGTGGTTTAGTAGATAGAGGAGTAGAGGTGTTTTTTTCTTTAACTGACGGGGTTTCCAGATTTAAAGAAGCAATCGAAGTTCTAGAATCATTAGATTGTAGTTTATTCATAAATTCTAAGTTCGTAGGATTACCTATACACGATTTAGGAACTTTTATATCATGTAAAACACTAGCAAAATCTTCCCAACCTTTTGGTTTTGAACGTTTTAGAGGTCTAAGCACGTCGCCTACTAGATCGAGAATATTACTGTTTGGAATGGTACGATTGTTTATTACTACTTCCCCGTTCTCCTTCCACCAAATTTTTGGTTTACTTTGTACCATACATTCCAACAAAGTTTGGCTTTTTGATCGATACGATTTCGGTATTACGTCTATAATATAAGATGGAGAATATTGTTTAGGTAAATCAGATTTCGTTCCTCCAGGTGGTGTTGCGTATACATCCCCTTCTGGTTCTGGCAATACTGCGTTTACGATTGAGTTATTATTAACAATTTCCTCCTTTTTGGTGATCTTCGGATGAAATTCATTGTTTTCGTTGGTGAGTTGATCAACTTCAGTCACTAATGGTATTTTAAACGGTTTTCGATCCGTTTCAGTAAAATGTAAAAATCGTTGTAATGCTTGGGAATATAATGCCCACTTTACACGATCATCTATTTTACTCTTGAGAATTTTTTGCATTTCACCATCTAGACGGGATGATGAATTTTCTGATAGGTTATCACTATGTTTGAGTCTTTCGATGAAATCTGGTTCTACTAACAACATTTTTTTCATGTTTTCCATTTTCTTTATGTTAAAGAGTTCACTAAAGCACTTAAAACTGCACCTAATACAATAGGCAGAAAACCACCACCTTTCTGGATAATTACGGTTTTTCTTAGCTTATGTTTTCCCTTAGTCACTAATTTTCGTAACGTATCCTTATATTTTCTTAATTTGGATTTTTCTTTTTTCTCTAAAGGAATTTTACCCTTTAATACGTTGTAAATACACTCACAAATTATATTAATTTCTTCGTCATCACACGATTTAAGTAAAGCCGTGCGATATTTTGGTTTGAGTAAATGTAGCGCTTCAAGTAAATGTTTATATGTGTTAACTCTAGCTTGCATCATTTAGAACTGACTAGAATATGGTGATTCTTGTTATATTTAAACCCTTTTTTAGGGATATATACTGTACAATGACCATCGAATGGAAATATTTTGGTCTTAAAACGACACATATCGTCAGTATTTTGTCGCAAATCAATCATGAGGTAACCATGTGCATTTGCAGTAGCATCCTTGTAGGCTTCATCAACGAATTTTGAATTTTCTGGATAAACTTGTCGAGATAAGTAGCGTATTTGAGTTTTATCACGGGGATTCTTAAAATAAACAATATAGCTCGTATTCAAAGAAATATCACGTTGACCTTTGCCTTGATGAAATATATTTTGAGTAATATAAAACAGGCTTAGGTTTCTGTGATGACTACCTTTCGTAAAAATGTCAACTATTCGTCCATCTGACTCCCTCATCAAATCATCTATAATAATAAGTTTAGGTTTTTTCCCATCAAACATGGCGATGTCAGGTATTCCTTGGTTATAATTCACATTTTCTAAATTGTACAAAGGTTGCATTTCATCATAACACCAAATAATTTCATCAAATTCAACATTACATAGTTCATTGGAATGATTTAAAAAATTTGTAACAAAATTGGTTTTACCGCACCCACTAGGACCCGCCACAATGGTAGTAAATGGATGGTAAAAATGAATCATTGTAACAACGTAATGTGCGTGTTGATATGAAAACGTTTGAAATTCAAATGATCAATGTTGTGGTGGTTATTACCATTTAAATAAAACGAATAGGGTAGGTAAGAATTGGATATATAATAATAAAAATCATAAGTATGTTAATAATTATGTAATTTATTTAGATAAAATAATTAACCAAGATACAATATTGAAATAATTTTAACGTAATAGTTATTACATTTCTCATTTTATTTTAGTTAGTACCCATGCAAATACTTAATGTAAAACAATCAAGGGATAATTTATTTACATTCATAAATATCACAAAATTACACATAAGAATAACACATACTAAATTGAAATTTTTGTTACTTCAAATAAAAGACATTTATATACATTGTTATAAAGTCGTGTTACATTGTAATTTATTTTATTTAAAAGTTAACAACACATCTTTTATACAAGTTTCATAAATTTACAAGATTAAAACTAACAAAATTATTTACATTTTTATCTTATTTACATATTCAAAGTACATTTTTATTTTTTATATACAAGTTACATGCGCATCAAAATAATATAGTACTAAATAGTATGTATATTATACATTCAATTTTAGTACTATATTTTTTTATAGAAAGAAAGTGCAAAAATAATATCAAATAAATGAATGTCCTGCCATGTTGTAATATGAAATTATTAAAAAAAATTTGATGTTTTGTAATGACCCCATGCAAGGGTATCTGTGGAATCATCCAACAAGAATCGCTTTGTGTCATTATAAGAAAGAGATATTTTGTTAATTTTTTGTGTAAATATTAAATGTTTAATTGATTTAAAACGTAACATTGTGTTATGTTGTATGCGCTTATCAAATAAACACGTTTTGTAGTTATCTAAGGTAAGTTTTTTAGTTACACATTTATTAACTCCTTTAGCTTTAGCCATCACACTACTACCTTCGACATCAATTGCGTACATCTTTGAACGAAGTCCAACAAATTCTTTGAAAATTTTGCCATTGTTCTCATCTTTGAAAAAACCCAATTTCTTTTTATTTATTAAAGGTAAACCGAACTCATTATTATTGGGATAATCTGATGTATCAAAATATAAATTCAGATCTGATTTTATATCATCATAGAAGTTTTCAGTGAAAATTTGATATATTAAGCTATCGGTATCTGTGTACAAGAGTTTCAGTTTATTACCGAATTTAGGATTCATATAGTCGTAATGAAAATTGTACATTAACGTTTTAGACATATCTAAAATACAAAAACCAAGATATATTGGTTTGTTGTACAAAACTTTAGTCTTTTTCAATTGTACAGCTGCCAAGTTTTCTGAAAATATTGATAAACTATGAAATTCAGGTTTTGTTATCAATGATTGAACTCCTTGAGATTTACCTTTATTTTCCCAATGATTCAATAGTTTTACGTTTACTCGCTTCAAAACATTTTCCATCGTTTTTCCGAAGACTGAATTATTCATTAATTTAAAAAAATCTTTGTCGAAATCCGAAGATGCTTGTGATCGCATGCGGGTGTTTAAATCTATGTAGCTTTTCAACCATGGAGATTGTTTAAATTTCAAAATTTTATGTATTTTAACTAATTGTAAACCATTTTTCAAACATTGCTTAAGATTTCTATAATGGATTACGTAGTTTTTTTTGTTTTTCAAGTTAGGTATCAATTTATTTTCCTTTGAATCACCAAAACAGACGTTCTCTGGACAGAAGGGAAAATCTGAATGTGAATCATGTAAATCGTTGGGATAATCAAGATCAACTTCTAAAATGAAACCATGCTCCGCATCGTTAGACACATTAAAATCCGTATTTACATCCACCCATTGAAATCCACCTGTTGGTAGACATTGGGACATAGCCCACCCGTATAGGTTATTTGCATCTAAATACATGAGAAAGGATGAAGGAATAGCCGAATCGTATTCCGCCATGAATTTATTATTTGCTTTGGCGTGTCGGTTGCTGCATTGGGATATACCTCCCCGAATATTTTTTGCAATAAAAGTAATCTTATCAATGTCAGTTAACAGTTCAAGTTTGATTTTTGTGACTCTTAACATAGCATCCCAACTTAACCCCGGTGCAGTATAATAGTGTGCCGGATCTAAACCGTATGTTTCAAGACAAACGTTTCTAAAATTTTCGAATACGTCGGCCAGTAATAAGACATCTGTTTTTAAATACAGATCTGAATAGTCCCCCATGTTTTGACAGTTAAAATGGTTCCATACATCTTCGGCATGATTGTAATCATTTTCCGATATGTGACTATCGGTCAAGGAGCTGTAGAATTTATCTGGAGAGGGGAGGGATGTCAATTTTAATGAATCAAACGATGTCATGTGTTCATATGGATATATACCCTTACGTATTAAACGTTGAAAGTCATCTTCACATGGAAAATTCAATTTCATTTCATGGAACTGTTCTGGTATTAAGTTCTTGGCTAGTTTGTCAAGACTACTGGACATGAATTTAAGGGAATCAACAAACCTTAATTTCATGACTCGATTATTAATTTGCAATTTTTTTGTGAAAGATATGTATTTTTCTTTGGTTTCCGGGATAACTTCTATTTCACCATCCTCAAAATTTAGTCCATGTACTATGAAATGACTGTCGTAATTACTTAAGTTGTGAAGGAACACTGGCACAAAATTGGGAACCCTTAATTTGTTACAACAAATTTCATGTGCTACACCTTCGTAAACACCAGTGTAGCAATTATATGAAATGGTGGCATCTCCGTTTAAGTCTGTATCACAGATATAACACATACTACTCTGCGCAATGTTTTCTTCGTTTTCAGATGTCAAAGGCAGAGGGGTCTTTACAAATGTATTCTTTTTACAAATATTCTGCAAATCTTTTTTAAGAAATTCCATAAACGTTCTTGCACAATTTTCTCCTTTGTATGTTCGATAGACTGACAAGTTATCATCATACGAACATTTAATATAGTATCCGAAACTATATACTTCATGTTTCTGTACATTAGTAGTTGAAGATGTAAGTGGATTATTGGAACATGACTGGATTGGATTTAAAAACGCTTCGAAGTCGGCATAGATAACGAATGGATGCCGTAATTTACGATCATAATTATCGAAAGTCACTTCATTGGAAGCAACTTTTTCATTGAACCAATTGTTTCGTTTGTTCTGTTCAGAAGGCAAGTTAGTACATACATGAAAACAATCGTTTTGTTGGTGGTTTACTAAATTCTCTCTTGATGTGAAATTTGTTAAGCAACCATCACATATATGAGCAGCATGTTGAGTGTTTGTCAGTTGAGCAGATACTAATCTAGATAAATTATTAATAAGACAATAATGTCCTTTATTACCTTCGGTGATGTATAACAAGTTGAAATGATTTTCTTTTTTACATTTTGTGAAATGAAGTGGACCTATAACAGAATGCCGTTTACTCTGTGAATCGTATTCTATCCCAAAAACGTTAATACTTAAATTATTGATTTTTTCAAATTTGTGAATATCCGTTAACTTCATAGGAAATGGAATGTTTTCAAAGTTTAATTTATTCCTATGATTTTTGTATGTGTTAACATTATGAGCACGATTATTCTTTTCTGGTGGAAATAATCCAGATAGTATAGCCCACCGGAAACATTCGTGATCATTGTTCTGAACATTAATTACAGCTTTTTTCAACTGTATATCACGCGGTAACTTGATATATGAAGACCCTCGTAATGGGTTATACTTATTAACATTGACATCTAGATAATTTACCTTTGTTAAAGACCACCCACTATCTTTTCTCTCAAAGTTCGATAATCTCACTGAAATTTCATTGACAAGGGATAAAAATATCTCATTTTTATCACTACTAACATTAACTAGGTTATTACTCAACTGAAAATCAAACACATTGTTGAGGCTTTTTGTTTCCTGAGTAAAATTCGCGTTTAGTATAAAATTTACTTTTAAAGAACGATGATTAGCAATTGAGCGGTCTAATAAAGCAAATATCGTATCTTTATTTTTTTCTAAAAACGCTTCCGGTGTTTCTAGACAATTGGGATCACTTTCATTTGATATTCTGTAGGTTGCAACTCGGTTTCGGAACGCGTTTTCAATTAACTGAACGTTAATTAACTCACTATCAGAACAAAAGACATTATTTTTATGAGTGTTGCTGTTAAGATGATTAGTGAAATATTTTTTGGAGACAAATACATGGCACACGGAACATTCAATTTTATCATTATTTGTTGCACTTACTTTACTTGTAGGTTCTTGGACTGTTGATGTTGTTGTTGAAGTGTCCCGGCTGGTTGACGGTTGATTTGTTGCGATGTTCTTACGGCTGGTTGAAGGAAGGTTCTTCTTAGCCGATGGTTCTGCAACAGGATCCGCTGCTGGACGTTTTATCCCTCGTCCAACTTGTGAATACCTATAAAAATTAAACACCATATAATTATACACGAATTACATAGTAATTAATGTATGAACTATTCATTAGATTATAAATACTAACTTAAATCGTTTTTACAATGCAAACAATAGGCTTGCATTGGGAGAACCCCATCAATTACATCGGAATTATGTGATACTGCTTCCGGTTTTCCTTGTACATGACCGCTGCATGGCGTATAATATGGTATAATTTCTTGGTCCTCCATAAGATAATCCGGTAGAACTCCTTCAATATACCACAATCGAATATACTTATGAAATCTACGAAGGATAAAACCTTTAATTAAACTGGCTATTTCACTCCTAGCTAGCCTATGCCCAAGAAAAAACGTAAATGCCATTGTTGTAACAAATAAAATTCACTCAAACACTGAAGTCACAAACGTTACTGAACTATTTCAATCCCAGTGAATGCCTTTATATTGTGAAAGGGTCCGCCCCACCAAACCAACAACAATGGCATGTCTCAACTGGATAGCCCGGAACTTGTGGTGACAAGAACTTTATGAACAGGTTGAAACAAGATTTAGTATAAACAAGGATTAAAGTTATACTCACGGTTCTTTCATCTGTTGGCTTGCAAGTTCTCCGGCGTTATATAATTCTTCATCTTCTTCGACGTCTTCACAGGCTTTTACCAGTTGTGGGTTATAACTATTACAGTTCAAGTTGTCCATAGTGATTGGATCGTATGAATGAGTGCCCTCACCAAATGCATGTGCCTTTAAATAACTACAGATAAGTACTTCCTACTTTTAATTGGAATGAAACAATTTTATTTTCCAAGATAAACCATTATCAGTCAACTCTTAGAAATCTGAAGGTATACAATTGAAACTGAATTTGTGTGTGTGGCCGCTAAACTCGACCGAGTACAATAACTTAACAATGTTAAGACTATTGATTGGGAATTACAACAAAAGTGTAACATTTCTAAACGTTATCTCTGTTTTTAACAATTGAAACAATGCATTTCGGGTTCGGTTTGTTAAAGATAATTAGGGATTGCTTCCAGGTAAAGGCATTTTACAAATCAAAAATTTCTTATCATTAAAAAAAAAATTACCATAACTCCCAAAATAATAGAATTCACAACTAAAGAGTGGTATTAAAATTAATAACTTAAAGATAAATAAAAACTAAATGAACAAATTATCACTTTTTCTTATCAGTCTCTATAAAATATTTAACACTGTTTTCTTTTGAAGCTAATTGTTTTGTAATATTAAAAATAACGTCACGAGCACTTTGCACATGTACATCATCCTCGCCGATGGAATAATATTTTAGTCGTATATCACAGTGTTTCCAGTGGTCTGTGGGTGGTAAATTTCTTATTTTTTCCATGTCATAGACTTCAATTTTAATGAGGTGGGACGCGTAGCCGGCATCGTCTTGACCAGACGTTAAATATGATACTCCATCCGCTGAACTTTGTGATACGTTTGATGATTTTTTAATCACTTTTGTCTTCTTCTTGGGGCGCTCGAAAAAGCTGTCGATGTTGTTCGCTGGTCTCTTCTTAGCTATTGCTTGCCTTATTTTGAGGCCAACAGTGCCCTCCTCGTCACTGCTAGGGTCCTCTTGGTTGGTTTCTGGGTAGTAGTAATTCTTGAACGTATTGTCAGAGAACTGAAACAACATTTGTCAATTAATTAAACACATACATAACTAATCATTAAATTTATAGAATGAGAACAAAAAAAAACATACTTACATCCATTTTGGAGCGAATAGAGACACTACACTTGACAGATGACTTTCACTTAAAACAACTTCACACGTTATACTTTCGGAACTGTGCACTTGACTTGGTGAACGACACGAGGTAACTATTAAGGTATAAACATGGAGAGGTTCCTTTTATAAGTATTTTACAGCACAAAAAAATACCCTACTACTTCCTTGGTTGGTTATACTGGTTCAGACATGTTCCTTGAATACACATTCAAAATAAGGTAGTGAAAAATGCTTTGTACAAAGATTACAATAACAAAAAAATATATACTATTGCTTCTTTGATGAAATACTGGTTGTAACACGTTTCTAAGCATCGTACAACGGCCACAATCTCCTGTTCAAACATGTTTCTCGTATACACATTTAAGAGAGGGCTGTCACAAATGCTTTGTACAAAAATTACAATAGCCAGTTAACAATGGGTTTAATGTTAATGTAAATCCATCAACATCATGTATATAATTGGGCAGATTGCAGGTTTAAACAGGTTTCTTTCTGAAAACATTAATTGAAATTATTAAGTACCTAAATGGACACCCAAGACGTGGAGCGTTCAAGAAAAAGGTCTAAACAATGTGCAGCATATTAAAAATTAAAAGGTCTTAACCGCCGTAAATTTCATGGCGCTTACTTCTTTTTGCAGTTAACTCAAGTAAGAAATGAATTAATAAATATCTCAGTTACCGGCAAACATATAAAACTTAAATAGGTTCCTAAGTTTGGTTATGTACGTAAGTACAAGTAACGAATAAGAAACGGCTTGGTTAGGTAATAAATAACTAAATTACCCTTAAACATATATAGCATAAATAGGTAGGTACCTAAATTTGTTTATGTACATACAAACGGTTTGGTTAGGTAAAGATTGTGAAACGCAAAATTAGGTTAGGTTAGGTTAGAACATTGACTCTACGGATAAAAGAGTAGGTATAAGAGGCAGATATATTAAAAATATACATGGATAATTATTAGGTAATGTTGTGGAATGGGTCTATTGCAAGTACGGAAAAAAATACAGGTACCCAGGTACCGTACTGGCAGCGGTCCGCGCGGCCGCGCAATAAACGTGCTGCATATGTACAGAATACATAAGATCACTTACAGTTACTTGAAAAATATAATTTTACACACACTATATGACATCGCTTTAAAAATAAACTTATACTAAACCTGAAGTAATTAAAAAAGTGTAGGTATGAAAATAATTAAATTTTGATATCAAAATGAATACCTAAAACTGATAAGGAAGATCACTTACAGTTACTTGAAAAATATCATTTTACACACACTATGTGGCACCTAAGTTTGTTTATGTACATACAAAGGGTTTGGTTAGGTTAGGTTACTTAGAACATTGACTCTTACGGATAAAAGAGTAGGTATTAGAGGTAGATATATTATAAATATAAATTGATAATTGTAGGAGAATAAGGAATGGCTGTATTGCAAATAAGGAAAAAAATACAGGTACCCAGGTGACCGGCGATGGTCCGCGCGGCGCAGGTAGCCGCTGAGGGTCGCATGCTCGAACAATAGAATAAGCCGAGAAAAGGGATCGAGTGGTGTGTATTGTTTTATTAGCACATTAGGTAAAAGTGGGAAGGCGTGGTCGTAGAGCTATGGGACCCGGCGCAATCGTCTCAAATGGGGGGCTGTTTATGGAAAAAAAGTCGAAACTTTTTTTTTTTTTTTTTTAGGATTGGATGACCGCCATGTTGCCGATTGACCACCCCCCTGGGCAGGTAGAGCGGGGCGGTCCTTGGGGGCGGGGCGGGGGTAGGACAGGGGAAGGGGGCTGGGGGAGGGTTACTACCTGGAACCGGGGCCAGTAGCGGCGAATACATACTACTGTCATCGCTACTGACTGACCCGTGTCGAAACGTCGATAAAAAATAGACACATAATATCGCGTCAGTCCTGTTTAAACAAATCATCCAAATATTACCACAGTTAAAACGCCACTAAAACCTTTTCATATGTGTGTATGTATATACAGGGCGTCCCACGGCTACGCCACTTGGAGGGAAAGTACCTTGAATATTGTAGATGGAACATTTTACTGAAGGAAGACATTATTTGAATTTAAAAAACAATTTAAACTGCATTCACAGATATTTAAATAATTTTATGGTTGAACCGGGAATCGAACCAGTTACACGTGATAAATTGATTAATTTTGTATTAAAACTGTTAAAATGCATGGCCTTCCGTTTATTTCTGACACTATGTTATTTAGCAAAAAATAATCCTTATGATGAACCCTTTAGATCGGTATGATATATTCAATTTATTTACTTCAGACAATGTCCATAAAAAATGTTAGTAAAAAAGCCTTAATTACTTACTATGTTAGTTTGACATCTCATTCACAAAAAAATATAGATACTCCTCTCTCTAGACTCCATGTGTACGGAGTCCCAATGCTTCCACATTGAGGTGGCCGGAACCTCCAGCAATAACTTCAGGAGGCTGTTGGGACTCTCACGCACGCGCCGCATCAGGGAGGCAGTTCTCTTGCGTATTATTGCGATAAAACTATCCACGCGCGCCTCCGCGAACATGCCTGATGCGCTACAGAAGCGTGGTAGCCCCAACAGCATCCTGAACCCATTGTTGTATTGGATACGCAGAGCATTGAACGCCTTCTTGATGTAATTAGTCCATAGGCTACAGGGTAATTATTTTTCCATAGGCTACAGATAAAGCTACAGGGTAATTATTTTTCTCGTGTAACGGGTTCGATTCCCGGTTCAACCATAAAATTATTTAAATATCTGTGAATGCAGATTAAATTGTTTTTTAAATTCAAATAATGTCTTCCTTCAGTAAAATGTTCCACCTACAACATTCAAGGTACTTTCCCTCCATGTGGCATAGCCGTGGGGACGCCCTGTATATGTACTGCGACAAAGGTTCCGTTGTTAACGTTTTGTTACAGAATCCTAAAACCAGGTTAGATTTTACTGAAAGCAAAACGCAGTAGGGTTATTCTACTTTGTCATGGCCAGTTTTCTATTTAAAAAAAAATCTATGGTATGTATTGAATTAGTATACAAAAACAGGATTTCGAAATAGTACCTGAACTTAATAAAATGAATTTATAGGTAAAAATACTGAAATCTTAACATATTGCTGTAAAAGGTGGGTAACACAGTGGTAAAAACCATTTTTTCATACAAATGGTGAGACATCCATGGACCATTGAGTTACTCGATTCATGGATATCAGCTGTGGCTCGTTAATTACCAAAACTATCGGAAGTGATACAGCAATTAATCTCTTTCTAAATAACAATATAAAGATATGAAGTGAGGGCCAAGTATTCCAAAATCTGTATTAAAAAAAGTGTCTGAAAAAGTAGAATGGTTCACAGAATCTTAAAAGCAGGTCAGATTTTACTGAAAGTAAAACGCAGTAATGACATTTATGGATACTTTATATATACCTACAAATATAAGGGTCAATTTCAACAAACCAATATTTTTTTTCACTTCGGTGATTTTCCTCAAATTGAAGTTTTTCATCGATTTTTTAACATCAACCGAAAGATTTAGCTACTGTAGTTAATATATGTTAACGGCCCTGTCATACGATAAATAGTTACGGAGATATTAGACAATCTTTTTTTAAGTCATCGAAATGAATAACTGTCACCGAAATAAATAAATGCAGTCACCGATGTGATAATCACGTCACCGAGATGAAATAAATAGTCACTATGATGATATTAAGATAACCGAGATGATATAAAGTCTCACCGATGTGATATAACAGTCACTGAAATGAAACTAAAATTAACATAAAAAGGTTTTATAAATAAACATAATGGTTTTATTGCTCCTTTGATATCAAAAAATAATTATACGTTTCACTATAGTCATAAAATAGAAGACCAAAATAAAAAATGGTTCAAATGGCATCTACGGAACCCTAATACAAGCGAATGACGCATGGTTGTACGTGTCAGCTGTTTGCTGATTTTACTTGATATGTAATGAATGTTGCCTATCCTTTCATTTCTTAATATATATAAAAAATACAGCAAATAAAATTCTGTTAAATTATTTATATAAATCGACTATTGGCAAACTTTTTTAAGCATTTTGAAATTTAAGAAAAGGGTCAGCCGCCATAATAAATTATACATAGGTATATTTAAGTCCGTTATATTTATTCAAATTATAAGAGAACAACAACTTTAAAGGAACCTATTATTTAGAATTAATATTATACAATCCTTATTAAAGATATCTATTTAAATATGCATATATCGTTCGAGTCCTGTTTGGATGGTTTGCGGCCACAACATCTCAAAGAGCCTAACCTCGCTCTCGGCTGGCAACAATGGTCCTCGGTTAGTCGATTGTATAGCGAAACTCTATAATTTCCTTTAAAAAGGTTCTCTCAATCCCGTGGTTTGCCCCTACTTGTACGGAGGTTCACTCTGTGCTCTCTCAATAAAGGGCGGGGGGATTTGGCCGATCGCCATAGGCTACACTCTGCGTCGCCTGTCGGCTAAACTGGACTACCGGGTAGTTAGAGAGGCAATGGCGGATTACCTACAACCACTTCAGATAGGTTTCGAAATTGTGCAAGGTTGTAACGCGGCCATACAAGCATACACGCCTCTTATTCACGCCACGGAATGGCGATACGGGTTCCGTTATTCTCAAGATTGAAATTAAAAATGCCTTCAATAGCGTTGAGAAGGAGACAATTCTCGAGGAAATTTTGGATCGAGTGCCATCTCTTTATCAGTTTCTCCGTCAATGTTGGCATACATCTAGCAATTTTTTTATAACGACATATCAATAACTGCGCAAGTCGGAGCTCAGCAGGGTGATACTTTAGAGCTCTTAATATTCTGTTTGGACATACAAAAGGTTATTTCTTCGCTGAATTATAGGCTAAATGTGGCTATTTAGACGATGGAACGTTAGCTGGTAGGCCTGTAGTGTTGCAGGATTTGAGACAGCTTTTGCCAAGTCTAAAGGCAATCGGTCTGGAAGTTAACCCATGCAAATTTGAGCTGTTTTGTTGTGAGCATTTAGGTTGTTGTTGCCAGGGTTCGACTTCTGAATGAGTCATCCTTATGCTTGCTGGGTGCTCCCATATTTCCGGAGGGGGTTACTTTTGCTCTTGAGGAAAAAAGGGTTGTGTTAGTTGGGGCTCAAGAACATTTGAGAAATTTGTCAGCACATGCATCGCTTACCCTGCTTAGGACCTATTTAGCGATGCTTCGCATGTTGTATATTTTAAGAACTTTCCCCACCTGGTTGTTTGGGTACGTCGTGTTAAGGTTGGACGATACACTTCGAGTGTCTTTGAGACCATTTTGAATGTTCATTTAAACGAGAAACAGTAGTACCAGGCTTCTCTTCCGGTTCGCCATGGGAGACTGGATATACGTCGTTGTCGGAAAGTCGGTGTAGTGGCGTTTCTTGTCACCGCTCACGGGACATTGGGATTCGTCGCTCGCATCGTGTGTTATAATGGCGATGATACCGAAATACCGTTTGTGTTTGGAGTGTAAGGTTTGTCAGCCGCATCGGTGAATTTGTGGGGTCATGGTTGAGGAGGACGGCCAGCCTTAGCTGTCAGAGGTGCGCGTAGCTGTTTTCAAGGCATCACGCAATCAATGATGCAGTTTGTCAAGCTTTGGTGTCGGCCAACATCCCCTATGGCTTGGGGCTCCAAGTCTAGGGGCTGGAGGCTTCCAGGATTGTATCGCACGGATAGCAAAAAGCCAGATGGCCTCACACTGATTCCGTGGCAAAAGGGTCGGTGTCTCTTGTGGGACACTACGTGCGTCAGTACGTTTGCCCCGTCCCACCTTCACCTTACGGTCAGGTCTGCGGAGTCGGTCGCTGAGTATGCAGCCATATTTAAACACTCCAAGTACACTGCCCTGGAACCGTTGTACGATTTCATGCCGATTGCAGTGGAGACTGCGGGATCTTGGGGCGGTGGAGGTGGAGGCTAAAAGATTTATTAAGGAATTGGGTCGCCGGCTTAGGGATAGGGCAGTGATCTGCGCTCCGAATCGTATCTGGTTCAACAGATTTCGTTGGCTATACAGCGCGGTAATGCTGAAAATGTAATGGAAACTTTTGCCAGTGCGGTGCAATTCGAGGCGATCCTATTTAGTTGATATTAATTGACGAATCCTGTTGCGGATTGTTTTATTGTTGTGTGGATATTAATATGTGACGACGCTTATTGCTGATTCATAGTTGTACCCACCTGACGAAGCCTGCATAGCAGATTAGAATTTCTCAGTAATGTCAAGATGATGCTAATAGAAATAAACATATGTTATTTTATATATTTCATAACAAAAAAGTTGTAAAAAACAATTCACAACTTCTAATCAGTTAAGACTTTTATTATGTACGGAACCCTTCAACCAGATAAAAAATATTTCATCTTCGGTGACATTTTTGAATTCGGTGAGGTGATAGGAGCAAATTGTTCACCGAATTAACCGAAATGAGATCACTGAAATGAAGAACATTGAGGTTTAACTCGAATTATCGAAAATGTCGCGTAGGAATATAAAAATTAAACCTAGAATATGTAATAAAATGTTGACTTACATATAATATCCGAATAACAAACAAAACATATGCACTGTTATCCAAATATACCAGTAACCGAAATGAAAACTTTTTTGTCCCCACATCACCGAATTGATAAACTTATGTGTATAACTCGAATACGCAGCTGGTCTCAACACGTGCGCTTGCGCCGGACGTTAGCACGGGACTGGCCGAATAACCTTTGATTGAAGCAGTGCGTCCACAAGGCGTTACTTAGCAACTACACGCATCGAAACTTTGTTCACCGATATGATGTCGTCGTGCAGGACAGATACATATACTCTGACCAAAACATATACAGGGTATTTTAGTAATCCCCTATATCTCATATCGATAATGCAACTATCCTAGATTATAATAAATGTCTCAGTTAACGTAAATACCTATCCATATTTGTGTCATGAAGGAATATTCCATAAAAAAGGTACGGGGGACAGGTCACTGTGGTGATAAATCGGCGCTTAATTATTTTTTTAAAGTGATTAATATTAATTTTAATACAATCGTATTATTTGCCCCAGATAGAAGAACAACCCTGCTATTTAAAAAAAAATATCACGAATATGTATGATCAAAGAGCACCCCCGTTATCAGCCGTGCCATTTCAAATTCATGCCTGGGATATTGACCCATAAACTAGTGGCTCCGTGAGCGGTAGACCTCGTGAGTGAGTTTTTTTTATCCTTTCCAAAATCTGCCATTATAAAAAAGATCAATTATGAATATCGAACCTGCTAATAAAATTTCACGAGAAGCGGTTGAAAAATGCAACCTGTAGAGGACAACAAACCGAAATTCGGTATTTTTTTTAATTTCCCTAAACTTATTCGACATATATAAAAAAACTGTATATTTATCCAACCTGCTCACAAAATTTCACGAGAATCGGTTGAGAAACCCCGCCCGCGTAAACTTGCAAAACAATACAAAAATATTAAGTGAGGGTATTCCAAACTCTGCATTAAAAAAAAGTGCGAAAATTATGTAGGTACATGAAAAAGTAGAATGGCCCACGGAATCCTAAAAGCAGATTAGATTTTACTGAAAGCAAAACGCAGTAATGACATTATCCAGTACTTTTTACAAGAAGAACACTTTGCCCTATCAATCTTTATTTGCGTGAATTACAAAGGGTACGGAACAGCGAAAGTACATAAAGCATATCACAAGTACGCCTAATCTCATAAAAATGACATCGATGGATGTCAGCGTACGTGAATATAAAAGAGAGATGGTTTTATGGATACTTTATAAATACCTACAAATATAAAAATACGATACAATAGTTATTTGTTATACAAGGGTGCAAAGTTGTATTTTAACGTAGATTGGTACAGAAAGATTAGATACTGTATAATCAATTTTTGTTTATGATGTATTAATTTTTGCATGCAAAGAATTTGCTAAATGCGTGATCATATATATTATTGCAAGACTTATTATTTACCATGTTTAATGCAAATAAAGAACTTACTAACTTGCTTACTTAACTGCGAGTGTGGAATTGAAACACGAGCTAGCGAATGGATTCTAGGGTTGAATTACGAGCTAGCGAATGGACGGGTGTATAACACAAATCTTTTCACCTCACTAGCACTCACCGAGAAGGTTTTTTTGCTCTTCCTCATCCTAGAGTTATTCCAGTACAGTTGCATCCTAAATATAGTTGCATGCCTGGGGTCCACTACCTAATCCCGAGATTTGGCATAGGTACTATTTTTTTTAACACAACAGCACAATATAAAATTACTGTTGCTGGAATGTCTGGACTGGCCTTTTGTTTAAAAAAGTTACAAATAGCACGTTCGGACTTCAAATATTCTTTAAACTCTTATGGATAAAATGCAGTTTTGCTATCTGTTTTTAAAGAATAAAAAGGGCTTTCCGAAATATTATTTTCGCGCTATTTGTAACTTTTTTAAACGTAATAACATGTAAAGGCCAGTCCAGACAGTCCAGCAACAATAATTTTATATTGTGCTGTTGTGTTAAAAAACTAGTACCTACGCCAAATCTCGGGATTAGGTAGTGGACAACTATAGTTAGGACGCAACTGTCAACTTTATGACGAGGAGGAGGAAAAAAAAATCCTCGCTCTAGTGAGGTGAAAATATTTGTGTTATACACGGCTGCAAATTTATTTTACGTCTCGTGTGTTGCAACACTTGCTACGCTCAGGATTCTGTTTTTAAACCACTCGCTTCGCTCATAATTCTATTTTCGAACCACTCGCTTCGCTCGCGGTTCAACCATATAATCCATTCGCTAGCTCGTGGTTCAATCCTAGAATCCATTCGCTAGCTCGTGTTTCAATTCCACAACCGCAGTTAAAATACAACTTTGCACCCTTGTACAACAAATAACTATTATTGCTCTTCAAAAATACACATGAAAACAAAATCAGTTCAATGGGTCATACGCGGATTTAGGTTCGCGTCTTTGGACATACCAAAAGTTAAGGGCTACAAAGCTTAATTTTGGATTGAACCGGTAACCCGCATAAACAGTGTCTCCGTTTCTATAAATCCCTGTAATAAAAACATAGCTAACATGCACATAAGCCGTTAACTATTGACCACGGGAGGGACGACTTTTGTTTTTCCAACTAAGTATGACCCAAAAACTGAGTCGGCAAAAAAATCTATATAATTATCAAACCTGCGGGGTAATCACGTAACTTTTGTACTACCGTTAGGTAGATTTTAATGTCAAATTTTAATTGTCTGCTCATACATTTATACTTCAAAATTGACAGTAAAATCTATCTACCGTTAGTACATATAGTTACGTGATTCGCCTGCTGCTCAAAAAATTTCACGAGAATCGACTAACCTACGACTAAGTATGACCCCAATAGGTATCAATATCCCAGATATATAACAATAAAATAGAATGTATACATTTGTATGTTACTGACTGTACTATACGAAGTATGGACCTCAATACGGAGCTTATCACACAAGGCGGTCAGGGGAAATTATCAATAACCCGGCATCGGCGAAAAATCTGCAGCGGCACGTGACTCCAATGGCTGAGATTGGGCGCCGTACTAGCGTGCGAGCTACTGGCGCAAGTGGACTGGAGTGTCGAGTGGCTAGCGAATACTGTTCCTTAGCCTCAGTAAAAACCAAACTTAAAGCGCTTCTCTAATGAATTCATTGTAGCTATTTTATTTCTTATTATTTTTATGTCTTTCCCGGTTCCATTCATTTTCATAGTTTTGTTTAGCTGAACTTACTAAATTCAATTATCAATTAGTATAATTTTGTAAACTTTGTAAACTATTACATATTTTGTTTTTGTAAAACCTGCACGCATAGTCTATGCATGATGTGTCTACTATTTTAGGATGTACAAGAGTGTAACTAGCCACTGTAATGTAATAGACCATGAGTGTTCAAAACTTGTAACATCTAGTATGTAGACCATAATAAAAAAAAAAAAATACTGATAGCTATACTTGTTTAGCACTCAATCACGTTAACGAGCAAAGGGTTTTTAATGAACCTAACAGTTTTGCAGTACTAAAAAACATGGGATAACTACATGTTTCTCGTGGAAAGCATGCTCCAAGGGAATGAGAAGTAGTCGTTTGGGAATTATGACTATGATAGTAAAAAAAATTAGACTAATCAGAATTTAAAAGCATGATAGAAGATAGTTGTTAAATAGAAAATCGGTGTATTCAACGTAAATCTTGCGAAATAGTTCTTCTTCAAACAAAAAATTAAGTTTACGTGTACAAAAAACGTTTAGGTGTTTAAACATTTGGAATAGAAGCCATATTATCAGAATGATACCAGCTAATTTACGTTACCAACACTTTGTCACACTACACGCACAACTTTGTCATTAAATAGTTGAACCATGCAACGTTAAAGTTCGCAAACAATCAAAACAAGTTTGTAGACTTGACAACTATCATTGTATTTAAAGGGATGTAGATAGTTACCAGAAACTACTGTTCACAGTTATTAATAGTTGAATTAGAACAGGCTGTGATGCTAAATAACTGAAACAAAGGAGCGGCTTAGTGAGCGTTTTGTTTCTAATACCAGTTCAGTTAACTTTATACTTGGTTGTGAGCTCAAACAGCTTTTTAGCAGTCATCGCTCGCGCTAAGTAGGGGTTTAAAGTGTAGTTGATAGCTTAAAATGAAAAACAGCTTAGGGTAAATTTTTACCACTTACCGAACAAAGAGCCAAACATCAAAGGAGAATTGAAATGTGTAAGACTTAGTGTATAGTTCAGGCACGTAGTCCGAAAGGGTGACAATCGTCAACGTGAGAGCGTACTCGGGTCGTCCGTCTGGTTCAGGACCCGTTGGGCGTCTTAAGCAACGATGGGACGACGCAGTCCAGTACATTTACCATGAGTTTACATGACCGTACTCGCTAGCGACTGCGTAATAATTTGTATGGGAAAAAGTACAGCGCCTCTGGCGGTTACGCAATAGATCTAAGAATCAGAATACTAAATCGTTTACGCAGTCGCTAGCGAGTACGGTCATGCAAACTCATAGGAAAGGCACAGAGGTCCCTAACTGAGTTCAAGGCCGTCGACGACTGGACGTAAATAGCCGGGAGTAGGTAAGCTTGGCGGTCTTTGGTGTCAGAGGCCAAGATCCACTTCGAGTCGTTGCGCCACAGCACTAAGTATTAATGTACTTACTTGACACTTCGCAAACTTGATAGCTAAGATGTGTGTAAATTTATGAACCGCAAGTGGGTCATACGCGGATTTAGGTTCGCGTCTTTTCTGTGGACATACCAAAAGTTAAGGGCTACAAAGCTTAATTTTGGATTGGACCAGTAACCCGCATAAACAGTGTCTCCGTTTCTATAAATCCCTGTAATAAAACATAGCTAAGATTCACATAAGCCGTTAACTATTGACCACAGGAGGGACGACTTTTGTTTTTTCAACTAAGTATGACCCAAGTATCGCTTAGACACCTTTCGCCCCAGAATGTGAAAGTATACTAATTGCCGGACTTAATGCCTTTATTCTTGTTTTATTATTATCGTTTTTTACTAATAAGTTAACGGTAGCCCGTTTGACCACTATCTCGCCTGAGATAAATAGAATGTTTAAAATACCTATATAGGATTTCAATTTATATAAAATTTACATGGTCATTTACATTAGAATTACGATTTGAAACGGGATATTTACCATGTATATTTGTATTTTTGAGTTCCCGATATTTCGGCACTGTTGCAAGCGCCATTATTAAGGATTAACTGACGTGCTGCGAGTTTTAGTTGTGGTCTACCCACACACCATAGCGATCTACCCTCTTCCTGGTTCGCTTTTTTCGCAGTGTCACCGTCACTACCACCGTCCGCCTTGTCACTTGAAACTCGATTATCGGGAACTCAAAAATACAAATATACATGGTAAAAATAAAAATATTGAGAGTGACGTGACATTTATAAATAATTTAAAAAAATGGCTAACGGCGAAAGCCTTCTATGACATAGATGAATATGTAAATTAAATTTGTTGCATGCCTTTGTAATTGTAATTTTTTTTTTGACATTTAAATTCACTATGTAATAATTTACATAATGTACCTAATCTAATTGAAATTTTTATTTTTTATTTAATCGACATAATTAAATTATGCGTGTGGTTGCCGGGTAAGAATTGCGCCACCCCATCTCTTCCCGTGGGTTTCGTAGGAGGCGAATAAGGGAAAATCGGAGGGTGGGCAGCAGCATCCTTCGATCATTACCACCATCAAACTGCGGTCGCCAACCCGCTTGCCAAGCGTGGCGACTATGGCAAATCCCCCCCAAATTGGGGGAGGCCTATGTTCAGCAGTGGGCGTCTTTCGGCTGAAATGATGATGATGATGATGATGATGAATTAAATTATTGTAACAATCTTTTGACATGTAAAATTTTTGTATATTTTATGAATAAATAAATATGAATATGAATATGAATAAATATCCCGTTTCAAATCGTAATTCTAATTTAAAATACCTGTTCACTCGCTACTAAAAGTTTCATTCAGAAACGACCACAATAATCAATCGGCTTGCGATTAAGTACTAATGCCAGTGCACTCGCCGGTCTGAACCCACCCGATCTCCTTGGCACGTCCGTATCATCACGAACCCTCACTTACCGAGATATAATTATTCCGGGGCCGAATTTGCAGCATCCGGCCGGCATTCAATTTTGGTTTGTCAAATGTAGGGTCAACTGTGTTACCATAAAATAGTTAAAATCTTTCAATGTATATTGGTTTAAGTTTTTAGGTTCTCAGATTTTAAAAAAAAGTATTTATTGTCGCAAAAAAAACAAACACAATCAACAATAGGGCCAAAGATCTATAATAAGATCCCACTAGAAATAAAGTCGATCGACAGTGACATTGTTTTCAACAAAAAATTGAAAGTGTTTCTCGTACAGCAAGCATGTTACAGCGTTGACGAGTTTCTACGGAGATCTAGTTGACAAAGTGTTTTTTCGCTGCCAATAATGTTTATATAATCTTATAATTATTGTACTGGACACACTATTTTTAATTGTTCCTTTTATTTTTAATTTCTCTGTTTAATAATTTATTATTATTTATTTCTTGCTGACATCTTTGTAAATTGTAATTATGTAATCTTATTGAATACGACCTGTAAAAATATTTTTTTACTAATAAAGTATCTGAATCTGAATCTGAATACAGAAAAAAAACATGGTTAAATTTCGAAGTTACAATTTAGAATATCAACAATGGTGCGACAAATGGTGTGGTGGTAGTGATGGTGGTGTGGTGTGGTGGTGGTGGTGGGTAATTTCCCAACAGTTTATGTGGAAGAAATCGCTCTTTAGAGACAAGACCGCATGTTGTTTACCTCTGTTGATTGTATTGTAATAAATACCAACAAAAACAAATTTGAAAACGGGAGCCAAGTTCGAGGCTGCCGATTTCACCGACAAAGGTTTTGAGATCTAAACATGATGAAATGAAATGAAATGAAATATTTGAAATGAAATATTTTTATTACATATACAGACATTCAAAAACAAAATAGCAATGGTCCCACACTAGGCTAGCCCTGTCCCGTGGAAACCAAAACCGATACAGAGTAACAGTCCATGCGGCTAGGAATGAAGACAACACAAACTAAAATAAACTAATACAAATATATAATGAACTTGAAGCATGCAATGGTGTGTGTGACGTGTGTATAGGTGTGAGTGTGTGTAAGTGTGTGTGTATGTCTGTGAATTTATGTTATGCTATTGTATTAATTATCGATTCGGATTGCTGATAGTTCCAGGATAACAGCAGGGCCTGAATTTTCTTTCTTGCCTGTAGGCAGGTGCAACTAAATGTATTTCAAGTTCTGTACCTATGATAATCCTGATGTTCCGGCCCAGCAAAGCTACGCGCCTGCACGCCGTTGCTAAGCAAATATCTCTAGGCGCTATAACTATCCTGACTGTTAAGAACATTATGCCTTGTCACTTCACGATCCGATCTTGTTTGAACTACATGAATTTGTAGTTAAATCGTAAAAAGTATATTTGGACTTTTATCTGAAGCTCCTTTATGTCCATACAAGACACCTGAACACAAATACACACACCCTGACACACGCCCTGCTCGCGGTCGTCGCAGAACGCCTTGACTGCCCATTTATGAGGCACTGGATGTCATTGCATGCTCCAGTGTCGAATATATGGGCTAAATAATTTCTAACACTAGCAATAAGATAAATAGTTAATTGATTACTAACAGCTATTGTACCTATGAGTCTTTGTGATACTCGAAATAAAAAAATATTCTTATTATTATTAAATTGACGTTAAAAATTTACTTGGCTAGTTTTTACCGTCCAATCTCATTTTGGAAGAGAAGGAAGCTGACCACAGCATTCGTAGAAACGTAATTATTTCGAAATACACCGTGAGCGTTAATAACCCGAAAGATTTAAACCACGTATTTTTGTCGACAGTACGAGTAAATAATGCTATATCAACATGGGTCCAATTGTGTCTTAATTAAATTACTATTTCAGTACAAATTAAATCGTATCAATTGACCGCTTCTTTGTGAACAAACCTTTACTTCAGAGAGTGAGCGAGTTTAGTTAATCTCAAGTTGAGAAACAGAGAACGAGCATTGTCATTTTGGTGAAATTAATTTCAAACTATCAGCCAGTAAAGGTAAATAATTTGCACTCTCGCGATTAAGAACAGAACAAGACTTTCGGCAGTGAAACCATTTTTGTAGGATAGATATCAAACTTAATTAAGTGAAACTGGCCTACAACCATGCAGTTAGTGCGTCTGCGTGTAAAAGTAGTAGGTGTGTGTTTGTCACGCCTTTAGGGTGTGTTAACATTGTGATTTTGTTTTAAATACTTAATTAATTTCTCTTAAATTATGGGTTTTTGGACTATATGTTATATATTATATAACGCCGGTGGCAAACAAGCATACGGTCTACCTGATGGTAAGCGGTCACCGCAGCCAATAGACGCCCGCAACTCCAAAAGAGTCACGTACGCGTTGCCGACCCTTTATGATATTTGAGAATTCACTGTGTTGACAGCAGAAGGGATAAATTTAGGTAGGTAGGGGAGGGTAGGACATAACATTATATACTCTAATTAGGCTCTAAAATCGTTGATTTAAATCTTTCGGGTTATTGACGCCCACGGTGTATATTAAGATAAATAATAAGAATAAGTAGAAATTTATTGCCCATAAAAAACCTTAACCTAACAGATACAAAACAATCAACAAACAGTAAGTAACAATCAGAAAAAGATGAGGCAATGGGTCCCAGGCTCAGCATGTGCTGGGCAGAAGTGCCCGGCGCTGGTTTTCAGTCTGGTCCCAAGAACAAATCATCATCATCATCATCATTTCAGCCGAAAGACGTCCACTGCTGAACATAGGCCTCCCCCAAGGCTCGCCATTTAGACCGGTCCTGTGCCGTTCGTTTCCACCGGATTCCCGCGACCTTCACCAGGTCATCACTCCACCTTGTCGGAGGCCTACCGACAGCTCGTCTTCCGGTGCGTGGACGCCACTCAAGCAGTTTCTGGCCCCATCGACCGTCAGTCCTGCGAGCAATGTGCCCTGCCCACTGCCACTTAAGTCTCGCAAGAACAAATATTAAATAAATAAATAAATACAGCCAGGAGGGTCGCAAACTAAAATTATTATAAATAAACGAATTACTCAAGTTTTGATTACGTCTGGAAACCCCAAGTGATTACCTATCAGATACACCCGCATCCAAATCCTAAACGCATGATTACGTCAGCGAACGCTGCTTATATTAAACCGGATTCTAAATGAGCGACGGGGCTTAATCACCACCCCTAATGAGCTCCATATTTAGTGTATCATAACCAGAGCCTGTACTCCGAACTTCGAATTTCGATTCGTATCGTGCCGTCCCTTTCACTCTCGTGTTATTCACTATATATTCTACAATAAAATTCCAAGACACATTACTGAACTTACGGATTCTAAATTTAAATCTGTTGTGAAACAGACACTTACTTCAAAAGCATATTATAAGATAAAGACGGAAGACGAGCTGTCGGTAGGCCTCCGACAAGGTGGAGTGATGACCTGGTGTGAAGGTCGCGGGAATCCGGTGGAAACGAACGGCACAGGACCAGTCTAAATGGCGAGCCTTGGGGGAGGCCTATGTTCAGCAGTGGACGTCTTTCGGCTGAAATGATGATGATGATGATGATGATGATTATAAGATAAACGATTACATCATGGATAGGGATGTTTGGCAGTGATAGCGTCCCGCACAAGTAATCTAACACAGAAATATTTTGTCCTTCGTATTAAAAAATATGTATGTATGTTTATACTGTAGGTAGCATTTGAATTTTGTACTATTTTTACTGTTATTTTATATACATAGTACATTGTTTTGAAAAAATAACACCTCGCCGAGTTTCTTACGCCGGTTCTTCTCGAGGCAGAGGTTTATTTTATGAACCGGTGGTAGTTTTTTAACATTCATAAGTGCATATAACATGCCTAAATTGAAGAATAAATGATTTCATTTCATTTCTTATGAGTGAGAGGGACGGCACGATGAAGTTCGGATTTTGAAGTTCAGAGTCGCCCCGCAGTCTACATACTGGTTTTGCTTGCTGCGTGTGTATGCATAGGTATACAGGATGTAACAAAAGTGAGGATCCGTTTAGGGCATATTTGGTATCGTGTTCTGATTAGGAAAAGTAGAAGAAAATTTTTTTTGACGCGAAAAAATATTTTTTTCTATGTTTTTCTCGTCCAAGTCAGCCAACTGCCAATACAAAGACCGAAAATTTATTGCGTCAAAAAAATTTAATAGCGTTCGTGAAAATATGCGAAACGGAAAATCGCTACAAAGAAAAAACGATTTTGGGAATAACATCTAATAATATAAGATTTCAAGCTTACATGGTCATTTACATTAGAATTACGATTTGAAACGGGATATTTACCGGGATTTTTTTTTATTTATTTGTATTTTTATTTAAAATACAGTATGGTAAATATCCCGTTTCAAATCGTAATTTTAACATTTAATAAACCAAATATCTATAAACACGTTACTCCTACAATTATAAAGACACTAGCAGCGCCCTGCGGTGTTACCCGCGGATAAAAGGTAGCCTATGTCCTATTCTGATGTCTAAGCTACAATACTGGAAAGTTTCATAGAGATCCGTTCAGTAGTTTTTGAGATTAAGCGGAACGTACATTCATCCGCACAAACTTTTATAATATTACTAGCGACCCGCCCCGGCTTCGCACGGGTGCACTATTTAATGAATGTTATTATATTCCTCTTCAATCACTCTATCTATTAAAAAAAACCGCATCAAAATCCGTTGCGTAGTTTTAAAGATTTAAGCATACATAGGGATATAGGGACATAGGGACAGAGAAAGCGACTTTGTATTATACTATGTAGTGATTAGGATTAGGATATTGCAATAATCTGGCTTTAACTTTAAGATGCTCTCTGTACATACCAGGGATCAGATACCGGTATTTTTTCCATAGAAAAATACCGGTATTATTAAGGTTACCGGTTCATTATTTCGTTTTTAATGGGTCAAACTAATAATACGACGTTGTTACCTAAATACATGATTCAGCCCTACGTAAAGAGCAAAAAATAATCCAAAATATTGGGCTAATTCAGGGTTTTTTTAAAATACCGGTATCGGTCCCTGGTACATACATATAATTGCATCCAGTTCATCTACACCTTAATATTCATATAATAACAAGCATAACATATAAGAACACAAAAACAAATAATCACCGAAGGAACACGTTTCCCCTTTCCGTTCGTTTGTGGGACCGGTTTAGCCTAGTGGGTAGTGCACCTGCCTGTGAAGCTGACGGTCCTGAGTTCGAATCCCAGTCAGGGCAAATATTTGTGCGATGAGCATGAATATTTGTTTCTGAGTCTTGGATGTTTTCTATGTATTTGAGTATTTATATCTATTAAATATATCGTCGTCTAATACCCATAACACAAGCCTTCTTGAACTTACTGTAGGGCTAGTTCGACTTGTGTAAGATTGTCCTCTAATATTTATTTATTATGATAATTTTGTTGCAGAAATGCAACGTAAATTTGATTTTGTTTGAGTATATAGATATAGATTAGACGTCATTATTATGATCGTTAGATATTCGGAAATTATGCACAAGTGTTTGACATTTAAACGTACCCTTGTGGTCTATTTGCAGAATAAGGGTCGGTTGCACCAACATACGATCAGGGATCGGATACCGGTATTTTCTCCATAGAAAAATACCGGTATTATTACGGTCACCGGTTCATTATTTCATTTTTAATGGGTCAATCTAATAATATGACGTTGTTACCTAAATACATGATTCAGCCCTACGTAAAGAGCAAAAAATAATCCAAAATATTGGGCTAATTCAGGGTTTTTTAAAAATACCGGTATCGGTCCCTGGTACATACATATAATTGCATCCAGTTCATCTACACCTTAATCTTCATATAATAACAAGCATAACATATAAGAACACAAAAACAAATAATCACCGAAGGAACACGTTTCCCCTTTCGTATATAAATGACGCTAATGATGGATCACCGGGCGGGTTAGAAAATGACGCGAAAGGAATCATAAGAATGACGCATGGCTTTAGCACAGCGATATAAGATCATACACACTGGCGCAACAAACGTCAGACTTGGGACAAACGCGCACCACGATTTTTTGTCATATGACGACCGGTTTAGCCTAGCGGGTAGTGCACCTGCCTGTGAAGCTGACGGTCCTGGGTTCGAATCCCGGTCAGGGCAAATATTTGTGTGATGAGCATGAATATTTGTTTCTGAGTCTTGGATGTTTTCTATGTATCTATTAAATATATCGTCGTCTAATACCCATAACACAAGCCTTAGCCCACAGTAAGCTCAAACTGTGGGGCTAGTTCGATTTGTGTAAGATTGTCCTCTAATATTTATTTATTATGATAATTTTGTTGCAGAAATGCAACGTAAATTTGATTTTGTTAGTGTATATAGATTAGACATTATTATTATGATCGTTAGATATTCGGAAATTATGCACAAGTGTTTGACATTTGAACGTACCCTTGTGGTCTATTTGCAGAATAAAGGTCGGTTGCACCAACATACGATCAGGGATCGGATACCGGTATTTTCTCCATAGAAAAATACCGGTATTATTACGGTCACCGGTTCATTATTTCGTTTTTAATGGGACAATCTAATAATACGACGTTGTCACCTAAATACATGATTCAGCCCTACGTAAAGAGCAAAAAATAATCCAAAACATTGGGCTAATTCAGGGTTTTTTAAAAATACCGGTATCGGTCCCTGCATACGATCACAGGCCGGTCATCGTCAGACATGGCGCCGGCAGCTGTCATCCCATAGAAACTTGTCAAACTTTCCATATAATCAGATTTTGACGAACACCGCTTACGATTAGACGGTTTAGTGCAGTGGGTGCAACCTACCCTAAATGTTTGATTTTGATCGACCGTCTTCCATTCCGTCCGTCCGTGTGTCCCAGTCCGTACCTCATTGATCACGGAGCCTTACTAATAATTTGCAGGGCTTTATGATATTATGATACATACGCCTACGTTAAATATCTATACTAATATACAAACCATCGTCCATCATAATATTACATGAAAAAAGTTCAAGTTTTAGCATTAATGTAGATGACGATGAATGATGTTAAAAAAACAGTTTTACACAAAAGAAGTTAGATGCGTTAGAGGTTGTATAATAGTATACAGGGTGGCTCATTTAGATCGGTCAGTATGGGAAATTCTGAAACTATAACATATACGAAGATCTGTTCTTAAGTTCTTAGGAACCTATGTCATCGATTTTAATAACAAGAAAAACTGCATTCAATACAACACAGATACTCTTTATTGCACACCTCACATAATAAAATAGCACATAAAAAACAAAAAAACATAGATACAGGGAGACAGAGGCAGAACAACAGGCGGTCTTATCGCTAACGAGCGATCTCTTCCAGACAACCTTTGGGTAGTGGAGAAATGAAATATAAAGCTGAAAAGTAGGTGGTGCATAAACTATTACAATGAGAAAAAAAAAAGATTCCAAAACAACTATTCAATATAAGGGTGGATCGAAATTCACGAATTTTGGAGTATCGTAATGTAATAGGGCTCAAAAGTTGCTGTGTATTCTGTAGATTACAGGAAAAGTAATAAAAAAAATCTAGATTTAGAATTTTAACCCCCGCACGGCTGTTAAGTATAAAAAAATATTTATATTTTTTATTTTCACTCCATATTAAATATATAAATACAAACTATTTAAATCATTAAATAACACTATTTTATTTCAAAATTATTTATTTTTTATTATATTTTATCCATATATCATATTTTGTCATCATGTAGCCAAACTAGAGAATTGGCCTTTTATGTAAAATGCATTTTGATGTGCTTAAACCGGCAAAATTATGATTTAAAACTGTTAACGGATCATCAGTGGTCTAAACACAGACAATAGAAACAAAAAATATATCGATTAAAGCAACACGAGGCGAGAAACAATACTCGAAAAACACAATTTTAAGGCTATTTGGTACTATTGGGTACCATTAAAAACATATAAATATCGTATGTTTTTGAAGAAAACAAATCTTTCCTGTAATATTTAGATTAGCTCTTACATAGAAGCTTGTATTCAAAAAAATAGTAGCAAAAAATTATATAAATATAGCATTTTGCTTTATTTATGCCATAATATTTTAAGTTATCAAACTTCAAAAAGCTATAATGTCGACTATTTTGAAAATAACAAAAAAGTCTTAGTATAATTTAGCTTTATTATAGTTTAATTTACTTTATTAAGTGTTAATTATTAACATAATTGTCACGTACTTTATTTAAGTACTAATATAATCTAGGCCTTAACATCGATCTTTGGCGGCTGTGCGGGGGTTAAAAGTCTAAATCTAGAATTTTTGAATTATTTTTCCTGTAATCTACAGATTGCACAGCAACTTTTGAGCCCTATTACATTACGGTACACCGAAATTCGTGATTTTCGACCCACCCTAATACAATACATACATATAATATATAATTATATATATCACTGCTATAGAATAGTAAGAATAAAATAGTGTCCGCCATAATAATTAATTAAAAATTTTAAGTGAGAGACAAATAATATTCTTTAAGATGGGATTTACACTTCATGCATTCATACTTTGATGAAACATGATATCTAATCCTGGCCTTAATTTAGTTGTTTCATCCTCTTATCGTTCCCCGGTTGTCCTGTAAGTAGCCCGGAGTCCCCTTTCACACCTAATTTTGTTCTGTTTATAACTATGTTTATTTGGAGTAGCCCAACTGGGGAAGTACCTACCTCCGCCTTGCAGAAGACCACAGCCATAATAACATTGTCTAATACAAGTATGTAGTGTTGTGTTCCTGGAGGTGAGCAAGGTTGCCAGAGCTCCCGAGGATGCACTGTGTTGAGAGCGAAGGACCTAAATTTGTCCCTTCTGTTGTCAACACAGTTCATCCTCAAATTTTATAAAGGGTCGGCAACGGTACGTGACTCCTTTGGAGTTGCGGGCGTCTATAGGCTGCGGTGGCCGCTTACCATCAGTGCCTTTACCATGAGTTTACATTACCGTACTCGCTAGCGACTGCGTAAACGATTTAGTATGCCGATTCTTAGTTCTATTGCGTAACCGCCAGAGGCGTTGTACTTTTGCCCATTCAAATTTTTCCGCAGTCGCTAGCGAGTACGGTCATGTAAACTCATGGTAAAGGCACAGATGTGCCGTAAGCTTATTTGCCACCGGCGTTGTATAAAAAACTCCATTGTGAATTGTACAGTAAACTCTTTTTATTTCCCGAAACAAATTTCCTGAAATTCTCACACAAAATGTCACAGCATAAAATGCATCAATTACCATCAGTCACATGTCACCGTCATTTGTCCGTGTGATCAATGGGGTCGCGTACGCCGTTTTATTTCAATCAGAATGCTTTCCTAATTTTTAACCCAGGAGGGCTGGGGAATTTGGAAACTAGGACATTTGAATTACGATTTGAAACGGGATATTTACCATGTATATTTGTATTTTTGAGTTCCCGATATTTCGGCACTGTTGCAAGCGCCATTATCAAGGATTAACTGACGTGCTGCGAGTTTTAGTTGTGGTCTACCCACACACCATAGCGATCTACCCTCTTCCTGGTTCGCCTTTTTCGCACAGTGTCACCGTCACTACCACTGTCCGCCTTGTCACTTGAACCGATCGAGTTTCAAGGCGGAAAAAAGCGAACCAGGAAGAGGGTAGATCGCTATGGTGTGTGGGTAAGACCACAACTAAAACTCGCAGCAAGTCAGTTAATCCTTGATAATGGCGCTTGCATCAGTGCCGAAATATCGGGAACTCAAAAATACAAATATACATGGTAAATATCCCGTTTCAAATCGTAATTCTAATGTAAATGACCATGTAAGCTTGAAATCTTATATAGGACATTTGAATTGGATGCCGATCCGATCTCGATAACCACACGTGTGGTCGTGTCGGAGGGTTTCCTCTGGATAACCACACTCGTGGTCGTGTCGGAGGTTTTCCCCTGAATAACCACACTCGTGGTCGTGTCGGAGGTTTTCCCCTGAATAACCACACTCGTGGTCGTGTCGGAGGTTTTCCCCTGAATAACCACACTCGTGGTCGTGTCGGAGGTTTTCCCCTGGATAACCACACTCGTGTCGGAGGTTTTCCCCTGGATAACCACACTCGTGGTCGTGTCGGAGGTTTTTCCCTGGATAACCACACGCGTGGTCGTGTCGGAGGTTTTCCCCTGGATAACCACACGCGTGGTCGTGTCGGAGGTTTTCCCCTGGATAACCACACGCGTGGTCGTGTCGGAGGGTTTCCCCTGGATTTTCCCCAGGCTACTCTCCAACCGCGCACTCCTATCGCTTTATTGGGCCCGGCCTGTAAAGCCACAGTCATGTTCGAAAAAAAAGCCGATCTCGATACTTATAAGTGCGTTGCGCTCATGTAATACTTTGGCTATGAGCTTACAAAAGAACCGTAGACAACGCATAAATCAAGATATAATACAACCGCACGCGTGGTCGTGTCGGAGGTTTTCCCCTGGATAACCACACGCGTGGTAGTGTCGGAGGGTTTCCCCTGGATTTTCCCCAGGCTACTCTCCAACGGCGCACTCCTATCGCTTTATTGGGCCCGGCATGTAAAGCCACAGTCATGTTCGAAAAAAAAGGAAAAAAAAGCTGATTTCGATATTTATAAGTGCGTTGCGCTCATATAGCATAGCGCTCATATACTTTGGCTATGAGCTTACAAAAGAAACGTGGATAACGCATAAATCAAGATATAATACTTTGACATTCGTCTACCCACAAAGTCGGGATGCATTTGATAAAAGAAAAATTGAATTAATTCATTTTTGAGTGTTAAAAGTTTCGTATCAAACGAATAATGTGAAATTTCAACAAAAATCGCAGACATTTTTCTATTTTTGAAAACTAAATAATATGATTAATTGAACGAAGTAATAAAACTGTTCTGTGTTTAGTTTTAGTTTAGTGTGTCTTAGTTTCGTATCAAACGAATAGTGTAAAAATGTCACCAAAAATCGCAGATATTTTTCCATTTTTGAAAACTAAATAATATGATTAATTGAACGAAGTTATAAAACTGTTGATAAACCTGAAATTCACGGAAACGAAACAGGTACGCCGAAAAAAAAATAGCATTCGCGAAGCCAAAAACCTTCCCATTAAAACGTAAAATCAACTTAAATTTTAAAGGCGTTCCTTTGGAAAATAAGCATTGTATATTGTTTTGCGAAATTAAACAATAACACCGAGTGACTTGTTTAAGAGACTTTAATATAATGCCTTTTGGCGTTTATTTACTAACAATACTTGAAACACAATTTCAAAAGCGCCAAAGAAATCTTAAAACGGAACTTTGCTATCGTTCAAGCGGCACCAAATTTAGGAGTTTAAGCATTCTTGTCCTCAATTTGTGTTAATTTAACAACAATTAATGTACCTGTTTAATTTTGCTTAAGTATTTAACTGCTCTACTATTTGAGAAGTTGGAAGACGGGTACCATCGCGAACAGGGATAGTTGAGCCACTTGACGATGTTCGCAACTTGAATTACGATTTGAAACTCGATTGCGGTCACGACACACTACATTCATCGTAATCGAGTTTCAAGTGACAAGGCGGACGGTGGTAGTGACGGTGACACTGTGCGAAAAAAGCGAACCAGGAAGAGGGTAGATCGCTATGGTGTGTGGGTAGACCACAACTAAAACTCGCAGCACGTCAGTTAATCCTTGATAATGGCGCTTGCAACAGTGCCGAAATATCGGGAAATCAAAAATACAAATATACATGGTAAATATCCCGTTTCAAATCATAATTCTAATGTAAATGACCATGCTTGAAATCTTATATTGTTCGCAACTTGGTCGTGTAATTCAAATCGGGACTGACAGAACACCTGGTACCATCGGTCATTCATTAGACGCCTAAATTACGGACAATAGTTTCATAGATTCATAGTATTTATTCACGAACAATGTAAATTGTATATTTTATACAAACGCCTTAAGGCGCGTATAACCGCGAACGACCTTGCGCGTTGGGACGTGGCGTAGCCTTTCCCGCCGCACTACCCGCGCCCCCCGCTGTAACAGATCCGTCAGCCGACTCCAAAAAAGGATTAAGTTTTTTGTATGTGTGTATGTATATTTTATATTATTATTTTCTTAATACATAGGAATGTTTGAAGTAATTAAATATACAAAATAGTTAAGTAGGTACATTGTCTCAGAATCGAATTCTTATATTTTAGCGTCGCGCGCAAAGCGACACAGCCTTCCCGTCCGAGAGCCGGTGACAGACTGCCGCCTGTCGCCCGCGCACGTATCCGCCCCAACTTTTATGACGGTGTGGTAGTTATTCCAGGTTTTTGACCAAAGTAATGATTATTTTACAATATCCGCAGCTCAGATTATGAAAAACTGGATCAAGTTTTATTTTCTGAATATCCCGTGTAAAAATCATGTCTAGATAGTGAGCAGTAGCGATTTAAAAGGTTGAAAAATGCCTTATTTAATAATTTTTTTTTGTTAGGACAATCTAGGCGTGTTGCTATTTCCGCAGCTCAGATTGAAGAGGACATATATCAATTCTTCAAGTATATTTTTTCGAGACCTATATTTCGGGCCAGTTTTGAGTTTTAGGCCTTTGAACGCGACCAAAATGTGGTATTTCACTCTATTACGCGCCTTAAACGCCTAAATTACGGACAATAGTTTCATAGTGTTTATTCATGAACAATGTAAATTGTATATTTTATACAAATGCTTTAAGGGAGGCGTACAGCGACATCTACCAGAAGACTCATGCTTCATTAACGGCACTAACGTCTCAAATTATATTGAGAATCGTCAGTTGCGATGCGCCCTCCCATACCCAAATTTAGAATAAAGGAGAAACCTGTCATTCAGTACCAGTGCCTTTACCATGAGTTTGCATGACCGTACTCTCTAGCGACTGCGTAAACAATTTAGTATGCCGATTCTTAGTTCTATTGCGTGACCGCCAGAGGCGCTGTGCTTTTGCCGATACAAATTTTTACGCAGTCGGTAGCGAGTGTCATGTAAACTCATGGTAAAGGCACAGAGACCGGAATTTTAATGGCATTTTCGAGCTGTCTTAGTGACTTCTCAATTATCACCTTTCAATTTATGGTAAGTTATCGATAAAAATACGTAAATTCAAAATATATCTAATTAATGCATGGTAGTTAACGCATGTAAAATACTGTCAATTAATATATTTACTTTTAATTACTAATTTGATTCAATTAATTATGGACTAGTAAAGAAATTACTATATATTTTTCTCAAAAGCAAATACAATAATTATATTTAAATTATTACCTTGTCATATTTAAATTATTTTAGTAATAAGTTAAAAATGCCTCACTGCATGAGACTCGATAATTCGAAAATAACCTTATATGTATGCATATTCCACGAAATTGCTTCATTTTGCGACGTCTGACGTCGTATTACGAGATAAACAGACTATCACTTGTTATCACAAACAAAAAAATATTCTCAGTAAAAATCTTTATTTTAGTACTTATATGTACATCGACGTGACAAAGTCGATGAATGAGAAGTCACTATGACAGCTCAAAAATGCCACGAATTACACGGTTCTCGAGTGGCGACCACGGACCGGCAGGCGCAGCGTGGGTAGGCCCCCCACAATGTGGACTGATGACCTGGTAAAGGTCGCGGGAGTCCGCTGGATGCGGGTGGCACAGGACCGGTCATTATGGCACTCTTTGGGGAAGGCCTATTTCCACCAGTGGACGTCTTTCGGCTGATATTATAATGACGATGATGATGAAATAAAGTTTCCGTATTTTGTACTTTATCAAGTTACTTATTATATTTTATTTAAATAATATGTTGTCTCTGTTTATTACACGGCTAAATTACGGACAGTGGCAAGTGGCTCAATAATCCCGATTCTCGACTGTACCTATTTTTTTTTCTTTTTATTTTATACCCACCTGTACTTTGGTCACGATAACATATCAGCGTTCTATTGTTGTTGTTGCCCCGAATAAATAAAAATAAAAAATAAAAAACGGCACTATTAGGTACATTTAAAAAAATAACTTTCGCCATTTTCAACACATTTCGTAAAAAAACTATATCTGTGGAAAAAAGTAAATTATTGGGGTTAGTTCCACGGTGATTATTATCACAATACTGTGGTGTCAATATTATCGTGGTATTGAAAAATGTATTATGTTTGCTTCAATATTCATGAATACGTGATCAATACGTATTGTAATATGAATGTATCGCGTGATAATAATCACCGTGTAACTACCCCATTGACAATTGTACAAGTTATGAGGGTTTATAACACAATATACTGCCATACTTAAAATTGGGTTTTAGATGAATAAATCTTTACCTAATTCTTTTAAATATAATTAAATGAAACTTTTATTAGTCAACTCAATATTTTATTCAATATTTAGACACAATATATAAGTTACATATAAAAGAGATAAGTAGCATTATTCTAATATTAAAAGTAAACTAATAGAACGAAATATTACATGATAATCACAGTACTAACGTAAAAAATAACACCATCAAACCGTGTCAACACTTTTGTGTTTGCATAATATATAAAACAGTGCATAATTGTGAGAAAGAATTAAAGTAAATAATCACATGACATTACGAGTATTTTTTTTTAATTTATTTGGAACACAAACAGTCGCATATTCAAATTATAAATGTTGTACACGTAGTGTACATAGAAACATTAACACAAAGACCTGGAGGTTCATTTTTCTGTACAAGTTGTTAAACAAAACATAAAATTATGACTAATAAAAAACTAAACTAAATTGAACCTGTCCTCGACGCAGTTTTAATATCCATCTCATGTACGTTTTAAAATAAATGAGATAAGTGGGAACTGGAAATCATAACTATAGCCTGTGTCAATCACTGGGAGCGTCGAAAACAGAGTATTGATCTAGACGTGCAATAGTTATCTAGTGACGCATTATGGCCACATCTCTAAAGTAAAATCATAACACCAAAAAGTTGATCTACCCATGGAATAATCAAGTCCGTTAACTCAGTCATTTTACTTGGTCTAATAAAAAATTAACCATAGAGATTATCTACTTACTTCCTAACAACAGGCTTCCAAGAAATATCGTTCATGCCATGGAACGCCCTCTTCAGTCCCTGCCCGTCAGCCCACTTGGAGTCCAGGTAGTGGTCGTCATCGTCCAGCTCCAACTTCTTCCACTCCTCCTGTTTCCTGTACGCGTGCAGCATCAGCTGTTTGCGTTCATCCTCTGTGAGCACCGGCTCCCGGCCGGGAGCGTGCTCGGATGTGGAACAGAGTTTAACTGTCACTTTGGTTTTGTCGTTCTTGCCTGAAAAGAGAAAGTATTATTTTATGTGAACAAATTTAAAAATAAATGGGCCATTCTACTTTTACATGCACATAATAGTGTTTTGGGTGAATCAACTTTTTAGTGCCACTCGTTGCCGTGGTTACGTCTAGTTGTCCAGGGGACAAAATTCGAATACAATCGTGATTTTATGCTATTTAAGTTTATCTAACATACGTATTTGTGGTACTTATAAGCTATTTCCATTATGGTCCATCTACTGAGCATGTTAGTAAAACTTAATTCAACATTTTTTTGAACAAACTGCGCCATTAGTGTCCCTTGGACAACGGGTCAAAATAACAACACAAAAAAAGTTGATCCACCCTTTTACAAAGAAACGAAATTTAAAATACCCTAACAGGAAAGAATATTACAAATATTTGACACGGGCTTTAATGAAATTCACATTAAGTTTAGTATTTCATTTGCACGCTAAAGCCTCATTGTTCAGTCTATCTCAAGTTTCCAGTCAGCTTTTCAGAAGAGGCTTTATTTTGTTTACCTCACATTATACATCACTAACACATTTCTTAAATTGAAGGATTACAAAAGAAACATTTTTAGTGGTCATCGGACAGCATAATTATGATTTAAAATATTATTACTGGGCCATCCTACTTTTTAATGTACATAATATTCAGACACTTTTTTTTAAATGCAGATTTTGGAGTACTTGGCCGTCACTTCATATTTTTGTATTGTTATTTACAAAGAGATTTAATTGCAGTATCACTTCCGATAGTTATGGTTATTAACGAACCACAGCCAATATCCATAAATAGAGTAACTCAGTGGTCCTTGGATGTCTCAACATTTGTATGAAAAAATGGTTTTTACCACTGTGTTACCCACCATATACGTACATTATAAGTTAGTATTTAGGTATTTTTATCTATAAATTCCTTTTATTAGGTTCAGGTACTATTTCGAAGTCCTATTTTTGTACTCTAATTCGATACACATAATAGATTTTATTTTGTAATAGAAAACTGGTCATGAAAAAGTAGAATGACCCGAAAATGAACCCTTAAAGGTTTGACCACACCGCTGCTCTAAATGCATTGGCATGCGTAAGCGCAGTGATGTGACTCATGCGTGACGTTTGTAAAAGTCGCAGCGTTTACGTCGCTTTAGCAGCGTATTTTGAGCTGTGGTGTGGTCGACCCTTATTAACCTTTATTATAGTTAACGGTTTATGTGCATGAAAGCTATTTTTTTAGTATAGATTTATAGCAACGGAGACACTGTTTATGCGAGTTACTAGACCAATCCAAATTTGAGCTTTGTAGCCCTTAACTTTTGATATGCACCGAAAAAATTTGAACCTAAATCTGACAATTTATAGTCTTTATAATGCTGCCAGAAAATGTATTCTAAGTTGTAAAAGAATATTTGCAATCCTATGAGAGTACACACTAAATTGACATTAAATTTGCATTGTAAGTACAGTTCAAAAAAATATCTGAAAGTCGCTAGAAGAAATGGTGGAGGGTCATTCTACTTTTTTATGAGCATTTTCTATTAGAAAAAAATATATATGATATGTATAGAGTTAGTGTACAAAAATAGGATTTCGAAATAGTACCTGAACCTAATAAAACGAACGATAAAAATATTTAAATATTAACATATTGCTGCAAAAGGTGGGTAACACAGTGGTAAAAACATTTTTTTCATCAAAATGGTGAGACATCCAAGGACCACTGAGTTACTCGATTTATGGATATTAGCTGTGGTTCTTTAATTACCAAAACTATCGGAAGTGATACTGCAATTAAACCTCTTTCTAAATAACAATAGAAAAATATGAAGTGAGGGCCAAGTATTCCAAAATCGGCATTTAAAAAAAAAGTGTCTGAAAATTATGTAGATGAAAAGTAGAATAGCCCAGGAACGCTCTTTCTCCTCCTCTCATGCCACAAGTTGAACTTGCGTTCATTATTTATATCTAGTCTAGACAAAACTCAGATTTAGTTAAACAACGGTAAGAACAAACGAAAACAGAAACGTTAAGCAATAAACAATAAACTGAATATAAATGGAAACACGGAATAGAACTTGTAAATTATATACCAGTGTAGTATATCTGGGTCATACTTAGTTTAAAAAGTAATAGTTTAATTCTCTAAAATAATAGTCACCGTACACTGACTAATTGACAAAAAATTGACAAAATGTCAGATTTAATAATTTATTCCATTAATTAACCAACTAATGTTCTATTAATCCAAAAATGAAATCCGCAACATGCTTCGTCAAATTAACTTAACATAAAGGACCGCCCCGGATCGTAGATGGCTCGAAAGTTCCCATAACCCCGGCGGCGTTGCCACGCTGAATGGCCAAAGAGATGTGTTGAGACAAGAACGAACCTTTGTTTAAAAAACAAAAGTCGTCCCTCCTGTGGTCAATAGTTAACGGCTTATGTGCATGTTAGCTATGTTTTTTACAGGGATTTATAGAAACGGACACACTGTTTATGCGGGTTACTGGTCCAATCCAAAATTAAGCTTTGTGGGCCTTAACTTTTGGTATGTCTACGGAAAAGACGCGAACCTAAATCCGCGTATGACCCATCTGGCAATCAATTTGAAACAACTGTCAAGCAAAGAAATACTTGGGCCGATTAAAAAGTTACTAAATGAACCGTTCAAAATATTGTACAATAACTCGAAAACAAGGAAACTTTTCAAAACGCCATCATATTTCAGCCTGTCACAATTAATCAATTACTCACCCCAGATCACCCGGAAATTTCCCATTCATTCGGGTTTTACGGACAAATTCGTCAAAACAGGAAAAACGCGTTCACGAGTTACGCACCCATTTAGGGAGTAATTTCGGAAATACGTTCTGAAATAAGCTTGTTTGTCACGGATCTCAAGACGTCAAAATACCGAACTGTTTACATACTTTTTATATATTAAAATGCTTGAGTCAACAAAAGAACAACACAGATCAACATAAAGATTCCCTTATTACGGAACATGCTTGTGCATACAAACGATTATAGGCTTTCCTATTCATATTACGAGTTTATTTTCTGGCAAAAACCCCATGAAATTAGGAACAGCATTTTTATTATGTTTCAAAAAGTTTAGGAACGTTATAAAATAAATTTTAGTGATTATTAGCTTTTACAAGACTACCTAGGCTGCACTGGTGGAATCCTTTACAAGTAGTATAGTTATTTGCCACTTAGTTAATTGTAGGTACTTAACTTACGTACCTACAGAAGATCGACTGCCTAACAAAGGCAAAAGAGAGGTAGGGCACAGCAAAATGTCATCTTGCTCGAATTTGGAGCAGCCCAACTGGGGAAGTACCTCCGAGTTGCAAAAGACCACAGCCATAATAACATTATCTACTATACAATTATGTAGTGTTGTGTTCCTGGAGGTGAGCAAGGTTGCCAGAGCTCCCAAGGATGCACTGTGTTGAGAGCGATGGACCTAAATGTGTTCCTTCTGCTGTCAACACAGTGCATCCTCAAATCTTATAAAGGGTCGGCAACGCGTACGTGACTCCTTTAGAGTTTCGGGCGTCTATAGGCTGCGGTGGCCGCTTACCATCAGGTGGACCGAATGCTTGTTTATCACGGGCGTTGTATTAAAAAAAAAACAATATTTGAGAGCTACAAATTCAAAGTATGGCATTTCACTCTACCACACAGCACGTGCTCTTCATTTTAGCGTGAGGGGACATATCGTCACTTCCTCTTCCTTGAGGTGAGACAGCTGAATTTTACCGGAACAGCAAATATTTTGGGCCGGATATGGAACTTCTGATGGTAACTCTTTATGTTATCGTCTCACAAAATCTTCCTAATTTGAGTAAATTCCTAAGATGAAGTAGGTTATGATATATCTCTTTACCCAAATGGTCACACAGCAGATTCTCACCAATGTTTCTTCCAGTTGATTTACCTACGCGTTTGAATAATCAATGAAAATGGATATACAGTATCTTCTTACCGATTAATACTGTATGTAGATTTCTATCAATTTTTCTTACAGTTAAATTACGCCTTCGTAAAATTAAGTAGGCAGGGTCAATGGGTATGAATATCTACTTACCCAAATGGTCGCTCAAGAGATTCTCACCAATGTTTCTTCCAGTTGATTTACCCACGCGTTTGTATAATCAATGAAAATGAATATAAAGTATCTTCTTACCCAAATGGCTACTAAGTATGTAGATTTCCATCAATGTTTTATCCAGTTAATGAATGAATGTTTTTATTCATGCCATTTCAGGCATGTGAAAATTAAGATCAACTTAACTAAGAAATATATTAGATAAGTAATAACGCAAATCCATCCATGTCATAACAAATTAATGCATAAAAAGTCGTATTGAAATAATTGATATTAATAAAATAGAATTTAAAATAAAAGTCAATCAGGATAACTTACTGAATAAATTATGAATTGAAATTGATAATACTACATTAATTCAAAATTCATTTATTTATTAATTAACTAACTAATGTACTATTAATCCAAAAATGAAATTTTTTTTTCCTTAATTCTTGACCAGATAATACAGTCTTCATGAATGGGTATGAATATCTAAGTACTTACCCAAATGGTCGCTCAGCAGATTCCCAACAATGTTTTTTCCACTGAACTTACGCCTCAGATTCCCACCAATGTTCCTTCCAGTTAACTTACGCCTTCATAAAATAAAGGGTGAATAGGGTATGAAGTATCTCCTTACCCAAATGGTCGCTCAGCAGATTCCCAACAATGTTTTTTCCACTGAACTTACGCCTTAGATTCCCACCAATATTTTTTCCAGTTAACTTACGCCTTCATAAAATAAAGGGTGAATAGGGTATGAAGTATCTCCTTACCCAAATGGTCGCTCAGCAGATTTCCACTAATGAGTCTCTTGCCGCACGCCCACAAGCACGCCTTGGCCGGGTCCATGACTTCATTAGCAGCCTGGGTGCCGCTCAGGTCCTCCACATTCTCCAACTCCATACGGACTGGGTCGTGAGGGGGAAGACCGGCCGGAAACACGATCTTTGTGGCCCCGAGGAGCTCGTCCAGAGCGCGGGCTACGTCCTTTTGGGTTAGGGGTTTTCGGTGGTCCACCTGAAAAACAAAACACGATTACGTTGTTGAATTTGACCGTATTTGGCATGACTACATGATATTGAGAAATCGGCTGAAATGTGATACGAGGGCACTCAATTTTTTTTATTACGTCGTGAATCGTGATATTGATACAAAACTGACACAAACACACCAAAATTATACAAATACAAATACTCTTTATTACACACCTCAATCAAAGAATACAGTACAGTACAAAAACACAATGAGAAGAGGCAAACAGCAGGCGGTCTTATCGCTAAAGAGCGATTTCTTCCAGACAACCTTAGGGTAGCGGAAATGAAAACTAATCAGAACGATTCATAGCAGGTGGTGCAGAGTTAAAACATATGAAGCCTACTAATAATTACAAAAATAACATTTAGTTAAGGATAATAAACATACATAAATATAGTATAAAAATATACGTACATAAACATATACAAATATATAGTCAGCCACAAAAAATCTAACTACAAAAATCTAAATGAACGAATTTTGATGAAGCTAATACATCAGAATAGGACTTATTTCATAAGCGGTAAAAGCGGGTATGTAACAGCTAGTCTTTAAATTCGACAACCGACCGATTTGATGACCGCTTTAGCCTATTTGGTAGTCTGCCTACGAAGCTGGAGATCCCGGGTTCAAATCCCTCAGGGCATTTATTTGTGTAATGAGCACGTATATTTGTTCCTGAGTCTTGGATGTTTCTGTGTATTTAAGTATGTATTTATCTATATAAGTATGTCTATCGTCGCCTAGTACCCATAGTACAAACTTTGCTTAGTTTAGAACTAGGTTGATTTGTCTAAGATTGTCGACAAATATTTATTTATTCATATAAATAATTTTATTAATGAACCAATTACAGCGTGACCTATTCGTTAAATTATAAATTCTTAGAATTACGATTTGAAACGGGATATTTACCATGTGTATTTGTATTTTTGAGTTTGGTGGTAGTGACGGTGACACTGTGCGAAAAAAGCGAACCAGGAAGAGGGTAGATTGCTATGGTGTGTGGGTAGACCACAACTAAAACTCGCAGCACATCAGTTAATCCTTGATAATGGCGCTGGCAACAGTTCCGAAATATCGGGAACTCAAAAATACAAATATGAATGGTAAATATCCCGTTTCAAATCGTAATTCTAATGTAAATGACCATGTAAGCTAGAAATCTAATAAATTCTTACCAATTTCTTATGAACGAATTCCTTAGCTGACTCTGCAGCCTTTTTCAACACCTCCTGAAGGTTCGGAGGGGGTGCAAGTCCACATCTCCTCCCCATGTCATCCTTGCATTCCACGTATCCCATGGGGGCGCAGCGCTTAGCCCAAGGGTCTTCTAGCTTGAGCTCCTTTATCTAAAACAAGAAGTCAATTTGAGAATTATATTTAGCATTCTGATTTTAAAGTATCGAAACCGGTGCGTTATATTTAACTTAAAATAACTTGAAATAAAATCGAAATTTAAAACGTAATGGAAAATTTAGAATGAAGGAAAAAGCCGTTAGTGCCGTTAATGAAGCATGAGTCTTCTGGTAGATGTCGCTTTACGCCTCCCTTAAGGCGTTTGTATAAAAAGAATAGTTTACGTTAGCAGTGGTATTGCTTAATACGAAGGAACTGTTGATGAATTTAGAACTGAGTAGTGATTGCACCTATAGCTCAGTTGGCTAGCGCGACTGGCCGCGAGTGCCGGGAGGTCGCAGGTTCGAATCCTGCTCGGTGCCTAAATTTTCCCTTCATTCTAAATTTGGGTATGGGATGGCGCATCGTAAGTGACGATTCTCAATATGATTTGAGACGTTAGTGTCGTTAATGAAGCATGAGTCTTCTGGTAGATGTCGCTGTACGCCTCCCTTAAGGCGTTTGTATAAAAAGTATAAAAAGAGTAATGGAAAATGTTACTATAAAGAATACTTAGACCGGGTTTTATAAAGATCCTCAGTACATTTTTTGACATAACAAACCGACATAAACATTTATGAAAAGCGAGCCTCAGTCAGTCAGTTAGTTTATCAAAAAATATTGGAGACGTATTTTTTGTTCGTCAATCCAACAAACCATGTGATCTACGAGAAGACAGTACGGTTGCCAGTTTTGTTGCACTTTTAGCACCACCCAGGGGTCACGTGTAGGGTAGCGGAGGGCAACCGGTGGGTACTCCCCCCGTCCGTAGGGAGTACCCACCGCTACCCTACACATGATCCCTGGGTGCCGCTAAAGGGTGCAATGAAAACTGGCAACAAAATTGCCATAAAATTGAAAAAAACATGTTACGGTCAAGCTCATTTATTTAAACATTTTTGCTCTAATCCCTTTTTGTAAGATATGACAAAATTTATATATATTATTGAACTTGACTATGTATCATCACTACATAGTATAAAACAAAGTCGCTTTCTCTGTCCCTATATCCCCATAATGAAATGAAATGAAATGAAATCATTTATTCTTCAATTTAGGCATGTTACATGCACTTATGAATGTCAAAAAACTACCACCGGTTCATAAAATAAACCTCTGCCTCGAGAAGAACCGGCGTAAGAAACTCGGCGAGGTGTCATTTTTTCAAAACAATATACAATGTATATAAAATAATAGTATTATAATATATCCCTATGTATGCTTAAATCTTTAAAACTACGCAACGGATTTTGATGCGGATTTTTTTAATAGATAGAGTGATTGAAGAGGAAGGTTTATATGTACAATAACATCCATTAAATAGTGCACCCGTGCGTAGCCGGGGCGGATCGCTAGTAGGTAATGAAATGTATCGAATTATATTTATTTATTCCTTTTTAACTAATATAAATGTGACACTTGTAACAAAATTACATTATGAATCATGAAAAAAGCTGTCATAGAAGCTGTAATTTTGACTCCGTGGGTATTTTGTCACTTGACATTTATTTTTACGCCCCATGTGCGCGTGCGCCTCGTTGAACCTGACCAGGTGGGGTATAAAATTATGTTTTATTAGTTTAAAAAAAAAATCATCCGTTACTTTCTCACTTTGCTAAATTGTAAATTATTATCTCTAGCATAGATTGTCTTTTTGCTTACTAACAAACTATGAACCACTGATGTCCGATAATAAACGAATTTTATTTTATTTTATTTATTTTTTTTTTTTTTATAATTAATACTTTTTGTGCATTTTATTATTTAATTCTTATTATTTTATTTTTATTATTGTATCCTTTTCTAATTTATTACTGTTAACATATTATATTGTAACGTACGCAGCACTCGTAAATGTTTGCATGCCTGCGTGCAGGCTGAATACATGGAACTGTATGTAATGCATAAGACCTAAATTTACACTAACGTGAGACATATTTACACTTAATAAGAGAACAACGGTTGAAAATCACTTGGAAAGTTACTAGGAGGGCAGTGTTGCGCGGTCGGTTGCTTTTTTTTTTTTAACCTGACTGTGGCTTTATAGGCCGGGCCCAATAAAGCGATAGGAGTGCGCGGTTGGAGAGTAGCCTGGGGAAAATCCAGGGGAAAACCACCGGCACGACCACGCGTGTGGTTTGGAACACTGGATTACTCTAAGAGTTTGCGCTCCAGTGAGATTGGTTGAGTGGTTTCAACCGAATCTGAGGTGTGAGTGGAATCGAGCTACTGGGAGTTTGTCGCTGGTTCACTAAACCTAGCCCAGCTGAGAAGAGTCCAGCAAGAAACTCAGCTAGGCCCGACCTGGGTCGGATTGACTCTACCCGGTATGCGGCGGTACCGGGACGAATAGGGACTATATGTGTCACTGTTGTCGCGATCACGCGGTGGACGTCCCCGCCGGCGGGAATGCCTAAGTGTACGCGTCGTGTCAGAGTTGGACGCCGTAAGCGCAGCGTTCCATCTTTCGATAGACGCTGTGATTACGTCGTCCGGGTCCGTAAGTGTGTGCCTAGGACGCCGGACCGTGCGGCCCCTAATCAGTGATCGCCGAGTAACGACAGAGGGGGCGGTCGGTTGCCTTGATAACACTCAACCTGATGAAGGACTCCAATTGTAGTCCGAAACTTATGCATAAGACCTATTTGTACTTACTGTAATCCAACAAATAAACGATTTGATTGATAGATTGAAAAAAAAAGATCAGTTATTATAATATTGAAGTGCATTTTATAATACTCTTAAAAGCGCCTGAAGTCGAGCTCAGAGCAATCTTATTAATAACTACTTTGCTACAGAGAACGCCAGGAGTTTCATTTCATGAGGAAATAAGCTTTATAGCTTACTTAGAATGAATAAAAATAAAAATACAGTTAAGAATTCTTTATTTTCTGAAGTCTATACTTTGCTAAGGAGCTTCACGCGTTATTCATAGATTTCTGACGAGTTTTTAATCAATCAATCATTTATTTCTAAGAATATGGTGCAATAGGTTAGTAAATGGGTTAGTTCAGCATATTCTGCCAACATCGGCGTAGAAATATTGGAGTTTATATAGCTCAAAAAACACAACTACAGATATAGACAAAACTATAGATATATTTGTGGCACAAAGATTCAAAACATTCAAAGATTCAAAGAATTTATTTGCTTAGAATACATGATAATACATAAGGTGTTGAAAATAAATATGTCCAGTGCATTCAGCCTGCATGCAGGCGTGCAAACATTATTTAGGAGCAACATAATTAATCAATAATTTATCTACATAATTTAATTTATCTACATAGTTTAATATATCTACATAATTTGCAACAAACGGTTATTGGTTCTTTAATCCTTTATCTACATTTACAAGAGACAGATTTTGAAAAAACAGACCACTTACTTTTTATGATTTTTTCAAACATGATCCAAAAAGCTACATTTTCGATATTAGTATGTTGTTTTGAACATGTAGTTGGATATGTTGGCTCAGAATGACCGAGTAAAATATATCCGCTATGATCCTCGAGATCCCTTTGACACTCCCGCGTATAAATATTTTTATTATATTCACAGGTTTATTTTACATAATACCGTAATTTCTCAATATGTATCTTTACGAAAACCGCATCCAAAATCAAGGTACCAACGCATGTACATACAATGAAACAATGTTAAATAGGAGTTGACGATCACTTTAGCCTAGTTGGTAGTGCCTGCCTACGAAGCTGGAGGTCCCAGGTTCGAATCCGATTAGGGCATTATCTGTGTGATGAACACGAATTTGTTCTCCAGTCTTGGATACTTTTTATGTATCTAAGGCGATTTTTTTTTTACTTTTTTTAAATTTATTTACCAAAAAAGTTAGGTACAGTTTTACATTAATATCCGTTCGCCAAACATAACGTTTATTGGCGAGTAATGGACTCATGTTCTTAACAAATGAATGTACTTATCAACCTTAAAACCTAAAATAAAATATGTATTTAGAGGGTATCTATTAGCAATGTTTTCAATCTAGTTTTGAAGACCTGTTTTCTATTACAATCATGCTCTGGAAAGATGGTACTTATTGAAAATGCGTGGTGTTAAATAACTTCGAGTTTTTTTGCCGTAATAGTTGGTAGCTGCGGGTTCTATGTAATTTCGGCGCGTCGAATTATTTTAGGCGGTTGCAGCGGTGTGCGGAAACCGCATCGGTATGATATCGGTATCGGTATGAACCGTATCGGTATCGGTATGATCGGTATGATCGGTATCGGTATGGTCGGTGTGGTATGGTGTTAGAGTTGACTGCTCCAACAAATTGTCCAACTCGACCGACGGCAGGCACACTGAACTATGTCCACACGTTGCTCTCTTATTAAGTGTAAATATGTCTCACGTTAGTGTAAATTTATGCACAAAATATATTTTTTTACCTGTTCATCGGTTAATCCTTGCATCTCAAGCGGCAAAAACGTCCCATGTTTCCCCAATTCTTCCATCTCATAACAAATTCTGGTGATCTTCAGTCTGCCATTGTAAATCGCTGTTATGTCCCTCACAACATCATCTACCGCGCAATTCACATTTGTATCGTACAGGAATTGGTTTTCGTCACCTCTTTTTACAAGGAGAACTACCATTTTTACTAGAAAGTGGGAATTTTTACAATAAAACTTGATTTTGCTTGAATTCACAGCGGAGCGATTCGAATTAGTTATTGACAAAACGGTTGCCATGGCAGTTACTATGGGGATTTGAAGGGCGACTTTTGATCGAGTGATAGCTTTGTAGGTCATTGGAAATTTAGTTTTAAGTAGAACATTTACAGTTGATTTTTGGTCCGTGTATTGTGGTAGTGCCAATATTTTCCGTATTGTCGCTTCTTTGTTTTGATGGGATTTGCCAAAGATTGCCACTAGATTAATAATATAATTTGTTTATTACACTTAAACGATAATATCATATGTAATACAATACAATACAATACAAATACTCTTTATTGCACACCTCACATAATAAAATAGCACATAAAAAACAAAAAACATAGATACAGGGAGACAGAGGCAGAACAACAGGCGGTCTTATCGCTAAAGAGCGATCTCTTCCAAACAACCTTTGGGTAGTATAATATTCATTTAATCCGAGTAATATTATAAATGAAAAAGTTTAGATGTTTGGATGTTTGTTACTTAATCAAACACGCGGCTGGACCGATTATTATTTTCAAGTCTAGGATTAAAACATTAATATTTCGACTTGATATGTAACTTTATTTATCTCTTCCAAGACTTGACAACTCACGCAGACGTTTTTGGAAAACCGCGCCGACAAAATGATGCGCGGTAAAATGCGCAGTAGTTACATAGCTCCCCCCCTAGCGAAGCGTACTGGTAATCTGATAGACCGACCTGATCTAGTACACTTCGCGAGAGGTTCTGAGTAAGGTTTTCCACGAGGATCTTCCGGGATTTCTTCCAGATTCAACATATAAGCGGGTTTTAAACGATCTATAGACACAGCGACAATTCGTCCCGGTAACTGTAAAGTATAAACTTTATCGTTACGCTTCAATACTGGGTAGGGCCCTTTATATGGAGCTTGCAGCGGTTTGCGCACTAAATCTTCACGCAAAAATACACATTTGCAAGTCTGTAAATCTGAATGCACGAAAATATTTTTCCTGCTCTTACACACTTTATCTACAGGTTTATAGTCGTTGATAATTTTTCGTATTTGCTGGACAAAATCAAAATTTATGGTAGGATCTGTCATAACAGCTGAAGGTGTGATGAAATCTCCTGGTAATCTCAGAGAACAACCATAAGTGAGTTGCGCTGCACTGACACCGGAATCGCTGCGCAGCGCCGAGCGAAGTCCAAGCAGCACGGTGGGAAGTTCCTCGATCCACTTGTCTCGATCGCAGAGTCGGGCTGTAAGAGCCGCCTTTAAGCTTCGATGCCATCGCTCAATTTTCCCGTTGCTCTGAGGGTGGTACGCAGTGGTACGGACTCTCTCAATTCCGAGCAATTTGGTTAACGATGAAAAAAGCTTACTTTCAAATTGGCGGCCTTGATCTGTCGTAATAGTAGCCGGGCACCCAAAACGAACAATCCATGCTTCATAAATAATTCTGGCGACAGTTTCAGCTGTTATATCCTGAATAGGTATAGCCTCGGGCCAATGCGTCGTCCTGTCAATTATCGTTAGTAGATAACGGTGTCCACCAGTTGAAGTATTTAGGGGCCCGACGATGTCGGCGTGAATGTGCTGGAACCGAGCAGTAGGAGTGAACGTACCGACGGTGCTCGAAGTATGGCGGTATATTTTAGATTGTTGACATTGAATGCAAGTTTTAGCCCAAGAACCAACATCCTTATTCATAGATGGCCAAAAATATCGGCTTTGAACCATCTTCCTCGAAGTTCTAATGCCAGGATGGCTTATATTATGTACAGCTTCAAACGCAGTGCGACGAAATACTTCGGGTATGTATGGTCTTACGTTTGACGTAGAAATTTCACAATAAATTGGCTGCGGCGAATCTTGAAAAATAACCTTCTTTAAATTAATATTCTTTTTGGCTAATAAATGCTTGATAGACATGTCTGTTTGTTGCGCTTCTGCGATTTTTTCATAGTCGAGCAGCGAGGGCGTGGCGATAGTCTCGATACGCGACAGGGCGTCTGCAACCACGTTTCCTTGACCACTGACGTGCCGAATGTCATTAGTAAATTCACTAATAAATAACAGTTGTCTAGTCCGGCGAGGGGTTTCGGAGTCTGATGACATTTTCATAAGAGCGTATGTCAGCGGCTTATGATCGGTGAAAATAATGAGCTCACGACCCTCAAACATTTTCCTGAAATGTTTCACAGACATGTAAATTGATAAAAGTTCTCTGTCGAAAGTACTGTATTTTTGTTGAGCACTTGAAAATCTTTTCGAAAAATATCCTAAGGGCTGCCATTTATTATCGACGTATTGTTGAAGCACGCTACCCGCGCTCTGGTCACTAGCATCGCAGAAAAGAGCTATTGGAGCGTTGTGAGAAGGATGCGCAAGCATTGCCGCATTATTCATGCTTGTTTTACATGCCTCAAAAGCGTCTTCTGCTTCTTTGTTCCATTCTATGACAGTTTTGTCGCGTTTCTTGCAGTTATGTAAATATGCATTTAGTGGCGCCTGTATCTGAGCTGCATTAGGAATGCTGTCGTGATAGAAATTGACCATCCCGAGGAATCTTCTTAATTGCTCGACGTTTTCGGGTTTGGGATAGCTGTTGATAATTTGTACTTTGTCGACAGGTGGCATGATACCATCGGGCGTGACCGTATAGCCAAGAAACTTAACGCGTTCTTCTCCCAACACACATTTTGAAGGATTGATCGTAACACCGTACTCGTTCAATCGTTGCAGGACTGTCCGGAGGTGTTCCTCGTGGGAGCTTTCATCCTTCGATGCAATGATGATGTCGTCAATAAATGGGAAAACGTAATCCAAACCTGCGAGGACTTGGTGAATAAATCTTTGAAATGTCTGGCCCGCATTTTTTAAACCTTCTCTCATCATGGTAAATTCGAATAAGCCGAACGGTGTTATGATCGCAGTTTTTTCTATGTGGTCTTCATGCATAGGTATTTGCTGATAAGCACGATTCAAGTCTATTGTACTGAAAATTTTCATACCATGAAGTTGATAATTGAAATCTCTTAATCGAGGCACAGGGTAGCGGTCCGGTTTTGTGACCGCGTTTAGCCGACGATAATCTCCGCATATGCGTATGTCACCGTTTTTCTTAGGCACGACGTGGAGAGGACTTGCCCATGGACTCTTGCTAGGTCGACATAGCTGTTGCTCGATCATGTGGTCAAACTCCTTCTTGACCGCGAGGTACCGGTGGGGCGGCAGCGGGCGCGGTCGTGCATGGACAGGAGGTCCACTCGTTTCAATATAATGCTCTACGTTGTGTTTTGGAGCGATCTTCACCGAAGAAGGCCGGATAATATCAGGGAATTCATTAAGTATGCGATGATATTTCTGCTCCAAGTCTATAGAGCGAACGGTTGGCTCCGAGGTTTTGCAAATCGCTGTTCGGATAGCCAAATTACTTTTCTTGTCTATTAGGCATCGTCCTGACAGGTCGACGAGCAACTGATGGTATTTGAGAAAATCAGCGCCGATGATTGGCTTGCTGACCGCTGCTATTATGAATTTCCATCTATATGACCGCTTAAGACCAACATCTATATCTAAGGTCTTCTCGCCATAGGTGGGTATTGTGCTGTTATTTGCTGCATAAAGGTTGAATGAAGTTGGTTGCCCACGGAACCCTCTAGGTTTGGGTATGACAGAAATGTTTGCGCCAGTGTCAATAAGATACTGTGACTTAGTATGGTGATCTGTGACAAATAGACGGTGTGAAGTATCCCACGCGCTAGTTCCCGCCTCAGCTAACGCAGGAATCAGTTTTCCTTGTTTGCTCGCTTCTTGTAATTGCAGGGAATGGTGCATTTGAAAGCCGTATCTCCGAAACGTCGATGGTAATAACAAATGCCGCTCGATAAATATTCGGGTTGGCGAAAAACGGAGCGCGCGCGATATCCAGGGCGTGGATATGATGTTGCATTGAATTGTGTTGCTGTTGCTGGGCGCTGATTGCGGCGGTACTGTTTATTTTGAATTTTCAACTCTGCAACTTCGCGAACGAGATGGTCGAGCTTGTCTTCTAATGTTTGCTGCGGAGAAAATTCACAATGCGTCGATGACGTTGACGGCTGCGCCGTTGGTGGCGTTGCAATGGCGCATAAATCTTTACGCGACTGTTCTAATATTTTGTCAGCCATCAATGCAATATCGTCCAAATCCATATTCTTCACCATAGTATCACTCGCAGCGACGACGGTTCGAACAGACGATGGAAGATGATTAGACCACAGGATCCGAAGTGCAGATTCCGACACGTTGCTGCCAGCGAGGGTTTTCATACGGCGCAGTAGCTGAGACGGTTTAGAGTCACCGAGTTCCATTTCGGTTAAAAGTCGCTGCAAGTTACGATCTGTAGACTCCTCGTAGACGGAAATCAATCGGTTTTTCAAAGTATCAAACTTTTTGGTTTCCGGTGGTTTTAAAAGAATGTCACTAATTTCATCGATATCCTGGCGTTCGAGTTGTGCGATTAGAAATTCATACATTGCTTGGTCACCTTTCTTGAGTGGGTTAATAATTGCTTCAAATTGCACAAACCAAAGGCGTATTCTGTCACGCCATAATGGCGGAATTCGAATATTAGATGCGATGCCTGAAACCTCTTGAATGGGGCTTGAAACTGCCGGTTCGAATTTTTCGTTTGGTTCATTGTCTGAAGACATGTTTTCTGAAGGTGCTGCTGTGAATGCGGGGTCACCACTTTCAAGTCTAGGATTAAAACATTAATATTTCGACTTGATATGTAACTTTATTTATCTCTTCCAAGACTTGACAACTCACGCAGACGTTTTTGGAAAACCGCGCCGACAAAATGATGCGCGGTAAAATGCGCAGTAGTTACATTATAAAACTTGATATAGGGTCGGTAGGATTACGGCCTGTTAATTTGATGCGCCAGTTTGCGGCCACTTGGATGAGTCGATGAACTGAAAGGATATTTTCTTACTTTTTCAATATATTCCCATTCAATATCACTATTTCTGTAGGGCCTGTAAAAATGTAAATATCTTTAATTGAAAAAACTTCGTTCTTCGGAAGGCCGCAAACTGACGCAGGCCGCGTAACTGGCCTAGCGACCCTACAAACAGTTAAAATAAATAAATAAACAAATATTTGTGGACAATCTTACCCAAATCAACCTAGTCCCAAACTAAGCAAAGATGTACTATGGGTACTAAGTGACGATATACATACTTATATAGATAAATAGACACTTAAATACATAGAAAACATCCAAGACTCGCGAACAAAAATTTGTGTTCATCACACAAATAAATGCCCTGACCGGGATTCGAACCCGGGACCTCCAGCTTCGAAGGCAGGGTCACTACCAACTAGGCTAAAGTGGTCGTCTTACAGCCTTGATTAACATTTAGGATACTTTAAAGTCATCCCTTAAGAGCGCTTTAATAAAATGTAAGAGGTCCACTAGCGCCACTCGTAAATAAGTGTAATTATTTAAATTTAACGATATATAACTAAAAAAAGGGGCCGCTACGTACTGTAGATTGTATTTAAGTACTTTTTGAATCCATCAAGCTAATTTTTACGTTGCTAGATTTGTATCTCTATGAGCTCAAAATTAAAACGGCCGTTTTAACTTTGGACGCATAGATTGACGAATCCAGCAACGTTCCCTATTCGTCCCGGTACCGCCGCACACCGGGTAGAGTCAGTTCGACCCAGGTCGGGCCTAGCTGAGTGTCTTGCTGGACTCTTCTCAGCTAGGCTAGGTTAGTGAACCAGCGAAAAACTCCCAGTAGCTCGATTCCACTCACACCTCATTCGGTTGAAACCGCTCAACCAATCTCACTGGAGCGCAAACTCTTAGAGTATTCCAGTGTTCCAAACCACACGCGTGGTCGTGCCGGAGGTTTTCCCCTGGATTTTCCCCAGGCTACTCTCCAACCGCGCACTCCTATCGCTTTATTGGGCCCGGCCTAAAGCCACAGTCAGGTTCAAAAAAAAATAGAAGAAAATGTTTTTTGACTCGATTTTTTTTCTAAGTAGCATCGTTCAAGTCAGCCAACTGTCCATACGATGGCCAAAAACTTGTTGCGTCAAAAAATTTTTTCTTCTACTTTTTCCTAATCAGAACACGATACCGAATATTTTTATGTTATATAAAACAGACCTAAGCCAAAAGATAGATTTAGACTTAGATTTCATTTATTACACAATACAAGACTTCATTATAAATTACATTTAAGTCAATTTAAAAGAATCCCTATTGTGGTCGTCAATACATTGAATAGAATAATAACACATAATAAAACAATTAAAACAATAGATAAACAAACGTAAATTAAATAAAAATAACATTTCAAGTTTCACCCAAGAGGCTCGTCATACTATTAACATATGACATGTCACTGCCACAAGTGAAATTAAAAGTTTATTTATTAAACTGGGCTAGTGTAGACACGTACCCTTAAACGTTTCCGGCTGATTTTACACTACTCCCAAAATACTCTAGTTATTAATAGACCCTAATTTCAAAATCACCTTCTCTCAAAAACCTCTTTTTTCGAAGGACACTACTCTCGATACAACCCGAATTCAAATTCCCGAAAATGAAATTTTAGGGTATTTTGGGACTAGAGGGTTTTGTGAATAAGCGATTATGACATTAGGTTATTTCGCCACTGTTAGGTGTAGCTAATTTAGGGTATTTTGGGAATAGAGTATTATGAGACTCATTCGTAATGGGACGCAGTCCATTTGAATTTGGGTTGTATCGAGAGTGGTGTCCTTCGAAAAAAGAGGTTTTTGAGAGAAGGTGATTTTGAAATTAGGGTCTATTAATAATTAGAGTATTTTGGGAGTAGTGTAAAATCAGCCGGAAACCCTTAAACGAATCCTCACTAGTTTTGTTACATACTGACTTTTGAGACAGAATAACAAAAAGTTTATCCGTCCATTTTCATATTACTTGGACAACTATGTTGCTCATAAGTGAAAAAGGTGAACATTTTCTGCATGTAACTTTTCCAATTTCTGCCTCACACGATATCGAGTCCATTACAGACTGCATTGCAGTATAACGAATATAATATACAGTGCAGGTTAATATAACTTTTGTAAATGAAATTCCATTATTCCAAACAATACCTGTATTATGAATTATATCAATAGTATTTTTGTACAATCAGTATGCTTATTCTACATTACTGACCGAGTGAAACGAAGGTCTCTGCTTCAGCTTCGACAAAAATGCTTTCGTATGTCCGGATTTCCGTTTGTTCTCGTCTACAGGTCGCAATTCTCAACAGATTCTCGTGATATTTCGTGAGCAGGTTCGATAGTTATATAGAATTATTTTGTCGAGTTTCAAAATAGTATTTTTGGAAGTGACCTCCCACCAATCCGGTGTTCCCAGGTTCGAATTCCGGTGAGTGTGGTGTTTTTGCTATTAATTTAAGTATTTATTTATCTATGTAGTCGCCTGGTACTTCGTTTAGTTTGGGACTATTTAACCCCCGTTGCCGCCCGGTGAAAAAAAACAAACAATTACTTTGTTTTGTTATGTGCCCGGTAATCTCCGGGCCTGGAAGATGACCGGTTTAACTTGTTTTTTAAAGATTAGAAACTAGATAAACAAAGAAGCGGTGGTCGTAAACCTATCGCAACCACTAATCTTTTTTTTATCGAATTTTATTTGTACGAGTACTTTTAGGTTTTTACTTCGCCGATTATCAGGGTTCGAAATTATCAAGATAATTATGGTCTGATAATTATCCGATAATTATCGGATAATCATCCCTCTTATGGGTACGGTAGTATACGTTTATTTTATTAGTTAAATTTATTTTCCGATGTATGATATGAACTGTAAAATGTATTTTTACCAATAAAGACTGTACTCTGTACTAATATATAAAAGATTATGGTGTTTTAGGCCGCAAAATAAATAGTTGCTGTACAATATTTTACTAGTTTTTTATTAACCATTAAAATATAATCAATTAATCATTACAACATCATTAAAACACATATACAGAGCGCAATTAGTAACGTTCGAATTCACGCACGTGTTTTTTTAAGACTCATGCCGAATTTACAATTTTAGGTTATTATCAAATCGATAACTATCAAAGCATAAAAACCGCGATAATTATCCTTTCGAACCCTGCCGAATATACAATTCATTATTTTTTTCATTTACCATTTGATGTTATCCAAGCAAATCATTTGATTTCAACTTTTACCAGGGATGTTGACTTTAAATAAGAAGATCAACTACTTTAAATTTTCTCGAAAAAGGATCAAATTCTCAACCAAATAGCGAAAAAAAGAATAAATAATTACATAATTACAAGTCTTCAAAGTTTTAAGTGGGGGCATGTTCTGTCCCTTTTTCGCAAAACGCACCTCTGTATTGAACGATCTTCATTTACTATGGCGCTTTAAGTCAGTGACGTCACTGGTTTGTAGCGCTTTCTCACTCTTGTTAACAACATTCTAACGGTTGTAGATTCGTTATTTTTTCAGATATTTTAATGGGATTTTCACCATTTGGCATAGTTTTATGTCTTCTTTCTTTTGGATAATAATTTGGATACCAATAAATTTTGAGTCAACATCCCTATTATTTGACTTTTTACTGCTTTCGTCTTGTTTCACATCCCATTTTTTGCATGACATTCCGCATTCTACGTACACGCTTTGTCTATTTTTAATAAACCTGAACATATACGTATTACGAAATAATGTCCGACTCGCGCACCGAGGGTTCCGTACACAGATGTGTACCGGTCCCGGCCCAATTATTAAGGAAAATGTCAACAACATGGTGCAGAAATTGAACACCATCGGTACAGCGCCATCTATCGGCGAATATTGTTACAAATTAGTAATTAGTATGTATGGCGGTTTTTTAATGATTCTTTATTACGTGAACCGATTTCAATATTTTTTCTTTATTTGAAAGAAGTACTTTCAGCATAATCGCATAGAAATTTATAAAACAAAATAAATGCAAAGGTAATTATTACAAACTTAGTATAGAAATGTTTTTTTATGATAAAAAGTGGATAGAGCTATACATTTAATGGAAGAGATCCCTTAAAGGGATAAGTTCGCCTTTGTACATACCATTTCTTTTTGTATTTGTAATTTTTTTCATTGTGTACAATAAAGAGTTTACTACTACTACTACTACATTTTTATGGCTTTAGTTTTGTCCTTAAATCCCTCACTACACTCAGGACTCAGTCTTAATTCCTTATTGGAATAAAGTCATTACTCCCTCGCTATATACGCTCGGGAGTAAAATCTGGAAGACCTGAGTGTAGCGACGGATTTAAGCGTGCCCTTTACATAAAACAGTGCTTTATCCCCTGTTGTAAAATCTACTATTATAACCAACTTTATACCAAAAAACAAAGCCGCGCAAATTTGAAGCCTGCGTTTTGCGATAATTGCGTTTCACGTTATAAATATTCGTTTCAGATTAAATCTGTTTATCTACGCTTTTCAGGTGCGTTCTCACTAATGTAATTACCGGGTAGATATATGGATGTGTATTTAAAGCTCGGCCAGAAATATATGACCCTTGTCAAGAGGGCGCTATTATTCTGAATTATATGGCAATAGACTAAATGACATCTTGACTTTTTTTTCTGTCTGATGTCAATTTTTAAATGTTTTGCGAGCGTGTTTTTTCAACAGGTTATTAAATACAGTAGAATCCGCTTATAACATTTTACCGCTTTTAACGACTTCGAAATCACCATACATTAGATTTGATACCAAACATTTTCAAAGTAAATCAGTCCGTTTTGTGCGACGTCCTGTTAGTGCGACGTAATATCACCGGTCCCTTGACTGTCGCTTTATCCGGATTCCACTGTACTATTATTAACAAGTTTCTGCTGTTGACTATGAATGGTTTTGGGTATCTTTTGTCAATTATCATTTAATTTTGATCACTACTACTATTGTAATAAACCGCAACTGTGACACTGACAAGTGACAACCTATCATTATAATTATTTCCGGTGTAAGAAATTAGTTTCAATGAAATTCTACAATATGGCGCATGGACATATTTTATTTTATACAACGCCGGTGGCAAACAAGCTTACGGTCCACCTGATGTTAAGCGGCCACCGCAGCCTATAGACGCCCGCAACTCCAAAGGAGTCACGTACGCGTTGTCGACCCTTAAAAGTTTGAGGATGAACTGTGTTGACAACAGAAGCGACAAATTTAGTTCCCTCGTTCTCAACACAGTGCATCCTCGGGAGCTCTGGCATCCTTGCTCACCTCCAGGAACACAACACTACATACTTGTATAGTAGAGAATGTTATTTCTGGTCGGGCTATAGTTACGGAAATAAAATTGGAGGAACACACTGTCAGATTTTTGCTGATATTTCGAAACAGCGGAAAAAACTGAAACTATTATAAAATGAAAAGCTAGTAGTCACGGAAAAAATGACCGTCACTTTATGGACCTTAATTTCATTGGAATAAATTCGGAAATTGGCGAACCTGTTTATACCTCGGCTATACGTTGTTAGGATTCCGTACCAAAATGGTAAAAAAGGAACCCTTATAGTTTCACTTTGTCTGTCTGTCTGTCACATCACTAATTATCTCAAGAACTACTTATCCTATCGATTAGAAGTTTGGTTTAATTTGAAACATGAGTTTTTTGTTTTATATTTCTATTTTCTGTGAAAATTGACAGATAACAGTTGGCTCAAAATTTGAAAGTCTAGTGAATATATCAAGTGGGGTGGCATATGAAAGGGCTTGAATTACAAATTCTGCAACAATTTTTTTTTTTTTTTTGCGTCGAGTCATTAAATACCGTCCTCTCCCCCCATCTCCGAAGTTTACCAAGGAAAAATTATGAAACTATTACGTAACTTATTTTTTTTAACTTAAAATTCAAAATAAATATCAAATCCTCGAAACGAAGTTTCTGTTTGGCCCAATGGTTGACTGGTAGAGAATGCCTTGAGGCATGAAGTCCGCCATTTGTAATCATTTGTTTTGTGCAATAAAGTTTAAATAAATAAATATACCCGAATTACTCGAAATAGAGTATAATGACTATTTATCGCAAATAAAATATTTTAATTAGCCATTATTTTTATTTTTAAACTCGCTATATGACCAAGCTATTCGAGCACCATGTTTAACTACACATAAATATAGTACCATAGATTTTGTTTCGTTTTTAATATCATGAGTATGGTTACAGAGTCTAGTATAGTGGTGGTTGGCAGTATGTAATTTTTCCATTGTCAGTTTAATGTTAGTAAACAAATTTAAAAAGTGAGAGCAGCGGTCAATAATGGTTTTTCTTAGGCTTTTCATAAACCACAAACAAGAGGCTTCATGTCTTCATTTCGGGTGTCCCCTTGTTTTGCAGACAGAAATTGCATATAATTTTGTTTCGCAGAAAATGTTTCAAATAATATTTGCTCCTTGTATTTTTATTTCGACTATTGTTGTTTCAATGACTATTTACTTGAATAAAACATATTTCATAGAAACACAATTCAATGAATTCTGTAGTTCTATGATATGAATATCGAAATATTAAAAAATATTGATATCAAAAATCATTGATTTGAGTTTCTACAAAGTAAGTGTTCGGCGTAATGATTATTGTGTGAAATGCAACGAAAAAATGCGACGACCGCTTTAGCCTAGTTGGTAGTGAGCCTGCCTTCGAAGCTGGAGGTCCCGGGTTCGAATCCCGGTCAGGGCATGTATTTGTGTGATGAACACGAATATTTGTTCTTGAGTCCTGGATGTTTTCTATGTATTTAAGTATCTATTTATCTATATAAGTATGTATATCGTCACTTGGTACCCATAGTACAAGCTTTGCTTAGTTTGGGGCTAGGTTGATTTGTGTAAGATTGTCCAAAGATATTTATTATTTATTTATTTATATTTAAATGATAATATGAGAAACATTTTCTGCGAAACGAAATTCTTTAAAAATGTTGTCTATAAAACAGTGTACTACCATTCATTTCGTGATATTAACACAGGTTTCCGAGCATGTTTGAGTAAATCATATTTTTATTGCCAACCTTATTTTTCTATTTCATCCCCGTTCAAGTTCGAACTGTATACAAGTTTACATAACGTGGACCTTTAGTTAATGTAGCGCGAAAACCAGTGGGCTGGATAATGCGCGGTCCAGGGTTCGGTGCCCGGCCTTTCAAACTCTTGTTAATCTCGTTGTGATCCAATGTAACAGCAAGTTTACCTAGGGTATAGTAGGACAGACATTTTGCATTGCAACTTAATTTTTGTACCGTAACGTTAGCATGGACGCTTACAAATGAGGCTGTGCACAAAATCCGAGTAGCACAGAGAGCCATGGAGCGCGCCATGCTCGGCATTAGACTGTACCGTAACGTTAGCATGGACGCTTACAAATGAGGCTGTGCACAAAATCCGAGTAGCACAGAGAGCCATGGAGCGCGCCATGCTCGGCATTAGACTGCAAGACCGGGTGAGGAATGCCGAGATCCGACGCCGCACAAAAGTGCGTGACGTCGGATATGTCATTACCAAACTCAAATGGAGTTGGGCAGGACACCTTGCCAGGCAGAGTGATGGCAGGTGGACCAAAATAGTGTCAGACTGGTGGCCACTTAGTGGTAAAAGGAGCGAGGTCCACCGGCTCGATGGGTCGACGATATTAGAAAGATCGCGGGTCACTCTTGGATGAGACTGGCTCAGGACCGGGACGAGTGGCGTACTCGAAGAGAGGCCTATGCTCAGCAGTGGGCGATTATAGGCTGAAAATGATGATGATGATGATGAACGTTAGCAAGCAATCGCGTATCTGACTGCGCCAGACAGTCTGCCAACAGGGAAAGATGGCGGGGGATCATGCGGCGTATCCGCCCCTACAACCAACGTAGGTGGTGTAGTGGTGGTGGTGGTAACTGCTTTCGAGTTGCGGGCGCCTATAGGCTGCGGAGTCCGCTTACCATCAAGTGGACCGAAAGAAAGAAAGTTCGGATTTCGAAGTTCTGAGTATAGGGTCAGGGGGCCTACCGCGAACTGTAAACGAAGTTTTCCCTCTCTGTCGCACTTGAAAGTCTGTACAAAAGAAAGAAAGAAGAAACATTTATTCGTGGCACAGACACAGTACAAATTAACATAACACCAAAATACAGAAAGTAGCCACGAAAAGGCCCCAAATCAGCATAGTGCTAGCCATTGGCTAGCGCTGGTCTTCCTTTGGGACCACGAGAAGCCACGAAAGACAAAAAACACTAAAGTCACAAACAATATAACAACATAACACAATTTAAACTGACAAGAACAGACATGAACGCGACCTTAAACAATCTTCAATATCTGTGGTCTGTCACAAGTCGCAACTAGCGCCAGCGGACAACCACTAAAACAGTGTCAGATTAGATTACGCGATTTCGTGAAATGAGAATGGAGGCATTAGGAAAAGTGGGACAGAGAGGTAAAACTTCATTTGTGGTTCGCGGTAGTCCCTCAGGGCAGTCGCTTCAGTAAAACTAATAACTGAATGTAAAATGTAGTGTCAAATCGACCCTCCTGGTCAAGATTGGAAAGGATACTTGATTTAAAAAGGTCGACATGCATGAGAAGATTGTAGTTTTTCAATCACATATCTTACAACTTACAGGTTATTTTCATTGTTCGTTTTAGGCCATCTTGTAGCCGAGTCTGCTTATTTGTTAAGAATCCAATAATCATTGAACCAAAGAAGTTTGTTTCCATTTTATATGTCTATCAATACAAATAAATCATCATCGTCCTAGCGTTATCCCGGTACAGTTGCATCCTGAGGGATGTCCGGGGTCCGCTACCTAATCCCAAGCTTTGGAGTAGGCACTAGTTTTTAAGGACTGCCATCTGACCTTCCAATCCGAGGGTAAACCAGACCTTATTGGAATTGGGCTTGTCAAGTGAGTGGGCAACTTGACTGTTAGAAGTTCTCAAGCTGCCCGAAGGCCCTAACTTGGCTTAACGACTGCTATTATAGACAGCAGCCGGGATCAATGGCTTAGCGTGCCTTCCAAAGCACGGGAGCGCTCAGTTAATAACCATTCAAAGCGGTCACCCATCCAATAACTGAACTAGGCCGACGTTGCTTTTTTTTTTAAATTACGTTTTGTTGCATTCATCTAAAAGTTGTAAGTACAGTCGCCATCAGATATATTGGAGCGAACAAGGTGCTCACAAATATCTGAACACGACTCTATTGTCAAGGCGTTAAAGTGCATGTTCAGATATTTTTGAGCACCCTGAAGAGTACAGATATATTTGATGGCGACTGTACAATAAAAAACCCAAAGACGCAGAGATTGTAAGAAGTCGGTTCGGTTTTTAAAAAAAGTAATTTGTCATAGTCACTAACTGTCACTTATTTTGATCTTTCACGTAAATAATGCGAATTCAATGTGTGTGTGTTTACGATCACTGGTTCTTTACTTACCTAATTTCTAATCTTCATAAAAACAAGGTATATAACAACGCCGTAAACATACAAATCCACAGTTCTGCGTTGCAATATTTTATCTCGCAACAATATACTAAGCAAATATTTATTCCGAAATCTAACCTCAAATCTATTCACTCTAACAGATTGTCCAATCCTCAATACGAATATATCTCAAATAGTCCGGAATATGGTACTGGTGAGGAGGTAGAGACATCACCTTTATTACAAGAGCTATAAGGAGGATGGTTAGCTTGAATTGTAATAGCATTTTCGAAGTTAGAATTGCAATGTTTCGAATTGAAAATCGATCTCGATTTGCAAGTTGCTATTCATTGCAATGAATTGGATTTGTTAAGCTTCAAGTGCTTGATTTGGTATCATTTCTAACACGTTGCAGATTTTAAGCATGATGAGGGCTATCGTTTTTGTGCTCACCAGTTGGCACCACTGTCGAGTAAGGTCCAGCTTTCAATAATCTATATATATATTACGCGAGGCCGACTTTTGTACACCCCATCAGATCTACAGTTATGGTCCGATTTTAATAAATGATATGTCATAAGATTCGTCTCATGCTGGAGAGTTGCATAAAACTCTTATTTTTTCATATTTTTTAGGAAAAAGGACTAAAAAATTGATTATTAAAAACTACTGTGCGCTGACCACGTGGATTTGGCCGCGTGACGTCCGTCTTGTTGTTATTAATGGTTAATATGGGCATGAGAACGAAATTTACATTTAAATAATATTTAATACCTTAAAACCGTAGCCTAAAAATATCGAACATCCCGCATTGTAGCGCAGTCCCGTTTAGTTCGGAAAAAAAGGAGGAAATAAGTTTCCGAAAGACGAAACTGTCCCAAAGCACTGACAGTCATTGACTCCTAACTCATATTTGCCATAATCAAGCTCAGGTATTACAAAATAGTCACCATATTGTTCCAATTCGATATTAACTCGCGTAGCGCAACCACTAAGAGTGACATTTGACATGCGCACGTGACTCCTTTGGAGTGGCCGCTTGCCATCAGGTGGACCGTACGCTTGTTTGCCACCGGCGTTGTATAAAAAAAAGCCAACCAATCTTTAATGCGTGTGTGTCTAGTTTATAATGTATGTTTGTCTGTCTTTTACAGATACCAGGAGGCAGCAGCCACAGGCACGGCCACGATATTTCTACGGAGGACCCGGACCTCGTGGAGACGCATGAGAACTCCACACACCATGGCAAGGTGAGAAATGACGTCACCAATCAACTATACTTAAGTAACTACGATTTGAAACGGGATATTTACCATGTATATTTGTATTTTTATGTTCCCAACATTTCGGCACTGTTGCAAGCGCCATTATCAAGGATTAACTGACGTGCTGCGAGTTTTAGTTTCGTTTGCAACAGTGCCGAAATATCGGGAACTCAAAAATACAAATATACATGGTAAATATCCCGTTTCAAATCGTAATTCTAATGTAAGACATAAGACATAAGACATAAGAAGTTTATTCGTACATAAAAGTTTACAGGTATAATTGAACATATCATCATTTATAAGTAATGTACAAAGTGGATTTTTCGTTATGCGGTTCGACTGGCCTCTACACTAGGCTAAGCCTGTCCCGTAGGTAGCCAATTCAAAAATGGATTAACAATATGTGCGCGAGAAGTCAGAAAAGATGACAATACAATATAATTATTATTACTAACATATACTAGATATAAAAATGGAAACAAGCATAGAGTCTACGAATAGAGAGTAAGTATGTGTTTAGTGTGTATGTGTGGGCGTGTACATGAGTGTGTGTGTGTGTGCGTGTGTGTGTAGGTATTGTGTGGGTTGGTAAATGACCATGTAAGCTTGAAATCTTATATTATACTTAAGTACTTGGAAGACATCAAACTTTTTTTTATACAACGCCGGTGGCAAGCAAGCTTACGGTCCACCTGATGGTAAGCGGCCACCGCAGCCTATAGACGCCCGCAACTCCAAAGGAGTCACGTTCGCGTTGCCGACCCTTTATAAGATTTGAGGATGCACTGTGTTGACAGAAGAAGGAATACATTTAGATCCCTCGCTCTCAACACAGTGCATCCTCGGGAGCTCTGTCAACCTTGCTCACCTCCAGGAACACAACACTACATACTTGTATAGCAGATAATATTATTATGGCTGTGGTCTTCTGCAAGGCGGAGGTACTTCTCCGGTTGAGCTGCTCCAAATTCGAGCAAGATAACATTTTGCTGTGTCGTACCTCTCTTCGTAAAAATAAACTTTTTTGCTGCAGATTTCGTAGTTAACAACGACAGTGATGTTTTTTTTACAAAAAGGATAGCTTTTTTATTGTAGAACAATAACCGGACGGATTCTTTGACCGAGTGAAACGAAGGTCCACTGCTTCAGCTTCGACAAAAATGCTTTTGTATTTTGTACTAGGTGGGGCGATGATATTCGTAAGGCAGCGGGCAGGGATTGGAGGAGAAGAGCTGAAGACCGAGCTCAGTAGCGTGCCATGGGAGAGGCCTATGTCCAGCAGTGGACTGACACAGGCTGATGATGATGTATTTCCGGATTTCCGTTTGTTCTCGTCTACAGGTCGCAATTCTCAACCGATTCTCGTGATATTTCGTGAGCAGGTTCGATAGTTATATAGAATTTTTTTGTAGTCAGTTTTTGAAAATTTTCAAAAACAATTTTTATTTCAAAGCTTTTGTAAGTTTCTGCGTCCGTATTTCGGTTTGTTCTCCTCTACAAGTCGCATTTTTCAACCGCTTCTCGTGAAATTCTGTTAGCAGGGTCGATATTCATAACTGATCTTTTTTATAATGTTAGATTTTGGAAATGATAAAAAAAAACTCACTCACGAGGTCTATAGCTCACAGAGCCACTAGTCATAATTGCTCCAATGTTCCAAAAATCATTTTTTTTTATTATTATATATGTTTTTCCACTTTTTGTTACTTTTCATTGGTATTTGTCCTGGATGTCCACTTGCCAATCGGCAAAGGCCTCCTCCAGCCTTCTCCACTCGTGCCTGTCTCTGGCGACCCTGCTCCATGTGACTCCAGCAACAGGCCTTATGTCGTCGTCCCACCTTTTGTGCTGCCTTCCTCTTTTCCTCTTACAGCCCCTTGGGTACCACTGGGTCACCTTTTTGCTCCACTTGTCACTGCCTCTTATAGTGTGACCAGACCACTTACATTTGAGTCTCCTGATTTTTGTGACTATGTCTTGTACCTTGGTCTGGTTCCTTATGGCATGGTTCTTTATTTTGTCGGCTCTCCTTACTCCCAACATACTGCGTTCCATTGACACTTGGCAGATACGTAGTTTATTCAGTTGGTTCTTTGTGAGGGCCCAAGTTTGACTTCCGTACAAAGTATTGGTAGGATGCATGAGTTAAATACCTTGCTCCTTGATGTTGGTCGTTCATTATTTCCTTCATGCCCCAGTATCTCTTCCAGCCATTGCCAAAAATCAATTAAAATGTACTAAATATTTACGAAATTACGCGTAGAGCTTCCATAGAGAGCGGGATGGTTAATTGCAAACTCGCGCGTTAGAGGGTCATTTGCACTGAAATCGCCTTGCCTTGATTAAATACGTAGACAAATATTTAGATGAATATATCTACAATTTTGAGCACACTATTCGCCGTTTACTGTAAATACCGAGAGATTTCAGATTCTGAAATTATTAACGATTAAATACCAAAATATTCCGTACTGTTACAACCTGTATAATAGAGAATCGAGCCGTTCTGAATTCAAACTAGATTAGAATTCATCTCGAATTTCTAATCAACGCTGATTTTCGGAATTAAACTTAAACGCGAGGAAATAAAGTTGATTATAAAAAAATGGAAACGCGTTGGCGGTTGACAAATTGAAGTTGGTAGCTGTGGGGGTTGGAATTTACATATGGCACTGTGTCAGTTGTTTCGTTTGTTAGATAATCGCGAGTCATAAGAGGAAGCGGGATAGCGTCAACGTAGTGATGATACTGATAAGTCGTACACAGTTAGGTTCATTTATTGCATCATATTTCAGATTATTGTCTATTAAAAAGTCGGTTTACGGACGATAATTTTATGTGATAACGTCATAAGAAAACATTATGAAAAATTTAATACTTTTATTAATTGAATTATCATCACTGAATTATCATTATTTTGTGTAATAAGGATAAGGCAGGGCAAGTAACAACGCCAAGGGATTTAAGTACGGCTAATTTCCCGGCGCTTACTTTGACCATCAACTGTCAAGGTATAACTTGAAATCATGCAGTTGGCCGAGTTGCATCAAAGTAATTGTTCAAAATCCAATAACATTTTTATAGAAATTCGCTTAACAAGGCTCAGGACAGAATAATATTCACCTAGATTGTAAGTTACAAATTGCTGTGCCCTAACAGTCCATGTTACAAACACTTGTATTATTTTGTAAGACCTTTGTAAACCACATGAAGTAATAAATAAATTATGAATTATAATTATAACTGCACGGCACAGGACCGGTCTAAATGGCGAGCCTTGGGGGAGGCCTATGTTCAGCAGTGGACGTCTTTCGGCTGAAATGATGATGATGATGATGATGAATTATAACTGGAATTTCCCCATATAAGGAGGCCCTATCTCAGTATCGAAGCAACATATCCGTGATACGCCAATAAGCGTATACTAAGCAGAAATATTACGAAGTCGTCTTTGCCCAAAACTCATGACGCAATGTAAGACCAAAATTAAACTTAGAAACGCAGTCTCCTATCCTTTGGGCCATGCTCCAGCTTGGTGCAAACGTATGTGCGCGATTATAAATTCTCGCGCTGCAGCTCGTTTTAACTGCACCTTGTTTCTTGCTAATACGGGAGTTTTTTTTAGTGTCTGCCTTTGTTTTCGAGGGTTTAACGCTAGTCATCTCTTCGACGTGGTTACTATTGGTTACTAATAGTGACTCTGTGAGCTTGTATACCTTTTTTTGACGCAGAGGAAATGCATTTACGCATCCCTCAGGGCCAGGGGAAGGCCCATGCTGGGGGTATGTGGGACTCGCCCTTCCATAGGGGAAGGGAATGAATACCCAATAAAACCTCTTCGGCATTAACTTTTTTTTTGAACCTGACTGTGGAACCTGACCTATAAAGCAGGCCGGCCCCAATAAAGCGATATAGTGCGCAGTTGGAGAGTAGCCTGGGGAAAATCCAAGGGAAAACCTCTGACACGACCACGCGTGTGGTTTGGAACACTGGAATACTCTAAGAGTTTGAGTGGTTTCAGCCGAATCTGAGGTTAATTGTGAGTGGAATCGAGCTGCTGGGAGTTTGGTTCCTGGTTCACTAAACCTAGCCTAGCTAAGAAGAGTCCAGCAAGAAACATAGCTAGGCCCGACTGGGGTCGGACTACTCTGCCCGGTGTGCGGCGCTATCGGGACGAATAGGGACTATATGTGTCAGTGTTGTCGTGATCGCGCGGTGGACGTCCCCGCCTGCAGCATTGACCCTCGCTGCCGTATAAGGGACATCATGGGGTCGCTGTCATTCTACCATGGGAATGAGCATGTAGACCTAGCGATTGAACTGAAATCAGACGAATAAATTGTTGACGACCGTTAATTGCCGCGCGTCGCCGATCTTCTAATTTCGGATGTTTTTGAAGATAAAAGGCCTTAAGGGTCCTTATTTAGTTAGTTTAGTTAAAAAACGCTCATCTATTTACGCCATTTTCTGTTTGAATTGATACTTATCTTGACATTTTCTCAATGTTACTATCTAGAACAGGACTATTGCGACCTTATGTTATAAACTTTAAATGTATTTTTTGGATTTTTCATTACGAAATATCGTTTCAAAAATGACTCCAAATCGACCATTTTCAAGCTAAAAACTTGTTTTTTCCGCTTAAATTCTACTACACAAAATAAAATTAAAAAATGGCTATGTTACTATCTAAAACTTTAATGAAATTATCGTATCCTTTAATAAATTTATTGGTATTACCAATACTTTTGTCACAATTTGAAATCAAAACATTTTTAAACTTATAAGGCCTCTTAAGTTACTTCAGGTTGGATGCGCTCTGAAGAAGTATGTTTTCGGTATAGGTAAAAGTCACGAGGACTTTTTTTTATCGTGTATTTTTTATCGTTTTCATTGTCGGTGGCAAACAAGCGTGCGGCCCGTCTGATGGTAAGCAGTCACCCCAGCCTACTCCGCGAACTGGCCTCGGATACCGTATCGTATCGCGGATGGGTGACGCCGCTATGAGTGATCATTAACTGAGTACTCCCCTGCTTTGGAAGGCACGTGGATCCCGGCTGCTGTATATGATAGCAGTCTAAGATTTCAAGCTTACATGGTGATTTACATTCAAAAATACAAATATACATGGTAAATATCCCGTTTCAAATCGTAATTCTAATGATAGCAGTCGTTAAGACAAGTTAGAGGCCTCCGGGCGGCTTGAGAACTTCTAACAGTCAAGTTGCCCACTCACTTGACAAACCTAATTCCAATAAGGTCTTATTTCCCCTTGGGTTAAAAGGTATTGGCAGTCGCTTTCGCAAAAACTAGTGGACAGCTTCAGGACACATCAGTACGGAGATAACGCCATGGATCGGATATCGGTATTTTCTCCATAGAAAAATACCGGTATTACGGTCACCGGTTCATTATTTCGTTTTTAATGGGACAATCTAATAACACGACGTTGTTACCTAAATACATGATTCAGCCCTACGTAAAGATCAAAAAATAATCCAAAATAATGGGCTAATTCAGGGTTTTTTAAAAATACCGGTATCGGTCCCTGGATAACTAGGGGGATGATTAATTTGACCGATTTTCGCTCGTACTTAAGTTTTTTGAAAAAAACTCAGAGGGCCGGAGTTCGAACCCGCGACCTCCAGATTGAAAGTCGTGTGATTTCTAATATTTTTAGAATCTCTCATCTGCTAAAACCAAATTCCAATTGATGTGGCTAACAACGCCAAAACAGTTGAACCCAAATTTCTCCTGTGAAATGGACCGTACACTGTGCAGGCGTGCGCCCGAGATTGTAAATTCACGAGTTTTATAGTACTTTTATGTCGTTAGTAATTGTACGATACATTCTAAATAATGTATATGGTTTTCATCACATTCAGTATTCATACCTTAGTAGCAATATTTGATCACTTAATACCTTATATATTTGTAACTTTTGTGCAGCTTATTTTTTTTACATAGGTAGGTAAGAATAAGTGTCTGTGTCCTCCAGGATAAGTTAAGCACAAGGGCTAAACTCTAAATACAACACTGACAAAAAACATCATATTATCACTTCTCTGGAGATGCAGGCATCCGGCTACGGCTACGAATGCGTTTAGAGAGGTAGGGCACAACAAAGAGTCGTTTTCCTCGAATTTGGAGCAGCCCAACTGGGGAAGTACCTCCACCTTGCAGAAGACTACAGCCACAATAACATTATTTACTATACAGGTATGTAATGTTGTGTTCCTGGAGGTGAGCAAGGTTGCCATAGCTCCGGAGGATGCAATGTGTTGAGAGCGTGGGACCTAAATTTATCCCTTCTGCTGTCAACACAGTGAATCCTCAAATTTTATAAAGGGTCGGCAACACGCACGTGACTCCTTTGGAGTTGCGGGCGCCTATAGGCTGCGGTGTCCGCTTACCATCAGGTGGACCGTACGCTTGTTTGCCACCGGCGTTGTATAAAAAAAAACACGATATCCACTTTTTACCATCCTACAGCCAGGATGGTAAAAAGTGGATATCGTGTCACTGCCACCATCGTGATAAAAAGAAGTCGGTATTAAGTCGTAGAAAAGAAAGAAAGAAAGAAAAAACATTTATTCATGGCACAGACACAGTACAAATAACAGACACAGTCTAACATTCAAAACTCCTTTACCTTGGACCACACCCTCTCTATGTGGACGTGCGCTCGCGTTTGTAAATTCATGTTCGTATTTATTACGCCTCTTTGAGTCTTTGAGCCGCTATTAAAGTCGACACACATAGATAACCGCAGTCACATGAAAGTATCGGCGTCAGCGACTTAATTTAAGGCCAACCGGGATAAAAATTTGAACTACGGGTTTTAAAAATAGGGCTGGGTCAATCAATTTTTCTTGTTGTTATTCTGTCCCGTCAGCGAGGAGACAACAGTAACTGAGTTCCTTAGAAATAAGTTTATAATATGGGCTTCAAGCATGCTCAAGAGATGACCCATATCCAAGTGGCTTTATGCTCATCGCTAAAACTCATGTTTGGTAGATTTAAACCCTATAAAATCACAGTTTTAAAGAGTGACTCAGGAGACGTAACCATGGTAACGAGCAACAAAGAATAGTTGATCCACCCGGCTAAAGTCGTTCTAAAGTACATACTGTGTATGTGTTTAATTTTTAAATTTCTTTCTTTGAATCTGTTTTTTAGCGATAGTATTTTATTGTCTGTCGTGACGTGAGCAAAGTTCAGTATACTCCTCGGAGATAAAACTCTTTTCGTCTTGGGCGTGCTTAAATCCCTCACTGCGCTCAGGACTCAATCTTAATTCACTCAGGACTCTGTCTTAATTTTCGGGTTTTCCCCCACATTGGTAATTTTGGGCCGGGTTACCTTACATAGACTACTGTGCCACATGCAAAGTATCTGAACATTTTTAACATGTTTTGCTTTTTAAAACGAACGCCCTTTTCCTAGTAAACATTGTGCTTGGATAAATACGCTGGAGGGGCGATCAGTTTAATTTTGGTTTTACTCTACCATAGAACAATTCAGATGGTGAAAGGCAAAATGAGCTATTTATTTTATCATGTGACCTAAATTTCTAACACTGCTTCGCGCACAACATACGGGCCAACAAAGCAAACTTTTTTATTAACAACATTAACAAGGACAAACGAAACCGATTAAAGCCCAAGCGAAAAACAAAACGGCTCGCAACAACTCGAGAACAAACTCTAGGCCGGGACGTGATTGCGGAAATTTCACGTCATAAGCTACCTTGTATGTATGTATGTAAATACTTTATTGTACACAAGACAAGTAAAATGAATTATACAGAAAAAAAAACAGATCAATCGTGTACAAAGGCGAACTTATCCCTGTAAGGGATCTCTTCCAGTTAACCTTTGAGCAATTGAGTGAAGAATAGGAACTAAACTGTAGACAAACCAACACGTGTACAAAGATGTATTTATATAAATATTCTAAATATACAACTACACATTAATAAACATGTATAACTACTAATATATAAATATATATATATATATATATACATATATGTACATATATCTAAATAAAATATAAAATAATACATATAAATATAGTATCCAAGCAGTTCACAAGTCATACACATAGTACATTGTAATTGTTTTGTGAAAAGAAATGCATTCGCATTTCGTAAGATATGATACAATACAAATATTCTTTATTGCTTACCAAACAGAGTACACTAATGAAAACAGGAATTAGTATAAGAGTTCCCTCTTAGAGATATCGAAGACAGGCCTTTACCCAGCAGTGGGACTCTCAATAAGCTGAATAAAAAATATTATTTTCACGTTCTTTGAGAAAATAATAAGTTTGGAAAGGAATGACTCATTGGTAGAAAAAACGGTTGTGTTTTAAAGCAGCAACAGGCGTTCACGGAATATTTTCTAATGTAACCTTTATTTTGCTTTTTATTTCTTTCACCTTGACAGACTTGATAGTAGGCGGCATACATCCGATCCATTTATTCCCGCATAAGCGAAAATCGATGAGGTGGGTTTTTTGTAAGTGGCTCTCAGACTACACCAAGTCGGAAACATTAATTATTGTGTAGCAGGAAAAAGTTGAAGACCCGCGAGGGGAGATCGCTTCTGCAGACCCCGATCTGTACAGATGTATTGCAAAATGATTTTCCTTCGGGAAAACTCGGATCTCAATCGGAATACGATGGCACCCGAACTGTCGATCAATGATTGTATTAAATGAGTGACGTTTTCATATCCATTATTATGGAACTTTATTTTTTAGTGTCAAATGACAAAGTGAAAAATGTTATTGTATAATATAGAGATGTTACAACCACCTTCAATAACTTTGAAAATACTCAGTTTTATTGTTATTAGTAAACGAAACATTATCTTCACTTTAAAACATAAAGTACAACAAAATAAATCTTATGCCCGTTGCGTCCGAAATTTGCTGTTGAACTTTGCCAAAATACTCTGAGTTATTACTGTTTTTTAATTTCCTATTTTCTGATATGAAGTACAGGTATTAAATATAATTCCTTGGACTGGATTTTTTAACCGTTTTTGAGGTTTCGGAATGGTAATACAACCTTATTATAAGTAAACTGTAATTATAATCAAAATTATAGCGAATATTTGAATTGCGTGTTAGCCACTCTATATATATATTGGTCTGCTGATGCGACTTACCCCTACGGCTGTAAGATGGGTACTGAAGCTAATTGAGAGAGCACGATAAATACGAACTTTTCCGATAAAGTACGAAGGAAAATCATTTTGCACTACATCTGTAGCTATTGTTTTGTTTATGGAAAATTAGTTTAATATTAGGCTATATAAGGAAAAATGAGAAGCGCTCATGATGAAGTAGTGTATCTAATTTCAATTTTGTCGGTAATCTTTCCCCGATTTTGTAGAAAAGCACTGTAATATGCCTCGGCTCTCGGCTGGAATTGCAAGTGCGGGCTTCGTATCAATTAAATGGACTCGCAAGGTCGTCCGTTTAAAGCTAATACTTAGCCTGCATTCGCTTCTTAAATACTACTACATTAATGTTGTTGCGAACGCAACTCTTATTTTATTTTATACATATATAATAACTTAGTATGCAGTAGCAAAACGCGCCCGTCGCGCACGGTTAGAATAAGAGCGGCTTTTTTAAAGCCACCAATAGCAACGCTTCACATACGCTTTATCCCTACCATTGTAACATACGTTAACTCAAATTATCAAATCTTGTTCGTCATTACCTATTCTTTGTTCTTACATACAACCACTTCTGCACATACCTCTTTTGGCTAAGCTATTTTGTAAATCAGCACCTATTGAAATTATACAGTCAACTTTACATCGAAGTTTTATTTAAGTCGTCGAGTTCCATCATCACCGGCACCGGCGTCTACAAATGTAAAATTCAAGGTTCAAAAAGTGAAATATTAATTCAAAATCCTTATTATTTATCAAAAAGCCTTAAATTATGTTTTTAAAATAGAACTCCACCCTTTAGTCTTTATATCTGTTTACATACACGTCAGTCGGCGCTCACTGATGTGTGCACACGCATACATAAATTACACGCCTCACTTGTACTGACAAATTCTATCAAGCTATTGTTCTACCTTAACCCGTCCAGCGCAGAGTTGAATAACTAACTAACTGGGCTGGTAAGATGATTCAAAGCGAGTCTTGGCCTCTGTTGGCTAGAGCGACTGGCCGCGAGTGCCGGGAGATCGCAGGTTCGAATTCTGCTAGGTGCCTAAATTTTTCAATTTTTCCTTTATTTAAAGGGTCTCGCCGGGTTTCCATATGAAATCTGCACTGGCGTCTTTTTTGACATTGGTGCCTTTAATATGTTGCTAGTAGTTTAAAATAATTTTTGGCCAATTATCAAACCCCTAACTCCATTAGTTTTTGGAAAATGAGGGTTGCAACCCCTAACTTCAAAATTATTTTTCTACGAAACTATGATAGATATTCGCATGAAACCAACGCGACATGAAAGCTCTTAATTAGCTTTACATTACATATTTTTTTTATAATTTTTTAAATAACTATAGGGCAAAAAAAAAATATTGAAAAAAATAGGGGTGGTTTTTAGTAGCTATTTCTTGAGGTACACCGACCAAAAAAAAACCGTATAATCAGTACGTATCCAACTATAATATGTAATAATTACATAGATGTGAGATAGGTGGAAGCTATTTAAAAAAATAAAAATCTCATTTTGTTACTTAAACTTGATCTAACCTGACGTCTGTTTAGATTTTTTCAATGTCGTATAATGATTAATAAACGCCTTTACAATCTTTTATAATAATTCTGATGTGGTTATTCAAATATGTTACAATATGTTACCGTGTGACTGAACTTGTGAGCGCGCAAAACGCTTGCCGCTGCCGCCGCCGCCCGTTAAACTGATACTAGTTGACACTCGTAACATACCGCGCTATCGACAAGTTATGACAAGTTCACGAAACTGCGTTATTTTTATCAGTTAAAGTACTTATCGTATTATACTACTCTCGAATTTTATTATTCCACTCATCGAGTGATCATTTCGTTTTCTTTAGAAAAAAACAGTATTGTGTATTTATTGTTAGTGTAGAATTTCTTCGTCTGTTCGAATTTGTTTATATTTTTCACAGATTTTTTTTACTTCGATTACAATTAATGCATCTTGGTCTGTTATCGTTGTCTTCCAAGTTCAGTCACACGGTAACATATTGTAACATATTTGAATAACCACATCAGAATTATTATAAAAGATTGTAAAGGCGTTTATTAATCATTATACGACATTGAAAAAATCTAAACAGACGTCAGGTTAGATCAAGTTTAAGTAACAAAATGAGATTTTTATTTTTTTAAATAGCTTCCACCTATCTCACATCTATGTAATTATTACATATTATAGTTGGATACGTACTGATTATACGGTTTTTTTTTGGTCGGTGTACCTCAAGAAATAGCTACTAAAAACCACCCCTATTTTTTTCAATATTTTTTTTTTGCCCTATAGTTATTTAAAAAATTATAAAAAAAATATGTAATGTAAAGCTAATTAAGAGCTTTCATGTCGCGTTGGTTTCATGCGAATATCTATCATAGTTTCGTAGAAAAATAATTTTGAAGTTAGGGGTTGCAACCCTCATTTTCCAAAAACTAATGGAGTTAGGGGTTTGATAATTGGCCAAAAATTATTTTAAACTACTAGCAACATATTAAAGGCACCAATGTCAAAAAAGACGCCAGTGCAGATTTCATATGGAAACCCGGCGAGACCCTTTGGATATGGGATGGCGCATCTCAACTGACGATTCTCAATATGATTTGAGACATTAGTGCCGTTATTGAAGCATGAGTCTTCTGGTAGATGTCGCTGTACGCCTCCCTTAAGGCGTTTGTATAAAATATAGTTTACGTTAGCAGCGGTACTGCTTAATACGAAGGAACGCTTGATGAATTTGGGACTGGGTGGCGATTGCACCTATAGCTCAGTTGGCTAGAGCCACTGGCCGCGAGTGCCGGGAGGTCGCAGATTCGAATCCTGCTCGGTGCCTAATTTTTTCAATTTTTCCTTCATTCTAAATCTGACACAAGAGCACGCTACTTTGCTCTGTCCTGAGGGCCTACTCCGAACTTCGAAATCCGAACTTAGTATCGCGCCGTCCCTCTCACTCTCGTGTTGTATACTATATGAGTGAAAGAGACGGCAAAGCCGGGGCGGGTCGCTAGTAGGGAGATATTTCCAGATAGTTTAAAACCCTGAAACCATTATTCTTTCCGTGGCTCATATTGTCTATGTTAACAGACCAGTTTCCAAAAATCGACTATCTCGCGCCGACTCTGTTCCTTATACAGGTAACACGATTATAACGCCAGTAGCCATGGGCTTAAGTACTAAAATCGCATGCAAGGTTTAGTTGACTTCGGGCGTTCTGGTTTTAAGTAGTTTTGATTATTCCGTGCACAAAAGAACGTTAAGCATCGTTTGCGCTTGCACAGATTAGCATGGACTTTTTGTAGAAATGGCGAGTGTGGCGTGTGTCGGAAATTATGACGTCATTACGTATGCATGGGGAGGCGAGGATGCACGTTTGTTACTTAACAACGTGTTGTTTTAGGTTATTTTTGTGGATGTGGTTCGTGAATAACACCACTACTTGTTCTGGTGTGGTGTGGTCTTGGTGGTGAGTAAGGTCACCGCTTCCGAGGATGCGATGTGTTGAGAGGGACCCCCTTTTGTATCTATCTGTCAACACAGAGTTTACCTGCATTATCACTACATAGTATCAAACAAAGTCGCTTGTTGTTGTAGTTGACGACCAGTTTAGCCTAGTGGGTAGTGCACCTGCCTGTGAAGCTGACGGTCCTGGGTTCGAATCCCGGTCAGGGCAAATATTTGTGTGATGAGCATGAATATTCGAGTCTTGGATGTTTTCTATGTATTTAAGTATTTATATCTATTAAATATATCGTCGTCTGGTACCCATAACACAAGCCTTCTTGAGCTTACTGTGGGGCTAGTTCGATTTATGTAAGATTGTCCTCTAATATTTATTTTTTTTATTTATTTTTATTTTATTTTTGTGGACGTGGTTCGTGAATAACACCACTACTTGTTCTGGTGTGGTGTGGTCTTGGTGGTGAGTAAGGTCACCGCTTCTGAGGATGCGATGTGTTGAGAGGGACCCCCCTTTTGTCTGTCTGCATAGAGTTTACCTGCATTATCACTACATAGTATAAAACAAAGTCGCTTTCTCTGTCCCTATATCCCTATATCCCTATGTATGCTTAAATCTTTAAAACTACGCAACGGATTTTGATGCGGTTTTATTTAATAGATAAGAGTGATTGAAGAGGAAGGTTTATGTGTATAATAACATCCATTAAATAGTGCACCCGTGCGAAGCCGGGGCGGGTCGCTAGTATTAAATAAACAACCTGTCAAGATCCGACTCGCGCACAGAAGGGAACAATTCGATGGACGCTGTGATTACGTCATCCGGGAGTGTGTGCCTAGGACGCCGGACCGTGCGGCCCCTAATCAGTGATCGCTGAGTTACGACAGGAGGAGGGATAGGAACGTAGTCGACAGCCTTCCTAACTAACGGATTCCTATGATGGGGAGCGTTGTCAAAATAACGTCTGGCAGTCTGCTTAAAGAAATCATACATGGTGCTAATCCCCATGTCGTGGTGCAGACTGAGGTTCGACTGGTACCACGGAGCACCAGTCGCCCTACGGAGAAGACGATTCTGAATGACTTAAAGCGGCTTGAGCGATGTCATAGACACGTGAGCAAAAGCTACACTTGCATAAGACATGATTGGACGAACACAAGTTTTGTAGTGTCAGCTTATTTCTAAGTGACATTTTACTAAACTTGTTAATCATCGGCGGAAAAGGGTTACAGAACCCTCAAAGCTTGGCTTTTCCGCGAACCATTTATTTATTACTTACACAATCGCGAAATTGCAGCAAAAAAATAACGTAAAAATCTCAAACACGCCTCAAAATCACATATAAAACAAAAGACGAGCGGTACCTCGATTCCGTTTGTTTCTCGCATTTTTTGTATCCAATTTCTTATAAATCAGTGTGCCTTTAATCTCGGGCTGAGAACCACTTGCCGTCGTTTCTGTTTACAGTTGATTGTTAGGCGTTGTTTAAAAGTAAAAAGTTCAGGAACTAGGCGAAGTATAACGCTTTTAAATGTATTATCTCAATAAATGATAATAAAGTAACAAACCTATTTTCACATATGTCATAGTATCATTCAGTATAATCTTATAAATATATCCACTAGCATAAACATATACATACATACCTATAATATTATTTTCTACACAAACTATAATGTCTTAGCCATACAGTTTCCGACAAGCAGCAAGCAAATCCGTATTGTACGAAGGGTCGGCCTGAAAACCAGCGTTGTAGTAGGTAAGCCTGCTGCAACACATGCTGAGGTTCGCTCCTTTTTAAAATCATAATTTTAAGTCTTTACTTTTACATGTAAACATATCAATTTGTGCCTATTTAAGTTTTATTGTAAGGCTTGTAATGTTTTATTGCATTGTAAACACTTATCAATTTGATGTTAAATAAAAATTTTCTATGTCTATGTCTATGTCTAAGTAAATTAACTTGATACGTATTAGAGTACTAAAAGCCGTACAACGAGAAATATCGCGTTCTTTGAAATGCTTTTCTGCCCAGACGAGGATAGATATATGATTTTCGACTATATGACTGTGTTTCTGACAGCCGAAACATGATTGAATTTTGTCTATCAAAAAAAAATCCAAAGTTGAGTATTTATTTTCTTTTTTTAATCAGCCTACTAAAACAACGCATTATTAAACGACACAATTAAGTTAAATTGTTGGTATTTTATATCATCTAAATTTTGTCAATATGAAATTTAATAAAACTGCACACAGTCTGATATTTATCGAGATTTGACTAGAAAAGCTATTGCCGAAGAGTGTTGCATCCTGTTTTGTCGTACTCGTAAGACATAAATGAGTCTCTTTCATAAGGGGCGTGGCTGACCGAATCGAGGCATTCCCTTAACGTCAAATACTGAATATAATACCAATTAAGTTTGCCAATGATTTCGTAGCGCTACACTTGTAAGCAATAACATGCGAAAACCCGTATGTAAAGAAAAGCGCCTACGAGACGAGCGCCCAACTAACGGGCTCCTGGCTCCGTCAAATGGGGTAAAATGGGGCAAAATGGGACATTAAAGGGTTACTTGAGATACCCCCTTTTCACCAGGAACTGGCACGTATCAGCCAGTAGATATAATCTCTATCTAACTAAACACGATAGATAAAGTTCCACAAGCAAACACATACTAGTCCTCCCACTTATACCTCAGATTCGGTCGAAACCGCTCAACCAATCTCCCTGGAGCGCAAACTCTTAGAGTATTCCAGTGTTCCAAACCACACGCGTGGTCGTGTTGGAGTTTTTCCCTGGATTTTCTCCAGGCTCCTCTACTCTCCAACCGCGCACTCCTATCGCTTTATTGGGCCCAGCGTATAAAGCCACAGTCAGGTTAAAAAAAGAACTAGTCCCTGGTGAAAACGTCTCAAGTAACCCCTGAATGTACCATTTTTCCCCATTTGATGGCACTGACATAAAAACATGTAGTGATAACGTGAAAAAAAAAATTCTGTCAAGTCTTTATGTCATTGACTTAAGATTGAACTTAGCGTGCGAAAAAGGTTTCTCACTAAACATATAGATTTGTTTCGACTCGTTAAACTACAAATACACGCGCCTTTATGCCTTCTTTTTTCATAAACTGTTTCCCGGGGCGCTCTCAACTCGTCAGCCGGGAGATTGCCTGCAAATTGGCGTATGTTAGGGAGATTTGTATGTTTTTCAGCGACAAGTTTATTAACGCTTTTAGAACTTGTATTTATTATCCTCGCGTATAAATACAAATTCAGAACGAATTTAGAATTTTAACGTAACTTATAAGATTCCAAATTAAAAATCACTGGACAATCAAATGGAAAAGTTCGATTATCTCGAAAACTAAGGGACTTTTACTAAACCTGTAAGTCCATTTTCTGAACCAACTTCAGGTGCTCTATCGGTGGTTAGAAGCTTGTCCATTATTCTGGACACTCTATATAAAAAGTCTGCCTGAAATACCTTCAAGAATGACTGAAGCACTGCGCAAAAACACGACAACTCCAAACAATTACTTATTCCGGTCAGCCGTATGGAAAAAACGTTCGTGACTCGAAACCCTAACTTCAACTTAGAAATATAATAAAATGTATGCATGTGTGTATTTTGCCCTGCGTGAATGATAATCGACCGAACAAGAAGTTATTCAAGATTTTGCGGACTACAATACCCGAAGATTTTTTGTCGCATTCAAAAATTTATGGGATGTAAAATGATGATGATTATTATTATTTCATTAATTATTATATCACTGTTTTCTTAGTTATTTCAAATTATTATCTTATTATTATTGTACGTCCGAAATGGGCAAACTGTTGATACTCATTATTTTATGACATGTAATAACAATGTACACAGTTTTGACAATAAATAATTATTCTATTCTATTCTATGTAAAAAATACCGCCCAGAAAGTCTCGACTCAGTAATGTTTTTCAGTGGCTTTTTTTAGTTTTCTGTACCCAAAGGGTAAAACGACCCTATTATTAAGACTACGTTGTCCGTCCATCTGTCTGTCCGTCTGTCGCCAGGCTGTATCTCATGAACTGTGATAGTTCAATCACAATCACAATCTTAAAATGTAAAGATTTAGCTAAGTAATTAACATAAAACACAGGATAACTTCTACCTCCGACTTGTGTAGCACGTATTAGCTGCTTGCTCTTCGCAATTAATTCTGTATTTCTGTTTAAAGTGACTGATTTTAGTGAAAATAACACCGACGAAATGCGCCTTTTGCCCCTGATCACAGTGATAAGTATAAAATTCAACCATAAAATTATTTAAATATCTGTGAATGCAGTTTAAATTGTTTTTTAAATTCAAATAATGTCTTCATTCAGTAAAATGTTCCATCTACAATATTTAAGGTACTTTCCCTCCATGTGGCATAGCCGTGGCCCGCCCTGTATACTAACGCCAGCAGAAATAACAAACAAAAACTCAAACAAAGACGAACAACCATAATGTATCCAGTAATATCACGTCCCATCCCGAAATGGCATTTAATATGTTGTATTAAACTTTTGGTGCATGAAACACGATTTTAAACGGACCGCGGACATATCCGGGCAGAGTGCGGGGGACGTGACGTGTGACAGACAGAACTCATTTACTTTATTATTAAACATTGAATAAGGCCTTGTGTACATGAAGTTGGTTTTGAAACTTTTTGCAACGAAAAGACATGTAAGAGTAGGTAAATATTTTCAAAATTGCTTTTTTGGGGTTAGATATGAGGATATTAAGTAACGTTTGAGGTATATTAAAAAAGTTCTACTTTAAAAAAGTTCTAATTATCTATACAAACTGAATCACAAAATATACGATGCCCCACAAAGAGTAGATATAAATATAATTTTAAACTAAAAACTGTTACGTGATTTCATAAATTTCAACTTACTTATATTATAGCATACAACCTACTTTAAATTAATTATATTATTATAGTAATTAATTTAATTTTATAACCCTAATTTAGTGTGAAACCAACTCACTGACTACGGGTGGGCTTAAAACCAGCTTAGCGCTGTGCTCACACCGATTTTATATACCCATACTTACTATAGATTGAACATTGTAAAATTTTAAGAAATAAACCTTTTTGTATTTGTATATTTTACAAAAAATGAATCAACGGTATCGTATGGAGGAGCCCTAACTTGGTATGTTTAGAAAATTATTTTTATTTAAACCAGCTGATTGCGATTGATGCCGAGTGTCGTAAATTATCTTAATAATTAATCGTTTGGTAACCATTTTATGCATGAAATATTACTGTTTTCCCCTGGATTTTCCCCAGGCTACTCTCCAACCGCGCACTCCTATCGCTTTATTGGGCCCGGCATATAAAGCCAAAGTCAGGTTTTAAAAAAACATAAAGGTTAAAAAAACATGTAAGGTGTGAGTGTGTCGTCGACATTGACGTCACGGTATCACGAATCCGGTTTGTCAGACCTTGTTTTCTTGAACCATGGCTTTGAGGCACAGCGTACCCTAACGTTTTTTTCAGTAGATAGCGACGCTAGTAAGCTGACTTGTTACTGCGATTCAATTAGTGATAATACCCAATAGTTCTATTCCACTTACACCCCAAATTCGATTGAAGCAACTCAACTAATCTCACTTCAGCTCGAACTTTTGGTATTTCAGTGTTTAAACCGCCCGCGTGGTCGTGTCGAAGTTTCTCCTGGATTTTCCACAGACTGCCACCGCGCACTCCTATCGCTTTATTGGGACAGGCCTATTAAAGCCACAGTCAGGTTAAAAAAAGAATCCAGTCGCCTCCCGCCTTCCATTTACATACACAATTATATAATTTACATTTACAATTATATACGATTGCATATATACGATTATATAAGTATAGAGAATTTGAAATCAATCTCAAAGCCTGGATTGAATGTAGAACATTTTGGAATATTCATTTACTTTGCTTTTTATTTTTGACTATTAATGGACATCCCTTTTAGGAGATAGAATATGAAATTCCATTTAATCAAAACATTTGTTTGTTCCAATCAACATTATTGATTTACAGGCCGTAATAATAGCTAAATAACAATAACTTAAATAATATTACAACTAACTTAAATTTATATGTAAGTAACAGGCCCTTGGGGCATTGTACCGAGGATGCTGGCGGCATTTCCTCGCTGTATCACAATGCTGATACGTTGTGCGAGGAAGTCGCCAACTCTTCGTTCACGAGTTACGTCAACCAAACGCTTCGCGATTTAATTAAATAACTTGAGCGCGCTGGGACCCCATGGAGTTTCGACACCAAAAGGTACAAAATGTACTCTCTGCTGAGGCCCCTATATTTATTACGCTTTAATATTTCGGCATTTTCCGCCGCTGCAACCGCTTTTACTGTACTTTGTTGGAGGTGGGAAGGTGCCAGATTAACATCACATGGTAAGTCGAGTTTCTAAATGTATGCACGGACAAAGTTTCTAAATGTGTGTGATCCAAATTTATGAATACGACTTTTTTTAAGCGGTAATGTTTCTTCAGCTATCTTTGGGGACATTAAAGCCACAGTCAAGGTAAAAAAATGCCTTGCAATCAACTCTGCTCAGAAACAAATATCTGTATAGATATCCCTTCATAACAATAACAGCTAACCGTCAAAAAATAAACAATTTCACTGCACTACAGGTAGCGCAGACAGAAATTCTCTGATATTTGTGAAGGGTTGACAGAGTAAATGCAGTATAATCCACTTTCAACAATTAGCTTGTATGTTTAGAGTATACAGCTGTTTCAGCGTGCACATAGTGAATTCTCTATGCGCTGTATTACGCCGTCAGTCTCAATGAGATAACTAATCCTGGTAACTCTTTGCTGGGGTTCTATTGGGCTTAACTCTTGAAATTAGAGTCAGTTTTGCATTTCTATCGTGTTTTACTAGTGTTCAGTGGAATTGACATGATGAGAGACTTCGCTCTGTTCTCATTTGATTTTATTTTTAGACTAACACTCAGAGACCTTATACATCTCTGAGGATATTTATTTATTAGATTTTATTATTTTCATGTTGACGCTTATAGATATATCTCAAAATATTTTATTATAATTAGTGTACTTACCTTATTACCTTTTATCTTGGCGCTTAGAGAACTTATACATCTCTAACAAAATCTCGATTGTTATTAGTTTCTCAGTCTTATTATTGACATGTAACACTACATTTAATTAATGATACTTTGATTATTATATTATTTTTATTTGATGTACTTACCTAGATAGATTTTGACTTGTAAAAGTGCCCTTGAAGCCTATTTGCAGAATAAATGTTTTGATATTGACTTTTTATTTTGATTTTTGCCCTAATGTGCTAGTGTGTAATGAAAAATTTGGGCATTTTTTGTTAGGTCAATAGAAATCCGTGTAATAAAGAGTATTTGTATTGTTTAAATGTATTGCCCCCTATGTAACAAGTACTGTGACGTTCTATGCGCTGTATTACGCCATCAGTCCCAGGCAGATAACTAATCCTGGTAACTCTTTGCTGGGGGTCTATTCGGCTTAACGCTTCAAATTAGAGTCAGTTTTATATTTCTAGCGTGTTTGCCCTAATGTGTTAGTGTGTAATGAAACATTAGGGCATTATTTGTTACGTCAATAGAAAGCCGTGTAATAAAGAGTATTTGGGTCATTCCACCTTTTCATGACCAGTTTTCTATTACAAAAAAAATCTATGATATGTATTGAATTAGTGTACAAAACAGGATTTCAAAATAGTACCTGAACCTAACAAAACGAATTGTTTTGTAAAAATACTTAAATATTAACATATTGCTGTGTTACCCCAGTGGTAAAAACCGTTTTTTCATACAAATGGTGAGACAAACAAGAACCACTGAGACTCGATTTATGAATATTAGCTGTGGTTCGGTATTACCACAACTATCAGAAGTGATGCTTTAATTAAACCTCTTTCTAAATTACAATACCAAAGGGCCAAATATTCCAAAATCTGCCTTAAAAAAAAAGAAATACTGTGACGTACACAAACAACGCAGTGTCGCTGCTATTAAGTTACTATTAGGGTCGGTTGCACCAACATACGATCACAGGCCGGTCATCGTCAAATATGGCGCCGGCAGCTGTCACTCCATAGAAACTTGTCAAACTTACATACAATCAGATTTTAACGAACACCGCTTACGATTAGAGAGCTTAGAGACCTTATACATCTCTAACAAATCTCGATTGTTATTAGTTTCTTAGTTTTATTTTTGACATGTAACACTACGTTTAATTAATGATACTTTGATTATTGTATTATTTTTATTTGATGTACCTAGATAGATTTTGACTTGTAAAAGTGCCCTTGAGGCCTATTTGCAGAATAAATGTTTTGATTTTGATTTTTGATTACAGACGGTTTGGTGCAACCCACCCTTAGTTATTATAAAGTTACTCCCTCCATCATGTGTTTTAGACAATTTTGCAATATTCCTTAAAGAAAACGTACCAAAAACTCCTATCTTAGAAAATTTAACCAAGAACTATTCATATTTGCATAGTTAATATTAACTATCCGTATGTGTCTACAAATGGACCCCGTGAACTGGAAAATTCGATAAAAGGTTCCTCTGCCGAGTGTTTCAAGCGCATGTATAAAGTATTTCGAGATTTGCGAGCGAAGCGGCAGGCTTCGAACATTTTCCATCGATAACCTCTGAAAACTTCACAAATACAAACATATCCCATACCAATATGAACCCTGTGTCCGTAAGACAAGGTTGCAATTGTGTTATCAAGGTTCTTTGAGACAGGAGATTGCGGAAGATTGGTGGATTTGCTTTTAACTGAAATGGGGTGATTTTTAAATTCACGCTATGCATTTTTGTTTAGAGTTTTCGCTAGTTGGTTCGGGGTCTGACGTTCTTTTTTAAATCTAACGTTAAATGAAGGCGTGAAACTGAATTTCTATACAACAGTAAGAAGGGAAAACAAAAAAATACAAAATATATACCTACCTAATAGTATGAGTATGAAGACAATATTCGTCGGGTGAGAAGGAAAATTCATTATCAAATAAATAAATAAAAAATTATTCATAAGCTTAAAAACTTTACAATATTCGGGCTGGTGACTCTTTTTAATCAATCAAGATGCCTGTGTCAAGAGACACCGCTCTTCCCTAGAGTTTAACCAATGTGCAATATCAACATAGGTGGGATATTTGAGATACTTAAGTTAATAGAAGAGGAGAGAGAGTATAAAGAGGAGGAAGAGAGAGTGTGTAAAATCTGTCACTACTCTTCAAAATATCGTATCTCATTATTGAAACGATGCTGATATACGAGCTTTATTTTAAGTAGGTATTTGTTAGGGTGGGTTGCACCAATTCTTCTGTAATCGTAAGCGGTGTTCGCTAAAATCTGATTGTATGGACAGTTTGACAAGTTTCTATGGGATGACAGCTGCGCCATATTGACGATGACCGGCCGTGATCGTATGTTGGTGCAACCGACCCTCAGGGTGGGTTGCACCAAACCATCTGTAACCGTAAGCGGTGTTCGTTAAAATCTGATTGTATGAAAAGTGTGACAAGTTTCTATGGGATGACAGCTGCCGGCGTCATATTTGACGATGACCGGCCGTGATCGTATGTTGGTGCAACCGACCCTTAGGGTGGGTTGCACCAAACCGTCAGTAATCGTAAGCGGTGTTTGTTACAATCTGATTGTAGGTATGGAAAGTTTGACAAGCTTCTATGGGATGACAGCTGCCGGCGCCATATTTGACGATGACCGGCCGTGATCGTATGTCGGTGTAACCGACCCTTAGGGTGGGTTGCACCAAACCGTCTGTAATCGTAAGCGGTGTTCGTTAAAATCTGATTGTATGGACAGTTTGACAAGTTTCTATGGGATGACAGCTGCCGGCGCCATATTTGACGATGACCGGCCTGTGATCGTATGTTGGTTCAACCGACCCTTAGTGACTTTTGCTTGTAACCCGACGATATAAGGCACTTTTTAAAGCACGAGTGACTAGGCATCTTCTGGATGAGGTCGCTTCACGGTTGGCTTCATCTTTGCCCTTGCTGGCTACATGCTGGCAAAGAGCAGAGGGGCTATTCCGCACTTCAGTTCGTGCTGCTCCTTTCACTCATATAGTGTATAACACGAGAGTGAAAGGGACGCCACGATACGAAGTTCGGATTTCGAAGTTCAAAGTGCAGGCTCAGTGCCATTCTTTATATAAAAAATTATATACAGGAAAGCACTAAATGAGCTCAATTTTGATTCTTGAAAGCTAAACTTCAAAGCGAAGTTTAAAAAATTAACGGTTTTTTTGTACCTACAGTCACACAAAATGTGATCAACCACTTGGACTTTGTATCACACAAATACAGGAGTCGAAAAGTGGGTATAGTACTTCCTTGGTTGACTGTACCAGACCTATTAGTAATAATGTTTTTTAAGATTTTTCGCGTTTATATTTTGTTGCTGGCAAGTTAAAGTACACGTAATACATTTTGTGTGTAATATTCTGTTATTCAATTTAGGCTGATCAACGTAGTAGGGAAAGACGGAGATGACTTGTTGTCAACCAACAAATATGCTTTTTAATCTATTTACCTTTTTAAATCGATATCTGACATGTTCCATTTTTAAAACGTTCATTTTCAACGGGTCACTTTAAATACGCTAGAAAAAGGGAGGAATTGAATATAGTTGTTAATTTAATGTGTTTCCCTTACTTTCCGCATTTTTCAGATCTTATTCTGTCTGTGAAAGTATAATTGCACATCAGTAGGACATACATATAGGCTGGTCATGAATGATGATGATGATGATAATGATCTTACTCACCAGTCACGTTAGACAATGCCTTCATTTAGCCCATCCAGAGGATACGAATAAGGTTTTTTTAAACCTCGGGCGGATATATTTTAGGTTCACTTTCGTATATGCAATACGGAATGAGGTCAAAGAATCAAATATATACCGCTTTCCATATATGTATTAGTATGTATACCTAATTGAAGTTTTAATTATAAAATACATTAAAAATATTATTTAAGTGCAACTAAAAGGCACAAACTTTTTAGACTCCATATTATATCTGCACATATAATATGCCATTTTGATTTGATACGTCGGTACACTTGCGCTATGAGGATGAATCTAATGATGTATGATTTATTAAAATCGGTTTAGTCGTTACGAGGGGGGTTACATAGAAACGGATATCGGACATACATACCAACGGGTCAAACACATTATACAATACAATGCAAATACTCTTTATTGCACACCTCACACAAATGAATCAGCTACACACAGAATCAAAACAACAACAGTACACACGTAGAGGTAGACAACAGGCGGTCTTATCGCTAAAGAGCGATCTCTTCTAGACAACCTTTGGGTTGCGGAAAAAATAACATAAATTAAGCAGTGGCTGGTTCATAAATTATTATGAAACAGATTTATAAAATATACAAGCTTAAATACACATATATTTTATAAACATTTATACACAATCATACATATATAAAAATCACACACATATAATTATAAAATACATTTATACATCATCATCATCATCATTATCTTTTATCGTTTTGATTTTATTAGTAAGCACCTCCGCACGTGTTTACTCCACTCAGCGTGGCCTGAAATGATTTTCCCGGCAAATTACTTGCCCGTTTTTGATTGATGTTTCATTAGCGCTGTGATTCCAGATAGAGCAGTTTACCGTGTACTGGGACAGAGATATAGAGCGTATAGACAAAACAACTGTACGGGACTGGACACTCATTTTTTTTGGTAGTTACACATACGAAAAGCTATTCTAATATTATACTCACTCTAATCAGTACTATTTATATATAGATGCGAAAATAAATCCGTATATCGGTTTACGGATTTAGATGAAATTGAATATGAAAATAATTCATAGCTCCTACTATTTTTGGCAGAAGTTATTGATAGATTTTTTTTATTAGACACTACACAAGAGACATCTAACTATATGTTATGTACATATAGTACTTGTAAATACCACTAATCCTACAAATATTAGAAATGAGAAAGTCAGGATCTTCAAATGTTTAGAAGTTTCTTCAAGTAGCCTGGATTAACATATAGAATGAAAAGATGGTTATCTCGAAAATCATCCCTCGAAGGTATAAAATAAGAAGTGGAAGTTTACGTAGACAAAGTCACGGGAAAAGGCTAGTAATGCAATAATGATAAAATTATAGATTTTCGTTAGTTGAGTCATTCTACTTTTTCATGACCAGTTTTCTATTACAAAAAAAAATCTATGATATGTATTGAATTAGTGTACAGAACTAGGATTTCGAGATAGTAACTGAATCTAATAAAAGAAATTTATAAGTAAAAAAGTACTGAAATATTAACATATTGCTGTAAAAGGTGGGTAACACAGTGGTATAAACCATTTTTTTTTTCATACAAATGGTGAGACATGCAAGTACCTCTGATTTACTCGATTTATGGATATTAGTTGTGGCTCGGTAATTACTAAAACTATTGGAAGTGATACTGCAATTAAACCTCTTTCTAAATAACAATACAAAAATGTGAAGTGAGGGCCAAGTATTCCAAAATATGCATTAAATAAAAGTGTTTGAAAATTATGTACATTAAAAAGTAGGATGGCCCAGTAACAATATTTTAAGTCATAATTATGCTGTCCGATGACCACTAAAAATGTTTACTTTGTAATCCTTCAATTTAAGAAATGTGCTGGTGTTGTATAATGTGAGGTAAACAAAATAAAGCCTCTTCTGAAAAGCTGACTGGAAACCTGAGATAGACTGAACAATGAGGCTTTAGCGTGCAAATGAAATACTAAACTTAATGTGAATTTTATTAAGGCCCATGTCAAATATTTGTAATGTTTTTTTCCTGCTATGGTATTTTAAAATTTCGTTTCTTTGTAAAACACTATCCGAAAAATATTCATCAATACGATTTTATCCTATCAGTCTTTTAATTGTCTTTTACCGGAAAGAGTCGACTATGGGAACCGGGTTTAGAGTATGTCGTGGGCGATGGGCTAGCAACTTATCACTGAAATATCATATTTGATAAATGTGGCATTGGAATTGAATTTCATGTGCTTTGTCTTCCCTTTTTGGGAATACAGGCCTGCGTTTATGTATGTATGTTCTTTACATGTACGCTTAAAATTGCGTAAATAAATCTATATAATTAGCTATTGTTAGTGGCCCTGTGAGCTGTGGTATTATTAATTATCAAACCTTTTCACGAAATGCGTCCTGTAGAAGAGAACAACCGGATATACAAAAGCCTTTTGGGGCCAAATTGCTTCGCTCTTTCGGTCTAAAAACTAGATTAAGAAACGTGTACTCAATGAACACGTCAGTCGTTTCAAGCTTTTCACTTCCTCGTAAAGCACATGATGTGTGGTATCTATTTTTTTTATATCTACGTTCTTAACCTTTGTTATTTGTCATTCGCAGACGGTCTTTCCCATGAAGGTTGTTGAGAGTGTTAGAGTCCGACTAGCAAACATTAAGATGAGAAAACGCTTTTGAAATGGTTACTTACAGTACCATTTTTTACATATTTTTTTATTCGCTAAATATAGACGACGTATAAGTTATCAAATAAGACATGACTAAATAAGTAATAAATGCATATCGTAAATAGGTAATAAAACTTAACATTATCACCTACAAGATGACTTAAAACTTTGTTTAATAGCTAACTTCAAAGATTTGTAAATCTACAAATGACATTTACAAGCACCGTGAAAAATTAAAAAAAAATATCGCCACGAGCGGGATTTGAATCTACAACCTTTGTATTCGGTTTCCGTGCATCGGTCTTAAGCAGCCGAGCTACCGTGGGTATCCCTCGTGCCATACATATAATCAAAGTGTGAGCGACGCAATTAGAGTTTAAAACTATCTGTTAAATATTTGTCACAGCTAGGGCGCGCGCGGGGAGAGCAAGGTGCGACCGTTACTTTACCCCATCCTAGCAAATTTAAAAAACCAGTCGATATACGCTAATGCACTCGCCGCACGCTCCCTTAGCTAGTAATTTGTATGTGTACCGACCTTTTTCAAAAATATAAGTTTGTCGTAAATTTACCAATTATTTTATCGTGAGTGGAACCCTGAACCCCTACACAAAGAATTTGAGAACCAATAATGAGGACAAGGACAGCATGCATACAGCGGAAGCTTGTAATCGAGTCATATAAAAAAATTGACTCACAGTTCTCACGTCTCATTCGTTTTCACAGGACCGCGGCGGCTGGTCCCAGTGGAGCGAATGGTCCCTCTGCTCCCGTACATGCGACGGAGGCGTGTCGCGACAGCTCAGGACGTGCTCTTCCCCCGTCGGGTGTCGCGGCGAGCCGGTGCGATACAAGATATGCAACATGCAGGTGAGTTTGCGAGACCATGTTGTGGTCGCAGTAGAGCGAGTGAGCCTCTGGTCGCGTATATGCGACGGAGGTGTGTCGCGACAACTCAGAAAGTGCTAATCCCCCGTCGCGTGTCGCAGTGAGCTGGTGCGCTACAAGATATGCAACATGCAGGTGAGCTTGCGAGACCATGTTAGAGGTGGTGTGGAGTAAGCGGTCGATGGATGCGTGTCGCGACAAACTCAGGACGTGCTCTTTCCCCGTCGGGTGTCGCGGCGAGCCGGTGCGATACAAGATATGCAACATGCAGGTGAGTTTGCGAGACCATGTTGTGGCATCAGTGGAGCGAGTGGTGCCTCTGCTCGCTTACACGTCGGGTTTCGCGGCGAGCCGGTGCGCTACAAGATATGCAACATGCAGGTGAGCTTGCAAGACCATGTTGTGGTCCCAGTGGAGCGAGTGAGCCTCTGGTCGCGTATATGCGACGGAGGCGTGTCGCGACAACTCAGAAATTGCTTATCCCCCGTCGCGTGTCGCAGTGAGCTGGTGCACTACAAGATATTCAACATGCAGGTGAGCTTGCGAGACCATGTTAGAGGTGGTGTGGAGTAAGCGGTCGATGGATGCGTGTCGCGACACACTCAGGACGTGCTCTTCCCTCGTCGTGCGTCGCGGCGAGCCGGTGCGCTACAAGATATGCAACATGCAGGTGAGTTTGCGAGACAATGTTGTGGTATCAGTGGAGCGAGTGGTGCCTCTGCTCGCTTACACGTCGGGTTTCGCGGCGAGCCGGTGCGCTGCAAGATATGCAACATACAGGTGAGCTTGCAAGACCATGTTATGGTCGCAGTGGAGCGAGTGAGCCTCTGGTCGCGTATATGCGACGGAGGCGTGTCGCGACAACTCAGAAAGTGCTTATCCCCCGTCGCTTGTCGCAGTGAGCTGGTACGCTACAAGATATGCAACATGCAGGTGAGCTTGCAAGACCATGTTAGAGGTGGTGAGGAGTAAGCGGTCGATGGATGCGTGTCGCGACAAACTCAGGACGTGCTCTTCTCCCGTCGGGCGTCGCGGCGAGCCGGTGCGATACAAGATATGCAACATGCAGGTGAGTTTGCGAGACCATGTTGTGGTATCAGTGGAGCGAGTGGTGCCTCTGCTCGCTTACACGTCGGGTTTCGCGGCGAGCCGGTGCGATACAAGATATGCAACATGCAGGTGAGTTTGCGAGACCATGTTGTGGTATCAGTGGAGCGAGTGGTGCCTCTGCTCGCTTACACGTCGGGTTTCGCGGCGAGCCGGTGCGCTGCAAGATATGCAACATGCAGGTGAGTTTGCGAGACCATGTTGTGGTCGCAGTAGAGCGAGTGAGCCTCTGGTCGCGTATATGCGATGGAGGCGTGTCGCGACAACTCAGAAAGTGCTTATCCCCCGTCGCGTGTAGCACTGAGCTGGTGCGCTACAAGATGTGCAACATGCAGGTGAGCTTGCGAGACCATGTTAGAGGTGGTGTGGAGTAAGCGGTCGATTGATGCGTGTCGCGACAAACTCAGGACGTGCTCTTCCCCCGTACAAGATATGCAACATGCAGGTGAGTTTGCGAGAGCATGTTGTGGTATCAGTGGAACGAGTGGTGCCTCTGCTCGCTTACACGTCGGGTTTCGCGGCGAACCGGTGCGCTACAAGATATGCAACATGCAGGTGAGTTTGCGAGACCATGTTAGAGGTGGTGTGGAGTAAGCGATCGATTGATGCGTGTCGCGACAAACTCAGGACGTGCTCTTCCCCCGTACAAGATATGCAACATGCAGGTGAGTTTGCGAGACCATGTTGTGGTATCAGTGGAGCGAGTGGTGCCTCTGCACGCTTACACGTCGGGTTTCGCGGCGAGCCGGTGCGCTACAAGATATGCAACATGCAGGTGAGTTTGCGAGACCATGTTGTGGTCGCAGTGGAGCGAATGAGCCTCTGGTCGCATATATGCGACGGAGGCGTGTCGCTACAACTCAGAAAGTGCTTATCCCCCGTCGCGTGTCGCAGTGAGCTGGTGCGCTACAAGATATGCAACATGCAGGTGAGCTTGCGAGACCATGTTAGAGGTGGTGTGGAGTAAGCGGTCGATGGATGCGTGTCGCGACAACTCAGGACGTGCTTTTCCCCCGTCGGGTGTCGCGGCGAGCCAGTGCGCTACAAGATATGCAACATGCAGGTGAGTTTGCGAGACCATGTTGTGGTATCAGTGGAGCGAGTGGTGCCACTGCTCGCTTACACGTCGGGTTTCGCGACGAGCCGGTGCGCTACAAGATATGCAACATGCAGGTGAGTTTGCGAGACCGTGTTGTGGTTGCAGTAGAGCGAGTGAACCTCTGGTCGCGTATATGCGACGGAGGTGTGTCGCGACAACTCGGAAAGTGCTTATCCCCCGTCGCGTGTCATAGTGAGCTGGTGCGCTACAAGATATGCAACATACAGGTGAGCTTACGAGACCATGTTAGAGGTGGTGTGGAGTAAGCGGTCGATGGATGCGTGTCGCGACAAACTAAGGACGTGCTCTTCCCCCGTCGGGTGTCGCGGCGAGCCGGTGCGATACAAGATATGCAACATGCAGGTGAGCTTGCGAGAACATGTTGTGGTATCAGTGGAGCGAGTGGTAGCTCTGCTCTCTTACACGTCGGGTTTCGCGGCGAGCCGGTGCGCTACAAGATATGCAACATGCAGGTGAGTTTGCGAGACCATGTTGTGGTATCAGTGGGGCGAGTGGTGCCTCTGCTCACTTACACGTCGGGTTTCGCGGCGAGTCGGTGCGCTGCAAGATATGCAACATGCAGGTGAGCTTGCGAGACCATGTTGTGGTCGCAGTGGAGCGAGTGAGCCTCTGGTCGCGTATATGCGACGAAGGCGTGTCGCGACATCTCAGAAATTGCTTATCCCCCGTCGCGTGTCGCAGTGAGCTGGTGCGCTACAAGATATGCAACATGCAGGTGAGCTTGCGAGACCATGTTAGAGGTGGTGTGGAGTAAGCGGTCGATGGATGCGTGTCGCGACAAACTCAGGCTCTTCCCCCGGGCGTCGCGGCGAGCCGGTGCGCTACAAGATACATGCAGGTGAGTTTGTGAGGCTATATTGAGGTATCAGTGGAGCGAGTGGTGCCTCTGCTCGCGTACGTCAAAATCTTGAATGTATGCACGTTATCAAAGCGACAAAAATATATACACACTACTACGTCCATGCCATTAAGACCATGTTTGCATATTTTTGGCAATTGGTCTATATAGATATTTAGAATATTGATTCAGGACATCCCCCGTCGAATGCCGCACCATGCCGATGCGCTACAAATAAGCAAGACTATGTGTAACCGCGTTGTACATGACGCGCTTACCACCTTTCGCATTGCACGCTGGCAGCGCGCATCATTAGTTTTTTTTCTCCTCTTGTGTATTTAAGTCAGAAAAAACACATAAAACAAGTAGGAACTTGTTCACCAATCAGTGAGATCACCGTATTATCTCAAACTTCAAACATGTCTAAAAATACGTGGAGCACAATACTGTAAATGCAACAATTGTTTCCTTTCCATTCCCTCCGCCTAAGACAATAAACAATTGAAGTAAAACAACACATATACTATCCTCCTTATAGTAACGAACTCTGTTAGTGCGGCGCATGTAGTCATCGTCAGAGATATCTTTACACTATTGCGCCTTATGCCATTGTAACAAGGCGGTAAATGTATACATATATTTGACGTCGAATGTACAAACGATACAAACGGAGCACGGGCTCAATCAAACTGTTGCAGGCGCGGTAATTGGTTCGCCGTAGACTTGAGGACAAAATAAACATGCCTTTGATAAATTTGAGAGTAGACTCAGATAAATTTGAGATTTTATGTTCCATACTTCTAACAAGCCATCTGTTCCATTTTTCTAAGGAGCCTGTACTTCGAACTTCAAAATCCGAAATTAGTATCGTGCCGTCCCCTTTCACTCTCGTGTTATTTATTCACTATATGATTGAAAGGGACGACACGATACGAAGTTCGGATTTCGATGTTCGGAGTAGTCCCTCAGTTCTTGGATGGGTGACCGCTATGAGTTGTTATTAACTCACTCCCGTGCTTTGTAAGGCACGTTAAGCCATTGATCCCGGCTGCTGTCTATAATAGCAGTCGTTAAGCCAAGTTAGATGCCTACAGGTGGCTTGAGTACCCCTAACAGTCAAGTTACCCACTCACTTTACAAGCCTCATTCAAATAAGGTTTGGTTTCCCGGCGGGTTGGAAGGCCAGATGGCAATCGCTTCCGTAAAAACGTATCTACGAGAAATCTTGGGACTAGATAGCGGACCCCGGATATCCTTCAGGATGCAATTTTACTGGGATAACGCTAGGAGGATGACTTCTAATGTCACTTAAACCCAGAGGTATGTGGGTTTCAATAAACGTGTTGTACATGTGACAATATTGCCATATAATAAAAGGTTTATTGTCAGTTGTAAAAGCAAAAATTGGCTACCCGGTCAATAGTTAACTTTGGACGAAGTATACTCGGAAAGCCTATAGCACCCTGAGAGTACAATACAATGACGCTTTACGCATTATCACCAAACAGCCTCGATTTTGTAGTGCATCGGCTATGTTTGCTAACGCCAGGATACCCGACTTTTTTGCCATTATTAGAAATAGAATAGCGTCGTTTTGGCACAGAGTACGGTCTTCTAATAATGTACTTATTAAGACGGTTGAGAAAAACATATACCGTAATCCTATTTGTTTACATTGGTTGTCTGTACATCGGCAACCGAATCGCAAATAGTTTGTATTATACATATGTTTATTTCTATGGTTTGTATTGTACCTATATTATTGTATACACTGTTTTATTTAATTTTTATGTAATGAGTCTATTGCCTGGAAATAAAAATTATTCATTCATTCATTAAATAATTAACCGCTTATGTACAGTCGCGAGCGGGATTGTTGTGTTGAGCCACTTGCATTTATCCGTAATTTAGCCGTGTCATGGATGACCGGTGTTACCCGTTGACGTGTGAGTCCCGATTTGCATTATACGCCCAAGTTGCGAAGATTGGCAATTGGCTCAATAATCCCTGTTCGCGATGGTACATAAGTGTGTGTGGGCATACTTTTGAATGTGACTAGATAAAATTTGAATGTGGCTAAATTGAAAAAAATAACACAGTACTTTTAAGATACGATATTGTTATTGTTACTAATCCATTATTGATCGTAAGGTCTGAAATATAAGCATTTTATTTTTTATAAGAGTTATGTATTTATTACATGGATTTATAGTTTCCAACACCGTTTATGCGGGTTACTAGACCAATCCAAAATTAAGCTTTGTGGCCCTTAACTTTTGATATGTCCACCGAATAGACGCGAACCTAAATCCGACAATGACCCAAAAGCTACATTTTATCAATGTAAATGAGACTCCATCATTTTTTTCAATCCCGCATAATGCCTTCAGAAGTCAAATTCATGTATAAAATTAACTTTTTTTGAGTGCAAAGCAAACAGATACATTAAAACTGAATTTCGCGCTGTCCTCTGCTATATCTCATTCGCGTAATGTTGAAAAATGAGCTCAATTCAACATGGTGCAGGCTTGCTTTTACTGTGATATTTAAGCGAGCGCTGAAAGTTATATGGTGCAAAATTCGTCGAAATTGAAGTTTTAAAATTACGGCTTAAAACGGAATTGGCTTCAGAGTTGTTGAAACGGCTCCAGTGGTCTGTGATTTTTTAAAACCAATGGGACAGTTGGCGTGCATAAAAATAATATTATTGCACTTCGGAAAATGTTAGCCGGAAATGTAAAAATTCGTTTACGGTAAACAACATTTTTACGTTTTTCGACATACTTTTTAACTGAGAGAAACAGAAGAAACGTCCTAGCGGTCGACATCTTAGTGGCCAATAGATGACACCTATTAATCACCACTGTTATCATGACATACGATTAAACATGTCATTTATTGGGTCAGTGTCGAGTACAGGGACGTTTATCTTACATAAACTAAATTATACAATAGGGATGTTGACAACAAATAAGAAAATCAATAAGTTAGAATTTTCTCGAAAAAGGATCAAGTTTTTAATCAAATGGCAAAAAAAGTAACTCGAAAGAACAATTAATTAACGATAAGTCTCCAAAGTTTTAAGAGGGGGCAATACTCTGTCCCTTTTCCGCGAAACGCACTTTTGTATTGGGACGATCGTCATTTACTATGGCGCTCGTGATCGATAACGTCAATAATCTGTCGCGCTTTCTCTCTCTAACTAGCAAAAACGGTTTTTAGCTTCGTAATTTTTTCAGATTTTTGAATAGGATTTTCAACATTTGGCATATTTCTTTGCATTGTTTCTTTATTCTTATAGAGTAGTCAACTTTGATTGAACATCCCTATACAATAAATATTATGCTTACACTTACTTTACTTAAGAGGCCTTATAAGTTTTAAAATTATTTGATTTCAAATTATGACAAAAGGATTGATATTACCAATAAAATGATTAAAGGCTACGATAAATTTATTAAAGTTTTAGATAGTAACATAGCCATTTTTTAATTTTATTATGTGTAGTAGAATTTAAGCACAAAAACAAGTTTTTTTGCTTGAAAATGGTCGATTTGGAGTGATATTTGAAACGATATTTCGTAACAAAAAATCCAAAAAATACATTTTATGTTTATGACATAAGGTCGCAATAGTCTTGTTCTAGATAACATTGAGAAAATGTCAAGATACGTGTCAATTCAAACAGAAAATGGCGTAAATATATGAGCGTTTTTTACCTGATAAGGACCCTTAAGCTTACAGTACTTTTATATCACGAATGCAGGTAAGCCATGGTTGTATGTTGAGATATATACATCCACATTGTTTATGTGTGTGTCAGCGTAGGATCTTTCGAAGTTTCTTCTCCGCAGTGGTCTTTTGAGAAACGCTAGTAGTTTTTGACATGTCAAAATATTAATTTACAATTTAAGAAAGTCCGACTATAATAATAAATTTTTCATGTCAAAATTTTAATTTACAGTTCAAGAAAGAATAATAATTTCTAGTTTACAATTATAACAAAATTAATGTCATACAGGGAAGATAAACTTGCAAAGTTATCTATTACAAATATTACAACGTCAGTAAAGTTAGAGATGTATAAGGTCTCAAGATTGAAAGCGTAATGAGATTAATATAATATTACAGAGATGTACATGGTCTCTGAGCGTCAAAATTAAGATTAATTTAATATTGTTAGAGATGTATATGGTCTCTAAGTCACTGATAATAAAAACGAATCCACAACAGGATGACGTCTCTCGTCAATCCCCTATAAAAAGACACTAGCATTAACGTAGTCACCATGTCCTTGCAAGCGTGGACAGACCGGACTCCACAAACAGCACCCGATCACGAGTATGACGTGTATCTCAGCCATCGCCTCCTATCTTACTCTAACTTTAAATTTTGTCAAGCTGATGCGTCCGCTAACGAAATTACAATTTTCAAAGTGAAAAATTGGAAATGTATCGCCACAGGTGGGAGTAGGTGGGATTATTTTTTTATACAACGCCGGTGGCAAACAAGCGTACGGTACACCTGATGGTAAGTGGCCACCGCAGCCTATAGACTTTATAAAATTTGAGGATGCACTGTGTTGACAGGATGGATGATTATGACGGTAGATTTTTAATCGCTTCGCATCGCAGCGGCCCCCAAACGTCCAAAGAAACCTAACAAAAAGGATAATGGAATGACATTAATTTTGTTATAATTGTAAACTCGAAATTGTTATACCTTCTTGAACTGTAAATTAATATTTTGACATGAAAAATGTATTACTTATTATAGTCAGACTTTCTTAAATTGTAAATTAATATTTTGACATGTAAAAGTGCCCTTAAATAAATAAATAAATAAATATTAGAGGACAATCTTACACAAATCGAACTAGCCCCACAGTAAGCTCAAGAAGGCTTGTGTTATGGGCACTAGACGACGATATATTTAATAGATATAAATACTTAAATACATAGAAAACATCCAAGACTCAGAAACAAATATGCCCTTGTGGCCTATTTGCAGAATAAATGTTTGATTTTGATTTTGAAATGTCCCGCAGTGTACAGAGCTAAGAGCAAGTCGGTCTTAGTCCTTGTAGTTTATCAAATAAGTGCTCGTTCGAAACTAGTCTTGGGACATGCAAACTGTCCGTTCTGTGCAATTTAACGAAGTAATGTCCCATTATGGGATGCCCGGGCGCGATGGGAATTCGATAGGAGTTACTATTGTTTTGACTTTGATGTTAAATGGTACGGTGATTCTGCTGACAATGTTTTGATTAAACTTGCAATGTAAACGACCAGAAATATATAACCGTGTCCCATGTTGCGGAATTACATTGGAACTACAGTAGAATCCGTTTATTATGACTCCGCCTCTATTGACCAACCGTCTATTATGACGTACAATACAATACAAATACTCTTTATTCCACACCTCACACAATAAAATAGCACACAAAAAACAAAAAAACAAAGATACAGGGAGACAGAGGCAGAAAAACAGGCGGGACGTAATTACACAACGAAGTTTGGTTTTCACATAAAAATCTTTGTAACAAAGTCGGATATAATACTTCGCTTACAGTGACATGTCGCTTATAAATAAATAAATAATAAATAAAATGCTTTTATTTCAGACCTTATGATCCATAATGGGTTAGTAACAATAACAATATCGTATCTTAAAAGTACTGTGTTAATTTTTTTTTTATTATGACCCATTTTTTATAAATTTTGTCAGTTTATAGTGACCGACATGATTCTTTACAAACCTTTGGTCATGTTCGTTGATTCCCGACGACGTTCGGCACATGGCTGGTTTTTGTTTTGAATCTCAGTCAGTAATTGACGGTTGAATATCACGGATTTTAGTGATATACTATGTTCATAGTAATATTGAAAATGATAAGTTGACCATGGTACGCACAATAGTATTAGAGACTGTTATTATAATAAAATGAAAAACAAAAGCAGACAAAAATTACAGATTTCTTCAGTACAAAAAAAATTAAAAATATACATACATAATACATGTTTACGAGCAATTTTTATTTTGATTTAATATGCTATGTTTCTCTATTAAAATAAATATTTACCTAAATAAAAGAAGGCTGTTATTTTTCACAATAATGCTTTGTATGACGTCCGCTTAGTATGACGTGTTTGTCAATTCCCTTGAATGTCATTATAAACGCATTCCACTGTAATTTCTTACACTTGTAGCTATTTTGATGATGGGTTATCTGACTTCTCAGTGTCACAGTTGCAGTTTATTTCGATAATTGTAGTCATCATCATCCTAGCGTTATCCCAGTACAGTTGCATCCTGAGTCCGCTACCTAATCCCAAGATTTGCCGTAGGCACTAGTTTTTACGGAAGCGACTGCCGTCTGATCTTCCAACCCGAGGGGAAATCAGGCCTTATTGAAATCGGGCTTGTCAAGTGAGTGGGCAACTTCACTGGTAGAAGTTCTCAAGCCGCCCGAAGGCCTCTAACTTGGCTTGACGACTGCTGTCATAGACAGCAGCCGAGATCAACGGCTTAGCGTGCCTTAGAAAGTATGGGAGCGCTCAGTTAATCACCACTAAAAGCGGTCACCCATCCAAGAACTGACCTGGGCCGACGTTGCTTAACCTTGCATTCCGCACGCAGTATGCTGGCGCCGCTGGGCCACAAACGCTTCTGAGCTGAATAAAACATAATTACATACATACATACATAAAGCCTGAACAGAAATATATACCCTATAGTATATATAAATGTACTCCTGTATTAGTGGTGCAATAAAGAATATTATTATTATATACCCGTGTTCAAAGTAAGCCATACGATAGAAAATAAATATATACTCATTAGTTGCGAAGCGAGTTAAAACACAGGGTAGCTTATGTACGGTAATGGGTTGTGTTTATTCATTCGAAAGTGGTCGCGTAATTAAAAAGATTGTAAAACACTATTTAGTGACGGGGGGTCTCTAAAGGTGGGTTGCATCAAACCGTCTGTAATCATAAGCGGTGTTCGTTAAAATCTGATTGTATGGAAAGTTTGACAAGTTTCTATGGGATGACAGCTGCCGGCGCCATATTTGACGATGACCGGCCTGTGATCGCATGTTGGTGCAACCGACCCTAAGTGAGCACTCGTCTCGTACGGGTTTTTCTGTATAAGTGTAATAATGAATCTGATTTAAAAAAACGAAAATAAAGACTCAAGTTTGGATTTTTTTATATAGAGAAAATTTTAAGCAATCATGTATCAGCTATTGTCATACACTGATAATTATAGTCAAGAATCATTTATAGGAAAATCAATCCTTGTTGTTTTCTCATCTGGGCAGAACAGGGTTTTAAAGAACGCGTTATTTTTGCTTGAACGGCCTAAAGGTCAAATTAAAATTAAAATAATCAAAATCAAAAAAAATATTCTGCAAATAGCCCACAAGGGCACTCATATAATTATGTCAAAATATTAATTTACAATTTAAGAAAGTCCGACTATAAGAATATATTTTCATGTCGTAATTTTAATTTACAGTTTAGTATAGATTACAAATATGTGATAATCCATATTGAAAGGAACCTTATGGCGGCCGGCACTTACACCTTTATTGCCGCTGTTCCAATACAATAGTGAATAGGTGTAACGTAAGCGCCTGCCGCCATAAGGTCCCTTTCGATATGGATTATCACATATAAGAAAATGAATGGCATACAGTGAAAATAAACTTGCAAAGTTATCAATTACAAATATTAAAACATCAGTAAAGTTAGAGATGTATGGCGTCTTAGTCTGATTAAACAAAGGGTATAATGAAATTAATATAATATCCCAGAGATGTACATGATCTCTGAGCATCCAAATACAATTAACAGTTGCTACTAACGTACTTAAAAACGTTTATGGTGTCGAAGCGTCAAAATTAAGACTAATTTAATATTGTTAGAGATGTATATATGTTCTCTAAGCGTCAAAATTAAGACTAATTTAATATTGTTAGAGATGTATATGCTCTCTACTAAGCGTCAAAATTAAGACTAATTTAATATTGTTAGAGATGTATATGTTCTCTAAGCGTCAAAATTAATGCTAATTTAATATTGTTAGATATATATATGGTCTATAAGCGTTAAAATTAAGACTAATTTAATATTGTTAGAGATGTATATGGTCTCTAAGCGTCAAAATTAAGACTAATTTAATATTGTTAGAGATGTATATATTCTCTAAGCGTCAAAATTAAGTCTAATTTAATATTGTTAGATATGTATATGATCTCTAAGCTTTAAAATTAAGACTAATTTAATATTGTTAGAGATGTATATGGTCTCTAAGAGTCAGCAATAATAAAAGCTAATCCAGAACAGGATAATGTCTCTCGTTAAAGAAACTCACCGTGATATTTACAGGAACTTCCACATACCAAATTACTTGGCATCAATTCATAATTTCGAGTTGGGAAGGCAAACAAATTAAAAGCAATAGCAAGCAACGAGGTGCAAACTTGGCTTTCAGCGGTGATTAATAGGTAAAGTGAGCGACATCGACGGCCCTAGTCGCCTGTCACACCGGACGTCGTGGTATGGGGTTTTTGATACGGGCTTCTAGAGTCGGGCTAATGAAATCTGAGACTAGAAAAGAGCGGCAAATTTAAAAAAGTCCATGTGTTGCAACACTGTGTATAATGTGACAAAACAATAATGATACTTGGGCAACAAAATAAAATGTTCGCACTACATAGATGATATACCAGATAAAATTACCAAAAAGAATATTTATGATATTTACATGCGGAATATTTATGATTTTTATTTTATTCAAGCGGAATTCCTGGGTTTGAATCCCGGTCAGGGCAAATATTTGTGTGATGAGCATGAATATTTGTTTCTGAGTCTTGGATGTTTTCTATATATTTAAGTATTTATATCTATTAAATATATCGTCATCTAGTACCCATAACACAAGCCTTCTTGAGCTTACTGTGTGGCTAGTTCGATTTGTGTAAGATTGTCCTCTAATATTTATTTATTTATTTATAGTCGAGACATGGGAAGCAATACCTGGGTCTAAATTATTGGAATTCGCGTGAAGCAAATATATGGTCGCATCGGTGTGACAGCCGGCCGGAAACTTCGCAAGTTTGAAACTTGTTTTACTTTGAATCACATCGTTTTAGTTACTCCACTGCTATACCAATACTTTTAATTGAATAGTGTTATCTTGTTTTCTTACAGTTTCTAGAACATACAGCAAGATAAGTGAATCAATTTTGTGTCGATTCGGACAAACAAAAAAGAGGTTTATAAATTTTTTTTTACCTGACTGTGGCTTTATATGCCAGGCCCAATGAAGCGATAGGAGTGCGCGGATGGAGAGTAGCCTGGGAAAATCCAGGGGAAAACCTCCGCAATGACCACGCGTGTGGTTTGGAAACTATTAAACATTGAGGGGACTATCTAACACAAATCGTATTCTCATAATAAGCAAAATATGTACTATTTTTTTATACAAACGCTTTAAGGGAGGCGTACAGGCGTAAAATAGTTTACGTTAGCAGCGGTACTGCTTAATACGAAGGAACGGTTGATGAATTTGGAACTGGGTAGCGATTGCACCTATAGCTCAGTTGGCTAGAGCGACTGGCCGTGAGTGCCGGGAGGTCGCAGGTTCGAATCCTGCTCGGTGCCTAAATTTTTCAAGTTTTCCTTCATTCTAAATTTTAAAATATGTACTATGTAGACTATACGGCGATAATAATATACTAGTTTATACAGTAAGTATGGATAAATTAATATGATAACCACCGAAAAAAATTTGGAACACCAACTTTTCGTCCCTAAAAATATATACTAAACACCAGACAACTGATCGCTTAATGAGTAATTGATCACCAAATGTACCACACGTAATCAAAATTGAGTAAATGACCACCAAAATACTCATATAGAAAAACAAATATTTGTGCTTGGCACATATTGGTGGTTGCAAATTGCTTGTAAAAATATGTGACTATTAGGGTGGGTTGCACCAAACCGTCTGTAATCGTAAGCGGTGTTCGTTAAAATCTGATTGTATGGAAAGTTTGACAAGTTTCTATGGGATGACAGCTGCCGACGCCATATTTGACGATGACCGGCCTGTGATCGTATGTTGGTGCAACCGACCCTTAAAATTAAAGAATCAAAGTCACCGTCAGGGGGCAATTTAACTAAGTCTTGTGGCTTGAAATGCAAGTGCTATAAGTAGTCTGAGCCAGTGTCCGTTTCACTGCCGCGGGGACACACATGTTGTGTGGTTTCTGTGTATTTTTTCCTGTCATTTATGTGTGTCTACTGTGTCTGTGAATAAATGTTTCTTTCTTTCTTTCTTTCTTTCTTTCTTTCTTTCTTTCTTTTTAGTCTCTTTTTTAAATGTAGTTAAAAAGAGGTTTTTGCCTGTATTAAAGTTTGACAAGCTTTTGTGAAAAATTATAAGTCAGGTTCATAAAAGGTCCCAATACGTCCAAAGGTACAAATACGTCTGAACAAACATTATCCCCTTAAAAATAAAGTCGTGTTCACAGATTTGGATCACTTTGTCCGTGCACATATTTAGAAACTCGACCTTACCATGTGATGTTAATTGGAACAACAAATGTTTTGTTGAAATGGAATTTCATATTCTATCTCCTAAAAGGGATGTCCATTAATATTTAAAAATAAAAAGCAAAGTAAATGAATTTCCCAAAAGCCTCCTACATTCAACCCAGGCTTTGAGATTGATTTCAAATTCTCTACGCTTTTATACCCTACGTTTTGATGCTGAATAACTGCGGAAGTTCATATGTACGTAAATGGAAGGCGGGAGGCGACTGGATTCTTTTTTTAACCTGGCTTAGTGTTGCCAGATGGTTACATTTCTTACTTTTTTCGTAACTTTAGACCTGCGGGGTAATCACGTAACTTTTGTACTACCGTTAGGTAGATTTTATTGTCAATTTTGAAGTATAAATGTATGAGCTGCGGGGTAATCACGTAACTTTTTTAATACCGTTAGGTAGATTTTAATGTCAAATTTTAATTGTCACCTCATACATTTATACTTCAAAATTGACAATAAAATCTATCTACCGTTAGTACATAAAGTTACGTGATTCGCCTGCTGACAATAAAAATTTGACATTAAAATCTACCTAACGGCAGTAAAATAGTTACGTGATTACCCCGCGGCTCGCGTAACATGTAAGTAACTTCTGTTGTAAAGGACTTTTTTGTAACTTTTGAGAATAATGAAAAGAAAGGTCAATTTTAAAAAGAAAGGTCAATTTTATCTAACAGGGACCAAGTGAGACAATTAATAGGCTTTCATACAGAAAAGGTGACAAAAGAACCTACATGGTTCGCCTCAGTCTGTCCGTCTGTTGCAACTATGTATGACATTCGAGATACCGCCCATCAGACTGGCGTAATTCTATCGCCGAACTCGCCCAATTATAGTTGTATGTGGCTACTCATTTCGTAAATTCGAACGTTACGAAAGTAATTATGAAAAATATAAAAAAATTAACTTTTGCATCAAAAATGTAACTTTTCAGGAAAAGAAACGTATTTTCGTCCTAAGGGCCCTGGCAACACTGCTGTGGCTTTAATAGGCCGGGCCGAATAAAGCGATGGGAGTGCGCGGTTGGAGAGTGGCCTGGAGAAAACCCAGGGGAAACCTCCGACACGACCACGCGTGTAGTTTGGAACACTGGAATACTCTGAGAGTCTGCGCTCCAGTGAGATTGGTTGAGCGGTTTCAACCGAATCTGAGGTGTGAGTGGAATCGAACTGCTGGGAGTTTTGTCGCTGGTTCACTAAACCTAGCCTTGCTGAGAAGAGTCCAGCAAGAAACTCAGCTAGGCCCGCCCTGTGACTCCTTTGGAGTTGCGGGCGTCTACAGGCTGCGGTGGCCGCTTACCATCAGGTGGACCGTACGCTTGTTCGCCATCAGCGTTGTATAAAAAAAATGACGCTGTATATAGTCAGCATCAAAAATATGTATACATTCTAGTACTATTCACTGAGCGTTATCCCAGTACAGTTGCATCCTGAAGCATCCCCGGAGTCCTTTTTTTTTTATTAAAAATGGGATCGCTCTTGGCCAGCATCTAGCCAGGGGGCAAAGATGAGGCCGACGATGAAGCGAGCTCACCCAGAAGGTGCCTATTCACTCGTGCCTTAAAAAGGTCTAGGTTATATGAGCTCGGAAACACAAACGCCGGCAGAGCATTCCAAACCTTAGAAGTGCGCATTATAAAAGATGATGCAAAGCGCTTGGTTCGAATAAGAGGAGTTTCGACCAAGTAAGGATGGTATCCAGCCGTACGTCTGGATGTCCGATAGAAGAAGGGGGAAGGCGGTATAGTCCTTTGCGATATAAAAGCGAGGAGCCTTGAGACTCATTTGTAATCAACACAGCACGTCCGCTTTTCGTGGCGGGGTTCGATATGCCGCCACGAAGTGTTGGAACAATCTGCCACCACCTATCAGAAACAGTAAATCCGTAGCATCCTTTAAAATCAATATTAAAACATATCTAATCAACTCACAAATTGCTAATGTATAAGCGGACACTCCATATATACTAAGTACCATATATGACAATGTTGTATCATCTACATATTTTAGTTTAACCAAATCTGTAACTAATTTCCAAATATTTGAAATTATTAAGTTAAGCTGGGTAGTTTAGTTAAGATGTGTTGTTAGTTAAGTTTATCTTTGTATCTCTCTTAGGGTGCCCTGAAAACCAGCGCCTTAGCATATATTGCTATTGGCATATGCTGAGTGATATCCTTTTTGGTGTTTAATTTAGTGTTTATTTCATCTTATTTTATTTTTGTGTATTGTGTAATGATTTAACACCAAATAAATATTTCTTTCTTTCTTTCTTTCTATATAGAGATAAGAGCTAAAAGTGTATACACATTATGCCTGCCAAGCTACTTTCATAATATCTATTACATTTTTGTCTTGATTCATGGAATAAAATATTTTTCTGTAATTGTTAGGCTTTATTTTTCCAGGGCCAGTTTTCTGCGTCGGATCTGTTATTTTATTGTTCATGAAATAACACAGGACTAGCCAACTGTAACATGTATATAATATAAGTAGTTGTTATATATCTACGCCAGAGATTTTCTTTTGTAAGAATATTACATATTGGGCCTAATATTGTCACAAAAATATACATTAGACCGCGCGTGTAAGTTTGATAAAAAAATTCCATGAATCAACTCGGGGATCCAAAACACTCAGAATATAACCAGGAAAATATTAAGATGAAATAGATGGGAAAACGATTTTAATTTATTAGTATGAAACCTTTGGAATACTTTATTGATAACCGCAATACAAGAAAATACCAATAAGAAAGTTATTGCTTTCAGGCAATTTCAATGATATCTTCTCAATTATATCCTCAACAGCGATAGCAAACTGGATATATTCTGCAGTACTGAATCCAGTTTCCTCACGCACAGCAGCCGTTACCTGGAGTCTATTGCCACTCCAAGTTCCATCCATGACGTTTAAAGCCAGAACAAATCTTTCACCCACGGATGGAACTTGGAACCCGCTTTTTTGTCTCTCCTGTTAACACGTTTAGCTTGTCTGTAAGTGTTAGCCTTTTTTTTTTTTTCGACGGGGGAAAATCCATAACGATACCTCCGCACCGTGGGGGCGGCGCGGTGGTTATGTCGGACTTGCACCGACTAAAAACCCCCGCTTGTCCTCCTCAACCCATTTCGGGCGGCTCTGGGATCTCCTGTAAGTGTTAGCCTAAGGAATAAATAAATAAATAAATATTTTTTTTCATACAGAACCATTGTTCGGTTTGTACTCAATGGTTCTGTTTGAAACTGTGTGTTGTACTGTTTGTCACTTATTATTTGACCGATTAAAACGAAGATCTCTGCTTCAGATTCGACAAAAATGCTTAAATTTGTCCAGATTCCGGATTTCCAGTTGTCCTCCTCTTTATTTGTATACTCTAACTCGAGTCGCGTAGTATATGCGGTATGCTGTCCCGCACACCTCGCTGGATCCACAGAAAACCAGCGCCGTTGGCACTGCTGTGTCAACTGCATTGCTGAGTGGAGACCTTTTCGGTAGCACATCTGTTTGTTAGCTTTTAAGGTGTATTACATAGATACTTGTGTTATCCGAATGAAAAATATCTTTCTTTCTTTCTACAGGACACATTCCAAGACCGATTCTCGTGACATTTTGTGATAATGTTCGGTAATTAATAGTTTTTTTTGTCGCGTCAGTTTTTGGAAAATCCCAATTTTTTTTCAATAATTTTGTAAGTTTCTGCGAGCGAATTTCGCTTTGTCCTCTACAGGTTGCATTTCTCAACCGATTCTCGTGAAATTTTGTGAGCAGCGGGATAATCACGTAACTTTTGTACTACCGTTAGATAGATTTTAATGTCAAATTTTAACTGTCAGCAGGCTAATCACGTAACTTTATGTACTAACGGTAGATAGATTTTACTGTCAATTTTCGACCGTTCGAACGCCTGTCAAAAATTCGCACCAGGTAACTTTATGTACTAACGTTAGAAACACCGTTTCGTACCGTACCGTTCACAAGGTGAATGAGATTCGACGTTCTGTTATTGCAAAGGTGATCCAATGAACGAATGGTTGTTCCTTCCAATGTTTTGCACAAATTTACTATCATAATAACCCAATTCAAAGCACTTTATCTAAAATTAAGGAAAAATGTGATCTTGATAAATGAACACGAGTTATTATATTTAAATCACAAATACTAAACATGCAACCGATAAACACAAAACGCATTATTACAGAGAGAGTATGACAGAAAGTCAAATGTAAATGTGACGATGTAAAACCTTTGTAATATTTTAAATTATTTTCTTTTAATAAGTTTTTAAATAATATCGGTACAAATAAATATATCAATTTATATTGTATCAGTTAATAATATTTATTTTAAAGAACTAAATGCCATCTAGTATCGAATAGGAGAACTTGTTGGCAGTTAATTCACTTGCATTCCATAATATTGACATCGAGTATGCAGTAGGAGAACTATCAGGCAGTAAAATAATGTTGGCTATACACCGAAGCCTAGACCCGCACCGAATTACAAAATGAAAAGTGTGGTGAAATTGCATAATCATAACAATAATATTATTGCAATAATCTTATATCGGTATATGTCTTTCATATCAGTTCAAAAGGGTTCAAATTTTAAGAATTGTAGGCAAAATCTGCCTATTTTAGTTAACCGTTTAATCGCCATGCGTCATATACGGCAGTGATCCCTACAAACAAACTCATTTTCCATAAGAGATTGTATATGAATTTTAGTGTAAAGCACGAAGGTCACTTTGACAGCGTACGTGACACCACACCACACCAATAGGTAAGCAGGTAACACCTGTAGGCATTTTTGTCATATCAAGAGGGTTAATCTACCTACGTCCCCAAACAGAAATGAAACGAGCATTTATATTTTCCAAATTTAATACATAATGGCTCTGGACGTTCCTTGAATATTCACAATAGACGGAATGTTCTTTATAATTCAATCGGATCCGACATCAGTGTACACTAAGTAGGTACATGAAGGCAAAGGCGTCCACTATCGGCATGGCACGGCAAAGGGCTCCTCAGCCTCACACATTAGACTAGCGGGATAGACAATGCATGCCAAAGGTGTGCTTGGGAATGCCGAGAGGGACGTTCAGCATGCCTAAGGAGGCCTGGGCATGCTTAAGGATGGCTGCGCATGCCTAAGGATGCCTCGGCATGCCTAAGAATGCCTCGGCATGCCTAAGGACGCCTCGGCAACGCCGGCAATCCTAACCACATCTTGGCGTGCCCGAGGAGGAATCCCTTGCCGTGCCAATGCCGTGCCAATAATGGGTGCCGGGCCTAAGGATTTGACAAACTTCTGACAAATTGAAGGTCCTACAGCGTTAGTCCTAATGATTGTACCACAGGTAATTTTCTTTGTCCTTGGTTCTATCAGTCAGACCATGGACACCTAGCATCCTCTTCTCCAATATGTTCAACTGTCTGTTTAACCAGTTGAACATGCTGTATAACTTTCCTTCAATTTTTTAAAAATAGTTGAGCAACTTGTAAATGCAATAAGTTCAATTACAACATTATGACGTTAAATAAAATGAACTAGTCTTACGATACATTTCAAAACAATGGAGGAAAGTGATCCAATATGTTCAACAGGTTAAACAGACAGTTTAGCATATTGGAGCAGAGGCCTAGCATTACCCGTATTCCATATATCTCTACCGCTACATTCACCCTGGTAGCTTACCGTTAGATTTCCCTCCTTCCACTTGTTGCCCAAGCCTATGATTCTTCTTCTTTGGGACCCAGGAATTTGTTTTCCTTCTGGCTCCCATACCGCCCACCAGGGTAGGCAGAGGTGACTGAATGCCAGATGCTATACAATAGCTTCGACTACTCCTACTACCGATATCTTTATATGGAAGTAAGGGAATGAATATATTCCTGGCTGCCATCTAGCTGTGGCGTGGCTTGGGAGTGGGAGCCAAGATATCTGAGATGCCAGTATGCAATAAGTTCCATCCTATCCTTACCTGCGATTCCTAACATCTCCCCCGGAGGGTTGCTACAAATGAAACTACTGACGTCCACCTACATCTGTTGAGGGTGGTCGTTATAAAAGTAGTACGTTTGACGACCATCCTTAAAAAGAGGTGTAGGCACGACGATGAGCGAAGCTAGGAGGAGTGTTCGTAAAACTGCGACCCGACAGGTTGCAAATAAAATGGTCATTAGAAAAGACTGTTCGGTTCAGGCGCTTCGCCCGCCGCTGCCGCGGCACGGTCGCTTCGCTCGTAATGTCACAGTTGTACGAACACTTTCTAGCTGCGCTCGTTGTCCCACTGGCAAACAAGCCTATTACCCGAGGTCTCACCAACATGTCCCCCTTGTGGATCCACGGGTATTTTTTTTTGACCCGTTGTCCTACCGCTCTAAACAGTGTTCTTCAGTGGACCTACGGGGCAATTTTTTTTTACCATGGTCCTACTGCACTACGTATTCTACTCTAATGCAGCGGAGCGAGGAGTGTTTTAGCAGAACTATGACCCTACAGCGGCCGGCGAAGCGCCAGAACCGAACATTCGTTACAATTGGTTAGGTCAGAAATATTACTTGTTCGCAGTTCTACCTGACAAAATATCTAGTTTTTAATTAATGTTTACCGCTTAATGCAGTGGGACCATGGTAAAAATAAATTGCCCGCAGACCCACTGGTGAATATTGTTTAGAATGGGACGACAACGGGTCAAAAACAATTACCCACCAGGGTGACATGTAGACCCACCTGCGAACACTGTTTCGAACTGTAGGACAACGGGTCAAGAACGGTAGGATAACGGGTAAAACAAATTACCCGTGGACCCACCAGAAGGCCTTCCTTAACCGTGGTACCATCTGATAGTACCACTATGTTCTATGGTGTTTTTCTTTGCTATGGTAGCATTAATAGTACAACCGAAGTATTTTATTGCCGTAGTATCTGGTATAATTGATGGTAATACGGTAAAATAAATGTTTACTAGTACCATTGCATTGCAATTATAATGGTCAATGATCAGCCAGTCAGTGACAAAACTAATGAACTTTGACCTGCAATCGTTCAAAAACAACAAGTTGAATTGAATCTTATAATAGAAAATGAAATTAATTATGAATGGAGCTTTAGCCAGCACAAAATGACAAGAGGCTGAAAATGGCTCGACTTGGCTAAATAATAATATGTTGTTTTCTATATTTCTATGCAGTTATTAAAATAAGATCTTGAAATAATATGTAACCATTATCTACATGACTGTTAATTAATTTCCAAATTGTCTACTATCTAGTACCACGGGTAACAAAATATAATATTAGCCGTAGTTCCATTGACATAATGGAACCACGGCAAAACATTATTTGCCGTAGTACCATTGATGGTACAATATGATGGTACCACGGTTAAGGAATGGTTGGTGAGACCACGGGTAATAGCCAGATAATATCCCTACCGGTAGAGAAGAAAGTAAAATGTCCACATTTCTCTAACAGGCGGGATGTGTCGGTAGAGACATATGGAATAAGGGTAAAGAACGACTATTTGCGGTAAGAAATATTACGTCGGAACCTTCATACCTTTAAGAGTATTTAAATCCTTTTTTATTAGGGATCTTTCTATTATAATAAAACAACACATAAATAGCATTTATTACTACCTAAATAAGCAAGTACCAAAAATAACGGGTACACTTTGTATCGATTTTTCTATGGAGAAAGTATATACCCATTACTATTGCTCTTGAATGTATAAGGTATCGTTACGTTTTGGGTCTGCCGCGATGATTTGAACGTTGCGAGGAAGACCGTAGCAAGTCATAATTTGTAGTAGAAAAACCTTCTGTTTGCAGTTTTCAAGCATTCCTGAAAAAAAAACTTGATCTGTAGAAGTTGCTTTGTAAACTGAATTGTACCTATTCATATACATCATTTTACAACCGAAATTATTATAACAGTAATATGTAAACTAACATAAGTATAAGGTACGAAGAGCTAGTCAATAGAATAGAGTTACTAGTTATTTACTGAAATTGCGAGGCATCTGGTTCACGTAACTGGTGACCGAAGACCTGGCGACTTCCTCGTACAACGTATCAGCATTGCGATATAGCGAGGAAATACCGCAAGCATCCTCGGTACGCCTCCCTCAAGGGCCTGTTTTAGATTGACAATAGTTTTAATATTATTTCATACATTGTTGTTATGTATTCCACTATGTATAAAAATTAGTGCCTACGCCAACTCTTGGGATTAGGTAGCGGACCCCGGGCATCCTTTAGGATGCAACTGTACCGGAATGACGCTAGGATGATGATGATGATGATTGTTGTTACGTATTCTTGTATGTATTTTCTTGTCACTGAATTATAAGAATACTACTACATGACGACCTCGAGCGGTAAGTTCTAGTGTGGGAAGGCCACAAGCCAGATGGTCGGACGACATCAAGGCATATGTCCAGAAGTGGATGCAAATATGCTGCAAGAGAGAGAGAGAGAGAGATGCGACAAATCCTGTTAAAGATGTCTTCTTGCCGTCAGACATAAGCAGGCCATAAGCTTCAAAACACTTGATGATTGAGTACTACTTTCTTTCTAAGCTCAAGGCACAATTTACTCCCATTCTGCAGGCTTCTGAATAATATACGTATAGATATCAATATTAATATATTATAGCTTAACCTTTAGCTGACGTTGTTCTCTTGCAAACTTCTATCGTATTTCAGAGCTAAAAAAAATATTATGTTACTCATATCCTGTAATATTATACGTTTAGGTCTGTACCTAATCCACGTAGCATATTACAGAATTACTTGTCTGTAACACTCAAACATATGATTTTATTTTTATTTTTGTTAAACATTTAAACTTTAATATTAAAATATATATAAATAGTCAAATTTCGTTAAAATCTTTTGGAACCATATGATAAAACACAAATCATTTCATCACCCGAGCTAGTGTAGCCGAGCGGTGAGACACTTCACTTTCAATCTTAAACTATAAATGATATTTCGTTTAATATGTAACAATGGCGCTTCAGTGAAGGAAAACATAGTGAGGAAACCGATCAAATCCCAACAGAGTCTAGTTTTCCCTCTGGTTTGTAAGGTCAGATGGAATTCACTTTAGTAAAACTAGTTCCTAAGCCAACTCTGGGGATTAGGTGTCAAAGTGGACCCCAGGATCCTTAGGGCACAACCGGAAAGATGCTGTGAGGATAATGACCCCCGATTTGGGCAGCCTATAATACTGGAGAAGTATGCTACTCCTTGGAGAAGCCATAATAATAGTAATGCCAGAGCTTCAGAGGTGGAGCTGTATTGAGAGCGACGGACCGCCATATTTTAGCTGAAAAATAGTTAAACTGATGTTAAGCAGGACGCATTACGAGGATATTGGTTGGGCAACACGTTTGTGCGATTCAATACATACTTACTTTCATACCTATTGGTTAAAAGAAAGTTTAACAAAAGCAAGGTTGGAATCTCATTTTAAGTAATAAATGTACTTGTGTCAGGAGACTACGCTCGCCCAAAAACCATGTAAGGGGTATCTACAATACATGCATACAAACCTCATGACCTTTTTATTTCAATAAAAATTATAATTATACAAACTCTTCGCATATTCAATATTTTGAGGGAAAATCTCTAATACCATGGACTGCAAGGCGAACAAACCAGTCCATCCAGCTACGTTAAGCTGTCGACTATCGACAGTATGTCAGGACCGCATCCTCATATATATTTCGAACACCTCTCACGACGTTCTTCGGATAGCCAGTAGATAAATATTATGACGAGAAAAGTCGAGGGCCAGAGGTCCCGAGGCAGACTACCCGCTAGACGGAATACCCAAATCACTGGTGGTATCCTGTAACTATATCTGCACGAAGCCATCCATAAGGTAGGGTGACAGGAGCCTATGGAGGAGTCTGGTCAGCAAGAATTGGACATTATGTCCTCAGCATTGAGGGAACGACTGATGATGATGATGTGCCGCATCCACGTTGTCCGGAAAACTAACTTAGCTAGCAGTCTACTAGGCATGGTTTTGGTCCGGCATAATGTGACAATGAAAAGGAACTGTCGATTTTTAAGAACCCTTTTTTACATGTTTCTGGTGTTCCTAAGAGAGGCACAAAATTAAAGAAATATATTTGTACCTTCAGTTGTTCCTTTTCTGAATAACTATGAGAATTTCCGTATTTTAGCGGCGTCGGGACGCCGCTACGGGACTCTCGTTTAATATGTTTTTCTAATATTACATTACTTTTATATAGCGGCTCATAGAATGCACTTTCTTACCAAATTTCATAATTATAGTGCTAATAGTTTCCGAGTAAATCGGCTGTGACATACGGACGGACGGACGGGCGGACGGATGGACGGATGGACGGACGGATGGACGGACCGACGGACGGGCGGACGGACGGACGGACGGACGAACAGACGGACAGACATGACGAAACTATAAGGGTTCCATTTTAAAAATGTCCTCGATTTACCATCTAATACTTTGTGTCAGTTTTGTGACGTGCCATATAAAACTATATGAGAAATGCGCCACAAAACGGAATCTTTTTGCACTTTGTATAAGAGTACCTTGTTTACTACGGAACCTTATAACTCTAATCGTTTTTTTTTCTCTCTGACCCTGACTGTACCTTATAGGAGACCGCAGCCATAATAACGTCACTGCTTGCTCTTTAGGTATACGATGTTGTGTTCCTGGTAGTGAGTATATAAAGTCACAAGAACTCCCGAGGATGCACTATTTTCAGAGTACGTCACTTGTCTCTAGCTATCAACACAACAAATCCTTATGTCAATAAAGGCTCGGCAACGACCTTGTGATTCTTCTGGAGTCCCAAGTGTTCATACTGTATTTTAGCGATTACTCAATAAAAAAACTTACTTGCCTTGAGGTAAGGAGATCTTGTGGACCAGGCAGCAGGGTGGCGGTTATAGATTTTCATTCCAATTCCATCCAATTATCATCATAACCATGTGTTGATCAAAGAAATACTCATCTTTAACATGTTGCCTAAAAATACGCAATTCACAATTGCTGCACTGAAAGAAGAAGTTAGAGCATAGTAATGAACATCTTGAAATAGCATCTGAATTATCATGACCCTGGCTACAGATTATGTATATTATAGTAGCCGTAGAAACTAAATATGCTACAGTTTATAATAAGGACATTCCTCATTTGACTCAGTATTATTATCAGTATCAGCCACGCATCCATAGTCTCAAAAATCCGCAATTTCATAACACCAAAATACCCATTTACATATCCCTGACCCTGAATCCTAAACTTAATAAGGCTCGGCAACGTGCTTGTGATTCTTTAGGAGTCGATAGCGTCCATAAGCTATGGTGTCTGCTTAACCCACGACAGCGACTTTTCGAGTGACGAATGCGTATCGGATGACGCAGTGAGTGAAGGCTCCTTACGAGGTGGCCTGATGACCTTAGAGTCAAAAGACCTGGGACGACACGCGACCGATCAGCAAGGCATTTTCCGGGAAAGGCCTATGACCAGCAGTAGACGTCTATTCAGCTAATGATAATGAGTTATGCCATGGTGTTATGTTGTAACATGCACACTATTTATTAGTGATATGTAATAAAATTACTTACCCTTGGCGCGTTGTAGCAGATAAAGTCGTTACTTAAGTGAACTACCATAGCCAACTATTCGATACGAGCCATTATGAAAAAATATTTTTATACTCGAAATTCACCAATAAGTGTTTAATATTGCTCTGGACTAAATATTACATAATAATTGTAAAATGTATTTATTTCGTTGTACTAATTTTTTCTAAAATGTTGACTGACACGTCGTGTCAAATTATTATTTTTAAAAGTTAAAGTACCTGTCCAGCCTCTTAATGCTAGAAGAAGACTACCGGATTTTACCGTTGCTATTGTATGAAACAAAATGGGTTCAACTTTAGACATCTAGCGTCAAGTAGAATAAGTTATTGTATATACATTACTAGTTATTTCATTGAGAGGTGATTGAGAGAAACCCAGTCTTTATATCCATCCATGCACACGTTGGGCAGCAGTTGTATTTTACAATAAATATCATATATAATTACAACCATGACCAATAACGTGATATTATTCTTTTCACACATGGATTACATTATTGCATCTACAACAATATTCGAGATGAATGTATTTTAAGCTCAACTACGCAATCGGTACTGATGAAGTCTTCTTGTTCTTGCCAAATTTATTGCTCTGCGCTAGCGTTATAGACTGCTTTGGGTGCGATATGTGCCTTGATAGTAATATCTACATCCCACAAGGTTTATAGATCTGCCCACGCGTCGCTACTCGTACCGTTTGAATAAAAAAGAGTAAGAGTATTAATGAAACTCCTTCTTCGTTCTATTTGCATAGTTAAAGAAATATTATTCTAGAAGAATTTAATGAACACAAGTCGATGCAATAGCATACACACAATTTCAATATAGTGTATTCGTATGTACCTGCTTACACCTAATGATTCTAATGAATGAAGAAACATATTATTTAGGTATTTAAATAATGTAAATAACCACGAAAAATTACAAAAATATATTAAGAAATAACATCATGTCTTTATACAACTTTCTTCTCTCTTCATGCGAGTAGGATTTTTTCTTGGCAGTAAACCCGCGCGGAATTAAAAACTCACCAGCAACACCGACGGCTTCGCAATCTCGTTGTATCATCTAAAACATTTGACATTTGTGTATAACTCTTGTGTTATTTTACCTGCCTACCCGCGCGGATCCGCCGGAGTATTACTCTATGTGCTAGGGAAAGCAAGTAGAGGCGCGGGATATAATATATCTTATGTACATACCGAAGGTTCACATTACATGCTGGTGACAAAGGAAGAAAGAAATAGCATCCCAAGTGGACTTAATAAACTCATGTTTAAAGGATTCGGAGACTAGGTAGCTACGGGTCGGTAATTTATGTCGTCCTATTACTTTTCATAAATCGACAAGCATACATCGACACGCGGGGCACGTATGTGAAAAAGTACATACTTATAAATTAACACTTCTATATTTCAGCGATGAATAATTATGGCACGCTATTTTGCTTGGTTCGTGTTAATTCATAGTTTCCCTCGTTTTATCTTTCACACTCTGCATCTTGCAGCATCGCTTCATCACCAAGAGATGGGGAATCTGGTTTATGTACATCCTGAAAAGAAGCACATAATAATACCAAATATATTAGTAAATACGAATGTGAGCAAATAAATACCACATGACCATGATATTTGTTGTTACTTACTTTTCGTTTTATTTAAAGTGCTTAGGGAATTTTAAACTCGATCGTGTGTTTTAAAGACAATTCAAGGAAATTTGGGGCATTTTCACTAATTAATAAACCCAAATCATGACCAAAATCTTTATTTAATTCATTGTTATGACATGACAGACACGATGACTGACGATGACTTTGTCACGCAGTAATTGACATATTTATACCGTACAATTTTACCGTCAAAAAGTTACGTGTTTCCAATCATTTGATCAATTTCTCACTTTAGTATGGGATTTCCATTCAATCGTTCATTCAATTATGTACTAGCGTCGGGTACAAAAAACATGACATTAGCTCAGCAATTTATACTTCAAAATTGACATTAAAATCTATCTAACGGTAGTACATAAAGTTACGTGATTACCCCGCAGCTCATACATTTATACTTCAAAATTGACAGTAAAATCTATCTACCGTTAGTACATAAAGGTACGTGATTCGCCTGATGGTTTGGTAATTACATAGAGTAACGTCGAGTCAGTTTTTGGAAAATTCAAAAAAGTTATCGCTAGGTCTACAGCTCACTGGGCCACTAGTAATTACTTGTATCATACTAATACGAAGATAACATAAATTATTTTGATCCTTTCACGTATCATTATAGACTCAGTTAGATGACTTTCTGACTTTTCGGTGCAGAGGTCCTACTCCGAACTTAGAAATTCGAACTTCGTATCGTGCCGTCCCTTTCACTCTCGTGTTTTAGTATATGAGTGAGAGGGACGGCACGATACGAAGTTCGGATTCCGAGGTTCAGAGTAGTCCCTTAGAGGTGGTACGATATCAGAACACTGTCATCTGTTAGTGTCAACTCTCGAGTCAGTATCGCTTTTTACTATTACACATACACAAAAATTACTGTGGACTGAAAAAGAAACAACGAAAAAAAAATAAAAAGCCTTGGAAATTCTGACAAAAAATCCTAAATATCATAGTAAAAATAACCTTTCATGCTACAGATTTCGTAATAATAATCGACAGTGATATGTTTTTTTTTATGGCTGAGACACGCGTCATACTCGTAATCGGGTGCTGTTTGTGGAGTCCGGTCTGTTCATGCTTGCTAGGACATAGTGACTACGTTAATACTAGTGTCTTTTTATAGGGGATTGATGAGAGACATCATCCTGTTGTGGATTCGTTTTTATTATCAGTAACTTAGAGACCATATACACCTCTATTTTTTTTTACTGGGTAGTGATTGCACCTAAGCTCAGTTGGCTAGAGCGACTGGCCGCGAGTGCCGGGAGGTCGCAGGTTCGAATCCTGCTCGGTGCCTAAATTTTTCAATTTTTCCTTTATTCTAAATTCATATACATCTCTAACAATATTAAATTAATCTTAATTTTGACGCTCAGAGACCATGTACATCTCTGGGATATTAAATTAATTTCATTATACTCCTTGTTTAATCTTGAGACCTTATAGATCTCTAACTTTACTGATGTTGTAATATTCGTAATAGATAACTTTGCAAGTTTATCTTCACTGTATGACATTAATTTTGTTATAATTGTAAACTCGAAATTATTATTTCTTGAACTGTAAATTAATATTTTGACGTGGAAAATGTATTACTTATTATAGTCAGACTATCTTAAATTGTAAATTAATATTTTGACATGTAAAAGTGCCCTTGTGCCCTATTTGCAGAATAAATGTTTGATGTTTTTTTGTGTTATATACACTATATGAGTGAATGGGACGGCACGATACGAAGTTCGGATTTCGAAGTTCGGAGTAGGCCCTCTGCTATAAACGATGGTGTTGCCGTTCAAAGGGCTTAGCAGGCTAAGGAAGGACGTGTGGCCCCTGTCAGGAATATTCGGATTGGTAAATGTCATTATTATTATTGGTAAGCCATAAATAGTACATGTAATTACTATTTTTGTCTCAAAAAAAACGGGAAAGCTGTAGTGATAGACCACCCAAAGCGCCAGCTGATCAGCTGAGCTAAAATAATAAATGATTTTCTATTTTATAACTTCCGAGAACAGCGCCATTAACCTTGACATTCCAATACTGGATGGAAAATAATAACACTTTCCTTTGTTCACTATTGCGCAATACGCATTCCTTGCATTCCAATCGTTCCTATAAAAGCAATGTAATTTACCTAATAAATGTGTTCGTCAGTATCGTCTCGAGTTTCGACTTGTCATGTATTATTCCCTACGCCGCACACTTCAGCCTCATAACTAGTAATCACTCCAACTTTCAGCCCTCTATCTTGAACTGCCTCAGAGATAATGTCAAAAATGTATTTTTATCTTTTTTTTTCAAACTCTTGTATCTTCTGATCCATACCAGCTAGAGCATTGAAACAAAATCACAGTTATGTAGGTTTCGTGGGAGTATACCCTATAATTTTATTAATATTTTATACGTGAGAAATAAAAGAAATAAATATCAAATTATTTTTTGACAGCTCTTTTCAACAAGTTTTTTTGAAAGTACAACTACGAAAAAAATCATATTTATTGCTTCTAGTATTAGCTACTAGCATCCGCAAAATCAGTTAATTTTCCGAATGTAATTTCCCATGTCCGCGATCCGATGACTTTATATTAAGTTCGGTGTGACAGCCGCCCGGGGCAAGTTCAGCTAAGGTTAAAGTTGGGAACTTGTTTCACTCCAAATCACATTGTTCTGGGTGAAGTAGGCCCTCTGCTATAAATGAGGCTGTTTCCGTTCAAATTTCCGAACGTAATTCCCCATGTCCGCGGTCCGATGACTTTATGTTAAGTTCGGTGTGACAACCGCCCGGGTCAAGTTCAGCTAAGGTTAAAGTTGGGAACTTGTTTCACTCCAAATCACATTGTTCTGGGTGAAGTAGGCCCTCTGCTATAAATGAGGCTGTTTCCGTTCAAATTTCCGAACGTAATTCCCCATGTCCGCGGTCCGATGACTTTATATTAAGTTCGGTGTGACAGCCGCCCGGGGCAAGTTCAGCTAAGGTTAAAGTTGGGAACTTGTTTCACTCCAAATCACATTGTTCTGTTATAACGTTTCCCGTTCGATAGTTTGTCTTGTTTGCCTTGTCTCTGCCGAATGGGAATCTTACGTAATACGGTAACTTGGGAACATTCAACTGTTTTACGAGCTATTACGTAATATGTCTGGGATAGGTAAGGGATCTTTACTGGTGTTGTAATATTTGTTACTGATGTTGTAATATTTGTAATAGATAACTTTGTAAGTTTATCTTCACTGTATGACATTAATTTTGTTATAATTGTAAACTCGAAATTATTATTTCTTGAACTGTAAATTAATATTTTGACATGAAAAATGTATTATTATAGTCAGACTTTCTTAAATTGTAAATTAATATGCCCTTGTGGCCTATTTGCAGAATAAATGTGTGATTTTGTGATTTTTGTGATTTGAAACGTTTAGTGGGTCTTTAGAATTTGCATGAAACAACAACTAGAATCGGACTTAGCCAAACTTATAACGTCCCAGCAGTGGGAGTTATATAGGCTAGGCATATAAAAGAATTTCTCAAAAATGGGGGAATTAAGACGAAATTGTAATGAAGATTTTATAAACAACCTTAAAAACTTCATGCTTTTCGCCGTTTTATTAGACAACAGTCATTAGTCAACAGAACCGTAAGTGTAATGATAAAAAATGGGGGAAATAAGGCGAAATTTTAATGAAGATTTGATAAACATAACCATAAAACGTCAAAACTTCATGCTTTCCCGTCGTTTTTTTTAACAGAATCGTAAGTGTAATTTTCCACCGATTTTTTTATGTATTAGCATTCTTCCTAATAAAATAAATAATTGTTTGAGACACATACTACAACGTTGCGTTTCCAACAGAAAAATACGACTTGAATTGGCTGAATACGACCAGTGCTGTCTTTTATATGCCTGTTGCTACTTTTTAAAATGTGTATTACTCGACAGATATAGAAATTTATATGTAACATTCCAGGCGGCCTGCAATTTTTTTTATTTTTTTATTCTCATCTGGCCACTAAGCACTAACTTCCAATGTGTAACGAGTAACGTTCAGTTTGCGGCCATTTTGGAGAAAAAGGATTAAATATATTCAAAGTATACCGTCGTCACGTCTAATCTCAATACTTACCCGAGTATTTGAGATTTTTTCAACACATTTGCAGAGCGATAGAGGTTGAAAACATAAAAAAATATATTGCGTTTTCCATTCCGTGATATCTTTTCGTATATTTTTATAGCGAGGTCGGCAGCTCACGGAGCAACTAGTATATCCGATTTTCAATTCCATATTTAAATCTTTCTAGGGATTTGAGCTGAAATCGGCTGTATACTTGTGTGCACTTCGTCGGTAGTCCCCGAGGCGAGTGTGTTAATCCTGCGGCGGGTGGATTAACTCTGGCTGCACAATTTTAGTTGTGTTTGTGTCTAGACTACTGTGAATGAGGCACAGATTGATAGACACACAGAGAAAACAGCACAGATTTATAGACAGGCAGACAAAACATGAAGATTTGTGTTTTGAAAGAAATAAACCTAGTAGGTAGAACTGTCAAAGGCTACTGTGAATGAGGCACAGATTTATAGACAGGCAGACAAAACATGAAGATTTGTGTTCTGAAAGAAATAAACCTAGTAGGTAGACCTGTCAAAGGCTTATTATAGGGTTGAGGACTATCTAACAGACAGAAATTGCATGGCCCAAACCAAATACCTAAATAGCGTAAAGAGTCTAATATTTTCATTGTATCTAATTGACACAGTTCTTGCAGGAAAGCATATCAAACGATTCGACATGTTTTGTTTTCTTGTGAAACTACACATTGTAAATACCTATTGTTATTTTTTCCTCGTTTTTCTTTCAATTCTCTTTTGTTGTTTACCACTTACATTTACTTAAGTAGGTTAAGTAGTATCATTGTAATAAGCATATTTTGGAGAAAATGACTGACTGTCGAGTTTCTTTCGGCGTTTCTTCTCGGCAGTGGTCTCATGAGAAACTAGCAGTTTTTGACTTGTAAAAGTGCCTTTGCGGCCTACTTGCAGAATAAAGTTCATTTATTTCATTTATTTCATTTATTTCATTTAGTATATTAGGATTACTATGAGTTTGATACTTGTACTAAACCATGCGTGTATTGGAACGGTACACAAACTTTCTGGCCGTTTTCTGACATTTTGAACTGTAAATTCCACGAGACACTGCGCAGTTATTTGTGGTTAAAGAATTTGATTCATCTTCAAGAAATTTTACATTTCACTTAAACTAGAGATATACTTACATTAATTATAAAGTAAATACTGGGTGAGCACGGAGTCTCTAAGGTAGATACTAATTACAAAATGAGCATATATTTTGTGCCAGAATATTTAGAAACATAATTATAAAGGAAAATTAAAATTATCGTTCCCATTTTGTCGGGTATATAAACACAGTATTGTTCAGTACTACAATATTGCTAATCACTTTAACAGCTAAGGTGCCAATACATTTACGACTTTGAATCTATACAGGTTGGGTTCATTATTTTCTGATAGCGCAATTTGATCTTGATTTCCGATCGATAAGCATCATCATTCATCAGTTCAGGGGCGCTACCGCGAACAGTAAACGAAGTTTTCCCTCTCTGTCGCACTTGCAAGTTTGCACATAAGTGAGACAGAGAGGGAAAACTTCGTTTGTGGTTCGCGGTAGTCCCACAGTGATCAGTTGTACTGATAATTGTAAAATATAACTATTTTAACAACATTACCCAAGTGAATTATTGTAGTGCTTCTGATCTATATCTTGTGATTCAGTATTTGAGTTCATATTTATAGTGCAGGTTCATTATACTGTTCAAGGGGCAATATTGTGCCTTGTTTTTATATTCAATAAAATCCTTGCCTTCCCGTGTCTTACTTCCCTTCCTAAACCTGAACCCAAACTCCTGAGGAGGGCCCGAACTCTCACAATACTGACATATGCTCGTTCTTGGGACATTCTACTTTAACGCTACTGTAACAGAGTTTAAATTACAAACATACGAGTTTTAGGCAGTGTATGTACCTAATAGAAACATATTACGAGAATACTACGTCATTGTCAAACTTTATGTAACTTAGGGCCGATTTTTCAATCCCCAGATAGAAGTATCTGTCAGATAAATGTTACCTCTTTCCTTTTCTTTCACGTGACATTAGAAAGTGAGAGTGATTACTGACGTATAATTTGATCTGGCGATTGTAAAATCTACTCTTAATGTAATAAGGGCCCTTCATAAAGTACCGTTCGCGCCGCGCCGCTTCGCTTAACGTGTTAGTTGGTAAATGTGTACATACAAATATTTATTTATTGTTGTAATTACACAGTAAAAGTGCCCTTGTGGCCTATTTGCAGAATAAATGTTTGATTTTGATTTTAAACTTTATTACTCAGAAAAAATTACAACTACGTCCATAATTCCAAATAACTGACTGTCGAGTTTCTTTCGGCGTTTCTTCTCGGCAGTGGTCTCTTGAGAAACGCTAGTAGTTTTTGACTTGTAAAAATGCCATTGCGGCCTACTTGCAGAACAGTTCATTATTTCAAATGGGATTCCCTACCAGTCAACCACATGGCCGAATAGACACATTTGAAATCGATGTAGGGAAAATGTGCCCCTGAACAAAAGAAGGAGCAAGTCAAGCAAGGGCAGTCTTGAAGTCTTGGCACGTCGGAGTCATAAAAATGCTCCAATCATGTAGGTACATAGTTGCACTACGAAATCGCATGTTATAGGGAGATATCGACTAACCAGAAGTAATGAATTCCTAAAGAAAAAACCTTATACCCAAACCTTACAACCAAACTAGGGAATGAACTGTCGCCTGCGGTATTTCCGGACCGATATAAATAAATAAATAAATATTTGTGGACAAATCTACACAAATCAACCTAGTCCCAAACTAAGCAAAGCTTGTACTATGGGTACCAAGTGACGATATAAATACTTATATAGGTAAATAGATACTTAAATACATAGAAAACATCCAAGACTCAGGAACAAATTTCGTGTTCATCACACAAATAAATGCCCTGACCGGGATTCGAACCCGGGACCTCCAGCTTCGAAGGCAGGGTCACTACCAACTAGGCTAAAGCGGTCGTCAATATGACCTTCAAACCTTCAAGAAAAGAGCGTATTCCCTTCTGAAACACCGGCAACGCACTTGCGACTCCTCTGGTGTTGCAGGTGTCTATGGGCGATGGTAATCGCTAACCATCAGTCGATCCGTCTGCTCGTTTGCCCCCTATAACATAAAAATAAAACTGTTTAAACAGCTCAATTATATGGGTGTGTAATTGTGAAACTGAATCGACAAATGTGGAACACCAGTGGTGTGGCTGCTCGGGGGGTCTGTATCACCGGGCATTAGGGATTACTGTGATCTGGCTGTAATTTAATTATGTCATATGTCTAGTTAGTCGGAGTCGGTCAGTTGCGCCGCGGGGGAATTGTTGCCATTTGAGATTGCAACAACAGAGTTAAAAGATACAATTGAATTTAAGATTTATGGGTCAGTCTACTTTTTCAAGACCAGGTTTTCTATTACAAAAAAACTATGATACTTACTGAATTAGTGTTCAAAAATAGATTTCGAAATAGTACCTGAACATAGTAAAAGGAATTTATAGGTAAAAATACTTAAATATTAACGTATTGCTGTAAAAGGTGGGTAACACAGTGGTAAAGACCATTTTTTCATACAAATGGTGAGACATCCAAGAACCACTGAGTTACTCGATTTATGGATATTAGGTGTGGTTCGTTAATTATCAAAACTATCGGAAGTGATACTGCAATTAACCATCTTTCTGAATAACAATACAAAAATATGAAGTGAGGTCCAAGTATTCCAAAATCTGCATTTAAAAAAAAAGTGTCTGAAAATTATGTACATGAAAAAGTAGAATGGCCCTTATACATGTTTAAGTGTAATTATTATATCATTTTCATTTCTCCCGTTGGGAAAGTTCGAGTTTTATGAATAGCCGTGTTGAAAGTCGCTTTTCCGACCCAACGGTGGAAGGTAATTTTTTTTTAATAATTCAATGGGCTGGGGTCCCGGCGGCGCCGGCTGCTGGTTGATACAGCGCGTGTTTTTATTACTGAATAATCATTATCATCATCGTCCTATAGCGTTATCCCGGTACAGTTGCATTCTAAAGGATGCCCGGGGTCCGCTACCTAATCCCAAGAGTTGGCGTAGGTACTAGTTTTTACGGAAGCAACTGCCATGTGACCTTCCAACCCGAATGGAAACCAGACCATAAGGAATCTTTAGAATATAATTGACTATTAATTATATTTTTCATTTATTTTCCTCATTGTCAAGATGAAAAGTAGACTCTCCTTGACATTGCGTAGAGATGTAGCCTCACTCTGCATTTTCTATTGCTTGTATCACGGGGAGTGCTCGGAGGAATTGTTTGGAATGATCCCTGCCGCATCTTTTCGTCATCGTCCTACGCGTCAGCATTCCCATCCTCACCATTTAGATGGATGGCAGTCCAAACTGTGCGTTTCTCAAGAAATTTCCTGCCTCGCACAACCAAACTATGGAATGAACTGTCGCCTGCGGTATTTCCGGACCGATATGACCTTTAAACCTTCAAGGAAATAGCGTATTCCCTTCTGAAAGGCCGACAACGCACTTACGACTCCTCTGGTGTTGCAGGTGTTTATGGGCGACGGTAATTGCTTACCATCAGGCGATCCGTCTGCTCGTTTGCCCCCTATAACATAAATAATAAATAATTCGACACGACCACGCGGGCTTAAACAATGGAATACTCTAAATATATCAACCCAATAGGCAAAGCCTAGGCAATTCACGGGACTAGGCCCGGACATATCGGCACAACAATGACGGCCGGAGTGGGACACAAAATACGACCCCCAGAATACTCGTTCCCGGATGAGCACAAGAGTTAAGGCAGCTCATACATCGATTAAATGCTTCACTGTGTAGATATGGACCCTCAGTTATAATTCCTATATATATAAAGCACATACCGACTCCGCCCCACCAAGTCAGGAAGCCGCATTAATCGACCTCGCGGAGGGAAGACGACAAGCCCATGGTAATAAGGACTGTTATTTGCCATTTACCCTTATTCACTGGCAGCGCTCTCAAATTTGATTGGTTCGCACTTTGAATGTCATTTGGGAGATCAGAGACGTGGAAATATTGAGTTATCGCTGGCAATTTGAGGATTTCGAACACGAGTTTTTTACATTTTAAGGCGCGTAATAGAGTGAAATACCACATTTTGGTCGCGTTTAAAGACCTAAAACTCAAAACTGGCCCGAAATATAGGTCTCGAAAAAATATACTTGAAGAATTGATATGTCCTCTTCAATCTGAGCTGCGGAAATTGCAACACGCCTAGATTGCCCTAACAAAAAAAAGTTATCAAATAATGCATTTTTCATGCTTTTAAATCGCTGCTGCTCACTATCTAGACATGTTTTTTACACAGGATATTCAGAAAATAAAACTTAATTCAGTTTCTCATAATCTGAGCTGCGGATATTGTAAAATAATCATTACTTTTGTCAAAAACCTGGAATAACTACCACACCGTCATAAAAGTTGGGGCGGATACGTGCGCGGGCGACGGGCGGCAATGTCGCTTTGAGCGCGAAGCTAAAATTTAAGAGTTCGATTCTGAGACAATGTATCTACTTAACTATTTTATATATTTAATAACTTCAAACATTCCAATGTATTTAGAAAATAATAATATAAAAAATAAATACACACATACAAAAAACCTAATCCTTTTTTGGAGTCGGCTGACGGATCTGTTTACAGCGGGGGGGCGCGGGTAGTGCGGCGGGAAAGGCTACGCCACGCCCCAACGCGCAAGGTCGTTCGCGGTTATACGCGCCTTAAGATATATACAGTCGCGAATCGGAATTGTTGATCCACTTCCCAATCTTCGCAACATGGACGTGTAATGCCAATCCGCACTGACACGTCATCAGGTAACATCGGTAATCCCGGTTCGCGACTGTATTTACAGCGGAACAAATTCTCGCTCATCACTACATAGTATAAAACAAAGTCGCTTTCTCTGTCCCTATATCCCTATATCCCTATATCCCTATGTATGCTTAAATCTTTAAAACTACGCAACGGATTTTGATGCGGTTTTTTTTAATAGATAGAGTGATTGAAGAGGAAGGTTTATATGTATAATAACATCCATTAAATAGTGCACCCGTGCGAACCCGGGGCGGGTCGCTAGTATGATATGATTTATTTATCTCACAATATACAATATCACTTATAAACTTAGACAATCAATTTTTAAGTAACTGAAATTGTGATCGTCAGTTATACAACATTTTCAAATTACATTGAAATTACCTAGCAATATTTTATAATTAAGTATATAATATGTCAAAATAAGGATTCAAGATTATGTCAATACGTTAAACTGAAGATCACCATTCACCATCTCTGGATCGTCTTTAATCTTAAGTCTACCCACATAATTAAAATAACTAAACAATTCATTTGTCATACGTTTAAAATACAATATAATAAATTCAATCAGCAATGTCATATTACTCATCTATTGAAAAAAATTGATTTTCCAGTAAAAAGTTTCTTAGTCGACTCTTACATTATTCATTTGAAGCTTTTTTTTAGTGCTTGGGATAGGCGCTCGTAAAATATCGGACCAATGACACGTGGGTTTTACCTGCAATTGCCATACGACGCAGGACCGTTCTCAGGCGCCCTGTCTTTTTGGCGACTTTCGTAAAAATCGACAGGTTACTTCGAAAAAACATTAAAAATTCAAACAAGTATAGCGTGTAGCAATTTGGAACAGCCCAACTGGGGAAATACTTCCACCTTACAGAAGACCGGGGGCATAATAACACCATTAATTGCTCTTTGGGTATGTGGTGTTGGGTTCCTGGTAGTAGTAAGGTCGCCAGAGCTCCCGAGGATGCGCTGTGTTGAGAGTGGACCAGTATTTTTCTCTAGCTGTCCATACAACTAATCCTCAATTCAAAAAACAGGCGCGCTTGTGATTGTTTTAAAGTTCAGGCGTCCATGGGCAGCAGTGTCTTCTTACCATCACTAGGCCGATAGCTTGCTTTCCACCACCGTATAACATGAAAAAGCGTCAAAAGGCCAAGTGCGTGTCGGACCATACACAATGAAGGTTTCCGTGCCTACTACTACTACTATATAGTACACTTTTAAATCCTCCATCCTATGCTGTTAATTAGGGATGCGCCGAATATTCGGTTATTATTCGGTGTTCGGCATATTCGGCAAGTTTTTGAATATTCGGTATTGGGCCGAATTATTTGGTTCAGTTGCCGAATATTTACCGAACAATTTGGAGAGGGTTTTGTTACAAGTTACGAGAGTGTATTATAATTACTGCTTCGTGAAATTAATACTTGACGTGAAATTAATGAACAAAATATTTACCATTCAATTAGTCTGTTTTACAACAATAGATGAAGGAATTACGTTGAACCGAATAATTTGGCCAAATATTCGGTCAGGCAACAGCTGGACCTAATATTCGGCCGAATGTTCGTATTCGGTGAAACCCATATTCGGCGCATCTCTACTGTTAATTAAAAAAGGTCATATTGTCGTAGAAAACTCACGGCACTTACGTCTGTTTGTTTGGGAAAGGAAGTTTTTCAGCGATAATTAAGAAGCCTGCCCGGTTCAAAACAGTTTTTGTTGAAAATATTTATTAAAATGCCTACACAACCTCAATTTTTATCAGAATTTAAACTTTATGGTTTGGAAATAAGAGGGGAGACACTTTTTACTACTTTGACAGCTAATATCTCACGAACGGTTGACTTAAATGAAGAAGTTTTTAATAACCTTGTGGTAGCCTCTATCATTTTTAAAGTCCACACGCCTATGTGCATTGCATTTTTTTTTATCTTCCGGTTAATTGTATGGAGTGCCCCCCTAACTTTTTTTTGTAACTTCTTTCACTTTTTCATGGAATACACCTTCATGCAAATTTTCATATAATTAGTTATAGTCTCCGAGTAAATCGGCTGTAACATACGAACAGACAGAGCGTTCTCTGTCAGTCCGTATCTCTCTCACCGTATCTGATCTACAGACATTGCAAAAGCCCTAGATCGTAGGAACATTAGGTACTTCAGGGTCTCAAGTTAGTGCCTATATTTTGTAGGAGATAAATATTCCCATATATTCTAGGTAAATAAACGTCCCTTTGAACCCCTAATTTAGAGGAGGGTTCCAGTGTCAATAAAGAATATGCATCAATTTTTCGTATGATGCCATTCGAACCAGTTTTTTGAGAGGAACAAATGTATATCGATACCTTTAGGCTCAAAGGGCGTAAACGCCAAAACGCTACTTTTCAGGAGAGCAAAAAAATATTTTTTTACTTCTTTTTTTTAACATAACTTTTTGGTTTTAAGACTTATAAAGATGATTTTTAGTCGCAATTTTTAGATTTTCGAGATAAACAGAAGGATCAAAATATATTTAAGATCAGGTAATAAACAAAGAAAATACATGTCTTATACAACCCAGAAATTAAAAAAGAATGACAGATACGACCCTAAAATTTGCTGTTTCTGTAAAATGCTTAGGGAGTAAAGGACACACGAAATTGTTTATTAGTGAAATAGGGGCGTAAACGACACACAAAACTGTTTTTTTAGGGAAATTGGGGCGTATATATATGGAATAAGTACAATTAGAACAACATAAAAGACAAAAATGAATTTCAAATTACAGCATGATATTTGAGCGTTCAAAACGCCCTTAAAACCCCCATACTAATTTAGCATAGTGTGTGACGTCATATACTATGCGCCCGTACTACCATTGTATGAAAAAACGCGTAAGTTACTGGTTACTGAAATATTGCGTTTAAGTACATTGTTATCGTACATTTTTTTTAAAACAAAAATCCTGATGGTTGTTTACAAATTAACTTTAAATCAGTAAAAAAAATCATTTTTCGAAATTTTCAAGTGTCATATCTTTTTAAGATTTTGAGCATATTTATTAATTTACTGTTTTTTGTCATAATTAGATGATTTAATGTTCATATAGTGACAAGTTATTATTATTCATTCCGCATGCATATTCTCTATAATTTCTTATTAAAATTCGCCGTTTTAGAGCTGGCCTTGAGGTAAAGCGTTTTTACGAATTTATGCGGCGTGAGTACGCATTGCTTTTTAGAAAACGCGACTAAAATGCTTTTTAGAATTTTGTTGGTGAATATAAATAAATTAGGTATAAGTGAATGGGAGACTTTTTGCTCTGCGTTTTCCTGAGAACTATGAAACTAGATCGATTGTTCGATTGTTCGTCCCAAAAATTCCATAGCAGATTTCATCTAAATAGTTAAAACCGTTTTAGAGATTAAATAAGAACAAACATTAAATAAGATACATTAGCTTAGTTGGTAGTGACACATACGAAGCTGGAGGTCCCGGATTTGAATCCCGGTCAGGGCATTTATGTGTGTGATGAGTCTATTTACACAAGTCTTACCAGATTCAGATTCATTTATTCACAATATAAGATTACAATATAAATTACATGTCAATTTACAAGAATCTCTGTTATGATCGTCAATAACATTAAATAAAAGTATATAAATTAAAAATCGCTGAATAAAATAGCAGTTAAATAATACAAGGAGTATAAAGAAATTCACCTGAGAGGATCATCATGAAATACAACACAATACAATGCAATAAAGTCAGAATTAAGATTATAATTATATTTATGCTGTTATGTCAAAATATTCGCTTACAGAATACAGAGGATTTTTCAGTAGAAAGTTTCTCAGCCGACATCTGAATGTTGTTTCCGCGGTCTGTATGCGTATTTCAGCGGGTAGACGTTCATAGTAAGTCGAACCTATGACACGCGGATTTTTACCGGTGTTTAATTTATACCCGAATTCTAAGCCTAATTTAATTACGTTTTTTATTTCCAGCCATGCCGCGGCAACGTGTCTCTTCTAGAGGAGGACATATGGCGCGAACAGCAATGCGCCGCGCACGACGACACGGCGTACGGGGGCGAGTTGTTCCACTGGCGCGCGCACCGAGACGACGCCGAGCCATGCGCGCTCACCTGCCGCGGTATCCCGCAACACGCGCAGCCTACCGAACAAGTGAGTGTTTTTAAATGTAATAAAAGTGGCGTACGGGGGCGAGTTGTTCCACTGGCGCGCGCACAGAGACGACGCCGAGCCGTGCGCGCTCACCTGCCGCGGTATCCCACAACACGCGCAGCCTACTGAACAAGTGCGTGTTTTTAAATGTAATAAAAGTGGCGTACGGGGGCGAGTTGTTCCACTGGCGCGCGCACTGAGACGACGCCGAGCCGTGCGCGCTCACCTGCCGCGGTATCCCGCAACATGCGCAGCCTACCGAACAGTGTTTTTAAATGTAATAAACGTCTTTAAGAGCCCTTATGATTTAAAAAACCCTCACCTATTTAGGCAATATGCTGTTTGAATTTACACGTATCTCAACATTTTCTCAATGTTACTATCTAGAACAGGACTATAGCGACCTAATGTCATAAATTTTAAATGTATTTTTTGGATTTGTAATTCAGAAATATCGTTTCTAACATCACTCAAAAACGACCATTTTCAAACGAAAAACGGCTTTTACCCGCTTAAATTCTACTACGCACAATAAAATCAAGAAATGGCTATGTTACTATCTAAAACTTTTCTAAAGACATCGTAACCTTTAATCAGTTTATTGGTATTATCAATACTTTTGTCACAATTTGAAATCAAAACGTTTTAAAACTTATAAGGCTTCTTAAGACAATTTTGTAGTTTCAGTGCTTGGCGAGAACGGACATTTCGGAAAATTCTTTTCATACCTGCTATTCAGAAAATTGTTATTGTTGCCTTCGAATGAGGGATCAAAGATGTACTTTTATTCCCTCATTTGAGGGCAACAATGACTCTATTCCTCATAGAAGGTGTGAACAGCAGTATGTGACACTCTGTAGTAAAATCATTTGTAAGATATTTCATGTTAGAGTTTGTTAAGCCATGTTAGAGGCCTTCGGGTGGCTTGAGAACTTCTAACGGGTGCGCCAAAGTTCACATAAAATTGCTACTTCGATTATTGGAAGTCCGAAAATGTTTGTTATATAATTTTATACCATAATGATCATTACTTATACGAGCCCCAATGCAAAATAGCTCGTCTAGTCGCAATTCTGCATGCGTATTTTTTTTCAAAAACTAGTATTTCTACCCGAATCGACTTTGATGATTAATGGAATACACTAGACGCAATGTCACTAAAGCTAGCTTAGTTTTGAGTTGTACAAAGTGTACATCTCGTTATTTATTTTAAAATAATTTAATTATAAATATTACATCTCACACGCAAATAATTACGTCTGCTTCATATTTAAGGCAAAATAGGTCGTCTATTTAAAATAAAACCTGTTTACCAGGGTTCGTAATATAAAATATTATTTTCAAATTGAATACGGAATATTCTCTGTCATGTAAAATGACAAACCACTATATAAAAGGGCAAATTCAGCCTAATTTTTTATTACTCCAAATCGTTTTTCTATCGAGATGGCACGAGGTAAGCCAGTGACTGAAGAAGTGCGGAAAATTATAATCTCCAGTAACAATAAAGGCAAATCTACGTACCAAATTGCCAAGGACCTTTCTATGCCAAGGTCTACAATCCAAACTATCATCGAGCATCATCGAAAACACGACAAAATTTCTTGTTTAAAGAAATCCGGCCGCCCACGAATTACTACTAAAGCAGAAAACAGGATTCTGAGGAAGATCATCAAGAAAAATCGTCGTGCAAGAGCTGGAGAACTTACGGTACTATGGCGTGACGCAATTAAAAAAAACATTTCAGTGGATACTTGCAAGAGAGTGATGAAGAGGATGGGCTACGGTTTTTACACTGCTAAAGAGAAACCGTTACTTACACAACGGCAGAAAACTAACAGGTTGAAATTCGCCAAAAAGTACAGAAATTGGACCGTCGATCAGTGGCGTAAAATTATATGGAGTGACGAATCTAAATTTGAAGTCACAGTAGGCGATGAACGAAGTAAAGTCATTCGCGAAAAAGGAGAGGCATTTCAAAAAGATTGTCTTAAGCGTAAGGTAAAGTTTCCAGCTTCCTTAATGATTTGGGGCTGCATGTCGGCACAGGGTGTCGGCTGTCTGCAATTTATAGATGGAACCGTCAATGCCGAAAAATACAAAAGCATCTTACAAGAGAGTTTGCTGCCGTCTATACGTAAGTTAAAGTATAAAAATGCGTATACTTTTCAACAAGATGGTGCCTCATGCCATACCGCTAAAGCAACGATGGCGTGGCTGAAAAAGAAAAAAATACCTACCATGTCGTGGCCATCCAGCAGCCCGGACTTGTCTCCCATAGAAACGTTGTGGTGGAAAATGAAGAAGAAGTTGCGAAAGGACCCGTCCAGATCAAAAGCTGATCTTAAAGAGAAACTTACCTGTGTTTGGAATGAAACAACCCCGGAAGAGTGTCGACAGCTGGTAGATACAATGCCGCTCAGAATTAAAGCCGTTTTAGATGCAAAAGGAGACGCCACCAAGTGGTAGACGTTCTAATCTGCGTCGGTAACACTAAAGACGAACTTTTTTGCATTTTAGTACAATTGGTGAAACAATGTTTTTTTTATTACCAAGGAAAGTTCGTTTTTTTTTTCATTGAATAAATAAAATACGATTTATAACTTATACTGTTTTTATATTGCTAATTCTTCCAAACACCTTCGTCCCCCAGAATTTTTAGGTTAACGTTAGTTTAGTAAATTTTTTTCCTACCAGACGTACTCATTTGCATTGGGGCTCGTAACGTGTCTTTGGGCATAACTATCGTAACACTGAATCATTCATGTTAATAATGTCAATCATAATAAATATCTGTAATACTAATGTTAATTTTCATTTATTTTTAAAATATAACGATTTTAAATAATAAAATTTTAAAACATATTTATTTTTTAACAACGACAAATTAGTAATAAAAATTTATATAATATTTATTTTAAACTTTACCTGGTTTTATTTATAAACTGTCAGGTATCTTCCACACCACATTCAACTTGCTATCAAAATAGAAATACAGTCCCAGAGTTGGGATAGGTACGACGACGAGCGAAGCGAGGAGGAGTGTTAGGTGTCTTTTGTTCCTCAGAGCGGAAAAAGGAGCCCAGCGAAGCGGGGCTCCGTCGACTCCTTGGCGGGCCGAAATCGCTTAATAAGCTAGGCACATGAAAAATAAAAAAGTTGCGGGGATAATCGACATAATAGATGATTTATTGACAGTCAAATTTACATGTTGTAATTCAGCGCATACATTGACGGCCGATATAATCCAATACTTTATAAATTATGTTATGCTTTCAAATACTTATACAATATAAGTTTATAATTATTAAGTTTATTTTAAAAATCATTATGAGTTGTGATGAATAGTTGGAAATGACATTATGTTGTTAAAAAATCTGCCTAAATATAATTATGAGTAATGATGTTGGTAATACAAATGTATATACAACAAATTTGTAGGCAAAAAAATTATGACAAATGATTACTATGATCAAAAAGCGTTATTATGAAAAATAATATGACAAGTAATGTTATGTGAGCCAATATGGACCCCTTCTAACAGCCAAGTTGCCCACTCACTTGACAAGCCCAATTCTAATAAGGTCTGGTTTCCCCTCGGGTTGGAAGGTCAGATGGCAGTCGCTTCCGTGGGATTAGGTGGCAGACCCCGCGCATCCTTCAGGATACAACTGTACTGGGATAACGCTAGGATGATGATGATGATGATGCTTATTGTGGATGGTGGCCGAAATCATCAGAATACCAATACAACTTTAGGAGGATAAAGTGATGATGTAACGTAATGTGTCAAGTGAGTGTTCAACTTGAATATTACGAGTAGCTAAGAGCACTTTAGTCTAAGATATCTAATATTCGCTAACTACTTAGATGAAGACGGTTAATGAAGTAAATTAATTATACCAGCTAATTTAGTTTATAAGGCTAGAGCTAGCAACTTATTTAGCTAGCTTAGAGCCAGCTTAAGTCAGTCCTGTTATATTAAACTATCTTAAGGGTCCTTATTACTTAACGCTCATCTATTTACGCCATTTTCTGTTTCAATGTTACTATCTAGAACAGGACTATTGCGATAAACTTTAAATGCATTTTTGGATTTTTCATTAAGAAATATGGTTTCAAACATCATTCCAAATCGACCATTTTCAAGCTAAAAACTTGTTTTTCCCGCTTAAATTCTACTACACACAATAAAATCAAATAATGGCTATGTTATTATCTAAAACTTTAATAAAATCATCGTAGCCTTTAATAACTCTATTGGTATTAAAAATATTTTTGTCATTATTTGAAATCAAAATATTTTTAAAGTTATAAGGCCTCTTAAGATTTAATCTAATACTGTTTAGTCTAGTACCTACAGCGATAAAATCACGTAGACCTCACGTGTATCTTTTTCCTGTACATACAAAACCGAGAAAAAATATCTACTCATGTAGGAAATTATAAATCATCATTTCGCACTTAAAAAACAGCGACCCTATTTACGTTTTCTGAAATTTTGGAGCGCTTTCATAACACATATACAAAAATAAACGATATCAACTGACACAGTACCATTTCAGTCTATATTTTTAATAGTAATTATTATAGTACCTAATTTACAATACACGTGAGGTTTTGGGGGGAGTCTCCTAGAACCTCACCAAAGATCACCAAGCGGGAGAGGGGGGTCTAAAAGTGGGCCCAAAAAACCTCGCGTGATTGCTGGATGAGCCCTTTCATGGTCACTACACATTTTCGTCTAAAGTATTTGCAATTTTTCGAAAGAATTAAAAAATAGTAGTTTATGCAACTGATACATAATGAGAGGTCTTAAAACACGAGTGTGGTTTTACGAAACGAGCGTCAGCGAGTTTCATAATAGGATCACACGAGTGTTTTAAGGCCTAATTATGTACAGTTGTATACACTACTTTATCTACATCCATACATTAAATCCTCCTTCATGTGTTGAGGCACCATTGCGTTGAAAGTGTTGTGAGGTCGAGCGTGAGCCCGTTGAAGTCTTTTGAGCACGAGCCTGTATCGTTATCCGGGCGGAGATGGCCATAACGATACAGTTTTTGATGCTGTTATGGCTATCTCCGCCCCGGACCGGCGCGATATTGTTAAGTTGGTCCTTACCTACACTTTTTGAGCACATAAAAGAGGATTTACTGTATGGGTGTAGATAAAGTGGGTTATGATCATTTCGTCTAAAACGCAACTAGTACAAGCGGTAACAGGTCTAAAACGCTGCTAGTCTAAAACGCAACTCGTCTAAACTGCAACTGGTCTAAGTAGCTACCAGTCTAGGTCGCTACTGGTCTAAACAGTAAGTGGTCTAAAACACAGCTACATTAAAGAATAGACGAGAGTACTTTGAAATTGTCAAACGCGCTATCGATTCCGCGTTTAATTTGCTCTTCCTCCTATCAAGCACGTGATTTTTGTGACCCAGTTGCATCCAAGTTCCACGTTCCCCTCACGTGGATCCACGTCTCCTCTGAGAAGTGAGACGTGGCCTACGGCACGTCGGGGTAATCCGAGATGTAGCCTTTGAGCACCGTATACCAACAATTAGCTGTCTGGACTTTTCTCAACGATAATCTAAAAGAATTTTAGATGTTTAGTTTGCTTTCAAGATTTGAAACTATATTTTATCAAAGGAAATGTTAAATGAAATTTAATATTTGATGTTGGTTCTGCGGATTCAATTTGTAGTGGAGAAACGTACAATTGGATAATGGGAATTGAAATCTGTTTATAAACCAGTGTATAGCTCGAAGTCACGACGGTTGGACGATTTGTATGTGTATACGTACGTTTATTGTTAAAAAAAAAATTAAAATTTAAACTGTTTATTTCAAAAGAAAGTTAATTACATTTTATGTTAATTACTTAGCTAAATCTTTACATTTTAAGATTGTGATGCTAAGCTTATAGTTTATTTAAAATATGGTTCTCTTTCGTTTAGATTGAGCTATACAATATTGTTCTTTTTTATGATATTTTTAGTTTGCTTTGGATTGCCTTCTATTTTATTGATAACATGTATGGGGAAACCATTTAGTGTATGAGGTAGGTAGTACGTCCATACTCTCCTGCCATATACATTACTAGTATTATTAGGTAAAATTTATGTTTTTTTGTTAGTCAGATATCGCAGACCGGTTGGCCTCTCATATCTATTTAGTTTTCCCATTCTGTCCTTATATTCTGATATTATGGCTAGTTTGACTTGATGGTTTGTTGTTTGGTATTTCATCTTTTTTCTTTAAGACTATGTACTAGACTGACTAATTTGTTCTTTAATACATACGTAATATCTAAGTATCCCTTATTTGCAAAATTATAATAGGAATATCCTCATGGCTCTCCTAGCTCCCAATAACCTTTGATCAGTAACTATCCGCTTTCTCGTGTTTGTATGGCTTATCGCATTAAGAACAACGAGGTTTACCGAAATAAATATTAACTTCAACACTCACTGTCTTCGAGATATTTTTTTTATATTATTGTAATGTAATTTCATTAGCATTTTTGCCCGTAACTATTTTGTTTTTATTTGTTTACTTACATGTCTTAGTGGGAACAGTTGAGGAGCTAAATGCATGTTTATATGTAATCTAGGTTTTTTATCTTATTTTATGTACATTTATCTCTGTTCGTTCTCCAAATAAATAAATATATGGCATCAAACTTAGGCCACCAGTTTTATGGACGTAACTTTTGTGAAGATGAATTGAAATCTCTCTTGCATTGTTAGTGATAAATTTACATTCTTATTTAGCTATTGTATTTTATGCTTTAATTCTTTAATGTTTAATTCTATTATATAATGCGTAAAATATTTGCACGCCTTATATGGCTGAATACAAGGGACAAAAAATCTAATACCTTATTAAGCTAGACTGTAATCTCAGAAAATAAATTGATTGATTGATTAATAAACATGTTAACATCTAAAACTTTCGCATTTATAACCTCCTGAGGCCTGACCATCAAAAATTAACAAAACAATCTCGACCTTAATAAATTTATGTATAGTTCAAAATCAATTGTATTTCATATATATTTTATAATATCTGTAGGATATGCACACTGTTTTCTAAGTGTCGGTTGCACCAACATACAATCACAGGCCGGTCATCGTCAAATATGGCGCCGGCAGATGTCATCCCATAGAAACTTGTCAAACTTTCCATACAATCAGATTTTACCCCTCACTATTACAGATGGTTTGGTGCAACCCACCCTTATATTGGTAGGATATGCACACTGTTTTCTAAGACACGTCCCGACTTGTTCCGTTAATTACAGACGGCGTCGCTGGACGAGGAAGACCGTGTGGTGGTGGCGGTGCTGGCCGCCAGGGTGTCTGACGGCACGAGGTGCCGACCTGGCAGCCTGGATATGTGCATCGATGGGAGATGTCAGGTAAGACAATATAGCCTGTCATTATTTACGTAACGCCTGGGTACGCGAGCCTGGGCCGTAGAAAGAGGATTAGATAGAAAGCTTTTTTTTTGAACCTGACTGTGGCTTTATAGGCCGGGCCCAATAAAGCGATAGGAGTGCGCGGTTGGAGAGTAGCCTGGGGAAAACCTCCGGCACGGCCACGCGTGTGGTTTGGAACACTGGAATACTCTAAGAGTTTGCGCTCCAGTGAGATTGGTTGAGTGGTTTCAACCGAATCTGAGGTGTGAGTGGAATCAAGCTACTGGGAGTTTTGTCGTTGGTTCACTAAACCTAGCCTAGCTGAGAAGAGTCCAGCAAGAAACTCAGCTAGGCCCGACCTGGGTCGGACTGACTCTACCCGTTATACGGCGGTACCGGGACGAATAGGGACTATATGTAGATAGAAGGCGGATTAGCGAATCACCAAGGGGGACGGACTCATGATAAGCTGACTAAATTGAGATGTATCAGAAGACTGATATGGATGTAGCACAATTCAGACATCTCATAATTAGTTTAAGTAACCGAATAGGCTTGAATACATTGATGACGTTTCGCTGACAAATAATACGTGATGAGGGACAGAAGATGACACATTGTATCTCGTTATGTTATTGTCTATGCTTACATCTTTTTCGCACATCTTTGTATTTGTGTATTGCCGGCTCCATTCTTATCCTTACTTCTTGGCTTGGATATGTGCATCGATGGGAGGTGCCTAGTTATTTCACATCGTATGTCATAAACTATGAAATGAACTGTCGCCTGCGGTATTTCCGGACCGATATGACCTTCAAGAAAAGAGCGTATTCCCTTCTGAAAGGCCGGCAACGCACTTGCGACTCCTCTGGTGTTGCAGGTGTTTATGGGCGACGGTAATTGCTTACCATCAGGCGATCCGTCTGCTCGTTTGCCCCCTATAACATATAAAATCAAAATCCAGTTGCCAGATATTTCGAGGTAGATCTATTAAAGTATTCAACACAGTAACAAAATAATGATCTTAAACTAGAGGCTTAAACATATCCAAATTACTTTACGTTTTCAATCATACATCGACATACTAGAATTTTCCATCTAACGAGAGCTACCGTTCTTGTGCTCACCAGTTGGCGCCACTGTCTAGTAAGGTCCAGCTGTCAAAATTTGTTATTGGTTATTATGGGCGTGAGAACGAAGTTACATTTAAATAACATTTAATACCATAAAACCGTACCGTAAAAATATCGAACATCCCGCATTGTAGCGCAGTCCCGTTTTGTCCGGAAAAAAGGAGGACATAGGTTTCCGAAAGACAAAACTGTCTCAAAGCACTGACAGTCATTGACCCGTAACTCATATTTGCCATAATCAAGCTCAGGTATTGCAAAATAGTCACCATATTGTTCCAATTAGATCCCGCGTAGCGCAGCCACAAAGGGTGACATTTCGGAGACCTCACGCTACACTAGCGCCTCTAGCGGCGAATTCATACTCGGTAGCCCTCATTGTCAAGTGCTGATGATACACTTTTGAGCGTCACGCTAAACTTAGATTGATTTTTAATTTATTTTGTTTTATTTAATGTTGTTGACGGTCACAATAGAGATTCTTGTAAATTGACATGTAATTTATATTGTACAAATACAATACAAATACAAACATTTATTCTGCAAATAGGCCACAAGGGCACTTTTACATGTCAAAATATTAATTTACAATTTCAGAAAGTCCGACTATAATAAGTAATACATTTTTCATGTCAAAATATTAATTTACAGTTCAAGAAGGAACAATAATTTCGAGTTTACAATTATAACAAATTAATGTCATACAGTGAAGATAAACTTGCAAAGTTATCTATTACAAATATTACAACATCAGTAAAGTTAGAGATGTATAAGGTCTCAAGATTAAACAAGGAGTATAATGAAATTAATATAATATAATAATATCCCAGAGATGTACATGGTCTCTGAGCGTCAAAATTAAAATTAATTTAATATTGTTAGAGATGTATATGGTCTCTAAGTCACTGATAATAAAAACGAATCCACAACAGGATGATGTCTCTCGTCAATCCCCTATAAAAAGACACTAGTATTAACGTAGTCACTATGTCCTAGCAAGCATGAACAGACCGGACTCCACAAACAGCACCCGGTCACGAGTATGACGCGTATCTCAGCCATATCTGTAATCTTATATCACTACATAGTATAAAACAAAGTCGCTTTCTCTGTCCCTATGTCCCTATATCCCTATGTATGCTTAAATCTTTAAAACTACGCAACGGATTTTGATGCGGTTTTTTTAATAGATAGAGTGACTCAAGGGGAAAGTTTATATGTATAATATCACACCATGCATCAGCATTGCGCCCGTGCGAAGCCGGGGCGGGTCGCTAGTATCAAACTAAAACTCAATTTAGGCATCACTATATAGTATAAAACAAAGTCGCTTTCTCGTCCCTATGTCCCTATATCCTTATGTATGCTTAAATCTTTAAAACTACGCAACGGATTTTGATGCGGCTTTTTAAATAGATAGAGTGACTCAAGCGGAAGGTTTATATGTATAATACATGCATCAGCATTGCACCCGTGCGAAGCCGGGGCGGGTCGCTAGTATCAAACTAAAACTCAATTAAGGCATCACTATATAGTATAAAACAAAGTCGCTTTCTCTGTCCCTATGTCCCTATATCCCTATGTATGCTTAAATCTTTAAAACTACGCAACAGATTTTGATGCGGTTTTTTTTAATAGATAGAGTGACTCTAGGGGAAGGTTTATATGTATAATACATGCATCAGCATTGCACCCGTGCGAAGCCTGGGCGGGTCGCTAGTATCAAACTAAAACTCAATTCAGGCCTCACTATATAGTATAAAACAAAGTCGCATTCTCGTCCCTATGTCCCTATATCCTTATGTATGCTTAAATCTTTAAAACTACGCAACGGATTTTGATTCGGTTTTTTTTAATAGATAGAGTGACTCGAGGTGAAGGTTTATATATATAATACATGCATCAGCATTGCACCCGTGCGAAGCCGGGGCGGGTCGCTAGTTGTGAATAAATGAATCTGAATCTTAGTAACTATTAGTTTTTATTTTGGCCACAATTCTCACATTTTACGGCCGTTTTCATGTGCAACTTTTTGCTCGGCGTCTAAAACAATCCCATTATACCGGGAACGAATAGCTTCGTCTGGGGTCTGGCCTGAATATTTGATGCCGCCATTCGGCTTAATTTATGAAATGAAGCGATTCCATTTTGTACCGACCGCGATCAATGTTGCCTCTTAATAACTACTCGTATTCGCTATTGGATTTTCCACTATAACTAGCGCTGAATAGGGATTCATATCGTATGTTATTTGATAGAATTGTTACAAGCCTACAGTAGCCTATGATGACCATTTTATATGAATCAAAAATCAAAACATTTATTCTGCAAAGAGGCCTCAAGGGCACTTTTACAAGTCAAAATCTATCTAGGTACATCAAATAAAAATAATACAATAATCAAAGTATCATTAATTAATTGTAGTGTTACATGTCAAAAATAAGACTAAGAAACTAATAACAATCGAGATTTGTTAGAGATGTATAAGGTCTCTAAGCGTCAAGATAAAAGGTAATAAAGTAGGTACACTAATCATAATAAAATATTTTGAGCTATATCTATAACACGTCAGCATGAAAATAATAAAATCTAATAAATAAATATCCTCAGAGATGTATAAGGTCTCTGAGCGTCAGTCTAAAAAATAAAATCAAATGAGAACAGTGAAGTCTCTCATCATGTCAATTCCACTGAACACTAGTACGAAGTTACTAGTCCTTGCAAACATGAACAGACCAGACCCCACGAACAAACAGACAGAATATAAATAATAGTTTGACTTTAAAACTTGACAGAAAAGGTGATTTCTGACTTAGGTTGCCCTCGACGTGTCTGGCTTTTTTTAGGTCTTAGAAAACTGACTTTTTAGGTACTGTGGTATATATACGTGGTATATATATTAATACTGGGGTATGCTGCTCGAGAGGTACGGGTTTAGAGGTACTGGGAGGAGATCGTAGCTAAAATATAACACTGGAAGCACATATGAAACTATATATTTCTTACTGAACTGAAATATATTACACAATATGCTCTTAAAATAATTTACAGAACATGTGTTTCCGATGGTGTCCTGAAGATCAGTCCCTGGAAAACCAATTGTTTCCAGAAGAATGCCAGTTTGACGCATTCTCGAATCATAGTTTAAATTCAATTTGTATACGTTATGATTCTGGACCTACACGGCCAGCCTCATACCGTAACAACCTCTACATTCCTTATTGGAGATTGAGTTCTATAAAAACAGACTTAATATCAGGTTAACTAAATGTGAATTGGTGGGCAAGCGATCTCCATACAAACTTTGTGCAAATTTTTCTTCGCTTTTGTTTGCACTACAGTTATGATTTTGATCAGAACGCTTATTTTTCTGTTAACTATAATCTTGAGAAAAAAAAATTACGTATTTTTTGGTTATCATTTTTTTTAAATATTATTTATTTTTCTTCCGGTTCATGCAATATATACAAGCAAAAAATAAATGTTCGGGAGTGCCAAAACGAATAAAACTTGCACAAAGTTTGTATGGAGAAGGCCTTGCCCTACCCTGCGCCTTAAAATGAGTGTAATCCTGGAATAAGCTTTTTTTACTCTGTAATCGAGCCGCAATGTCATCATCCTTCAATTTTCCTAGTTTGGTCCCAAAGAAGCTTTAGGTCCACATTGGGAGCTATGCCCAACTTTTGGCATAGGTACTAGTTTTATGAAAGCGGCTGCCGTCCGAACTTCCAACCAAGAGGAAAAATAGCCTTATTCGAATACAACCGGTTTTCTTAAGATGTTTTCCTACATCGAAAAGCTACCGTAAACTGGGGTGACTTTAAGGAAAAACGGGGCCACTTTGATAGATTTGGAACACTTATATAATCATTACCAAGTATTTATAGTTTGATTCATTTGACGATCGCTTTAGCCTAGTTGGTAGTGACACTGCCTACGAAGCTGGAGGTCCCGGGTTCGAATCCCGGTCAGGGCATTTATTTGTGTGATGAGCACGAATATTTGTTCCTGAGTCTTGGATGTTTCTATCTATTTAAGTATGTATTTATCTATATAAGTATGTATTTCGTCGCCAAGTACCCATAGTACAAGCTTTGCTTAGTTTGGGACTAGGTCGATTTGTGTAAGATTGTCCACAAATATTTATTTATTATTTATTTATTTATTATTCAATTTAATAAATAGTTGGGAAATTTACCAAGGTAGGTTACTGACCTCATGTTAAGCAAAAAAAAAGTAAAACACGGCATAAAAACTGTTTTTTAAAGTCACCCCTCAATTTGAAAGTAACCCCGGTTGACGGTACTGTTAAACATCAGATAATATTTCGGGATGAAATTAAATCTATCGAGATACTTATGAGTAAGCGCGCCCGCCCGCATCTCGTGAATTGCATCAATGCACCAAAATGCAGTAATTTAGTTAGATTTCCAACCACAAATAAACATAGCCAGGTTTAATAATAAACTTGCAAGATGCACGTTGCACGTACAGTCCAATTCATAAATATGTACGTTATCAGAGTGTCAAAAATATCTGTACGCTCTTACTCTGTCGTCATTAAAGTCATGTTCGCATACTTTTGGAACTTTACACTCGCGCCAGGTAACCACATCTTTGTAGTCTTATAGTATCTACACACACAGGAATTCCTAGTTCATAACCCAAAAACCTGTATACTCATCCTCATTTATTAGTAAAATATAAAATATTACATGTGTAGTGTGTGCAATGCTGCACGCACACACGTAGCGTAGCCTTGGTATATAAGCTGATTATGTAACCATGTTTAGAGAGAATATATATCATACTTCCAACACTATCAGTTGTCTGATTACGCCCATCCTTACAATGTCAAAGAAATTAAGGTACATATTTATGTAATAGCTATGTCAGTTGAGTTACTTTTTCAATTTGATTTTCAAAATACGTGCCAGTGCATTACATTTTTTAACTAATACCCAACGACACTTAAGTATCCTCACCTTTGATATACGTGGGCCATTACGACGTTTTCATGTACATAATTGTCAGACACTTTTTTTAAATGCAGATTTTGGAATACTTGGCCCTAACTTCATATTTTTGTACTGTTATTTAAAAAGAGGTTTGATTGCAGTATCACAGTATTCCGATAGTTTTGGTAATTAACGGACCACAGCTAATATCCATAAATCGAGGAACTCAGTGGTCCTTGGATGTCTCACCATTTGTATGAAAAAATGGTTTTAACAACTGTGTTACCCAACTTTTACAGCAATATGTTAATATTGAAGTGTTTTTTACCTATCATCATCATCATCATTTCAGCCGAAAGACGTCCACTGCTGAACATAGGCCTCCCCCAATTTATTTTTCCCTTGGGGGGATTTGCCATAGTCGCCACGCTTGGCAAGCGGGTTGGCGACCGCAGTTTGATGGTGGTAATGATCGAAGGATACAGCTGCCCACCCTCCGATTTTCCCTTATTCGCCTCCCACGAAACCCACGGGAAGAGATGGGGTGTCGCAAATATTACCCGGCAACCGCACGGGCAATTTTTACCTATAAATTCCACTTATTAGGTTCAGGTACTAGATCACTGCGACGATGCACTAAACTTGCGACACCTCTACACAAGACAGCATTTTTCAGAGGGAGCTTCAAGTTTGCTGCTGCAAAAATCTGGAACGACCTGCCACCACCGCTTCGAGAACCTATAGGCCTTTTAGCATACGAGCGATCAGTCCAAGCTTATTTGCTAGAGACGCAAAACTAGCTTTTAATACTCTCCCTTTCTTACGATAGCGACACACATATGACACACACAACACATAACACATTTAACATACTCATCAGCAGACGCAATCTCTAAATGGCACTATATACGCTTTTTGACTGTTTTTTAACCTATTGTTTTTTTTTTTTTGTTATACTTATCTTATTGTAATTATTGTAAATATTTATACTTAAGCACTGTAATTTGTTAGCCTGCGATCGACCGATCTCTCGGGACCAGTCTGAAAATCAGCGCTGGGCCTCGCCCAGCACATGCTGAGACTGGGGCCTATTGCCCACTAATTCTGTTTGTTTTTTTTTTCTTATTTTTTGTATTTAATTTGTAAGTTTATTTTTAATTGTTTTTTGTAAATTGTTTTTCATTTTATTTTGTTTGGCAATAAATACTTTTCTGATTCTGATTCTGATACTATTTTAAAATCCTATTTTTGTGCATTAATTTAATACATATCATAGATTTTTTTTATAAAAAACTGGTTATGTAAAAGTAGAATGACCCACTTACGAGGGACAGAACTTCCAAAAACGTAAAGTTCACGTTTCAATTCAACTTTAATCGTTTTACAAAATTAATTTTGTGAACTTTTGCAGGTGTTCGAATTATTTAAAGGGGAATATAATTTCAAGTTGACGTATAACTTTGCTTTCCAATCGAACTTTGGGTTTGAGAAAAAGTTGAATCTATGTTATTAAATCACGTCGTTATATTACGTATATATATGCTATAAAATCAATGATAAAGTACAAGATAGGACGTAACAGAGTCTGCACGACTCTAGGAGCGTAGGGATGGGGCGTATCGGCTCGGTGAGATATCTGTCTTGCTTTAATGCTCCTGAAGACCGGCATGACACGAACGCGGCCGGTGGACGTCAGCGGGCCACGTGGAAGAAGCTTGGTAAAATTACGTTGATCCATTCCCACGTAAGGCAACGAAAAATATCGCGTTTTTTGAAACGCAGGCGACGAAATAATAAGGATTTAATTTCAGATATATGATTCTTGACTATATGGCTGTGTTTCTGACAATAGCCGAAACATGATTGCTTAAAATTTTATCTATAGAAAAAAAATCCAAAGTTGAGTCTTTATTTTCCTTTTTTTACTCGGCCTACTAAAACAACGCATGATTAAAAGACACAATTAAGTTAAAATGATGGTATTTTACCTCATCTAAACTCTGTCAATAGGAAATTTAAGAAAATTGCACGCAGTTAGATATTTATCGAGATTTGTCTAAAAAAGTCATCCCGAAGAATGTTGCATCCTGTTTTGTTGTGCGCAAAAGACATAAACGTGTCTCTTTCACAGGGGGGAGTGGCTGACAGAATCGAGGATCCCATTAACAGTACTATTACTTATTCTGTGACGTAACGTATCTCGGCTCTAGCCACCTCTGACGTGCAAATCACCAGAGAGCCTACTCCGAACTTCGAAATTAGAACTTCGTATCGCGCCGTCCCTTTCGCTCTCGTGTTAAATACTATATTCACGAGTGAAAGGGACGGCACGATACGAAGTTCGGAAAATTGTTTTCGGAAATTTCCAAAAACCGTCTTGACAAAAAAATTCTATATAATTACCGAACCTGCTCACGAGATTTCACGAGAATCGGTTGAGAATTGCGACCTGTAGACGAGAATAAACGGAAATCCGGACACACAAAAGCATTTTTGTCGAATCCGAAGCAGAGACCTTCGTTTACTCGGTCAATTATTACGTCTTTGGTTTAGTGCGAGGAATTGGACGTGTTTTCGCAAACCTCTCTAGATTATATTTTCAATTACATCCTTTTCATCTGGCTCCGAATAATTAATATGCGTCAGCATCCTCGCTATTCAGTGTGCCGGATTGTTTGTGGCACAAAAGACTCCATTTGGTTACCCTTTCAATATAGAAAATCAAAACTGTGGCACCATTAATAAAATCAGTTGAGTCGGGCAATACGGGCGGAGCGATTGGCAAATATTTACCACCTTATGCGTTCAGTATAATAATGCATCCAGAATGTTGTTGAGACTAACTTACTACCGTTAGGTAGATTTTAATGTCAAATTTTAATTGTCACCTCATACATTTATACTTCAAAAATCTATCTACCGTTAGTACATAAAGTTACGTGATTCGCCTGCAAACCGGTAAATTTTTCAAACCGTTATCATGTACTTGACGCAATACCTTTTTATTTCGGTTTAGATACAAATACCGGTTTATTTAAACCTGTTTACGGAGGAGCTATTTATAAAGGTTTTGTTCGGATTAACCGGTTTAAACGATATTAAACCGGTTAATGCGGGCGCACAATTATGATTGAAGTCATTTGAGTTGGCAGAGTTGTATCAACTTAATTTCTTTAAAAAGCTATTTTACTGTTTAAACAATAAGGTCCATAATCCAATAATATGTTCATAGAAATTTGGTCAACGAAAAGAATTTCAACTATGCCTACCTATCGTAATACCTACAGACGTGAGCCCCACTAGTACGTCCGCCGGGCCTCTCGTCGAATAAACCGGTTAATATAAAGTTATTAAAACGTTCGCACTCCCACGGAAAAGTTACCGTTAGTGCTAAACCGTAATAAACCGGTTTTTACCGGTATATTAAAAACCGGTTCCGAGCCTTGGTTGGGACTGCCTAGGTGGTGTAGCGCCTCGTGTATGTTCGCCGAGGTTCGCACGGACTGGAAAACCGTCTCGATGCTGGGCCGACTTAGGGAGAGTACCAACAGCATTCTAAATGTCATTCCGGACAGGTATGACTGAGTGAATGAGTAACTTCGTAATTTATTTGCTGATATATATTATAATGATGATGATTAATGTAATTTACTAAAGTAACGTAAATACCTACTAACATGCCTAGGTTAAGAAATTACGAAGAATATATGGGTTGTAAGTCCGAAATAAAGATTAAATTAAATTATTCATGAACTCTATCAGACCTATATTAAGTTAACTAGCTGCTAAAGCTCGTTTGTCCTCATCCGTCACTTTGACACATGTGCTTGTGAGACAGTGGCAATAGACATTTTAGGTTACTTTACTTTCAAATTCAGGGGCGCCTTTTAAAATAAAGTTTTTAAGCCGTATTTCTAGTTTTTATTTGGTTAACCTGGGTCGGTGTTATCCCTTGGTATATTTCCTAACTATTTACTGAACTGAATCAAGTCAGAAGTACTTACTGACAGGGGCGCTACCGCGAACCACAAACGAAATTTTCCCTCTCTGTCTTACTTATGTGCAAACTTGCAAGTGCGACAGAGAGGGAAAACTTCGTTTGCTGTTCGCGGTAGCGCTTCAATATTAGTGTTCTTAATCTATCAAAGTACCCCCTTTTTTTCCTAAGGTCACCCCAGCTTACTGTATATGTTCCGCGACCGTGTGTATGAGGCATTCGCGAACTCCCGCTAGCCGGATTCAAAAGAGTTCTGAAGTGGCAATGAATTAATGCCCATCCGTGATGGCTCCCAACCGCTTATTCGATTCACTCAGCATTAAATAACCGAGTTTATACTCAGCATGATATAACAAATAGCTGTTCGGTGTAAATACGATTGGCAATTCTCTTCTCAAGAGATGACTTTCGTTTTCTTGAATTTTCCTCCTTTGGTTTTCACTTAACTGCTTGATTTGAACGTATCGTATTACGAGTTAAGAATAGTATGATGCGGAGTGTAATTAGATGCTGTTATGTAATAATGTGTCAACGTAATAGGAAAATCTATAATAGGTTGAAACATTATTGCATAACAGCGTCCAATTAGCTCCTCATTTTTTTGTTATTTCGCTGTAAAATTCCGTATCAAATTAAACCTTATATCGGAGCTGACGATACAAAGGAGTGACACAGTTACGTATCGCCTAAACTGAAGTCCACTATTATTAGGCAAAGTTGTTTGACGACCGCTTTAACCTAGTTGGTAGTGACACTGTGTCACTGCATTGTCCCTGGTTCGAATCAAGCCTCGGAACCAGTTTTTAGTATACCGTTAAAAACCGGTTTATTTCGGTTTAGCTTCTAACTTTTCGTGGGAGCGCGGACGTTTTAAGAACTTTATATTAACTGGTTTATTCGATGATAGACCCGGCGGGTGTACTAGTGGGGCTCACGTCTGTAGGTATTAAGATAGGTAGGCATAGTTGAAATTCTTTTCGTTGACCGAATTTCTATGAACATGTTATTGGATTATGAACCTTATTGTTTAAACAGTAAAATATCTTTTTAAAGAAATTAAGTTGATACAACTCTGCCAACTCAAATAATTTCAATCATAATCGTGCGCCCGCATTAACCGGTTTAATATCGTCTAAACCGGTTAATCCGAACAAAACCTTTATAAATAGCTCCTCCGTAAACCGGTTTAAATAAACCGGTATTTGTTTCTAAACCGAAATAAAAAGGTTTTGCGGCAAGTACATGATAACGGTTTGAAAAATTAACCGGTTTCCGAGCCCTGGTTCGAATCCCGGTCAGGGCATTAGTGTAAGTAACATAAATATTTGTTTCTGAGTCGTGGATGTTTTCTATGTAAGTATTTAAGTATCTATTTCTCTATATAAGTAGGTATATCGTCGCCTAGTAACCATAGTACATACTTTGCTTTTTTTGGGACTATGTCGATTTGTGTAAAATTATCCACAAATATTTATTTTTATTATTTATTAACTCAAAATGCACAAATGTTGCCACAGTATGGCTAGTACTGTTCATATCGATATTACAAGGATAAAGAAAAAATTGAACAATTTAGGCACCGAGCAAGATTTGAACCTGTGGTTTTCGAACTAGCCCCACAGTAAGCTCAAGAAGGCTTGTGTTATGGGTACTAGACGACGATATATTTAATAGATATAAATACTTAAATACATAGAAAACATCCAAGACTCAGAAACAAATATTCATGCTCATCACACAAATATTTGCCCTGACCGGGATTCGAACCCAGGACCGTCAGCTTCACAGGCAGGTGCACTACCCACTAGGCTAAACCGGTCGTCAAATAGGTTACAACATTGGAATAAGATAGTTACAACGTTATACTTATCGATATGTTTTTATCGATATTATACCATCACTGATTTTTTTTCTACTCCCGGCAACATCATATCTGTCAGTATACTTCGCGTAGTGAACTCCAGTATAAATAGAATGTGTCAGTTAGTACATATGTATGTTAGTCTGTACGGTGCGGTTGTAACAAATCAGAATTTACTTGATTTGTTTCAAAATATGTAAACTTAATTATATTATAATTCTATTTTTAAATCATCTTATTTTTTCCCAAACGCCCACGAGTGTAATCACTCCATGTGAAAAGGATTTTGGTTTACTACTTTGGACATGACTTTGGGTTCTACAAACACACTAGAAGATAATTTTTTAGCCAATTTTCTGATCCAATTCAAGATATTAACTAATTATTATGCATAATTAATACAGTAGTCTGAATAGTAGGGGTAAATTCAAATATTTTGTATTCTAATAAGAAAACTAGGTTAGGTCAAGTACTGGGAGGTAGTCTAGTTAGGATTAGATAGGTTAGGTAGTATATATATAATGGGTAATTTAGAGATATTTAATTATTTTATTTAATTTAAGTAAGTATTAGTGTTAGGAGGGGGGATCGTTACACGGTCTAATCTCAACATGGTCCAGTTTTTCCCCAGGGTTGGAAGGTCAGATGGTAGTATTGGTAGTCGCTTTCGTAAAACAAGTGCCTACGCCAAATCTAGGGATTAATTGGAAAAGGGGACCGCGAGCTTCTTGTGCACAAAAGGATGAATAAAACAACTTGTTCATTACAAAGTAAAAACCGACATCAGACGAAAAATCTTCACATTTTTAAGACTGTTACTTCATGATTTGCATATTCCGAAGTTGCCAGCTCTTTCGACGGAATGGTAACAGAAACTGCGGTACTCGCAAGGGACGTCAAAGTTTGTGAAACAATTTTATTATTTATAAGCCCTTTTGCTAAAAACAGATGAGTTTATAATGAAATGGAATGAAATGAAATGAAAATAATTTATTAGTGACATAGATAAATAAATAAATATTAGAGGACAATCTTACACAAATCGAACTAACCCCACAGTAAGCTCAAGAAGGCTTGTGTTGTGGGTACTAGACGACGATATATTTAATAGATCATCATCATCATCATCATTTCAGCCGAAAGACGTCCACTGCTGAACATAGGCCTCCCCCAATTTGGGGGGGGGGGGGGGATTTGCCATAGTCGCCACGCTTGGCAAGCGGGTTGGCGACCGCAGTTTGATGGTGGTAATGATCGAAGGATGCTGCTGCCCACCCTCCGATTAAAAGATATAAATACTATAAATACTATATAGATACTTAAATACACAGAAAACATCCAAGACTCAGAAACAAATATTCATGCTCATCACACAAATATTTGCCCTGACCGGGATTCGAACCCAGGACCGTCAGCTTCATAGGCAGGTGCACTACCCACTAGGCTAAACCGGTCGTCATAGATACTAAAAGATAATACATTTTTAACTATTAACTAATAAAATTGCCACGAAATGGTCCCGCCTCAGCATAATGCTGACTCACAAGCCAGCGCTGGTCTTCCGGCGAGACCATTTTTTGTGGATCACGTTGCTCCGCTGTGCGACGCGGCCTGAACCTATTCTGAACGCACCCTTTACGCTTGCGTCAAACAGCGCCATCTGGCAGGCTGCTAATTGACTAATTGTCAATAGGCAAGGCCGCACGGACATCCGTCAACATGGCTGCAGGTTATAGTAATAATTCCTTTTCCAAATCATTTAGAAAGTGACATGAATGTTATGTTATGTAATCTAAACTTGGGGGCTGATTTTTGAGTGTCGAACGTCGACTCTTCATTCGAGATCTGTCAAAAAACTATGATGATTTGACAGATGTCGAGTGAAAAGACGAGCGTGCGACACTCAAAAATCGGCCCCTTGATGTTTTTTGAACGAGCAAGGCGAATGAAACCTACTGTTCCGAGTTTACTGGAACGATTTGGCGTTTGTGTGTATTTGTACATCTATTCGACCACATCGCGGTGGTAAGGTCGCTTTTCCCTCAAAAAATATGTATTAAACTTTACAGTCAGCCAAGAAATTTTCAACTCCATTATGTAAATATTAAGGTTCAAAATGGTAGACCAATTCCTTGGTTTACTGTTTCCCTGCTACACTGCAGAGATTTGAGCGCGGAGAAAATTTAATTATAATTACAAACTCAGCTTTGACGAAACAGTAAGGCGGTTTGTTATGTTAGGAAGTTTTGCGGATTACGTTGTTTGTTTATGATTTGTCTATGTATTTATACAGGCATACCTCAAAATTTAATAATTGTAGCTTCAAAGTATTAAGAGAAGATTATTTAATTACGAATGGGTCCAATAGCAATTTCGTTTCGCAGCCACCAAGTTTAGTGCTGGAACAATATTCCACCACCTATAAGACTATCGAAAACTATTTGTATTTTTAATATTACTTAAAAAAAGTTCTACTTATCTATACATAGAAAATTGCAAAATATGCGGTACCCTACAAAGAGTAGATATAATTATAATGTTTAACTGAAAACTGTTACGTGATTTCATACATTTCAACTTAATTTCATTATAGCTTACAACAGAACTTATAATTATATTGTAATAGTAATTAACTTAATTTAAGAACCCTTATTTAGTGTGAAACCAATTCACTGACTACGCGTGGACTTAAAACCAGCTTAGCGATGTGCTGACATCGATTTATCCATGTTTTTTTATACCTACAGTTACTAACAATGTAAAACGAACATTTTAGTTAGCAGAGGTTTGTTAAGTTTTATGAACAAGGGAGGGGGTATATTTTTTTCATGCCTACATTAGAAAACATAATATATATTTAGGCCGGCAACGCAGCGACTCCTCTGGTGTTACAGGTGTTTATGGGTCACGGTAATTGCTTACCATCAGGCGATCCGTCTGCTCGTTTGCCCCCTATAACATAAAAAAAGAAAAGAAATATTCAGAGCCAGTAATATTAGGTTCATTGGAAACGAGATCATTTATTAAACGTTTGTCTTAATAACAGTTAAAGCAAAATTATAGTTAATGATTTAAACATATCATCGATGATCCGCGATTACCGATCGAGAAAAACAGAAATGAGAAAATAATGTGACGGAGCAATTTTGCAAACAAATTGTTGGCATCGACAAAATTAACTACAGTATCGGAAATGCTGAATAAATTGAATTTGATTGTGTTTATTCGGATATACAAACACCGCAACCCATGTTCCACACCACAGCGGTCTTATTCAGCGTAAGAGAATCATATTTCAATTTAGGCTGTTTTCCTTCATCTCGCTCTATCATTCGGACCAACTAGAACGGGGAATTCGCCCGAACGCACCTGAATTTGCAGGACAGTGACAGCATCATTCGACTAGTTTAAACACATTACTATGTGACGGCGTTGACGTGAAAACAAGACTAACCTAACTAGACAATAACGTAGATACGAGCTATGCGGTGGAGCCAGATGGGATGATTTTGATTTTTGTTGTGGCAAACATCGGTTTTATTCAATGGGAAACCCTCTGTATTTAGCTCCCTTACGTGAAGGCAGTGTGTGTTAATAAGACGTAGCATTTCTCGAGTCTGGTATGAAATTGCTATAAAATTTTGCAGTTGAGAATGTAGGGCTTGACAGCAACAATAGTATTTCCGATATTGGCTTGGTTAGAGTACCCACGAGCACGTTAAGCCGTTGATCCCGGCTGCTGTCTATGGCAGCAGTCGTTAAGTCAAGTTTGAGGCCTTCAGGCGGCTCGAGAACTTCTAACAGTCAAGTTGCCCACTCACTTGACAAGGCTAATTCCAATAAGGTCTGGTTTCCCCTCAGGTTGGAAGATCACATTGCAGTCGCTTCCGTAAAAACTAGTGGCTAAGCCAAATCTTGGGATTAGGTAGCGGACCCCGGGCATCCTTCAGGATGCAACTGTACTGAGATAACGCTAGGAGGATGATGAGAGTACCTACGAGTATATGACAGCAATGTGGATGCGTTTTATCAATTTAAAATTAATGAAGTTTCGAACAATATACCACTTGTTTTCATTGGGGTAATAGCAGTGGAAATTGTCAATATTTATCCAACAGATATAATTATTGACAAATGAAATACGGTAAACAATTGTTTAATTAAGGCTTTAAGGGTCCTGGGTAAGAGCGAGTAGTTTTATAACCATTTTTTCTATTAAATATTACATTTCTGAGTAACACCAGAAAACTATATACGAAAATATCAATACATATAGAGTAACATGGTTTTGTTAAGAAACAGTTTTCGGTACGGTATAAGCGATATGGTAACGGTATTGGATATCAATACCGCTTCTTTATAAAGGTAGAACTATACCGGTTGAAATGTAAAGGTAACGCTACCGGTATAAAATAACGATATCGCCATTGGTGTACTCAAACCTTTAAGTATTATAACGGTAGCCAATCGGTATTATATCGGTACCAAAAAAAATCGAACGTAACTTTTACGATGGGTACGTAAACGCGACCAACAGCGAACAGCGACTACGTCAGTAATCTATCACAGTGCACCCTCGGGAGCTCTGGCAACCTTGCTCATCTCCAGGAACACAACACTACATACTTGTATAGTAGATAATGTTATTATGGCCGTGGTCTTCTGCAAGGCGGAGGTACTTCCCCAGTTGCTGCTCCAAATTCGACACAACACAACAAACTCGATTTACAAGAACTTGGTTTTATTAAATACTTTTTTCAAATAATGATCGGTTCTGACAAGGCACTGGTCCCACCGCTGGCGAGTAGCGAGTAATCTCATAGTAATTCTACTCGCTTGAGCGAGAAAACGAGTAGAATTACTATGAGAGTACTTGCTGCTCGCCAGCGGTGAGACCAGTGCCTAAAACTTGTATTATCCACTTGTTTTGTTTTTGCTGTTTGCAACTTCCCGCGCCCTGGCGACTGGAACAGCATATGTATGATACAGTAGCGAGCGAGCAGGACAAAATTTTGTAGACGGTTAAGCCTTATAATACCCCTAGTTGAGCCTGATTTTTTCCTAGGTAAGCCTTCGTCTACCGGTCCCTGGGATCCCAGGATCATTACAAAAGAATGCTATTGTTATGACGACCGCTTTAGCCTAGTTGGTAGTGACCCTGCCTACGAAGCTGTGGGTCCCGGGTTCGAATCCCGGTCAGGGCATTTATTTGTGTGATGAACACGAATATTTGTTCCTGAGTCTTGGATGTTTTCTATGTATTTAAGTATATATTTATTTATATAAGTATGTAAATCGTCGCCTAGTACCCATAGTACAAGCTTTGCTTAGTTTGGGACTAGGTCGATTTTTTTTTATTAAAAATGGGATCGCTCTTGGCCAGCATCTAGCCAGGAGGCAAAGATGAGGCCGACGATGAAGCGAGCTCACCCAGAAGGTGCCTATTCACTCGTGCCTTAAAAAGGTCTAGGTTATATGGGCTCGGAAACACAAGCGCCGGCAGAGAATTCCAAACCTTAGAAGTGTGCATTATAAAAGATGATGCAAAGCGCTTGTCCACAAATATTTATTTATTTATTGTTTATTTTTTTCGCCGGGAGACGAAGGCTTATGTAAACACTATATTTATCATTTTGTATACCTCATGAATTTTAAAGTCGAGGATACAACAGGTGATTATTATAATTTATAAACGTAAATAATTCACAAAAGGTTTTGTTATGAAAATCTGTGGAGAGCGAGAATCTTCATCGCGTTCCTTATGCATATTAGTTCCGACTTTCTTGAGATAAAACTTAATAAAAGAGCTTTTTGTTTCAACGATGCAATTATTTCAAGCAGAGCTTTTTAATTTCCATTGCTTTTATTACATTCGCTGTTAAAGTCGAGACACTGACCAGGCGTTGAGCTTTTAGGTGCTTAATATGACCTCGATTTAATTAGCGACCGAGCTTTAGCTTTTCTCCTCGAATAATCTTGAATGTTTCGAAACTGAGAGCTCTCAAATGATTGAATAAACTGCAAAGTAATCGAACTAGAAACATTCCATGTAGTCCCTATTCGTCCCGGTACCACCGCACATCGGGTAGAGCAGTCCGACCCAGGTCGGGCCTAGCTGAGTTTCTTGCTGGACTCTTCTAAGCTAGGCTAGTGAACCAGCGACAAAACTCCCAGTAGCTTGATTCCACTCACGCCTCAGATTCGGTTGAAACCGCTCAACCCATCTCACTGGAGCGCAAACTCTGCTCCACCGATCTTTAAATCAATAGGTAGATAGGTAATGTCCATTCTTGCACTTTATGCGCATTGGAATAATGGTCAGTTAACTGTGTTAGCGTTTGTACAATGAATCCTTGCAATGACAATCTTTTGAAATCTTCGCAAAAAAATATTTCATTCCAATATCTTTCATTTAAAGAAACTTGATTGTCTAAAGAAATAACAGAAATTTCGCTTACAAGACAACTTTTAAATAGTTAACTTAAGTATCTAAAACTGCTGCTGCATGCGGCGAACGACAGCTGCCAACGCTTATAGGCAGGCGGACAGACTAATATGAAGACGACGTTTGTTGGCCTAAGTAGTTTAAAATGAATTCGGCGACCGCATTAGGTGAACGACGAAGTGTAATTGCCGCTTTACGCAATAAGCAAGCATTTGAATGTGACAATTATTCAACTGTAGAAAGGAGTGTATATTTTTTTAAAGGGTCGGCAATGCGCTTGTGACCCCCCACGAGTTGCAAGCGTCCAGCTACGGTGACCGCTTACCATCAGGCGGGCCGTACGCTTGTTTGCCGCCGATGTGGTATTTAAAAAAACTGTAGAAGAGTAAAATTAAAACTAAGAATAGAGCCTATGGGTTCTGAGTCTAGTTTTAATTTTACTCTTCTACAGATTTTTTAAATTCTAACGTAAAGCTAAAATTTAAGTGTTAATTGACAGGAATATATGAAGGTATCTTTTTTTATGCCAGTCATAGATAGCTACTTAACTTGTTTACAGGGCTAGTTGAACGAAACTTTTAAACAGTAACACACAACACAGTAACAGTAATTGTCGGTTATCTTAGTGACTTTTTGTATATAATAATTTTATATATACAGGGCGTCCCACGGCTATGCCACATGGAGGGAAAGTACCTTAAATATTGTAGATGGAGCATTTTACTGAATGAAGACATTATTTGAATTTAGAAAACATTGTAAATTGCATTCACAGATATTTAAATATTTTTATGGTTGAACCGGGAATCGAACCCTTTTCACGTGATCAATTGATTAATTTTGTATTAAAAATGTTAAAATTCATGGTCTTCCTTTTATTTCTGATACTATGTTATTTAGCAAAAAATAATCCTTATGATGAACCCTTTAGATCGGTATGATAAAGCTACAGGGTAATTATTTTTCTTGTGTAACGGGTTCGATTCCCGGTTCACGGTTTAATTATTATTTAAATATCTGTGAATGCAGTTTAAATTGTTATTAAAATTAAAATAATGTCTTCTTTCAGTAGAATGATCCATCTATTATATTCAAGGTACTTTCCCTCCATGTGGCATTTTTAAATAATGGGCTTGTACCTATTTCTTTCATCAGTCTCTAAAAAAATACAGCTGCTTTCAGCCAACAATTTCTTCTGTGCAGAAGTCTGTTTGGTTGTTATTCTCAAATAACCAGCTCATGTTCCGGGCCACATAGTTTTAATTTTAAAAACGGGAGCAAACATGCTAGACAAAGGCCGTCGCCGACGAACGACGGCGTCTGCCGCAAGTGGGAGGAGAACGGCGGATATAGGTAACTTTTATACTTTTTTTTTTTTTATTTATTCATATTAAAAGAGAAAAAATTTACAAAACATATTTAGTAGTCGCGCACAGAAACCTGTTTAAGGTTTATGCGTGAAATGAAATGCTACGATAGTGGTAAACAAAACATACAATGTGTCTGATGGTAATGACCGACACTGTGGCCTATGGACTCTTAAGACTCCAGATTTAGAGTTCCATAGCCAAATCCCTCCTCCGCCTCCAGTTCAATAACGCTTTCCGGGTGCTGGTGGGGCTGCCCCGCTTCTTTAGCGCATCAGGGATGTTCGCAGAAGCACGCATAGACTGCTTCCATGCGACCACGCGCAAGCGGTGTGCATCCCTGGTGCGCCGGGTGCGGGCCAGCCCCAACCCCATCCTGAAATCGATAGCGGACAGGCTGGACTGTCCATATATGAGGCACTGTTGTGCAATGCATGTGTCCAAGAGTACATACTTTGTATAACAGTTAAAATTACTAAATATACTGTCATTTTCATTGTTATACAAAGTATGTTACATAATGTATTAGAATTAGGAACTAACAATAAGAATAATAATTAATTAATTTTACTAACAAATATTATGTATGAGTCCCATGTTACTCGAAATAAATGTTTTCAATTCAAATAAGCGAAAACGGAACCCTTATAGTTTTGCTAGCTCTGATTAAAAAAAGAAACAATGTACAATGTCGCTAGAACACTAAATAATAAAAAATAGAATAACATAAATATTTAAGGTGGCCCCCATACAGCAAACGTGTTTATTTGCCATTTTATAGATAATGGTACAGAACCCGTCGTGCGCGAGTCCGACTCGCTCTTGGCTGATTTTTATATATTTCTATGGACGTAATGCTGGTAAACTGGAAAAAACTAGAAAAATTGTTTCTATGTATGTAAGCACCTTTATTTTGCACAACAGGTTAAAACAGTAGTACATGTCACATAAGATTAAAGTACAAAGACGAAATTATCCCTACGTGGGATCTGTTCCAGCTAACTTTTGCGGGATTGAGAGGTAAGTGTAACAATGAGCATCGATTAGTATCAACAATTCAGAATAAGGAACCCGAAAATGTGATATTCTAAAAAGTTCTAGAACTTAGGTGTATTTATTTATTTATTAGGCTCACAGAACAAGTTACAGCGAAAAATTTGAGCGACTGAATAACTTTGTGTGCATGGTAGTTTTTCGAGGATAATTCTTTATCGCGTAAACCAATTTCAATTCCTTTTTCTTTATTTGAAAGAAGGTACTTTCAGCATAATCTTGTAGGAATTCATAAAACAAAAATACGTGCAAAGGTGATTAAATTACAAACTTAGTATAGAAAAGTTTTTTGACTATAAAAAAAAGAAAAACTAGATAGAGCTACAGTTATATTTTTCCTGTAAAACATACATTGATATCAATATTATGTAATAATTTTATATTTTTTCTTTAATACAACTTAACGTAAACTTCGGACAAAAGGGGGGGGGGGGGGGGGAACGATATTTTTATTACATTTTCCCAAGCCCTTTCATATGACACCCCACTCAACATATTAACTAGACTTTCAAATTTTGAACCATCTGTCATTTGTCACAGAAGATAATAAATTAAAAAAATCATGTTCTATGTATGTATGCAGGTAAGCCTTTTTTATAACTATTCCAAATTTCAAATCGATAACATAAGTAGTTCTTGAGCTATTTAGCGATGTGACAGACAGACAGACAAAGTGAAACCATAAGGGTTCCTTTTTTACCATTTTGGTACGAAACCCTAAAAAGAGAACAAACGTACAATACAAATTCGTCGTCTAGTACCCATAACACAAGCCTTCTTGAACTTACTGTGGGGCTAGTTCGATTTGTCTAATATTTATTTATTTAAATTGGCGGGTGTTAAACAATTTTAATGTAATGGAATTACAACTAGTGTTTAGTGATTAATATATAAGACATTATTGGGTGTAATTAAATATTCTTACAGTACTATTCTTATAGGCAGACTATCAATAAAAATATCCAGAGAAGAATGCTTTGTAACAGTATATACTTACCTCATTCTACAAAACGCTTCCTCTTATGCATTAACCCGTACACAAGCCTTATTATTTCGCGTCCCCATTCCCTGATGATGTCAGGTCGGCTCCGACATTGTGTCACGAGGTTTCAATTCGCATTTTTTTTTTCTTTGTTTAAAAAGGTCTGCTCTTCACTCTGTCGGCATTAAGAGCATTCTTATGGAAACAGTTATTGAAATGGCTTCTATAGAGAGATTGTAGAGGATTGAACAAAGAACTGTGATTTGTCGAGACTGGGTTTTCAGGGTTTCTTTTTTAAAAAACAACGCCGTTGGCAAACAAGCGTACGGTCCACCTGATGGTAAAAGAAAGAAAGCATTTATTCACTGCACCAAAAGACACACCGTTACAAATATAATAGACTCAGTACATGAACATATAATTAAAAAGTACGTCTTCGCGGGAGTGAAGTGAATGAGTGGTAAGCAGCCACCGCAGTCTATAGACGCCCGCAACTCCAAAGGAGTCACGTACGCGTTGCCGACCCTCTATGAAATTTGAGAATTCACTGTGTTGACAGCAGAAGGGACAAATTTAGATAGGCAGGGTAGGCCAAAATGGCGAAAACGGATCCTTAAGTTTCGTCATGTCTGACCGTCCGTCCGTATGTCACAGCCGATTTACTCGGAGACTAACTACAATTATTAAATTTGGTAGGAAAATGTATTCTATGAAACGCTACATAAAATTGGTGAAATTACAAAAAAAAATTTGAGGGCACTTCAGAATTCAGATACGAGTATGTAACTGGTGGATGGAAAAAAAACACAGTACATAGTCGTGTGGGGTATCCAAAGATTTGTTAAGTTTTATGAATAAGGGTGTATTATCCCCATTATTCATAAAAGTCTATCAAACCTATATTAGTTAACTAGCCGCTAAAGTTCGTTTGTCCTTATCTGTCACTTTGACACATGTGCTTGTAAGACAGTGACAACAGACATTTTAGTTAGCAGAGGTTTGTTAAGTTTTATGAATAAGGGTGTATTATCCCCATTATTCATAAAAGTCTATCAAATCTATATTAGTTAACTAGCCGCTAAAGTTCGTTTGTCCTTATCTGTCAGTTTGACACATGTGCTTGTAAGACAGTGACAACAGACATTTTAGTTAGCAGAGGTTTGTTAAGTTTTATGAATAAGGGTGTTAGAGTATTCCACTGTTTTAGATGCCCGCGTGGTCGTGTCGGAGGTTGCCACTCTCCAACCGCGCACTCCTATCGCTTTACTGCGCCCGGCCTATAAAGCCACAGTCAGGTTCAAAAAGACATTGTGTATCAATCAATCTTCCGTAACTTACGTACCTACGTCTAGAGAAACGGGAGTGTTCGTACAAACATTCTGTTAGACTTAATTAGCGCTTAGTGCAATAAAATGCGCACATAAATTTAAAGAGAAACATAAATTCACCATTCTGGTACTCGGAGCAGCAGGTATGTGCTTTAATGGAGGTTTTGGCTTCCAAGTGTCCATTTGCAAAACTTTAGAATATTATCAGGAGTTGCAATATTCGGTTTTTGATATACGAATGTTTCGAATATTAATATCCTTCAATATGTGTCCCGATATTCGGATAAAATGAATATCACTCGTTTTGCTGAAGCCTCGTATATGGGATAAAATGAATGAACACACTTTTACCTACCTATTTTTTGTACATATATAATTAACAAAAAAATAAAAATAATTTAGCTTATAACTCCTATACTTATATCTTTCCCATTATCAAAAATCCTATTGATTATAACAGTTAGCGTTTTATAGTATCATACTGTCGCCTGCGGTATTTCCGGACCGATAGTGAAACCAACTCACTGACTACGGGTGGACTTAAAACCAGCTTAGCGCTGTGCTCACACCAATTTTTCAACGTCTTATTTTTAATACCCATACTTACTATAGATTGAATATTGTAAAATTTTGAGAAATAAATCTTTTTGTATTTGTATTTGTATATGACCTTCAAACCTTCAAGATAAGAGCATATTCCCTTCTGAAAGGCCGGCAATGCACTTGCGACTCCTCTGGTGTTGCAGGTGTTTATGGGTGACGGTAATGGCTTACCATCAGGCGATCCGTCTGCTCGTTTGCCCCCTATAACATAAAAAAAAATTAGATGTGACACCGTTATCACCTTATATTATTAACCTAAGAATAATAGTGTAGTTGTTTGTTTTTTATTACCGCGAGTGTAATAACTAACAAAGTAATAAACGCGGGATGAACTGCGCGATTATTGCCAACTGTTGTTTAAACCCACCAGGCTTAAAATAGTGGCTCATATGTACATAAAAACTTCTGCTCCAACTGTATGTTTTAAATAAAAGTCGTGGTCTCCTGGCGAAAAAATAAATAATAGCATTCTTTTGTAATGTAAACATTGGTTATCTACACTACACATCGGCAAACGAATCGCAAATAGTTGTGTATGATACATATGTTTATTTCTAAGGTTTGTATTTTACCTATATTATTGTGTACACTGTTTATTTATTTTTGTGTAATGAGTATTGCCTGGAAAAAATTAAAATTATTAATTCATTAATATTTTCAGACACTTTTAAATGCAAATTTTGGAATACTTGGCCTTCGCTTCATGTTTTTGTATTGTTACTTAGAAAGAGGTTTACTTAATTACAGTATCACTTCCTATAGTTCTGGTAATTAACGAACCACAGCTTATATCCATAAATCGAGTAACTCAGTGGTCCTTGGATGTCTCACCATTTGTTTGAATAAATGACTTTTACCGCTGTGTAACCCACCTTTTACAGCAATAAGTTAGTATTTAAGTATTTTTACCTATAAATTCCTTTTATTAGATTCAGATAAGTACTACTTTGAAAGTCTATTTTTGTACAGAATTTTTTTTGTAATAGAAAAGTGGTCATGAAAATGTAGAATGACCCAGCCCTGTTTTGTTTTCATTATCATATTTCGCCCTAATAATGTTAGGTACGATAGTTTTGGACGTGCTAGTTGTAGCTTATACAGGGTGTTCCCACTGCCAGACGTTATTTTGACAACGCTCCCCATCATAGGAATCCGTTAGTTAGGAAGGCTATCGACTACGTTCCCATCCCTCCCCCCTCTGTCGTTACTCGGCGATCACTGATTAGGGGCCACACGGTCCGGCGTCCTAGGCACACTCTTACGGACCCGGACGACGTAATCACAGCGTCTATCGAAAGATGGAACGCTGCGCTTACGGCGTCCAACTCTGACACGACGCGTACACTTAGGCATTCCCGCCGGCGGGGACGTCCACCGCGCGATCGCGACATCAGTGACACATAATAGTCCCTATTCGTCCCGGTATCGCCGCACACCGGGTAGAGTCAGTCCGACCCAGGTCGGGCCTAGCTGAGTTTCTTGCTGGACTCTTCTCAGCTAGGCTAGGTTTAGTGAACCAGCGATAAAACTCCCAGTAGCTCGATTTCACTCACACCTCGGATTCGGTTGAAACCGCTAAACCAATCTCACTGGAGCGCAAACTCTAGAGTATTCCAGTGTTCCAAACCACACGCGTGGTCGTGCCGGAGGTTTTCCCCTGGATTTTCCCCAGGCTACTCTCCAACCGCGCACTCCTATCGCTTTATTGGGCCCGGCCTATAAAGCCACAGTCAGGTTAAAAAAAAAATTACTCAAACTTTATTCAACATATTTGTGTTACTTGGGGTGTCCGTCATTATTACTTATATCCTTTACAGTGTCATATAACCTCAAAACTGAATTAGTATTCCACCGGTACACGCCGCGGGTCGGATTATGCAAACGATGGTACGAAGTCGCCACTTAAATAATATATGAAATTATGCAAAATGCTCAAAGAAATTGGGGTGCTGGCCGTTCTGAAGTTATATCACTTTTTTCGGGTCCGGCCTTCTGGTAATCGAGTGGTTTAGATGAGTTACCTTTGACGGAGTTTTGGGAAGTACGGTCAACCTCGAAAACGCATTTAATGCCTCGCTTTTGTTCTGTACACCGTTATTCTGTAGGGTGTATAATTTGGTGCTTAAATCGTCATATTTGATGTAGGTTTTTGAAACGTTTCTCGTTACGGACCTTAAAATTTGAGATGATAAAAACTTAAATATTGCAACTGCCTTCTTTTAAACTAAACTATGTTTTACTTACAGCTTAATTTCGGTTCAGTTTTAAAGCTATTCTCAATGTTTTCTTTCTACTCGTCGACTTCAATGTTTGAATTAAGATATCGAAGACGAAACTAAAATCACATACATTTCTCTATTGGTTCCTATTGGAACTCTTATGAAATAGACCAATCACGTGTCGCCTTTTACTGTACTCTTATGAAAGTGGCTAATCACGTGTCGCCATTACAGTACTCTTATGAAATTGACCAATCACGTGACGCCGCGGCATAGAACAGAAGACATCAACGAGCGTCCGACCTATGTGCCCAAACTTTATTTTCGCAAGACTAGTCTGTTTAATTGTTTCGGTTTGTTTAGTTAATTTCCGTTGACTTGCAGAAAAAATAGTGTATACAATAGTTATATAATTAGCTTTTTAAGTCTCGAACCTTACTTAGACCACTCGGCAAGCCTCGTGATCTAATCGCGGTTCTCGACTAAAAAAGCATACATTATATAACGATTGCACAAACTACTATTTATAATATCTTATCAATTATACTGCACATATTATGAACGTGACAATTTGTGCCCATGTTTGTTCCTTTTTAATCTTTTTCAGTAATATAGCTTAGACATGGGTATAGGACGTATGCCATACATAAATGTATACGCGTGTAAACCCGCGTGCAGCAGATAGTATCTCAAAAGCGCATTACTGTCTCATGACATGATAGCTATCAGAATTTGAGAATTCAATATGTCCATGTAACTTGCCGTCTGTGGAAGTAATTAAGTTTTTATTGTGTCTAGTCGAGTCTCCTTTAGGTTCTAATAAAGTCGTATTAGAGCTGCTCATAAAGCATTTTACAAATGCTCAGAAAGTTTTTTTTCATTTTTTTTATACAACGCCGGTGGCAAACAAGCGTATGGTAAGCGGCCACCGCAGCCTTTAGACGCCCGCAACTTCGAAGGAGTCACGTACGCATTGCTGACCCTTTATGAAATTTGAGAATTCACTGTGTTGACAGCAGAAGGGACAAATTTAGGTCCCTCGCTCTCAACACAGTGCATCCTCGGGAGCTCTGGCAACCTTGCTCACCTCCAGGAACACAACACTACATACGTGTATAGTAGTGCTCTTTGTACTGACATTTTCCCGGACTAGTGAGGAAAAATAGTTTTAGTTTTACCAACTTCCCGTCCACAACGAAATCTGTGACCTCCGGAAGTGGGTGCAAACAATAAGGCCAAAATCGAGCCTATGCTTAAAAATCTGAATTATAATAACTCGAATCTGATCAAGTCAGGTGTCCTGGAATTTGGTGTTGAAGGTCGCTGAACTCAATTTTAATAATCAGAAGTCGGTTTAAATACTGGCTGTTAATAAAAACAAGATGGCGGTCAACTTAGTGCCTAAACTTTAAAAACTGCATTAGACTTTTTAGAATTAACTACTAGTCTAAAAAACATATGCGAAAAAATCTTATGCCAAATATTTAAAAAAACTCAAGTCACACATTATTAATTTGTGGTTTAGTATTATGTTCTTTTCTGAAATAAATCATATAAGTTACTCGCATATATATTATTTTTTATTATACAAATAAGTATATCTAAGTCGTTTGACTAGATCAGCATCCAAAACCATCCTTTCTGATAACATTAAATCTCAACCGAAAAAACCTTTCAGCCACCAAACAAACATTCACTGCCAATTATCTTCAACTTTAAATCCCCTTAACCAGCCAGGATCGATTACTCGCTCTCTTTCCTGCATACGACACGCATCTGTGGGGCGAACAGGGACGGGTTTATCCTACTTTATTATGATAATCGGAAAATTCGCCACATTTGTGGGAGCGGCTCGATTCGGGGCTCCTGAATAAATGATGAGCTGTGTCACTGCTACATATCAGGGTAATTTATAACTGGTGTGGGGAGAACTGATTTTTTGGATGCTGTAAACGATTAAATGGTATTTGCGTTGAGTAAATGGTGTCTGCTTTTATGAATTGTGTAATTCTTCCTTATTCAATGAGTTAACATTTTTCAGGATTCTATTTTTGCGTACAAAAAACACTACAGGAAATGACAC